>VWND01000064.1:0-1200000 GCA_009599575.1 Blumeriella jaapii
CCATTACTATCATTACCACCATTACCATTATCACCACCACTATTATCACTACTACCATTATCTCGCTGCCATCATCTCGCTGCCACCACTTCGCTGCCTGCCACCACCACTATTACTACCACTATTACCATCACACTACTACCATTACCACCACTACTACCATTACCACCACGACCACCCACCATTACCACTATTACCACCATTACCACTACTACTATCACTATCACCAGCACCATTACACCATTATCATTATTGACCACCACTATTATCATTACCACTATCATCTCGCTGCCACTATTTCGCTGCCACCATCTCGCTGCCACCACCTCGCTGCCACCACCATCACCACCACCATCACCACCACTAACCACTACGACTACCACTACTACCACTATTACCACCACTACCACCATTACCACCACTACCACTACTACCACCATTACCATCATTACCACCACTACCACCACTATCACCACTACCACCACTACCATCACTATCACCACTACCACCACTATTACTACTACCATTATTACCACCACTATCACCATTACCATTACTACCACCACTACCACCACCACTACCATTATCACCACTACCACTACTATTATTATTATTATTTCGCTAATACTATTTTGCTAGAAAAATAACGAAAAGCCGAACAGCCGAACAGCCGAATAGCCGAACAGCCGAATAAGCTGGGTAGTTACAATAGTAGCAGCGAAGTGATAGCAGCGAGATGGTGGCAGCGAGATGGTGGCAGCGAGATAATAGTGGTAGTGATAATAATGGTGGTGATGGTGGTAATAGTGGTAGTAGTGGTAATAATGGGTAGTGATGGTAATAGTGGTAGTAATGGTAGTGGTGGTAATGGTGGTAGTGATAGTAATAGTGGTAATAGTGGTAATGGTGGTAGTGATGGTAATAATGGTAGTAGTAATGGTGGTGGCAGCGAAATGGTGGCAGCGAGGTGGTGGTGGTGTTAATGGTGGTGGTGTTGGTAGTGGTGTGTTGGTGGTGGTGTTGATGGTGGCGACAGTGAAGTGGTGGCGGCGAGGTGGTGGTGGTGTTGGTGGTAGTGGTATTGGTAATAGTGTTAGTGGTGGGTTGGTGATGGTGTTAATAATGGTGTTGGTGGTGGTGTTGGTGTTGGCGACAATAAGGTGGTGGCGACGAGGTGGTGGCGACGAAGTGGTAGTGGTGTTGTTGGTGGTGATGGTGTTGGTAGTGGTGGTGTTGGTGGTAGTGTTAATAGTGGCGACAGTAAGATGGTGGCGGCGAGGTGGTGGTGATGTTGATGATGGTGGTGTTAGTAATAGTGTTGGTGGTGGCGACAGTGAAATAGTGGCGGCGAAGTGTCGGCGACGAGATAATGGTAGTATTGGTGATAGTGTTAGTATTGGTAAAATTAATATTAAAAAATAGTGTTTAATAAACGTATTAATAATTTAATATAAGTTTTTTAATATATTTTCGAGGGTTTGGTTAATATTAAATATCGATTTAATATAATAAATTTATAAGTTTATAGTTTTGTTTTGATGTTAACACCGATTATACACCGATTATACTCGATAACACCGATTATACTCGGTGTAAAATCGTCACATCGATGTGAGAGTAAACCCGCGCCACTTCGGTGTTAACACCGATTAGCAACCGATTATACCCGGTTTTAAAACCGGGTATACACCGATTATAATCGGTTTTTAAAAAACCGATTGTAATCGATTAAAACCGGTAATAATCGGTATACAATCGGTTTTAAAACCGATTGTAATCGATTAAAACCGGTAATAATCGGTGTACAATCGGTTTTAAAACCGATTATAATCGGTGTATACTCGGTTTTGAAACCGATTATAATCGGTGTATACCCGGTTTTAAAACCGATTATAATCGGTGTATACCCGGTTTTGCAACCGGGTATAATCGGTTGTGATCCGACCCTAGATAAGCCGTACGGTAATAAGCGTTGTCGTTCAGTTTGAAAAAGCTCGTTTTTGTATAATTAATCGATTTCAAATAATGGTTTTTAAAGTTTTTATTTGCTACGGCGCCGAACTTTTGTAATTATTAATTAATTTCGTATAAAAAGGCTGAAAACACTTTTATTTCGGATTATTAAAAAGCTAAAATAGTAAAAAACAGCGGCTTTTGTACGACGAGATGTAGCTGGTTAAACGATTATTTTGTAAAAATAGCGTTTTTAAATTAAATCTAGAATAATTAATTAATAAAAATGCTGAAATAAGCAATTCGTACGGCAAAAGTCTGAATTAAAACAAAAAGTGTTTTTGGTTCAGTTAATATAAAAATTATATTTTCGGAGCCAAGGTTTTTTTAAAATAAAATCGTATTTTTTTATTTTTGTAATAAAAGTTGTAATTAATTCGGTATAGCTGGCTATTTTAATATAAAAAAAGATTTGGTAAATAACGTCGCCGTATATAAAAAAGCGACCGTTAACTACGGTAAATTTACGTGGGTTGATAAATAAAATAAAAATTAATTCGTAATATTACACGAAAAAATAATTAATAAAATTATCGATAGCTTCGGAATCGTTTAAAAAATAAATTTTAATATATATACTATTAATAATTATAATACAAAGCAATATTAAATATAATTCCGGAACGCCGTTTAAAGCAAATAATTTTAATTTATTTTTCAAAGGTTTCTAATAGTAATAATTATTTAAAACAATTAGTTTCCCGACTTTTTTACTTCGGCTTTAGCTTTTTTAATTTAAAAGAAATCGGGGCAATTAACAGCTCGGTGTTTATCGCTAGCATATTATAAACAGAAATTGTTAGCAAAAAAATAGATTCGGCGAGCTAGCTTTTCGGCATTTCCTATTAGACGTTTGTTTTTCGCTATATTAATTGCGGTCCAAATAATTGTTTTAATTTGAATAGCGCTAAAGTTTATAAAATCGTTTTGAATAATAGTCGTAATAATAGTTTTAAATGCGAAAAAAAAAAAAAAAAGTTATTTTACGTACGTAGCGGCTTTTTGTTTTGTAATAATTAAAATTTAATTATCGAAAAACGGTATCGGTTTCGCGCATTTAAGCGCAGAAACTAATAAAATCGGTTTTTAGATCGGATCGGAAGAATTAATATACGACAAAACGAATAATAATATCAGAATAGAAAGCTTTGCGTAAAATTGCGATAGCAGCTTTATTATTAAATTTAATATAATTTTTAATTTCTAGCCAGATAAGAAAAAATAAATAGGAGTTAATTATTTTGTTTAAAAAACAAAATTCTTTTAAATGCATTTGCTTATTGATTAAAAACACCGAACAATTATTATAAGATTTGAATTATTTTTGTAATAATTAAATAAAAGAAAATACCGTTCGTACGTAAACTTTTTTATAAAGCATTTTTAATTATATCGGACAGGCGGAAAAAGAAATAGCTTATACGATTTTGTTCGGTCGCATACCAATCCTGATTAAAACGGAATTTCAGAATTATATTTTGAAAAAAAATAGTAAAATACTTTATAACGTTCCTAATGCTATCCGAACCAATAAATTTATCGAAGTCGGAAAAAGCAGGTGTTTTTTTTTCGGTGCTTGGTATATTCTAACTAATAAAAGCTTATCTTCGGAAATTAGCAAATTCGGCTTCGAAGTTTTAAATTACTTTTTTTTAAAACGTTTTTTTTTTTTAATATTATACCGTTTAAACATTCAGCTTTTAAGCTTAATTAATTAATTTGGCTTTGAATAATACTATTATATCGTTTTGTTTTACCGCGTAAGCGAAAATATCGAAGATTTCGCGGAAGCAGGCTTTTGTATTAGCGATCAAAGCGGCGGCGACTTAATCGGGGTATTTAAAAAGCTTTAAAATAGGGCATTTAAAAGGTTTCGACAACTTAAAAAGTTTCGATATCTTAATGCTCGTTAAAAAAAGAGCGTAAAATATATTTCGTTCCGGAATATAAGCAGAAATAAAACAGGGTTTTTTAAATATAAGTTTTGTATTAAAAAGGATTGTCGTTTCGTAATTCCGTAAAAATCGTAAAAGTTATTTTTAAAAGATCGTAAGGGTTGTTATCGCGATAAGGTTTATTAACTTTCCGTATGCGCAAAAGCAAAACAAAGTTAGCAGGCCTTTTCAGCTTAAGGGCTGAAATAGAAGTATTAAAGGGGATTTAATAGTCAATATATCAAAAGGTGCGAACGAGCAAAAGGTTCGTAAATAATTTGCATTAACTACGAGGTTTTAAATTAGAAATGTCGCGAACTTTAGAATACAATATATGCGGATAATCACGTGGCTCCGACATCACGTGACAACAACGTGATTTTCGGATCACGTGACCAACGAACTGTTATTCCGTTCCTTCATAACAGAGGGTCTTGGCGGATCACCTGACTTATACACGTGATGTTGGTTCCTGACAGCTTATTATCGTATTTATACGAGAGTTTTTAACGTTTTCGTTAACAAAAAGGTTTTAAGCGAAATTAAATAAAGAAAATTTTTTTTATTTGGCTTTCCAACTAGCATTCGCAACAAAACTATTAAGCATTTTAAAATTAATAAACAAAACTTTAACATCTTCGATTAGTATTTTAAATTTGTAAAGTTCGTTTTTAAACAAAACCAAAGCGAACGTATTATTAAAGCCATAAATCAAAAGAAATTTTTCTTTTTCATTTATAAGAAAAACGTGGAAGCTCTAATGCAAAAACATGCCCAGCTATTAAAAATTACCGAAATCGCTAAAAAACAATCAGTTACTATATTATTTAATCGTTTTGCAAAGCTTATGTCAGGAACCAATATTACGTGTATAAGTCAGGTGATCCGCCAAAACCCTCTGCCTTCTACCAATCCTCGAATAATACTTTCTGCGGATAGGCCGTAGGGGCCGGATAATATTATAAAAGCTAAAGATAATATTTAAATAAAACATTTTATAAAAGTGATTGCTAAAAAATCAATTATTAAGATTATATTAAAAAAGATTGAAAAAAGGTCGGGATAAGGGCTGGAAAAGCATATTAAATAAGGTTCGCCTGGTTTCTTGGAAAATACTTTTTTCGAAAGCTCTACTCTTTTTTTTATATTTATACACGCTTTTTATTAAAAATGTAAAAGATAAAAATTAGTTTGATTATCAACCCAATTTTATTTAAGCTTTATTATTTAAATTAATGTTTTTTTGCTTTTTAATTTTTACATTTTGATTTTTCTATTTACCGGAACGGCAGTTCGATATTATTAAAATAACCTTCTATTATACTATTACATTTATATCGTTATTATCGATATTATAGCTTTTTTATATTCGCAGCGAACAGGCATTTCCAGCTATTTAAAAAGACCTAACGCTTTCGGCTGCTCAAAAAAACCCCGTATTATTGTTTTTCCTGACGTTACCAGTTTTACTAAAAATCGAAAATATTTTATTATTAAAGCGCGACGACTTTTCAATTTTTTTTATTTAAAAAATCATTAAAAAAGGCCACGCTTAAAACGATTCGGAAAAACTTTCCATCGAAACTCTGATTTATTTGGCTGATAAACGAATCCGCGCCGAATAAAAAAAAAACGATAAACGTAAAAAAATAAAAGAAATACGAGCTAAAATAAAACAAAAAAAAACTGAAAAAAAAATCTACGAAACAATTAAAAAATTCGAAAAAACCAAAAAACGCCGAAACGAATTCCGAAAAAAAATTAAACAATTTTAATAAAAACTTAACGCTTTCGAAAATATCGAAAAAAAGGTTTTTATATTTTTTAATACCGTTTTAATTAAGAAAAAATAAAAAATAACCTAAGCTAGCGATTATTATAAAATATTTTCGAAGCATTACGATAATAATATTTATTAAAAACGATTTAGCATTTTCTTTAAATATATTATACCTTTTGTAAAAAACACAGCGAATTCGAGCCGAAAAGCATCAAAAATAAAAGACTTTTTAATATATCGAGAAAAAAATACTAAAAAAGCCTAATTTTTTATTCGGCGTATAAAGCGAAGTTTCCGCCAAAATAAAAAAGTAATATTTTGTATTAATTAAAGAAAAATTAACGCTTGTATTCTAGCTTTCGACGATAAAATAAAAAAAAAGTGAACCGAATACGAACGACGTTTTACGAATATTCGAATTATATAAAACGATTTCAAAAAATAGATATTAGATTTTTTGATAAATACGAAAAATCGAAAAATCGCGGCTTCGAATTCATACGATAAAACGAAGCAAAAAAAGCATAAATCGGTTAACGATTTCGTTGTTTATTTAAATAATTTCGAATAACAGTTGCAAATAACAAACGATGCGATTAAAAAAAAAATGCTTTTCGCAAAACTCCGATTTACTTTTCGAAAAAAAATTATTAAACGAAGCAATACTGCAATTATAAATTCATACGAAAAATTAGTATTAATCGCTTATCGTATCGAAAATGCTAATAAAATTATTAGCGACGAAACGAAAAATAATAAACGACGAAACGAGCGAAACGAAAAAAAAAAAAAAAAAAAAAAAATTTATATTTACGATTAAAACTTAAAAATTAAAACAAATATATACCGTTTTCGATTCGAAAATACGTTACAAAAAAAAAAACGAAAACGAAAAAACGATAATTCTAACAAAATCCTTTGGAATCTTAGAATTTTTAACGATTTTTTTTATTTTTCGAAATGCAATCGCTGTTAAAAAAAAAAGCATCGTATAATTAATTATTTAAAAATCGAATATTATAAATACAACAGAAAAAAATATATAGCTCCAAACTGCTCCGAAATTAACAAATTTAAAAATTCGGAAAAAACTTTCGTTCGATTTTAATTTTGTCGCTGCTAATAAAATCGAACGAAAAAAAAAAGCAGAAAATAATAATTTCAATCGAAATTAAAAAAGCCAAAAGCGAAACTCGTACGAAACGAGCTTTTATCGATTACGACGCGAAAAAAAACTGCGTAATTTAAAAATTATTAATTAAATATAAATAAAAATCAATTCAAAAACGTATTAATTTATTTACGATTAAAAAAAGAAAAATAATTATTTACGGCACGCATACGCAATTTATTCGCGCTATTAATAATTATAAAATAATTAAAAAAATATAAAACGATTTCGTAATTTGCGATATAAATATTCCAGGGGTTTTATTTATTTTAGGATTCCTTTGGTTGCGAAATATCGACTCCGTTATAAGCTTTCGAATTAAATCGTAGCGATATTCAATCGAACGCTTATAATTTAATTTCGTTATAATTAAACGTTTTAAAAAAAAATCCAAAAAAAAGCAAACGTTTTGTATCGTTTTAAAAAAAGCTATTGAAAAACAGTATTAATTACTTTTTAAATACGACGATTACGCCGACGTGTTTAACGATACCGCCGCGGTTATTCTAGCTTTTTATTATTTTATAAAACATCGAATAAATTTCGCGAAAGGAAAAAATCCCTTTTAGGAATTAATTTACTTTTTGTCGAAATTTGAATTTACCGAATTGCGCGAATATTTCGATTCGAATTTAAAAAAAGGCTGAATAAAAAAATCTATTAGCTTTGCCGGCGCATCGGTAATATTTATACCGAAAAAAAACGGAAGTTTACGATTATGCGTCGATTATAAAAGTTTAAACGCAATTACGGTTAAAAATCGAACTTTTTTACCTTTTATAAGCGAAATTTTGGATCGTTTAAAAAAAGCTAAAATATTTACTAAGCTAGATTTTATTTGGGCGTATTATCGCTTTCGAATAAAAAAGAAAAATAAATAAAAAACTGCGTTTCGCATTCGTTACGAACATTTCGAGTATTGCGTATTACCTTTCGGCTTTTCGAACGCATTAGCAACTTTCCAAGCGTATATTAATCAAGCTTTAATCGGTTTAATAAATATTACGTGTATAATTTATTTCGACGATATTTTAATATTTTCCGAAAACCCCGACGATTATACAAACTGTAACGACTTATTCTCTTGCCCCTCGTATTATCCCAGCAACTACGTGTAGCTGCAAGCTTCCTGGTCTTCTGATAGGTCTTTTTATCAATTATAAAAACTATTTATATATATAAAACCCTTTTTTTTTAGCAACCTCTGCCTTTTGCAATTGTTAATTCTAAGTAAATATTTTGTTACAAAACCAAAGGCTCGTTTTTTATATTATATAAACACGGCGATTAATTGATTAATCTCCTAGTCCTCCGATTAATTAAATCGTTATATTATTAACAACTCTTTTTTTACGCTAGCGACGGCGTAAACTATCTTTCCCCTCGAATTTCTCACGGATTATACCAAAATGATCGACCGGTCGTAAAAAGGTTTATTTTCGCATTTCGCGAAAAATGGCTTTTGTTCAACGATTCTCCCTTTAGCAAAGCTTTTCAGCTTTTGCTATTACACCTTAACTTTTCTTTTTTTAATCAGCGAAAAAACAGCCTCCTTCAAAAGCTTTTTCTTTTGAAAAACAATCCTTTTTCCGAAGAAAAAAAAACAAAAAAAAAGACAAAGCGCCAACCATTTCGCTTGCCACTTTTTTCTTACAGCCTAGCGTTAAAAACATTTAATTAAAACTTTTGCAAAATCAACTGAAAAAAGCGCAAAAGGGTAAACGACAACTTTTGGAAATTATACGACTGCGACAAACCTTTTAATTAAAACGTTTAATAAAATCTATCGAACGTATTTTTGCCAGTCGCGAATTTGCTGCTTCTTCCCTTTTTCGCAACGTTTTATTTCAACCAACAAACGCTGCAAATCAACTTTTACGTTTTTCGCGAATTTTTTTTAAATCTTTTTATAACGGCCAAAACCTTAGCGCGCTTTTTAAACGCTATAATTCCTATTTATCTGCTGATTTTCGATTAGCTCGTATAAAACGCGTTCCGAATCTTAAATTTAAATTAAATAATAATAAAAATTATAAAGCACGCTATTAAAAAACTAAAATTTTCGATAATTTCGAATTTTACCACGATTATTTCGCTAACGATCGATTTCGCAAAAATTATATATTCGATTAGACCGAAAGCGTAGCAAAAAAGTTTTTTATTCCGCGTATTTTAAACCGTTCCGATTTTACACTTTTCGAAAAATTAATAAAAAAAGTCGCCGATTTTTTGGCCGATTTTTCCGACGTTTAAAAAATCGAAAACGAATTCAAAATATTTGCAATAAATACGTACGACGATTTTTAGCGATTTTATCTGCGATTTTTTATTTTCGCAGCGAACGCTCAAATACAAACTGATAAACAGCTTCGAAACGCTTTTCGCGATAAAATACCAAAGCGTTTACAAAAAAAACTGCATTTAAAATAAGCGCGTACAACGATTTTTAAAAATTAGCTTACCGCCGTCCGCCAAAAAAAACAAAATTAATTAGCTAAACGAATTTTATACGCGAATCGCTTTTTAACTAAGTTTACTATTTATTAAAATAATAAATCCTTAACTAAAACGTATTACGAATTAAATCGTACGTACGAAAATCGTTTAAATGCTCCATAAGCTTCTTTTCAGCCCTCTGCTGCTTTTTCTTTTTTTCCACGCCAAAACGCCTTTTTTAACGTTTTTTCTTTTCGATCGGACCAACGACAACGCTCGTTTTTTATTTCATATTAAAAAGTTCGAGGCCAATCTGCACGATCTTTTACGGGCCGACCCTCGGTTTTACCCAAAAGCCTTTCCAGGCTAATAAATATAAACGAGGTCGAACCGGCCGAAAATTCGCTTTTTAATAATAATAGTAAAAACGAAAACCCTTTTCCAGACGATTTTCAAAACGCATATAAAAAAGTTGAAAGCTTTTCCGCTAATCGGAAAAACGCCCAGGCCTAAGCAAAGTTTTTTTTTTAGGCGTATTGCGCGATATACGTTATTTTAACGTTCGAAAGCTTTTTAATAGCGATTTATTAACAATTCCCGTTATACTTATTTATTAAAAATGGCCTTTTGTATAAAGTAAAAGCGCTCGCCGATTTTAAAGCGAACGGTTTGTAAGGATTTGAAAGGCAGGGAAACACTAGTTCAGATAATAGAGCTCAGATAAGGTTGGGTTGATAGTCAGACTGATTTCTACCTTCTATATTTCTAGTAAAAGGCGTGTATAAGTACAAAAGGAGGGGTGGAGCCCTCGAAAAAAGTATTCCTCAGGAAACCAGGCGAATTTTATTTAGTATGCTTTTTAGCCCTTATTCCGATCTTTTTTTATTTTTTTTAATATAATTCTAATAACTGGTTTTTTAGCAATTATTTTTATAAAATGTTTTATTTAAATATCATTTCCAGCTTTTATAATATTATCCGGCTTTTACGGCCTATCCGTAAAAAGTATTATTCGAAGATTAATAAAAAGCAAAAGGTTTTGGCGGATCATCTGATTTATATACGTAATATTGGTTTTTAATATTACCTTTTTTTTTAGGCCTTTGGTTTTTAAAAGCGACTGATTTTTTTATGCGTATGCTTTCGTATATAACGTGCGTTACGCCTTCGAAATAACGTGTAATTTCTTTCGCTTTTGGCCGTAAATTATAACTGTTTCGTTCGCTTTCGGTCGTGAATTATAGCTGTTTTGCTATTTTGTTTTTTTTGTTTTCGATAACGCTCGCATTTTCGTTTGAAAAAGCCTTTTTTCTTAAAATGGCCGCTATTTTTCCTATTTTCCTTTTTTTTTTTTTTTTTTTTTTTTTTTTTTTTTTTTTTTTTCGTCAGCTTTTTTTTATTTTAATTAACTGCTTTTCGCCGCGTTCGCCGCGAACTTTTAAAATGCTTTTAACTTTTATTTGCCTTCGATGCGCCCGCCTGATTTTACGCGAAAGCATTACAGCGGACTTTTGCTTTTTTGCGTTTTCGAACTTTCTAGCGTAAAATGCAACCGTTGCAAAGCTTCGCATATTTAATACTTTTCTGTAAATTTTTTAAACTTTTATTCGAATTCGCTTTTAATTAGCTATAAATTTCTACCGTACGCGCTATCGAAGCGCAAACATTTTTCGCGGGCCTTAACGATTTTATAAATCGTTTCGATATTGCCACCGCCGCTGCCGCTTTTTTTCCTTTTGCTACCGAAGCTAAAGCTTTTATTAAGATTTTTATCGATTTTATTATTTACGACGCTTATATAAATCGTTTAAAAAAGGGTGACGCTTCGGCTTTTATAATAGTCGGAAATCGTGCGAATCGCGCCGCGGCTCGGGCTGCCGCTGCTGCGCCCGTTCCTGCCGGTTTGGCGGCTGCTGCTGTTTTGAAAGCTTTGGCTGCGCCGGCCCTTTTATCTAACGACGCTAGTATAAAACGTATTTTCCGACGTTTCGAAAACGTCGCTCGGATTTATTCTGACTAATTGGATTAAATTCTGGATTCCTACGAATATATCGTAGCTGCAATTCAGAATTCGATTACGGCTATCGTAAAAGCCTTAATTAAAATAAATCGAATATTTTACGAATTCGTTTAATACTAATTCTTTTTAGCCTGCCGCTGCTTTTAAATCTGAAAAAAATAGCGATAACGATAAAAAAAAAAATAACGATAAAAATAAATTAGCTTAGCGGCGGTTCTAGGATTTTTTCTAAGTGTTTTTGTTTTTTTTTTTTTATTTTTACGGCGCGCATTCGTTACTGTTCCGTTGCTATTATTTATCGTATTTTTTAAATATTTTTTTACAACTTTTTTTACGTTCGTAAAATAGTTTTTTGGCTTTTAAAAATCTTCGTTTAATAAATAGCCTTTTTATCGCATTAAATAATATCGGCCCTTTTTTGTATTTTTATAAATTTGTATTAATTTAATTTCGTATTTTTCGGATTTTGGAATTTTATTATATTATTTTTCGGCTCGGTATCGTTCCGATCCTGCCAAGATTCTAATAAAAAAACGTAAAAAGTATCGTAAATATAATATTAAAAAAAAAGTTCGAATTGATAAGCTTGGCCGTGCTCGTATATAATTCGCTTAATTTTAAAAGATTTTAAATATTTATTTAAAAGCTTTCGAAAAAGTCGCAGCTGTCGAAAGTTTTTAATCGATAATAATATTTTATCGCCTATTTGAAATCTAGTCTTTTTATATTTAGCGTCGTAAAACTTTTTATAATTCGCGTTAGCTTTTTTTAGTTTTTTACTAAGTATTTTTTTTTTTTTTTATAATATTTTAATTCGTTTTTCCGCTAACGGTATTTTCTTTTTTACGACGTCGTTTTCGACGTTGCTGCCAAGTTTTGAATAAAAGCCGTATAATATGCGAAAAAAAGTAAAATCCGTAAAAGCGTATATCGAATTATTATACGTAAACTCGGCTAAAGCAAGCTTCGTAGCCTAATCGTTTTGTCGATAATCGCAATACGTGCGAAAATAAAATTTTAAAACTTGATTTTAACGTTCCGTTTGGCCATCGGTTTAAAAATAAAAAGCGGTGTTTAATCGACGTCGTATTTATAAATAAAATATTATTAAAAACCAGAATTTATTAATGAAAACTAACCTTTTATTTATAATAATCTTTTTAAAGCAGCCAAAATTTTTGTAAACGTATTGTATAAATATTTTAGCCAAATCTAAAGCTGAAATCGTTTTTTGTATCGATATATATTTCGATAATTTCGTATATCGGTTTATTATAACGAATATCGAATCGTAAATACGACTTCGTTTTTTGCTAAAAAATAAATTCGTAATAAAATCTATAATTATTTTTTTTTAAAATCTCGTAAAAATCGAAAAAAAAGCTAATTCGCCATAAAATCGGTGCTTTCTAAGCTTGCTTTTTTAGCATTTTTTACACGTATTAACGTAACGCTTTACGTCGCTTCGTAAACCAGGCCAAAAATACTTTTTTTCGATTAATTCTAGCGTTCGCCGAAAACCCTAATAGCCGGCGGTCGGATCGTCGTAATTAATTTTTAATATTTCGCTTTTAATAGCGCTTTTATTCGAAATATACGCACGTTTTTTATAACGTAATAATTTATTTTGGCTTATACGCTAATATTTTTCGGATTCGGCTCGATTGCTTTGCGAAGCCGATTCGTACGTTTTTTATAATACAAAAAAATCAAATTTTTATAATTTAAAAATAATTTTATAAATCGGTTTTGCTAATTCGTTATTAGCCGTTTCGAATTATAGCAATATAGCGGCTACGCTTCGTGGTATATATTATTTGCAATTAATAATATTAGCAAAAAACAATCCGGCGAAAAAGCTTTTTATTTGGCTTTTTTTCGCTTGCTTTTTATTTTCTGATTTCGTTAATAAAAGCTTCGAATATTTATCGGCGCGAAATAATTTATACTCCGATTTTAGGCGTGTTTTTATTACGAAAAACATTTTAAAATTTCTTAAATAAGTTAATTTTAATTTACGATGTAGCGTAAGCAGCTATTCGTTATTTTTTTTTAAATCTTTTTTTAAATCTGGCCGGCGGAAAAAACTATCCGCCGGATTAAAAACTTTTGTTTTATATTCGATTGCAAAATCGTATTTAGCTAATTCGTCGGCCCATTTCGTTTAGCGTCCGTTTAAACGTTTTTTCGTAAAAAAGTATTTTAAATTATAATAATTTATACGCATAATAATAACGTCGAAAGCGCTACGTAAATATTAGCTCTATTATTTAAAAACGTAAATTATAGCTATTAGCTTAGCGTCGTAAACCTCGTATTTTTATTTTATAAAAAAAAGCTTTTTCGAATAATATACGATAAAATGCCAACGTACTTCCGCATTCTTTTCGAATAATTAAAATAATATTCCGTTTATAGCGAATTTCGAAGCGTTTGTTTCGATTTAGATTTTTAATCGAAGATCGAAATAGCGTAAAATCGGTGCTTAACAAAACTTTTTTTTTAAAAGTAAAAAAGCGAGCTTCGCTTCGAATAAAAAACGAAAAAAGCCCGATATTTTTTCTCGTTGTATCCTTTTTAAAAAATCTATAATAAGTCGGCAAAGCTTAGCGTAGTTTTTAATAAAACGTTTGTAAAAATTAATAAAACCTAAAAACATTTAAATATTTCGCCACGTAAAAGAAAAAAGCTATTTCCGAATATTATTTATTTTCCTTGGGTCTATTTTAATTTTCGTAGGAATAACGACGAAGCCTAAGAACTTAACCGTATTCGTATCGAAAGCATATTTTTTCAGATTTCCGTAAAATTTGTTAATACGGAGTTTTTCGAAAACTTTTTTTACCGCGTTTATATAATCGTCGGGGTTTTCGAAAAATATTAAAATATCGTCGAAGTAAATTATATACGTAATATTTATTAAACCGACTAAAATTTAATTAATATACGCTTGAAAAGTTGCTAATGCGTTCGAAAAGCCGAAAAGTAATACGCAGTATTCGAAATATTCGTAATAAATGCGAAACGCAGTTTTTTATTTATTTTTCTTTTTTATTCGAAGGCGGTGATACGCCTAAGTAAGATCTAGTTTAATAAATATTTTAATTTTTCTTAAACGATCCAAAATTTCGCTTATAAAAAATAAAAAGATTCGATTTTTAACCGTAACTGCGTTTAGATTTTTATAATCGACGTATAATCGTAAACTTTCGTTTTTTTTCGATATAAATATTACCGGTGCGCCGGCGGAGCTAATAAATCTTTTTATTTAGCTTTTTTTTAAATTCGAATCGAAATATTCGCGCAATTCGGTAAGTTTAAATTCCGACAAAAAGTAAATTAATTTTTAAAAAAAATTCTTTTTTTTCGCGAAGTTTATTCGATGTTTTATAAAATGGTAAAAAGCTAAAGTAACCGCGGCGGTATCGTTAAATACGTCGGCGTAATCGTTGTATTTAAAAAATAATTAATATTATTTTTCAGTAGCTTTTTTTAAAACGATACAAAACGCTTACTTTTTTTTGGATTTTTTTTTAAAACGTTTAATTGTAACGAAATTAAATTGTAAGCGTTCGATTAAATATCGCCACGATTTAGTTCGGAAGCTTATAACGGGATCGATATTTCGCAATTAAAAAAATCCTAGAATAAATAAAACCCCTGGAATATTTATATCGCAAGCCACGAAATCGCTTTGTATTTTTTTAATTATTTTATAATTATTAATAGCGCGAATAGATTGCGTATGCGTGTCGTAAATAATTACTTTTTTTTTTTTAATCGTAAATAAATTAATACGTTTTTAAATTGGTTTTTATTTATATTTAATTAATAACTTTTGAATTACGCAGTTTTTTTCCGCGCCGCAATCGATAAAAGCTCGTTTCGTACGTATTTCGCTTTTAGCTTTTTTAATTTCGATTAAAATTATTATTTTCTGCTTTTTTTTTTTCGTTCGATTTTATTAGTAACGACGAAATTAAAATCGAACGAAAGCTTTTTCCGAATTCTTAGATTTGTTAGCTTCGGAGCAGTTTGAAATTATATATTTTTTTCTGTTGCATTTATAATATTCGATTTTTAAATAATTAGCTATGCGGTGCTTTTTTTTTTGACAGCGATTGTATTTCGAAAAATAAAAAAAGTCGTTAAGAATTTTAGGATTTTAAAAGATTTTGTTAAGGTCGTTTATCGTTTTTTTTTTCGCTTTCGTTTTTTTTTTTTTTGTAACGTATTTTCGAATCGAAAATAATATGTATTTGTTTTAGCTTTTGGGCTTTAATCGTAAGTATAAGTTTTTTTTTTTTTTTTTTTTTTGCGCTCGTTTCGTCGTTTATTATTTTTCGTTTCGTCGCTAATAATTTTATTAGCATTTTCGATACGACGAACGATTAATATTAATTTTTTGTGCGAATTTGTAATTGTAATATTGCTTCGTTTAATAATTTCTTTTCGAAAAATAAATCGGAGCTTTGCGAAAAACATTTTTTTTTTAGTCGCATCGTTTGTTATTTGCAACTGATGTTCGAAATTATTTAAATAAATAACAAAATCGTTAACTGATTTATGCTTTTTTTGCTTCGCTTTATCGTATAAATTCGAAGCCGCGATTTTTCGATTTTTCGTATTTATTAAAAAATTTAATATTTATTTTTTAAAATCGTTTTATATAATTCGAATGTTCGTAGAACGTCGTTCGTATCCGATTTATTTTTTTTTTATTTTATCGTCGAAAATTAAAACATAAGCGTTAATTTTCTTTTGATCGATACAAAATGTTACTTTTTTATTTTGGCGGAAGCTTCGCTTTGCACGCCGAATAAAAAATTAAGCTTTTTTAATATTTTTTTTTCGATATATTAAAAAGTTTTTTATTTTTAATGTTTTTCGGCTCGAATTCGCTGTATTTTTTACAAAAGGTATAATATGCTTAAAAAAGATATTAAATCGTTTTTAATAAGTATTATTATCGTAATGCTTCGAAGATATTTTATAATAATCGCCGGCTTAGGTTATTTTCTGTCTTTTTTCAGTTAGGGCGGTGTTAAAAAGTATAAAAACCTTTTTTTCGATATTTTCGAAAGCGTCGAATTCTCGTTGAAATTATTTAATTTTTTTTCGGAGTTCGTTTCGGCGTTTTTTGATTTTTTCGAGTTTTTTGATTATTTCGTAAACTTTTTTTTCAGTTTTTTTCTGTTTTATTTTAGCTTGTATTTTTTTTACTTTTTTACGTTTATCGTTTTTTTTTATTCGGCGCGGATTCGTTTATTAGCCAAATAAATCAAAGTTTCGGTGAAAGGTTTTTCCGAATCGCTTTAAGCGTGGTCTTTTTTAATAATTTCTTCGATAGAAAAAGTTGGGAAATCGTCGCGCTTTGGTAATGGGATATTTTCGGCCTTTAGTAAAATTGGTAACGTCAGGAAAAACGATAATACGGGGTTTTTTTAAGCAGCCGAAAATGCTGGGTTTTTTTAAATAGCTGGAAATACTTGTTTTTTGCAAATGCGAAAAGCCATAATATCGATAATAACGATATAAATATAATAGTATAATAAAAAGTTGTTTTAATAATATCGAACTGCCGTTCCGGTAAATAAAAAAATCAAAATGTAAGGATTTAAAAAGCAGAAAAACACTAATTCAGATAATAAAGCTTAGATAAGATTAGGTTAATAATTAGATTAATTTCTATTTTTTATATTTTTAATAAAAAGCGTATATAAATACAAAAAAAAAAGTAAAACCCTCGAGAAAAATATTCCTTAAGAAACCAAGCGAATCCTATTTAATATGCTTTTCAGCCCCTATCCCGACCTTTTTTTATTTTTTTTAATATAACCTTAATAACTGGTTCTTTAGCAATTATTTCTATAAAATATTTTATCTAAATGTTATTTCCAGCCTTTACAGCACTATCCGGCTTTTACGGTCTATCCGCAGAAAATACTATTCGAGGGTTGGTAGAAGGCAGAAGGTCTTGGCGGATCACCTGACTTATACACGTGATGTTGGTTCCTGACACGGTTATACGTTAATCGATTCGGCGCTGATTAAGTTTTTTTTTTTTTTTTTAAAACCTTTGATTTAATTTCTCCCGGCTTTTTTTTCTATAAAAAAGTATAATAAAACTCGTAGCCATTTAATTATATATTTTACGCTTTTCAATTTTATTATTAACAATCGAATACAATCGTTTACTTTTTTTTTAATTATTAATTTCGGAAATTATAATATAATTCTAGAAAAAGCTTGATTGGCCGAATACTAAGTTTTACTAAATTGTAATAAACGCAAGCTTTATTAGCCGAAGTCTTACCTTTCCACAGCTTTTTACGCTTGTTGTATTAAAATTTCTTATTTGCACTTTCGAAAAATTCAATTTCGCTATTAAAACGACGCTGTAAAACGTAACAAAAACTTTAATTAATTATAACAGGCCTACGACGCTGTGCGAAACGCGAAAAGTCGAATTTTATTCGCGGTGTTAATTTCGATAGCGACGCTAATAAAATAATATAAAAAATTACATCACCTTTTTAGGCTGACGATTTTTTTTCATCTTTTTTTCTTTTTTTTTTCTTTTTTCGTCAGAACAGCTTTTTTATTTTACGAAAAACAATTATATTAAAAACCGAAAGAAAACCTTCGCCGCGATAGTCTTTCAGCTTAATATAATCGATAATTTAAACAAGCAATTTTCTTTTGAATCTTCTAAACGATCAATTCGAAAACGAGTCTTTTAATCTACTGCTTATCTAATTTCCATCTGCCAAATTATTATATACGCTTTTAAGCTGATCTTCAGAAAAAAAGCAGTTGAAATGTTTTCAATCTTTCTGTACGAAATCGATAAAATATTAAACGACCTTACGTATAACACTTTTTTTAAAATCCAATTTCACAGTTTTTTCGAACGTTTCAAAACCAACGAAATATCGATTTCGACTCTTTTAATCAGCTTAACAAAGCTAATTTCGAATAAACCTTTTTTCGAATTTTTCCCCCCGAAATACAAAAACCTCGAATACGTGTTTTCTAAAGCCGCTAGTAACGAGCTAGCCTTTTACCGGCCTTACGATTATAAAATCGAGCTTATTATAAATAAAAAAAAGCTAAAATACACTTTTTTATATAAAATATCGATTTTAAAGCTCGAAATTGTCAAAACTTATTTGCAAAATAATTTTAACAAAAGTTTTATCGAATCTTCCACCGCTTTTTTCGCTGCTTTAATGCTTTTCGCTAAAAAACCCGACGGTTTATTACGTTTTTATATCGATTATCGAGCTTTTAATAATATTACTTATAAAAATCGCTATTTTTTTTTTTTTATCGATAAAACCTTTGCTCGTTTTTCGAAAGCGCGAATTTTTACGAAGTTCGATATTCGTTAAACTTTTTATAAAATTCGAATAAATCCCGTTAATAAAAAACTAACGACGTTTCGTACGCGTTACGGCGCTTATAAATGCAAAATACTACTTTTAATTTTATTAATAAATCCGTAATTTACTAACGCTATATAAACGACATTTTTTTCGATTATTTAAACGATTTTTGCATTGCATATTTAAATAATATTTTTATTTATTCGTCCGACCTTTTAAAACACGCTATACACGTTCGCAAAATGCTTTAAAAGTTCGCTAACGCTAAATTATAAACCGATATTCGAAAGTTTAAATTCAACGTTATTCGGACCCGTTATTTAAACTTTATTATTTCTATTAAAAGCCTAAAAGTAAATCCAGAAAAAGTTTTCGTAATCGCTTATTAAAAGCCTTTTATTATTATAAAAAATATACAAAGCTTTTTTGGTTTTTATAACTTTTACCGACGTTTTATTCGAAACTACGATATAATTGCAAAGTTTTTGATTTATTTAACTAAAGCTAACGTTTTTTATAATTTCATTTTTAAATATTAAAAAAGTTTCGACTTTTTTATATTAGCTTTTACTATTATACCAGTTTTATAATATTATAAACAAAACCTTTTTTGTATATTAAAAACTAACGCTTCCGACGGCGTAATAGCTTTTGTGCTTTCGCAATTCCATAATAACGATTGGCTTTTAATCGCTTATTTCAGCAAAATCATAGCTTTCGCAAAGCTGAATTATATCGTATACGACAAAAAAATGCTCGCAATCGTAAAATTTCTAAGCAATTTTCGTATTAAACTAGCTAATTTAATTTATTAAATCAAAATAATTATTAATTATAAAATTTTAAAATACTTTATAACTTTCAAACTTTTAAACGCTCGATAAACACGCTAGGCCGAGCTTTTCGCCGACTACAACTTTTTTATTACGTACAAACCAAATAAATACAATTTTTTAATTAACGTACTAATACGTCGTACGAGCGAATTCGACCGCCAAAACTTTTTTAAACGTATCCAACGCTTGCAAACTTTTTTCCGAGCAAATCAAATTAATTATCGCTTTTTAATTAAAAAACTTCGATTTTCCACGGTTTCCGAAATAACTGTTTTTATCGTTGAAATAATTAATTTTTCTTTCGCATTTCGTATCGTTAATCAAATTCTCTACGCTAATCGCATAATTAACAGCTTAATAATCTTCCGAAAAAAAGCTATACGAAACGCTACGAAAAAAAACGACGCTAATAATACTTCGTATATATTTAAACGCGATCTGCTGTTATATTACGGTCGCTTAATAATACCAAACGTCGATTATTTTCGCCTGGCTTTTATACGAAAAATATATAACCAAATTTCCATCGCTTATTTTAGCGTTCGCAAAACTACGCAATTGCTTTCGAATTAATATTATTAACGAAGTATAACAGCTTTCGTAAAATAATATTATCGCAATTGCTACGCTTATCGAAAAAATTCTGTTTTAAAAAATAAACGCCCCGGCTTTTTTTAGTTTTTTTCTGTTTCTGACCATTTTTAAAAATACGTTATAATAAACTTTTGCAATTTTAATAAAAACAAATACGATTACGATAACGTATTCGTAGTAATAAATCGCTTTTCCAAGCAAATTATTTCGATTTTTTATTATAAAAATATCGACGCTCGAAGCTTCGCCAAATTATATATATTTTACGTATACAAGTATTTTGGCCTTTTAAAAAGTATTATTAACGATCGTGGCTTTTAATATTAATTTATTTTTTGGTTTGAATTAAACAAAATATTCGGTACGCAATTAAAGCTTTCGACAGCCGTTTATTTCGAAACCGATAATCAAACCGAAATTTACAACTAATATCTGTAAAAACGCTTTCGATCTTTCGTAAATTTTTATTAAAACGATTAAAACGAATTTCTTTTAATAATAAATTTCGTTTAAATAGTCTTTTTTCACGAAAATCTAAATGGCTTTTCATTTTTTAAAATTGTATACGATTATATTTCCTATATTAATTGAAACTAAAAGCTCGATATTTTCCTTTTTTTCAATTTTTTATACAAATTAAACGCAAACGAAGCTCGTACGTACGCTCGCCGCTATTACGACGCTTAAAACTTCGCTAAATCGTATTTTTAATAAACTTACGATAAAATAAAAAAAAATACGAATAAGTTTCGCCGCGCGATCGATTTTAACGTTAGCGATTACGTATAGCTCGATATGCGTCCATTTCCGACCTTCCGGCCTTTTCGCAAGCTCGATAACCTTACAAACGGCCTTTTTAAAATTATAGCCAAAATTTTCGACAACGCTTTTAAACTAAACCTTTTTAGTATTATAAACGTACACCATTTTTTACGCTAATCGACTGCGTAAAGCAGCTGACGACGCGCTTCCAGGTTAAATTAATCCAGTTTCTGAATTTATTAATATAATTAATAAATTTAAATACGAAATCGAAAAATTAATCGCTTATCGAATACAACGGAAAACCTTTTAATATAAAGTTTTTTAAATAGACTTAAATAAAAATCTTACGTAATACCCCGCGTTTAATTTTATATATGCTTTTCTGAAAGTGCGCGATTTTCATTTGGCGCATAAAAAGCTTTCCGGTTCTTTTGCAAAATTTGTAAATTGGCTGAAAGCGTATTCCGAAGGTTTAAACTCGTACGATTATTTAAATAATAACGTACCAATAAATAAAAGCTCGAAAGCGCGCTTTTTTCGGACGAAGAAATAATATAACGATTTATTTTTTTGCCCCTCGTATCACCCCAGCAATTACGTGTAGCTGCAAGCTCCCTGATCTTTTAATAAGTCTTTCCATCAATTATAAAAACTATTTATATATATAAAACCTTTTTCTTTTAGCAACCTCTGCTTTCTGCAATTATTAATTCTAAGTAAATATCTTGTTACAAAACCAAAAGCTCGTTTCTTATACCATATAAACACGGCGACCAGTTGACTGATCTCCCAGCCCTCCGACTGATTAGATCGTTACACAAACGCGGTAAAAAAAGTTTTCGAAAAATTCCGTATTAATAAACTTTACGAAAATTTAAAAAAATATACTTTCGATACGAATACGGTTGAGTTCCTAGGCTTCGTCGTTATTTTTACGGGAATTAAAATGGACCCAAAGAAATAAATAATATTCGGAAATAGCCTTCTTTTATTATATAACGAGATATTTAAATGTTTTTGGGTTTTATTAATTTTTACAAACGTTTTATTAAAAACTACGCTAAGCTTTGCCGATTTATTACAGATTTTTTAAAAGAAATGCAACGAAAAAAAATATCGGGCCTTTTTTGTTTTTTATTCGAAGCGAAGGTCGCTTTTTTATTTTTAAAAGAAAAGTTTTGCCGAGCACCGATTTTACGTTATTTCGATTTTCGATTAAAAATCCAAATCGAAACAAACGTTTCGAAATTCGTTATAAGCGAAATATTATTTTAATTATTCGAAAAAAATGCGAGAATACGTTGGCACCCTATCGCGTATTATTCGAAAAAGCTTTTTTTATAAAACAAAAATACGAAGTCCATAACGCTGAGCTAATAATTATAATTCACGTTTTTAAATAATAAAACCAATATTTACGTGGCGCTTCCGACGTTATTATTATACGTACAAATTATTATAATCTGAAATATTTTCTTACGAAAAAACGTTTAAACGAACGCTAAGCGAGGTGGGCCGACGAATTAATTAAATACGATTTTGCAATCGAATATAAAATAAAGGTTTTTAACCCGGCGAATGGTTTTTTCCGCCGGCCAAATTTAAAAAAAGATTTAAAAAAAAATAATAAACAGCTGCCTACGCTGCATCGTAAGCTAAAACTAGTTTATTTAAGAAATTCTAAAATGTTTTCCGCAGTAAAAACACGCCTAAAATCGAAGCATAAACCATTTCGCGCCGATAAATATTCGAAGCTTTTATTAACGGAATTAAAAAGTAAAAAACAAGCGGAAAAAAGCCGAATAAAAAGCTTTTTCGCCGGATTGTTTTTTGCTAATATTATTAATTGCAAATAATATATATCACGGAGCGTAGCCGCTGTGTTGTTATAATCCGAAACGGCTAATAACGAGCTAGCAAAATCGATTTACAAAACTATTTTTAAATTGCAAAAATCTAATTTTTTTGTATTATAAAAAACGTACGAATCGGCCTCGCAAAACAGTCGAGCCGGGTCCGAAAAATATTAGCGTATAAGCTAAAATGAATTATTACGTTACAAAAGACGTGCGTATATTCCGAATAAAAGCGTTATTAAAAGCGAAATATTAAAAATTAATTACAACGATCCGACCGCCGGCTATTAGGATTTTCGGCGAACGTTAAAACTGGTCGAAAGAAAGTATTTCTGGCCTGGTTTACGAGGCGACGTAAAGCGTTATATTAATACGAATAAAAAGTGCTAAAAAAGCAAATTTAGAAAATACCGACTTTATAGCGAGTTAGCTTTTTTTTCGATTTTTACGAAATCTTAGGAAAAAATAATTATTAATTTTATTACGGGTTTATTTTTTAGCAAAAAACGAAGTCGTATTTACGATTCGATATTCGTTATAATAAACCGATATACGAAGCTGTCGAAATATATATCGATACAGAAAACGATTTTAGCCCCAGATTTGGCTAAGATATTTATATAATACGTTTATAAAAATTTTGGCTGTTTTAAAAAAATTACTACAAATAAAGGATCAGTTTTTATTAATAAATTCTGGTTTTCAGTAATGTTTTATTTACAAATACGACGTCGATTAAACACCGCTTTTTATTTTCAGACCGATGGCTAAACGGAACGTTAAAATTAAATTTTAAAATTTTATTTTCGCACGTATTACGATTATCGATAAAACGATTAAGCTACGAAGCTTGCTTTAGCCGAATTTACGTATAATAATTCGATATACGCTTTTACGGGTTTTATTTTCTTTCGCATATTATACGGTTTTTATTTAGAATTTAATAGCAACGTCGAAAGCGACGTCGTAAAAAAAAAGGTACCGTTAGCGGAAAAACAAATTAAAATATTATAAAAAAAAAAAGAAATATTTAATAAAAAGTTAAAAAAAGTTAACGCGAATTACAAAAGATTTTACGACGCTAAATATAAAAAAACTAGATTTCAAATAAGCGATAAAATATTATTATCGATTAAAAACCTTCGATAGCTGCGACTTTTTCGAAAGCTTTTGTAACGATCTAATCAGTCGAAGGGCTGGGAGATCAGTCAACTGGTCGCCGTGTTCACATGGTATAAGAAACGAGCCTTTGGTTCTGTAACAAAAATATTCATTTAAAATTAACAATTGCAAAAGGCAAAAGTTGCTAAAAGAAAAGAGCTTTATATATATAATAGTTTCCATAATTGATAAGAGACCCACCAGAAGACCAAAAAGCTTGCAGCTACACGTGGTTGCTAGAATAATACGAAAAGTGGTAATAGAATAAATCGTTATATTATTCCTTCGTCCGAAAAAAACGCGCCTTCGAGCTTTTATTTATTGGTACGTCGCTGTCCAAATGATCGTACGAATTTAAACCTTCGGAATACGCTTTTAGCCAGTTTACAAGTTTTGCAAAAGGATCGGAAAGCTTTTTATACGCCAAATAAAAGTCGCGCACTTTTAGGAAAGTATATATAAAATTAAACGCGAAGTATTACGTAAAAT
The DNA here is from genome assembly GCA_009599575.1 of Blumeriella jaapii. Lineage (NCBI taxonomy): Eukaryota > Fungi > Ascomycota > Leotiomycetes > Helotiales > Drepanopezizaceae > Blumeriella > Blumeriella jaapii. The sequence goes on from VWND01000064.1 coordinate 24,444, forward strand.
TTTTATTTAAGCTTATTTAAAAAGCTTTGTACTAAAAGGTTTTTCGCTGCATTCGACAAGCGATTAATTTTTCGATTTCGTATTTAAGCTTATTAATTATATTAATAGATTTAAAGGCTGGATTAATCTGATTTGAAAGCGCGTCGTCAGCTGTTTTACGCAGTCGATTAGCGTAAAAAACTGGATGTACGTTTATAATATTAAAAAGGTTTAGTTTAAAAGCGTTGTCGAAAATTTTGGCTATAATTTTAAAAAGGCCGTTTGTAAAATTATCGAGCTTGCGAAAAGGTCGGAAGATCGGAAATAAACGCATATCGAGCTATACGTAATCGCTAACGTCAAAATCGATCGCGCGGCGAAATTTATTCGCATTTTTTTTTATTTTATCGTAAGCTTGTTAAAAATACGATTTGGCGAGGTTTTAAGCGTCGTAATAGCGGCGAACGTATATACGAGTTTCGTTTGCGTTTAATTTATATAAAAAATTAAAAAAAAGAAAAGTATCGAGCTTTTAATTTTAATTAATATAAAAAATATAGCCGTATACAATTTTAAAAAGTGAAAAGCCATTTAGATTCTCGTAAAAAAGAACCATTTAAACGAAATCTATTATTAAAAGAAATTCGCTCTAATCGTTTTAATAAAAATTTACGAAAAGTCGAAAGCGTTTTTGCAGGTATTAGTTATAAATTTCGGTTTGACCGTCGGTTTTAAAATAAGCGGCTATCGAAAGCTTTAGTTGCGTACCGAGTATTTTATTTAATTCAGATCAGAAAATAAACCAATACTAAAAGCTACGATCGCTAATAATACTTTTTAAAAAGCCAAAATATTTGTATACGTGGAATATATATAATTTAACGAAGCTTCGAACGTCGATATTTTTATAATAGAAAATCGAAATAGCTTGCTTGGAAAAACGATTTATTATTACGAATACGTTATCGTAACCGTATTTGTTTTTATTAAAATTGCAAAAGTTTATTATAACGTGCTTTTAAAAATGGTCAAAAACAGAAAAAGGCTAAAAAAAGCCGGAGCGCTTATTTTTTAAAACAAAACTCTTTCGATAAGCGTAATAATTGCGATAGTATTGTTTTACGAAAGCTGTTATATTTCGTTAATAATATTAGTCCGAAAGCAATTGCGTAATTTTGCGAACGCTGAAATAAACGATAGAAATCTGGTCGTATATTTATATAAAAGCCAAACGAAAATAATCGACGTTTGATATTATCAGGCGATCGTAATATAACAGCAGGTCGCGTTTAAATATATACGAAATATTATTATCGTCGTTTTTTTTCGTAGCGTTTCGTATAGCTTTTTTTCAAAAGGCTATCAGATTGTTAATTATGCGATTAGCGTAAAAAATTTAATCAACGATACGAAATACGGAAAAAAAATCAGTTATTTTAACGATAAAAACAGCTATTTCGGAGGCCGTGAAAAATCGAAGTTTTTTAATTAAAAGTTTATAATCGATTTGATTTATTCGGAAAAGGATTTGCAGGCGCTAAATACGTTTAAAAAAGTTTTGGCGGTCGAGTTCGCTCGTACGACGTATCAGTGCGTCAGCCAAAAGGTTGTATTTATTTGATTTATACGTAATAAAAAAATTGTAATCGGCGAAAAGCTCGGCCCAGCGTATTTATCGAACGTTTAAAAATTTGAAAGTTATAAAATATTTCAAAACTTTGTAATTAATAATTATTTTGATTTAATAAATTAAATTAGCTAGTTTAATACGAAAATTATTTAAAAATTTTACGATTGCGAGCATTTTTTTGTCGTGTACGACGTAGTTTAGCTTTGCCGAAGCTATAATTTTGCTAAAATAAGCGATTGGCAGCTAGTCGTTATTATAAAATTGCGAAAGTATAAAAGCTACTACGCCGTTGAAAGCGTTAGTTTTTAATATGCAAAAAAGGTTTTGCCTGTAATATTATAAAACTGATATAATAGTAAAAATTAATATAAAAAGGTCGAAACTTTTTTAATATTTAAAAATGAAATTATAAAAAACGTTAGCTTTAGTCAAATAAATCAAAAGTTTTGCAATTATACCGTAGTTTCGAATAAAACGTCGGTAAAAGTTATAAAAACCAAAAAAGCTTTATATACTTTTTATAATAATAAAAGGCTTTTAATAAACGACCACGGAAACTTTTTCTGAATTTATTTTTAAGCTTTTAATAAAAATAATAAAACTTAGGTAACAGATTCGAATAACGTTGAATTTAGATTTTCGAATATCGGCCTGTAATTCAGCGTCAGCGAGCTTTTAAAGTATTTTGCGAACGTATATAACGTATTTCAAAAGGTCGGACGAATAAATAAAAATATTATTCAAATATGCAATACAAAAATCGTTTAAATAATCGAAAAAAACGTCGTTTATATAGCGTTGATAAATTGCGGGTTTATTAATAAAGCCAAAAAGTAGCATTTTGCATTTATAGGCGTCGTAACGCGTACGAAACGTTGTTAGTTTTTTATTAGCGAAGTTTATTCGAATTTTGTAAAAAGCTTAACGAATATCGAGCTTCGTAAAAATTCGCGCTTTCGAAAAACGAGCAAAAGTTTTATCGATAAAAAAAAAAAAATAGCGATTTTTACGAATAATATTATTAAAAGCTCGATAATCGATACAAAAACGTAATAAATCGTCGGGTTTTTTAACGAAAAGCATTAAAGCAGCGAAAAAAGCGGTGGAAGATTCGATAAAACTTTTGTTAAAATTATTTTGCAAATAGATTTTAATAATCTCGAGCTTTAAGATCGATATTTTATATAAAAAAATGTATTTTAGCTTTTTTTTATTTACGATAAGCTCGATTTTATAGTCGTAAGGCCGGTAAAAAGCTAGTTCGTTATTAGCGGCCTTAAAAAACACGTGTTCGAAGTTTTTGTATTCCGAAAGAAAAAATTCGAAAAAAGATTTATTCGAAGTTAGCTTTATTAAGCTGGTTAAAAAGGTCGAAATCGATATTTCGTTGGTTTTGAAACGTTCGAAAAAACTGTAAGATTGGGTTTTAAAAAAAGTATTATACGTAAGGTCGTTTAATATTCTGTCGATTTCGTACAGAAAAGTTGAAAACACTTTAATTGTTTTTTTTTCTGAAAATCAGCTTAAAAGCGTATGTAATAATCTGGCAGATAAAAATTGAATAAGCAGTAAATTAAAAGATTCGTTTTCGAACTGATCGTTTAAAAGATTTAAAAAATAATTTATCGAAACTATCGATTATATTAAGCTGAAAGGCTATCGCGGCGAAAGCTTTTCTTCGGTTTTTAATATAACTGTTCTTCGTAAAACAAAAAAGCTATTCTAACGAAAAAAAAAAAAAAAAAAAAATTATAAAAAAAGAATCGTCAGCCTGGGAAAATAATATAATTTTTTATATTATTTTATTAGCGTCGCTATCGAAATTAGCACCGCGAATGAAATTCGACTTTTTCGCGTTCCGCACAGCGTCGTAAATCTGCCACAATTGGTTAAAGTTTTTATTACGTTTTACAGCGTCGTTTTAATAGCGAAATTAAATCTTTCGAAAATGCAAATAAAAAACTTTAATACAACAAGCGTAAAAAGCTATAAAAAAGTACAACTTCGGCTAATAAAACTTGCGTTTATTACAATTTAATAAAACTTAATGTTCGGCCAACTAAGCTTTTTCTAGAATCATATTATGATTTCCGAAATTAATAATTAAAAAAAAAGTAAACGATTGTATTCGGTTATTAATAATAAAATTAAAAAGCGTAAAATATATAATTAAATGGCCACGAATTTTATTATATCCTTTTATAAAAAAAAAAGCCGAGAAAAATTAAATCAAAAGTTTTAAAAAAAAAAAAAAAAATTTAATCAGCGCCGAATTAATCAACGTATAACCGTTCGTTTCAAAATCGGCGAGCGCTTTTATTTTATACGAAAAGCTATTTTTAGTAAATATAACGGGAATTATTAATAAATCGCTATTAAAAAGCTTCCGAACGTTAAAATAACGTATATCGCGCAATACGCTTAAAAAAAAAGCTTTGCTTAGGCCTGAGCGTTTTTTCGACTGACGGGAAAGCTTTTAATTTTCTTATATGCGTTTTGAAAATCGTTTAGAAAAAGGTTTTCGTTTTTATTATTATTATCAGAAAGCGAATTTTCGGCCGGTTCGACCTCGTTTACATTTACCAGCTTAGAAAGGCCTTTGAATAAAACCGAAGATCGGCCCGTAAAAAGTCGTGCAAATTGGCCTCGAACTTTTTAATATAAAATAAAAAACGAGCGTTGTTATTAGTCCGATCGAAAAAAAAAAACGCCAGAGGGGGCGTTTTAGCGTAAAAGAAAAGGAAAAACAAAGGGCTGAAAAGAAGCTTGTAAAGCATTTAAACGATTCTCGTATATACGATTTGATTCGTAGTACGCTTTGGTTAAAAATCTACTATTTTAATAAATAATAAATTTGATTAAAAAGCGATTCGCGTATAAAATTCGTTTAGCCAACTGATTTTATTTTTTTTATCGAACGGCGGTGAACCAATTCTTAAAAATCGTTATACGCGTTTATTTCAAATGCAGCTTTTTTCGTAAACGCTTTGATATTTTGTCGCGAAAAGCGTTTCGAAGCTGTTTATTAATCCGTATTTAAGCGTTCGCTGCGAAAATAGAAAATCGCAGGTAAAATCGCTAAAAATCGTCGTGCGTATTTATTGCAAGCATTTTAAATTCGTTTTCGGCCTTTTGAACGTTAAAAAGGTCGGCCAGAAAATCGGCGATCTTTTTAATTAATTCTTCGAAAAATATAAAATCGGAACGGTTAAAATACGCGAAGTAAAAAATTTCTTTGCTACGTTTTCGGTCTGATCGAATATATAATTTTTGCGAAATCGATCGCCAGCGAAATAATCGTGGTAAAGTTCGAGGTTATCGAAAACTTTAATCTTTTAATAGCGTGCTTTGTAATTTTCACTATTATTTAGCTTAAACTTAAGATTCGAAACGCGTTTTATACGAGCTAGTCGAAAATCAGCAGATAAATAGGAATCATAGCGTTTAAAAGGCGCGCTAAAGTTTTGGCCGTTAAAAAGAAATTCAAAAAGAATTCGCGAAAAACGTAAAGATTAATTTGCAGCGTTTGTTAATTAAAATAAAACGTTGCGAAAAAAAGCAGCAGATTCGCGACTGGCAGAAACGCGTTCGATAGATTTTACCAAACGCTTTGATTAAAGGGTTTGTCGCAGTCGTATAGTTTTCAAAAGTTATCGTTTACGTTTTTGCGCTTTTTTCAGTTGATTTTGCAAAAGTCTCAACTGAACGCTTTTAGCGCTAAGCTGCAAAAAAAAAATGGCAAGCGAAATAGTTAGCGCTTTGTTTTTTCCTTTGTTTTTTTTTCCTCGGAGAAAAAACTGTTTTTCAAAAAAAAAAGCTTTTGGGAAAAGCTGCTTTTTCGCTGATTAAAAAAAAGGTTAAAATATAATAGCAGAAGCTAAAAAGCTTTGCTGAAAAAGAGATCGTTAAACAAAAGCCATTTTTCGCGAAATGCGGAAATAAGCCTTTTTACGACCGGTCGATTATTTTAATATAATCCGTAAAAAATTCGAGAAAAAAAATAATTTACGCCGTCGCCAGCGTAGAAAAAAAATTGTTAATAATATAACGATTTAATTAATCGAAAGGCTGAAAGATTAATCAACTGGTCGCCGTATTTATATGGTATAAGAAACGAGCCTTTGGTTTTGTAATAAAAATATTTATTTAAAATTAATAACTGCAGAAGGCAGAAATTGCTAAAAGGAAAAAGCTTTATATATATAATAGTTTCCATAATTGATAAGAGACCCATCAAGAGACCAGGGAGCTTGCAGCTACACGTGGTTGCTGGGGTGACACGAAAGGTGGCAACAGAGTGAATCGTCACAGCTTTCAAATAAATATCTAAAGCTTTTTAAAATCAAACGAATTTTATACGAACACGGCCAAGTTTATTAATTCGAGCTTTTTTTTTAATATCGTATTTACGATATTTTCCACGTTTTTTTATTAAAACCTTGGTAAAGTCGGAACGATATCGAGCCGAAATAATATAATAAAACTTTAAAAATCCGAAAAATACGAAATTAAATTAATATAAATTTACAAAAATACAAAAAAAGGCCGATATTATTTGATGCGATAAAAAAGCTATTTATTAAGCGAAAACTCGTAAAAGCCAGAAAACTATTTTACGAACGTAAAAAAGATTATGAAAAAATACTTGAAAAATACGATAAATAATAGCAACGAAGCAATAACGAATACGCGCCGTAAAAGCAAAAAAAACAAAACAAAAACATTTAGAAAACTTTAGAACCGCCGCTAAAACGATTTATTTTCCGTATTATTATCGTTATTTTTTTTTTTATTTTTTTCGCTATTTTTTTCAAATTTAAAAGCAGCGGCAAGCTAAAAAAAATTAATATTAAACGAATTCGCAAAATATTCGATTTATTCCAGTTAAAACTTTTACGATAGCCGTAATCGAATTTTAAATAATAGCTACGATATTTTCGTAAAAATCCAGAATTAGATTTAATTAATTAAAATAAATCCGAGCGACGATTTCGAAACGTCGGAAAATACGTTTTATATTAGCGTTGTTAAAAAAAAAGGCCGGCGCAGCTAAAGCTTTCAAAACAGTAATAGCCGCCAAACCGGCAAAAGCGGGCGTAGCAGCAGCGGCGGCAATCCGAGCCGCGGCGCGATTCGCACGATTTCCGATTATTATAAAAGCCGAAGCGTTATTTTTTTTTTAAACGATTTATATAAGCGTCGTAAATAATAAAATCGATAAAAGTTTTAGCAAAAGTTTTAATTTCGGCAGTAAAAGAAAAAAAAGCGACAGCGGCGGTGATAATATCGAAACGATTTATAAAATCGTTAAGGCTCGCGAAAAAGATTTGCGTTTCGATAACGCGTACGGTAAAAACTTATAATTAATTAAAAGCGAATTCGAATAAAAATTTAAAAGATTTATAAAAAAGTATTAAATATGCGAAGCTTTGCAGCGGTTGCATTTTACGCTAAAAAGCTCGAAAACGCAAAAAAGCAAAAAGGCCGCTGTAATACTTTCGCGTAAAATCAAACGTGCATATCGAAAGCAAATAAAAGTCAAAAACATTTTAAAAATTCGCGGCGAACGCGGCGAAAAGCAATTAATTAAAATAAAAAAAAGCTGACGAAAAAATAAAAATAAAAAAAAAGAAAAAAAACTTAGGGACGCCTGTGGGTGGGATTACAACCGATTTAACACCGAGTCAAATCCGAGTTAACATTTGGCGTAAAATTAATTCCGAGTATAATCAAAGTTAATACGCGATTAATTAAAAATTAATCTTAAAATTATTAAAAATTAATAAATACGATAAGTTGTGTAATAATTCAAAGCTTCGAAAAAAATACAAATTTTATACGAATTAATTATTACTCTTTATCAACGCTTTTATTAACACCACCTCGCCGCCACTACCTTATTATCGCCACCACTAACACCACCACCATTATCAACACCACCACCACTTCGCCGCCATTACCTCACTGTCGCTACCACTAATACCACCACCATTACCAATATTACCACCACCTCGCCGCTATTATCTTACTGTCGCTACCATTAATACTACTATTAATACTAACACTATTATCACTTCGCCGCCATTATTTTATTATCGCTATTATTAATACTACTATCAACACCATTATTATCATTAATACTACTATCATCTCGCCGCTATTACTTTACTGTCGCTACCACTAATACTATTATTAACACCAACACTATCACCACCTCGCCGCCATCACTTTACTATCGCTATTATTAATACCACTATCAATACCATTATTAACACTATTATTAACACTATTATTAATATTATCACCATTATTTCGTCGCTATTACTACTATTATCACCACTATTATTACCACCACCTCGTCGCCGCCACCTCGTCGCTACTATTAACACTACCATCAACACCACTATCAATATTACTATCAATACCATTATTAACATTATCATTACCATTTCGTCGCTATCATTATCATCACTAACACCATTACTACTACTACCACCTCGTCGCCGCTATTTCGTCGCTACTATCAATACTATTACCAATACTATTATCAATACCATTATCAATACCATTATTAACACTATCATCACCATTTCGTCGCTATTATTACTACTACTAATACCATTATCACCACCACCACCTCGTCGCCGCCACCTCGTCGTCGCCATTATCAACACTACTATCAATACCACTATTAACACCGCTACCACTTTATTATCGCTATCATTAATACTACCATTAACACCACTATCAACACCACTATTAACACTATCACCAACACTACCATCAACACTATTACCACCACTTCGTCGCCATCACCACCACCACCACCACCACCACCACCACCACCACCATCTCGTCGCCATCACCACCACCACTACTACCACCATCACCACCACCTCGTCGCCGCCACTTCGTCGCCACCATCAACACCACCACCAATACCACTATCAACACCATTATCAACACCATTACCAACACCACCACCAACATCACCACCACCATCTCGTCGCCATCACCACCACCACTAACACCATCACCAACACCACCACCAACACTACCACCAACATCACCACCACCACCTCGTCGCTATCATCACCACCATCAACACCATTACCACCACCACCACTTCGTCGCCGCCACCATTTTACTAAATATTATCGCTATTATTATCAATACTATTATTAATATTATTATTAACACTATTATTACTAATATTATTATTACCACCACCACTACTACCACTTCGCCGCCACCATTTTATCGCTACCATTTCGCTATTACTATTATTACTAATATTATTATTAATATTATTATTATTATTTCCATCTCGCCGCCATTATTTTACTACCGCTATTATTATTAATACTATTATTAATATTATTATTAATATTATTATTATTAATATTATTATTATTACTATTATTACCATCATTTCGCCGCCACCATTTTGTCGCTACCACCTCGCTATTGCTATTATTATTAATATTATTATTAATATTATTATTATTATTTCCACTTCGCCGCCACCATCTTACTACCGCTACCATTATTAACACTATTATTAATACTATTATTATTAATTTTAATATCACTACCATTATTACTACTTCGCCGTTATTATTTTGTCGCTATCACTTCGCTATTGCTATTATTACTAATACTATTATTAACATTATTATTATTATTTCCATTTCGCCGCCACCATTTTACTACCGCTATTATTATTAATATTATTATTAATACTATTATTAATATTACTATTATTAATTTTAATATTACCATTATCATCATTATTTCGCCGTTACCATCTTGTCGCTACCACTTCGCTATTATTATTATTATTAATATTATTATTAAAACTATTATTATTATTTTTATTTCGCCGCCATCATTTTACTACCGCTATTATTATTAATATTATTATTAACATTATTACCACTATTTCGTCGCTATTATTACTATTACTACTATTATTACCATTTCGCCGTCATCATTTTATCGCTACCATTTCGCTATTGCTATTATTACTAATACTATTATTAATATTATTATTATTATTTTCATTTCGCCGCCACCATTTTATTACCGCTATTATTATTAATATTATTTGTGACGGTTTACTTTTTTGCCACTTCTCGTGTTATTTTAGCAACTACGTATAGCTGCAAGCTCTTTGGTTTTCTAATGGGTCTTTTATCAATTGTAAAAATTATTTATGTATATAAAGCTTTTTTTTTTAGCAACTTCTGCTTTCTGCAATTGTTAATTTTAAATAAATATTTTATTACAGAATCAAAGGCTTGTTTTTTATATTATATAAATACGGCGACCAGTTGACTGATTTCTCAGCCTTTCGATTAATTAAATCGTTATACTATTATTAACATTATTAATACTATTATTATTAATATTATTATTATTATTACTATTATTTCGCCGCTATTATTTTATCGCTATCTTATTATTTCGCTATCGCAATTATTATTAATATTATTATTAATATTATTATTACTATTTTCATCATCTCGCCGCCATTATTTCGCTATCGCTATTATTATTAATATTATTATCAAAACTATTAATATTATTATTACTAATATTACTATCATTATTTCGCCGCTACCATTTTGCCGCTACTATTATATTATCGCTATTATTATTAATATTATTATCAAAACTATTATTATTATTTCTATTTTTCCGCCATTATTTCGCTATCGCCACTATTTTCTTTTTTATTTTTATTCGTCGATATCGAATTTTCGATTAAATAAATTAATAAAATTTATCGAAAAAGTTATTTTGCGTAAAACCTTCGTATATAAAAATTGCCTTTTGCGTAGGACTTTCGTATATAAAAATTGCTTTTTGCGCGGGACCTCCGTATATAAAAACTGCTTTTTGCGCGGAGACTGCTTTTTGCGCGGAGACTGTTTTTTGCGCGGAAACTGCTTTTTGCGCGGAAACTGCTTTTTGCGCGGGGACTGCTTTTTTGCGCGGAAACTGCTTTTTTTGCGCGGAAACTGTTTTTTTTACGCGGAAATTGCTTTTTACGCGGAACCTTTGTATATAAAAACTGCCTTTTGCGCGGGACTTTCGTATATAAAAACTGCTTTTTTTGCGCGGAAACTGTTTTTTGCGCGAAAACTGCCTTTTAAAGCTTCGCGTATACGGCTATGCTAAACTTTTTTAAATATAAAAAGCAATTCGCATAATATTTTATTTGTACACCGGTATGCATTTTCTTTGTATACCGTTCCAACACTTGCATTTTTTTAAATCTTTTATAATATTATTCTATAACCGATGTAATACGACATTTATTCGTCGCCGGCATTGGCTATTATATTATAAGCATTCCGGAATTTTTAATACAAATGAAATGCTTTTCCCAGCCCCGCTTTTTACAGAATCTTATAAATTAACAATAACAACGCAGATAATAACCAGTTCGCTCGCTGCCCTTATTTATATCATACGCCTGGGCCTAATTTTCGTATATATTCGAATCCCGATACTAACGAAAATAAATTACTAAATATACTTATCCATTTTAATTAGCATATTTATACATCACGTTTATTATATTTTCTGCTATTTATTATTATTAGCGCGCTATTTAATATATTTAATTTTAATTATTAATTTAGCTAATTTAATCAATTTATTATTATTATGCCATTTTAGTTTTTTAAAAAACGCAAAAAGATTTTTTTCGCGAAAATATATTCGATAAACCAGAAATTTCCGATAAAAATTATAAAAGATTTTCAAATTTATATACGAAAAACGAATAAATTAAAACGAACGGATATTAGCAATCGCAAGCGGAATATGGAAATTTTCGATAGCGATAATAAAAATAATATAAATAGCTTGATATATAATAGCTTTATTCGAGCTAAAAATACAAAAGTATATTCGTATTACGATTTTAATATTATTATTATATATTATTTAATAACTGACGATAATTTTACTAAAATACTTATTTTCAATTTGCGACGAAAGCGAAACCTGTTAAAAAGGCTGTCAACAATCTTTTTTACCGATTATAAAGCAAAAGCAATAGTAATATCTAACCAGCGTCGAGAGCAACCGGCTCGCAGGCATTTTCGAAAGCAACCGGCTCGCAAGCATTTTCGAAAGCAACCGGCTCGCAGGCATTTTCGAAAACAACCGGCTCGCAGGCAAACCTACGTGCTTTTTAATTACAGCTTTTTTTATTTTAATCGCAGTCCAATTTATTTTCTCGATCGTAATTTAATTTTTTAAAACGGCTTTTTATATATATTGCATCTGCTGCTTTTATTACTACTGCTATTGCTATTGCTTCGAAGCAAACGCAAGCCAAAGTTAAAAATGGAAAAAGGCTTTCCCAAACATTTATAACCTTTTTATTTGACGAAAACGAAGATAATAGACAGAAAGTCAAAAAAAACGAAAGCGCAAATCCAATATTTTTTAATATTTAAAAGCTTCCGAATCCAGGGAAATATAACAAAAAGCAGCTAGAAAAGTATTTATCGAATATACTAAAACCGAAAATAAAATTATAGCTGAACTAAAGCTTTGGAACCGCCGGATTTATATAACAGGATTCGATCGAAACAAATTTTTATATACCGGTACAAAAAGTTTTTCCGGGCTTATCGAATATTAATATTATATTTAAAAATTGCGTTTATAAATCGAACTCCGATTTTAAAAATTAAAAAAGTTTAATTTTTCGTAAAACATATATATTTTACCAAAAGTTTGTTCAGAAACAATCGTTATAATAAGGCTTTAATACAAAACACGGATTACGGATTTTTGAAAAATGCGATTAATTCGCGATTTCAAACATATTAAATCGAATTATTATTTTTTTTTTTTTTTTTCGGCGATCGATATTGCTAATATATCCGAATTAAAATTCAATTTTTTGCGTTGTAAATTTATTTGGCCTTTTGCATATTAAAATACTGGATATAGTTTATTTAAACTTTTAAATTCCGTTGTTTATATTATAATTTACGAGCGTTTTACTCGCATTTATAATAAAACCAAAAACGATAAACTTTCGAAATTTATTCGTTATTATCAGCTAGCCGTATTTAATAGCTTTTATAAATTGGCTGTTTTTAATGCTTTATTAATAAACGATTTTCTATTTAACGCAATTCCTATTTTATTAAAGCGCCAAATTCGCGAAATTATCGATTTTAATCAAAACTAAAATATAGCCGTAGATAATAACTTTTTCGCGAATATCAACGAAAGCATTTAATAATCTAAAATTAATAAAAGGATTAATAAATTTAATAATAAAATAAATTAAAATAAAAAATAATGCTTAATTATTAATTTTCGAACGACTAATACTAATATTAATATTTTGGAAATATATAATATTTATTTAATTTTAGCGTCCGAAAAAGCAAACGGAAATAATAGCATATAAAAAAAGTAAATATATATTATTTATACAAATACCGAATTTTGTTCGTTTTATATTTCGCGTTTTTTATCGCGGCGGAACGCGTTTTTATATAAATAATATACGTCTGTTTTGATTTTTTTATTTTTTTATGCGTTTGCATTTTGCATTTTTTTTAATAATATTTATTTTTTTTATTATATATATTTATTATTATTGCGATAATAATATATTAATCGTTATAATAATACGACGTTTTTTAATATAACGCGACTATTTATCTAGCAATAATCGGTTAACGAATCTTTTTTTTTTATTACTTTCGTTTTTATTTTTATTTTTTGCAATACTTACAGCTTTTTCCGATTCCGATATAACGACGATTATATTTATAACGATTATAATAAGCGCATATATAAAAAAGCTGGCAATAAAAACCGCGATAAAGCTAAAAAAATAAAATTAGTAATAAAACCGAATATAAAGCTAAATGCGATATTAATAATCAAAATAAAAATATGGCCGTTATTAATAACGATTCCGGTATGTATAATAAAAACGAAAACGATAATATAAATAGCGAAAATAATAATATAAATGGCGAAAATATTAATATAAATAACGAAGATATTAATATAAGTAACGAAGATATTAGTATAAATAATAATAAAAACAATAATATGAATAATAAAAATAATAATATAAATAGCGAGAATATTAATATAAATAACGAAAATATTAATATAAATAACGAAAATATTAATATAAATAACGAAAATATTAATATAAATAACGAAAACGTTAATATAAATAACAAAGATAATAACTTGAATAACGAAAATAATAATATAAGTAACGAGAATATTAATATAAATAATAAAAATATTAATATAAATAATAAAAATGTTAATATAAATAACGAAAACGTTAATATAAATAACGAAAACAATAACGTGGATAACGAAAATAATAACGTAAATAATAAAAATATTAATATAAGTAACGAGAATATTAATATAAATAACGAAAACGTTAATATAAATAACGAAAACAACAACGTAGATAATAAAAATAACAACGTAAATAACGAAAATAACAACGTGGATAACGAGAACGTTAGTATAAATAACGAGGAAAATAGCGACGTTATAAACGGCGAAAACAATAATACAAATAATCGTAGTAATATTATAAATAACGAAAAAAAAAAAATATAAAATTAAAAGGTTTTTTACGATAATATAAATATATATCGCGTTTAGAAATAGTGCTAATAATTATAAAATGCAATGCAAGCTTTAAATAAAGCTGAAATAGTATTTTCCGATATATCTGGGTTGATTGTTTTTTCGTATAATTCAATTTTATTTGTTATTGCTTCCAGCCCACTTTTTTTATTAATTTTATTAAATCTCGAGTTTATTACTGTATTAATAATTAAAAAACTTATATTATTTTTTCATTTTGCAATTAAGCTATAATACGAAAAAAACTCGATATTCCGAACGATATATAAACAGCTTCGACAGTTTTTTTTATAGCCTAAAACGTTATTTTTAAACAAGGAAATGTATTAAAGCTGCTTTTTAAAATAAATATTTTAAAAAAACAAATGCGTGCCTATTTTTTATTATTGCGTTTATTAAAGCGATCGATTACTGTCGTATTAAAAAAAGCAAATTATATTAGAAAAAAGGCAGAAAAAAAAAAAACCGGGGCGTATACGAATAATCAGAAAAACGTAGTATTATTAGTATAATTCAATAAATTTGATCGCTTATCTGATGCGAGCAAATATTATTATAAACAAAATGCATCTGGGCATGGCTTAGTATATTAATAAATTTTATAAGTTTTATTATTCTAAAACTTAAAAATATTTGCATTAACGATTTTCGGAAATTTTGCCCGAAGTTTAAACGGTAATATTTTTTTGCTAAGAAATATCGTCAGATTAATAAATCTTATAAATAGCTTTTCCAAAAGTCGTATTACGTTTATTAAACGTAAGCATCGATCGAAAACCCTTTATTGCTATCGGAGGTATTATTTTTATTATAATAAAAATAGCTTTCGAAAAAAAGTTATCCGATAATATTAACGTTTATTTAAAAAATCAAAAGCTTTTTATTTTTAATAAAACGTTCGAAATTGTTTCGAAGCAAATTGCATACCGGAGCGTTATTATAATTCTTTAAAAGTTTAATAATACAAAAAAAACTGATGTGTTTATATAAATAAATTTTTTATTAAATATATTATCGGATTAAATCGAGCTATTATAATAAAAGTCCGGAAAACCTATTTTTTACAAGCCGAATTAAAAATCGGTATTTACGATCGGAAATATTTCGAAAAATTTACTAGCTTTTAATATTATATATCTGTCCCGCTTATTTTATTTATAAACGATTTCGGAATATATCGTAATAATTACAGGGCTATTAAAAGGTTTTATATTATACCGGCGAATTTGATTTTTGAAAAACGCCGAAAGCTTAGTAACAATTTCACTTTTATTTTAGGGCCATATAAAGCGGCGATATCGAACGTCGTAGCCAATTTGAAGCCTGGTATAAGCAAGCTTATTAAAAATGTTTTTATTCGAATTAATAATAAAAATATTATAATAAAAGCTTTTTTAATCGTTTTTTTAAAAGATATGCTTTAATAAGCCGATAATTCTGGATTTATACGCTATAACGTTATATTCGGATATAAAATATATTATATATAATTATACGAACGAAAAAATTAGAATTTCGATTTTTTTTATTTTTTACGTTATTATTAAAATATAATATATTTTCGTCGGCGTGGACGAAAAATAAACAACTATTAGCGAAGCCGTTTTTTCGCAGATTATAATATGCGAAAAAATAGGCCAGATTTTTTTTCTTATCGCATCCGCTTTCGATCTGGTTTTTAGGCGAGTTTTATAACGCATTTTATTCAAAATGGAAAAAAATAAATAAAATTTTATTCGATTTGTTATTTAATATTATTCTAACGAAATTAAATTTTATTAAATTTATTAAAGTTATGCAAAACTTTTCGTTTCCATTTGATTAGCCGCGTATATAATTATTTTTTTTATTTGTTTTTCGTAATTATTTTTAAAAACCGAGCGAGCAATTATTTTAATTTTTCTTTTATTTTACGATATCGCGGAAAAAAATTTTAATATAAGCTATCTTATTTAAATACATTAATGCGTATACAAAGCGAAAACTTATTTGTTAAAAGCTTGATACGCTTGTTTCGTTATATTGCTATTATTTTTACGAAGATTTACTCGAAGATTTTATATATATTACCGGAAAATATCTATTACTTTTTGCGAAAATTTCGCATAGCTTATAATATCCTATTTCGCAATGCACAAAAGGCCGGGCAAAAAGTTATACCGAAAGAAAATACAAACAACGTTAAAAAAAGTATTTCCAACCTTTTTAACGTTGATGCTTAAAATAAAAATAAAAATAAAAATAAAAATAACGTCGCAAAAAACGCCCGACCAGCGAAAAAAACGGGACAAATAAAATAAGCTTTTTATTTTATCTAATTTTTTATATCGGATTTTATTTATTCGATAATGCTAAAAAATATGCGTATATTATAAATAGAAACGTATTGGCCGGAAAGTTTAAACATAAGTAAATAATCAGGATATAACTGCCAAAGATATTATAACGCTATACTAACAACGTTTTTTAATACTAGTAATTAAAAAGATTGGGCTAATATCGCAGCACTTTTTAATTTTATAGCTTATTTTTTTTCTAAAAAATAATATATAATAATTATTTCGATTAAAATTCGCCGCGCGCGTGGAAAAACATATATTCCGAATTAAACGGTTCTTTGAATATTATCCAAAAGTATTATTCCGAATTGATTTAAAGCTTTATTTTATTTCTTTTTTCGAACGATTTAAAAAAAATAAAAAGCCGGAATAAAACAGCCTGAATATTAATTATATATAATAAAATTAATATCGACGTGAAAAGCTACGCTGTATTTCGCATTACAGCAAAAAAAGCATTGCGCATAAATAAAAGCTTGTTTATATTAACTATTGCATTTAGGGTTTTTAATAAGCAATTTCGAAGCGTTTTTAATAAAAGTAAATAATGCTTTTTTTAAACGCATTTAAATTAATATATACAAATTACGCAATTTATAATATTATTATTTTTAATCGAAAAAATCGAATTATATAATACTAACGATTGTTATATATTTTTTCGAATAATCGCCGTCGCACTTTTAATATTAAAAACTTTTGTTAAATCGATAGCGATAATAATAATAATATCGATAGCAGTCGTATTTGCTAAATCGCTTAATTTTGCATCGCGCAGTTTTAAAATAAATTCTACGTTTTTTTTGTATATTACGAAATCGAAAAAATAAATAATAATAATAAAAATCCAATGGAAAATAAAATATTGGGTCTGGAAATCTGGCGGATAGCTCGAAATGCTAAATTTATTAAATTGCTTAGGTTATATTACGACCAGAATTATTTGATATTTTGTCCGATAAATAATAAAAAAGAATAAAATAGAAAAAACCTAAAAAATAAGTTATATTATATATGCGACTGGTCGATTAATTATATATAAACGTAGATAACGGTATTATAAGAATAATAAGATTGATAATAAAAATAATAGAAATAATAAAAATAATAATAAAAAAGATAAAAAGCATAATAAAAATAATAATAAAAATAATAAAAATAATAATAAAAATAATAAGAATAATAATAGGAAAGATAAAAAGCATAATAAGAATAATAATAAAGATAACGGCGACGTTGATAAAAATAATTATAAAAATAATAGATATTATAATAAAAATAATAGTAATATTAAATAGTGATAGAATAAAAATGGTAAAAATAATAATAAAACGTTGCATTAATATTATATAAAAGTGGTAGAAGCGACGAAATAGTGGTAATGATAATGGTGATGGTGATAATGGCAACGAGGTGGCGGCGACGAAATGGTGGTGATGATGTTGATAATAGTAGTATTAATAGTAGTGGCGTTGGTGGTAATATTAGTAATAGTATTAATAGCGACGAAATGGCGGCGACGAGGTGGTAATGGTAATAGTGATATTAATAATAGTATTGGTAATGTTAGTGATGGTAGTAATAGCGACGAGGTGGTGATGGTAATAGTGGTGTTAATAATAGTGGTATTGGTGTTAGTGATAGTGTTAGTAGTGGTGATGTTGGTGACGAAATGGCGGCGACGAGGTGGTGGTGTTAATGGTAGTGTTGGTAATAATAATGTTGATGTTGATGATAATGTTGATAATAATGGTGTTAATAATAGTGTTGATAGCGACGAGATGGCGGCGACGAAATGATGGTATTGGTAATAATATTAATAGTAGTGATAATAGCGACGAGGTGGTAGTGATGATGTTGATGGTAGTATTAATAATAGTATTAATAATAATATTAGTGGTGGTGTTAATAATAGCGACGAGGTGGCGGCGACGAAATGGTAGTAATGGTAGTGTGTGTTGGTGGTAGTGGTAATAGCGACGAAATGATGATGATGGTGTTAATAATGGTATTAATAGTGGTGTTGATAATAGTGTTAGTGTTAGTAATGGTGGTGGTATTAGTGTTGATGATGGTGGTGGTGTTGGTATTAATGGTAGTGTTAATAGTGGTATTAATAGTGGTATTAATAATGGTGTTAATAGCGACGAGATGGCGGCGACGAGGTGGTGGTAATGTTGGTAATAATATTAGTTGTGGTATTGGTGATGGCGACGAGTTGGCGGCGACGAGGTGTTGGTGGTAGTGGTGGTAGTAGTGGTGGTAGTGGTGGTGTTGATAATAGTGGTGTTGGTGGTAGTGTTAATGGTGTTGGTAGTGGTGGCGACGAGTTGGCGGCGACGAGGTGGTGGTGGTGGTGGTGGTGTTGGTGGTGGTGGTGTTGGTGACGAAGTGGCGGCGACGAGATGGTGGTATTAATAAGGTTAATATTAAAAAATAATATTTAATAAACGTATTAATAGTTTAATATAAGTTTTTTAATATATATTCGAAAGTTTGATCAATATTAAATATCGATTTAATATAATAAATTTATAGGTTTATAGTTTTGTTTTAGTGTTAACACCGACCGATTATACACCGATTATACATCGATTATATTCGATAATACCGATTATATTCGATAATACCGATTATACTCGGTGTAAAATCGTCACATCGATGTAAGAGTAAACCGCGCCATTTCGGTGTTGACACCGATTAGCAACCGATTATACCCGGTTTTAAAACCGGGTATACACCGATTATAATCGGTTTTAAAACCGATTGTAATCGATTAAAACCGGTAATAATCGGTATACAATCGGTTTTAAAACCGATTATAATCGGTGTATACTCGGTTTTGAAACCGATTATAATCGGTATATACCCGGTTTTAAAACCGATTATAATCGGTGTATACCCGGTTTTGCAACCGGGTATAATCGGTTGTGATCCGACCCTAGATAAGCCGTACGGAAGTTAAGCAAAAAGATGGCGGCCATTTTAAGAAAAAAGGCTTTTTCAACGAAAATGCGAGCGCTATCGAAAATAAAAAAAACAGAACAGCAGAACAGCCATAATTTACGACCGAAAACGGAAGAAACAGTTATAATTCACGACCAAAAGCGAAAAAAACCGTACGTTATTTCGAAAGCGTAACGTACGTTATATACGAAAGCATACGCATAAAAAAATCAATCGCTTTTAGAAACCAAAAGCCTAGAAAAAAGAATAATATCAGAAACCAATATTACGTATATAAGTCAGATAATCCGCCAAAACCTTTTGTTTTTTATTAATCTTCGAATAATACTTTTTGCGGATAAGCCGTAAAGGCCGGATAGTATTATAAAAGCTGAAAATAATATTTAAATAAAATATTTTATAGAAATAATTATTAAAAAACCAGTTATTAAAATTATATTAAAAAAGATTAAAAAAAGGTCGGGATAAGGGCTGGAAAAGCATATTAAATAAGGCTCGCCTGGTTTCCTGAGAAATACTTTTTTCGAGGGCTTTACCCCTTCTTTTATATTTATACACGCTTTTTACTAGAAATGTAGAAGGTAGAAATCAGTCTGACTATTAATCCAACCTTATCTGAGCTCTATTATCTGAACTAGTGTTTCCCTGCCTTTCAATTCTTACAGCTTATTAGCTTAGAAAAGCTTAACAAAAATATCGAAACTTTTGTATTAAAATTTACTGATATTAAAATTCAAAAACTATAAAGCAAAGTCGAAAGTCTTATGCAATAGCAAAAAAAACTCTTTTACGTTAATTCGGATAATAAAAACGATTAAAATAATTTTTATAACAATTACTTTTCTTAAAATACGCGAAGCGATCAGCTTCGCCAAATTATCGTAAAAGTAATAGCTGCCCAATAGCAATTTCTTCGTGCTAGCGATTAAGATTAGCGAAACACTAATTATAATAACGATTATTAAAAGAAAAAAGAAAATCAACGCGGAAACCAGAATCGCGGCTACTAAAATAATAAAAATAATTATTAAAACAGACTTCGTAGCTTTAAGTGTGGATTTTATAATAATAAAAAAATTTACTGCGAAAAATCTTATATTCGCTCTGAATACAAAGCATTTAATTTTTGTATAAATAATAATATCTGTTATATTAATAAATACGGAGCGATTTGCTTCGGACCGGTAAAAGCAGAAATAAGTCTTTTTAATAAAGCTGAAAATTAAAGCTGATTAAACACTATTCGCTTAAAAGTAAAAGGTACGAAATGGAACGACTGCTTGGAAAACAAAAAAAATGCGAAAACGATTTTTACTAATAAAAAAAAACATTTCTAAAAAGATACTAATCAAAAAGAAAACCTTTATATTGCTAGTATCTTGACTAGTTAGTAGGCAGAGGGAGCAATAAATGCACACACGATAGGGTTGGTTGACTTGTAGTAGCATTCTAGGTATGGTGTGCGCCCTTATGGGGCGTGCACGGTACTCGGGAACTAGTCGTCTTGGCAACCAGTCATGTGAGCAATACGTGACACTTAATCTAGCAACACACTTTTCTGACAGCGTGCAATAGCAGCTTTAAAGCTGATTACAGTGCGTCTGTTAGTAAAGAAAAAAACTAGCTATAACGTCACTTTTGTGCGTCATTTATTTTGTATGCTTTTAAAAGTAAACTCAGCGTTTTTAAAAAGCGCTGTAAAACTTTTTATATTTGTATATATAATACATCCCTTTTTTTATCAACTTTGCACTAGATTTTCAAATCGAATAATTGTAAGCCTAGCAGCTTATATTATGCAACGTGGTTAGTTTCCGAGAATGGCTTTGTAAAGCCGTCAGCTGCATTATTTTTACTTTAAACGTAATACAGATCTAGTTTATTAGCAGCAATTTCGGAACGAACGTAATAATATTTAATATCAATATGCTTCGTACGTTGGTGATATACGAGGTTTTCAGCCAATAAAAAAGCTTCCTGGCTGTCGCAATTTATTTCGATATACTAAGCATCTGGGCGATTATATCCTATTTCCTGTAAAACTTAGCGGATCCAAGCGGCCTTCTGAGCGAACTTACATATAGCAACGTATTCAGCTTTAATAAAAAAAAGGCAACGATAGGTAGTTTGGCGCTTTGAAATAATTGCAAAAACAGCTTTTGCAAAAAAAAACGCAGCATTATTATATGATATCTTATTTATTCGGATTTCAGCCCAATCAAAATCGCAAAAGCTATATAATTTTATCTTAGCCTTATTCGTGATTTGTTTTTCAAATACCAGGCAAAACATTTTTGTTTTTTGTAAGTATTATATTACGCGTTTGGCGGCGGCGATATATTAAAAAAAACGGGTTTTTATAAGAAATTTAGCTAAAACAAAGCAATAGTATACAATATCCCAGCGTGTTTAAATAGCGAGATATTGTAAAAAGCCGCAAATCGACTAATATAGCTTAATATCGTAAAATATAACTTGGCTTTCGAATTTAATTATATGAATTTCGGAATCAAATGCAAAAAGCGTAATTGCGCTTTTATAATTAAATATGTCGAATCTGTCTAAAATCTTATTAATATAAGCATTTTAGCAAAAAGAAATAGTATATGCTATTTTATTTTTAATAATACGAATATTTAAAAAGTATTTTGCTTTTCCTTGCGATTGCATATCGAAAAAAGTATACAAATTTTTTTTTAAATTTATCGAAAACAAAGCTTTTTTCTTGGCCAATACTAAAAAATCGTCGACGTAAATAACGATGCAAATCTTAATGGTTTTATTAATATTAACATAATTATCGTTTTTTATAAAATAAAAGTCAAGCTTAGCTAGCTTCCTACGAAATTTGATTTGCTAAAATCGTGGAAATTGCTTAAAACCGTATAAGATTTTAAGCAACTTAAAACAATAATTATAAATAAGTCTGATTTTTGATTCGATCCAGCCAAAAAGGAATTTAACGTAAATATCGTTGTTTGTATTATTATTTAAAAATACAATTTCCATATCGTATTATTTAAATTCGTAATCTATTATAATAGCAATATTAATAGCGATTTTTTTCAAACAGCCGATTTGCAAATATCAGCGTAAGTTTGGTTATAATTTCGATCGTATTTTTAAGAAAATCCTTAAACGACGAACCGAACTTTGTATTTGTTAATTTTACCGTTTTTATTATTTTCAGATTTAAATAATAATCTGAAACCTAAAATGCGACAACTTTTGAAAACGTTTGTTTTTTTTATGATAATCCAGGTTTTTTTATATAAAAGTGATTTGTACTTTTTAATTATTATAAAACGCTATTAATTTCCGTCAGTTTTAGCAAAAGCCTTTTTAAGTATATAAGGGTCGTTTGTAAAAAAGAATTTATTAGAGTCAGCGGCGAAAGCGTAATTGTATAAAAACGTGTTAAAATTAAATGCGACGTTTTTAAATAATTTGTCGGATCGTATATTAATTCGTTTAGATAAAAAAATAATAGGCCAGATTTTTCTAGCTTTAATGTGACGACTCACTCGTTTGCCCCTCGTGTCACCCCAGCAACTACGTATAGTTGCAAGCTCCCTGGTTTCCTGGTGGGTCTCCCATCAACTGTGGAAACTATCATATATATAAGGCTCTCTCTCTTTAGCAACCTTTGCCTTTTGCAGTTGTTGATTTTAAGTAAATATCTTTGTTACAGAACCAAAGGCTCGTTTTATATTATATAAACACGGCGACCAGCTAATTGATTTCCCAGCCTTCCGACTAATTAAATCGTTATATTATTAATAACTTTTTTTTTACGCTGGCGACGGCGTAAATTATTTTTTTTTTCGAATTTCTTACGGATTACATCAAGATGATCGACCGGTTGTGAAAAGGCTTATTTCCGCATTTCGCGAAAAATGGCTTTTGTTTAACGATCCCTTTTTTAGCAAAGCTTTTCAGCTTTTGCTATTATATTTTAATTTTTCTTTTTTTAATCAGCGAAAAAGCAGCCTTTTCCAAAAGCTTTTTTTTTTGAAAAACAGTTTTTCCTCCGAGAAAAAAAAAACAAAAAAAAAGGCAGAGCGCTAATTATTTCGCTTGCCATTTTTTTACAGCTTAGCGCTAAAAGCATTTAATTAAAACTTTTGCAAAATCAATTAAAAAAAGCGCAAAAGCGTGAACGACAATTTCTGAAAATTATACGATTGCGACAAACCTTTTAATTAAAGCGTTTGATAGAATTTATCGAACGTGCTTCTGCCAGTCGCGAATCTGCTGCTTTATTTTTTCGCAACGTTTTATTTTAATTAACAAACGCTGCAAATCAATTTCCACGCTTTTCGCGAACTTTTTTTAGATCTTTTTTTAACGGCCAAAACTTTAGCGCGCTTTTTAAACGCTATAGTTTTATTTATTTGCTGACTTTCGACTAGCTTATATAAAGCGCGTTTCGAATTTTAAGTTTAAGCTAAATAATAATAAAAATTACAAAGCACGCTATTAGAAAACTAGAATTTTCGACAATTTCGAATTTTACTACGATTACTTCGCTGGCGATCGATTACGTAAAAATTATATACTCGATCAGACCGAAAACGTAGCAAAAAAGTTTTTTATTCCGCGTATTTTAAACCGTTCCGATTTTATACTTTTCGAAAAATTAATAAAAAAGATCGCCGATTTCCTGGCCGATTTTTCCGACGTTTAAAAAGCCGAAAACGAGTTTAAAATGTTTGTAATAAATACGCACGACGATTTTTGGCGGTTTTATCTGCGATTTTCCATTTTCGCAGCGAACGCTTAAATACGAACTGACAAACAGTTTCGAAACGTTTTTCGCGATAAAATACCAAAGCGTTTACGAAAAAAGCTGCATTTGAAATAGGCGCGTACAACGACTTTTAAAAATTGGCTTATCGCCGTCCGTTAAAAAAAACAAAATCAATTGGCTAAACGAATTTTATACGCGAATCGTTTTACTAAGTCTATTATTTATTAAAATGATAGGTTTTTAACTAAAGCGTATTACGAGTCAAATCGTACGTACGAAAGTCGTCCAGGTGCTTTATAAGCTTTTTCTCAGCCCTCTGCTGTTCTTTCTTCTTTTCCACGCCAAAACGCTCCTTTTGGCGTTTTTCCTTTTCGATCGGACTAACGACAACGCTCGTTTTTTATTTTATATCAGAAAGTTTAAAAAAGCCAATTTGCACGATTTTCTACGGGCCGACTTTCGGTTTTATTTAAAAACTTTTTTAGGCTGGTAAATATAAACGAGGTCGAACCGGCCGAAAATTCGTTTTAATAATAATAATAAAAACGAAAACTTTTTTTTAAACGATTTTCAAAACGCATACGAAAAAGTTGAAAGCTTTTCCGCTAATCGGAGAAACGCCCAGGCCTAAGCAAAGCCTCTTTTTTAGACGTATTGCGCGATATGCGTTATTTTAACGTTCGAAAGCTTTTTAATAGCGATTTATTAATAATTTCCGTTATATTTATCAAAAATAGCTTTTCGTACAAAATAAAAACGCTCGCCGATTTTAAAACGAACGGTTATGCGTTAATCGATTCGGCGCTGATCAAATTCTTTTTTTTTTTTTAAAACCTTTGATTTAATTTCTTTCGGCTTTTTTTTTTGTAAAAAAATATAATAAAACTCGTAGCTATTTAATTATATATTTTACGTTTTTTAATTTTATTATTAACAATCGAATACAATCGTTTATTTTTTTTTTAATTATTAATCTCGGAAATTATAATATGATTTTAAAAAAAGCTTAGTTGGCCGAATATTAAGTTTTACTAAATTGTAATAAACGCAAGCTTTATTAGCCGAAGTTTTACTTTTCCACAGCTTTTTACGCTCGTTGTATTAAAATCTTTTATTTGCATTTTCGAAAGATTTAATTTCGCTATTAAAACGACGCTGTAAAACGTAACAAAAACCTTAACCAATTATGGCAGATTTACGACGCTGTGCGGAGCGCGAAAAGGTCGAATTTTATTCGCGGTGCCAATTTCGATAGCGACGCTAATAAAATAATACAAAAAATCATACCATCTTCCCAGACTGCCGATCCTTTTTTTATTATTTTTTTTTCTTTTTCTTTTTTTCCTTCGTTAAAACAGCTTTTTCGTTTTACGAAAAACAATTATATCAAAAACCGAAAAAAAACTTTCGCCGCGATGGCTTTTCAGCTTAATATAATCGATAGTTCAAACAAACCTTTTTTTAAATCTTTTAAACGACCAGTTCGAAAACGAGTTTTTTAATCTATTGATTACTTAATTTTTATCTGCCAGATTACTGCATACGCTTTTAAGCTGATTTCCAGAAAAGAAACAGTTGAAGTGTTTTCAACCTTTTTGTACGAAATCGATAAAATACTAAACGATTTTACGTACAACACTTTTTTTAAAACCCAATTTCATAGTTTTTTCGAACGTTTCAGAACCAACGAAATATCGATTTCGATCCTTTTAATCAGCTTAGCAAAGCTAATTTCGAATAAATTTTTTTTCGAATCTTTTTTTCCGGAATACAAAAATTTCGAATACGTGTTTTCTAAGGCTGTTAGCAACGAGCTAGCCTTTTACCGGCTTTACGATTATAAAATCGAGCTTATTATAAATAAAAAAAAGCTAAAATATATTTTTTTGTATAAAATATCGATTTTAAAGCTCGAAATTATCAAAACCTATTTGCAAAATAATCTTAACAAAAGCTTTATCGAACCTTTTACCGTTTTTTTCGCTGTTTTAATGTTTTTCGCTAAAAAACCCGACGGTTTATTACGTTTTTGTATCGATTATCGAGCTTTTAATAATATCACTCGTAAAAATCGCTACTTTTTTTTTTTTATCGATAAAACTTTTGCTCGTTTTTCGGAAACGCGAATTTTTACGAAATTCGATATTCGTTAAGCCTTTTATAAAATTCGAATAGATTTCGCTAATAAAAAATTAACGACGTTTCGTACGCGTTACGGCGCTTATAAATGCAAAATATTATTTTTTGGCTTTACTAATAAACCCGTAACTTATTAACGTTATATAAACGACGTTTTTTTCGATTATTTAAACGATTTTTATATTGTATACTTAAATAACATTTTTATTTACTCGTCCGACCTTTTAAAACACGTTATATACGTTCGCAAAATACTTTAAAAGCTTGCTAACGCTGAATTACAGGCCGATATTCGGAAATTTAAATTCAACGTTATTCGGATCCGTTACTTAAGTTTTATTATTTCGACTAAAAGCCTAGAAGTAAATCCAAAAAAGATTTCCGTAGTCGCTTATTGGAAGCTTTTTATTATTGTAAAAAATATACAAAGCTTTTTTAGTTTTTATAATTTTTACCGACGTTTTATTCGAAACTACGGTATAATTGCAAAGCTTCTGGTCCATTTGACTAAAGCTAACGTTTTTTTTAATTTTATTTCTGAATATCAGAAAAGTTTCGACCTTTTTATATTAGCTTTTACTACTGCATCAGTTTTATAATATTACAAGCAAAACTTTTCTTGTATATTAAAAATTAACGCTTCCGACGGCGTAATAGCTTTTATGCTTTCGCAGTTTTATAATAACGACTGGCTCCCAGTCGCTTATTTCAGCAAAACTATAGCTTTCGTAAAGCTAAATTACGTCGTATACGATAAAAAAATGCTCGTAATCGTAAAATCTTTAAGCAATTTTCGTGCTAAATTAGCTAGCTTAATTTATTAAATCAAAATTATTACTAATTACAAAGCTTTGAAATATTTTATAATCTCCAAACTTTTAAACGCTCGATAAGCACGCTAGGCCGAGCTTTTCGCCGATTACAACTTTTTTATTATATACAAACTAAATAAACACAATTTTTTGGCTGATGTATTAATACGTCGTACGAGCGAACTCGATCGCCAAAACTTTTTTAAACGCATTTAGCGTCTGCAAACCCTTTTTCGAGCCGATTAGATCGATCACCGTTTTTTAATTAAAAAACTTCGACTTTTCACGGTTTTCGAAACAGCTGTTTTTATCGTTAAAATAACTAATTTCTTTTTCGCACTCCGTATCGTTGATTAAATTTTCCACGCTAATCGTATAGCTAGCAGCCTAATGGCCCTTCGAAAAAAAGCTATACGAAACGCTACGAAAAGAAACGACGTTAATAACATTTCGTTTCCGTATATATTTAAACGCGATTTGCTGTTATATCACGGTCGTTTAATAATACCAAACGTCGATTATTTTCGTTTGGCCCTTATACGAAAAATGCACGACCAAATTTTCACCGTTTACTTTAGCGCTCGCAAAATTACGCAATTGCTTTCGGACCAATATTATTAGCGAGGTATAACAGCTTTTGTAAAATAATATTATCGCAACTGCTACGCTTATCGAAAAAGTTTTGTTTTAAAAAATAAGCGCTCCGGCTTTTTTCAGCTTTTTTCTGTTTTTAATCATTTTTGAAAACATATTATAATAGATTTTTACAATTTTAACAAAAACAAACACGGTTACGATAACGTGTTTATAATAATAAATCGCTTTTCTAAGCAGGCTATTTCGATTTTTTATCATAAAAATATCGACGTTCGAAGCTTTGTTAAATTGTATATATTCCACGTATATAAATATTTTGGCCTTCCGAAAAGTATTATTAACGATCGTGGCTTTTAATATTAATTTATTTTCTGGTTTAAATTAAACAAAATACTCGGTACGCAACTGAAGCTTTCGACAGCCGCTTATTCTAAAACCGATGGTCAGACCGAAATTTATAACCAATATTTGCAAAAACGCTTTCGATTCTTCGTAAACTTTTATTAAAACGATTAAAGCGAATTTCTTTTAATAATAGATTTCGCTCAAATAATCCTTTTTTACGAAAGTCTAAATAGCTTTTCACCTTTTGAAATTGTATACGATTACGCTTTTTATACCAATTGAAATTAAAAGCTCGATACTTTTCTTTTTTAATCTTTTACACAAGCTAAACGTAAACGAAGCTCGTGCGTACGCTCGCCGCTATTACGACGCTTGGAACTTCGCTAAATCGCACCTTTAACAAACCTACGATAAAATAAAAAAAAGTGCGAATAAGTTTCGCCGCGCGATCGATTTTAATATTGGCGATTACGTATAGCTCGATATGCGTTTATTTCCGATCTTCCGACCCTTTCGCAAACTCGACAATTTTACAAACGGCTTTTTCAAAATTATAGCCAAAATTTTCGATAACGCTTTTAAGCTAGACTTTCCTAATATTATAAACGTACACCCAGTTTTTTACGCTAATCGACTGCGTAAAGCAGCTGACGACGCGCTTTTAGATCAGGTTAACTCAGCTCTTATATCTATTAATATAATTAATAAGCTTAAATACGAAATCGAAAAATTAATCGCTTATCGAATACAGCGGAAAACCTTTTAATATAAAGTTTCTTAAATAAGCTTAAATAAAAATCTCATATGATATTCCGCGTCTGATTTTATATATGCTTTTCTGAAGATGCGCGACTTTTATTTAACGTATAAAAAGCTTTCCGGTCTTTTTGCAAAACTTGTAAATTGGCTGAAAACGTATTCCGAAGGTTTGGATTCGTACGATTATTTAAATAGCGACGTACCAATAAATAAAAGCTCGAGGGCGCGCTTTTTTCGGACGGAGGAATAATATAACGATTTATTCGTTTGCTCCTCGTATCACCCTAGCAACTACGTATAATTGCAAGCTTTCTGGTCTTCTGGTGGGTCTTTTATTAACTGTGGAAACTATTATATATATAAAGCTCTTTTCTTTTAGCAATCTCTGCCTTCTGCAATTGTTGATTCTAAGTGAATATTTTTGTTACAGAACCAAAAGCTCGTTTTATACCATATGAACACGGCGACCAGCTGACTGATTTCCCAGCCCTCCGACTGATTAGATCGTTACATTTAATTCTTTTAGTAATAAAAGCTGGTAATAGTTCAGCGATTTCGTTTATTTCAAATGCGATAATTGCATTATTAAATTGTTATCGTTTTGCTAATTTTTTTTGTATGATTTAGAAAATTCGTTATTACTGTTTTCTTTTTTTAATTTACCGCTAATAATTTGATTATTGTTGTAATCGTTTAATATAAAATCTCTATTTAAATCATTTCTAGCTAGAAGTGTATCAGGCTGATCAAATTCGAATTGAAAAATGGGGTCGATAATAAAACTATTTTTATTAAATTTTATATAAAAGGATTTGATAATTTTATTTTCAGTCCTAACAAAAACGTAAATTTTTCAGATATTATATTTTTCAAATCTAATAAGAATTTTTATTTCGGTTTTAAAAGCAAGCTTGCGATTTTAAATACGTCGTTCAGATTCGATAAAAACGTAGATTTTACAGCTTAAAACTCGAAAGTGTTTGACCGAAAACTTATGCTTCATTTTTGGTGTCAGGAACCAACATCACGTGTATAAGTCAGGTGATCCGCCAAAACCCTCTGCCTTTTACCAACCCTCGAATAATACTTTCTGCGAATAGGCCGTAGGGGCCGGATAGTATTATAAAAGCTAGAAATAATATTTAAATAAAACATTTTATGGAAATAATTGCTAAGAAACTAGTTATTAGAATTATATTAAAAAAGGATTAAGAAAAGATCGGGATGAAAGCTGAAAAGCATATTAAATAAGATTCGCCTGGTTTTCTGGGAAATATTTTTTTCGAGAGCTCTATCTTTCCTTTTGTATTTATACACGCTTTCTGCTAGAAATATAAAAAGTAAAAATCAGTCTGATTATTAACCCAATTTTATTTAAGCTTTATTATTTAAATTAATGTTTCCCTGCTTTTTAATTTTTATATTCTGATTTTTTTATTTACCGAAACGGCAGTTCGATATTACTAAAATAATTTTCTATTATATTATTATATTTATATCGTTATTATCGATATTATAGCTTTTCGCATTCGCAGCGAACAGGCATTTCTAGCTATTTAAAAAAACCTAGCATTTTCGGCTGCTTAAAAAAACTCCGTATTATCGTTTCCTTTAACGTTACCAGTTTTATTAAAGGTCGAAAATACTTTATTATTAAAGCGCGACGATTTTTTAACTTTTTTTATCGAAAAAATCATTAAAAAAAGCCACGCTTAAAGCGATTCGAAAAAATCTTTTACCGAAATTCTAATTTATTTGATTAATAAACGAATCCGCGCCGAATAAAAAAAAAACGATAAACGTAAAAAAATAAAAAAAAATACGAGCTAAAATAAAACAGAAAAAAACCGAAAAAAAAATTTACAAAACAATCAAAAAATTCGAAAAAACCAAAAAACGCCGAAACGAATTCCGAAAAAAAATTAAACAATTTTAATAAAAACTTGACGCTTTCGAAAATATCGAAAAAAAGGTTTTTATATTTTTTAACACCGTCCCAATTGAAAAAAAACAGAAAATAACCTAAGCTAGCGATTATTATAAAATATTTTCGAAACACTACGATAATAATATTTATTAAAAACGACCTAGCATTTCTTTTAAACATACTATACCTTTTATAAAAAATATAATAAATTCGAGCCGAAAAGCATTAAAAATAAAAAACTTTCTAATATATCGAAGAAAAAATACTGAAAAAGCTTAATCTTTTATTCGGCGTGCAAAGCGAAGCTTTCGCCAGGATAAAAAAATAATATTCTGTACCGATCAAAAAAAAATTAACGTTTGTATTTTAGTTTTCGACGATAAAATAAAAAAAAAATAAACCGGATACGAACGACGTTTTACGAATATTCGAACCATATAAAACGATTTTAAAAAATAAATATTAAATTTTCTGATAAATACGGAAAATCGAAAAATCGCGGCTTCGAATTTATACGATAAAGCAAAGCAAAAAAAATATAAATTAATTAACGATTTTGTTATTTATTTAAATAATTTCGAATAACAATTGCAAATAACAAACGATGCGATTAAAAAAAAAATGCTTTTCGCAAAACTTCGATTTATTCTTCGAAAAAAAATTATTAAACGAAACAATATTACAATTACAAGTTCGTACGAAAAATTAGTATTAATCGCTCGTCGTATCGAAAATGCTAATAAAATTATCAACGACGAAACGAAAAACAATAAACGACGAAACGAACGCAAAAAAAAAAAAAAAAAAAAGATTTATATTTACGATTAAAGCTTAAAAGCTAGAATAAATACATACCGTCCTCGATTCGAAAATACGTTATAAAAAAAAAACGAAAACGAAAAAGCGATAATTTTAACAAAATCTTTTGAAATCCTAAAACTTTTAACGACTTTTTTTATTTTTCGAAATGCAATCGCTGCCAAAAAAAAAGACATCGCATAGCTAATTATTTAAAAGTCGAATATTATAAATATAACAAAAAAAAATATATAGCTTTAAACTGCTCCGAAGCTAATAAATCTAAAGATTCGGGAAAAGCTTCCGTTCGATTTTAATTTCGTTGCTACTAATAAAATCGAGCGAAAAAAAAAAGCAAAAAATAATAATTTTAATCGAGATTAAAAAAGCTAAAAGCGAAACTCGTACGAAACGAGTTTTTATCGATTGCGACGCGAAAAAAAACTGCGTAATTTAAAAGTTATTAATTAAATATAAATAAAAACCAATTTAAAAACGTATTAACTTATTTACGGTTAAAAAAAAAAAATAACCATTTACGGCACGCATACGCAACTTATTCGCGCCATTGATAATTATAAAATAATTAAAAAAATACAAAGCGATTTCGTAGCTTACGATATAAATATTCTAAGGGTTTTATTTATTTTAAAATTTCTTTGATTACGAAATATCGACCCTGCTATAAGTTTTCGAATTAAATCGTAGCAATATTTAATCGAACGCTTATAACTTAATCTCGTTATAATTAAACGTTTCAAAAAGAAATTCAAAAAAAAGCAAGCGTTTTGTATCGTTTTAAAAAAAGCTATTAAAAAACAATATCAATTACCTTTTAAATACAACGACTACGCCGACGTATTCGACGATACCGCCGCGGTTATTCTAGCTTTTTACCATTTTATAAAACATCGAATAAACCTTGCGAAAAGAAAAAACTTTTTTTAAAAATCAATTTATTTTTTGTCGAAATTTAAACTTACCGAATTACGCGAATATTTCGATTCGAGCTTAAAAAAAAGCTGAATAAAAAAATCTATTAGCTTTGCCGGCGCACCGGTAATATTTATACCGAAAAAAAACGGAAGTTTACGATTATACGTCGATTATAAAAATTTAAACGCAGTTACGATTAAAAATCGAACTTTTTTATTTTTTATAAGCGAAACTTTGGATCGTTTAAAAAAAGCTAAAATATTTACTAAGCTAAATCTTATTTAGGCGTACCACCGTTTTCGAATAAAAAAAGAAAATAAATGAAAAACTGCGTTTCGCATTCGTTACGGACATTTCGAATACTGCGTATTACTTTTCGGCTTTTCGAATATATTAACAATCTTTCAAGCGTATATTAATTAAGTTTTAATCGGTTTAATAAATATTACGTATATAATTTACTTCGACGATATTTTAATATTTTTCGAAAATCCCGACGATTATATAAACGCGGTAAAAAAGGTTTTCGAAAAACTCCGTATTAACAAATTTTACGAAAATCTGAAAAAATATGCTTTCGATATAAATACGGTTGAATTCCTAAGCTTCGTCGTTATTTCTACGAAAATTAAAATAAACCTAAAAAAAGTAAATAATATTCGGAAATAGCCCTTTTTTATTATATAACGAGATATTCAAATGTTTTTAAATTTTATTAATTTTTATAAACGTTTTATTAAAAACTACGCTAAGTTTTACCGATTTATTACAAATCTTCTGAAATGCAACGAAAAAAAATGTCGGGCCCTTTTCGTTTTTTATTCGAAGCGAAGGTCGCTTTTTTACTTTTAAAAAAAAAGTTTTGCCGAGCACCGATTTTACGCTATTTCGACTTTCGATTAAAAATCCAAATCGAAACAAACGTTTCGAAATTCGCTATAAGCGGAATATTATTTTAATTATTCAGGAAAAATGCGAAAGCATATTAGTATCTTATCGTATATTATTCGAAAAAGCTTTTTTTTATAAAACAAAAATACGAAATTTACGACGCTAAGCTAATAGCTATAATTTACGCTTTTAAATAATAAAATTAATATCTACGTAGCGTTTCCGACGTTATTATTATACGTACAAATTATTATAATTTAAAATACTTTTTTACGAAAAAACGTTTAAACGAACGCTAAACGAAATAAGCCGACGAACTAGCTAAATACGATTTTGCAATCGAATATAAAACAAAAGTTTTTAATCCGGCGGATAATCTTTTCCGTCGGCCAAATTTAAAAAAAAATTTAAAAAAAAATAACGAGCAATTGCTTACGCTGCATCGTAAGCTAAAACTAGTTTATTTAAGAAATTCCAGAATATTTTTCGCAATAAAAACACGCTTAAAATCGGGATATAAACCATTTCGCGCCGATAAATATTCGAAGCTTTTGTTAACGAAATCAAAAAATAAAAAATAAGCGGGAAAAAGCCAAATAAAAAGCTTTTTCGCCGGATTATTTTTTACTAATATTATTAATTGCAAATAATATATATTACGAAGCGTAGCCGTTGTATTATTATAATCCGAAACGGCTAATAACGAGTTAATAAAACCGATTTATAAAATTATTTTTAAATTGCAAAAATCTGATTTTTTTATATTATAAAAAACGTACGAATCGGCTTCGCAAAACAATCGAGCCGGATCCGAAAAACATTAGTATATAAGCCAAAATAAATTATTACGTTATAAAAAACGTGCGTATATTCCGAATAAAAGCGCTATTAAAAGCGAAATATTAAAAATTAATTACGACGATCCGACCGCCGGCTATTAAAGCTTTCGGCGAACGTTAGAATTGGTCGAAAAAAAGTATTTCTGGCCTGGTTTACGAAGCAACGTAAAGCGTTACGTTAATACGTATGGAAAATATTAAAAAAGCAAATCTAAAAAACACCGATTTTATAGCGAGTTAGCCCCTTTTTCGATTTTTACGAAACTTTAAAAAAAAATAACCATAAATTTTATTACGAATCTACTTTTTAATAAAAAACGAAATCGTATTTACGATTCGATATTCGTTATAATAAACCGATATACGAAATTGTCGAAATATATACCGATACAAAAAACGATTTCAGTTTTAAATTTAGCTAAAATATTTATATAATATATTTACAAAAATTTTGGCTGCTTTAAAAGAATTATTACAAACAAAAAATCAGTTTTTATTAATAAATTCTGGTTTTTAATAATATTTTATTTATAAATACGACGTCGATTAAACACCGCTTTTTATTTTTAAACAAATGGCCAAACGAAACGTTAAAATCAAATTTTAAAATTTTATTTTCGCACGTATTACGATTATCGATAAAACGATTAGGCTACGAAACTTACTTCAGCCGAGTTTACGTATAACAATTCGATATACGTTTTTACGAGTTTTATTTTTTTTCGTATATTATACGGCTTTTATTCAGAACTTGGCAGCAACGTCGAAAGCGACGTCGTAAAAAAAAAGGTACCGTCAGCGAAAAAGCGAATTAAAATATTATAAAAAAAAAAAAAATATTTAATAAAAAGCTAAAAAAAGCCAACGCGAATTATAAAAGGTTTTACGACGCTAAATATAAAAAAACTAGATTTCAAATAAGCGATAAAATATTATTATCGATTAAAAACCTTCGATAACTGCGATTTTTTCGAAAACTTTTAAATAAATATCTAAGGCTTTTTAAAATCAAGCGAATTATACACGAGCACGGCCAAGCTTATTAATTCGAGCTTTTTTTTTAATATTATATTTACGATACTTTCCACGTTTTTTTATTAAAATTTTAGCAAAATCGAAACGATACCGAGCCGAAAAATAATATAATAAAACTTTAAAAACCCGAAAAATACGAGATTAAATTAATACAAGCTTATAAAAATACAGAAAAAGGCCGATATTACTTGGTGCGATAAAAAGGTTATTTATTAAGCGAAAACTTTTAAAAGCTAAAAAATCATTTTACGAACGCAAAAAAAGTTATAAAAAAATACTTAAAAAATATAATAAATAATAATAACGGAGCAATAACGAATACGCGCCGTAAAAGCAAAAAAAAAAAAAAAAAAAACATTTAAAAAACCTTAAAACCGCCGCTAAGTTAATTTATTTTTATTATCGTTATTTTCCTTTTTATTTTTATCGCTATTTTTTTTAAATTTAAAAGCAGCGGCAGGCTAAATAAAATTAATACTAAACGAATTCGCAAAATATTCGATTTATTTAAATTAAAGCTTTTACAATAGCCGTAATCGAATTTTAA
This sequence comes from Blumeriella jaapii, assembly GCA_009599575.1. Classification (NCBI taxonomy): domain Eukaryota; kingdom Fungi; phylum Ascomycota; class Leotiomycetes; order Helotiales; family Drepanopezizaceae; genus Blumeriella; species Blumeriella jaapii. Next base: position 60,403 of record VWND01000064.1, read on the forward strand.
ATTGCAACTACGATATTTTCGTAAAAATTCAAAATTTAATTCAATTGGTTAAAATAAATCCGAGCGACGTTTTCGAAACGTCGAAAAATACGTTTTATATTAACGTCGTTAAAAAAAAGGGCCGGCGCAGCCAAGGTTTTCAAAACAGCAGCAGCCGCCAAACCGGCAGGAACGGGCGCAGCAGCAGCAGCAGCAGCAGCCCGAACCGCGGCGCGATTCGCACGATCTTCGATTATTATAAAAGCCGAAGCGTTATTCCTTTTTAAACGATTTATATAAGCGTCGTAAATAATAAAATCGATAAAAGTTTTAGCAAAAGCTTTGGCTTCGGCAGCAAAAAAAAAAAAAGCGGCAGCGGCGGTAGCAGCATCGAAACGATTTATAAAATCGTTAAAGCTCGCGAAAAGTATTTGCGTTTCGATAGCGCGTGCGACAGAAACTTATAGTTAATTAAAAGCGAATTCGAGTAAAAATCTAAAAGATTTATAAAAAAATATTAAATATACGAAGCTTTGCAACGGTTGCATTTTACGCTAAAAAGCTCGAAAACGCAAAAAAGCAAAAAGGCCGCTGTAATGCTTTCGCGTAAAATCAGACGAACGCACCGAAAGCAAATAAAAATCAAAAGTATTTTAAAAGTTCGCGGCGAACGCGGCGAAAAACAATTAATTAAAATAAAAAAAAGCTAACGAAAAAATAAAAATAAAAAAAAAAAAAAAAAAGTTAAGCAGAAAAATAGCGGCCATTTTAAGAAAAAAAGCTTTTTCAAACGAAAATACGAACGCTACCGAAAACAAAAAAAACAAAACAGCAAAACAGCTATAATTCACGACCAAAAGCGGAAAAAACAGCTATAATTCACGACCGAAAACGAAAAAAACCGCACGTTATTTCGAAAGCGTAACGCACGCTATATACGAAAGCATACGTATAAAAAAATCAATCGCTTTTGAAAACCAAAGGCCTAAAAAAAAAAAAAATATCAAAAACTAATATTACGTATATAAATCAAATAATCCGCCAAAATCTTTTGCTTTTTATCAACTTTCGAATAATACTTTCTGCGGATAGACCGTAAAAGCCGAATAATATTATAAAAGCTGAAAATAACATTTAAATAAAATATTTTATAGAAGTAATTGCTAAAAAACCAGTTATTAAGATTATATTAAAAAAAATTAAAAAAAGGTCGGAATAAAGGCTGGAAAGCATATTAAATGGGATTCGCCTGGTTTCCTAGGAAATACTTTTTTCGAGGGCTCCACCCCTCCTTTTATACTTATACACGCCTTCTGCTAGAAATGTAAAAAATAAAAATCAGTCTGATTATCAACCCAATCTTATCTGAGCTTTATTATCTAAACTAGTGTTTCCCTGCCTTTCAATCCTTACATTTGGCTGAACGTTATTTCAAAAGGCTTGATAAAGGGTTTTATTACCTAATTAAGTATTAGCCGTAAAATTGGTAATATAAATTATAACTAATAGAGTTTTTGGCTATAAAAATTCCGGAATTTTCTGATTAATTATAACAGTTCGGAGCTTTTTTATTGAAATGCGAATCGAACGTTTTAATCGACCGTTTTATTTTGGAATGTAAAAAGTAGATTTCTTTAGAATTATTTCAAAATGTTCAGCTAGTTTTCGCATTTGCGTAAAGCTGTATTTTTTGCTTATATTACAACGCTATTTTTTAGTTATACGATTGTATTAGGTTTTAGCAAAGCGTATTATTTTTTTATTAGCCTGAAAAGCTTTTTTTTTTTTGAATATATGTAATCCTAACGAGCTATAAATGCAAAGCAGATAAAAATCGAAGCATATTTGTGGCCGTAAATACCGTTTGGAATAAAATGTATTATATTAACGTGCAATTTATCGAAAGCTTTAATAGATCTGGAGCGAGCCGAACGCTTATTTGTTTTTTTAATAAATCGGCCAAGTTCGCAAAATTAATAGATACGTATTTTATCTGTTTTGGTTTTTTTAAATTTTATATTAATAATACTGTTTTAAATGTCTCGAATTGCTTATAGCCCAAAATAATAAAAACGTTTATGCCAAAGTTCGATATTAATTAAAGCTTTTTCGATAGCAGCAAGTAAAGCGTATATTGCGACGTTGTAAAAGTAGGTAGGAAAACCAGACTGATACGGCCATATATCGGTGGGTAAGATAGTCTAGGGAATTTCTAGAAAAGACTGAAAAAAGGAAAAAGAAAAGTAAATAAAAGTATGAATTAAACTGCGTGCCTATGGTATTATTTAAAAAAGTGCTTTGCTTTTATATTTGTTGAAAATAGTTAGTGGCAGAGGGTTTCGGAGGGGTTTATGCCTCGATTATAATTAAAACTACTAATTTTTATTAATACAAAATATCATCGTTTTATATCCTGTTTTAAATAATATACGTAATCGTTTTTAATTACGACCAAAAAAAAATATAATTTTAATAAATGCAATTTAGTTTATTTTATATAATTTAAAAACTAATTAATCAAAACCGAACTTTTTAGCTTTATATTCTTTCGGTTTCTTAACCCGTTTTTGGCCTTTTTGCTGTTGGCTTCTGCGGAAAAATAGCGTTTCGCTTATCGTTTAAATCATTTTGTTTATTCTGCTTTTTTAAAAAGTGGCTCGATAAAATATTAATCGAAGTATCGTTTAGACTTACGAACGTTCTGATAGCTTTTTCGTCGATAATATTATTAAGCGTCGCCGCGACGAATGCTTTTTACGACTTTTCCGCGTAAATAATAAATTCCAGCTTTTGAATATAATTCTACGCTTTGCAAAAAGCGCTGAAAAGTTTTATATTAAAATCGTAGAAATAATCGATTAATTCGTCGTAATTAAAACCGATTAACGCTTTTGCTTCGCGTAAAACTAATAGGTCGGATTACGATTATTTGCCGACGAATGCTTTTGAAAAAGCTTCGAAACCTATAAAAAAAATTACTTTACGAAATAGTTCGGAAATAATCGTTTGTAATCGAAACTATCGAAAATGCTATAGTTATTTTCGCCGTAATATAAATAATATCAAATTGCTTATCGGATTGTCGTTTTCGAAATAATTTTTATATTTTTGCGCCGTATAATTATTCGAATAAATTAATATCGCGCCGTCGGTTTTTTGGGTTTTAAATTTAACGAAAATCTTTTGTTTAATCGAAAAGCTGACAAAAGTCATTTCGTTTTTTATTTCGTAGCTTTCGGTTTTGTAATCCGATAAAATAGCCGAGGCTATTGTTTTAAACGCGCTGAAATACGAAAAAGCTGGGCTTTTTTAAATGGTTTTAATTAGCTTAGCGTCGTGATATAATTACAGATAAACTTCGATTATTTTCGAATTGTATACGAATGCAAACAAAACGTAATAATCGAAAATAGCGTCGGTAAAATCTTCGATTTTTTTTTTTTTTTAAAAATCGGCGATATCGAATTTTATAATCGTAATACGGTCGGGGCCAGCGAAATTTAAAACGATCGAAACGTCAAAATATGCTGTAAAAGTAGGTAGGAAAACCAGACTGATACGGCCATATGTCGGTGGGTAAGATAGTCTAGGGAATCCCTAGAAAAGACTGAAAAAAGGAAAAGAAAAATAAATAAAGGTATGAATTGGACTGCGTGCCTATGGTACTATCTAAAAGGGTGTTTTGCTTTTATATCTGTTGAAAGTAGTTAATGGCAGAGGGTTTCGGAAGGATCTATGCTTTAATTATAATTAAAACTACCAACTTTTATTAATACAAAATATTACCGTTTTATATTCTGTTTTAAATAATATACGTAATCGTTTTTAATTACGATTAAAAAAAAACATAATTTTAATAAATATAATTTAGTTTATTTTATATAATTTAAAAACCAATTAATTAAAACCGAACTTTTTAGCTTTATATTTTTTCGGTTTTTTAATCCGTTTTTGGCCTTTTTGCTATTGGCTTTTGCGAAAGGATAGCGTTTCGCTTATCGTTTAAATTATTTTATTTATTCTGCTTTTTTAAAAAATAGCTCGATAAAATATCAGTCGAGGTATCGTTTAAATTTACGAACGTTTTGATAACTTTTTCGTCGATAATATTATTAGGTATCGCCGCGACGAATGCTTTTCACGATTTTTTTCCGTAAATAATAAATTTCAGTTTTTATATATAATTCTACGCTTTGCAAAAAGCGCTGAAAAGTTTTGTATTAAAATCGTGGAAGTAATCGATTAATTCGTCGTAATTAAAATCGATTAACGCTTTTACTTTTTATAAAACTAATAGATCGGATTACGGTTGTTTACCGACGAATGCTTTTAAAAAAGTTTCGAAGCTTGTAAAAAAAACTATTCCACGGAATGGTTCGGAAATAGTCGTTTGCAATCGAAACTACCGAAAGTGCTATAATTGCTTTCGCCGCAGTACAAACAATATCAAATTATTTATCGGATTATCGTTTTCGAAATAGTTTTTGTATTTTTGCGCCGTATAATTGTTCGAATAAATTAGCATCGCGCCGTCGGTTTTTTGGGTTCTGAATCTAACGAAAACTTTTTGCTTAATCGAAAAGCTAATAAAAGTTATTTTATTTTTTATTTTATAACTTTCGGTTTTGTAGTCCGATAAAATAGCCGAGGCTATTGTTTTAAACGCGCTGAAATACGAAAAAGCTGGGCTTTTTTGAATGGTTTTAATTAGCTTAGCGTCGTGATGTAATTGCAAATAAGCTTCGATTATTTCCGAGTTGTATACGAAAGCAAGCAAAACGTAATAGTCGAAAATAGCGTCGGTAAAATCTTCGATTTTTTTTTTTTTTTAAAAATCGGCGATATCGAATTTTATAATTGTAATACGGTCGGAACCAGCGAAACTTAAAACGATCGGAACGTTAGAATATATTACAAAGCGGCAGTTTTCAAAATTCCGGATAATTAAAACAGCAAAATAAAAGCCGGAGTATATTCTGAAAACTTATTAAATAAAATTGTAAAATATATTGGCAAAAAAAATTGTAGGCGCTTTTTAGATTTTAACCAGTCGGAAATAATATTTATATATAGCTATTTTTTTTTTTATAAAATGCAGCAATGGCTTGTTTTTTCCGTTATAAAACTTTACGTAATTAACGAATTCGCAGTTTAGTTCAGATAAATTTTAAAATATACTTTCGGTCGAAAAGCCAAAAAAATCGGCTTTTAAAAATATTTATTATTTCCACTTTTCCACGTTTTAATCGAGCTTTATAATCGCGCTTAATACTTTGGGATTTGCTTTAAAGTTTGCGTAGCCCAAATAAGCTTTAACACGTGCTTAAATAATTTTCGCAGTTTTTCGTCGAAATATAAATTAATTATTAAAATTAATTTCGAACACGTCGTAATTCGAATTTCTAATAGTAGCGAATCGATTAGCAAAACCGATAATATTAATTTTTTTTGTAATTAAATCGCAGTACGCCGCGTAACAGCGTATATAAAAATAGCAAAATTTGCCGTTTTTTTTAGCGTTAACGTTATTCGTAAAAACGAAATTAAAAAATCGAAGTTTTTTAGCGAAAAAAAGTTCGAATAAAAACGGGTCACCGTTTTCAAAAGTTTTTTTTATTTGCTTTGGCGTATTACATTTGCAATTTTTCGAAAAAAACTTAGTTTAGTTTTCGTTCGAAGCAAAAAAGAAAAAGCTAACGGGTTTATTTGATTTTTGTATAAAAATATCGAAATAAAACTTTTAAATCGTTTCGTCGTTAAAAGCGAGAGTTTTAAACAAAGTAATTTAATTTTATATTTTTTATATGATTTTTTCCGCGATAACTTCGATATTTTTTTTTAAGCTTTTTCGGTCGAAACGTGCAATAGTCGAGATTTTAAATGCTTTTATTAAAATTTAAAATATTAGCGATAATAATACGACGTTTTTAAACGCAGCCGGCGTTTTTAGTATTTGCGTATTTAATTTCGAAAAGTCAAATTCAGAATCGTTTGAATTTTTTCTTTTCGCGGTGTCGGCGTTTTCTAAATCTGATTTCGTAAAATCGTCGCGTTTTTTATTAATTAACTTAAAACTTATAATTCGGCGTCGATTTCCGGCTGTTTTTACTCGCGGTGCCTTTTTTGCTAACGACGCGAATAGTTTTTTTTTTCGAACAAAAAGAATTTCGGAAATATCGGCGCGCTTTTTTACGTTTTTTGTTTTTACTTTTTTCGAAATCGTTTTTATAAATATAATAGATTTTTTGTATTCGAATAAGCGGTTGTTTGCTATTACGCTTTTGATTTCGTTTTCGGATTCGTTTTCGATAATTAAAAATAAAAATCGCTGAATTGTTTTAATTGCTTTAAAAATACTAATTGCTACCGCGTGCGTTTTTTCGAACTAAACGAAAATAATATTAGTTTTTTCGTTTTTTTCGTCGTCGTAAATTTAAAATATCGGAATAGCGTCGTTTTTTTTTTTCGATATAAAAATGCCGCATTTAACAATATTTAATTTTTTATTTTAAAAAAAGGTCAGATTTAAAGTTTCGCAACCGATTAAAACTTTTTTTAGCGATTGCATAACGTCGTCGACCAATTTGCAAACAATTATAAAAAAGCTTGTAAATCTGCGGGTTTTTGGATTGTTAGCTTTCAAAGCTTGCGTTTTAAAAATATAAGCGTTTAATATTCAAACTTTTTTTTTAATAAAAGTAATAGTTTCGAAAAAGCGAGCGAAATGCCGAAATAAAATAATACCGGTGATTTTGCTAAAAACGTATTTTTAAATATTTTTTTTTCGTTGATTTAGCAAAAAGCGCAATATTCGGTTTGTTACCTTTTTTTTGTTATTTCGAGCTTTTTTTGCTCCGGCGAGGACTTTTAAAACGTTATCGTAATTTAGCAGGAATTTGTCGTAATTAAAGCTTTTACGAACGAATTCAGCTTTAACGAAGCTTTTGTAATCGAATAGAAATTCGTTAACGTTTTCAGTTATTATATCGAATTGTTTTATAAACGTTTTTACGAAAGCTGCTTATTAATTTGGGATAGCGGCATTATATATTTGCTTAAATTCGGAAAGATTGCGTATAATAATTTCGTTTCAAAATAGATTAAAAATAAGTTTGCCAAGTTTGACAATATTTTGCTTAAGAAACGATATGATATCGATAAGTTTATTAATTAAAAAAATATGTTATATTTATTAAAAAGTAAATGAAAAAAAATACGAAAATTGTAAAGTATTTGTATTTAAAAATTACGGAAATCCGCATGCTGTTTTTTTAATAAATTATAATTATTCAGATAAGCACCCGTTTAAAACAACGAAAAAAATAAATAATGCAAAAAGTAGCAAATAATAAAATGCATAAAAAATAGTTTTCGTAAAATATGCGAGTAATATAAATATATTAAATATGCGGCTCAAATATGTACAAAGCCTTTATTTTAGTAAACAAAAATACAGTTAAATAAAGAAAAGTATAATAAGTATCTTAAATAATATAAAAAAAGATTTTAAAAATAAATAATATATATAAAACAAAATAATTAAGTTGTATACAAACAAAGCAAAATAAAAACAGTAAAATAATATATAATAAAAAAGAAAAACAATAAACAACGAAAACAGTAAAACAGTTAGTAAATAATTTTATAAGCATTTTTCTTTTTTTCGGTTATAAATAGAATTACGACTTAAACTGTGGTTTCAGCAGCGGGGTCATCGTTCGGCTGTTTTCAAACCTTTTTAAAAGGTTTTTCTTTTTCGAAGGTATAATCGCTTTAATCGGAATCGTCGTCGGAATCGCTAAAATCGAAATCGCTTTTTGATTTAAAATTTAAAAAATAAACTTGCTGGTTTCTTTTATAAAATCGTTTTAACCGGTTAACGGCGAACGTTTTTTTCAGTTTTGTTTTATCGAATTTTGTAAATTTGTAATAGCTTTTATTTAATTCGGCTTCGCATACTTCGTAAAATCCGAGCTATTTATAATTAAATTTAATATCGGCCGATTTATTAATAGCGCGCTGAACGTCGTAAATTAAAACCAGATCTTTTTTTTTAATTAGCGTTTTTTTTAAAACTTTGGTTTTATTTCAGACTTTTTTAGCTGCTTTTTTATACTTTTTTTTTTTTAAAATTATTTTTTTTATATTTATATCGCGGTAATCGAGCTGTTTAAATTTTATTATTAATAAATTTGCTTTCGTTTTTATTTTAATTACGTTATAAAGCTTTTATATAAGCTATTTTATTTTTAGAAGCAATCGAGCGTTTCTGCCGTATTAAATAAAAAATAAGGTTATTTCAATAGAAACGTATATATATATACGCATAACAAAAAGCATTTCCGAAAATTTCCGCGATTAACGTTTATAGCTTTTTCGAATGGTTTTTAAAAAGCCGTCGAAAATATTTTTATAATTTTATTCAACGGATCCGTTGCTTTTCGAATTATAAGCTAAGATTTAAATGCGTTAAATGCCGTATTTTTTTGTAAAAGTTTCGATAACGCTTTTGTTTTCGGATTTATTATCGACGTTTAATTTGCTAAACAAACCGTGTCGATATACTACGTTTTTTTAAAAAAAAGTCGCTATAGCTTCGAAAATAGCGTTTCGGAAAAATCGTTTTTTAAGCTATTTAAATAAATCGTTAATAGCGAATACGAAGCATATATAACCGCGGTCGGTGATTAGCACGCGTATAACGTCGAGGTTAATCTTTTCTCAGATTTCAAAAAACTACGTCGGATATAATAAATTTTTTTTTCGGCCAAGCTTTCGTTTTTGGCAAGAAATGCAGCTTTTAACGAAAGTTTTGCAATTCTCGAAGCATCCTTTTTATTAGCAATCGTTTTTGATTCGGTAATAAATAGTTTTAGCTTTTTTATAAAACACTTTTTCGTAGGTTTCTTTTATAATTTAAAACTTATCAGCTTTGTTATTTATTATTAAGCGTTTCTGATATATATTGTTTTTTATTTTATATAACTTTCTGTCGGCTAAAATATAATCGAAAACTTGGTTTTTAAATAATTTAAACTAATAGTTTGGCACGCTAAATAATTTGGATAAAATAGTTAAATAATATACGATTAAATAAAAGTCTTCGGTTTTGTAATTATCGATTAAAAATTTATTTTTTTTATTAATCGGTTTATTCCGATCGTTTTCGGTTAAATTTATTCGCGATGCTAGCCGAAATAATAACGCGAATGCTTTTTCGGCCCGAAAATCGGTGTTTTTTATTCGCGGTGCCAGCCGAAATAATAACGCGAATAATTTTGGCTTTATAAAATCCAAAGCGCAGATAGCGAAGCAATCGATTTCGTTAGCAATTTATTCGTTAATATTTTATTCGCTTTATTTAGCGAAATCAAACGGATAAAAGCGTTTTCGTTTCGAAAAGCCGTCTGCCGCTGTATTAATTGTTTTTTTAATATGCTTGATTTCGAAGTTTATAAGCCGTATTCAGGCTATTTAATTAATAACGAATGCTTTTGACAAATTACTGGCTTTTTTATTTAATTGATCGATAAAGATTTTTGCGTCCGTTTCCAAAATAAAATGCACGCTGTACAATTCGCTTTTTATTTTTTTTATTATTTTAAAAGCGCCTCGATATTTTCGTTTGGTAGTATCGTAGCGTGTTTTTGCGAAAGATTATAAATCGTTTTCGAATCGTAAAAAATGCCGTTTTTTATTTTTATCGATTTATTGCAATACAGCTTTCCAACCGAAAATATTGGCGTCGATAGTCAAAATAATTTCTTTTGCGTTTGGGCTGTAATCGATTCGCATAAACGATAGGGCCGATAAAAGGTCGTTTTTAAAAATTTTTATAGCTTTGTTTTGCTTTTTTTTCTAAACGAAATCGATTTTTTTTTTTATCGTAGCGTAAATAGGTGCAGCTTTCTAAAAGAAGTTTTTGATTTAATTGCGGTAGTAAATCACAACGCTAATAAAAGCTCTAGCTTCGGTAATATTTTTATATTTTTTTTATTCGCAAATTTTTTTAATTTTCTTTCGTTAAAAATGGCGGCCAGCGTTATTAATTATATAGCTAACGATATTTATTTCGGATATGCAGAATTTTAATCGAGAATTAATAATAGTTTTGGCTTTTTCGAAGCAGATTATAACTTTGTCGATATTTTAAATATGTTTTATTATATAGCGTCGAATTTCAGAAAGGATTTTCTTATTATTATAATATAATCTGGAGCCTTTTATTTCGACGTTGTTAACGTAAAGCAAAATAATATCGAAAATATAAATTATAAAAACTTTATATACGATTTTTACGAATTAAGCGATTGAATTAATAGCTTTTATAAATACTTTCGTTATACGTAATAAACCGATTAGCGTTTAAATTACTATTATGTTTCGAAATCGTAAATTAAATACCAAATGGTTGTAGCCGGAAAACAAATCGAAAAAAAAGGCGATCGTTAATTTTGCGAATTCGTTTAAAAATTAATCGACGTTGGGTAGCACGTTAGCGTTTCGTATCGTTATTTTATTTATTTCGACGATTGCGGTAATAAATTTGTAAATGCTTTTTTTTTTTTTCGCAACGATAAATTATTTGTTTTTATATAAGCCGTGGCAGAATTCGAAGATTTTTTGCTTGATTTGTTTTTTTAGCATTTCGACTATTTTATTTTGAAAGGTTTTAGAAACTGAAAAGGTTTTTTTTTGCCAAACTTCGTAAAATACGGTTTTAATATCGATATAAAACGTAACGTTAAAACTGAATTAGTTTATTTCGGTAAAATCGAAAATTATAGCTTTTTTTCGGTTGCGTAAAACTTCGTATAAGATTTTTTTTTTTTTTGGCAGCAATTGGATTCCGATTGCTAAATTATCAAATCGTTTTTTTGTAAATCGGCTGCTAAATAATAAGCTGGAAAATCGGCCGGTAATAAATCTTTCGAATTCGCTAATAATTAATTAAAATAATTTTGTTGCTTTATCCTTTTCAAACTAATCGTTTATTCTTTCGGAGATATTTTTACTGGATTCGCTAAGATTTACGAATCGTATTTTATCAGCTTTGCGCTTGTAAAAAGTGCTGATATTAATACAAAAAAGTAAGGTGTATAAGTCGGGTTTGTTTAATACGAAAACGAAATTTTCGAAACTTTTATTTTCGAATTAATAGCCAAAAATATTAATATTAATTAATTTTATTCGCGATGCTATTTCGATTGGTAACATAAATGCTTTTGGCTGAATATTTTCCAGGTTTTGTTATAGTTTAGCGTTTGTCCTGAGATTAAAGCCGGCTATTCGTTTTTCGATAAAAACGTCGATTAAAAAGATTTTGTCGCCGGCGACGGTAATTTGATTTTGAAACGATCGGTTTCAATTCTAGAAAAAGGCTTTTATTTGGCCGTTTTCGGTGTATTTAAAATTAACGAGACTTTCCAAGATTCAGAATATTTTAAGAATAATAGAATAAAAGCATTTTTTTATTATTAAAAAGTTTTTATAAATAATAATACTTTTAATATCGATTTTTATATTTCGTATAATTTTATTAAATTTAATAATATTTCTATTAACGATAATATAAATTATTCGTTTGTCGGTAATAATCGGGATATTACTGGCTTCGGCTATTTCTTGGTTTATATAATTAACTTCGGCTCTATTATCGAGTAAAGCGAAAGCGATCGTATTTTTTTTAAGTATTGTTTTTATTTTTAATGTTTTTATAGCCGTGTAAAAGCAGTTTCGTCGTTTTGATTTCTGAGTTTTTATAGCAAAGGCCAAAAGACTGATTTTTTCCGAAGATTTTTTTCCATCGGCTAAATTGATTGCGATATTGTAAATTTCTTTCTAGTTTTTTTTTAATTTAAGGTCGTTTTTTTTTCGGATGATTTTAATTTTTTCGTTTTTTTTTAATACAGAGATTTGCTTATTAATAATTTTGTCGAATTTTCCTTTTGTATTAAATAAATCGTTGAATTTCAATTCGATTTTTTGTTTTATAATCCGTTTAATAGCTTCGTCGACGGCTTCGGAGCTGATATATTTATCGATTTATTTTTCGTTTCGTATTAATAATGGGCGTTTAAAAACTGGTACTTTCTGAATAATTTGGACCGGAATATCGGTATCGATATTTTTTATATCGTCGTCAATTTTTTTTATTATAGGCGTTTTTTTAATAGTTTTATCGGTTTTTTTTCGAATTTCAAAATCTTTTTCCTTTTCGATTTTAACGTTTTTTTTTATATTAGCTGGTTTGGCGAATAAAACAAAAGCATTTTGCTTTTTTATAATTCGCTAGCTTAATTATGCAGTTATAATATTTGTAGATGCGATATTTGCATTGGTAATATATATATTTATCTTTTATTTATATATTTGAATTTTATTTACATTTAAGATAAGAGTTTTTTTTTTGATTAATACGCTTTTTGGAATATTTTTTTTCTTATTAGTAAAAATCGTTTTTGCATTTTTTCTGTTTTTTAAACAATCGTTTTATTTCGTACCTTTTATTTTTAAGCGAATAATATTTAATCAGCTTTGATTTTCAGCTTTGTTAAAAAAGCTTATTTTTGTTTCCGTCGGTTCGAAGCAAATCGCTTTATATTTATTAATATAACAGATATTATTATTTATATAAAAATTAAATGCTTTGCATTCAGAGCGAATATAAGATTTTTCGCAATAAATTTTTCTGTTATTACAAAATTCATATTTAAAGCTACGGGGTTTGTTTTGATAGTTATTTTTATTATTTTGATAGTCGCGATTTTGGTTTCCGCGTTGATTTCTTTTTTTCTTTTAATAATTGTTATTATAATTAATGTTTCGCTGATTTTAATCGCTAATACGGAAAAATTGCTATTGGGCAGCTATTACTTTTACGGTAGCTTGGCGAGGCTGATCGCTTCGTATATTTTAAAAGAAGTAGTTATTATAAAAGCTATTTTGATCGTTTTTATTATTCGAATTAACGTAAAAAAGTTTTTTTTGCTATTGCATAAAGCTTTCGATTTTGCTTTAAAATCTTTGAATTTTGATATCGGTAAATTTTAATACGAAAGTTTCGATATTTTTATTAAGCTTTTCCAAACCAATAGATTTTGCAAAACGATTAAATAGTATAATAACTGGCTATTTCTTAGCGATTTCGGTAATTTTTAATGGCTAGGCATGTTTTTGCATTAGAGCTTTTACGTCTTTTGTAGATGGGAGAAAAAGATTTCTTTTGGTTTATAGCTTCGATAATACGTTCGCTTTGGTTTTGTTTAAAAACGAATTTCATAAATTTGAAATATTAATCGAAGATTTCAGAATTTTATTTATTAATTTTAAAATGCTTAATGGTTTTATTGCGAATACTGGTCGGAAGGCTAAATAAAAATAATTTTTTCTGCTTAATTTCGCTTAAGATTTTTTTGTTAACGAAAACGTCAGAAACTTTCGTATAAATACGATAATAAGCTTTAAGTTTTTTGACTTAGCGGGTTATTATAATAAACTGTTTAAAAAAAGCGATAGTATCGCGGATTTGCTAGCGGTCGTGGTTTCGGAATTTCGATTTTAAAGTTTTAATTAGCTTACGCTAATTTCGAGCTTTAATAGCTTTTTATTTATTTATCGATTTAATAATATCTTTGGTGATTGGGTTATAATAGCAAGAAAGTTTATCGAATATTTTAGTTTCAAAAATTTCGAAATTCTTACAGGTTTTTTTATATTTCTCGATAAAATCGGTAATATTGGCGCTATTAAATAAAAGTGTACCAAAGGAGCCAGGGAGGGGCATGCGGCCTCGCATAAGAAAACGAAAAGCGTCGTTGTTTATAATATTAGCGAAAGTGTTAGTAGAGTTTAAATTAAACGAATAAATGTTTTCTAAAATTGCAAATTAAAAGTTTTTAATATAAAAAAAATCGTTTTTAATAAGAGAGTTATTAAAAAGGTTTTTGTGTTTTTTAAAAGAATTAAATAAAATAAGATTGCGTTTAAACATTTGAATAGCGTATTAAAAAACTTATTTTTTAATAAATTGATTGGATTAATATAATATTGCTGTATGATTTACGGTTTCGATATTCCGTGGCTCAGGCCAATACACGTACAGCCATTTTTTTATTATTTTTAATAAAAAGCCGCAAATTGTAATTGCTATAATTACAAAGCGCAAAATCAGAAGATTAAGTTTTCGCCAAGCGTTTGACCAAAAAAAATCTAATTCAGAAAGGCCGAGCGCAGCGGTCGAAGCGTATAAATTAATATTCGATTTGTTATTTTTAAATAAAAAAGCGATTTTCGAATTTTAAACTTCGCACAATTCAAAATTGTCTAACCGTAATTTTAAACGTTTCTGAAATATATTGCATTTTTATAATTTAATAATTGTGCGCAAAATAAAAAAAGCTATCAGAGGTCTTTTATATAATGCAGCTGCGAATAATATTATATAAAAGATTTTTTAAGCCGTAGTAGCGAAATATCGAAATCGACTTTGATTATAAATTTAAAAAATGCATCGGGAAGTATATAAAAACGAAATACCGAAGTTTGAATTTTTGCGTAGATTACCAAATATAAAAGTAAATAGGAAAACCAGATTAATACGGCCATATATCGGTAAATAAAATAATCTAGGGAATTCCTAGAAAAGATTAAAAAAAGGAAAAAAGAATAAATGAAAGTATAAATTGAACTGCGTGCTTATGGTACTATTTAAGGGGGTGTTTTGCTTTTATACCTGTTGAAGGTAGTCAGTGGCAGGGGGTCTCGGAGGGATCTATGCCTTAACCATAGCTAAAACTACCAACTCCCATCAATACAAGGTATCACCGTTTTACAATGCTACGAGGCGGCAGTTTCCAAAGTTCCGGATAATCAAAACAGCGAAGTAAAGGCCGGGATGCATTTTAAAAGCTTATTAAATGAAATTGTAAAACATATTGGCGAAAAAGGCTATAAGCGCTTTTTGGGTTTTAACCAATCGGAAATAATATTTATATATAACTACTTTTTTTTTTATAAAATGCAATAATAATTTGTTTTTTCCGTTGTAAAATCTTACGTAATTAACGAATTCGCAATTTAATTTAAATAAATTTTAAAATATATTTTCGGTCGAAAGGCCAGAAAAATCGGCTTTTAAAAATATTCGTTGCTTTTATTTTTTTACGTTTTAATCGAATTTTATAATCGCGCTAAAAGCTTTAAAATCTGTTTTAAAATTTGCGTAGCCCAGATAAGCTTTAGCACGTGCTTAAATAATTTTCGCAGTTTTTCGTCGGAATATAAATTAGTTATTAAAATCAATTTCGAATACGTCGTAATTCGAATTTTTAATAACAGCGAATCGATTAGCAAAGCCGATAATATCGATTTTTTTCGTAATCAAATCGCAATACGCCGCGTAACAGCGTACGTAGAAATAGCAGAACTTGCCGTTTTTTTTGGCGTTAATATTATTCGTAAAAACGAAATTAAAAAATCGAAGTTTTTTAACGAAAAAAAGCTCGAATAAAAACGGATTATCGTTTTCAAAAGTTTTTTTTATTTATTTCGGCGTATTATATTTGCAATTTTCCGAAAAAAGTTTGGTTTAGTTTGTAAGGATTGAAAGGCAGGGAAATACTAGTTCAGACAATAGAGCTCAGATAAGGTTGGGTTGATAGTCAGACTGATTTCTACCTTCTACATTTCTAGTAGAAGGCGTGTATAAGTACAAAAGGAGGGGTGGAGCCCTCGAGAAGAGTATTTCCCAGGAAACCAGGCGAGCCTTATTTAGTATGCTTTTCCAGCCCCCATCCCGACCTCTTTTCATCCTTCTTAATATAACCCTAATAACTGGTTTCTTAGCAATCATTCCTATAAAGTGTTTTACCTAAATGTTATCTTCAGCCCCTATAGTACTATCCGGCCCCCTACGGCCTATCCGCAGAGAGTATTATTCGAGGGTTGGTAGGAGGCAGAGGGTCTTGGCGGATCACCTGACTTATACACGTGATGTTGGTTCCTGATATTACCCCCCCCTCTAGGCCTTTGGTCCCCAAAGGCGACTGATTTCTTTGTGCGTATGCTTCCGTGTATGGCGTGCGTTACGCCTTCGAAATGACGTGCGGTTTCTTCCGCTTTCGGTCGTGAATTGTAGCTGTTCTGCTGTTCTGTTTTTTTGTTTTCGGTAGCGCTCGCATTTTCGTTTGAAAGGGCCTTTTTTCTTAAAATGGCCGCCATCTTTCTGCTCAACTTCTTTTTCTTTTTTTTCATTTTCATTTTTTCGTCAGCTTTCTTCTACCCTAATTAATTGCTTCTCGCCGCGTTCGCCGCGAACTCTTAAAATGCCTTTGATTTTTATCTGCCTTCGGTGCGCCCGCCTGATTTCACGCGAAGGCATCACAGCGGACTTTTTGCCCCTTTGCGTTTTCGAGCTTCCTAGCGTGAAATGCAACCGCTGCAGAGCTTCGCACACTCAGTGCCTTTCTGTAAGTCCCCTAGACCTCTATTCGGACTCGTTTCTAACTAGCTACAGGTTTCTGCCGCACGCGCCACCGAGGCGCAAACACTTTTCGCGGGCCTTAACGATTTTATAGATCGTTTCGATGCTGCCACAGCCGCTGCCGCCCTTCCTTCTTTTGCTGCCGAGGCCAAAGCTTTTGCTAAGACTTTTGTCGATCTTATTACCCACGACGCTTATATAAGTCGTTCAAAAGGGGGTGACGCTTCGGCTTTTATAGTAGTCGGAGGTCGTGCGAATCGCGCCGCGGCTCGGGCTGCCGCTGCTGCTGCTGCGCCCGTTCCTGCCGGTTTGGCGGCTGCTGCTGTTTTGGGGGCTTTGGCTGCGCCGGCCCCTCCATTTAACGACGCCAGTATGAGACGTATTCTCCGACGTTTCGAAGACGTCGCTCGGACCCATTCTGACCAGTTGGGTCAAATTCTGGATTCTTACGAGTATATCGTGGCTGCAATTCAGGATTCGACTACGGCTATCGTAAAAGCCTTGACTGGGGTGAATCGAATACTCTGCGAGTTCGTTTGGTACTAATTCCTTTTAGCCTCCCGCTGCTCCTGAGTCTGAAGGAGATGGCGATGACGATGAAAATGAATTGGCTTAGCGGCGGTTCTGGGGTTTTCTAGGTGTTTTGTTTTCTTTTCCTTGCCCCTGCGGCGCGCATTCGTTACTGCTCCGTTGCTATCACCTGTCGTATCTTTCAAGTATTCTTTTACAACCTTTTTTGCGTTCGTAAGATGGTTTTCTGGCTCCCAGGAGTTTTCGCTTGGTAAATAGCCCTTCCATCGCACCAAGTAATATCGGCCCTTTTTTATATTTTTGTGAGCCTGTATTAATTTGACCTCGTATTCTTCGGGTTTTTGGAGTTCTACTATATTATCCTTCGGCTCGGTGTCGTTCCGACTCTGCCAAGATTCTAGTAGGGAAACGTGGAAGGTATCGTGAATACGATATTGAGGAGGGAGCTCGAATTGGTAAGCTTGGCCGTGCTCGTGTATAACTCGCTTGATTTTGAAAGGCTCTAGATATTTATCTGAAAGCTTTCGAGAAGATCGCAGCTGTCGGAGGTTTTTGGTCGACAATATTACTTTATCGCCTACTTGAAATCTAGTCTTTTTGTGTTTAGCGTCGTAGAACCTTTTATGGTTCGCGTTGGCTTTTCTTAGCTTTCTACTAAGTACTTCTCTTTCTTTTTGTAATATTTTAACTCGTTTTTCCGCTGACGGTACCCCCCTTTCTACGACGTCGCTTTCGACGTTGCTGCCAAGTTCTGGGTGAAAGCCGTACAGCATGCGAAAGGGGGTAGAACCCGTAGAAGCGTGTATCGAGTTGTTATACGTAAACTCGGCTAAAGCAAGCTTCGTAGCCCAATCGTCTTGTCGATAATCGCAGTACGTGCGAAAGTAGAATTCTAAAACTTGATTTTAACGTTCCGTTTGGCTATCGGTTTAAGAATGGAAAGCGGTGCTTAATCGACGTCGTATCTGTAGGTGGAACATTACTAAAAACCAGAATTTACTAGTGAAAACTGACCCTCTGTCTGTAGTAATCCTTTTAGGGCAGCCAAAATCTTTGTAAACGTGCTGTATGAATATCTTAGCCAAATCTAGGGCTGAAATCGTTTTTTGTGTCGGTATGTATTTCGACAGCTTCGTGTATCGATCTACTATAACGAGTATAGAATCGTAAATACGACCTCGTCTTTTGCTAGAGGGTAGACCCGTAATAAAATCCATGGTTATCTCTTCCCAAGGTCTCGTAGGGGTCGAAAAGGAGGCTAACTCGCTATAGGGTCGGTGCCTTCTAGGCTTGCCTCTCTGGCACTCTCCACACGTATTAACGTAACGCTTTACGTCGCCTCGTAAGCCAGGCCAGAAATACTTTCTTTCGACCAGTTCTAGCGTTCGCCGAAAGCTCCAGTGGCCGGCGGTCGGGTCGTCGTGATTAATCTTCAATATCTCGCTTCTAATAGCGCTCTCATTCGGAATATACGCACGTCCTTTGTAACGTAGTAATCCATTTTGGCTTATACGCCAGTGTTCCTCGGACCCGGCTCGACTGCTTTGCGAGGCCGACTCGTACGTCCTTTGTAATACAAAAGAATCAGATCTTTGCAACTTAAGGATAGTCTTGTGAATCGGTTTTGCTAGCTCGTCATTAGCCGTTTCGGATTGTAGCAACACAGCGGCTACGCTCCGTGGTATATACTGTTTGCAACCAGTAATACCAGCAAAGGATAGTCCGGCGAAGAAGCCTTTTATTTGGCTCTTCCCCGCTTGCTTTCTACCTTCTGATCCCGTTAACAAAGGCTCCGAATACTCATCGGCGCGAAGTGGTCCATGCCCCGATTTTAGGCGTGTTTCTACTGCGGAAAACACCCTAGAATTTCTCAAATAAGCTAGTCTCAGCTTACGATGCAGCGTAGGCAGCTGCTCGTTATCTTCTTTTAAATCTTTTTTTAAATCTGGCCGGCGGGAAAGACCATCCGCCGGGTAAAAACTCCTGTTTTATACTCGATTGCAAAATCGTATTCAGCTAGCTCGTCGGCCCACCTCGCTTGGCGTTCGTTTAGACGTCTCTTCGTAAAGAAGTATTTCAGATTGTAGTGATCTGTACGCACAGTGATAACGTCGGAGGCGCCACGTAGATATTGGCTCTACTGTCTGAAAGCGTGAACTATAGCCATTAGCTTAGCGTCGTGAACCTCGTATCTTTGTTTTATGGGGGAAAGCTTCTTCGAATAGTATGCGATAGGGTGCTAACGTGCCCCCGCATTCTCTCCGAACAATTGGGATAATATTCCGCTTATAGCGAATTTCGAAGCGTCTGTTTCGATTTGGATTTTCAATCGAAGGTCGAAATGGCGTAGAA
Source organism: Blumeriella jaapii (assembly GCA_009599575.1). Classification (NCBI taxonomy): domain Eukaryota; kingdom Fungi; phylum Ascomycota; class Leotiomycetes; order Helotiales; family Drepanopezizaceae; genus Blumeriella; species Blumeriella jaapii. The sequence goes on from VWND01000064.1 coordinate 79,748, forward strand.
TCGGTGCTTGGCAAAACTTTTCTCTTAGAAGTAAAAAGGCGAGCTTCGCTTCGAATGGGAAACGAAAGGGGCCCGATATTTTCCTTCGTTGCATTCCTTTTAGAAGATCTGTAATAGGTCGGCAAAGCTTAGCGTAGTTCTTAATAAAACGTCTGTAGAAGTTGGTGAAACCCAAAAACATTTGAATATCTCGCCACGTAGTAGGAGGTGGCCATTTCCGAATACTATTTACTCTTCCTGGGTCCATCTCAATTCCCGTAGGAGTAACGACGAAGCCTAGGAACTCAACCGTATTCGTATCGAAGGCATATTTTTTCAGATTTCCGTAAAGTTTGTTAATACGGAGTCTTTCGAAAACTTCTTTTACCGCTTTTGTGTGATCGTCGGGGTTTTCGGAAAATATTAGAATATCGTCGAGGTAAATTATACACGTAACATCCACTAAACCGACTAAAGCTTGATTAATATACGCTTGGAAGGTTGCTGGTGCGTTCGAAAGGCCGAAAGGTAATACGCAGTACTCGAAGTGTCCGTAACGAGTGCGAAACGCAGTTTTCCACTTATCTCCCTCCTTTATTCGAAGGCGGTGGTACGCCCAAGTGAGGTCTAGCTTGGTGAATATTTTAGCTCTTCTTAAACGATCCAAAGTTTCGCTTATGAGGGGTAGGGGAGTTCGATTCTTAACCGTAACTGCGTTTAGACCCCTATAATCGACGCATAATCGTAAACTTCCGTCTTTTTTCGGTATGAATATTACCGGTGCGCCGGCAGGGCTAGTAGACCTTCTTATCCAGCCTTTTTCTAAGCTCGAATCGAGATATTCGCGTAATTCGGTGAGTTCAGATTCCGACAAAGGGTAGACTGGTCCCCAAGGGGGGTTCTTCCCCTCCGCGAGATCTATTCGATGTTCCATAGGATGGTGAGGAGCTAGGGTAACCGCGGCGGTATCGTCGAACACGTCGGCGTAGTCGTCGTATTTGGAGGGTAATTGGTGCTGTTTTTCAGTAGCTTTTTTCAAAACGATACAAAACGCTTGCTCCCTTTTGGATTCCTTTTTGAAACGTTTGACTGTAACGAGATTAAGCTGTAAGCGTTCGACTGGGTATCGCCACGACTTAGCTCGAAAGCTTATAGCGGGGTCGATATCTCGCAACCAAGGGAACCCTAGAATAAGTGAAACCCCTGGGATATCTATATCGCAAGCCACGAAATCGCTCTGTATCTTTTTAGTTGTTTCATAACTATCAGTGGCGCGAATGGGTTGCGTATGCGTGCCGTAGATGGTTACTTCTCTTCCTTCAACCGTAGATAGGTTAATACGTTCTTGAGTTGGTTTCCATTTACACTTAATTGATAACTTTTGGATTACGCAGTTCTCCGCGCCGCAGTCGATGAAAGCTCGTTTCGTACGAGTTTCGCCTTTGGCTCCCTTAATCTCGACTGAAATTATCATTCTCTGCCTTTCTTCTTCGCTCGATCTTGTTGGCAGCGACGAAATTAAGATCGAGCGGAAGCTTTTCTCGAATCCTTAGATTTGTTAGCTTCGGGGCAGTTTGGGGCTATATGTCCTTTTCTGTTGCATTTATAGCATTCGACTTCTGGACAATTGGCCATGCGGTGCCCTTCCTTTTGGCAGCGATTGCATTTCGAAGGGTAAAAGGAGTCGTTAGGAGTTCTAGGATTCCAAAGGATTTTGTTAGGGTTGTCGTTTTCTCGCTTTCGTTTTTCTCTTTATGACGTATTCTCGAATCGAGGACGGTATGTATCTGTTCTAGCCCTTGAGCCTTGATCGTGAGTATAGGTCTTTTCCTTCCTTTTTTCCTTGCGCTCGTCTCGTCGTTTATTATCTTTCGTTTCGTCGCTGATGACTTTATTAGCACTTTCGATACGACGAGCGATTAATACCAATTCTTCGTGCGAGCTTGTAGCTGCAGTATTGCTTCGTTTGATGATTTCTTTTCGAAGAGTAGGTCGGAGTTTTGCGAAGAGCATCCTTCTTCTAGTCGCATCGTCTGTTATTTGCAACTGCTGTTCGAGGTTATCCAAATAAGCAACGAAATCGTCAACTGATTTATGCTTTCTTTGCTTCGCTTTATCGTATGAATTCGAAGCCGCGATTTCTCGATTTTCCGCATCCATCAGAGAGTCCAACATTCATCTTTTGAAATCGTCCCATGTGGTTCGAATGTTCGTAGAACGTCGTTCGTATCCGGTCCACCTTCTTTCCATTTTATCGTCGAAGGCTAGAACACAGGCGTCAATTTTCTCTTGATCAGTACAGAATGTTACCTCTTTATCCTGGCGGAAACTTCGCTTTGCACGCCGAATGAAAGATTGAGCTTTTTTAGTATTTTTCCCTCGATATATTGGAAAGTCTTTCATTTTTGGTGCCTTTCGGCTCGAATTCGCTGTGTCTCCTACAGGAGGTATAGTATGCTCAGAGGAGATGCTAGGTCGTTTTCAATGGGTATTATTGTCGTGGTGCTCCGAGGATACCCTATAGTAATCGCCGGCTTAGGTTATTTTCTGTCTTTTTTCAGTTGGGGCGGTGTTAGGGAGTATAGAAACCTTTTTTTCGATATCCTCGAAGGCGTCAAATTCTCGTTGAAGTTGTTTAACCTCCTCTCGGAGTTCGTTTCGGCGTCTTAGGGTTTTTTCGAGTCTTTTGACTGTTTCGTAGACCCTTTTCTCAGTCTTTTTCTGCTCCACTTTAGCTCGTATCTCTTTTATTCTTCTACGTTCATCGTTCTCTTTTTGTTCGGCGCGGGTTCGTTTATCAGCCAGATGAATCAGGGTCTCGGTGGAAGGTCCTTCCGAATCGCCTTGAGCGTGGCCTCTTTCAGTGATTTCTTCGATAAAAGGAGTTGGGGAGTCGTCGCGCCCTGGTGGTGGGGTGTTTTCGGCCCTTGGTGAGACTGGTGACGTCAGGGGAGACGATGGTACGAGGTCTCCCTGAGCAGCCGAAGGTGCTGGGTCTCCTTGAGTAGCCGGAGGTGCCTGTTCTCTGCGAGTGCGAAGAGCCATAATATCGATAGTAACGATGTAGGTGTAGTAGTGTAGTAGAAGGTTGTCTTAATAGTATCGAACTGCCGTCCCGGTGGGTAGAGAGATCAGAATGTAAAGATTGAAAGGCAGGGAAATACTAGTTCAGATAATAGAGCTCAGATAAGGTTGGGTTGATAGTCAGACTGATCTTTACCTTCTACATCTTTAATAGAAGGCGTGTATAAGTACAAAAGGAGGGGTGGAGCCCTCGAGAAAAGTATTTCCCAGGAAACCAGGCGAGCCCCATTTAGTATGCTTCTCCAGCCCCCATCCCGACCTCTTTTCATCCTTCTCAATATAACCCTAATAACTGGTTCCTTAGCAATCACTCCCATAAAATGTTTTACCTAAATGTTATCTCCAGCCCTCACAGTACTATCCGGCCCCCCACGGCCTATCCGCAGAGAGTACTATTCGAGGGTTGGTAGGAGGCAGAGGGTCTTGGCGGATCACCTGACTCATACACGTGATGTTGGTTCCTGACATAGTTTTCGTTCGAAGCAAAAAAAAAAAAGCTAACGGATTCATTTGGTTTTTATATAAAAATGTCGAAATAAAACTTTTAAATCGTTTCGTCGTCGAAAGCGAAAGTTTTAAATAAAATAATCTGATTTTATACTTTTTATATGATTTTTCCCGCGATAATTTCGATATTTTTTTTTAAGTTTTTTCGGTCGAGTCGTATAATAGTCGAAATTTTAAATATTTTTATTAAAATTTGAAATATTAGCGGTACGACGTTTTTAAACGCAATAAGCGTTTTTAATATTTGCGTATTTAATTTCGAAAAATCAGATTCAAAATCGTTTAAATCTTTTTTTTTCGGAATACCGGCGTTTTTTAAATCCGATTTTATAAAATCGTCGCGTTTTTTATTAATTAGCTTAAAGCTTATAGCTCGGCGTCGATTTCCGGCTGTTTTTATTCGCGGTGCTTTTTTTGCTAGCGACGTAAATAATTTTTTTTTCCGAACAAAAAAAGTTTCGAAAATATCGGCGCGCTTTTTTACGTTTTTTGTTTTTACTTTTTTCGGAATTGTTTTTATAAATACAATAGGTTTTTTGTATTCGAATAAGCGGTTGTTTATTATTACGCTTTTGATTTCGTTTTCGGATTCGTTTTCGATAATTAAAAATAAAAATCGCCGAATTATTTTAGCCGTTTTAAAAATATTAATTGCTATCGCGTATATTTTTTCGAATTAAACGAAAATAATATTAGCTTTTTTGTTTTTTTCGTCGTCGTAAGTTTAAAATATCGGAATAGCGTCGTTTTTTTTCTTCGGTATAAAAATGCCGCATTTAACGACGCTTAATTTTTTGTTTTAAAAAAAGGTCAGATTTAAAATTTCGCAGCCGATTAAAACTTTTTTTAGCGATTATATAGCGTCGTCGATTAATTTGCAAACAGCTGTAAAAAAGCTTATAAATCTACGAGTCCTTAGGTTATTAGCTTTTAAAGTTTGCGTTTTGAAAATATAAGCGTTTAATATTTAAACTTTTTTTTTAATAAAAATAATAGTTTCGAAAAAGCGAGCGAAATATCGAAATGGAATAATATCGGTAATCTTGCTAAAAACGTATTTTTAAATATTTTTTTTTCGTTGATTTAATAAAAAACGCAATATTCGGTTTGTTATTTTTTTTTTATTATTTCGAATTTTTTTTGCTTCGGCGAAAGCTTTTAAAGCGTTGTCGTAATTCAGCAGAAATTTATCGTAATTAAAGCTTTTGCAAACGAATTCAGCTTTAACGAAACTTTCGTAATCGAATAGAAATTCGTTAACGTTTTTAATTATTATATTAAATTGTTTTATAAATATTTTTACGAAAGCTGTTTATTAATTTAAAATAGCGGCATTATATGCTTGTTTAAATTCGGAAAAATTGCGTATAATAGTTTCGTTTTAAAATAAATTAAAAATAAATTTGCTAAGTTTAGCAACGCTTTACTTAAAAAATAATATAATATCGATGGGTTTGTTAATTAAAAGAATATGTTATATTTATTAAAAAGTAATTAAAAAAAAGTACGAGAATTGTAGAATATTTGTATTTAAAAGCTACGAAAACTCGCATGCTGTTTTTTAATAAATTATAACTATTCAAATAGATATCCGTTCAGAACAACGAAAAAAATAATTAATGCAGAAAATAGCAAATAATAAAATACATAAAAAATAGTTTTCGTAAAATATGCGAGCGGTATAAATATATTAAATATGCGGCTCAAACATATACAAAGCTTTTGTTCTGATAAACAAAAGTACAGTTAAATAAAAAAAAATACAATAAATATTCTAAATAATATAAAAAAAAATCTTAAAAATAAATAATATATATAAAACAAAATAATTAAATTGTATACAAGCAAGCAAAACAAAAACAATAAAACAATATATAATAAAAAAAAAATAATAAACAACAAAAACAGTAGAATAATTAGTAAACAATTTTATAAGCACCTTTTTTCTTTTTGGTTATAAATGGAATTACGACTTGAATTATGCTTTTAATAGCGGGATTATCGTTCGGTTATTTCTAAACTTTTCCAAAAAGTTTTTTTTTTTCAGAAATATAATCGCTTTAATCGGAGTCGTCGTCGAAATCGCTGAAATCGGAATCGCTATTTAAATCAGAATCTAAAAAGTAAATTTGCTAGTTTTTTTTGTAAAATCGTTTTAACCGATTGGCGGCGAACGTTTTTTTTAATTTTGTTTTATCGAATTCCGTAAGCTTATAATAGCTTTTATTTAATTCGGCCTCGCATATTTCGTAAGATCCGAGCTATTTATAATTAAGCTTAATATCGGCCGATTTGTTAATAGCGCGCTGGACGTCGTAAATTAAAACCAAATTTTTTTTTTTAATTAGCGTTTTTTTTAAAATCTTGGTTTTATTTCAGACTTTTTTAGCCGCTTTTTTATACTTTTTTTTTTTTAAAATTATTTTTTTTATATTTATATCGCGGTAATTTAGCTATTTAAATCTTATTACTAATAAATCTGTTTTCGTTTTTATTTTAATTACGTTATAAAGCTTTTATATAAACTATTTTGTTTTCAAAAGCAATCGAGCGTTTGCCGTATTAAATAAAAAATAAAATTATTTTAGTAAAAACGTATACGTATATGCGTATAACAAAAAACATTTTCGAAAATTTCCGTAACCAACGTTTATAATTCTTTCGAATAGCTTTTAAAAGGCCGTTAAAAATATTTCTATAGTTTCGTTCAACGGATCCGTTGCCTTTCGAATTATAAGCTAAAATTTAAATACGTTAAATACCGTATTTTTTTGTAAAAATCTCGATAACGCTTTTGTTTTCGGATTTATTATCGACGTTTAATTTGCTAAATAAACCGTGTCGATATACAACGTTTTTTTAAAAAAAAGTCGTTATAGCTTCGGAAATAACGTTTCGGAAAAATCGCTTTTTAAGCCATTCAAATAAGTCGTTAATAGCGAATACGAAGCATATATGCCCGCGGTCGGTGATCGATACGCGTATAATATCGAAATTAATTTTTTTTCAAACTTTAAAAAACTACGTCGGATATAATAGATTTTTTTTTCGGCCAAGCTTTCGTTTTTAACAAAAAATACAGCTTTTAACAAAAGTTTTGCAATTTTCGAAATATCTTTTTTATCAAAAATCGTTTTTGGTTCGGTAATAAATAGCTTTAATTTTTTTATAAAACATTTTTTCGTAAGCTTTTTTTATAATTTGAAATTTATCGGTTTTATTATTTATTATTAAGCGTTTTTAATATATATTATTTTTTATTTTATATAACTTTTTATCGGTTAAAATATAATCGAAAGCTTGGTTTTTAAACGATTTAAATTAATAGTTTGGCACGTTAAATAATTTAAATAAAATAGTTAAATAATATACGATTAAATAAAAGTCGTCGGTTTCGTAATTATCGATTAAAAGTTTATTTTCGTTGCTAATCGGTTTATTCCGATCGTTTTCGGTTAAATTTATTCGCGGTGCTAGCCGAAATAATAACGCGAATGCTTTTTCGGCCCGAAAATTAATATTTTTTATTCGCGGTGCCAACCGAAATAATAACGCGAATAGTTTTGGTTCTGTGAAACTCAAAGCGCAAATAGCGAAGCAGCCGATTTTGTTAACAATTTATTCGTTAATATTTTATTCGTTTTATTTAGCGAAATTAAACGGATAAAAGCGTTTTCGTTTCGAAAAGCCGTTTGCCGCTGTATTAGTTGTTTTTTTAATATGCCTAACTTCGAAGTTTATAAATCGCATTTAAGTTATTTAATTAATAACGAATGCTTTTGGCAGATTATTGGTTTTTTTATTTAATTAGTCGATAAGGATTTTTGCGTTTGTTTTTAAAATAAAATATACGCCGTATAATTCGCTTTTTATTTTTTTTATTGCTTTAAAAGCGCCTCGATATTTTCGTTTAATAATATCGTAATATATTTTCGCGAAAAATTATAAGCCGCTTTCGAATCGTGAAAAATGTCGTTTTTTGTTTTTATCGATTTATTATAATACAGCTTTTCAATCGAAAATATTAGCGTCGACAATGTGAAGGGATGAAACGTCAGTTCGTTGGTCACGTGGTCCGAAGGTCACGTTGTTATTACGTGATATCGGAGCCCGCATATATTGTATCTTAGACTTCACGACATTTTTAAACTTAGAACCCCGTAGTTAATGCAAATTATTTACGAACCTTTTGCTCGTTCGCACCTTTTGATATATTAACTACCAAACCCTTTTTGACACTTTTATTTTAGCCCTTGAGCTGAAAAGGCCTGCCAACTTTATTTTGCTTTTGCGCATACGGAAAGTTAACAAATATTATCGCGATAACGATTTTTACGATTTTTTAAAAATAATTTTTACGATCTTTTATTTTTACGATTCTTACGAAACTACGAAACGACAACTTTTTTTAATATAAAACTTATATTTAAAAAACTCTGTTCTGCTTCTGCCTACATTCCGAAACGAAATATATTTTACGCTTTTTTTTTAACGAATATTAAAATATCGGAATTTTCCAAATTGTCGGAATTTTTTAAATACTTTATTTTAAAACTTTTTAAATACTCCGATCAAGTCGCCGCCGTTTTGATCGCTAATACAAAAGCTTGCTTCCGCGAAATCTTTGATATTTTCGCTTACGCGGTAAAACAAAACGATATAATAGTATTATTTAAAACCAAATTAGTTGATTAAATTTAAAAGCTGAATATTTAAACGGTATAATACTGGAAAAAAAAAGCGTTTTAAAAAAAAGTGATTCAGAACCTCGAAGCCGAACTTGCCAATTTCCGAAAACAAGCTTCTACCAGTCAAAACATATTAAGCACCGAGAGAAAAACATCTGCCTTTCCCGACCCCGATAAATTTATTAATTCGAAAGGTATTAAAAACGTTACAAAGCATTTTATTATTTTTTTTTTAAAATATAATTCTGAAGCTTCGTTTTAATCAAAATTGATATGCGACCGAACAAAATCGTATAAGCTATTTTTTCTCCCGTTTTTCCGATATAATCAAAAATGCTTTATAAAAAGATTTACGTACGGACGATACTTTTTTTTATTTAACTGTTGCAGAAATAATTTAAGTTTTATAACAATCGTTCGGTGTTTTTAATTAATAGGCAGATGTATTTAAAAGAATTTTGTTTTTTAAGCAAAATAATCAATTTCTATCCATTTTTTTTTTATTTGGCTGGAAGTTAAAAGTTATATTAAGTTTAATAACGAAGCTGCTATCGCAATTTTACGCGAAGCTTTTTATTTTAATATTATTATCCGTTTATCGTATATCAACTTTTTCGATTTAAAAACCGATTTTATTAGTTTTTGCGCTTAGATGCGCGAAACCGATACCGTTTTTCGATAATTAAACTTTAATTATTATAAAACAAAAGGCCGCCACGTAAAAATGATTTTTTTTTTTACTTCCGCATTTAAAACCATTATTACGATTATTATTTAAAGCGATTTTATAAATTTTAGCGTTATCCAAACTAAAACAATTATTTGAACCGCAGCTAATATAGCGAAAAATAAACGTTTAATAAAAAACGCCGAAAAGCTAGCTCGCCGAATTTACTTTTTTGCTAACAACTTTTGCTTATAATATGCTAGCGATAAATACCGAGCTGCTGATTGCCCCGATTTTTTTTAAATTAAAAAGGCTAAAGCCGAAGCAAAAAAGTCGGGAAACTGACTGTTTTTAATAATTGTTATTATTAGAAACTTTTGAAAAATAAATTGAAGTTATTTGCTTTGAACGGCGTTCCGGAATTATATTTGATATTGCTTTATATTATAACTATTAATAGTATATATATTAAAACCTATTTTTTAAACGATTCCGAAGCTACCGATAATTTTATTAATTATTTTTTCGTGTAATATTACGAATTAACTTTTATTTTACTTATTAACCTACGTAAACTTACCGTGGTTAACGGTCGTTTTTTTATATACGGCGACGTTATTTACTAAGTTTTTTTTTATATCAAAATAGCCAGCCATACCGAACTAGTTACAGCTTTTATTATAAAACTAAGGAAATACGATTTTATTTTAAGAAAACCTTGGCTCCGAAAATATAATTCTTATATTAATTGGATTAAAAACACGTTTTGTTTCAATTTAGACTTTTGCCGTACGAATTGCTTGCCTTAGCATTTTTATTAATTAGCTATTTCAGGCCTAATTCAGAAACGCTTATAAAACAAACGTTTAACCAGTTATACTTCGTCGTATAAAAGCCGCTGTTTTTATTATTTTAGCCTTTTAATCCGGAATAAAAGTGTTTTCAGCCTTTTTATACGAAATTAATTAATAATTACAAAAGCTCGGCGCCGTGGCAAATAAAAACCAAAATTCTAAATTATTATCTGAAATCGATTAATTATACAAAAACGAGCTTTTTTAAACTAAACGACAACGCTTATCAGCCGACTTTTATTTCGCCGAAGCTTTTTTAAAAGATATTCGTTTGGCTTTTCAAATTAAATCGCTAATCGATTTTCGAATAAAACTTTTTCGATATTATTATTATTATTTGGCCGCTTTTAATTTTATTAAAGCCGATAAATTTATATTTTATAAAAAAAGCGTTGATTATACGATAGAATTACGATTTGGGGCTATTTTTTTATATAACTTTTTATATAATATATTAATTAACGAATTTTAAGTTTTGCGTAAGTTTTTTAAAGAAAATCTCGAAAAAGGTTAGATTCAGGCCAGCTTTTTTTCCGCAGCTTTATCCGTTCTATTCGCGAAAAAACCAAAAGATGAATTGCGGTTTTGCGTCGATTATAAAGTTTTTAACGTTATAATTATTAAAAACCGGTACTTTTTATTATTAGTCTAAAAAACATTTTTTCGATTAAGCAAAGCGAAGTTTTATATTAAACTTAACGTTTTCGCCGCTTTTAACAAAATTCGAATAAAAAAAAGCTATAAATAACTTACCGCGTTTAATATAAAATATAGTTTATTCGAATTTTTAATTATGCTTTTCGGATTATGCAACGCTTTTGCTATTTTTTAATTTCGCATAAACGATATTTTACGATTTTATTTAAATGTTTTTTGCACAGCTTACATAAACGATATTCTAGTTTATTCAAACGATTTTCAAAAATACAAAAAACACGTTAATTTTGTTTTTTAAGCTTTTACCGACGCTGGCTTGCAATTAAATATAAAAAAATGCGAATTCGAAATTCAAAAAATCGTTTATTTAAAAATAATTATTTTTATTATTAAAATTAAAATAAATCTTAAAAAATTAAAAGCTATTATTGGTTGGAAGCTTTCTTTTAACGTTAAAAACGTATAAGCGTTTTTAGGTTTTGCAAATTTCTATCGAAGGTTTATTAAAAGCTTTTTTCGTATCGTTATTCCTTTGGTAAATTTAACGAAAAAACATTAAATGGAATTTTAACGACGATTGTATTAAGGTTTTCGAGTTTTTTAAATCAGCTTTTATTACGGCATTTACGTTGGCCTATTTTAATTCCGATAAAAAAATATTTGTTAAAACCGACGCTTTTGACTACGTTTTTTTAAGGATTTTCTTTTAAAAAAATAATACAAAAGTATTTTATCCAGTCGCTTTTATATTAAAAAAATTCGATTCAGCCGAATGCAATTACGAAATTTACGATAAAAAACTTTTTGTTATTATACGCTGTTTCGAAAATTAGCGAGCCGAATTATAAAAAGCTGCTTATCCGATCCGAATATTTATAAACTATCGAAATTTAAAATATTTTATAATAATTAAGCAATTTAACCGACGTTAAATACGATAAAACGAGTTTTTAATTGGTTTTAACTTTGTAATTATTTTCAGATTTGAAAAACAAAATAATAAACCTGATTTTTTAATCCGACGTTTTCAAAATCTTTCTCAGAACTTTTTAAACGAAAGGATTTAGTTTCAAAATTAAGCTTTTTTTAAAAAACATTATTTAACTAAAGTTTTGAACGCTTTTTCAGCTTTGCTAAAACTAATACTTAAAGCAAACGACGAAAAGCTTTTACGATTTTTAAATAAATACTATTTTATTAACAAACTGTAGATTACTACCAAAAAAAAAATGCTTAAATCAAAAGGTATTTCGAAATTTAAAATTTTACAATTCTTTAAATATATTATACGCAATAACAAATTGTACTTTCGAAACCGATTCTACGTTTTTGATATATTAGATTTAAACGTTTTTATTCGTATCTGGCTTTTACAAATGGCCCACGATTTAATAAAAACAGATTATCCCGGCAAAAACAAATTTTATAAAATTATTAATAAAAATTACTACTGGCCATTAATTTCTGAAAACTGCAAAAGATTTGTACGAAATTGCAACGGCTGTTTTCGCAATACAAGTACTAATCAACAATATCAAAGTTTTTTCAAACTCCTACTTATTCCGTTACGCCGATGAAATTATATATCGATCGATTTTATAAGTCCTTTTCTTATGAAAAAACATAAAAGTCGATATAATCTGATTATAATAATAGTTTGCCGCTTTATTAAAAAACGATATTATACAGCTTGTTATATTATTATAAAAGTAATAGATTTAGTTAAATTATTTTGCAGAAAATATCTGGCGTTTATATAGTTTTTCCGATTTTATAATTTCCGACCGAGATTTTTTATTTGTTTTACAATTTTGAAAGATTATTAATTACCGTTTCGGAACCAATATTACGCTATCCATCAGCTTTTATTTCGAAACAAACGGCTAAACCGAAAACGCGAACGCATATCTGCTTTTTTATTTAAAGTAATTTATTAAATACGCTTAAAAAAATTAAAAAGATTAGCTTTTTTTAGCCGAATTCGCAGCTAATAACGCTGTAAACGTTTTTACCGGAGTTTTCCTTTTTTACGCTAATAAAAGTTTCCATTCACGAATAAGCTTTTTTTTACTTAAATTTATTTTAAAATTTATTTTACGTATTTTACAAATGGCAAATATTAAAAAAAACAATTTTGCCGATAAAATAAAAAAGATAGAATTATTTTTACGCACGAATCTGACTTCAGCGCTGGCCGACCAAAAATATTATTTTAACCGAAACCGCTAATCAGTATTTGCTTATCGAATAAGAAACAGCGTGTTTTTTAATAAACGCAATATAATTTCCATCAGACCAGTCAAAAAGCTTAATAATAAGTTTTACGATTTTTACAAAATCGCCGAAGTTTTAAATTTTTATAATTATAAGCTGAAACTGCTTTTCGAGCAAAAACTATTCCATTTTGTTTTTTATATTAATTTGCTCAAACTTGCTTACGACGATCCTTTTCTAAAGCAGAAAAAAAAACCCTTTTTCACCGCCAGTTTTTATAAACGCCGATGGAAATTTGTTATAAATTATAAATATTATTTTCGATTTCAAACGAAATCCTAACTTTTTTTATTTTATATAATAGCGTGGCTACAGCGCGGAAAATCAATTTTAGAAGCTATTGGAAAACGTTGTTAACGCATACAATTTTATAGCAGAATTCGTCTTAAGATTCTTTTTACAAACTTTATCCGATTAAATCAGAACTGGCTAGAACTAAAATTGCTAATAAAAAACGTACCAAGACCATAAATAACGAAAACAATATTATACTATTAAAAAAGATTTTTATAATACGTACCACGTATAAAACGATTATAATCAATTCTTTTTCCGTCGCCAGAACATTTGTTGTTCTGCTACCGAAACTAAGAAAACCTGTTTTTTTCACAAATTCAGCTAAACTTCGCATTCGTTTACAAACGCGTTTCGCGAACGAAGCTCGATTTATAAAAGTAAATTCCGACGATAAAAAAATTAAGTAAAAAAAATAAAAAAAAGAATTATATATAAAAAAATAAAACGTTAGTTCGTTGGTTACGTGGTCCGAAGGTCACGTTGTTATCACGTAATATCGGAGCCCGCATATATTATATCTTAGATTTTACGACACTTTTAAACTTAGAACCCCGTAGTTAATGCAAATTATTTACGAACCTTTTGCTCGTTCGCACCCCTTGACAGACAATTAAAATGATTTTTTTTGCGTTTGGGCTGTAATCGATCCGTATAAGCGATAAAGCTGATAAAAGATCGTTTTTAAAAAATTTTATAATTTTGCTTTGCTTTTTTTTCTAAACGAAATCGATTTTTTTTTTTATTATAGCGTAAATGGATGCAGCTTTCTGAAAGAAATTTTTGATTTAATTGCGGTAATAAATAATAACGCTAATAAAAGCTTTGGCTTCGGTAATATTTTTATATTTTTTTTATTTGCAAATTTTTTTAATTTTTTTTCGTTAAGAATAGCGGCCAGCGCTGTTAATTATATATTCAACGATATTTATTTCGGATATACAAAATTTTAATCGAAAGCTAATAATAGCTTTGGCTTTTTCGAAACAAACCATAATTTTGTCGATATTTTAAATATATTTTATTATATAACGTCGAATTTTAAAAAAAATCTTTTATTATTATAATATAATTTAAGGTTTTTTATTCCGACGTCGTCAACGTAAAGCAAAGCAATATCGGAAATGCAAATTATAAAAATTTTATATACGATTTTTACAAACTGAACGATTAAATTAATAACTTTTATAAATATTCTGGTTATACGCAGCAAACCGATTAATATTTGGATTGCCGTTATGTTTCGAAATCGTAAATTAAATATTAAATAATCGTAGCCGGAAAACAGATCGAAAAAAAAAGCGATCGTTAGTTTTGCGAATTCGTTTGAAAATTAATCGACGTTAAATGGCACGTTAGCGTTTCGTATCGTTATTTTGTTTATTTCGACGATTACGATAATAAATTTGTAAATGCTTTTCTTTTTTTTTGTAACGATAAATTATTTGTTTTTGTATAAGCCGTAGCAAAATTCGAAGATTTTTTGCTTAATTCGTTTTTTTAGCATTTCGATTATTTTATTTTAAAAAACTTTGAAAATTAAAAAGGTTTTTTTTTGCCAGGCTTCGTAAAGCACGGTTTTGATATCGATATAAAGCGTAACGTTAAAACTAAATTGGTTTATTTCGGTAAAATCGAAAATTATAGTTTTTTCGCGGTTGCGCAGGATTTTATATAAGATCTTTTTTTTTTTTAGCAAAAATTGGGTTTCGATTGTTAAATTGTTAAATTGTTTTTTTATAAATCGGCTGCTAAATGATAGGCTGGAAAATCGGCCGGTAATAAATTCTTCGAATTCGCTAATAATTAATTAAAATAGTTTTGTTGCTTTATTTTTTTCAAATCAATCGTTTATTTCTCCGGAAATATTTTTATCGGATTCGTTAAAATTCACGGGTCGTATTTTATCAGCTTTGCGTTTGTAAAAAGTGCTGATGTTAATACAAAAAGATAAAATGTATGGATCGGGTTTGTTTAATACGAAAACGAAATTTTCGGAATTTTTATTTCCGAATTAATAGCTAAAAATATTAATATTAGTTAATTTTACTCGCGGTGCTATTTCGATTAATAACGCGAATGCTTTTAATTAAATATTTTTCAAGTTTTGTTATAGCTTAGCGTTTGTTTTGGAATTAAAGCCGGCTATTCGTTTTTCGATAAAACGTCGATTAAAGAAATTTTATCGCCGGCGACGGTAATTTAATTTTAAAAAAACCGGTTTTAATTCCAGAAAAAAGCTTTTATCTGGCCGTTCTCGGTGTATTTAAAGCTGACAAGACTTTTCAAAATCCAGAGCATTTCAAAAATAATAGGATAAAAGCATTTTTTTATTATTAAAAAGTTTTTATAAATAATAATATTTTCAACGTCGATTTTCATATTTCGTATAATTTTATCGAACTCAATCGTATTTTTATTAACGGTAATGTAAATTATTCGTTTATCGGTAATAATCGGAATATTATTGGCTTCGGCTGTTTTCTGATTTATACAATTAACTTCGGCTTTATTATCGAATAAAGCGAGGGCGATCGTATTTTTTTCAAATATAGTTTTTATTTTTAATGCTTTTATAGCCGTATAAAAGCAGTTTCGTCGTTTTAACTTTTGAGTTTTTATAGCGAAAATCAAAAGGCTGACTTTTTCCGAAGATTTTTTTTTATCGGCTAAATTAACTGCGATATTATAAATTTCTTTTTGGTTTTTTTTTAATTTAAAATCGTTTTTTTTTCGAATAATTTTAATTTTTTCGTTTTTTTTTAATATAAAAATTTGTTTATTAATAATTTTGTCGAATCTTTCTTTTATGCTAAATAAATCGCTGAATTTTAATTTAATTTTTTATTTTATGATTTTTTTAATAGCTTCGTCGACGGCTTCGGAATTAATATATTTATCGATTTATTTTTCGTTTCGCATTAATAATAAACGCTTAAAAGCTGGTATTTTCTGAATAATTTGAACCGGAATATCGGTGTCGATATTTTTTATATCGTTGTTAATTTCTTTTATTATAAGCGTTTTTTTAATAGTTTTATCGGTTTTTTTTCGAATTTCAAAATTTTTCTTTTTTTCGATTCTGACGTTTTTTTTTATATTAATTGGTTTGGCGAATAAAACAGAAGCATTTTGCTTTTTTATAATTCGCTGGCTTAATTATGCAGCTATAATATTTGCAAATGCGATACTTGCATTAATAATATATATATTTATTTTTTATTTATACATTTGAATTTTATTTACGCTTAGGATAAAGGTTTTTTTTTTAATTAATACGCTTTCGGAAATGTTTTTTTTTTTATTAATAAAAATCGTTTTTGCATTTTTTTTATTTTTCAAATAGTCGTTCCATTCCGTACTTTTCATTTTTAAGCGAATAATATTTAATCAGCTTTGGTTTTCAGCTTTGTTAAAAAGGCTTATTTCTGCTTCCGTCGGTCCGAAGCAAATCGTTTTATATTTGTTAATATAACAAATACTATTATTTATACAGAAATTAAATGCTTTGCATTTTGAGCGAATATAAGGTTTTTTGCAGTAAATTTCTTTATTATTACAAAATCCGCACTTAAGGCCACGGGGTCTGTTTTAATAATTATTTTTATTATTCTGGTAGCCGCGATTTTAATTTTCGCGTTGGTTTTTTTTCTTCTGATAATTGTTATTATAGTTAATATTTCGCTGATTTTGATCGCTAGCACGGGAAGGTTGCTATTAGGCAGTTATTACTTTTACGGTGGCTTGGCGAAGCTGATTATTTCGCGCATTTTAAAAAAAGTAGTTGTTGTAAAAGCTATTTTGATCGTTTTTATTATTCGAGTTAACGTAAAAAAGTTTTTTTTGCTATTGTATAAAACCTTCGATTTTGCTTTAAAATTTTTGAATTTTAATATCGGTAAATTTTAATACGAAAGTTTCGATATTTTTATTAAGTTTTTTCAAGCCTATAGATTTTGCAAAACGATTAAATAATATAATAACTGATTGTTTTTTAGCGATTTCGGTAACTTTTAGTAGCTGGGCATATTTTTGCATTAAAGCTTTTACGTCTTTTTTTGTAAATGGGAAAAAGAGATTTTTTTTAGTTTATAGCTTTAATAATACGTTCGCTTTAGTTTTATTTAAAAACGAATTTTACAAATTTGGAATATTAATCGAAGGTTTCAGGGTTTTATTTATTAATTTTAAAATGCTTAATAATTTTGTTGCGAATGCTGGTTGAAAAGCCAAATAAAAACAATCTTTTTTGTTTAATTTCGCTTAAAACCTTTTTATTAACGAAAACGTCAGAAACTCTCGTATAAATACGATAATAAGCTTTGAATTTTTTGGCTTAGCGAATCGTTATAACAAACTGTTTGAAAAAAGCGATAATATCGCGAATTTGCTAGCGATCGTGGTTTCGGAATTTCGATTTCAAAGCTTTAATTAATTTGCGCCAGTTTCGAGCCCTAATAGCCTTTTATTTATTTATCGATTTAATAATATTTTTAATAGTTGGGTTATAATAGCGAAAGAGTTTTTCGAATATTTTAGTTTCAGAAACTCCGAAATTCTTACAGGTTTTTTTATATTTTTCGATAAAATCGGTAACGTTGGCGCTATTAAATAAAAATGCATCAGGGGAGCTAAGAAGGGGCATACGGCTTCGCATAAAAAAACAAAAAGCGTCGTTGTTTATAATATTAATAAAAGTATTGGTAGGATTTGAATTAAATAAATAAATGTTTTTTAAAATTGCAGATTAAAGGTTTTTAATATAAAAGAAATCGTTTTCAATAGGAAAGCTATTAAAAAGGTTTTTGTGTTTTTTAAAAAAATTAAATAAAATAAAATTGCGTCCAGATATTTAAATAATATATTAAAGAATTTGTTTTTTAATAAATTAACTAAATTAATATAATATTGCTATATAATCCACGGTTTCGATATTCCGTGGCTCAGGCTAATATACGTACAGCCATTTTTTTACTACTTTTAATAAAAAGCCGCAAATTGTAATTACTATAATTACAAAGCGTAAAATCAAAAGGTTGAATTTTCGCTAAGCGTTTGACCAAAAAAGATTTAATTTAAAAGGGCCGAGCGCAGCGGTCGAAACGTACGAATTAATATTCGATTTGTTATTTTTAAATAAAAAAGCGACTTTCGAGCTTTGAATTTCGCACGATTCAGGATTGCCTAACCGTAATTTCAAACGTTTCTGAAATGTATTGCATTTTTATAATTTAATAATTATGCGTAAAATAAAAGAAGCTATTAAGAATCTTTTATATAATATAGCTGCGAACAATACCATATAAAAAATCTTTTAAGCCGTAATGGCGAAATATCGAAATCGATTTTAATTATAAATTTAAAAAATGCATCGGCGAATATATAAAAACGAAACACCGAAATTTAAATCCTTGCGTAGATTATCAAATGTAAAAATAAATAAAAAAACCAAACTAATACGGCCATATATCGGTAAGTAAAATAGTTTAGGGAATCCCTAAAAAAGACTGAAAAAAAGAAAAAGAAAAGTGAGTAAAGGTATGAATTGGACTGCGTGCCTATGGTACTATCTAAGGGAGTGCCTTGCTTTTATACCTGTTAAAAATAGTTAATGGCAGAGGGTCTCGGAGGGGTTTATGCCTCGACCATAGCTAAAACTACCAACTCCCATCAATACAAGGTATCACCGTTTTACAACGTAAGCTAATCTACATTTACAACACAAAAATAGTGATGGAGGTTGACCCACGTGACATCCCGAACCCTATATATATCCATTGCTGAGGCTTGGCCCACCCAAAACCCACGTGATCTGAAAGCTCAATATAACCTCACAGCGAACCGCACCGTCACAGCTACGCTCTTTTCATCGACCCCAGGTCAGTTCGATCAATCGGGCCGATGCACAGGATTCCAGACATGAGTCCTCCGTGTGCCGCTGCAGTGGGTGACAGCCAGCCGCCACATGGAGAAACGTCGGCCTCGGCATGCGCGTCAAGCTCTTGACTTGGGACTCTCGACTTGGACTTTTCCACCTTCTCGCCCTGCCTGCATCGATCGGCAAGAATTCTCATGCAAACAACCACCAGGCAAGAAGCATATCTCCATCGCATCATCCAGTACCGAACCCCGCGAGATCCTCACCAATGATCTTCTGGTGCTGATGGACCCGGCAAGCAGCCAAGGCCCAAATTACCCGGCCAATTGAGTCTTCTTAGCGAGCATGAAGAGAGCCCCCCTCCTGTCATCCTTCCTCTCCTCTGCCCCTCCTCTGTGTCGTTCTTCTTCTTATACTTACTTGTACTCGACAACCCTCTCGGCCTCGGAGTCCTTCGACCTAGCCGTTAGCATCGTCCCTTTCCGCTCGTTGTCCAAGTCCAATCTCGCAACATGACGGCGACCTTCGACGTCGAGGAGGTCCTGGCCAAGCTGAACGTAACCGAGAAGGTTTCTCTACTCGCAGGTCTGCCATTCCATGCAATTGCCCTCTATCGTGATTTGCCCCAAACTGACAAGAGTAAGGTGCCGATTGGTGGCATACCGTGCCAGTTCCCAAGCACGGAATACCTGCCATCCGCGTTTCAGACGGGCCAAATGGCGTCCGTGGGACCAGGCTGTTCAATGGAACCAAGGCGGCCTGTTTCCCGTGCGGAACCGGACTCGGGGCAACTTGGGACGTAGAGCTCCTCCGTGAAGCCGGTGTGCTGATGGGAGAGGAGAGTAAGGCCAAGGGTGCGCATGTGATCCTCGGACCGACGATCAACATCCAGCGATCACCGCTGGGTGGCAGAGGATTCGAGAGTCTGAGTGAAGACCCGGTTCTCTCGGGGCTGGGAGCCGCTGCGTTGTGCAATGGCATTCAGAAAACTGGCGTGGTGGCCACTATCAAGCACTTCGTGTGCAATGATATGGAGCACGAGCGCAACGGCACAAACGCGATCATTACCGAGAGGGCCCTGAGAGAGATTTACGCGCTGGCCTTCCAACTAGTCGTGAAGAATTCCAACCCAGGGTGTTTTATGACTGCCTACAATAAGGTCAACGGCGTGCATGTTAGCGAGAACCCCAAGATTCTGAGGGATTTGCTGAGAGGGGAGTGGGGATGGGCAGGCTGTGTGATGAGCGATTGGTGCGTCTGGCTCTTTGAATCGCTTACCCTTTATTGACTGACGCCTCTAGGTGGGGGACGTACTCATGCTCAGACTCGACCAACGCCGGACTAGACTTGGAAATGCCTGGTGCTACGAAATGGCGAGGACCATTGTTGATCCAGGACGTCAGCGTCAATAAAGTTGCTACGCATGTTCTCGATGAGCGGGTCCGGAATGTTCTCACGCTCATCAACCGATGTGCTGCTTCCGGCGTTCCTGAAAATGCCCCGGAGACGACAGCTGATACTCCCGAGACGGCTGCGTTCTTAAGGAGAATCGGCGCCGATTCCCTGGTCTTGATGAAGAACGAGGGTGATATTCTGCCGCTGAAGAAGGACAAGAAGGTACTTTCGCCTAGATGAAGCCGGCCTATTGCCCAACTGACTTGAGCAATCAGACTCTGGTAATCGGACCAAATGCCAAGGTTGCATACTACCATGGAGGCGGATCTGCTAGCCTCGCAGCTTACTACGCTGTAACTCCATTCGATGGCATTAGTGCCCAGCTTACATCACCTCCCGAGTACACTGTCGGATGCTATGCTCACAAGGAACTTCCACTCTTCGGTAACCTGCTCAAGGCACACAACGGCGAGCCAGGTGTAACGTTTCGCTCATACAACGATCCCCCCTCGGTCAAGGACCGCGAATGTGTTGACGAAATTGTACTGACCAAGACCGAGTTCTTGTTGATGGACTACATGCCTCCGGCGCTCAAGCAACCCCTGTGGTACGCAAACGTGGAAGGGTCCTTCACGGCCGAGGAGGATGGAGATTTCGAGATTGGGCTTGGTGTCTACGGTGCTGCTAAATTGTTCGTTGACGGACACTTGCTGATTGATAACGAGACCACGCAAAGGAAAGGAACAATGTTTTTTGACTGCGGTACCATCGAGGAGAAGGGCATTTTAGCTATGAAGAAGGGCCAAACGTACCATATCAAGGTTGAATTTGCAAGCTCTCCTGCTTCCAAACTGCAATCGGGAACCTCTGTGTTATTTGGCGGTGGTGCGCTGAGAATTGGTGGTGCCAAGATCATCGACGCTGATGAGGAAATCAAGCACGCCGCTGCGCTAGCAAAGGACGCTGACCAAGTTATCATTGTTGCTGGTCTAAATGTAAGCTGCCATTTGTCTTCATACGCCTTTGTTCCCTTACTAATAGCACCAGGCCGACTGGGAGACCGAAGGGTCCGACAGAGAAAGTATGGCGCTTCCAGGCCGCATGGATGAGCTTATCGCCACTGTGACTGCGGCCAACCCGTCAACTGTTGTCGTCATGCAGAGCGGTACTCCGGTTGCGATGCCATGGATCTCATCTGTCAATGCGCTCGTCCATGCTGTGAGTCGGAATTCTCCAGATCCAAACGCTATCTAACACGCACACAGTGGTATGGAGGCAACGAGACTGGAAACGCCATTTCAGACGTCCTCTTCGGCAACGTTAACCCCAGCGGCAAACTCCCTCTCACATTCCCCGTCCGAATCCAAGATAACCCAGCCTACCTGAGTTACCGCACCGAGCGTGGCCGCACGCTTTACGGCGAGGACGTTTACGTCGGCTACAGGTGGTACGAGCAACTCGGGCTCGCGCCTCTCTTCCCCTTCGGCCACGGTCTTTCCTACACCACGTTCTTCCTTTCGGATCTCGGCGTCACCCAAACCGACAAAGACCTGGTCGTCTCCGTCAAGGTTACCAACTCCGGCTCCGTGGCCGGTGCCGAGGTCGTGCAGCTCTACACCGCGCAGAACTCGCCCAGCATCCGCCGCCCCATCAAGGAGCTGAAGAACTTCAAAAAGGTCAGGCTGGAGCCGGGAGAGAGTAAGGTGGTGGAGATCGTGGTGGAGACGAAGTACGCGGCGAGCTTCTGGGACGAGATGAGAGATCAGTGGATTATGGAAAAGGGCGATTATGAGGTTATTGTGGGCAGGAGCAGTGCGGATAGGGAGGCGCTCAGTGTGGGCTTTACGGTTGAAAAGACGAGTTGGTGGAGTGGGTTGTGAGAGTGGGAGGTGCTGTATTGGATTTGTTGTGACTGGTAAATGAACCGACAAGAGGCCAAATAGATGCCAAGGCATTCGATTTGTCTCTTTTTCGCGGCAAAGTACATTGGTCCAGCGACTTTCACAAAGCTGCACAGGTCAATGAGGTATTGAACATCCACCGGGAGACTAAAGTTGGCTGCCACAAGAGTATATCCTCCCGATTCTCGGCATCAGAAGCTAGCTAGCTACGCCGATAAATACCCAGTCCCCAAGCCCGTCCCAGTAGCCTATGTTCCCCAGGCAAATACGCTCCGTCGGAATAGAACTTGTCACAGTTGCTCATCAATACCCGCCCTGCTCCTTTCTATGCTCCCCCACAGCCTTCGCACCCTCTCCCGCACGCCGAATCGCCTCGGCATCACCTCTCATCTTGGCAAAGTGTGCTTTGATGTCCTCCGCGCTGATGGCCTGCCCACTCTCCGCGAACTGCTGGAAGAACGGCTTCAGCTTATCCTTGAGGTGGTTGTACGCCATCACGCCCTCGATCGCGCGCACGCGGTCCACGTTCTTCAGGGCGGACTCGCCGCGATCGTAGAGGGAGCCGGAGCCGACGGTGCTGCCGCCTCCGGCTTCGTCGTCGTCGTCCGAGACGGACGGCTCGTACAGCTCTTCTTCCTCGAGGAGTTGCGGGTGCGGACTGAGGAGCGGGAAGCAAGACGAGCAGCGGCAGAGGTGCTCGCGGAAGGTGGGTGAAGAAGATAGAGAGGACGCCGATTGGGGAAGAGGGAAGGGTAGACAGTTTGCAAGAGACTTTGCCATCTTCTGAGGCGATCAATTGTGCAGTTACAGCTGCAGGGGCTTCAGTGGGTGCCGGCTCGCTGCTGGCAATTGGATTCTCGTCCTTGACGCGCTTGGAGGAATGTGATTCCTCGTCGTCGTCTGCCTTGCGTTTCTTGCTGATAGGGAGAGCCGACGAAATCACTCCCCCGGCCTTAGCCAAAATCCCTATTTCTGGAGAGGGGGCTGTACTGCGTCTGAATACGGGGGGTAGAAATCCAGGAGTGCCAGCGTAACGCTTGATCCAAGGGTTTGCTTCAACGCATTTGTAGCATAGGAAGCCTTCAAAATGGTCTTCAGCGGGGAATCCAGGAGGGAGCGGAGGATCCTCGTCTTCATCCTCCTTTTCATTCACGGTATTCGGTGGGCCTTGCGATGCCTCTCCATTCGTAGTAGCCTCGGACTTTCCCTCTCCGACTTTCTCATCCACAACTGCTTCGGCGACCTCGGCAATAGACCCTAGGAATCCTTCGTTCTTGGGCTTCCGGTCCGCACACTCGTCCCAATCTGGCCCAAGTCCAACTAAACATCCTGGATGCCACCAATCCTCTCCACATCCACCAGATGCGCTGCTACCAATCCCCAAGCACTGGAACATGGTGCCCTTTTGCGCATGAGCATCATAATCACACTCACAGCCGCAAAACCTGTTTCTGAAATTGTGATTGTAAGCATTCTCCGGACTAGGCTCCTCTGAATGAACCCCGCCCTTTGTGTTCGTCTCCGCATTTACGCGCAGCGAGCAGGGAGCTGTTGCCGGCAAACGCGTCGTTCCGCAATCGCAAACAAAGTCTCTTTTGGTAAAGAGCTCGACCAGGGTGTGTTCGCCATGACATGAGATGGAGCAAGAATAGCAAACTCCTGCGGCAGTATACGAGTCGGATGGGTCCGTGGGAGGCGGGTTACATGTAAGGCAGGAGAAGATCTGCTGGCGAAGCTTCCCAATCGGCTTTGTGCATGTCTCGAATTTCTGCGCAATGAATTAGTCGACGCGTCGTAGGGTGGTAATAGTATCATATACATAAGGAAGAGCTTCGCGTGCATCCGCCTCGAGCTGGAGCTGGTTGTTGATGAAACTCGTGGTACAAGTCAACTTTGAATTTCTTGATGAGATGCTAGATCTGGACTTACTCCGCTGCGGTCTGCAAGGGTTGGGAGCTGTCCGACTGGTGTGAGAAGCTCTGGGATCGTGGAGTGTCATCGGTGACTGGATGGGTGAGTGGTGTCGCATCCATGATTCCAAAATATGATGTGTGTGTTGTATCTGATGTTGTTTGGAGAATGAAGAGGTTTGGGAATTCATGATTTCAGCCTCCTGTCGCAGCCTCGGGGGTGGAGCGGAAAAACCACTCTACGCGAGCTCCATATCGGGCATAGCGCCGACGCGAAAACGCGCGGGCCGGGGACGCGCGCGACGAGACGAGACGGGGGAGACGCTGGAATTTTGATGCCTCGCACATCCAACATCACAACATCTCCAGACTCAACAATCGCTTCATCACTCTCGGCCTGAACCAAAGATTCTGCTACGCACATTATGAGGTATGCTACATGATTGTGTCTCCCTCATCTCGGACCTGGGACCCCTCTGCTCAACCACCTCCTTTCCGAATATCTTCTCACGCATTGCTTATACAGTTCTCCCCTCCGAGCGAGCATGTCTTCTGCCAATCGTGGAGGCCCAACCGGCCGGAATAGACGCAAGCGCTCCAGAGAGCCTGATTCGGATCCTGCTGTCGGTGCCTCTTCTCCTATGGGAGACATTCGGTCCTCACCCCCTGCCTACCCAATACAGCATGGCGGTGACGACGACGACGACGATATCGAGGAAGATGTCGCGCTTGATATCGACGACATTGACGAGATGGCGGAGGACGAAGATGGAATCGACCTGTTTGGAGGCAACTTCGAGAAAGACTACAGGCCCCGTGAAGATGACCAATATGACGAAAGAGATATCGACGATGAGGGTGACTACGAAGATCTCTCCGCCGCAGACAGACGCGCCCTTGAAGCGCGCCTGAATCGCAGAGATCGTGAGCTTGCTCGCCAACGCCGCATGCCAGCTGCCTTTCTGCAAGATGAAGACGAGGAGGGTGACCTGGACCTGACCGCGCAACCCCGTCGACGTCGCCATCACTATGACGAAGACGAAGACGAGGAGATGCAAGACGACATTATGGAGGAAGAGCTCTCTCTTGAGACTCTCCAGGATGTCAAAGCCTCCAGTCTGGTTGAGTGGGTATCGCAACAAGCAGTCCAGAGAACCATCAAGCGCGAGTTCAAAGCCTTCTTGACGGAGTACACCGACGAACACGGAGTCTCGGTCTATGGTAGTCGTATAAGAACCCTCGGAGAAGTCAATTCCGAATCCCTTGAGGTCTCCTATGATCATCTGACCCAGTCTAAGGCTATCTTGGCGTACTTCTTGGCCAATGCGCCTGGGGAGATGCTCAAGTTATTTGATGAAGTTGCCATGGAAGTCACCCTCCTTCATTACCCAGACTACGAGCGAATTCACTCGGAAATCCACGTTCGGATCTCGGACCTCCCAGTACACTACACTCTCCGCCAACTGCGTCAGACTCACTTGAACTGCTTGGTCCGAGTCAGCGGTGTTGTGACTCGGCGAAGTGGAGTGTTCCCGCAATTGAAGTATGTCATGTTCGACTGCGGCAAGTGTGGTACCAGACTTGGTCCTTTCCAACAGGAATCCAATGTGGAGGTGAAGATCTCTTACTGCCAAAATTGTCAATCTCGTGGACCATTCAACCTCAATTCTGAGAAGACGGTCTACCGTAACTATCAAAAGCTTACGCTTCAAGAATCTCCTGGAACTGTTCCTGCCGGGCGCCTCCCTCGTCACCGAGAGGTTATTCTTCTGTGGGATCTCATCGACAGAGCCAAGCCCGGAGAAGAGATTGAGGTTACTGGTGTATACCGTAACAACTACGACGCTCAACTGAACAACAAGAACGGCTTCCCTGTCTTTGCTACTATCCTTGAGGCAAACAATGTTGTCAAATCTCACGATCAGCTTGCTGGCTTCAGACTCACCGAAGAAGACGAGCAGGAAATTCGAGCTCTGGCCCGTGATCCACAAATCGTCGACAAGATCATTCATTCTATGGCCCCGAGTATCTACGGACATACCGATATCAAGACCGCAGTTGCACTCTCTCTATTCGGCGGTGTCGCCAAGGATCGACAAGGAAAGCATCATATTCGTGGAGACATCAACGTCCTTCTCCTTGGTGACCCTGGGACCGCCAAGTCGCAAGTCTTAAAGTATGTTGAGAAGACTGCCCACCGAGCTGTTTTTGCTACAGGTCAAGGTGCCAGTGCCGTCGGTTTGACAGCTAGTGTTCGAAAGGATCCTTTGACCAGCGAATGGACCTTGGAGGGCGGAGCCTTGGTGCTTGCGGACAGAGGTACTTGCCTGATCGATGAGTTTGATAAGATGAATGACCAGGACCGAACATCAATTCACGAAGCTATGGAACAACAAACCATTTCTATCTCGAAGGCTGGTATCGTTACAACTTTACAAGCTCGTTGCGGCATCATTGCTGCTGCCAATCCCATCGGAGGTCGCTACAACTCCACCATCCCATTTTCACAGAACGTCGAACTCACTGAACCTATCTTGTCTCGTTTCGACATTCTGTGTGTAGTTCGCGACACCGTTGATCCTGCAGAGGATGAGCGTCTTGCCAGATTTGTCGTTGGCTCTCACGGTCGCTCTCACCCCAGTTCACAACTAGGTGAAAGCCAAATGGATGTTGAGCAGGAATCTGGCGCTGCGAACGGAGGCGAGCCAAAGCAAGAAGGCGAGATCCCGCAAGAGCTTCTTCGGAAGTTCATCCTCTATGCCAGGGAGAGATGTAGCCCCAAACTGTACAACATCGATGAAGAAAAGGTTTCGAAGCTGTTTGCCGACATGAGAAGAGAATCACTGGCCACTGGAGCATACCCAATCACCGTAAGTCTTTTCCGTGCACTTACTTCACTGTGTTATAGCGCCAGCTAACATCCATAGATCCGTCATCTTGAAGCCATCATGAGAATTAGTGAGGCCTTCTGCCGCATGCGTCTTTCCGACTATGTCTCCTCGCAAGACGTCGATCGCGCCATCGCCGTTACTATTGACTCCTTCGTCGGAAGTCAGAAGGTCAGTTGCAAGAAGGCTCTCGCTCGTGCTTTTGCCAAATACACACTGGCTCGGCCTGGTGCGGGCAAGAAGGGCGGCTCTGGACGCAACTTGGAGCGGAGTAGGGCGGCCACGGCTACCATGGCTTAGACTGGATCCCCGGGGATGTTGGACTCTGGCGGCGTTATGGATACGCGGTTGGTGATGTGATTATTGGCAAGGAAGCGGTCACGGTTGCTATGATGTAATGATTGTGTGTATGGGAGAGAATAGGAGAGAGAGACAGAGTTATGATGTCAAGAATCGACTGTGTTTAACGAAAGCATGTTGCGTTTCGCTACTTCTGCCCAGGTATCTCCCGACATGCTGCACCTTATTTTCCGGCACGCATGCCTCCAACTCCGTAGTTGACGACCTCTTATCTCATGCCATGCCCCCGTATCTCAATGTCAGGTGGGCGTGGGATTGAGAATCAGTGCAAGTTTGTGACCGTCCTGGATTCGCAAACCGTTCTCGCTAGGTACCCCTTTCTTGTTACTCCAGAGATTTATTAGTACCTCAGGTAGAGACCAAAACCTCTCCCTCTTACAATATCGCAAGGAGATGAATCCTCAATTGACGCAAGGGTATTCTCCCACAGGCCAAAAAAAAGCCAAACAAACATTCATATAGTCGTGAAGCCAAGATCATCGACATCTTCAGAAGGATATCATCGCCCCCAAAACGCCGCGCCCCGTCAGAGTCGTGTTTTGCCTCTCATTACCCATATGCCAAGAATGTGTATCTGCAGCTCGTCTCGTAACCATTTCTTCAACGAGTGGCTGGCTCCATTTCATACGGCCATCTTATCCAAGATCTTCAGCACGCCACTTCCCCTCTTTTCCTTCCCCTCTTCGCCGTTTAAGGTCTCGTTGGCGCTATCCCCGTCCAAGGTCCTCACGAGCACCCTCGCCCTCTCGGTCAAGGTCCCCAGCACCTTTCGGCAGTACTCGAAACTGCCCGTGCCCTCCATGTAGGTCACGGCGTACCGCTTCACCTGCTCGTCGTCCGTCTTTTGCTTCAGGATGTTGAGGAGCACCATGTTCTCCGGCTTGGCGCGGATGCTGTGGATGATGGGGAAGGAGAATTTGCCTTCGGTGAGATCCTCGCAGAGCCCTTTGTTCTGGAGGTATTCCGGGGAGGCGAGGTTCTGGTAGTCGTCGCGAATCTGGAAGATGATGCCGATGAGGTTGACGAGGGGGACGCAGTCTCTGGTGAGGCTGTTAGTTCGTGTCTCCTTGCCGTACAACGCCATCAAGAGAAAACAGGAATATCGTACTTCGACGTCTTGCTCTCGGCCTGCATGAGCTTCACGGCTAACCTGAAGAGTCCCCCGGTCTTGTTCCCCACCATCTCCAGATAGTCATCCTCAGCCGGACACGTTAACGTATCCCTCCAGAAGAGGTCCATGCCCTGGCCACGATGCAGATTCAGCAGCTCCTCCGTGTAGATAGTGATGGCCTGGGGATTCTTCAGCTTCTGCAGCTCCTGCAGCGCGACGAAGTACACGTAGTTGGCCGAGTTGATTGTCTGCGCCGTGCCGAAGATGCTGTGGGCCACGGGCAACCCCCTCCGCAGCAGGGACGAATCCTCGACGTCGTCCACCAGCAACGAGGCCGTATGCAGCATGCCCACGACCTTGGTGATCACCTTGAGGCTCTCGGGCGGCACCTCCAGCCACTCGTTGAAGGCGGCGATCAGCTGTGCCCGAATGTCCTTGCCCGGATGCGCAAACAGGTACTCGTAGGGGCCCATCAGCACGCTCTCCTTCTCGACGGACCAGCTGCCTTTGCCGTGGAAGGCCATGTCGTTCTTGCAGTACCGCGTCGGGTCGGGCGGTCCGCCGGGCTGGATGGTTGGGTTGACGGGGGCCGCGGACGTGCCCAGCGAGGGTTTCCGCTTTGAGATCCAGTCGCCTTCGGACACCGGGCGGAGGACGGGCTTGGAGACGGTGTGGTTGAGGCCATTCACGCCGGTCGAGGAGGTTCGAGGTGGAATGGCGTTCGGCGAGCGCAGGTTCTCGGAGAGGCCGGAGGGGGAGGGGGAGGGGGAGGGGGAGTGGGGGGGGGAGGTCGTGGTTGGGGAGGAAGGACCGCGCGAGGTGCGGTTGTTGTGCAACATGGCGGCGGATGCTGCTGAGGGAGAGGGAGAGGGAGAGAGTGAGGGTGAGCTCAGGTGAGGATGTGAGGATGTGAGGATGTGAGGATGTGATGGAGATGAAGATGAAGATAGAATGGGGAGCTGAAGCGAAGAACTGTTGTACCTAACTAGTTGCGAATGCCACCTGATGGCTGCTTACGTCAGTCCCAGGCACACTGTCCTGTACGGCACATCGTCAAGTGGTGTTTTGCTCAGGTGCGTTATCGCTATCTTATCCACGGTGACGCCAACGATAACGATAACGATCAAGATAAGCACGCCAAGCACCAGGCACAGACGGGGAAATGTTCTCCAAGCCAGCGCCTCGTTGCCCTACCAACCACAGCAACAACACCATCGCAAATGAACGCAATGCGCGAGTACTATATGAGTGAGTACAGCGTCTCACTTCACTGGCACCCCATCTCCAAACCAACCCACTCTCCCTCCTTTTCTTTCCTTCTTCTTCCTGTATTAACACTTTGCCGGCCAGGCCTTTCTTTCCCCGCGGAAAGCTGTTCAATCACCACCTCATAAAAGCCCACAAACCCCAAAAACAAATCCACCATGGAGGCCCTACTCTCGATGTCCTTCGACAACCTGTCCTCCTACGACCAGCTCAAGATCCGCAAAGGACTCCGCCAAGTCGAAGGGCTCCTCGCGCAGATCTGCCTCTCCTCCCCCTCCTCGTTGTCGTCGGCGTCGCCCTCTGCCTCCGAGAAGCGTCGTAGCGTGATCGACCCAGGCAAAGAACCACCGCCGCGAAAAGCGCTGGGCGAGCTGGGCGCCGATCCTGCCTTCAGAGAGTTCTTCAAGCTGCAGGATGGCTTCGAGTGGAATGTGGCCATGCGCTTGGTGAACTGCCTGGACCGCCTGTTGGGCAAGAGCCACGATGGGCAGAACGACTTGTTGATCATTCAGACCTTGGATCTGATCCAGGGGAGTTTGCTGCTGCATCCGCCCAGTAGGTCGTTGTTCTCGAGGGAACTGTATATGAACGTGCGTATAACCTCGGGGGTTTTGATGGATTTCTTCGCGTTTGCCGCGACCCGGCTGGCCGTTTGCTGACACGGATACAGCATCTTCTCGACCTCCTTGAGCCCATCAACTGCCCAGCAATCCAGTCCGCCACCATCATCACGCTCGCCTGCGCCCTCATCGAGACGCCCCAGAACACGCGCACATTCGAGAACCTGGATGGCCTTCTTACCATCACCTCGCTCTTCAAGTCCCGCGAGACGACCCGCGATGTCAAGCTCAAGCTCGTCGAGTTCCTCTACTTCTACCTCATGCCCGAGACGCCGTCCATCCCGTCCGCCAACGGCACGGCGTCCGTCCCGGCCATGCTGCAGCGCAGTCCGAGTAAGCTGGCCGGGGCCTTCAATGGTCGGGAGAGCAGGAAGCGAGCGGACAGCGACAACCTCATCACGCGGACCACCGAAGAGAAGCAGCATCTGTTGGGGAACTATCTGAGCAGCGTCGATGATCTGGTGGCCGACTTGAGAGAGAGCACGCCGTTCGGCGGTGCGCTGTCGTAGAAGAACCTTTCTTTTGTACATTGTCCTGTTTTGGGAGTTGGCGTTGGAAAGATGGAGGATGAGGGCGTTGGTCGCATCTGTATCTGCAAGCATGGTGCCTGGAAATTTGTTCGTGTAGTTATTCGTGGTGTTGGTTCGGTGGTTTCCTACTAGCTCTCGGGACTAAATCTTGCTTAGACAGGCGTATCAAGGCAATCCGACTGGATGGTGGCTTATTCCTGGTGATCTGCTGTACTCGAAATGCTTGATTGAGATAACGTTTGAGTGATCGGATCTGCAGGTACATACACCACTCCTGCCCCGGCTTCTGGGCGTGGACGAGGTTTGAATTTCGGTCAACGGGCCCGACGCCGTCATCAGCCCGATATCATCCAAAGCTGTTGTGGCTTCACATTTCTCGTCTATCGAAGCCGACAAAGGATGCCGAACACCACAAGCTGCTCGGTACCTTGTCAAAAGCCCAGCGGGGGGTAAGCTATATTATAACAGAACACAAATTACACTAAGAATTCTCTTGCCTTGCACGAGTTAAGTATACCAAAGATGTGTGTAGATCACATCTAGTTTCTAGCGTTTGACAGAGAACGGCGGTGCAAACCATCTGCTGTCAGACGGCGATTGCGAAGCACGATGTCTGCGTAGCGGCAGTTGAGTCTGGGAAGACAATCTTGAATCCTGATCACATACATCTCCGCTCCGAAGCCAAAGGCGTAGCGTCCCAAAGGCTTGCGCCCTGGTCAGTGATGTTTGGCTGTTGCCAGGCAAGATCGGACAAGACTGTAAATCACCATCATACGGAGTGGTAAGTTACTTCACAAACCCGTCATCATCGTCCAGGTATATTCTGTTGTCCCGGGACGTTCTAAGTCAACCTACGCGGCGATACATTGATTCTTTTCTTCCGTCGAATTAGCGTGATTCGCCAGGAATGCAACCTCTGTTCAACCTGCGTCACTGGATCTTTCAGTTCATATATTGGACAGTGAGTTTACTTCAACGATACTGGTTAAGACTTAGACAGGCTGGTTGAGGCCTCTGATGGAAGCTATTGATGCATTAAGGATTGTTTCTAGGAGTTCATTGCTACCCCTCTCATGATTAGCAGGGCTCACTTCTATCGAACACTACGAGTCGTGCTTCTCCTGTCAAGCGCAGCAGGTAGAGTATAAACACTGCCCCTCCAATACCATCCTTGAAAACCCTGTCCATACTCCTCAACCTCCTGCGCTCCAGCCCTCGCACCAGCCCACTTCCAAACAGCATCCAGTACTTTGATGAGGATCCCGGCTATCAACTTCCAGATCTCCGTAGTCCAGCCTCCCTTCGGGGGCGGAAGTCCGAAAGACACCGTCTTTTTCTTCTGCTGCTTCGTCACTGCTATTCTTCGATGACCTTCCTCGCCGTACTCGTTCCTTTCCTGGCGCTTCCCCGGCCACTGGCTCCACGAGACAGAGCTGGCCGGCCGCCTCCGTTTCCCGAATCGCCACGGTTTAGCATCTCTCGATGGCCCCCGAGGTCGCCTTGTTCGGGACCGTCACTACGGCTCCGCCTACTGCCTCGAGAACTATGGCGACTCAAACTTCTGCGGACGTGATTGACGACTTCCATCTCCTTCTCGTGGATCTTTTGCTTCAAGTCATTTATCGCCGCTTGGTTCGGATGCTTGGCTTCGAGACTCATCTCGTCGACCAGCTTGTTTTTGATCCGGATCTCACTGAAGCGAGACATGCTGCCAAGTTCGAGGAGACACATACGACGCGTAGTGTGGTGAGGATTACCTATGATGATAGGACGCCAAGGCTCTTCTTCCTCGATGCCTTCTTCTCTCCGGATGGCTGAAACCCGGCGCGCATTGTGATACCGCTCCATCTCGTCTTTACGAGAGTCTGGGATGATCTGGACATTTTTGAAGCGAATCAACGTCCCAATCAGCAAAATTGAAAGTACAAATAGCACTCCCGCCATGATACCTGTCGCTGCCTGCTGTCCAAGGTGGCGAGTAAGAGCACCGCCAATACCAGAAGCAGCTGCCGCGACGAGATACCCAAAGCCTTGCGTGATAGCAAAAGCAGAAGCCACGCGCGGGAAGGACGAGTAATTAGTCCGCTTCATGCCATTCGCAGTTTTACTGCGACCAGTCATCCCAGGCTGAAGATCGGAGGTATCAAACGTTTCCATGAGGATGCCGTGACACTCCGCCATTGCGAGGTTAGACAAAAAGCCGATCAAAGCAGCAAACAGTATAGGAACGATGAATGGAATGGGTGGCCCACCAGAGGATATCGTGTATCCTATGCCAGCTAATGGGAGGACCAGCATAAAGATCGAGCGTCTGACCATGTGGGAGGTCCAGGAAATTTTTTTCTTGAAAGTGCCATCATCACTGACAGGAGCTATTTGACGGGCCCGGCTGAAAATCGATGCCTTCTGGAAAGGAATGGCAACCAAAGCACCTACTGGTATTGCCAGGACACTGGCACCAACTGCCGGCGATTTGAACTTGTAGTCCTTGGACATCAAGGCTCCTAAAATCTATCAACCATTAGCAGCTTCTCCCCGGTGAGGCCAGTCAGTCATACCAAAGTAATGAGGACTTGTTGTCCGTAGATCCAGGCAACATACACAGCCATGATAAGGAAGCCTGGCTGTCGCAACATCTTCAAGGTTAACTGGACTCCCCAATGAAATTCTTCGCCCCACCATTTGGGACCAGACTGAACCATATGCATCTTGACCTCACCACGAGCCAATCTACGAGACACATCTGGACCATTGACAACCTCGGCCACGGATCTTCTGAATGCGGAGCGTCTGACTTCGGGGCACAAGACATTCAACAGCATTACAAAGGCGATGATGCATATGCTGACATAGAAGCCCCAAGCTGGATTCAGGGTGTTGATGATCATGGCTCCAATCAAGAAGCCGATGCCAATAGAACCAAGAGCAGACCATGTCCAGAGACCGAGCCAGATTCCCATGCCCCCTCCGTGACGCCGGACGTCAAATTCGTCGACATGCTCCTGATGTGGGTTTGTGCTCTGCAACGATGCCCCGAAAAGATCGGTTAACATCTGTTTAAAATTCATGTTTGCAAAGCCGAGACAGAATCCCATCAAGGCTCGAGACATGATGAGCCCGACCCTCCACGTCGACACATACGGAGATCTGAATTGGCCGACTGCAAGAGCCTGGGGGAATAGTAAAGGCATGGCGAGTGACATTGCTCCCATAATGTATGGCTTACGACCGTGAAGCAGTGGCAGCGGCCAGAAAAAAAACGTCGGAATGGCTAAACCGATGAAGAAAAATACGTTCCCGAGAACAGTATAGTGGTGGAAGTCAACAATCATGTACTGGATGGCCGGTGTTTCTCCTGCATAAATACCAACCAGAAGTCCAATCAATGCTGTACTGATACAAGCAACGGTTGCGACGAACCGTTTCCGACCAGGGGACCAGTCTCTAGCAATCGTTTTCTTCTTGTGAGACTTGGCCAAACTAAATCCTTTGAGGTGGTGTTCTTTCAAGCTGACGTGTCGTTTCCCCCCGAGAGAGAAGTGGTTCCTCCTGCTGCTGCTCCCTCCTCCCTTATCGGTTTGAGGAAGGTTTGGGTTCGGAATGTCACGCAACTCAATTGCATCGTGCCCCCCTCTACTCTGACTTTTCTTTCCAGCTCCTCCACGGTGACGAACACCATATCCGACTTCGAAGTCGAGCACCTCACTATGAGTCACCTGGGATCCATCTAGACTCTGCGAGTAGTATCTTCTATTTGGATCTATCATTTGTGGCTCGGGCGCTATCGTCGGACGCGCGGAATCTGGGCGAGAGCAAGGCTCGATCTTGGTTTGGTCAACATCTTGCCAGTTGTAAGTTTTTCCAGTCTGGCCAGTCTGGGCCGTTTGAGCCGTTTGGCCGGATACAAATTTGGATCTCTCCTGTACCTGTTCAGCTCGCTTCCTCAGATTTAAGGAGCTAGCCCGTGGTGCAATCGGAGGATGCCGCTTTTGAAGTATGTAGTCACGTACCTCTTGCTTTCCTGGGACGTCCTTCGAAGCGAGCTTCGCACGAATAGCTCGATGGTCTTCCTCGGAATGCTCCCTGACGCAGACAGGAACGAAACCAGTGCCCCGGCGAGGGGTCATCTGGGGCAGGGGCACTACACTGCGTCGGGGCGAATGATCGTCGGCAACATCGAGAACGGTGTCGTTTGAGTCTATACCTGTGGCACTTGTAACTGTTGCTCTTTGTGGGCTAAGTCGTCTGGGAGATTTGGCGGAGCTCTTTCGGGTCCCGGCACTAGGACCCACATTGAACGGCTCAAGTGTTCTGAATTCTGGCTTGCTTTCAATCTCGTTTAGATACTGATTTTCGGGCTCCAAGATCGGAAAGGTAGCAGCAGTCATTCGTCTTGAGCTTGTGGGAATGGCTGGGCCGCTATTGCGATTTGATCTTGGCGGGTTCGGGGCCTTACTCATCTTCGTGATGTCGACATTGGTTTCCGTGCGCATTGATCGAGGATCTGCTGCCCGAATCTGGTCAAGGGAGTCATGGCGGTTGATACCAGGGTGTGCTTCGGCAGCAACAGAGGCACGCGACTCTGGGTAGGAAGCAGGTGGGTATGGGGTTGAAACTCGTCCAGTTGGTGGCCATCCAGAACTGTGTTTTGACGGCACTTTCTTTTCAGAAACCGTGATACTTCGCATTTGGGTTGGTCTATGAGTCTCGTAGTCCTCTTCATAACTGCTGCTTCCTGAGTAATCCCGTAAGCTCTCGTGAATGCTCAGGTCGCTGGAGTCAGAGTCGGAGCAGCGGGTGCTCCTTCTTGACCGGATTGGATTACTCTTCAGATGAGATGCCAGAGCATCAACAGCACCCGGTAGGCCTTTTTGGGTGTTTTGCAAAACATGAATGGATTGTTGAAGATCAGCTTGCAGATTTGTGGCGTCAGGAGTGTCGGTAGCTACCCGTGCAATCAACAGAGCTTCGTTCATAAGGTTCTCCAAGTCCTTGATAGTGCGATTAAAAGTCTCCGAGATATCAGTACGCTTGTCCTGTCTGATTTTGGCCCCATTCGGCTTGACAATGTCTGTCTGGGCATACACTGGCTCCGAGGATTTGCCCAAGTACAGCTCGGTAGCAGGCTTGACTGGGGCAGTCTGAGATCGAAGTGGCCCGGCAAAGGATTTCCGGTTATTCCTCGAACTTGGCGGCATTGCCGTGAACCGAGTTTCGTACGGGCCATTGGTTGATAGCAAATCCTTGAGCCAGTGAACGGTATTGCTTCGGCCGGGTTTTTCTTCTGGAACATTATGGTTGAAAGAACTGATACTGATTTGCCGCTCTACACCATGATCCTCGATGTCCTTTTCTCTGTTTGCGGACGCAGCACTTCTAAGCGATGCGACAGAGGAGATCGACCGGAGCCCCTGGCTTCTTCTCTTCACAAGACGCTCATATGATCGCTTACGAGATCCAGTGAGCGAGCCCTGGACAGAGACTTTGGCAAATGAATTTGTAGCCTTGGTCTTAGGACTCAGAACTCGATCTTTAGAAGAATGACGGGTGGGAATCGCTGTATATCCGGCAGGTGGCCCTCTCTTCCATCCATAGGCTTTGGATAGCTTCCAAGGTTCCTTAGAATCATCCAAGAGAGGTTTATCCTCCGCATCAAGAGCTATGGTTTCCAATTCATTGGGCGACATAGGCCGCGGGGACAGTGACTGACTGTGGGGAGCACTTCCAGAATAGCGTCCTGGACTGCCGCCCGTAGCAAGCCCTCTGACTTGGTGCTTCTCAATATTCTGTACAGGCTGTCCTTGTCCACGTTCGTTTTCTTGGTCTCGCGAATGAGTAGATCCAGGGTCCGAACTTGCCACTGGGGAGCCTCCCACACGCGGCGCTTGACCTTCTGTTCCTTGATTGAAGCCCTTGCTTGGGAGAGTTGTGTCACCGCTGACTGGATTTCTTTGTCCGGCGCCTGAATACACAACGGTAGCCTCCGAGTTCTGAACAGATGAATCTATAACGTTTCTTGCTGATGCTCGCTGAATGTACTCGTCTGCTCTGTTGGAAGCTCGGGTTAGGGAATCAGATACAAGTTGTCTGTATTCGTTGGAAGATTTGTCCATTCCTGGCGGTATCACGATGTCTTGTACTGCGTTTCGGACGGCTATCTGGACTGCATTTTGGACGGCCTCTTTCACGGCGGGAACAAATCCCCAGTACGCCGCGTTGGAAGAATCAAAAGGAGGTTGTATTCGATCGAACCGAGCAGCACTCGAGTATTGAAGTGGAATGATATTCTGAGGTGGTGGCGAAGCTCCAACATCCCCCGAGGCCGTTTGAACCGACTTTGACATCCTATCGCATGCTATTTCAGCACCAGGTACGGAGCTTACGAAGGCCTCGTCATGCGCTCCCGCGGAAGTAGTAACAGCCGGGTCTTTCGAAGTTGGAGATTCTTCACGGTCAACGAAGGCATGTGATTTAGGCGAAGCGATAGCTTTGGAGGTGTTTATGGAAGAGTCCGCTTGCTTCAAGAAAGATGGTAAAGCATCCTCGGTTACGGACTTATCAAGATTGTGGGATGTAATAGAGCCTTCTACTGGGGGCGCATCAACAAGAGTCTCGAGTTCGATTGGCTGTAATATCTGGTCCTGTGCTTCTTGATTCTGGCCTCTGGCGCTGTCTACCGGGTAGTTTGCTTTTGGGAGGTTGGCAAGATGACCAGCGATCGGGTATCGAGCCGTATCTTGAGGACCTTGGGGCATAGAGTGACCAGGTTCAGACACGTTATAATCCTCCTTCCTATCAAGAATCTCCGACGTCTCTTGTTCTGGAAGACTTTCCAGTTCAACATTTGATCCGGAATATGTGGCACTTGAAAGTCCTGGAGCGAGCTTTTCTCTCCTCTTTTCGTCCAATGATTCAGCCGCATCGAAATACTCGGTTCCTCTTTGAACTTCTTTGCCCTTTGCGTCAGACTCGGCGTACCGGAGTACCTCTTGGTATGCGGGTTGGCTGGGCATCACTTGTTCCGAGAGACTCGAGATTGCAGAGAGAAGTGGAGGAATAGGTAAGCCCGTGTCGACTGGGGAGGCATCGTCAACCGTGGCTTTCAAGAGCGCATGTCGAATCACCGAAGTTCTTGATGCTCCGGAGAGAAGGGAAGGATTGTAAGGCTTCGACTTCAGAGAGGCGTTGTTGGATCTTAACGAAGCATCTGATTTCTTCTCCCGCACGGAGACACTAGCCTGAACGTCTGGCTCGGACTTGACGTGTTCTTGGTCAGTGTGCTTTGGGCTCACGGGCACGTCAGATTGCTTGCGACCGACAGTGGCTGTATCCAAAGGTTTGGGACTGAAGGAAACTTTGGACATTGAAGCTCCGACCTCTCCGCTTTGCCCCTGGTCACTGGACGGAACTGGCTTGCGAGGTATGGAAGTTCTAGACGGTCTTGATTTCGGAGCCTCGGTTTTAAGTTCCTGCTCGATAACAGGTTGTGCGGCGAACGCAGAACCAGCCGTCTGATCTCGGTTGGAATTGAACAGCCCAGGGTCTTTTGTTGTTTTTGTACCACTTCTGGTCAAGGTTTTATCATCCTGAGCCGTCATCTCAGCGAGCTTGGTGCGCAGTGTCTGCGAAGCACGTTTTGCTTTGTATCCTGGTAGACTGAAATTCGTAGCAACTGTTGTCGAGAAGGCATTTGGTGATTGTTCTTTAGCTGCAAGCTCTAACGACTGCAAAGCCAGAGGAAATGCGTCCATAGTAGAGCCTGACGTGACGCTGCTGATGGGCGAAAGAGCCCTGTCAGTAGGTGATCTCAGCGCTTTTCGATTGCGACCTGATCCTCTCGCTGAAGCCCTGCGCATCTCTGTTATCCCTGGACCTCCTGACCCACTAGCTTCAGGTGATGCCTGTTCATCTGTATTGGGTCGTGTGCTATCGTGGCCATCTCCCGCGACGATTAAAGGCGTGCTCCTTTTCGCAGATTTGAGGTTTTTGATAGTGATACCCAGCCTCGTTAACCCGTCCGGTATTGACCTGAAGTCCTCCTCAATCCGTCTGTCTTGAGAAGCACTTCTGACAGATACAGAATTGGACCGGCGACGGTGCTTGGAGCAGTTTTTGAGGCCAGGCTCGCAGCCACCCATAAAGCAAGCCAAGTCCGAAGCTTCGATTTCTAGGCCTTGTCCTGGGAGCTTGGCGTGCTTGACGAGATATTTGGACGGTTGTGGGTCTAGGGGGTCGCAAGGTGGGCAACACTCCAGCTCTTGCTCGTGTATTTGGGCATCGTCACCAGATAGAAGTGGGCTTATCTCGATGCAAGACTGGATTCCCTCCAATTTGGGCTTTCTTGTCCTGCAAAACCAATCTTGGGAAGCGGAACTTGGTCTTGGGCGCGGGGGAAAAGTCTGAATCCACGGGAGCCTTCAGGTCCTTCGCAGAGCTGGATGTCCGCAAGATGGGTTCCAGAAGTGACGACCTGCGAGGTTCCATGTCGGCAGCAATGAGGCGCTCCGTCGGAGCACTCTTGATATCTGGAACGCTCAGTCGCCCGGTCAACTGACGTGCCAACTTCGCAACACTCTTTGCCGACTTGAAATCAAAGCCGGTAGCAAGATCGCAGGCGTCGCTGTAGCGCAGGTGCGGCTCGTCAGAGGGGTTTGGAGTTCGTGGAGGGCAGTGTTCGTTTCGTGACAACAGAAGTGATCGGACGCGGGAGGCAATAGCTTCGTCCGCTCGAGAACAGCTTGGGTAATCAAGACCAGTGCTGTGTTCCGTGGAGGCTCGTCGGCGTAGCGAGGGATTTACCTCGACCGCCCCATAGATGTGGCTACTCATGAGAAAGAGGGCAAGAAAGAGAGAAGGTAAAATAGGAGAATCCAGCAAACGGTGTCCAGCGAGGGAATGATATTTGCTGGAGACGTAGCCGTAACGGCCGAAGAAAACGAGCGTGGTTCTGAGGAGAGTAGAGATGTCGAGGTGAGGATAGAGAGTGTAGGAAATCAGCGCTCTGAAAACAGACTGGAGAGATGTGAGCACGACTTGAGTCCTCATGAATAGAAAGGACTCTCTCGTCGCCATAGACAGCGTCTTCGAGGAAAGCACGACCAAGATCACTGGACATTGGGCTGAAGTGCCTCTCAGGTCCTCAGGACTCGTCGTCTTGATACTTGCGCACACATGAAGAAACTTGAGGGCATTCGAGACCGGTCGGTCGACTTCTCGAAGCTGAGATTCGTCAAAGCCCGAACACACGAATCGATGGAAGTTGTCACGACACTAGTCACCTTCTTCTCATGCTGGGAACAAGGACATGCCCGAGGGCTGTTTCTCATATCAGCATCTGCATCAGGTTCCGATGACCGTGAAGACACCAGAGTATTGTCTGCATTTTGTCTGCATTTTGTCTGCATTTTGTCAACATGATGCCCATCACCTTCCTTCTCGCTACGTTGGAGTGGTGGCCCAGGTCTGCGTTGGACTCAGACAGTGGATCTCGATACTCCACCTTTGCGTTCCGTTCGAATTGCGCTCGCATCACCCGACCGTCGACATGAGACGAAAGATAAGGAGCAGACGCCTTGGCTGCCCATAGCTACCTAGATGCTCAGTTATCGTGCGAGTACTTATCGTACGAGTACCGAGCGTATCACTTCGTCCCTTTGCGATGCTCTGTCAGGTAAGGTACAGTACTGTACTGTACGTATGGACCTTACGAAGTTACTCGTGCCCCACGCACAACATTCTGCCACGAATGTGCAAAAAGTATGTTATGTTTTGAAACATGTCTCGGGTAACGAGCGTCGTTCTACCGCTGAGCCTGAGACGGATTGAAAATGCGTGTTGCCGAGACCATTCCTCCATCGTCTAGCCGTCCATCGTGGTCTTAGACAGCACAGCATGGTGGGCTCCCCGTGGTGATAGGGATCCGCGCACCCCGACAAAGTTACCGTACCTCGATGAGCCGCACATGTGCACGCAAAGATCGTGCAGTCATTTTCAACCCAAATTAGAATTCCGAGGGGAATGAAGCTATACGATAGCCCATCGTTGATTGAAGTGCTTGTTGGGGGGCGTGCGGATGATGATCACCACCAGGAGCTGAAGTGAGACCTTGAAGACGGAGGGGTCTGCGCCATCGACGGGAAAAGAAGAGAGCCACACTTGCAGAAGTTGGCCTCGAGACTGGTTGGTGAATGTCGGCAATCTCCCTCCTGCAGACTGCCCAAGACTCCAAGTGAGAAATGGGGCGCCAACTAGGATTGGATATGGGTCCATGTACTCTGCACTCCGTACGGGAAAGACTTTCCGCTGCAGAGTGGAGTCGCGCAGTCAAAGCATGCTTCTTCAAGAGGTGATGTGAGAGGTGTAACTATCGCATGTGAGGTGAGAGGGGTCCACCGCGGGGGGGGGGGGGGGGGGGGGTCTTGCCTTGCCTTGTCTTGTCTTGTCGTCTGTGATACTGAACAGTAGTACTGTACAGTGTCTCCGTAGTGTACTGTCTGTACATTCATTACATACAGTATCTCCGTACTATTGTACAGTACTGTACAGACGTTGTCACTGCGAAGAACAAGTCGAAGTCGTCCTTGGGTGGGAAGTAAAATGTGTGCTATCGGGCAGCGCTAATGCTAGCGTTCCCCGTGACTCGGAGTCCGTGCATGCACGTTCGACGTCGACGTCGACGTCGCTATCGGTATCGGTCTCGGTCTGGGTATTGGCATCGGTATCGGTTGCCCGCCAGGCCCGCATTCCTTCCTACACACATACACTGCACTGCACGAGTACATCATGCCTTGAGAGAATGTTGTGCGGCTTATTTAGATGTACTATGGTAGAGTATGTCAAGTCGATGGGATTTGATACGTATCCCCGGTCCTTTCATCCCGACTACCTAATCCAACAAGAAATATATTGTCCGTGTCAGGGGACGGATATAGCCGATGCCGCACAGCAGAGACCCCGCGGTGTCTGTTTTTAGTACCTCAAGTCAGGACTTACTAAGGTACTTACTTACAGGACCTTCGCCCGCAACCTCACCTCGCTTTCTCCAAAACACCACCACTCCTCGTTGCGCGTCCATCTCGCTCTCTCTTCTCCGCTCGTCTCTTCTCCTTTCTTCGCGCCTCTGCTCTCCTCTTTCCTTGCTGTCACTCGTTCAACCCTCAGATCTTCGTCTGGCTTTCGCATTCCTCTCCCTTCGGCCCTACGCCGTGCCACCTCCAAAGCTCCACAGCTTCAACCCTCCAACCCTCCAGCCCTCCAACCCTCCAACCCTCCAACCCTCCTCGAAACTCAACACCCCCCACCCTCCCTCCACCTCTGCACCCTCATCCCCGTCGCCCAGCCCAAGACCAGCATCGACCAGGCCAGGCCCGCAGCCTCGGCGGCCGCCTTGATACTTGATCTCCTCTCTCCACGGGCGGGTCGGACCCTGGCCCCGGCGTGGCAGCCATTCAAAAAGTTTCTGCAACGTCAGTGCACTGCTGCTCAGTGCTAACGGACAAAACGCCATCTACAGGCCATCCCTCCCGTTCTCCGTCGCGGCGCAAATGAACAGCGACCTGCGAACTCGGTCTCCTCGCACAATATCATCAGTTCAGCATGTGTTTTGGTGGTCGGAACGATGTGGACGCGAAGAGGAGTAGGGAGATCGATGCTCTCATCCATAGAGACGAGAAGGCTTC
Source organism: Blumeriella jaapii (assembly GCA_009599575.1). Taxonomy (NCBI): domain Eukaryota; kingdom Fungi; phylum Ascomycota; class Leotiomycetes; order Helotiales; family Drepanopezizaceae; genus Blumeriella; species Blumeriella jaapii. The sequence continues at coordinate 122,289 of VWND01000064.1, forward strand.
GACAAAGGTCGTGAAACTACTGCTGTTGGGTAAGCAATGTGCCTCCCCCAATCGAACGACGACCCCCGACTAACTGGGCGCGTGCGCAGGCGCTGGAGAGAGTGGAAAATCCACGATTTTAAAGCAGATGCGATTGATCTACACCAAGAATGGATTCTCCAAGAACGAGAAGGAGGAATGGCGAGTCATCATCTTCCACAATATCCTCGACGGTCTGCGAATGACCATTGACGCGATGGACGATTTCAACATCGCATTCCAATATGAAAACACCACGGTATGTTGAAGCCCTCCTGTTTGAGGACAGTCATGAGATACTCGGTACCTACGAAAAGACGTTGCGCATCGATTCTGATCCCCGGTCCCCAGGTCCATCTTCCAGTGATTATGCAAGAGAAAGATCTCCGCCCCAACGAGCCCGTTCCAGTTGAGTATCTGCGAGCCTTCAAGGACATGTGGAGAGACCCCGGCATACAGAAGGCTATCGAGAGAGGCAACGAATATGCACTGCATGACAACTTGAGCTAGTCGGTACTTCCGATCTGGGGAGCGTGACGGCGTGCTGACCACATGAACAGTTTTTTCCAAGATCTCGACCGATTGTTCAACAAAGAGTTCGTACCCACCGATCAAGATGTGCTGCGCGCGAGGCTTCGAACGACCGGTATTACGGAAACGGTCTTCGACCTCGGATCGTTGCAGTACCGGATGTTCGATGTTGGAGGACAGAGATCGGAACGCAAGAAGTGGATCCATTGCTTCGAAAACGTCAACGCGTTGATGTTCCTCGTGGCGATTAGTGGTTATGACCAATGTTTGGCTGAGGACAAAGAGGGAGTAAGTGGTCGGCGCGAATCGGTATCGGTTAAGTGGTGCGTGCTAACCGATCTCCAGAACCAAATGCAAGAGGCTCTCATGCTCTGGGAGTCCATCGCCAACTCTCACTGGTTCAAGCACTCCGCATTGATCCTCTTCCTCAACAAGATGGATTTGTTCAAGGCTAAAGTGGCCGGCAGCCCCATTACTAAATTCGGCTTTTCCGATTTCCACGGCGACACTCGCAACCCGCATGCCACCAGCAAGTACTTCATGGACAAATTCATTGCGTTAAATCGAAGCCCCGGCCGAGAAGTGTACGCTCATTTCACCAACGCCACCGATACCGACCTTCTCAAGGTGACTATGGCCTCGGTCCAGGACATGATCATTCAACGGAATCTCCAAAAACTGATTCTCTGAGATGATCATCAGACCTCCCAACGCTTCTGGTACCGACTCGCGGGAAGCCACATCAGGGTTGGATGACCCATCTCCACCATCCACATGTTCTGCGTTGACTACATGACGACTCGTGCGTGGTAACGACTTTGACGAACCGATCGCAATCCCTTCCGATACCCACCCTCTACGCAGCCGCTTGTTTGAGTGGATGATGTTGTTTTCCTGTACATGATTGAAGCCATGGCCCGCCTTTTTCTGCTTTTTGAAGCGTTGCCTTGGGCGATTTGGAGGACGCGATCCGCTCTTCGCCTCCTTCCTGCGCAAGGTCGGTCACCTTTCGTCCTCTGGGCGGCGGCGGGCGTCGTTGCATCGACATGACATGATGACATGGGCCCCCTTGGGACGATGAGAGCATGGTATTTCAGGAGAGAGCCCGCTTGGGGCTCCACGCTCTCCTGCTGGCGATGCAGTCCGTCGTCGCGAGCATCGTGACCCGGATGGATTTCTCGCATGTCCATAGCGTTGAAAAATGAAAGAGAAATCGACCAACACCTGGTCGTCACGTGTTGAGATAGCTGATATTTGTGTGCACTTGGCACCCGCCTCTGGTTGGCCCGACAAGCCTCCATCGCCCAGACGGAGTGTCATACTGTGCTGTATGTACAGTACTGTACTGTGTCCCACCACACGCCTCGCTCCAACACTCGGCCATTCCATACAACATGGCTCTCTCTCTCTCTCTTTTTTTTTCTCTCTCTCTCTCCCTCGCTCAATCAACTCCCGGCATCTCATTGAAAAGAATAAAAGAAGAACAAACGAAGAACAAGCGAAGAAAAAAAGAAGAAAAAATTTAGAAGAAAAAAAAACCTGCCTGGTTTCAAAGGCTGTCATCGGCACTACAGTATGTTTCACCTTGAGCCCTTGGTACTGACTCATCGTCGTGCAGTACAGTACTGCACACTACAGACAGTACCAAGCCTCGTGGTCGCGGGTATCAGCGGCCGGGATCCACCTTCCTTCCCTGTCCTGGGGTGGGGGTGGGGTGGGGGTGGGTACCGCCGCCTCCGGTACTTGACTAAGCAAGTTGCACAGCACTGTAGGAAAGAACGGGAGGAGGAAAGAGCGGGAGGTGGAAAGAACGGGAGGAGGAAAGGACGGACGAATGAAGGAACGAAAGAGGAAAGGACGGGAGAAAGGAACAATCAAAGGAAGAAGGAAACAAAGAAAGGAAGCAAGGAAGCACGGAAGCAAGGAAGCATGGAAGCAAGGAAGCAAGGAAGGAAGGAAGGAAGGCCGTCGCATCCCATGCGGCAAAGTCACTTTCTATCTACTGCATGATACAGAACTATATATAGTACAGTACATATATCACAATGAACTGTATTATACTGGCTCTACGGCTTCTGTTGTCACTTCTAGTTGTTGCCGACTCTTGCGCTGATTTACTGTGTATGGCCTGCGTATTCAGGGAATTGGCTCATTTATCTGTCCCCTTTCTTCTAATTCAGTCTTGGCCATTACTTTCCCCTTTTTCTTTTCCTCTTCCCACCCCTTCTTCGGTTCGGATTCAAATCGTTCTTGAGGTCCATCTGACTAAGCTTAACTGATTGTCCAGTACTTCGTGTATGGCCATTTTCCATGCAAGATCCAAAATTCGCTTCATGTACTGTGTAGATTCTACATAATTGAGAGGTGATAGATATCATGTGACTGGTCACATGAGTGTCTGATCACGTTATTGAGAAGAACGTGACTTGTCATGTGATCCGCGTGTTGTGCTTAGTACAGTACTGTATTTATTCGACGACGCCCAACCTTACAACTCAGAACCCCGTAGTCAATGCAATCCACCTACGGAACCTCTTGCGCCCTGACAATAGCATCAGTACCACACGATGTAAGATTATTCGATTTGTGGAGCGGTTGTGTCCTGGAGCAGAGGTGCACGTTACTGTACGTCGGGTCCCTTGAACCCCCAGCTGGACGTCGACTGCTTGGTGCTATTACTGATTTTGCGGCGCAAGAAAGCAGCCAGCTCAGTCATGGGAATTCTACCGCCGCTATCGATATGCTTGATGGTCTCTCTACGCTGCCTGTGCCCGAGATAACGCGACACGGAACTCCACATGTCAGCAGCCTCGGGTGCAGCATGGTGTTGTGGTCCCCCAACTGGGATCGAAGAAGAGCCTCTGAGCGCGTACGCAGATAAGAGGAGTGGAGGTGTGTATATTTCCACACTACTTCTACATACTGTACCATGTACATGAACTTATCATCCCTTATGCCGCAGAGCTGCGTCTACAGTACAGTATGTATGTACTGTACTCCGCAGGACAAGGGGGCCACAGCGAAAAGTCATGATTACAGAAACATTTCTACCATGTCTTACTTTCTACGCACGCATGCTTACCCGACACCCGCGCGCGACCCATGTTCTCACATCCTGCACTCCCATCGGGCGTGAAACATGCAAGTCAACCCCGATCCATCAACAGGGCCAGGAGAAGGTGAAGGGGTGAAGAGGTGAAGAGGTCAAAAGGTTCACGAGTCAGCTCGGCAGGAAAGGAAAGAAGGCGCATGAAAACCCTTGCAAGACCCACGAGCTTTTTCCCATCATGAGCATCAGCATCAGCATCAGCATCAGCATCAGCATCAGCATCAGCAAGCAGAGCGGGCATGCCACTCAGTGAGACTGCCTGGCCTCGCCTCATTCCCCTGGTGCGTTACAAAAGCAACAAACACCCCGAGCTCGTGCTTGTCATGGGTATACGATGGGTGTGTTTGCTGTGCGGGATCGACATCTTGTCGCAGGCTACGCATATTTCTATGCTGACGGACGGTACGACGAGAGATTGGTGATAGGCCTGTACCGAGATACTGTACATACATCTACATATGTCTCGAGTTTCGGAGCTCCTACATCCTGATCTACCCGTCACCGTGGCTGTGGTGCGATGCCCTGGGCCAGCCTGGTCTGGAATGGACGTTTATTGCTTGCATCGTGCAGAGCAGGCTGCTCGCCACGGCGTGGATGTTTGTTTTTTCCATTCACTTGCAAGGGACAGGCTTCGCATTTTTGCTTCTCGTGGGTGGCTGTTGTTTGGGACTTTGTAATGGCATTTGATTGATCGGTTGGCTGTTTGCCTCTGCTTCTGCTTCTGCTTCTTCTTGCTTTTCTCTGTCGGAGCGGTTGTGAGCTCTGGAATTGGCATGATCTTCTGTGTCGTCTTGTTTTGTTGCTGGTCTACCTACTGCAGGATGCAAGTGTTGCCGTTGGTACCGAGATGCCATTCGTGTGTTGGTGATTCTTGATCTTTGCATCTAGCTCCCCATTTGGTGAAATACTTCAGAACACCCGAGGCGGATTCGTTTCGAAGCTATTCCCACCTTTCGCTTTGTTTACTTGGTCCCTTGAGTCTTCTTTTCCATACAGCGACATTTTCAACATCACAATCGCAATTTTGGCATGGAAACAAGTATCAGTCGGTTTAGTAATTGACGCTACAGCTTGACGGGGGTTTTGATTGTAATTCTACATTCTGTGGATCCTTGATTTCAAGTTGTATAACAACCGGCCCTGTATCTTAGCTTCGCCCTTCACGAAATTGGCCCGCTTCGACCCTTGGGTGTCAACAAGAGAGCTTTTTCGCTAAAAATGAACCTTTGCCGAACCCTTGGGAAGAAGTACGTAGCTTCGTCTTTCTCGGCGTATAAACGGGGCCTACTCAACCATGTGGCTTCTTCTACTTGTAACGGTAGACTTGTCCCTTTAGTGTGGTCGAAATAATTATACCATCTTACTGTCGTCAGCTTTCTCAACAAGAGTCTTGTAATTCGACCAGTATTGTGATGCTACGCTTATCCGTCTGTCTAGTCATCACTCATAGACAAGGAAACTATAATTGCTGCGGCATTTTTGTTCGCAGCCATTGCGAATCAACATACACCAATCGTGGCTTTGCTCAAGGTACGTACGAACTTCAAACACAACAGCGGCTTTGACCCGCTCCATCCACTAAATCCGAGCCCAACTACTGTTCTGCATCATCCTCCATCCACCCTCTTCTTTCCAACACCCTGCACCTCTCACCCAGACCTTCTCACACTCGCCCTTGCGCTCCCCTCCTCCTCCCTCCAACCCCCAAGTTCACAGGAGTCAACAACGCCTCCATCCTCCTCCGCACCTCTCTTTTCCTCCTCAGCTCCGCCCACCACACAAACGGCAGATCTTTAACCCCCAGCAGCGCGTCGACCATCCACTTCCCGGCATAAACGAGGACAACCGCGGCCCAGACAAAGAGCAGGAAACGCAGAACGAGCGTGGCGAGGGTCCAGAGGAAGGCGATGTTGAAGGGGAAGCTGGCGATCACGAGGAAGAGGAGGATCGCGAAGGAGGTTTGGCAGGATGGATGTGCGCGGGTGGAGCCATGCTTGTGATTGGGGTCACGTCGGCTGTTCATGGTGAGGATGAGTATGTCTGTTTATGAGATGGGGTGGTGGTGAAAACAGTGAGTGTGTTTTGATGATGAGGAGGAGGATGCCGACGGGACAGAGGGTTAGTTATAGTGGAATTTGCGTGGGTGGATGGAGCTGCTTTCGCACAGAGCTGGAGGAGCCCTTTCACTCGATATTCCGCATTCGGTCGGTGCAGCCATGCCGGAATAGAGTCATGAAAGACCGCATTGTGACTTGGATACTCGTTGGCCAGCGGACACGGCAGAAATCTGTCCATTCGAATTTCTCGGTGCAATTCACGACGAGCAGGTCTGAATGAAGAGTTCGAGATTCCAACTCGTGGGCATGCATGGCTGAGATTGTGACTCAGGCAAAGTTTCTACCCAGCTCGCAATGGATCTTCTACACGGTTCCAACTCGACCTGCGTGGAAAAACTTGCACTTCTGCTACTCGTACACAACCGACACTGCTACGACCTCGAACCTGCAGTAGCAATGCGAGGCGGTTCTCGTCGCCGAAGGCCAAACGCACCGCCTCAAGCATGGGCTAAGAGAAAAAGAACTGCGCCACGCTCTCAACATAGGAAATCTGCACCACGCTCTCACGACGGAGAATCCATCCTCATCCAGACTTTGGAAAAGCAACAGTCAGCTAGCTAGCTAGCTAGCTACTCGTCCCTCGGGAAGCGATACGGCCAGCACGACTTACGCGGCTCCAAAGCTGCCCAAGAAAGGTCCAGGTTCGAAGGCTCAACAATCCGTCAAAAGATGTGTGTATCGCAATCGCGATCTCGATCGGGAAGAAGAAGAAGTTCCGCTCAAACTGCAGACAGGCAATGGTCAGCTACTCGTTCCTCAATAAAGGGAGATACGGCTAGCACGACTTACGCGGCTCCAAAGCTGCTCAAGCAAAGTCTAGGTTCGAAGGCTCAACTATCAATCAAAAGATGTGTGTATCGCAATCTCGATCTCGGTCTCGATCAAGAAGAAGTTCCGCTCAAACTGCAGACAGGCAAAGGTCAGCTACTCGTCCCTCAAAAAGGGAGATAGGGCTAGCACGACTTACGCGGCACCAGGACTCTTCACGCAAAGGCCACCGTCGCCCTCCTCCTCCGAGTCGCAAGCGGCGTGTTCGGCGTCCCATGAAGCCGCGGCAGCGTGTTCCCGGGCACGGCACTCTTCCTCGTCTCAAGCGGCCTCTTCCCCCAAGACGACGGCGCCCTCTTCCCCTCCAGCGCCAACATATCGCGGTCCGCCCTCCTCCCCGACCCCTCGCGCTCGTCGGCAGCAAGCAGCAAGCCCTCCCAGCACCTGCCCACGAGCCCGAGCGCGGCGACGCACAGGCAGACTGCCCACGTCGCCATGCGGTGCAGCACGATGAGGGTGAAGAGGGCGCTGACGCTGTTCCAGAGCAGCGCGCCATCGGTCTGCAGGAATCGCCACATGTAGCGCGTGGCGAGGAGGGGGACGCCGAGTCGCAGCATCCAGAGACTGAGGGTCCATGTCTGTTCGAAGGCGCCCCGGAGGAGGCGGAGGGTGTTGACGGTGATTGATTGGATCATGCGGATGAGAATGCTGGGGATGGTTTGGGCGACGGAGGACCGGCTGGAGAAGGAGGGCGAGAGGGAGCTCATGATGGATTTGTGTGCTGTCTGTGCGGAGATGAGCGGTTGAGAGACTGTGGTGAGATGTTGACACAGGGTTTGTTGTTGACCAACGCCATGCATCGTGATGTAATGGATTGTTTGGTGTGATATATATGTCTCAAGGGGCCGGGGATCACTTGGTCTCGGAAGGGATCAAAACAGATGTCCGCATTCGGAATGTCTTGGACGTTCGCTTGCCGCTTCCGGACCTTTCTCGGGCTTGGGTGGCTGTTGTTCAACGGTTCAGCATCTTGCAAGATCGCAAGCAGAGGAAGCATTCTCAAAGGTTCATCGTTCCAGTGGTGTGCACAGAGAGAGTGGCTGAGGTGGTCGGTTGCTCGATGTTCTCGCTCCCTTCCGCCGAAATGAGTTCACCACAGCTTGCGTCCGACAGTATGTAGATTTCGAAAGCAAATCTCCTGAAATACGCTTTTGGTTTCACAGATCCCGTACCGAATTCCAGCATGACGACACACTGGTAGAAAGAGTGCACGTGAAGCTGTCCGCATGCCTGCTCCTCGGAAGAGAGTGTGAGGAAACCGATCAAGACGGGAGACAAGTTGCCCGTGTTCTAATGGAACAGGCTCGTTTTCCTGGGAAAGAATTGCCCGGTTATAGAGAAAGTCCGGTATTGCATCCCGAAAGCTGGCTCCAACTTGGGGAGATATTCGATTCCCCCAAAACCGGTCGCAGTACATTCCCCCACCTCCTCCATTCCTGCCAAGCGAGATCGCATCGGACGACAAGAAAGCCCATCGCACCATACTGACAACAGCCGAGAATTGGTCCCAATTAGAAAGAAGCGTGTCGCATGGCCCGTGGTCGTAGGTTCGAGCGCGAGAGCTCCGAGCTCCGTTGCGCGGCGGAGACGCGCTGGCACCCGGTCGTCAAGAGGATTGATGAACGTCACCGCCAGGGTGACGATCAAGATCAGGAAGAAGAGGAGGAACAGTTCGTGAAACAATTCTGAGACAAGAGGAAATGTGTTTCGTCTTCTCGGGCGATAGTGAAAGGCTTCAGATAAGTAGTTTGAGGTGTAGGACAGATTGATGTCACATTGAGATGGGTAAGATGGCGAATGATAGATGGAGAGCTGTGATATAGAGAGACGGTCACAGAATGTGAGACCGCCGCATCGGGAAACATTCGATTATAAACTCGGCGCCGCGAGAAAGGCAGAAGCCAAGATTGAGACATCTCTTTGGATAATTTCAGTCGTGACTGTAGGTATCGAATAACATTGCACTCCGCCTGGCAAGCCATCGGGTGTACGCGTTCGAGCAACCACCACCATTCATCGAGTCCAGACAATGAGTGGTGGCGCTTCAGGTCTCCACGGCGCAGATAGAGAGGCACGACTCGAAGATGGATGCCGTAGTACCATTTTTGGCAATCCCGGAGCCTGTGATATATATCAATGGCCATTTTCGGCTTCAAAAAGTTGAGATTTGCGGCGTCTGGAGGTGATGTCTCCTTCATAACATGATCGGGAGACTGAGGGGCTTCTGCTGACATGCCAATAAGCACTCGAGCACAATGGACTTACAATCCATTGAAGGAATTGGTGTGGCTTAGAGGGCCACTGGGCTGACACGAAGTAGCTTTGGCAAAATGATGAACCGACAGAACGTGCGAACTTGCTGGCTCGGGCTGCGCGGATCAATCACCTGGTATTAAGTGATCAGCTTTGATCCATTGAAGTGCCAGAGAATGACTTGCCGCCGCTGCAGACTCCGGTTTCAATATGCAAATATGGCCTCTCGTGCAAAATGCCATGTTGCCGAGTAGCAAATGTGTCGGTCACAGTTCTTTCTCCCGATAACCCATCAGCAAGAATGATTCCATCATCGCCAGGCAAATGAGCCGCCCTCGTTACATTCCGCTCTCCATCCCTTCGCATCCACAACCTCTTGCCTCCTGCTCCTCTCGTCCCAAACCTCATCAACACTAAGACCCTCTGCAAAAGCTCCCACCTGCTCTCTATCAACCCTCAGCCAACCTCTCCATCCGAGATTGATGTCTCCACCACGCCGCCGTTCACAATGGTTCCCAGCCACTCTCGGCCTTGGCTCCCATGCTCTCCGTATGACATGTACTTCTCCACACTGTCCAGCGTAACCTGTAAGTTTGCCTTGGTGGGTCGGAAGACATGAATATGGCGTAAATCTTGGAGCGAAAGCGCCGGCACGAGATGGGAGGGGGAGAATCGACCTGTGAGGTCCAACAAGGCGATCGTGCTATTCAGGAATTTCGGCGAAACGAGGTGGATGAGAATGTGGTGAAGTAGAGGTAGAGTGCGGCCGGTGATGGACAGTCTGCCGCCTTGCGTCTTCCAGAGGGCATCGAGATCCGAGATTCCAGTACGAGAAGGTTGCGGAATACATGCTGTGCGCAGATCTTTCAGAAGCTGGGAGGACTCCATGTCAGCTGTGACCATGTGATATTCATGTGACTGGCAGGAGAAGCAACCGTTGAAATGGTGATTGACGATTCCATGAAATCCGAATACACTCACATCTTCAAGGCTTTCCTCTCCAGCCGCTACTTCTCGCAGGAGTCTTGAACCGAGAACCTCCGTTGACGAAATCATCGCCACTCTCTTCACGCGTTCCTGAGCAGCCCAGCCTACGATCGAGGGGTTGAATCACCCTCAGTCTTTGAGCATCACCAAGTCAGACAAGACCATGGCACCTCTCGTCGAATCCTGGCCCCCTTCCGAGCTCCCACTTCGCTCGCAAATCACCACCAACGAAAGGGCGAGAAAAGACTTCCGTGGCGAGCTGAAAGCTTGCGAGCTGTTCGAAATGCTGCAATACCACTGTGAGGTCGAGGCACCGGCCAGAAATCATAGTCCAACGAAGTGCTGGATCGTCCGGAGGTTATTCAGACGGCAAGTTGGCCCTGTGGTGTGGTGTTTGACGTTAGAGAGCCACGAAGGAAGGCTGGACGAGGCTGACTGTCTGGGTAGCTGTCACGACCGGAAAGGCGCGTTTATGGTCGAGACGACGGCTTGGGAGGGGGAGAAGAAATGAAAAGTCGATACGACCAGTCGTTCTCGTTTAGAGGTTCTAGAAATGGATGGGCATAACAACCGGCGCTGGTTTGATGAATCCGTGTGACAGGCAAGCATGGGGAGTAGCAAACACTCCGGTTTATGTGGATAGTATGCCGGCCTCATATTCATCGTTGCGCCATTATCTGCTGTGTGATTTACAGTATACTACAACATCTGCCCCGATCCATGATATCTGGTATGCCCGCAGTCAACGCATTCGCTCCAGAATGACTCGTCCCTAACGCCTCGCTATGCACCACCTGATGCCTGACTCCAAACGATATCCCCAAAGCCATCATCACAGCCCTTCCAGCACGGGAAGCGGTTTCTTTCGCGCGGGCCCTCCTTTTCTATTGTATGCCTGGCCAGCATTCACTATCAATCCTCTGTCGTTCGCGGGAACCGGTCCCCTCACTGCCGCCTCGGGCTGTGTGGCCGTCAACGTCTCCATTGCCAGTTCCCACATGTCGTGTCGCTCTTTGCTTGTCGGATCCTTGCTCGCGGCGTTCTTTAAGCCTTTCTCCTTTCCGACCTTTGCGACCGTGGTCAAGCGGCGCAACGCATCCTCGCCCTGTCGCGCCGCCTTTGCAGCTTCTTCTCTGATCTTTCTCGCGTCTCTTCCCCGCGCTGGGTCTGGCAACGTCGTTTTGTATGTGTGTTTACTGGGAAATGATGGGAACCTTTTCGGGATGTAGGTTTTCGTCTTCTTCTCAATGTCACCGCTCAAGGCGTCTCCAAGCAAGGCCTCCGTCGACGCTGGCGCCGTAGCCAATCGCTCTTCTGGCACAGGCTCGAGTTGAACGAGTAATCTAGACTTGGCTACCGGAGGATCAAGGTGTGGCTCTATGTCCGACAGGGAAATACCCATCTGCTGAAGAGCGTATTCAAAATCGACAGGTGTAGGCTGCGCACGCCGGCAATTGAGCATCGAGGTGGTCACCTTGGAGAGAAAGTGGGTGCTGACTGGAGAGTGTCAGTGAGCAGCTCACAGGAAGTGAAAGCCAATACAGACAAGTATCGATTTCCGCGCAAAACATCTCAACCGCCCCAGCATCTGCGCCTGTGAACCCCACATGCTCCAGAACCAATGCAGCCGAACGCTTCAGCAGATGGTCGGGGTCGTCGCTGAACACAGAAGTTCTGTGCAAGCCCTCCGCGAGGCGCTCCTCTGGTGGCGGTGTGTGTGGCATGGTAATCTCGAGTCGTCTTCTCTTTGCGCAAGACTGGTCTGGATGGCCATCGTCGCTGTCGGAAGGTGTCGAGCGTTTCTTGGAGACTGGAGATATGGGAGCCATGGTCACGAAGGTAAATCATGTAAATCGGGCGGTTGGCTGTGAGTGGTCGAGTTGGTGGGTTGTTGGCTTGGTGGGTGGTTGAGGTAGAGTGCTCAAAGAAAGCAGGATGAAGTTCAAGCCATGCTTTTTCTTCCACGGGCGCAGTGATCGCAAGTCGTGGGCCGAGACTCGTTCTCGACGCCTCCGGGTTTCCTTCCAAGTTGCCTTGCCGCCGGGAAGTGGACCAGTCACGTGATCTTACTCCATCGCCTGTTGCGACTTCAACCTCAGACGTTCCTCTCAGAACCAAGACCGACCACAATTGAGAGCTCCCCACCAAAGTGCAAACATCCCTCACGATGGCAATTAAACCAATTACTGGAGTTAGTCGTCCGCCATCTTCTACTTCAGCTAGAATCGTCTCTTGAGGCGCCGCAGGGTTCTAGAATCGTGGACTGACTTCCTTCATAGATGCTCCGCAGGGGCCTCGTGCTTGACCTCAGTGTCGCCTTTGGTACGCAACTACTCCCCTCTAAGACATCTACAAGACGATCGGGGTAGACAAGTCTGGTCTGGGCCAGGAGTAGAGAGGCGTGGGACTGGATTGATGAGGAAATCGGGCAAGCGCGGTAGCTGATTCGATACAGGTCTCGGGACAACATTCGGATATGCATACTGGTAGGGAATTCTAGACCTGTGGTGCGATATCTACAAATAATGACTCGTCCTCGATTGCAGGTACGGATACCATGTCCCAGCCGTCGCCAAAAGAGATGCATACTACGCGAAGCTGGAGGATCAACGAGCAGCCAATGCTGCGGCGTAGAGGCGAGGAAGTGAAGTAGATGCGCCGGGCGGTTTTCGTGAAGAAGGTTCGAACCGGAAGATGTTGGAGGGCTCATGTGCGGGGGTTCGCAGGGGATACAGCTGTACAATATCAATACCGACGGAGCTTTGGCAATACATACCCGTTTCTGAGCCAGGAGAAGTTCCTTCTGCTTGATGGTTATGAGGGAGACTCGAAAGCAGGATCCGAAGTGGCTGTGTGTGGGCTTGCATCTGTCCTGACCAAGAGGGACCTGGCAGACCTCGACTGAATTCGGGAGGGTGTGTCTGGAAGTCGCGAGATACCCTCGAAGCTAGGTCTTGGGGATTTGCAGACACGCTACCTATGTCTCGTTCCGCTCGTTTCGCTTTGCTTTCCAGAGGCATGGGACGAAGCTCATGGAAGGATCTGTTTTGCTGATGCGCCAATTCAGTCTAATCAGTCTGGAACAAGTACCTATCATGTGACCTTTTGAATGAGGCTTCCTGATCTGCTGTTGATTTCATGTCATTGTTAGGCTTCTAATCACGATTGCGCTCTTTATTTATTTGTTTCTTGTCAATTTCAAAGCTAGCTGATACCATGCTGCCTGAGAGAGCGAAGTGTTGATTGATTGTGCGCAAGTAGCTTTTCACCTCTTTGAAAGGCAAGTATGAAATGCTTGAACGAGTGTTTCTTACTTCCTATACTTAATGACCTGGCCATTCACAAAGCAACTCCCAGAAGTCATGGTAAAAAGATAATTAGCGAGCATTGGGAATGTCTGTACAGGCATCTTCATCGGGATCCTGACATAGGAAATTTGAGCGGACATGACGCGACCAGATGACACCCGTAACAGCCACGATGATACGGAAACGACACACCCGATACATGGGATACCGCTTAGATTTGAGCTATTTCTCAAAAGCTAGCAGATCACAATCATGTCAACAGCTCCATTCGTGCATCGCCAAAGTTCTTAACTGGATCGCATCCCTCGCAGAGAGCGGCCGGTCGTTTGATTAGACGCTGAAAAGGATGATTACAAGCGCCGACGTCAAGGGTCCGTTATATTCGACTACAGTTCTACTGTAGTTCTACTGTACAGTAACTTGCAGTGAGTGTACAGAGCCAGCAGAAGATCTCGGTAAATGTAAATATCGGGACAGGCCTTGGCAACCTTCCCCCGCTACTGCTTTCCGCCTAGCTCCGGCCGCTCTCGCTTGTGAAATCTATCCCACACTCTCCAATTTTGATTTCCACAACGCCGAGATTGAGCACTTTCAACGCAATACCTCAAGATGACCGAGCAACTCATTCTGAAAGGCACCCTCGAGGGTCACAGCGGATGGGTCACCTCCCTCGCTACGTCCATTGAAAACCCCAACCGTACGCTTCATTCCGTGCAGCAAGCTCCTGCAGACGGCATCTTTACACACAGTGCTAATTCGGGCTGCAGTTCTTCTCTCCGGATCCCGCGATAAGACTCTGATCATCTGGAACCTCAGTACGTCCAATTCTGCCGCGTTGCTCTGGTTGTTTTGAGGGTGATTGGGGTTGCGCGAACGGCGCCAGGGGAAGATGTTGGACTGTGGACAACATTTGCTGATACAACAGCAGCTCGGAATGAAGCCTCGTACGGTGTCCCCAAGCGATCGCTCAAGGGACACGAACACATCGTGTCTGATTGCGTATGTTCTTCTGGTCGGTAGAGCGCAGAATGAAGTGCTGAGACTCGATGTTAGGTGATCTCTTCTGACGGTGCCTACGCTCTCTCGGCCTCCTGGGACAAGACTCTCCGCCTCTGGGAGCTTGCCTCCGGTACCACCACCCGCCGTTTCGTCGGACACACCAACGATGTTCTGTCTGTCTCCTTCTCGGCCGACAACAGACAAATCGTATCTGGATCCCGCGACCGCACGATCAAGCTCTGGAACACCCTCGGTGACTGCAAGTTCACCATCACCGAGAAGGGACACGCCGACTGGGTCTCTTGCGTCCGATTCAGTCCCAACCCGCAAAACCCGGTCATTGTCAGCTCTGGATGGGATAAGCTTGTCAAGGTAAGAAGAACGTCAATGTGCGGCCCGCTACAGGTCATGCGAAATTCATATGATGCTACGCAACTTATAAAGTATTTGCTACTTCAGAGCCCGGGAGACCAGGCTATGAGACCAACCATCACCAGATGCTCTGATAACGAATTTTCGCATGGCTCGTTTTTGAGCGCCCGATTTCAATGAGACGTAACTAATCTCACTTGACAGGTCTGGGAGCTCTCTTCTTGCCGCCTGCAAACCGACCACATTGGACACACCGGTTACATCAACACCGTTACCATTTCCCCCGACGGATCTCTCTGCGCCTCCGGTGGCAAGGACGGAACCACCATGCTGTGGGACCTGAACGAGTCAAAGCACCTCTACTCATTGAACGCCGGCGATGAGATCCACGCCCTTGTCTTCTCCCCCAACCGATACTGGCTTTGCGCCGCCACCTCTAGCAGCATCATCATCTTCGACTTGGAGAAGAAGAGCAAGGTTGATGAGCTGAAGCCCGATTTCCAGACCGTGGGCAAGAAGAGCAGAGAGCCGGAGTGTGTCAGCCTGGCGTGGAGCGGAGATGGACAGACCTTGTTTGCTGGATACACCGACAACCTCATCCGTGCTTGGGGCGTTATGTCGAGAGCTTAGGGGGTTTGATCGGTTGCATGGTTGGGGGGTCACACGGTTAGGAGACATCGCGTGCTTTTGCGATACCTTGTCAATTGGCAAGTTGTACTCCAGAACTTAATGGCATCATGAACATGAGCTCAGTCAAACAATAGAAATGACAAAAAAAAATTGACATACGTGAGGGAGTGCTACGAACGACGAGTGTGTTTTAGGATGAGAACTTTAACCCGGAAATGCCGGCAAATTCTGATTGCGCCGACTGGGGCTCCAGGCCTACGATTCCCAAAGCAATTGTGACGGAGGATAGCCGACGACGGGATATCAAATTCGCTCGTTGGGTCCCAGCCACCCTGAGATATACATACTGTATCTAAGAGACTATTGAGCGTCTGATCTTCCAAGGGCAAGGCCGAGCCCCAATGCGCATTGAAAATGCCATCTGCTCAGCGTGTGCGCTCCGCGCATCAGGTTTCCCGACGTGACTGGCCACAACCGTTCGTAGATCATCCTCCGCATCTGGCGTCTGAATGCCGCGCTCCAGCTGCAACAGGCACTTCTCAGCTAGCTGACGCTGGATCGGTGTCGAGACAGCGTTCCGCTCGCTCTCTTTGAATTCGAGATCCGGGGACCAGGTCATCGTCTCTCTCTGCTCTCTGCCTCAGCCCTCTTCGCGCGTCGGCGTCTGGTCGCCCTCCTGATCCTGCTTCCTGGCCCACTCTCTCTGAAGATCCCTTCCCATCCTCTCCAGCCTGGCAGCCGCCCGTCTCGCGTCCCGAAGCTCGCCAGAACTTCCCGCCACAACAGACGCAATCAAGAGCGGCGCGTGCTGCCTCTGGCTCTGGCTCTCGCTGTCGCTCTGGCTCTCGCTCTGGCTCTCGCTCTGGCTCTCGCTCTCGCTCTCGGCCTCGGCCTCGTCCACCTCAGCCGGGCTTGCTCCGTTGGCCAAGGCGACCACTTCTTCTGCCGCAACACGAGAGCTCGCTGTGTCCGAGACGGTCGGCGACACGTCGTGGTGACGTTCCGGGGAGGCTCTCTCGTCAGGTGATTGCAGGTAGGATACCAACGCGATAGGGCCCGCGCCGGACGTCTCCACCATGAGCCGTTGGGGAACACCGAGGCCGAGTCGCGAGGCCGTCTCGTAGGCGCTGATGGAAGCCTGTGAAAGCCGAAAGTGCTTGTGCCTGTTGGCCTGGCGATGGGCCGGAGGAGGCACTTTGTGGTTGGAGGGATGAGCACACAATCGGCGTGAGCGCGCGATCGCAGAGATGGAGACCCAAGCTGTCGTTGGGCGACGATTGAGAGGCCATTGTGAATGCGGCAATGCTGCAAAGATGCGGTGCAGACAGACAGCTGAGGTCTGAAGGCTCCGAAGGCTCCAAAGGCGCTCCGAGCTCCCCTCCTCGAAAGGCCCGTTTTTAGCTCCCGGCTGTAGCGTCAAGGATTATTGCCTACAGACTTTGGCTTCTTGTGTATCTCGACACTCTTTGCACAACACCCACCCAGAGCCCTCCAGACACGGCACCGTATAGGCAGCAATCATGGCAGACGAAGACAAGGCCAAAGCCGAGAAGCTCGCTGCGGCGAAGAAGCGCGTACAGACCACGATCCAATTCCCCCGTGGGTTGCGCCCCGATTGACTTTGGCACAGGTCGAGGAAATGAAAAAGAAGAAACAGAAGAAGGCTGGGAGCAAAAAGGAAGACAAGTCGGAATCGGCCTCAGAGCCAGGCAAAGACGAACCCGCCGATGCCACGACAGAAGCAGCACCGAACGTGGTAGAAAAACCCGAGGAGAATGTAGACGAGAGCAAGGAGCAAGAGGACACAGTCCCAGAAACCACGCCAGACAGCCGGCAAAGACAACCGTCGCTATCTCTTCAATCCAAGATGCGGTCATCGTCGTTCAGGCAGTCGGCTGGAGGATCGCCAACCCCTGGCTTTGCAGTCTCCCCCGATGGCGGTACAGCTCCAGACATCTATCGCAAACAGGCTGCGCGGATCGAAGAACTCGAGAAAGAGAACAAGCGGCTAGCCAAGGAGGCAAGCGATGGGGAGAGGCGGTGGAAGAAGGCGGAAGAGGAGCTTGAAGATCTACGGGAGGCCGACGATTCGACAGATGTGAAGCCCGGTGCAGCGTCCAGTCCTGGCTCTGATGCGGAATTGGAGAAACTCGTATGGAACATCTCATCTCAGTTGGGTCATGGATGCATTACTATCGCTAATCGATGTGCAGAGATCTGAGATCGCAGCCCTCCAACGCCAAAATGCCCAACTCCAAGCCCAATCCTCCCGAAGCATCCGCCATGGCTCCTCTTCGTCCGTTTCTCTCTCCGCTCCTGCAAATTCCAATTATGAAGCAGAACTCGCCTCAAAATCCGCTACTATCGAGAGCATGGAGATCGAGATCTCTACCCTCCGCGCGCAAATCGACCGCGCAGCATCCGGCTCCTCGGAAAAGGAACAGATCGGTGCCCTCGAAGCTAAACTCCAGCGGAGCGAGCGCTCAGCTGAGATCGCGCAGAGGGAACTGGGTGACTTGAAGAAGAATCTAGAAAGGACGACTGAGAAGGCCGTAAAGGAGGGCAGCGAGCGGATTTCGGCCGAGACGAAACTCCGTACTCTTGAACGCGAAGCTGAAGAGTCCAAGTCCTTAAGCGAGGACCTACAGAAAAAAGTCGAGGCCCTTGAGAAGAAGGTTGCGACGCTAGCCACGTTACACAAAGAGCAAGACGCGCGTTCGCAGGTCTTGAAGAAGGAGAAGGAAAAAGCGGAGAAGGAATCGTCAGATCTCCGCGCCCGGCTAGCCGGTATCGAGAACGAGAACCTACGGCTCAAAGAGGAGCGGGAGCGCACGCGGAAGAGCCAAGCTCAGGGGATCGACGACGAAGGCGTTGACGAGCTCGAGAACGAAGAGCGCCAGCGCCTCGAGAAGCGGGTCCGCGACCTCGAGGGCGAGAACCACGAGCTCCGCCGGGGCGTGTGGCGCGACCGCAGGAAGGAACTCGCGGGCGAGGATTCCACGAGTCCGAGTGCGAGATTCTCGGACGTCGATCTGTCCGGGTCGCCTTCTCGAAGCACGGCGCCGGGGCAGGGCAGCATCGGCAATCTCCTGCAGAGTGGGTACAATGCCATCACGGGGTCGGGAGTGAACGGCCACGCGGATGGGTTGCTGGACGACGACGAGCTGGAGTTTGACGAGGAGGCGTTCAGGGCGGCGCAGGAGGCAGAGGCGAAGAAGAGGATCGAGAGGATCAAGGAGGTCAAGAGGGGACTGAAGAGTTGGGAGGGCTGGAGGTTGGATCTGGTAGAGAACAGGAGGGGTGGTGGGGACGGAGTCGGGGAGATCTTTGAGGTGTAGGGTAGCGGCTTTTCAGAAGTTCAAGATAGACTCCTGTCCTGTAAGAGTAGATGTTGATGATGCTATACCTATGCGATTGCGATACCTATTCTCGAATGGAGACTTCCTGATAGGTTATTATTGTACATTTCCATGTCTACGCGATACGTACCTAAGTACCCACATAGGTACGACCCTTTGCAGAAAAGAGCCAGTTCAAAAGCCGTCGCGATTCTCACGGACCCTTTTGCCCTCCCTCCCTCCCCCCCCTCCGTATCGGCCTGGAGCGGCGCACGCTCGCTTGCTCGTCCCAACCGGCAGCTGAATCGCGGCTCCGTGTGTAGAGCGAGCTACCATTCCTTCAAACTAAGGTACGTTACTTACAGTACATATGTACCATTTTCGAGACGGAAAGAAAGCTCACTCACGTTTCGAGATATCGAAGCAGAAGCAGAAGCAGAGGCAGAGGCAGAGGCAGAGGCAGAGGCAGAGGCAGAGGCAGAGGCGAGATTTATATGTACATATACATGTATACATAGGTATTTTTACATAGGTTTATTTATATGTAGGTACATATGTGTACATATCTACACGTAGGCTCATCTGTCCCTATCTAAGGCTACTACTGTATTTTACGCATACTGCTTACTTATTTACCTAACTACTTGCTTATTTACCTACCTACCTATACTTACCTAGGTACTTACTTACCTACCTACTTACTTACCTACTTACTTACCACCTACTTACTTACTTACTTCCTTACAGTATCTACCTACCTACCCACCCCCCTGCCTGTCTTAAGCTACTATACAGTTAAGTACAGTTCTGACGCCATTCTTTACCGTGATGCACCTGCTGTGTACACATGTGCTCACTGGCACGTCTCAACATCCGAGTCTCACTTCACTGCTCGTTCGCTTGGTTCCATGGCGAATTTCGATTCGACATTCGAAAATAAATGCGATGTGCAACAAAAACCCCGAGACCCGGCCTGCTCGTGCGCCAATCGCCAATCGAAGCTGCGAGTGAGTGGTATCTACTTCAGTAGTGGCAGTGGACAGGAGGCAGGCCCCCGAATTTGTGAGGGGTCTCTCCTTTTGTCTCAGATCCATTTTCGATAGTCTTGCTGCGATTTGCAACAAAGCAACAACCTCGGTCGGCTGCAATCCAATCAAGAATGGTGGCTCTCATTCTGCGTCAGCAAGCAAGATGTCTGCGAATCAAACGATGCAATCTCAAATCTTAGTCGGGAAGAGCGTGGTTTCATAGTCAAGAATATTCATTGAGTGGTCTATCTGCAGCCCATGCCCCCATTTTCCCGGCGCCCGAAATCACAACTCAGACCGTTATTGCAGACTTAGATGAGTTGTTGGAAAGCACGGTTGATGGGAGAGCGAATGTTGGGGACGTTTTTCCAGAAGTCGACGGTGGCAACAGCACGCTTGCTGATACCCTCGGGGGTGAACTCAAATTTCTACAACGTGTTAATTGTGTCCTGCTATCTAACGTTCAAGGGTAGTTATGTGGGGTATATCGCACCTTGTAGACATCCAAGTAGGCACCAGAGGCACCGAATCTGTTCAGACCGAATTGCTCGTGGGTGTATCGCTCCCAGCCCATAGTCGACATGACTTCAACGGATAGAGATGGGATACCATCTGGCAGGATGCTGAGTCTGTACTCCTTTGGCTGAGCATCAAAGACCTCAAAGCAAGGAATAGAGACAACACGAGCAGTCAAGTTGTGCTTCTCCTTCAAATACTTGACGGCGTCAACGCAAATGCCAACCTCGGAGCCAGTGGAGACCAAGGTGATGTCGGCCTTCTCGGCCTCGTGGACCGCGTATCCACCCTTGATGGCGTGGGCAATGGTAGAGTTCTCGAGTTGGGGAAGATTTTGACGAGACAGAGCGATGATGGATGGAGTGTGCTTCGAAGTCAATGCCACGTAGTATGCGGCGCTAACCTCGTTCCCGTCGGCTGGACGCCAGACCATGCAGTTGGGCAGAGCACGGAAATGAGTAAGAGTCTCAATAGGTTGATGGGTAGGACCGTCTTCACCAAGACCAATAGAGTCGTGGGTGGCAACCCAGATGACACGGACCTGGGACAGGGCAGAAAGACGGATAGCTCCGGCGGCGTACGAAACGAAGTTCAAGAAAGTACCGCCATAAGGGATGACGGTACCGTAGGCGGCGAGACCGTTCATGATGGCACCCATAGCGTGCTCACGGACACCGTATCTGATGTATCGTCCAGACCAGTCACCAAGTCCAGTAGAAGGTGGCTGGAAATCAACTGCCTCTTTCCATCTGGTCAAATTGGAGCCGGTCAAGTCTGCGGATCCTCCCATCAGCTCTGGAACTGCCGCGTGGATTTTCTGGAGGACAATCTCGGAAAGCTTGCGGGAAGCAACTGCGGAATCGGATGGAGAGTAGACTGGGAGGTTCTTCTCCCACCCTTCTGGGAGGTCACCGGCCAAGCGTCGCTTGAGATCCGCAGCCTCGGACTTGTATTGCTGGCCGTACTTCTCGAGAAGTTGTTCCCACTCCTTCTCAGCAGCGGCACCTTCGGCACCATGCTTGTTGTACATATCGTAGACCTCCTGAGGAACGACAAAAGACTGCTCTGGATTGAAGCCAAACTTGGACTTGACCTGCTTGATGTCGTCCACCTTGAGAGGGGAGCCGTGTACACCGTGTGTGCCCTCCAACAGAGATCCGAAACCAATGGTGGTTCGGAGCTTGATCATAGAGGGCTTGTCCTTAACGGCCTGGCACTTTTTAATCGCTGCTTCAATCCCCTCGAGATCGTTGTCGCCGTCCTCAACGACCTCAACGTGCCAGCCGTAGGCCTTGAATCGGAGGGCGACGTCCTCAGTAAATGCACAGTTGATGTCACCATCAATAGAGATGTGGTTGTCATCATAGATGGCAATCAAATTGCCTAATTGCAAGTGGCCTGCAAGCGAGGCCGCCTCGCTTGCTACACCCTCCATGTGGCATCCATCACCCAAGAATGTGTATGTGTAATTGTTGATGAGCTCGAATCCAGGCTTGTTGAACTCGCCGGCAGCATGGTGTTGAGCAATAGCCAAGCCAACGGCGTTGGAGAAGCCTTGTCCCAAAGGACCAGTGGTGACCTCAATACCATCGGTGTCGTGAGCTTCTGGGTGGCCAGGTGTGATGCTGTCGATTGACTGAAAGATAACGAGTAAGCCTTTTAGAACGCATAAAACATGCCATACAGCTTACTCGGAAAGCTTTGATATCATCCATAGAGATCTTGTATCCGGCAATGTGGAGGAGAGCATATTGAAGCATGCAGGCGTGGCCGTTACTATTTTTTTGTTTGGTCAGATGGCTATCGCAAACTTCACAAAAGCACCCAATTGGACTTAGGAACTTGTTGATTGGTTTCTCATGGAATTTTGAGGGTATGATTCGCCGCTGCACGGAAGTGCAGGTCATGGTGGGGTGTAAGGTTGGTGTTGATATCGAGCCAGCCGGACCTCTTTGCTCCCGCCGATGTTTGAAGACAAGAGCACTGGGGACTACTCACGAGAGGACGAATCTATCTCTGTTGATCCAGCTGGAGTTCTTCGGGTTGTATCTCAAGATCTTGTTGAATAGGACATGGGCAACGGGAGCCATTCCCCTGGTGCGAGTTAATCTTCCAGCTCTTGGGTTTTCCTCAAGGTCTACTCACATAGGCGCACCCGGATGGCCAGAATTTGACTTGAACGTAGCATCGACCTATGTTAAAACGATGAGCAGCTACTCTATCAAATCGTCACGGCGGGGACGAGTATGGTGGTTGAGGCGGCTTCTCGACCTTGATTGACGTGGCGATGGAGGGGTAAAGCGGGCGCGGTGAAGACAAGAAACTTACAGCCAGAAGACGGATGGCATTGATGGCCAGCTTGTCAAGATCAGTGTAACCCATGATTGCAGTTGTAATGCGGAGGCGATTGAAGTGGTTGGGACTGAGAGAAAGGGAGGGTTGTCGAGAGGAAAAAAGGGAAGAAAAGTGATGGAGGGGTGAAGTTGTTATCAACGTTGAGACCCGGCGGGCTGGGGCCACTGGGAAAGCGGGTCCGGGGTTGAAGTGCTCGTGGCCCAGTGGCCAACCCAACGTTTCCCAATCCTCAGCTCTCAGCATTCAGCATTCAGCGTTAAGCAGTACGGCATTTCTACTACTATAGCAAGACACGGGTTACCAAGTCCCGGGCCTTGGGAAAATGGGGCGAGAGCTGATGAGCTGATCGAGGCTATAGACGCATTGGGGCTTGTAATCATATTGCTTTCAAAACAAAACACAGGCAACTGATTGCATTCGACCTTGAGACGAAGTTGTAGTCCTTCCCATGCTCAATCTGGTCTTTTCTGACAAGTCATGCATACATGCACGCCACGGCTAGATACTGCAGGAATCTGAACAATCCTGACTTGCTGCGCTCGAGAGTCTCGGTTATGTTGTTGACACGCACACGGCTTGCTAGCCTGGACAAGTTCGCCAGGTGGTCGATCCGGCTGTGTCAGTGGTAGCAACGGGATTCTGTATCGTGCGCCACTAAAGTCCTGATCAAGGGAAGTCCGATGCAGGTATTCTGCTTTGCTTTGCCCGGGCGGAGTTCTCCATCTGCTGAACCGCTGATCTATTTCAAAAGGGCCACAGTCAATGCGGAAACAACTATTCCTAAGCTTTCGCTCTAACGACACACTTGTTGCTGGAGATACTCGACGAAGCGGAACGACTCGTCTGAACCGATTCGGCGAAATGTAAGCTTGGAAGGAGAACCGGTTCAAGTCCGCAGTCATAGTGTAATACTGACAAATGAGCCCACACGTCAAGTCTCAGATTGTGAGATGAAAGGTACCCGATGAATTTGTACCGGCTTAGCTTCCTTGATTTACAAACCCACAATCCGAATGTCCTCGCTGTAGCCAAACGCCAATTTTTCCACCTTCACAAGCATGTATAAGGTGTCCGTTTTCCAATCAGCCTCTTAGATCATGAGTCTTTCGACCTTGTCCTTTAGGGTTCGGATCTGGTTCATGAGGTCGGAAGCTTCGTTCGTGGTGATACTCGCAGCAATCACGGCGCGGGAGACACCGCAGGCGCGGCCCAAGCTCGTCTTGCTAGGAACGTAGACGTAAGGAACGTTCTGCGAACTATCAGTACTCCACAGGAAGACTTGGGGAGCATGTGTTTAGGTGCAGCGTACCTTGTCCTCGCAGAGAAGGGGTAGATGAAGGAGGATAGCGAGAGGAGCGGTGTCTGCAGCCAGGATGATGACCTCGGAAATACCTCTGTTCAGGGTCTTAGTCGCCTCGTTCGCGCCCTTCTTCAATTGTCTGGCATGGCTGGCCTGTTGGACAATATCGAGGATCTCTTGGGTAAGAGCAGCATCGGCAACGGGCCAGGCTGTGAAATAGTTAGCACGAACACAGAATTTTATAGACACAGCACGACTTGGCCTGCGGAGAAAATGGTTTCGAGAAGTGAACTATATATGTTTGGGAGAGGCGCGCATACCAGCAGATCCGTTTTGTTCGTCGGACATCTTGAATTATTTCGGGGCGGATTTCTTGTTGGAGGTCAGCAAATATGCATTGCGCGGAGGATGTTTGCAGGCATGCGCATAGCTTACTGTGAGTTGGAGAAGGTCTGGGGGTTTATGGAGACAGATTGATTGACAGGGTTCCTTGCGTTGGCTCGCCCTGCTTTTCTCTCGAATGGTGGTGGAGCTGTGAAGTTATGATCTCGAGAAGAAGTTCTCTTGTTACAAAAAAGTTCGAAGAATTGCGCGGGCCACTAGCGCGGATTTTTGCATGTACTATACCACATTGGGAGAAGCGCGGCAGAGCTGGTCCTTCTCGGAACCTCATCATCGCCATCAGAACAACACCTCTCCCCAAGCTCTTCGCCATCAATCCATCGTTCAATCATCACCCGTTCAGCCAACCCAAGCTTCACGAGTACTCTACACTCTCTAATCTAGATACCACTACCTTCACAATGGCGGAACTCGGAGACAGTTTGATCTATTGGTGAGTTGCCTGGCAGATGACGACTGCGCGTCAAGAAAAGCTGCATCTCGGAGTCCGCTCGCTCCCTTTGCAGACCCCATCATCTGGCTGTCACATCAACCAACAGATGCTAACCCTTCTACAGCCCGGTCTATGCAGTTCGTACTCCCAATATTCGCTCCTCCAAGAACGGTCTCGAGTCGTCCAGGTTATCCCATCGACAAAGCAAGGTTATTAAACTAACTATCATACAATAGCCATTCTTTGGTGCCATGGGATGCACCGCCGCCATCGTGTTCACCTGTTTCGGTGCTGCATACGGAACCGCGAAGTCTGGTGTTGGTATTTGCGCCATGGGTGTTCTCCGACCTGATTTGATCGTCAAGAGTAAGCCGAGGGAACATAAACGTATTGAAGGGTGACGTCTGACATGCGATCTAGACATTGTCCCAGTTATCATGGCTGGTATTATTGGTATCTACGGCCTCGTCGTCTCGGTCTTGATCTCCGATGGATTGAAGCAACAACTGCCCTTGTACACGGGTTTCATCCAACTCGGTGCTGGGCTCTCTGTCGGTTTGGCTGGTCTGGCCGCTGGTTTCGCTATTGGTATCGTTGGCGATGCTGGTGTTCGGGGTACTGCACAACAACCCCGTCTTTTTGTCGGCATGATTCTGATCCTGATTTTCGCTGAAGTTTTGGGTAAGTCATTATTCCTTGGTGGGAACTTGATGAAACACTGCGGGCCTCGGCCAGTGCTCACAGCAATATCTGGCTACTCTAATGCTGCGCCAGAGAACACTTACTGACACATAACAGGTCTCTACGGCTTGATTGTGGCCCTGCTCATGAACTCCAAGGCCAGTTTGGACGTCTCCTGCTAAACACAAAGCCCATCGACCGTAAGAAGAGGAGCCATCGACAATCTACGAACGCACACAATCCTCTGCGACTATCTGTGAATATTGGCTGGCAGTGCTATGAAAAAACAATGGTCTGAGTAATACCGGCTCGTGAGAGGAGGCTTAGGATTTGGGGGTCAGGTCATCGGTGAAAACTGTGTACTCTTTGCCCGGTTTTTCTTTTATAAGAAAGGGCGTTTCTAATGCATAGAGTAGAGACAACATCGACGGTGGGTCGGGTACGGCCGTGTATGTTAGTATTTCTATTGTTGGTATCAATGCTATTTCTTGTGTTTGCGGGTGTGGATGGTGGTGGCTGTGATCTTGAGCCAGGTACAGTACGAGTACGAGTGATAACCAAGACTTGGGGATCTGGACATGCAGATTGAGGCGCAGTGAGACATTCGAGAAGAACACCCGAAACGAGACATTCAACTGAGATACTTCCGTTGTACGGCAAAATGCTGGCTAGAATAGCCACTTGCACGTCTCCAACCTCCGATCTCGCGGGTATGGGTGCCTCACCCTTCACACCCGGCATCAACATACTAACTACTGCGTCTCCCAATTAATCCCCTCCTACGCATATTTCTCCAACCATTAGACGGCCTGTACCCGATCAATCAAGCAGAGTGTCAACACTTGACAGTGCATCATAGCGATGTATATCCTGTCCAATGGATGGACTTCGATGCTGCCTTTTCATCGCCAAGGCATATTGCGTTCTCCAAGAAGCCATGTGCGTACACCTCAACGAAAAATGAGAAAGGGGTGTTGTGGCTGAGGGAATCTTTCTCTCAAGGTGCTGGATGGCGAAGAAAGATGGGTTGCGGATCTGTACCTGATATTCGAGTCATCTTGTCTCTGGGTTTTTTTCCTCTGAAGTCTATCCTGCTCCTCACCTGGTTTT
The DNA here is from genome assembly GCA_009599575.1 of Blumeriella jaapii. Classification (NCBI taxonomy): domain Eukaryota; kingdom Fungi; phylum Ascomycota; class Leotiomycetes; order Helotiales; family Drepanopezizaceae; genus Blumeriella; species Blumeriella jaapii. The sequence goes on from VWND01000064.1 coordinate 148,604, forward strand.
TTCGAGGCTTAGATACGTCTCTCTCGACGTGGTGACTAGTAGCTGCCCTTTCCCTATCAAGAGCGACTCTTTTGTTATTTACATACGTTCATTCTCTCTCGCCGCAAGATGGCTACTAATTGCTCAGTAAATTTTCCTCTCTGGGTCATCGTCTATCTGGCTGTCAACAAATGAGTTTCTCGCGCCCAATCACCAGCCCAGCCATCGTCCTATTCGCAACGTAGGCAGACCCTCTCCCCTTTCCTCGACGCACACATGGGCCAGCCACGACGCCTCTGATGCTTCTGCATGCGCGTACATCTATCGGTGATTCGTGTGACAGTGAGTAGGGATAGGTGTGAAAGAGTCAGCAGAGTCAGCAGCGGTGGAGGAATAGGAGGTTGGGCAAGTAAGCTCACGGTGGATCAAGCACGAAAAACGATATCAAAATCCGCCATGCTGCTGACGGAATCAGCAGCACGAACAACGAAATCATTTATTAGACACCGTATGGAGATAAGGTACTTAGTATTCGGCACGATGTGGCCTATCAAATCGTCCGGTGAAATGACCCCCTACGAAGTTGTTGTTTTAATTCTCTTAGCGACTCGCCCATGGGGAGGATTGGTACCGCATTAAGGTAGGGGGCACTGAGCTTTTCAAGTCTTTTCGCTGCAAGACGTCTTTGCATGGAGATGGCTAATCATGATAGTAGTAGGAACCGAAGGTCGGACAGAAGTCTTACGTTGGGAAGAGATAGGTAGGTCAAACTAAGTACGCGTATATATATGTAGGTACAGTACACATCCCGTTCTTTCTAAGAAACTGGAGCCACCACTCCCTTCAATAAGTCGGATCTCGTTCATTCAATCATTCATTCTCGAATCACTCTCCTTGAATCACACCAAACTTTCACGGTTCTTTACTTTGCCATATCTCGAAATCGAGGGCACCAAGACCCATTCGAGTCTCCAATCCACAGATGTGCAGGCCAACAACGTCCGGTGCGTTTGGTCCCTGCACACTTTCCTGACACCACATTTTCATTCCCCCTTGATAATCCCCAAGGCGCATACATTTGCATACAACGGGCGGGATGGGGGAAAAAGAAATCCTGTGTGGGTCGTCGTCCAGCTTGTCTTGCATTAGATATATAACTCTAGTAGATGATGCAGAACAAGATGATGTTTTGGAACTAACGTTTCTTTGCAAAGAGGGGGGAGTGCGAGATAACTCAGTGAGTGATCGGTGTTTTCCACAGATCGGTAGAAGTTAGGTACCTTAGGTAGGTACTGTAAGTAGGTAGGTAGCTAGGTATATCGCTTTCTGTTTGGGGCTCTCGATCTGGGAGCTGAGAAATTCAATTGTAGGTGCTTCCTAGCTATGTGCGCTATCAGCATCCCGACACGCCGGGCCTTGACGAATCGTCCAGCACTACAGACTAGAGTAACTATTGAAGTAACCGTGAATTTCATGAGAATAAACCGAATCTGCCCCTTGAAGATGCACAGTTCATGGCGAGGCATAGTACAAACGCAGGTTTGGAACTCAATCTTTGCGTTCTGATTACATTACACAATTAGCACAAAGCTTGGAAGAGCCTTGTAGGTAACCTACCGGTACGTCTCATTATATCTATATTCAAATTATTGAGATTGCGCTAGTGGTTGTAATTAACATCAGATCGAATTTTGGGCTCAGCAAGCTTAAACCGGGTGGACATCCTATAGATGACCTCCAGCAGCTACATGTTTTCACCAGCTTCTCTCCCTCCCCTCAGACTCTCGATCCGCCGACCAACAATTACTCACACCACTAGGTATGAGAAGCTCACTCCTCCAAGGCTCAGAACATAGTTAAAATCTGATCAGCGTGAAGCCACATGTGCAGACAAACTTCGCCTGTCAGAGACCTCTCTACTGCCAGGTACTGCTCCCATGTTGTACTTCAAATCCGTCTCCATGACCACTTTTCCTCAAGAGACAGCCATTACGGTCGTAAAGAAGCAGAGCAGTATGTCGATTTCCCGAGCGCCCTCCGGAGAAGGCTCACCGGGTGACTGCCTTCGTCATGCAGGGTCCCTTGGCCCTGGAAATGCAACGTTCGGAATCATTTGTGGACGATGGTGTTACGGGCCTTTTGTGCACCCGAGTACAAGAGTCCCGAGATTGGAAGAAAGAGGAGAGAGTAAGGACGGTACAGTACATACCATTTTCTGGAATTCTTCGTCTCGGACGAAGCTCGGCTAGCGATCCGATCGACGATGTTGACTTCGCTTCCGAGTCTTTGAACCGCTCGGAATCATCTACAGTACCCACGTGGATGCGATGCATGGTTCAGACGAACTCGCGAGTTCATAGCATTCTTGTATTACATATCCCGGCCTCTGATCATAAGCTCGCAGCTGCGCCAGGAATCTATTCATATACACATACCCACACCTGGCCCATCTTCATGCATCCCGAACATCAAGCAAATCCAATCCTAGGAAGTCCCAGCTTGAGCCCCCGCCAAAACCAGAGTGCTATCAGACAGCTGCAGCGCATCGTGTCCCTCCCCTACGTACCCGTCGAGTACTGTAGCTTATCAGATCCCCGCGGCGATCTTCACCGTATCGTACGATGGCTTGCACCAGTACAGTATGAACATTGGACTTGAAGTTATAGTGCGTGCGAAGAAAAAAGGAAAGAGGCCAAAAACAACAACAACAACAACAACAGTAACAGCCCATACTTTGGTGTGGCTCTCGGTTTCTCGGTTTCTGTTATGTTTCGTTTGATATCATTCTCCTCCGCATCCGAGTCGTGCGTATTTTCTCGGAGCGAAAAGCTGTCCGAGACGACATGTTCGAGCCAGGGAAGACAGCTGGACATCATCAACATAAACCTTTATAGATCTCCCAGCACGCACAGCGCCGGAGTCGCTGCCCTGATCTCGATTTCCTACACTACACTACGCTACAGTTCGACTCCTGCTTACCTAATTCAGAGACAAACCTAGCCAAGACCCGGCTAGGGTTTAAGCGTATTTGGACCTTCTGTACTTAACTTATCTTGAGAATCACTATAACTACAATACAGTACTTACGTGCATCTCTTGAACCTCAGTGAGATGATGATAATCTCATGTCGACCGTTCGAAGCGTTCATGTGCAGACCCTACAATTCTCAGCTTTGACGCATGTCCTCTGCCCACCTTATTCGTCAACCTCATAGATCTCGACCCAATCACAAGCACCACGGATCCATCCCCCTCGGGCAACGTGCATGCAGATTGTCTTCACCGTGGTATTTACCACGCCTACGTCGAGTATGAGGCTGGAAAAGGGAATCTCGGGCGCTCTCAGTCCTGGAGATGCCACGTTAACCCCGAACTCGACGGTGAGAGAAATCCACGAACCGCTAGCTATCTCGTGCGAACGAAAGCTGGCTAATATCAGGAGAAGGCCGACCACGTAGAGATTGAGCAACGGGAATGGCCTATTTTCAGTCTCTTCTCGATACACTATCTCAATAGCCTGAACTGCTGTTTTGGGCTGAAACAGCGAGTTATTGGACTTCGCCACTTTCACTGCAAACGCCATCTCTCAGGCCTACGAGAACCCTTACGGACGAAACGAGCGAGCCAGCCAATTGCTCAGAGATCTCCCCGGCTCGGCCTCATGTAGCAGCAGCAGCAGCAGCGGGCGGGCGGGCATGTACCAGAACTTATAATCCGAGTTACCTAGCTCGGTCAGCCTGCATGGAGAGATACCTGTCGATGGTAACACGAGGAGACGCAACGCCCCCCATGGTCTTGCCGTGTACCGTCAGCGCAGCACGACGGGGGTCGCCCAGGAGGACGATGAACGATTGGGGGTCCTGGCTCCTCGCTCGCAAAGTCATCGCCGTGAAGCTGGCTGTGAGGGCTGAGGTAATAGGGTTGTGCGTGAGGTGATCTGACCATGATAGGCTGCGGGCCTGTTTCCAGGACCCCTCTGCTGCCACATGTTCGGTGCCCCTGTGCCGTATCGTATGTAGTTATGTATGTATGTCTGCGCCATGCTGCTGCCCCTCTCCTGTCCCCTCTGACGGTTGCCGCGGTTCGCTCTGGCTGCTACCTACAGTATCTATGCCGTCGCCGCGTTCCCAAAGAGTGCGTTTAGAAATGGGAGCAGCAAGCCCCCCGGTCTCCCCGGAGCACAGAGTTTTTACCGCTCGACATGTAAGAGATTCGGGCGCTGATTGGAGCGAACAGCGTTCCCAGAGCGATCGAGATCGAGGAAGGGCGGTATGCGCTGTTGTCTCTCTCGCTCTCTCGCGCTCTCTCTCTCTCTCTCTCGGGGGCCGTTCGCTCTGGGGGCCGACATGGGGAGGGGACTTTTATGCAGGGTCATCTGCGTCCAAGTATATTCCATCCATCGACCAGAATTATCCCACGGGGATGGTAAGCGGAAGCGACAGTCCTGCTCGCTCGTATGATGACTTAAGGCTCCACTCTCCCACGAGCTTCGATGCTTTTCGGTGTTTTGATCAATTGCCACCAGCACCGCAATCTCGTGGAATATCTAGTATTCAATCTTCCTCAACCACTGCCTTTGAGTTTCCCAAGATCAGGCTATTGCCGCCGTCTCACAGCACACCAGAGTCGCTGTCGCTCGGACGATGTCGGTGGGACATTATACCGATAGCATGGACAACAAGTCCTACCTGATGACTCCCGAATTGACTTCGCCATTATACGATGGCACGTCCAGCGACTCCTCAGCAAGCTCGCCCATGAACTGCCACGTGAGCAGATATCTCCCACGGCCAGCATGCTCTCGTGCTAACTTTTCATGTGAAGGGCTTCGATACTCTCTACGCTGCAAGCAGCTACATGGCATACCCCGCATTTCCCATGCCATATCCAATGGCCGCAGGGGAAAGCATGACAGCACTGGGTCTCATCCCCGTCGAGCTCGACATCGAGGCATTGTACGAGGACCACGACCGCCGGAGAAAGAAGAACGGAAGCGAGAAGACGGTCTCCTCGCACGTGCATTCGGTAAGCGGCCTGATACCTGCCTCCTACACGTCTCGGTGAGCAAGAGGCAGACCGATAGTTAACACAGCATCCTCAGCGCCGCCGCGCCCAGAACCGCGCCTCCCAGCGAGCCTTTCGGGATCGAAAGGAGAAGCACATGCGCGAGCTCGAGCAGCGGCTCGGCGAGCTCGAAGGCCGCCACAGCGATCTCTCGCGCTCCTACGAATCGCTGCAAATCGAGTACGCGAATGTGAAGCAGGAGCTGGACCGGATGCGCCAGGACGGCAGCAGCGGCAATCGTGGTGGACCCGGCAGCTCGAGCAGGAGTTCCCAAAGCCAGAGCAGCGAGTGGGAGGAAGAGACGAAGAGCGAAATCCTGGATCCGCTTCTTTTCGACGTCTCGGCCTTCTGCTTCGATCAGGATGGCGGACCGAAGGAACGAGAATAGGCGCGGGCACTAGCTCGGGGGGGGATGGCTTTTGGCGTTGACGACGGGGACTGGGTGTGGGGGGGGGTGGTTATGTCAAGATTTGAAGCAGGCTGACGCTCTTCTATTCTTCTTCAGCAGCATTTTTCCGGGAATTGGGTTGAAATCTAGGACGGAGATACCAGGCCTGGCGACTCCGCCATGTTCTGGCCGCGGCCCTTGTCGTGGCCATCTTGCTTGATACGTTGTAACTGTAATGAATGAACGCTGGCTGCCCAGCAGACTCTACCCAGTTCTGGGAGTTGATGTTTCTCCGCGTGATGGTGATGGCGATGGTGATGGTGATTGGGGTTAAGGGTAGTAGTGGCAGACAGACAGACAGCTCTAGCAATCAATTGCAACAGCGCTTGACGACGAAGTTGACGAAGGAGTTGACGAAGAAGTTGGCGAAGAAGTCGAGCAAGAAGACGAAGACGAAGGCACCCAAGTTTACCAAGCGTGGCGGGCGACAAAAGGAAAGAAAACATGGGCGCTCGAATGTCGATACTTCTGCTCACACGCACAAGTCAAAAGAAGAAAACTTGACAGAGATGCGGGCGTGACTGGACGGTACGGGGATGCCCGATCCGAGAATCTCCATTCCTTGCGATTCCAATTCTCATATGCCCAACCCCCCAAACTCCATCCCAATCCCATCCCATTCCCTCGCTCTGTCATCCGTGATGATGAAGATCTATTTTACCAACTCCACCCGAACAACAATGAGAACAACCATGTAAATGTACACATTACACACGCAAACTCAAAATCTAAGATTCCCCCTTTCAAAGGGCCCACTCTCCGGCTCAATGCCCCGTTCGTTTCGATTCCTCCTCCCGCGAGGCGAGAAAAAATCCGCAAAAGCACAAAACAAAGAGGCCCAACGAGGATTTGAAGACCAACCAGATTGTCGGCTTTTTCTCCGTATCCTGCGCTCGAAAAACATAAGAAGAGGAAAAAAGAGAGAAGCAAGCACCACCATCTCACCATCATACGCCTTGGATCCTGCGCCGCTTTTTGTTGAATCGAGGGCAGAGAACGAAGGAAAATCGTGGGTATCCTTGACAAGTAAACCATCCTCTACGCAAAACAAAGGTGGGAATCATTCCTCTATAAACGACAGAACCGAGTGCAAAATGTGCTCAACGGTGAGCTCAAGCGGGAGGATGAGGAGGCGTTCCGTTCACAACTGGCATGTCCGTATCCTTGGACGGGCTACACGGATCAGCCTCTGAGATTGTGATGCTGCTCTTAGTCACAGACGGTGACTCCGACTCTTCGGGGATGGTTGCGAATTTCTCCAGGATTTGTTTCAGGGCTGGCCGGCGGATGGGCTTGCTAGACGAGAGTTAGGGTTTGATTCGGGGTACAGGGGGGGCAACGTGCCTGAGAAACATGTCCATCCCAGAGTCGTAACAATCCTTCACGTTACTCTCTTCTGCGAATGCTGTGAGAGCGACGATGGGAGCCGAGTATCCCATCTGCCGAATCATCCTTGTACTTTGGAGACCGTCAAGGTTTGGCATCTTTGCGAGTTGTCAGTCAAGCAATTGCCGCTCTGGAGGGAACCCATACCTGAACGTCCATGAAGATGAGATCAAAGTACTCTCCTTTCGCCATGTTTTCTCTGACCTGGTCGTAGGCTTCTCGGCCATCTTTTGCTACCACAACGTCATAGATTTCCTCCAGTTTGAGCATGCTAAAAAGACGTTAGCCTCTTCATACAAAAATGGGGCCGGTGAGGAGAACATACCGTAACACAATTTCGATGTTGATCAAGTTGTCCTCGGCTACGAGCACGCGAAACCTCGAGCTAGCCTCTTTGCTAGATGATGTCGATAGCTCAGTGAGCGGTTTGTTCGGGTCTACATCGGCAATCGGTGATGTCGCGGTGAAAAATGGTTGACTCAAGCCAACAAGACGGAGCTGCGAATCCTTCTCAAACCCTTTCATCGGGCTCACTTCTCCTGACTTTCGGGGAGACAGAGGCCGATTTAAGTCTAAACTAGGAGGCCTTGAGGGATGGCAATCCGAACTGGAGGTCGAGGGAGGCCGAGATTTGATATGCTTCAAAGGTATCCTCATCGTAAATGCTGATCCATGTGGTTCGACATCAGAAAGAGTGATGCTGCCTCCCATCAGACCGGCCAGCTGGGAGCAGATTGACAGTCCCAGTCCTGTTCCACCATATTTCTTGCTCAGTCCAAGATCGCCTTGCACGAAAGGTTCAAACACGCGATCTTTCAGTTGCTCCGGTATCCCAGGTCCAGTGTCTTCAACCTCGAACTGAAATAACAATGTCCTGGCACCGGGTGGGGGTGGTGACTGTGGCCCCTCTTGATAACTGATCCGCGGAGAGGCTCTCGGGTTCATCGGGTTGATTTGCAGAGCCGTCCCAAGTGCGGGCTGAGACGAGTTGGAGAGTTGTCTTGAAACATGAGAAGTGTTCGAGGCACGGTCATTGAATTTCTTGGATTTCGAGTAAAGCTGAGAGCTTTGTTTAGACCCAGTCGAGCTTCTGCTGCCGTCGTGCATCGATTCCGCGTCACCAAGACACTTGATTCGAACCTCAACTCTCCCGCCCTCAGGAGTGAACTTCAGACTGTTGCTCACAAGATTGATGATAACTTGCAGGATACGATGCTGGTCGCCCCAGAGACAGAGGTCTTTCAACCTGCCAACACCTGCTGGGCCAGTAGCGGGCGGAGGCTTCCCGTTTGGCATTTTGCAGAGATCCCGATCCGTCTCCGTATCGGTGCTGAGGAACTTCACACCGAAAGTAATGTTGCTTTCTTGAACTTGTGTTGCGAAAATCGTGAGAATCTGCGTTTTGATGTCAGACAGACGGAATTCCTTCTCGTCCAGCGTCAATTGCTGCCCAATCTGGTTCTTGCTGAACAGCAGGAGGTCATTCAGCAGGTGCAGCAACAAGTCTCCCGACTTGTAAACAATGCCAAGACTGCGCTTGATCTTTGGCAGGTCATCTTCGCCCATGCAGACCGCGCACATGCCGAGAATCCCATTTAACGGCGTCTTCAGCTCATGCGAAATGTTCGCAATGAACAGCGTTTTGCTCTCGTTCGCGGCTTCGGCCGCTCTCTTGCTGATCTCTAGTTCCTCGGTACGCTCGGCAACCTTGCGCTCGAGGCTGGAATACTGCATCGTAAGTTCGTCCAACATTTCGTTGAAGGTTGCTAGATTGTGTGAGCATTCAGGTCAACCATGCAGCTCCAGGAACTTACCCGTCAGTTCCGTAAGCTCGTCAGTGATGTAGTGTTTCCGGTCTCGAACTTTTCCTGGAATCTTGAAGACCCTTCTTGTCTCCACCTCCTTGCGTTCGAGATGGCTTTTCCTTCGTCCGTTCGACGTCAATTGTCTGAGTCTCACCAAAACGCCTTTCTTCGAGTGCGGTGGGCTGCTGTTGCCATGTTCCGACTCATCCACACCGTCTATGAAGATTTCGCGGTCATCTACATCACTCCGCATGCTTCCATTGGGCGTGTAGCCTGGGGGTGCCATCGACTTCTCCGTCGCATCCCGCAGTCTTCTGATCGGGCGAACACTGTAATGGACTATGGGGAGGACGATAGCCAAGACCAGACCTACCGTGCCGAGCACACATGCCAGGACTATGGTCCGGAGCCTTTCAATGGGAGAATAGGCTTCAGAGTGGCTCTGTTCCACAAGGAGGAGCCACGAGACCAGCGAGCTCTGCGGTCTTGCGAACCCTATCGCCACACTCTCCCCCTGTTCGTTGGTGGTCTTCAAATGACTGCTGGCGTTGTTTACCGTGTCATGTCGTTCGGCGAAACCATCGACAGCAGCCGGAAATTGCTTCATGCTGAAAGCCGGAGACACCAAGTTCGTTAAGTTTTGGCTAACTTGGTCAGAAATGAGAATGCCCAAGACGAGAAAATAAGATGGAGATGGAAATGCTGAGGAGGTTTGTGACCTGCCAAGAACACAGTGAGATGTTAGCTTACACATATTTCTCGTGCCGATGGATCTGTCCTGGGAAGTGCAGAGGAGGAAAGACATAACGGACGATGGCATCCTCCAGCACACCCGGATCCGCTGTGTAATTTGCACTGGAAGGGCGTTGCTCGTATTCAAACAGGTTCTCTCGCCGATCCGGGCTCACGAGCAACACGATACCGGTATCGGCCAAACCCTCGCGGGTCTGCGTGACGCTGATGAGCGATGTAGCCGCCGCCACGACCGTCATGTAGCCTAGGACCATCGACTTGTTGTCATTGTCGGTAATGGGGAGGGTGAGCGACAGGAGTGCGTAAGAGTCGTTGACCTGAAGCGGGCCGAGGAGAAGCTCCGACGTGCTGTTCAGCGGGAGATCGGCGAAGGCGGACGCGGTGACCGCCTGGACAGAAGGGTCTATGGGGTCGGGGGCCTCGGTGGTGGTGTAGGTGATGTTGGGATACAGCTGGGTGGGGTATCCGAGATCTGTCTCATCGCCCAGCTTGGCCGTTGTCCCGTCCGGGTAGGTTGATGGCAACCTGATGCCGGCATTCGGGGCCGTCACCCTGAACAGATAGGGAGACGCACCGCCGCTGCGCTCATCCCTCCCCGACGTCGAGTTCCGCGAGAAGACCTGAATCTGCAGCAAGGACGAGAAGCCCCCGCCTTGGAGCCGACAATCAGTCCCAGGCACGCTTGCGTGTGTGTTGGAAGGGGTAGCACGTACTGTCCAGGGCACTGGTCACATCTTGGAGGGCGCCGGCCCAGTTCATCGAGGTCTGGTTGCCGCGGTAGTACGACTTCAAGGCCTGGTTCAGCAGGATGCGGGTCGTGATGGTGGCACAGGTCGACTGAATCAGCTGGAGGCCCGACGCGATCTGGGCCGCCTTCAGACTCGCCGTCAGGCTCAGATCTTGGCTGGTGATGTTGACGACGAAGTTCTTGTTGTTGATCCACGTCGCCACGGCGAGGATGGCCAGCGGCAGCAGCGACGTGAGCAGGATCACGACCGCCAGCTGCTCGCGAATGCCAATCCGCATCTTGATCGACGTGGGCGGGAGGTTGGATCTACCGCTGGCGACACATGTTCCGACGGAGGGGGGCGATTCTGCTGCTGCTGCTGCTGCTGCTGCTGCTGCTGCGTGCTGCGCTGCTGAGCTGAGCGGCGACGTCGGGGCGAGGTGAGGAACACACGTACATCGTTGTTGTAGCAGAGAGGAGAGGAGGAGAGGAGGAGAGGAGGAGGTGGTGGAGGAGGAGGTGGTGGAGGAGGTGGAGATGGAGGTGGAGATGGGGTTGGGGTTGGGGTTGGATGGAGCTGTCGCTGTCGCTGTCGCTGTCACTGTCGAAGCTGCTGCTGCAGCCGCGTTCTAGCGTCTACTGTAGGTTGTGTCGCGGAATTCTTATTTTCCCGGTCCAGGTCCAGGCGCCCGGGCAGAGCCGCCTCGGCAACGTTGGCCCCAGGGGTCCGACGCGACCACCATCTGTAGTGCTGTACATCTATAGAACATCTATAGGTACTGTACACACTCTACTGTACTGTACGATGTCAACCCCCGAACTACGAACTGCGGTGCTGACACTTCATCTTCCCATGCCACCGGATGGCGACGACGAGCAGAATGCGCGGCTCCCGTACGGTCAAGGCCACCCCTCGGAAGATCCAGTCGTGATCTGGCCATGCCATGCCCGGCCCGGCCAGGCCAGGCCATGCCATGCCACCACGGTCTGTCGGCCCAGTCTCGGTCTGGACAACCTTCTCCGCCGAAACAAACTAAGAGCGTGATACTGTCACAATACGCGAAACCAAACTCGAAACAGAGCACAATCCGAGCGACGATACGAGCGACAGTACGACACGGACCCTTCGTGCGGCCGGCAACGTGAGGCGAATTGAGTTAAAGGCAATTTAAGTCTTATCCACTCTTCCTTGTGCCATACTTGGCCTTTTTCGAGCGCGACTTGGGACGGTACGGTACATACGTGTGGACCGAGCACGCGCCCTGTCGTGACTTGCAAGCTCGGGGACCAGAAGTCTTCTTTCTCTCGGGGAAGTACTGTGTGAGATGGATGATATCTTGTTATCGTGTTAAATCCGAGGCATTCTGGTTGCCCATATGCTCGATGGGTGTACGGTAAGCGACCCAAGCTCGGTTCGAAGCTACGGATCCTGGTCGCGGACTCACAAGTTCTGCTATACGACAGTAAGAGAGTATTTAAGCATAAGAAAAAAGAACATGATGAAGCAAACAAGAAATTGCTAACTGATCGCATCGAAGAATCCGGATCGCCTACGAGTTTTATGTTACTAAGAGAATATGTAAGCACGAGAAAAAAGAACGTTACGAAGCAAAAAGAAATTGCTAACTGACAATTCGAGTGAGTCCTGATCGCCCACAAGTTCTACTTTACTAAGAGAATTTCTAGACATGAGGAAAAGAATATTATGAAATAAACAACATTTCGCTAATTGATGATACCGCACAAATCACGATCGCATAATATTCGAGTGCCCGCGGAATAATAGTGGGAAGGCAGCCCACTATTACAAGTTTTGCTTTACTCGGAGAATATTTAAGCATAAGAAAAAAAATGTTATAAAATAAACTAGAAATTGTTAACTGATAACATCGAATAAATCACGATCGTTTACCAGTTCTATCTTACTAGAAGAAAATTTATGCATCAGAAAAAAAATGGTTATGAAATAAACAACAACTTGCTGACTGATAGCACCGTATAAATCCGGATCGCTTACAAGCTTTACCTTACTAATGGAGTATTTAAGCATGAGAAAAAAGAACGTTGTAAAGTAAACAACAACTTGCTCATTCATAACACTGCATAAATCTTGATCGCTTACAAGGTTTATTCCACTAAGATAGTGTTTAAGCATGAGAAAAAAGAACATTAAAAAGTAAACAACAATTCACTAATTCATAACACCGCATAAATCACAACCGCCTACAAGTTCTACCTTACTAACGAAATAACATTCGATATCAACAACAATCCTATCATTTAAAAACAATCCTTAAACACAAGAAAGGAAAAAGTAAAAACCCATTACTGTACAACAACAACCCGCTATCTCATCGAATCCAACGCCTCCCGGCCACCTACCAGGTACCTACACATCCGACTCCACGTACTGTACCGAGTTCCCGTGCATTCCCAGCCCCGGAAGAAAGAAAAAACGGCACGAAGAAAACAACGTCACAGCGCGATTCCATGACCTCCATATGGTGTGGGTGAGTTGCAAGTTCTACAGCACTGGCGACGATAACAGCCACACACGATGAAACAGAACCGTGTGAAGAAAGTGACGAAATCGAAATGTGTACAAGTGAAGGTGTTCTGAGTGAATGAATGAATGTTTGTTTGTTTGTTTGTAAGCTCTACCTAGGTCAGTACATACAGTGTGTACAATGCGCACATTACAATGCCATACCTTACAACATAATACAACACATTACAACACAATACAATACAATACAATGCAATAGGTACAAAACAATACAACACAATCAATGCAATCCAACCCATACAACACAACACAACACAACACAACACAACACAGTACCAAACAAAACTCAACATGCGCTACACATCCCAGACCCCGACAACTTCCCTTAGCTACCTCTACATACCACCTACCTATAGGTACCTCTACATACCACCTACCTATAGGTTACATACCTTGATAACATCCAACCCCCCATTTCCCCCATTTCCCCCATTTCCCCCCCATTTCCCCCATTTCCCCCCATTTCCCCCTCATTTCCCCCCCATTCCCCCCCATCCCCCCCCCCCCCCCCCCCTCTCCCCCCAAAAAAACCCTCATTTCACAATCCGCAAAAAAAGTCTTATTTCCTCATCCCCCAGCCCCAAAAGCCGAGACGAGAATCGCCAAGTGGGAAGAGACACACAAAAAGACGGACGGTGCAAGACGAGCGAGCAAGCGAGCGAGCAAGCAAGATGTGGCGATCTTCCGAAACGAAAGCCCGTCCGTGTATCTAGGTAGGTACCTAGGTATGCAAGCTGGTCGTTCACAAGCGTTACAGTACAGCACCGCACAGCACAGCACAGTACAGCACTGTACGGTATAGTACAGTACGATGAGCTACGCAACGTGAAGGGGTGAGGGATGGATGAGCTTGGAGAGCAGAGATGGGGTTGAAGCGCCGGGAGAGGTAAAAAAAAAAAAAAAAAAAAAAAAAAAAAAAAAACCAGCAAAATGAAAACAGCAAAAAGGAAGGGAGTGATACATTGCGATCTAGTATAATCTCAAGGCATGGTCGCCCATAAGCTCTACTGCAATCTACCTACGTATCCTGGTTGCCCATAAGCTCTACTGTGATCTGTACGTGTCCTGGTTGCCCAGAAGCTCTCTACTGTAATCTAAGTGTTCCCCGGTCGCCCATAAATGCTCGACGAATTCTACCCTGGATCCGGATTCCCGACCCGCTCTGCTGGTCCTCAAAATTTCCGTCTCACGCTCCACCCGGAAGCCATCACGCGGGCGCAGCAGAAGGCTCCCAAGCCCCCGGCATAGCAGCACCCAACGAACACCACCAAGCCCCGGTACTCACCTCCCCCAGCTTCCAATATCTTCCCCGCGATGGGCACCCCGAGCAGACAGCCCAGGCTGACTATCGAGAAGCACGTCGTGTAGTACCTCCCGTACTGGCTTACATCACACAGCTGGCCGATGCACACAGGCGTCAGGCTGATGTTGGAGCCGCTGCCGAGTCCGAAGAGCAGCGCGAAGGCGATGAGCCCCGCCTTCGACGAGCCGAAGGGCAGCCAAATGCCGAGGACGGAGAGGACGGTCACGATGATCGCTAGGATCGCCACGTTGAACCTGCCGCCAGAGTCAGTACCAGGGTGGAGCAGGGTACGGGCGCACGAACCTGCCATATCTGTCGGCGAAATAGCCCGGCAACACCCTCCCAAACACGGATCCGGCGTTCAAGATCGGCAGCACCGCGGCCGCGAACGCGGGCTCGAAGCCCTTCGACACGCAGTACGAATTGATGTACGTCAACGGCACGAACAGCGCAAATTCCAGGAGGAACACACCGAGCACCGTCACGGCAAAGGTCGGATGCCTCAGTATCCGGACGTCCGGGCGAGCGCTGGAGTGCTCGCCCGATGTGAGCCGGCTCTTGATGAAAACATTGGCGAGGGAGCAGAGGATGAGCGAGATCAAGGCTAACACTTTCGTGGCCCAGAGAAATCCGATCTTGGGGATGAGAGCCTGCAGTATGATTGGATATACGATGCCGCCGAAGGCGCCACCCGTGGCCGCGAGCCCGGTCGCGAAGCCGCGTCTCTGGTGGAAGAAGTGGCCGATTACTGCTATGGATGGGGAGAACAGAAGCGCCGAACCGACACCACCCAGGCCGCTGAAGACGACGAGAAAATGCCAGAACTCTGGTCATCATTCCTGTCAGCAAGGGGTGGTCAAGGAAAGGAGGAGGATCGACTGACCTGAACAGTAGCCGACGAGATCCATGCTCATCACAACCAGCACACTCCCGGGAAGAACCAACCATCGTGGTCCGTATTTATCAAAAACCGGACCCACGAACAGCCCAACGCCAAATGTAAGAAACGCGTATAGGCTGAAGATCCAGCCGACGGTCGAAATGTCAACATCGCTTAACTGATGGTTGGAGATGTGCTCCTCGAACGCTCCCATGGTGTTCATGATCCCCAACGAGGGGAATAGAGCACACCACGCTCCGAGAACGACGAGCCATCCTGAGCCTCCTTCGAAATGTCGTTTTCAAGTCCGAGATGGGCGGCGGAGCGAAGCTAGACTGACGAAGCGTCTCGCTCGAGGAGAAATCTCGCCGAAGGATGCGGCGAGGATTTACGAGGGCCGCGAGAGACAACCTGGCAGGAGGCTGAGGACGAGCGTCGTCAGATGTGGAGTTAGGCTTCGAAGCCCTTTTGTGTTCCGTCATGGTCCAAAATTGATGAAAAGAAAGAAGTCAAGGAAACAACAGCACATGATACGAGAGAAATCGAAGAGACGATCGACGTGGAATGCGGAGAGGCTCCTTATTTAGCATTCTCAGCAAAGCATTTTCCGTGAGGCAAGAACGATAGTGACATTGCTCATCTGTCTCTCGGACCATCCGGTGATGGATCCGATTCTTTTCTTTTTCCTTTTGTTTTTCTTTTTCTTTTCCTTTTCCTTTTCTTTTTCTTTTCCTCTTCCTTTCCCTTTCCTTTCCGCTTCCCCTTGAGACAGGGAGAGGCATTAGTGTTGAGAATGAGAGCACCAAATCTCTGACCGGAATTCCGGATCGACCTAGCTCCCCAAAGGGATGGACTAGAGAGACTAGAGAGACGACTATCACCGTCCGAGCTCCTCACGACGGCGGAAGAAACATGATCCAAAGTCGACTGATGTACTGTACATAGATGATGCGTACCACCATGGCGAGAGAAAAGGAACATGGGTCAAGAAAAAGGGAGGAAGACGGTTTCCAAGACACGCACGACCGGGTTGACCGATCTCATCGGAACGCCACAGGGAGCGCTGGGCTCGCAGCCAGCTCCTCTTCGGGACAGCAATCCTGGCTGCGATCAATTCCAGAATTTTCTTTCATCCCGACGGAAAAGCCCGTCGTATTTCCCCGGGAGGGAGAACGTAACATCCGGGGGAAGGGATCGTGACGAAGAAAAAAGAAGAAAACGAAAAGAAGGAAAAGAAGGAAAAAAAGGAAAAAAAGAAGAGAAAAAAAGAGGGAAAAAAAGAGAAGAAAAAGGAAGGAAAAATAAACCCCTCCAAAACCCCAGACCCAACCATCAAGTGCAGTACTGTACAGCACTGTACACACAGTACAGCACAGCATGGAAAAACAACACGCAACACGGACCTCCAGTGCGGCCAAGCAGCGCCGACGACGACTCGCACCGTCGCGTCTGTTTCACGTGTAGGATATGCATATGCACGACGACGACGACGACGACGACGACGACAACAACATGCCGAGCGACGTTGACCCAACGCGCCGGCGATCTTTTTTCTTTCCTTTTTCTTTTTTTTTCATGCGGGGGACGAAGCCGCAGCTTGTCTCGCGGATCGGACGACGCTGGGCCAGTCGACGGCGCTGACACGGGGCGACGATGCAGGAGCGCCGCCAACGCCCGTGGCCGGCATTCCCACGCACGACAGGAGCGTCCAGTAGACGCGTGCGGCGCGTGCATCGGGACCCGTCGCGCATCGTGACATTTTCGCATTTTCACGCGGTTGCTGGGGTGCGAGGGGTGCGATGGATGCGATGGATGCGTGGCGACGGCGAGGTCGAGGTCGAGGTTGAGGGCGGAGGGCGAGGACAACATTCGACCAGAGGAGAGTGAGTCACCGACGGGGCACGTGACGGGATGTGCAGGGCGGGATTTCCGTCGAGGTTGAGGTTGAGGTTGAGAAGATCGCTAGAGGATCTGGCTCTGCTCTACTGTACGTGGACTGAAAGTGTAAGTATAAGTATCGACGTTGGCGCATATCTGGCCGTGGATCGGTCCAGCTTGGAAGCTTCCGTACCTGCGCTTCTGGTAGTCTTGTCTCGGTTCGGGTGTGCTTCGATCCACTCGCTTTCATCGGCGACGACGAGGTATACTCAGAGTATACACACACACTCACACACTCACACACACACAACCACCGACACACATATACAACCACCTACCTACCCACCTACCCTCCTACCCACCCCTCCCCTCCCCTCCCCTCCCCTCCCCTCCCCATCTCAGCAGTCTCCGTCCGAGTCTGAACACCGATTGCCAACCCTCTTCTTGTGCGACTTGTGCGACATGAGCAAGCAATGGCTCCTCCCAACCCCCCAGACTTCCTACACCTCTGGCGACACGAGGCCGTGCGATCAGGCCTGCTATCCCACCTAAACACGTCCTCCCTCTGCGCCTTGCGCCGCGCCTCCTGGGCATGCAGCGACCTCACGACCGGGCCTCTCTTCCACCGGACCCGCTTGACCTTCGCCCCCAGCTCTCTCACCCGCCCATCCAGACTCGAGGCCTTGTCCCGGGTCGGGCGCTACATCCAGCACTTCATATTCTCCATGCCGCACACACCGGCAGGCTTCCTCCCGCCTCTCGTAAGCCCTGCGACGGGTCGAGAAGTCAACTTTTTGTACACGCCGCACACCTCGGGCGCCTCGGTGTCGCAGCGTCCAAAGTACGGTTCGCCAGAGTTGGCTGACCTGCTCACCCAGCAATACCCACCCATCTTTCACGCCGCGACGAACGTCCCGGCGTTCGTCACGGCCATGACCCACATGCCCAACCTCCGCCATATCACCATCTCCTGTCCGGGCCAGGATGCGGCGCAACGGTATCGAAGAGACGCCGTCGATTACGCACTCGTAAGCTTGCGCATTGCCATAGAACGA
Source organism: Blumeriella jaapii (assembly GCA_009599575.1). NCBI lineage: Eukaryota > Fungi > Ascomycota > Leotiomycetes > Helotiales > Drepanopezizaceae > Blumeriella > Blumeriella jaapii. The sequence continues at coordinate 166,448 of VWND01000064.1, forward strand.
GCTCCTCTTGAGCGACTGGAGAAGCTCTCACTTCACCACATCCACCCATCCAGCCTGGTCTATCTGCGTCACATGCCCGGGTTGGGGTGCACGCCTTCTGCCGGTCGACGCTGGAAGCAAATCAGGAAGCTCGGCATCACGATGGACTCTTGGGACTTTCATGGCCCGCGGCCGGGTCGCGATCATCTCAAGATCTTGGATGATTATATCCGTGCTTTCTCAGCGAATCTCGAGAAAGTGAGTTTTGGCTGGAGTGGGAGGAGAGGTCCATGCCCTCTCACTTTATTTAGCGACCCGCTCTTTGCACCCTCAAAGACGAAGAGATTGTTTGCCGAGGTGACCTCGTCCATGTCGCCGCTGCCAGCTGCACCGTCTCGACCTGCCATGACCTTCCCGAAGCTCAAGTACATGCAGATCCGCAATGCCAGCATGTCGACAGAGCAAGTATCAGACTTTGTGCTCGAACATCGCCACACCGTCCGCGAGTTCGGCTTTGAGAATGTGGTTCTCATCAACGGCGGAGAGTGGGAGGATGCCTTAACTCCCCTGACGAGGGCCAGCCGTGGTGATGAGTGGCTCTCGCAGCATAGTGGCTCTGCAAGTGGAAGTTCAATATGCTTCCAGGATCGAGACTACCTTGAGCAGCTTGGCGATCCCGACGAGGTCGTTGATACCTCCGGCCACGTTCCTTCGGTGGCGAGCAGAACGTCGATGCTGGTCAAGAAGAAGAGAGTGCATAGAAGAAGGCGCAAGCACAGAAGTAAGGAGTCCACTGGCAAGCTGGCGATCTCAAACCCCATACCCATAACCAGCCCGAGGGAAGAAGTCTTGATGCCTAAAGAGGGGATTTTGATGCCCACGACGTTTGACCCAAAGGTGCAAGGGGTTCAACGAGACGCCAAGAAGGAGGCTGCTCAGCAAGAGCTAGCCGATGATCCCGACAAGAGGGTATCGGCTCTAATGAAAGCAAAAGAGGCTGTGCTGAAGCAGCTAGGTAGAGAGTACTGCAGGACTCAGGAGAGGAAGGAAAGTGCCAGAGGCTTTCTCATGAACACATGTTCAGCAGGCAAGAAGGATAGGGCGCGGGGGGGTCATGAGAGTACCGCCCTGGTGCCGTTGATGTTTAACCGATGTTAGCGATGTGTTGATCACAACAATGAGGTAGCCTCTTCACGAATGAATGATGATTAATGAACACTTTTTGTGCATCCCACAAAGATCATATCCGGCGATAGAGATGCAGCTGGCACCTCATGTTCTCCAGTTGTATCGGGTATTTGAGGCTCTCGGGAATCCGGAACCATCTAGAGTCGTTGGAAACAATCTTTTCCCACAAGGGTTGTTTGGGGTCCATGAGAGTGTGGTCCATCAGCCACTTCATGGGGTACTTTTTGGCTTCCGAGCCGACCTGAGCTTCCGAATAGCTGCCAGGACTGTCGACCACAAGCAGTAGAGTGCCTGGTCTGGCGGCAGTGGTCAGATTTATGAGAAATGTCGTCGCTTTAGTGATAGACGCAGTGTAGAGCTCGTTCAAAGTGAAGAGCAGCGTACACAGCAGGGGCTTTGCTCCCATCAGCGTGTTGAGTCGACTTTGATCCATGTGAAGGCAGTTCTCGATCGTGGATTTTGACTTGAGGCTGCCGTCAGGTATGAGCCGAGAATTCGTTTCTCGTGCCAAAGCATTAGCATATTTAGAAAGAGTGGGAAGGGCAGTGAGTCCAGCGTGAAGTCTGGAGCAGACGTCCTCCCACGTGGCGCTATCGATCAGATGAAGGTCGATACACGGGGTTCCGGGGGCAGTAGGTTTGGGAACCACAATCTTCGCAGCGGTATCGTCAGCGAGAGATAGATTTTCTACTTTGAGATCAACACCGGGCGAGCTTTGGCTCGGAGCAGTGTCAAGCAGAAATCGCAAAAATGCACCGAAAGCAACCACCTCGGCCGCGCCACCGCCGAAGGCGACGACATTCAGCGTAGAAGCCACGGACTCATCACCCCCAGGCTTTGGGTAGCGGCACAGTGGGGAGATTTCGGCCAGATGTTGCCGGAGGTCAACCAGTATAGCCTGGTAGCAAAGGGCTCTACTTGGACTCCAGCGGACGGAGTAGGCCTCAAGGTATTCTTTCCTGCCAAACGCACGCTCGAAATCTCGGTCGTAAAGCGCCGACTTGACTTCTTGAAGCGTGGCTTGCAATGCTTCTGACGCCAAGATCTCGGGGAATGTGTCTTTGAACACACCCAGAGTTGATTGCTGGAGCTTGATCGGGACCACACTCTCCAGGGGCGCCTCTCGCTCTCTCTCTTCGTCTTCCGCGACCTTCACGGTCTTGTCCAGCTTGCCTTTGGCTGCGGCAGCGGCAGCTTTTTTCTGGCCGGCACTGGCGCCCTTTTTCGAGTTCCCAGTAGGTCCGAAGTCATTGACAATCCTCCCCGATCTCCCTCCTTTGCCCATTGCGGCGATGGGTGGTTCAGACAGGCCGGTTGTCGATGAGTTGTTGATGAGTTGTCGTGACTGTCAGCTCGGAGAAAATCAAAAATCAAAATCAACTCTGGCCGCGGGACAACGACGTCAGGGCCAAGCCGAGACCACGCTAAAAATACATACAGTTCTGCTGTACAGTATGTACAGACGTCGAGTCGAGCTTGGCACCCGAGCATCTCTCTCGATCGGTTTACTCTCTACTTCGTATAGTACGATTCTCCAAGGAAGTGAAGCCTAGAATTCCGAATTTCATTTCTCTCTCTCTCTCTCTTCCTCGCCATTTGCTTCTCAATGTTCTACTCGTAGAAGATCCAGGCAGGATGTCTAGCCTCGCGCGCAAGCTCTTGATCTTTGCAGCGGTCGACGGTCTTATATTGGAGCAAAGAGGCCGGCCTGCTACCAAGATTGCTTACAAGGACCATGCGATCGTGCAAGTCCCAAAGGAAAAAGGGCATGGGGAAGGGACTGGCAAGAGTTTCGAGGCCTTTGGAGTTGTCGGTACGTGCATGCGTGTGTTTTGCAAGGGACAGTAGCTGACTGACTCCGGCGCTGCGTAGGTCTGTTGACCGTCTCAAAATCTTCCTTTCTTATCTCCATCACAAAACGGAAGCAGGTCGCGCAGATTCATGGCAAAGCCATCTATGTCATAACGGAAGTGGCTATTACCCCTCTGTCTTCGAAGACCGAAGCCGAGTCATCAATCGCGAGCACATGTGCTTCGTTGCAGAGCGATGCGGACCACATGGACGAGAGCGATACAGACGAAGATGGCGCAGGCTTGACCGAGGCTATCAATGATGATCTTGAGGATGAGAGCATGCCAGTTGGAGCGTCGTCGGCACCAGCTGCACACAAGAGAACAACTAGTGTTGCGGAGGACGTTATGGCAAAGAAGGGCGGATACGGGAGGTTCGCCCAGAAATGGTTCTCGAAGAACGGCTGGACTGCAGACCAGAGGAGGAACTTGGGGATGACTGGTTCTGGATCCGATGCCAGTTCAGCCCAGCCCGCTTTTGCAGAAGTGTCTGCAAAAGAACCAACCTCACCAACCCTGACCAAGGAGCCGAGTGCTGGCAGCCACAGCTCTGTCGATGTCACTGCGGCCTTACTCCCTAAGCTCTTGCGGACCACGGCCGTCCTCTTCGGGTCTTCTCAGAGCTTCTTTTTCTCTTATGAGTATGATCTCACTAGAAGTTTTGCCACTCGGAAAACCGTAGGTAGTGAAGCACCGCTTCACACTCAAGTCGATCCAATGTATTGGTGGAACCGCAAGATCATTCAGCCCTTTGCGGATGCTGGCCAGAGCTCGCTCGTCATGCCTCTCATTCAGGGTTTTGTGGGACAGAAATCTTTCGAGATGGACTCGAAACCTCCGAAGAGTGTTGTGGGCCTCGATGGAGCGGCCAAGTCTTCGATGGAACTGACGGATCTCTCGGCAGGAACGGGTACTCAAGGAACCTCGGGAGATTCGGCTACAGGTGGCCCAGAAGATGGAAAGTCCAGTATCAAGGCATTCTTGTTGACTTTGATCTCTCGAAGGTCTGTCAAACGAGCTGGACTGCGTTACCTGCGACGAGGCATTGATGACGAGGGCTTCTCCGCCAATGGCGTTGAGACCGAACAGATACTGTCAGATCCATCATGGACCTCTAAAGCATACTCTTTTCTTCAGGTCCGAGGTAGCATACCCATATTCTTCTCCCAGTCTCCGTATTCCTTTAAGCCTATTCCGCAATTGCAACATTCGGAAGAGACCAACTACGAAGCCTACAGACGTCACTTTCAGAGACTTTCCGATACTTATGGATCGGTACAAGTTGTGTCACTCGTGGAAAAGCACGGTCCTGAGGCCATAGTCGGGGACCGTTATGAGAAGTTCACGGATCGATTGAACACTACAGATGGTGGGAATGTAGGCTTTGAGTGGTTCGACTTCCATGCCATTTGCAGAGGCATGAAGTTCGAGAACGTCAGCTTGTTAATGGACAAACTCGGGGAAACGCTTGACTCTTTCGGCCAAACCGTCGAAGTAGATGGGAAGCAGATATCGAAACAGCAAGGTGTTCTGCGCACCAACTGCATGGACTGCTTAGATCGAACGAACGTGGTTCAAAGCGCCTGTGGAATGCGAGCACTTGATGGCCAACTCAAAGCCGAGGGCGTAGACATGAGTCTTCAGTCAGATCAAACGACCCAGTGGTTCAACTACCTTTGGGCGGATAATGGCGACGCGATCTCCAAGCAATATGCCTCAACCGCTGCATTAAAGGGAGATTTCACGCGAACTAAGAAAAGGAACCTTCAGGGCGCCCTCAACGACATGGGTAACTCGATCCAGAGGTTCTACAGCGGGTAAGCACCCACCTCCCTCAGCACTCGATACAGGCTTTGTGCTGACATTCGAAGAATCGTAAACGACTACTTCTCTCAAGCGGCGATCGACTTTCTCCTCGGCAATGTCACATCCGTCGTTTTCTCCGACTTCGAGTCCAACATGATGTCCAGCGACCCGGGAGTCTCCATGTCCAAAATGCGCCAACACGCCATCGAAACGTGCCAGAAGCTTGTCATAGCCGACGAGCAAGAGGAAATGGTCGGGGGTTGGACGCTGCTCACGCCGCACCTTCCCAACACGATCAAATCTCTCCCTTTCGAGGAATTGGTCTTGCTCTTGACAGATGCCGGCTTGTACTCGTGTCGATTTGACTGGGACACGGAGAAGGTGTCGAGTTTTGAGCGGATCGACCTGCAGCAGATTACTGGGGTCAAGTTTGGAACGTACATCACGTCGACACTTTCAGCCGTTCAAGCCGATGAGAAGCACAATGTGGGCTTCGTGATTAGTTACCAGGCCGGTGCGCATGATATCACGAGGGTCAACACGAGATCGATGTCTAGCATTCAGTCGCGCGAGGAAACCGACCTTCCGAGCGGCGCTTCGGCTCCAGCCGGCGGCCCGTCACTCCTTGAGAGCCTCACGGGCACGGGGACGGGGAGCACCTCCACTCCTCCGCCGCGCGAGACTCGCATCTTGGCCCTCAAGGCGCTGTATAGGCGGTCGACCATTGCGGATGGGGACGAGGCGAAGCCAAGCGAGATGGAGCAAGTGCGGAGCATCTGCGGCGAGATTGAGCGTATGGCCCTCCACGGCCGGGTGCGCGAGGTCGGCACGGCAAGGCCAGGGCTGGTGGTGGAGGCTGGGGAGATCATCAGTCTTGCCGAGGCGAAGAAGAGCACAGGCATCCTGGAGCAGTTGGGGCACAGTCTGAAGAAGCTAGTTTGGGCTTGACTTGCTGACTCGAGTTCATTGAGAGTCGAGTTCATGGAGAGTCGAGTGCATTCGTTGAATGCCGAGTCCGTCCATGCAGGCTTGCTCTGTACTGTGTAGAGCACCATGGCTGGCCGGGCCGGGGCTCCAGCACGACGTCGAAGGTGGAGAGGCGCAGAAGGCCCGAACGTCGTCTGTACTGTACTGTAGTATATTTCCGCCATCTCCGGGTGCCAGCAGCATATATGCGATGCCATCAGCATTTCCGATGCCACCGCCACGCCCAGCAACTTCGCTCCTGATTGGGGTCGTGGATCCCGAGGAGCGCGAGGGCCGAATGATTCCATTTTCCCGCAGGGCGTGCCCAACGTTCTAGGCCCTCGCCGTGCCGTGCCGTGCTGTGTGCCGTCTGTGTGCCGTCTGTGTGCCGTCTGTGTGCCGTCTGTCTGCCGTCTGTCTGCGCCTGTCTGCCACTGCGAGATTCGTCCGATGGTGGTATGTACAGTGTGTGTAGTACGAAGTTTATGTGTTGTTAGTTCTGTACGAAAAAAACTACGTACAGTACAGTGCTGGACGGGACAGAAAATAGCATGCTGATGTAAGTACCGAACCCCGCCCTCCGCTCCGCTCCGTCCCACCCCCACCCCACCCCACCCCACTCCACTCCCGGCCCGCCCCCCTCCGCCACTCCCACTCACCTACCTTCTCCTCACCACTCCATCCATATAACTTGACTTTTTCCGACCTGCAGATATAGACATCAAGGTGTCCTCTTCATCAGTCAGTCACCGACGCTCACCATATAAAAGAAACCGTCAAACCCCCCCCCCCAGAACGCAGAATGTCAACTGTCGGCAAGGTGTGTTGATCTTGCACATCACCCCGCACTGTCGTGCTGCGAGCCACATTCTTCCACTGCTTCGACGTCGTGACCTGGCTGACTGCTGCACATCTAGACAATAACCTGCAAGGTTAGTGAGATGGACAGTCAACGCTTCGACACGGGGCTGGCTGGCTTGCCAGAGGCGCAAACTTGCAAGAAGATTGAATGACCGAGATAGGCCGCCGTTGCGTGGGAGGCCGGCCAGGACTTGACCATCGAGGACATCGAGGTTGCGCCACCCCAGCCACATGAAGTCCGCATTGAGATCTACTACACGGGTGTCTGCCATACCGGTACGCGCGAACGCGATGTCACGGTCGATGCGAACGGGCCGGATGACTGACGGGCGGCGTAGATGCCTACACACTCTCCGGAAAGGACCCCGAGGGAGCGTTCCCCATCGTGCTTGGCCATGAGGGAGCTGGGATCGTAGAGAGTGTTGGGGAGGGCGTCACGTCGGTGAAGCCTGGCGACTATGTCGTTGCTCTCTAGTAAGGCTCTTCCTCCTCGTTGCAAGCAGTGCCAACTCATCGCTGCGCAGCACCCCCGAATGTAAAGAGTGCAAGTTCTGCAAGTCTGGCAAAACCAACCTCTGCGGCAAGATCCGAGCCACGCAGGGCAAGGGCGTCATGCCCGACGGCACCTCGCGCTTCAAGTGCAAGGGCAAGGATCTCCTGCACTTCATGGGCACCTCGACCTTTTCGCAGTACACCGTCGTGGCCGACATCTCTGTCGTCGCCATCACCAAGGACGCGCCCATGGATCGCACCTGTTTGCTCGGCTGCGGCATCACCACCGGGTACGGCGCCGCGGTCGAGACGGCCAAGGTAGCCGAGGGCGACACGGTGGCCGTCTTCGGCGCCGGCTGCGTCGGGCTGTCGGTGGTGCAGGGTGCGGTGATGCGCAAAGCGAGCAAGATCATCGTCATCGACACGAACCCGAACAAGAAGGCCTGGGCCGAGAAGTTTGGCGCGACGGACTTTGTGAACCCGACGGATCTGAAGGACCAGACCGTGGTGGAGAAGCTGGTCGAGATGAGCGATGGCGGGCTGGACTACACGTTTGACTGCACGGGTAACGTGGGCGTGATGCGCGCGGCGCTGGAGGCGTGCCACAAGGGCTGGGGAACCAGTATCGTGATTGGGGTTGCGGCTGCTGGACAGGAGATCTCTACGCGACGTAGGTTCCCCTCTGCTCCCCACCTATGTCCGAGGTTACGATACCACGAAACTGACCGGCAAACACAGCATTCCAGCTCGTCACCGGCCGCGTCTGGAAGGCAAGTACCCCCTCCCTACTTACCAATCTCACTTGAGGAAATCCCCCCATCTAACGAGGAATTCACAGGGCTGCGCATTTGGCGGTATTAAAGGCCGCTCGCAACTCCCGGACCTGGTCGAGGATTACATGCAAGGCAAGCTCAAGGTCGACGAGTTCATCACGCACCGCCAGCCGCTGGCCAACATCAACGCCGCCTTCCAGGACATGAAGGCTGGCGACTGCATCCGCTGCGTCGTCAATATGCGCGAGGAGTGAGGGTGCCTATCTCTCATTTTTCCTCCTTTCGCCAGAGCGTGAAAGGGGATTGTTGTTGAGGTGAGGCTTTGACGCTGCTGCTGGGAAGAGAAGCGTTCTGTATATTGAAATGGAGGAGAATGGAAAATGAAGATGAAAATGAAAATGAAAGAAAACCGCTTTTGGAGAGATGAGTAGATAATCGATTTCGACGTCAACCACGGGCCAGAGCGATGCGGTGCTGATGTCGAGTAAGTGGGTTGCGTGCGTCAGATGGCAGGATCGAAAGGCCATCTTTTGTCCTGCTGGTCGTCTCCAGTGTAGTATGTATCTTGGTTCGTTTGACATGTGGGATCTGGAAATAGCAAGTTCGTACTCATTTCCACGTCCTTCTGCGCACTCTCTCGTCTCTCCTCCTCTCAGGGAGATGCTCTCAGGGCGAGTGTCCCTTCGAGAGAGAGAGAGGACCCCGGGACTTGGTACTTTCGGCTTCTTCATCACCCATCATCTATCTTCCTCTGTCCGATGAGGTGCGAGCCATGAGTCACGCAATGCAGAAACAAACACCCACCTAACCACACACAACATGAGTTTTTTTGGGAGGGAGGCGGGGGCTGGGGGGGGATATAGCTTTTTGGGTTTTTTCTTGATTGGCGAGCCGGCTGGGCTGGGCTGGGCTGATTCTATCTTCATAAGTGCTCTTTTCGTAGGTGCGTGGAGGGAGGAGGGAGAGCGTTGGTGGGCTTTTCTTTTCTTTTCTTTTTCTTTTCTTTTCTTTTCTTTTCTTTTCTTTTCTTTTCTTTTCTTTTCTTTTCTTTTCTTTTCTTTTCTTTTCTTTTCTTTTCTTTTCTTTTCTTTTCTTTTTTTTCTTTTCTTTTCTTTATTTTCTTTTTTTTTTTCTTTCTTTTCTTTTCTTTTCTTTTCTTTTCTTGTTTCTTTGGCTTGGTTGGTTCTGTACGTATGTATGTATGTATGTATGGTATGTACGTACCGTACCGTATGTAGGTGCAGAGATGGGAGATGGGAGATGGGAGATGGGAGATGGGAGATGGGAGATGGGAGATGGGAGATGGGAGATGGGAGATGGGAGATGGGAGATGGGAGATGGGAGATGGGAGGTTAGAGATGAGAAATGAGGAAGGCAAGGCAAGGCAAAGAACAGAACGGGGGTTTTGCGTCCTTCGGTGTCTTGGCTCTGGTTCTGGTTTTGTGGTTGTGGTTGTGGTTGTGGTCGTGATTGTCATGTATGTACTCACCCACTTCTTTTGATTTTCGGATTGGGAAAAAAAACGGGTGGTCTCTAGGGAGGGGGAGGGGCGAGGGGGGCGGGTGGGGAAGGGGGGTGCAGTCAAATAGCCGAGTGCCAAAAGAGAGAGAGAGGGGAGAGAGGAAAGCCTGCTACTGATCATTGCTTTGCTGCAGTGTAGAGGGTAACTAACTACCTTACCTAAGGTACGTAGACATGCAGGTAGGTAGGTAGGTAGGTAGGTAGATACGTAGACAGGTAGGTATCTGAATACCTATCTATTAATTAAGCTGGCTACGGTGAGGTATGCACAGTACGCGTGTAAGTACCTAAAAGTAAGTACCTACAGTAGGGAGTTAGGAAGGTACAGTGCAGGCAGTACTCAAGTACCTAGGTACCTACGTAGCTCAGGAGAAAACTTCCCTTGTACAGCATTACCCTTTCTTAGCTGATACAAACATACATACCTAGGTACATAGCTTTTCGATTGTGGTTGGAGAAGTTAAAGGTAGGTATGATGCAAGAAACGATAGGTGATGTGGTGCCGAATGTGTGGTATGTAAGGTAGGATGTGATATCAGGGCTTGTGTTTACATGCATGTGTGTGTGTGTGTTTGTATTTGTACTTGTGTTTACTTGCAATTGTACTCCCTTGTACTTGCACTTGTACTTGTACTTGTACTTGCACTTGTACTTGTACTTGTACTTGTATATTTACTTTTTACTTGTTTTTGTACTTCCTCATATTTATACTTCCTTTTATTTGTACTTCCTCATATTTGTACTTCCTCATATCTGTGCTTCCTTATATTTGGATCTACTTGAGTTTGTACCTTTACGTGTTTGTACATTCTTATGTTTGTACTTCTTCGTGTTTGTACTTCTTCGTGTTTGTACTTCTTCGTGTTTGTACTCTCTTGTATTTGTATTTACTTATATTTGTACTCCCTAGAATTTGCACTTCCTCGTATTTGCACTTCCTTGTACCTGTCCCAGTGTTTGTGTTTGTGCTCGAGTCATCACATTGTTTGTTTTTCATTGGTTTTCTCTCGTCCACCATGCGAAAAGCGAAAGAGCGAGGCAAGAGTCAAATCATGAATTAGATACATACATACACGCCCGCTAAGTCGAGATGGGAAGAAAGCTACCAAAAATATCAACGCGCTCGCTCGCTCGTTGGGGTGACGGAAAGATGCAGGCAGGCAGTGAAATGACAAATCGAGGCCCCCCCCCCCGCCCGAGTCCGCCGAGTCCGCCGAGTCCGAGTCCGAGCCCAACGCTGAAAACGCCTCGCATACCGTCCCATATGCACAATGGCACACACCTCGTCTCACCTGCATCAGCTTTCTCATCTGCGGCAGCAGCAACGTTCTCTCGTCCTCATGCCGCCACACCCCAAACATGATGCAATCTCCAACCCGAGTAGAACTTAGATCCCCTTGATGACGTGCGTGCGCTCGGCGTTGAGTTGTGCCGCATTACGATCGTGAGATTCCTTCTTGCACTATTTTGCCGCAAGACGTGTTTGTTAGCCTTCTTCTTCTTCCTCTTCTTCTTCTTCTTCCCTTTCCTCGCAGTACTGGAGCCAAACTCCGATCCCAGCAAGACAAACCATCCATTCCTCATCATTTAAGGTAAAAAGAAAGGGGAGAAACTCACGTCCTCCAGCCCATCGCACTTATGATCCTCCAACAGCCGATGGCTCCCGCAAGTGCCCCTTGCAAAAGCCACAATCCCCAATGATGCGCTGCGCGCCTTCCCGACAGTCCTTGTACGTGCATCTGATCCGCTTCGGGGGCATGCCGCCGCGCAAGGGCAGCGCGAGATGCAGCGTTGCTTCGCGGCCAATGCCGTGCTCGCGGAGCGTCCTGCTGGAGGTGGAGAGGTGCTTGCCGCAATACACGAGACGAAGGTCGGACTCGGGGAGGGAAGTGCGGAGGGAGAGGATGGTGGTCAGGTCTGGATGGAAAGGTCGGACGGTACTGTTATGGGGAAAGCTGTGGTTGTGTTGTTAGTCCTGCGTTCTTGTCGGGTTTGAATCCCAGGCGGAGGCGGTGAGATGGGGGTTCTCTTACTGTCACCAGCGATGTTCTTGACGAAGATCGGCATCGTCGGAGCTGAAGGTTCGGGAGATGTTGATCGCGAGCTGGAGACGGAGGAAGGCATCTTGGGAAGTGGATCGGAAAGGGTGGGTGAGTGGAGAGATCGGGTCCTGAGGAAGTCGAGGTCGAGAGAGATGGGGTGTTCGGGTTTTGAGAGGATCGGTGAGACGAGGAGAAGAACGAGAACAAGGACGAGGCCTTGTGACGGTGACAGATAAAGGTCCCTAGTCTCTTGGTCAAAGCGTGGCGCTTGCTGGTTGCTGCTGGTGGTGGTGGTGCTGACGAGCGAGGTTCTAGAAGAGTCTCGGAGCGAGAGTTGAGCTGGAGGAATATGGGTTTCGAAGGCGGATGCGAGATTTGGTTGTCGTTGGTGGGGGGGGAGGGGGCGAGGATTGGTTGAGAGACCTAGGGAGTTCGGAGTTGAAGTTGGGGAGAAGTTGGGGAGAGAGAGAGAGAGGGAGAGAGAGAGAAAGGGTTTGAGTATCTCGGGGAGAAGTGGGAGTGAACACAGCAATATTGGGTGTGCAAATAGAGCCGCACCACCGCAAAGTATAAAGTGTGAAAGCCAAAGCCAGAGCCAGAGCCAGAACCAGAGCCAATGCCAATGCCAATGCCAATGCCAATGCCAAGGCACATAAATGTAAATACACCGTACAAATGCAAACAAACACAAATGCAAATACTCTATCTCGTTTATCACGATGTTTAGCGTTTTCACCATCTTCTTATTTCATCGTCATCCTACGATGCACACGCCGTGCTTTCCGCTGCCTCATGACAATGACAACATCATCGCAGGAATCCCGTCAATACGTGAGGAGGATGCCATGGCACGCTTCCAATCTAACCCCTTGTCCTTCTTTCACCACGGATCCTCGAGGACCTTGACATATCTCGAGCTTCATATATGCCCGCGTGGATTGGACACTGGCCACCGAACACACGCCGCTCCTCTCGTCGTCTCCACACTCTCGGGATTGCCATCCAGATCGTGCGATGCGGAGACGTCTCGAGTAGAGAGAGCATAAACATTGAGGGACAGGGTCCGGAGATCGAAGCCATCACAGATCGAAGCATCGAAATCAATGTACAGTACTGTACGTACTGTACTGTACAACTGTAGCAAGCCAGATTGACGTTGGGCACGAGCAATCTGCGGCTCGACGACGGCTTACACAAACACGCACCCACATCACGTGTCGCGCTAGCACATCAGCGCGACTGACCATCCAGCACATAAAGCTCCCCCGTAGCCGTCGACCGGTTCCACAAGGTACAGTAAGTACACACGAGGCCAGAATGAGCATCGCGATGGTCGGGAAACTGGCAGCGAGGTAGGGATTCAAGGCAGCGCGCGCACGCCAATAACCATTGCTTTGAATAACTCGTTGTCCTGGCCTCGAACGTCAAAGACCCTTCTCTGGCAAAATCTTCAGCCTGCTGCGGTCCTTGTGGTAGCCGTGTTCGGGCGTGGCGGACCCCCCTCCGCTTCTGGGCGCAGACCTACTGTAGTCACGGGTACTGTAGGATCGTCGGCGAGTCGTTAGAACGCGATGAGCAGGTACGAAAGTAGTAGAGCTGCAGAAGAGTCGGGAGAAATTCAAGATGAGGCCTAAGCATTTCCTTCTGTACTGCATGCTTTCAAAAGCCAGCCGAATCACCTCTCCCCTCCCCAACCCCCCGAAGACGACGAAGAAGAAGAGGAGGAGGAGAGAAAGAGAAATCAATCTTTGATCAAAAGCGCGAGTTTGTTGGATTGGATAAAAAGAGTCGGTGATGTCTGACTCTATTGCTCTAGAATTGTGATATACGTCCCTTACCAGGATAAAAAGCTTGGACCTTGGACCTCAAGTCGACTGACACTACGATGTAGACGGTAAATGGACGAGATCTTAGGGTCTGTACAGTACAGTTTTCTGCCAGGCATTCATTCCACTGGTGGCTAGATCGTAGTACGAACGACAATTTCATCGCTTGTTTCGGCTGCTGGACATCCCTTATCCGGCAGCAGTGACCCCAAACTACGTCCTCAGTGATCGAAGGTAACGGTGTAAGATACGCCCCAGCCAGGTTCCACAACGCAGAAGATGTACCGTACCTACTAGACGTAATCGTTGGAGTCAGGACCAGGTGGGGTGTAAGGCCAGGCCTGCCGACTTTTGCGACCATGGTAGTCATGAATCCTCATAGCCCAGGGCGGCATCTCCTCCTCTGGCGTCTCGGGATTCCTGACCTCCTCATGCTTGATCGCCTTCTTGATGTGCTGGACCATGGAAGCCGCATCGGGTCTCTCGTCCGGATCGGACCGGGTGCACACCTCGAGGACTTTGTTGAGCGTCGAGGAATACTCGTCGCGCACCTCGAGAGGGTCCTTGCGGGAGGCTCGGCCTTCCATCCACGCGTGCGGATGCAGTCCCGGGGGCATGTTGCCGAACTGGAAATGCGCGTATGCCCCGGTGCTTCGTTTCCCCGAACTGCTGTACGACTCGCACTCCGCCAGGTTGTAGATGCACGCACCAACGGCCCAGAGATCGGACTTCTGGGAGTGTCTGCCATCATGTTAGGATGCAGCCCCTCGAGCGAATACCGGACTCCAACTGACTGACCTGAATGGCGGTGGAAACCGATATTTCTGTGAGTCGTTACCCGGCGCCGGAAAGGGGTCGTAGCACAGTTCCGGCGCGTAGAATGTCAGCGTTCCAACCTTGCCACCCTTCTTGATGCTTGGATCTGCCAGGGGGTGATCTGGATCGACGTCTTCGGTCGCCAGGCCAAAGTCGGCGAGGATGCAGTATGGGAACTTCTTGCTGCCGATAGTGTCTCGAGACCGGATCAGAATGTTGTCGGGTTTGATGTCTCGGTGTACGATGGGCATCCAGCCTTCAGCCCGTTCGGTATCGGTGACTGTGGGAGAGATGAAGCTACGACCATTCGCTAGGTATGCAACTGCATCGACCAGACCGGCGAACGCGTGCCAGAGGAAAGCTTCCGGGACAGATACGTTTTGTCCTTGGATTCGCCGCTTAGAGTACTCTTCGATGACATCTTCCAAAGAACCTCGGTCACAAAACTCGACGTACAGAGAGCCGATGTTCTCCCAATCATCGAAAAACGCGGCCGTGTAGAAGGAAATGGAAGGATGTTTGAGCGAGTGGAGGATTCTGACCTCTTTCTTGGCTTGCTCCATGTCTTCAGGCTTGAATCTTGTGTTAACAGTCAGTATCTGCGGGGAGGAACACTTCACACCGTTACATGCCTCTTTTCTACGCTCAAACGAGTGTGGCCCTTGATTCGTACGACAAAGACACCGAGGTTCATAGCACCTGGACCAGTCCCATCTCCTGGGTCGATGATCTTCTTGATTTCGTACTTGGCACGAATGTTTTTGGTGCCAATCGGGGCCCGCTTGCAAGTTTCCAGTGGCATGCCAGGATTCGATCGTCTGATAGATGCGGTGATTTCCAGCCCGTTAGTTTTTGATGCATTGCTTCGGATGGCCTTAAGAGCCTCCTATTAACACCGGCATGTCAGACAGTGAAGGATGAAGTATTTCCTTTGTCCTTTGATTGTACTTGCCTCACTGTATCGAGGGTCTTGACGGCTCGAGATGTTTTTCTCTGGATTGTGATACCTCAACTTGACCCAAGGGCCGTCCTATCAGTGGTATCAGTCTTCCATCTCCAAATTACTAGAAGTAAGACAACACCTAAATTTCCTCTCCACGAAAAGGAGTTCGACTGACCTGGAAAGCTTTGAAGACCCATGGCGTGGGAAGCGGCCCGTGTTTTGGATGATCAGACGACTTCATTTTGTGCTTGTACATGATGTATACGACGCAGTCGGTTTCCGGATCGATAGCCCAGTCCCAACCATTGGGCAGGCTCATGAGCTCAGGATATGTGTTGCTCATACTTTCCTTCTCCCTTTTGGATAACTTCTTTACAGCCATGATAGAACCTAGGCTAGACTCGACCGCAGGCGTGAGTTGTAGTCTGGAACTCAAGGTTATGAGAGTGTAAGGGCTATGTAGGAAAATCCGGAAAGGGCTGTTTCGGTAGAGGTTTATCATACTGTATGAAACCATACTATGATATATGTATGCTTGTTAGCCGCAGCTCGATGTGTGGTGATTCACCTATCCTAAATGAATAATGTTTTCGAGCGGTTACTCATATTCGCTAGTGGCTTAGATGCTGAATATACACTTTATTCTCAATGGTAACTCCCTTTGAAGGTGGCCACACGATCTGAGAATAACCCAGAATAGCAGCTGGCCTGTGAATCACGAAGTCAAAGTACTGCCGATGACGTGCGTTGTTGGCGTCGTGTGATATACTATTACAGTCAACGGCATTGACGAGAAGGTCATTATCCCAAGCCTGAAAACAATACCAGCTTGACGGTCTTGAGGAATGAGGATATTTAGAGACCTAAATCCGTAATTGGGAACCTGGACCCAACAACCGCACATCAATATGCCGGAGCCAATATTCGATCTGACCGGACGCCCCATGACTTACATCCTCCCTCTGAACATAAAGAAGAGGGATTTCATTAGAGACCCCGCCCTCGTGGAAGATGTCGCCCACGACGGCCTTACAGACGAGCGTGATTTTCGCGGCCAAGACACGCCAGAAAAAGATTTCCACAAGATCGCCAGACAAGAGAAGGATTGTGATGTCCAAGAAGAGCGAGAGCTCCAAGAAAAGCTTGAGAAATACTGTCGATTCTTCGCGGAAGGATTTCAGACAGACGGATTACCGAGCCGCCAAATGGAAGATTTTAACACATTGCATCGGGAATGGTACGACGATCTTGTTTTTCGACGACTTCGAAAAGACCTTAAGAATGCCCGGGAGGAAACAGGGCCAACCAAGTACAGGAGTTGGAGCGTGGTCCAAGAATATTGGGACAACGTGAGAGAAGAGTTAGATATCGACGACTCCGAGCTCTCTGAAAGTGATCTGCCTATTGTGGGCTTTGAGACAAAGGCTTTGGAATCTAGCACACCTGGCGCAGTAGTACGAGACCGTGGATGGCAGAAGCCGGCGAGGTTCTGTCCATCTAGCGGAAGAGATCTTCAACTGATGGAGGTCCGGAAGATGATGGCATGTCGAAAGAAGTCATAGTGGGAGAAAGTCTCAAGCTCGAAGTTTGATATACTTATTCACAGTAGTCGAGGAGGTGTTGTCGAAAACAAGGACGGGCGGTACCCAACTGGCCGGTGCGCACCCCTGTTGCACCCTTGTCCGCGCTAGAATCATGAACCGCCGTTGTCTCTTTCAAACACGTTGATGCAGTGAGTATTCAGCAACCTCCTCGACTCCAGATATAACCCATCTACACTCTACAGCATGGATCCATTTTCCGCAGAAGGCGAGTTGCTTAATTTGCACAATTTCTTCCACCAGAGCCAATTCCAACAAGCCATCGACTTCGACACCACTGGCCTCTCCGCCGAGAACAAACTCCCCGCTCGCATCATCTCTCTCCGCGCTCAAATTGCCCTTGGACAAGCAGAAGATGTCATTGCAGATGTAAAAGGCGAAGCAGAACCAGAATTACTAGCTGTCGGTGCGCTCGCCGACTTCACCGCTGGCAACGAGGACAAGGCTATCGCGACCGCAGAAAAGCTGGCCAGCGAGGCTGCAGACAATGCCACTGTTCAAATTCTGGCGGGGACGGTATTGCAGGCAGCAGGAAAAAGCGAAGAGGCGTTGTCACTGCTTTCGCAACACGAAGGCAACCGTACGTTGGTCTGGAATGGAACCAAACACTGTTGCTGACAACATGTTGCAGTCGAAGCAGTTGCCCTGACTGTTCAGATCCACCTCGAGCAGAACCGCACGGATCTGGCTGTCAAGGAAGTCAAGGCCGCCAGAAAGTGGGCACAGGATAGTCTGCTTGTCAACCTGGCAGAATCGTGGGTGGGCTTGCGGGTGGTATGCTCTGGACACGTCCGATCACTGGCGGGTACCTTACTCACTCTTCACAGGGCGGGGAGAAATACCAACAGGCATTCTATGTCTTTGAAGAACTTGCGCAAGCCCCAGCGACAACTTCAGTCCAGAGTCTGGTATCACAAGCCATTGCTGAAATCCACCTTGGTCGTTCTGAGGAGGCAGAGGCAGCTCTCAAGCAAGCTTTGGCGACAGACTCCAAGAACGCAGAAGCAATTGCCAACAGCATTGTCCTCGCTATCATTACCGGCAAGGATGCCACAAGCTTAAGAGCGTAAGCCGTGTACCTGCATGTGGTGCAAGCCGTGCTGATTTCTCCTTGTGTGAATAGCGACCTCCAAAGCACTGCCCCTCAACACATTTTCCTCCAAGACCTCGAAGAAAAGTCATCACTATTTGACAAAGCTGCTACGAAATACTCGGCCAAAGCGGCGGCAGCATAATACCCACGGATAGAATAACGAGGCGTACGGGTCGGGAGGATTCACACAAGACAACTTCAGGTATTCAAAAATGGGACAATCGAAGCATTTCAAATCAACACGTCCAATCAACGTGGCAAAGTTACCGCAGGTCCGGCTACCATTTTTGGCGGCTCGCGGATGCTGTGCTCGCATTGAGCAAATGCTCCGGACAAGAACACTCGCAAGACGTGCGCTGACATCACCAATGTTATAGACCTAATTAACAGTACTTTCAATCCAGCCCGAAATATGCATCTTGAAGAACCAGGCAAAGATAACAAATTCTGCGCTGCGGAATGACGCCGGTGCGGACAGCCCCAACGCAAGTCGAGGCTGAGAGGCACGGGGATAGCTCCCCACACCGCTAGTCGCTGTTACTGTCTGATGCGATTATTCAATGGCTTCGATGCTGCTGTAGCCCGTGTCCGCATCTCGTCGAGGCATTTGACGAGATGTCGACGAGTCTGCAGTAGACGGAGAGGAATATCCGTGATAGTGGAGTTGTACGTGATGCTTGGCAAGTGACATCACGACGCAATCGCATTCCAGATGTACTGTACGTTCTGCTCTGCGTCTTGACATTGACGGTCGCGCAGCTTGTCCCAAGCGTTGTTCTTCACTGTTGCGATACAGTACTGCTCGCTCAGTCTGACATCTGATTTTACTGTAGGGTACATACCGTACATACTGTACAGATAGACCTACGGTCTCACGCACGGCACTCTTTGCCTTTACCCCTCCGCTTGTAGCACGGAGGTCTAGACGACCCCTAGCCACAGGTACCTAAGAGCATGGTACCGTACTGTATGTACTGTGGTACTGTAGGTAGGTCGCTTTTAACCGGTTGCGGTCGAGCAAGCGCTCTAGATACCCAATCAGTATCAGGGACATCTGCACTCAGCCAGTTCGCCGTGCCTGGCACGCCTTGATCGAGACGGGGAGCGAGAGTTCGATCACCGAGCCAGACCGGCTTCCCGTGCTGCTGCATGCAAGCGAGCTAAACAACACTTTCCGTGCTACGAGATGCCTCTAACTGTCATGGCGAGGAAGCGATAGAACGCCCCTCCCTAAGCCCGTTTTCTCTTTGTCTCAAGCGGCTTAACATGCGGCGGGGATTCCTTAGAAAAGAAGAGCCGTTCCCCTTTCCCCTCTCCACCTTCTCTTTCTCTTCACTCAGATTGAAGTTTACCAGCGCGAATACTGTCTCCACGTACTTGTCAACTATACCTCACCTTGCACCTTGCATCTTGATAAAAGCAAGAAGATCATTTGCCACCGAGTAGAACTTTCGCTATGCCTGCTGCTGTTACTTCTCCCGTCTCCTCAGAAGCCAAAGCCCCGGCTGTTCCTAGGCCAAGTATGATGCCTCAGCGAAAGACCGACATGTCGACCAAGAAGCGAAAGATTATCTGTTTCTCAGGTAAGCTTGATGGGTTGGTTGACCCACCCCTCGCCCCTGGATCTTGAGGACTTCTCAACTTTCCGTCAAGCATTCGACGTTCTGTACAAGACCCGTTCAAGATGTCCTCTAACCCGGCCCTCAGACTTTGATGGCACAATCTTCATGCAAGACACCGGCCACATTCTCTTCGACGCCCATGGGTGCGGGTCCGCGCAGCGCCAGATTCTCGATTCGCAGATCCACTCCGGCGAGCGCTCATTCCGTGAGGTCTCGGAGGAGATGTGGGGTTCCCTCAACGTTCCTTTCGACGATGGATTCACCGTCATGAAGGACACGCTTGAGATCGACCCGGCCTTCCGTGACTTCCACGACTTCTGCGTCTCCAACTCGATCCCCTTCAACGTCATCTCGGCCGGCCTGAAGCCCATTCTTCGCCGCGTGTTAGAAGAATTTCTGGGCGAGGAGCAGGCGGGCCACATTGAGATTGTGGCGAACGATGCGGAGATCGAGGAGGACGGGAGCAAGTGGAAGCCCATCTGGCGACACGACACGGAACTCGGCCACGACAAAGCGCTCTCCATCACCGAGCGCGGGAACAGGCGAACCTGGAGGCGGACGATGGTACGATCCCGCTGATCGTCTTCATTGGCGATGGTGTGTCAGATCTCCCGGCCGCACGCGAAGCCGACGTGCTGTTCGCCCGGCGCGGCCTCCGACTCGAGGAGTACTGCGTGGAGAAGCGCATCCCGTACCTGGGCTTCGACACGTTCGCGGACATCCAGAAGGAGATCCAGCTGATCATGGAGGAGGACCAGAAGAAAACGCACGGCAAGGGCGTGCCGGCCCGCTTCAACCCCCGCGCCAACCTGTGGCGGAGGGTCAGCAGCACGAAGGCCATTCCCAAGTACCTCGCTGCGACGCCGTCGAAGGAGGAGAAGATGTTCTTGTGGCCGAACGCCTTCTCGGATTACACCCCCAAGCCGGTCGTGGAGGGCGTTGCTGCATAGTTGGACCTTTTTTCCTCTTTTTTCTTGGGTTGTCTGGAATGTTGGGTTGGGGGGCACGGCGGCATTGTCTGGCGTATGCTGTATATCTGAATCCGCGATGGGCATGGTGCTCTTGAAAGCGTTCGAGTGCAGACCTTGGGAGCTATCACAGACGGGATGTAACGATGATATGATTTCCGAGAAATACACCGCTGCCATGTGCCGTGTATTGTACAGTCCTGTACTGTACCATTGTTGTAGAGGAGCCGCATCGCCTCCAGCCGAGCCGCCTCGACGGGCTGGGCCTCTTGGTCCGCACGGCTGATCCGCAGCCGCGTCCCGTCCAGCAACGGCAAACAAGCAATCAAGCCATTGGCGCATCCCTCTCGTCATGCTTCATCCTTTCTTTACCCATGCCTAGAGAACCTCCCTCATCGTCTTTTGTACAGTACAGTACGTCTTACAGTATATCGCGCTGTGACGACTTACTGACCTACACGGCGCCGCTTTTTTTCTCCCGACCGCCAGACGTCCGCTCTTGCGCTACTACTTCGTTGTTCCCGTCGCCTCTCCTCCTCTCCCCCTCTCCCCCTCTCCCCCTCTTCCCCTCTCCCCCTCACCAGCTGGGATCTTTCCTTGCTGACAGACTCACCCAGAAGGTGAATCTTCGGCACCGGCTGAACGGCTGACCACCTCAGCTCCTCAGCTACTGCAGGTGGCTCCAACTAGATAACTATCTGATACCTGAGATAGCTAGCTAGCTACATCCAGTACCTTCAGCACCACGGTCACAGCGCCCGTCCACAGCGCCCGCCCACCACCATGGTCCGCATCACGCTGCCCAGAAGCCTCAAACCGTTCAATACCGGCGGCAGCAACAGCGCTCTTCCATCGAGAAGTACGAGCCCAAATCCCGGCAGCATGAGGAGAGCCCCGAGCGATTTGGGCCCCGAGGCGGCGAAGGCCAACAATGGCTTGGTACTGAAGGTCGTGGTGCTCAAGGTACGCCTCACATGCATACATACACACGTACCGACAAACGCATCCAAGCGAGGAGAAGGGCCGCAGCTGGAAGATGCTGTTTACCGGACGCGGATGCTGACGGGAGCTGTGATGTACAGGCGAGAAACCTCGCAGCGAAGGACAAGAGTGGCACTTCAGACCCAGTGAGCAACCCCCGCCCTTGCCCACGACCAAGACGGCGAGACTGAAAGCACGGATGGCAGTACCTGGTGGTGACCCTCGGCGATTCGAAGAATGCGACGCAATCGGTTCCCAAGACCCTCAATCCGGAATGGAATACGACGATGCACATGCCCGTCAACAGCACCAACGCCCTGCTGCTCGACTGCGTGTGCTGGGACAAAGACCGTTTCGGGAAGGACTATCTGGGAGAATTCGACCTAGCCCTCGAGGATCTCTTCACAAGCGACAGGGCGGAGATGGAGCCTCAATGGTTTCCCCTGCGCAGCAAGAGGACCGGAGGCAAGAAGAGCAGCAATGTGAGTGGGGATGTGCAGCTGCAGTTCTCGCTGTACGACTCGAGCAACCAATCTGCGACCCCGTCACAAGTGCTGGAGAAGTTCAGAGCGTTGACGGGTGTGAGCGACGCGGACGGCGGAGGAACGCCTTCTAGATTGTCGATGGGCGCGACCGATGCGGATCTGGGGGACGACGATGACTTCCTGGATGACGACGACGAGGTGCCAAGCGACGAGACGGACGACCCGTCAAAGCCCGAGAACGCGGAGAAGAGACGCCGAAAGCTGCGATTGAAGGGTCTCAGGAAGAAGAAGCAACTGAATGCCTACGAGTTTACTGGAGGTAGCGAGGTGGTGGGGATTGTGTTCGTGGAGATTGGGAAGATCACAGACCTGCCGCCGGAACGCAACATGACCAGAACATCCTTCGATATGGATCCGTTCGTTGTGGCTTCGTTGGGGAAGAAGACGTACCGAACTCGAGTGATTCGACACAATCTGAACCCTGTGTTCAACGAAAAGATGGTATTTCAGGTGTTGAAGCACGAACAGACATACTCGCTGTCTTTCACCGTCGTGGATAGGGATAAGCTCTCTGGAAATGACTTCGTGGCTGCTTGTGTACTTCCGCTTCAGGACATCACGGCTACGGCCCCGGACGCCAACCAAGAGACCGGTTTGTACGCGCTGAAGGACCCTCCAGACGCAGCGGCCTTCCCAGTGCAACCCAATCGGTCCCGATTCAAGCTTCCAATATCCCGCTCGAACTCGTCTCAAAGCTTGAATAAGATCTCTCGGCCAACTCTATCGTCGCGCACGTCGGGCACCAATGTATTATCACCCAATCTTAACGCTGGCGTTTCAAGTGCAACACTTAGTCCTGGGCCAAGTCAGACTAGCAACCCCAATCCTGGCGGAGTTGCACCCGGTGACAAAACTCATGTACCAAATGCTGTGGATGATCATGAAGGTTTCGAAGCAGCCGGAGCTCCCGATCTACACTCTTTCACTATACCTTTGAAGCTGAAGAATGCCGAGAAGTGGGAGGAGAAGCACAGCCCACAGCTGTTCATCAAGGCCAAATATTTGCCTTACCCAGCACTGCGACAACAGTTCTGGAGAGCAATGTTGAGACAGTACGATACGGATGAGAGTGGCTGTATCAGCAAGGTTGAACTTGCTACTATGCTCGACACCCTTGGCTCCACGTTGAAGGAATCGACGATTGATGGTTTCTTCAAGCGCTTCCCTCATGCCGCGACAAGTGATGCAGAAACCAATGCAGAGATAAGCTTCGATGAAGCGGTCATCTGTTTAGAAGAGAAGATTATCGAGAAGTCCAAGCCGACCACGATAGGAGACAAGATGAGAAACTTGATTTCAGATGCGGAAGCAGTGAAAAGCCGTATCCCGACGCAACTGGGCGGGACTCCTGGTCAGACACCCGGCTCTTCGTCTGTGTCCGGCACCGGCTATTCCACGCCTTCCAATGCGGACAGTGCGGCCAACCCGTCCCAACTGAGTATTGAGAGACCAAGTCCGGAAGAGCTCGCTACTCCGGCTGAGGAAGGGGAATTTTTGGACCGGGACGATTTGAACGATAAAGAGGAGGAGCACGTTGTCGAGATCAGAGAATGCCCTATATGCCATCAGCCGCGTCTCAACAAGCGCTCCGATGTCGATATTATCACCCACATCGCTACTTGTGCCAGTCAGGATTGGCGCCAAGTCAACAACATCGTTATGGCTGGTTTCGTGACCTCCAGCCAGGCTCAGAGAAAATGGTACTCCAAGGTCATCACCAAGATCTCGTACGGCGGCTATAAACTCGGTGCAAATTCTGCCAACATTCTCGTGCAGGATCGCATCACGGGACAGATAAATGAAGAACGTATGAGCGTCTACGTGAGACTGGGTATCAGGCTGCTATATAAAGGGTTGAAATCTAGAGACATGGAAAAAAAGAGAAGTACGTTTGGGAAATATGTTCCAATTACCGCTTGCATGTTTGATCATAAACATAGCGTAACAGTTGCTAACAGACGCACAGTTCGCAAGCTCCTTCGTGGGCTGTCCTTCAAACAGGGGGTCAAATATGACGACCCTGCGTCGGTAAATGAGATTCAGAAATTCATCAACTTCCACCGGCTTGACATGTCGGAAGTCCTGCTACCCATGGACCAGTTCAAGAGCTTCAACGAATTCTTCTACCGCCAGCTGAAGCCTGACGCTAGACCCTGCTCTGCTCCGGACAACCCGCGCATCATTGTCTCGCCCGCCGACTCCCGGTCCGTGGTCTTCAACCGCATGGACGACGCTACCAAGATCTGGGTCAAGGGCCGCGAGTTCTCCATTGAGAGACTCCTTGGTAACGCCTACCCTCAGGATGCGGAGCGATACAAGACTGGCGCTCTCGGTATCTTCCGCCTCGCACCCCAAGACTACCATCGATTCCACATCCCCGTCGACGGTGTCATGGGTACGCCCAAAACTATCGAGGGCGAGTACTACACTGTTAATCCTATGGCTATCCGCTCAGCGCTCGATGTCTACGGCGAGAATGTCAGAATTGTCGTCCCGATCGACTCCGTTGCTCACGGTCGTGTCATGATCATTTGTGTTGGTGCCATGATGGTTGGAAGCACGGTCATCACGCGAACAGCTGGCGAGACTGTCAAGCGCGGAGAGGAGCTGGGCTACTTTAAGTTTGGCGGAAGCACGATCCTGGTGCTGTTCGAGGAGGGCACAATGAGATTTGACGATGATTTGGTGGATAATAGCAACGGTGCTCTGGAGACTCTGGTAAGTCCTGGGATCGGATTGGTGCGCTAGAGCGAGGTGCTAACAGAAACCAGCTCCGTGTCGGTATGTCCATCGGCCACCATCCTAGCGAAGGCCAGCACACACCCGACATGCGCAAGAAAGACGAAGATATCACCGAAGGCGAGAAGGCGGAGGCGAAGCGCAGGATCGAGGGCAGTATTGAGGATGGCGGGGGTGGCAAGACGCCGATGGCTAGCAGTGTGGCTGGGTAAGTGGTGTGCATCCCACAGCGCTTCGTTCTGCGTTCGTGGAAGTGGTGATTGTACTGCGCTGGGTTTTTTGAATCGGGGTTGTAAGAGGGCAGGGGAGCGGATACACAAACGGAATGAAACTGGGACGCCGGACGGGGGCTGGGTGGAACGGGGGCGGGAAGGCATTGTATAGATTTTCAACAATTGAAGTGCTCGGGTTGAAAAAGGTGTGTTTTCACTTCTGGATCCTCTCATGTCGACCTCAATTTTCTCCTTTTCTGTCCTTTCTATCCTTCTCTCTTTTCTCTTTCGTTTCCTCCGTGTCCTCTTCCCTATCGCTTCTTTCCTTTCCTCCAACTCCCCCTCTCTTTTCTTCCAAACGAAAACACACCCCGATGGCACTCCATCGTCGATCAGAAAGACAACGGCGCGGTGCCGTCATCCCATTCAAGCCCACGCTATCCAACCCCGTTTTCTCTTCTCTCTTCTCTACCACCACGCACTTGTGGCACTTATATCACGGCGACAACATCCAACGGGAGCGAGGCCTTGGTTTTTTTTTTTTTGTTTTTTTTTTTTTGGCTTCATGGTGTGTGTGGGTGCGAGAGGGGGCCCAATGCCATCCGTGGTCCGTCGGCTGCGAGGCTGTGTTGTTGCACTCGCTTCGAGCTTGCTCGGTGGTTGTTTGTCCAGTGCAACACCACCACCACTACCACCGTACCCTCTCCGAGAAATGACGTGGAAGTGCAGGTGTATAAAGCTTTCTGTTCCGCGCTTGGTGTTCCGCGAAACTTGTCGATTCGTTTCGTCCTTTGTCTAGGTCAAAAGACGGTACATATACGTACCGGTAAAGGGAGGTAGGTACTGTAGGTAGCTTTGACAATAGGCACGACTAGCTACAGTATTGCAGAACCAAAAAACAAGTAGGCAGATAAGTAACATTAGAAATAAAATCTAGCAAAAAACATACAACAGCAGGTATTCGCTGGTGGTCACCCACCCAACTACTAATCTGCCGATCTGAGGCTTGTGTATGGCAGAGCGGACGGGATGCCCAATTCTCCTCAGTCTATGGTCGTATGTGACAGTGAGACTTGTTTTTGAATATCTATACTTCCCCAAGATGGGAAGAAGAGGACGAATCGTCTATCACATGAAGTATTATGTTAATACACATGCATACTTACATCTTTTTAGTCTGAATCGAAGTTTTTGAATCAATCAGTTGGTTTCGAGTACTGCGCCATTTTGGAAAATTACATGCTCTCTGTCCTTCTATTAAAAGGTTTGTCATAGGTTAGAAATCGGTTCAATCGCCGTCCACGAAGCTTTGACGTCCAGTCCCTCGCTTTCGCCTACCAACCGCGGCTTCTCTTAGGTATCCTCCTTAGATTCAACGAATGGAAGAAAAGGCAAGTACACACACCTCTAGTCAAAGCACTTGTAACGGGCCCCTTCGAGGAAGCGTACCCGCTCTTTTGCCGTTCCCATAAAAAAATTTATGTCGAAGAAGACTTTGGGGATAGAGTCAGGCTCCAGGATGCCTTCCCGGGTTTGCCCATCAGCTCTAACGGTCGAGGATGTTTCACCGCCTAGAATGGGAATATCGATCACGCACGTCCGGTTCTCTGTGTGGTTATGTCTATGACGAAAGAGAATCCTGGTGAGCTTGATATCGTCCATCAGGAGTTTGTGGAGATATTTGAGGAGGAGGAGATCAAGATGATGCCAGAGAAATCACCTGGAAAACCACGAAAGATGCACAACATCTCGAAGGCTGGAGCGGTATGGTTCTGGCATGGTATTGCGTCCGTAGATGTCGCCTGGTTTCTCGTCGCGGATCCCATCGGCCTTCTCGATTTGGGCCTCTATCTATAGATCCCGAAAGACTTATCTCACAGTTTTGGTATCAGGATTCTTCTACGGTTGCCGGAAAAAAGGTCGCTGAGCTAGACCCTACATGAAGCTGCAGGAGAGGTGAGGAGACGTCACCTGAGCGGAGCGGAGATAGGATGAGTTGCTTGATGCCTTGGTAAAGGGTGGGTTTGGACCATGTACAAGTGACATTGGCACCTTAGACTGTGTGTTGAGAGCTTGGATATCAAATGAAACAGGGCATCGCCCACGATCGCCGCGCTTAAGACGAAAGCAGCGTTGCCAACGCATCGCTGTTCGGCGAAAGAGGGCAAGCGTTTTGAAGCAAAGGATCCCAGACAGTGGTTTACTACATGAATGATTTCCTTCCCTACATGAGCTTCTCAAATGTAAAGAGAGCCTGTTCGTTCGCTCTGAAAGCCTGCGTACATAAATGACCTCTAGCACTGCTCGGATTACACAGGGTAGTCTTTGCAAGCACAAGGGTTGGGATCTTTGATCCTTTCCGTGATTGTGGTAAGGGTCGGGAGGGTATGGGCAATTGACAGCCCACAACTCCCTGAATCAGCTGTGAGGTTTGGCTTTATCAACGTAAAGAACGAACGTCTCTTGTTGGCAAGGCTGGTTCCTCATTCGTGACGGGGTCTCGATGCTTGGTAGTGCAATGCCAAGCTGTTAGCGAACATGTTGTAAACATTCGCTTACTCCTGTCGCATGGGTTTGTACAGTGGGTGGACACATGAATGTGCGCGTCAGTAAATAGTCCTTACCCCAACAAAATTCTTCTACCTTTACAACTTCATAACTCCACCATTGCTTAATCGATTTTAAATACAAATAGCTTAAATTAAAGCTGAAAATCGAAATAATACTCGATTTCAATCAGTATTTAGTATACCATTCATTTGCAGCTTTAAAAGCGTTTATTTTCTTTGCATGCCTTCCGCTAGCTTATTTGACAACTGATCTTCCAGGAGCTTTAACGCTTTTTACGTAGCTTTTATTAAAAATCGTTGTATGACATTATTGTTTTTTATTACTATTAGCTTTGATTTAAATTTGAAAATTTTTGTTTTAACCATTTTTTAAAGATTTTCGATCAGGTTAAAATCCGGTACAAAAAGCACTATTTTCAGACTTATATTACGAAACTATAGCTAAATAAAAAGTGCTTTATAAATTAGAGTATTATCTTAAATATAAATGCTATCGTCGTAAAAGTTCGTAAAAAAGAATTTGTTAAAAACGTCGAGAAATATGGCGGTTGTAATAAGTAACCGTCCGATTCACACGCGCACATTCATGTGTCCACGTACTGTAGCAGGAGGTATAATCATAGCATCTCCACGAAGAAGAGAGACCGCCCTGTTGGTATCATGTGATACAGTATAGATTAGTCTTTATAAACCTTGTGTTGAAATCAACTAGTCTTTATCGATATTGTGTTGAATTCTGTATGTCTCTTACTTCTTGTGCGCAGTGGAGAGTAAACATGGGGGATGCACGTCCCTCAAACGCACTATCACGTGTTGACAGAATGCTCTTAGCATGACTCTGGCGGTAAGGGATGTTGTTGAGCTGTTTAAACTTTTGAACCATCAAAACGAGCATCACAGAGAAATTCTTACCTTTTCGGTCTCGCCAAATCACCAGATGGTCAGACTTTGCAGTTATTATCCTATAATCGACAGGAAGAAGACAACTTTTTATCGACATCCGATCCAAAATTATAGTCTCACTGTGTTGAATGGCAAAGAGAAATGGACGGCTAATAGGTTCGTCAAAAATATTTATGTACGATGTCTGGGTGTCCACCCACCTCAAAAGAATTTGCTCGGTCATCGACAATTTGCCTAATGTACAATTCGAGGTCTCAGAGCGATCCGATGCAGGGGAATCTGGTCTTTCACAAGGGTTAGAAAGACATCTGGATATGGTCAGCTTATACAATGGGCTGCAGTCGTCGATTGGCGATTCTTTTGGGTAGAATTAGATATATATGTATGCTTGCAAGACGCAGATATTTCGAATGCTCGAAACAAGCCTTGTGTTTATTTGGGAAGTAGTCTCGGAGTCTCGCCTATCAACCGAGCCCCTATTCCACCTACTGTAAGCGACGTCTAGTCTACTGTACTGTAAGTCACCTCATCCTATCCTGCGATGGCACAGAAAAACCACGTGCCTAAAAGTCTTTGGTAGGGCCTCATGTACAGTACTGTACTGTAAGTAGGTATCCTCCTTACTGTGTAGATTCCACGAGTTGAAGAAAAAGGAAGTACACGCAACCCTAGTCAAAGTACTTGTAACGGGTCCACTCGAGAAAGCGCACCGGCCTTTTTGTCGACGATGATAAACTTGAAGTGTAATTCAGAGCAAATGCGAGTACGGCTACAGCGTTCCGGAGATGTGCTTTTGCACAGCAGTGGGGCCGATCGATCGTCCAAGGTCCCACGGACCGGGGTCCACCGTGTTTTTCCTCGCGCAGCTTTTGATGCTTGTACATACATACATACCTACACAGTACATATCCATCGTCTGGCAAAAGGAATTACCTGAAACGTTCGCGGCAAAGGTTTCGGTGCCTTTGAACAAGTATTTGAGCGGTACGACTCTTGTGCTATACAAGTCTACAGAATCTGGATGTGCATGTACAGGGCTCTTTTTTGTTGCACTTGCTTCTAAGAGAAATCCAATTTTTGAACTGGCCTCGAGCGTGGTAAGCTGATCTTTGGTCGATTGCATCTGCGGAGTAATCTTGGTTGTTGCGTCAGATAGAGTGACTTGGCAGGTCCAAGAGAACGCGGTAGACTATTCGAGCTGATTACCATCCTGGACATCCTGGGTTACCCAATTCCATCACTTAAATTCGTTTTCCTATATTCGTTTTTTGCCCACAGCTCCATGGAACTTTATTTTCAAATTTAGGGAAAAGCCTGTCACTGCTTCTGCTAGCATGGTTAATCGCCAGGAGGTTGCAAAAGCAACTTCGACAAGCGGCCAACGCAGCGAGTGATTTCGTCCCGGAGAAGTATGCTCAAGGCGAGAGGATGACATAAAGTACCTCCCGCGCCTCCGCAAAGTAGAGCCGCAAGTATCCTTGACTCTACTGTTCTTACGGTGCGAAGTACTCTTCTTGATTAGCTCATTCACTTGTTTCTGCAGGTGTTTACTGTGGCTTGTGAACTTGTTTTACGCTCCAAAGTCCTGCTGTCTTTTCGGAGTTCCAATTTCGTCTTACAACATACGTCCTGAAGCTAGAGTAGCTTTTTCCTTGGGAATGGCGACGGGCATTGAGAATCTCGACCTGCCACAATACTCAGTATGTTGTCACATTTTGCGAAAACTCCGCAGCCCTAACTTCCGTCACAGACCCTCAACTGGATTGCGTACTCGGCGGGCTTTTTCGCCACTATTACGCGACTAGCAGTTCGTCTCTCGATGACAGGCCGTCTTTTCTGGGATGACTTTCTTGCGATTTTAGGCTTGACGTGCTACACGGGCCTGGCGATCCTGAACGAAACGTCTCGCGGTCCGATTTACATGATGATAGCCATCGGCAGGGGAGAACCACCGGGTCCTCCGTTTACGACGCCGGAGAAGATTGTATCGGGCATGGTCTCCCAGTTCTACCAGCAGTTCTTCTCCATGGTATTGTTCTGTATGGCGCTGTGGAGCGTGAAGGCGTCGCTGTTGATGTTCTACCGCCGACTCTTCTTTGGATTCGACCACTACATGAGGTGGTGGTGGGTTGTGGTGGTCCTCTGTGTGGCAACATACATCTGTTCGTTCATGTAAGTCGTTCGAGCTCACAGTGGTGTCAAAGTTTTAGTTTTGAGCTTCTCGGGTAGAATTTGTTCTAAGGATGATCTCCGAGCAACTCTGATCCAGCTTTTACTGACTCCCTCGCCTATCTTCCAGAACAAACATTTTGGTCTGCTTACCACTCAGTAAACGTTTCTCTCTCCAGCAAAGTGGGTCCTGCTTCTAGATTCCCGAGAGAAAGATAGCTGACGTGTTGCCAGCTACTTGTTCCATTTCCCGTGGGATGAACGTGATCTGGGTCGCAACAATGAGCGACATCGTATCGGACGTTTCAATCGCGTTGCTCCCGATGCATCTGCTATACACCGTGAGAATATCGCTTAAGCAGAAGATTGGCGTTGGGGCTATGTTCTCTCTGGCCATATTCGTTGTAGCCGTCGCCATCATCCGGATGGTATCTGTCATCAAAGGGATCTCGAGGTCAGTAGGATGTACTGTGGGCTAACACCAACTTTACTCATTGCGGAAAGCAATATCTGTTTGATCATCACCCCTCCCGAGGTATCCAAACGAACCAATCCTCTAATTCTTTGGCTAGTCGTAACCCGAACCAGAACATCAGTCTAGCGTTATGGTCAATTCTAGAGTGCGGCATCGGTAAAAATTGAGCTCTTTCAAACACTTACCACCACCAGAAGACATTCGCTAATGCCCTTACCAGCTATCATCGTCGGCAGTCTACCCGCATTAAAGTCCCTCATAAACCGCCCACAAGACGACCCAGAAATCGGCTCTGAGAACTCGAAGCCCGCGAACCGCTTGTTCGCAAGGGCATCGAGTTCCGCGGGCGCCTCCCTGCGCCACCTGCTCCCATTGCAGGTCTTCACCACCACCACCAGCGGTATCAGCAACTCGTTCCGAGCTGGCAAAGACGGGAGGACGTCCAGCTTTGCGGGAGCCTCCCAAAGACTCCCAGCTCTCTTACAGGACCTGTCTACGACGATCAGCGGCCCCAGCAACACGTTTCGTGCTGGCAAGGACGGCGAGGACTTCGTGTATCTGGATGGCATGGCGGTCGCGGGAGCCATAGTGCGGACGCATGAGGTTAGCGTGCACACGCAGGAGTCGCAGGGAGCGAGAGACGGGAGCATGGCTAGCAGCTATCCGCAGTCCTGGTAAGCCCTCGACGGAGCGTATTGGTGAAACCGGGCCAAACAGTACGGTAGCGACAATCGTACCAGGCTTCGTGTCACTGTCATATTGGGCATGTGATGCGTCAGCAAAAACTCGTCCTGGCAAATGGTTGGGGGATGTCGGGTGGGATCATGGCGAACATCGAAGATTTTTTGGGGACTCGCTATTGCAACCCGAAGTCAAACTCCCAGCTCCTGTTCCAAAGGAGGAACACGGTTCTTCGCAAGGCTACTGTCGACCATCCTGAGTTCACAGATATCCCTTGACCAGCTATGTCAGAAGGATACCAATTTCTGAGAATCGCAAAGTTCTCACTATAGCTTACACTTGAGATATGCACTCGATATGTCAAGCGAAAACCCGGTTTTCACAGGGTATCGTTGCAAGAAGTCATAAGCCATTGGGCAATTTAGATTTGTACAATATAGAAGTCATGTAGATCAGACAGCTTTTCAAATGCCAATGGTCCGGTGAAGTCCAAGTATGTGTGTTTACTGTTCGGTAGGCTAAGCGAGCTCCGGACTTGGCTTAGTACCGCAGTATCTCATTTGCTTCCGATGTTTAAAAGTTGAATGCTTATCAACCGGTTACTGACCTTAAGGCTATTGACCTTAGAGTTACTGCTCCTTGATTTACTAATCATACGGTTAATGATGTCAAGGTTACGAATCAAATGGTCGTTGGTTAAACGGTTATCAACTCTAGCTTTACTATACGTACGATCTCTGATCAAATCTATTCTATTCCAAAATGCTGCGATCGCTAGAAAATATCAATCTGGACCGAAGTTGTGTCGGAAAAGGTGGTGGGGGTTTGCTAAGGTTTACCTAGGACTTGCTATCCTTGCCGACTTTGCTGCTGCTCCTCTTGGTCTTGCTAGATGCTTTACCCCGCGCCCTTGATGCTTTCCGTGACCCAGCCTCGTGGGAAAACAAGAAAGTTGTAACGCATTTCATGCAATCGAAATATGGGTTTTCGGTTGTATTACAAGCGTTTTTGAAAGCGAAGCGTCTACTTAAGAGGCTGCTGATATCAAAAAGCGCTATAAGGGAAAGCATGGGTCAAGTGATTGCACAGAAGAATGGCAATAGCATTTTGTGATTATTCTAAGAATAGATACAGTAAGTTGACGCTACCAGTGCTGTATGGTATCTTCATTCTTATTCATTAGATTAATTTAGATTTCACGCATTTACAGCCAGCCGCCAGGGTAGGCATATCACTCGCCATGCTATCATTGAGCAAAGTCCTGCTGGTATGTCTGCGTCGACGGCGCCGAAGCTGTTGTC
This sequence comes from Blumeriella jaapii, assembly GCA_009599575.1. Classification (NCBI taxonomy): domain Eukaryota; kingdom Fungi; phylum Ascomycota; class Leotiomycetes; order Helotiales; family Drepanopezizaceae; genus Blumeriella; species Blumeriella jaapii. The sequence continues at coordinate 199,371 of VWND01000064.1, forward strand.
GTATATGAGGCCTCACTCTGCGGCGAAGTCATTGAGTATGGACTCTGGCCCGGATCTGACTCTCCGAACGGCCAAGTCATGCGGCTCTTCAAACGCGATGCGATATCGTTCCAGATCTTGATCTCGCTCTGGGGGATGACATCCGGCAGAATCGCATTCAGGACGAACCCTCCCACGTTCTGGATATCGCTATGCGACCCGTCTGCCACGCGGATCGCGTCCTCGGCATCCCACATGCCTTCACGGGCCGGTGCTCGCGCCAGGAGCTCAATGGCTCGCCGCTTGATGGATGGGTTCGGCGCCCGGAGGGCTGCGAAAAACAGAGGTGCGATGACCCTCTGGTCGGTTGCGAAAGTGAGGCCTGCGCCGGAGGTAGTCCTCGCCGACTCGAGGAAGTCGCACAGATTGATGAGAAGGTCGAATTTAGCATCCGCTTCTTCTGGCCTCCCGATCACAATCGATACCACCAGAGAATGGACTTTCAACAGAGACGCGCCGCATCTGGTCTTGCTGGTGGGCGGCTCGCCGGTAGCGAAGTCTGCGATGAACTTGTCCATGGCATGTGTCCACGCATCTAACGCTTCGTTGTGTATTCGACCTCGGACTTCGGGGTCTGGAGGCTTGTCTTCGAGTAGACTCGGTTGTAACCCAGTGGATGTTCGATCGGCCATCACAGTCGCCGAGATCGTATCGATAGAGCGACGTGCTGTGTCAAGCGAGTCAAACGTCGTCGGGGGTGGAAGCTTTCCGACTCGCCTCAGTGCAACCCAGAGAGACGCTCTCTCCTTGTGGAGAGTCGAATTTATAAACGTTGCTGTCTGAACTCCGAGAGCAAGAAGTAGGGGAGTGAATTCTGCCTCCCATTCGTCTGCAAAGATCCCTTTCTCCGTTTTGTGCGTCTTGATATCCGCGAGTATCCTCAACCCGGCTTTCAAGTGGATTATCGCTGATGCGCTGTAGCATGATCAGCACGGTAATCTCAGTTGAACAGGCTATTCAAGATAGGGAGGAAATCACAAGACTTGACACTGTTGGTTCCAACACGGGTTGATATCTACTTACTGGTTACCGAGCAGACAGTCGATTGATGCAAATAAAATGCAATTAGTCAATGTCAAATCCAAGGGCGGCATTTTCGTCGTCATCAAATAATGCAAACTACTGATCGCTTTGGTATATTGGCGGAAAGCGAAAGCTTGTAGATGGGACGTGTCGTCCATTCCAAAATTGCGCCGCCGCTCGTTAAACTCTTGATGCATGGCTCCGATTGCAATAACAGCATGGCGGATTGAAGGCTCTCCTTGGCAGCTTTGTACAACCCTCCGCCCCCAGAAATCCGTCGAGAAGTATCCAGATAGGCTTGGGGCGCTATACGTGCGGAAGAAGTAGAGAAGGCTTTGTTCCATGGGATCCTCAACCGGGTCGAGGGGTCGACTCGGTGCAGGTTTCTGCATCGAAGGTTTGGGATCTGACGGGGAGGCATAGCCGTCGCATTTCCGTCCCGTGGAGGTACATCTCTTACAGAATGGCTTCTCCTCTCCGCATTTGACCCTCCGGATTCTATACAGCTGTGAGTTTGCGCGACTGCTGTTGCGGGCTTGTCTCCTCGTCTCCCTCGTCCCCTCTTCCGCTCCAGGAGTGACCTACTTGCAAGTGAGACATCCGAGACGAGATGGAGTTCCACAGATCCGGTATCGATGTGTTGGTTTCGACTTCATCGTGAACATCTCACGTACGAGTGCCCTGGAAGCCGATGGTCAGAGGGGCTGGATCTCATGATATTGGACGCCACGGTTGTGCAGAACTAGGGATGGCAGTCGGTTTTAGGGTGACGGTACCCTTAACGTTATCGGCGGATAGGCGAAATACGGAAATGCTTGTTTGCCTTTGGCCTTATGCGATCTATGCTATATGCTATATCCACTGGGATCTAGCTTGTCGTGGGTCTGATCTACAGGCGGCTCCGAGCAGCGCGCTCAGCTGTGCTGAACTAGAACCGGCTCGGTCCAATCATGTATGGTGTATCACAACAAGCCTCCCCTCCTCCCAACCACGCTCCACACCTGTGTGAAAGCGGGTCTCTGATGAATGATGATACCAATCATTGATTCTGCTCTCTTTCTTATTTCCCTGACAGAGCCTTTGCTCTTGTAAAGAACCTACTTCCAAAGTTAGTATAGTCGTTTGTTTTGGCTGAAAGCGCAAGTGAATGGGTTTAGCCGAGTCAAAAAGGAGGGGCTGTTTACGACTCGCTTAGCTAAGTGTCCAAACCTGCGCTTGCGGATGTGACCCCTCCTTATAGCATACACTCGACACGCGGTCCCCTCTTTTCGATATTATTGGGACGGTTGTCGTATTGAGCACCAATCAGCCAGATAAATTCAGTCCCGTAGTCCGAAACCGCTATGAAGAAGATGAATTCTAAACTACCTTTGCAGCGGAACCCGGCTCCACGCTTAGCCTTTCATGCGCCCGAGGGCACTACCCGCTCCACGGGTTCTGGAGGCGCGGTGATCCTCGTTGGGCTTTAACAGAGTTTTGCACTCGATGTGCTAGGGATGCGCAGAACAGATGTGCCGGAGTTCTCCAAGGTCTCCTCGTGATTCGTGAACGGTAAAGGAGAAACAGGTCATAGTCCTAATCTACTAGTCAAAGACAACCGGTGTACCACCAAGGCTGAGAAATGCGCTTTAGCCAGCATGCTGTTGCTAGCATAGCGATCCTTATCCTGGGGTTTTGACATCATACCTCACAGTTTCATGTTCGATCTGGACGCATCGACGCTAGCAATATTTCAAGCAATTACCGTCTGATAACAGTTGAGAGAATCAGGTTGGATGCATAGTAACCCTACATCATGTTAAGTGATTCGTGGTACTCGTCCGACATTGTATAGGAATTACTGAAAGCATGACTGCGGCACCCATTGATTTCTGCTAGCGATCACGTCAAGCCCTATTATTCGGGTCGTCCCGTCTTAGCAGCACTGGCATCTCATCTTCGGGATCTTGCTATTTCTGAGCTTCGATTTGGGCTTCGCCGTTCAACGTACTCTTGGAGATGTTGCCCTTTCAATTGCTGTGTCATGTCCCATAGATAACATGACACATTACAAATCACAAAAATGTTTAAGCAATCACGGACCAAACAAGCAACCGAGGAATTTCCACTCCACTCGTTTCTGTGATCTCAAGGATTGAAAACGGATTCCGCCGCTCCTGAATAAAGATAGTCCAACTGACAGCATACCCGATGTCTTGAAACCATGCCATTTCAGCGAGTTTGTCAGACGTTCAGCCTGCACCGAGGCTAGGCCACCAACGAAGAAACCTGATTAGCCCTGTCAACTGACAGTCGGTCGTGTAACATAGAAGAGGATCATGTGACAGCAAGTTGAGCGAAAACCTTTTTCTTCGGCTCTCGCCGTCACCCTATCTACGATTACTCACTCCCTGCGTCTGCTTTTCGTCCCAGGAAGGTAACCCCCACTGGGCGTCGATGAAAACGGCATTCAAACGCAATTTCTGCAGCGGTATATAGTCACCCTGATATTTCGTTTCCTCTTTGGGGGCATATAGGAATAGTGAGAGTAATAATACCGTTCTTAGTACCCGCAGTGTAGCATCAAATTTTGTAGGACTAGCTCTCGATACCTAGAGAAGCTGGCAATAGGAGTAGAAGCAGACTACAAAATACCATGATTGACATGCGAGAGACGAAGAAACGCAAGATCCAATTTATAAGAGGAGATGCATGCAAGACAAAATCAGGCTGGTGCACTGGCTTCACAGATTTGAGGACATTCAGAATGTGTTTATCGGCTGCCAAGAGGAATAGGACCATCCCTACATGCTTGTTTCACAAAGACTTTCGGCAATTGACGGATGACCTTGTCACATGTCTGCATCGGCCACAAACTCGTAACCAAAAAAAAACTTATTTACATTGAGTTGGAGGTCGCACAAAGTTCAAGCCTGCGTCTGTGGCGACCTTAAGCAACGTGCTCGGAGATGTCTCGGAAAGTAGGGACTTCACATGGCAATCGAAGGAGTGAATCAACACGTAAAGAAGTCAGATGTCGAAGGATTTAGATAGTGATATTTGAAAAGCAATATTAGCAAATCTCAATGTAATCAGCAACACAATTTAAAAAGTCAAAAGAGCCGTTAAAGCCGGGGCCATCAGTCAAGGGTAGCGCGGCGGAATAGCCGATGATGGGGTTGCGAAGGGACACAGCACGTATTGTTACAGTACATCGTCGTCCTCGAAGCTTTCTCGTGCGAAAATTGCCGCGATAACTGAAGTGTAGGTTTCCTTCTCGTGTCACATCTTTCGTGATTTCATGATGTTCCGTCAAGCATGTGTTCGTAGTCTTAAACTGCCTGCCTCGTATTTACTCACGATCGCGCTTACCGCTCACCTTCTCTTTCCAACCAAAGCCAGAGAGAGGATTCTCATTTATGATTCCGAAGATATGGTATTCAGTCAAGCTATTCATAAGCTTTGAGAACAGAAGTGTCTAAATAGGAAGAGAAACTGTACGCGATACGATTCTAATTTTGCAAAAACGCAAAAGCAAATGACGCGATCGGTGTCATGAACGCCACTCACTGAACAAAGCTTTGCTACGGAGGATTCTCCGTATGCTATGGTTAGCAAAGTCGAGTTCGATGCAGCCGGAAACCATGACTTGAAGCGGTTGGCCATTGGACCAGATTGAGGCATGCGACAACGAGCTCCGTCATGTTCGAGGCGTAGGAAACATTTGGCCCGAGTGAAAGATTGACTGCGTAAAGTTTCGCAAAGGTAAGTGTCTCGATGTAGTTGGAAATGTTCCTTGGTACCTAGTAGGAATCCTATCCCACGGATTAAATTCCTATTTTTTGCTCCAATATCCAAAGGATTTGACTTTAGTTGAAGGGTGGGGGGAGGCAAAATGGCGACTTTGTGCTTATTCCTTAGAGGTAAATGGCTACTTCATTTGGCGTTGTGTACATACCTTCCACTTGTATTCTGCCTACACCCACATCGAACTCTAAGTCTTGCGTGCCGAGAATTGGATACCAAGCGGTTTGCTCCTTTCACCGATTGTTCCGACTATTGATGAGTTGTCTCCACCACCAGTAGTCAGCTAGCTACCTCTTGGTCTTGGAACTTGCTCTACATACGTATAGCTGCAATATATATACTGAGTCTCGTTCTCCTGCGTCGTGACTCGATTACTATGTTTCCAGTTCACATCATCCATGGACCGGCAGCCTCACATCATGGCCAACACAGACGGATCTTCCGGTCTTGACCCCATCGAAATCAAAAAAATTGACCCGAACGTGCTCGAAAATGGCCTACAAGAATCACAGGGTGTCCAAGATGGCCTTGCTAGCCCCATTCGGATGAAGAAACTGTTGCGGAAAACAGACCTTCACGTCGTGCCTCCGCTCTTCGTCATCTTCCTACTGGCTTTCCTCGACAGAACCAATATTGGAAATGCATATATCCAAGGTCTTCCAAACGCCTTGAATCTAGTTGACAATCAGTACAATATCGCTCTAATGGTCTTCTTCATTCCTTACATCCTGCTCGAGATACCTAGCAACATCATGATGAAGCGCATGGCTCCCAGTTCCTGGCTCTCCCTCATCATCATCGGCTTTGGTATGAAGATTTTGGTAATGCGTGTTGGTTGTGGAATTTACACTGAACATAAGCACAGGCGTTGCTACAATTGGCCAAGGATTGACAAAAAACTTTGCCGGCTTGGTAGGATCTAGATTTGTCTTGGGCATCTTCGAAGCCGGACTGGTCCCGGGGTGTACCTACCTGATCGCTATGTATTACGAGCGATACGAACTTCAATGGCGTCTTTCGATCTTCTATTCCGCGAGCATCGTTGCGGGTGCCTTTGGAGGGTGAGCACGGCAGGAACATGATCGTTAGTTGGTTTTGCTCACTGGGAATAGGCTTCTGGCTTACGCAATCGCAAAGATGGACGGGGTGGGAGGGCACGAAGGCTGGCGTGTAAGTGGTTGGTTGCTCTTCGTTCCCTCCATCTGGCATTAAGCCCTCGCTAATTTCCATTGATATCTACAGTGGATTTTTATACTGGAGGGTGTGGCTACTGTCGCTATTGGCCTTGTGTCCAAGTTTTGGATTGTTGACTGGCCTGAGACTGCCAAATTCTTGACGAATGAGGATCGTGAACTTGTAATTGCAAAACTCAATCGCTCCTCTGGTCAAGCAAAGATGGACGTCCTTGACAGAAGTGCCGCCAAAAGGACATTCTTGGACTGGAAGATCTGGTGTGGGTCTTTCATGTATCTGGGGGCTGCTACCGCGGTATGATGGTTCTATCTCTCTTTACGGGTGAAGGGAAAGACAATGGACACTTGCTAATATGTCAAACACAACAGGGGAACTCGACCTCGTTGTTTATTCCGACTATTATAAACGAGCTCGGCTACACAGCCGAGAAGGCTCAAATTCGAAGCATTCCGATTTTCATGGTGGCCACTGTCGTTAGCTTGTCTACCGCATGGTCTACGGACAGACTCAAGCATCGCTACTCTTTCATCATTGCTGGCACCGCCATATCTATCACAGGATATATAATCTTGCTATGCCAGAAGAGCCTCAGTGTCGAGGTTAAGTACTTTGGATGTTTTCTGATTACATCTGGGTAAGCAGATGACATTGTGCACCTCATCTGTGCAAATAGCTGACTCGCGGTGTAGCAGCTTCATGGCCATGTCAGTTTCAATAGCATGGCTTCAGAACTGCCTAGCTGGTCATTATAAGCGGTCCATTGGTGTAGCGGTTCAGGTGAGCGTAGGGAACAGCGGGGGCATCATTGCCAGCAATATTTTCATTCGATCTGAGCGACCGTACTACCACACTGGTTTTGGAACGGCCATGGGATTGATGTGTTTGTGTTCGATCATGGCAACTGTCATGCTCCTTGGCCTACGAAGGGAAAACAAGAAACGCGATGCTGGAGGGAGAGACTACAGGTATACGAAGGAGGCGCATGACATTCATAACATGGGTGACGATCATCCGACATTCCGGTTTGTATATTAGAGAGACCCCTAAAGGCTAAATCTAGTCAGTATAGATAAATTCGGTGGTTTTGAAATTTGGAACGTTGTCGGGTGTAGAGAGCTCGTCTAATCTATAAGCTCAAGCCGTTTAATTGTCACAACGTTCTGCAGCATAGCTTTACCAGCTTCTTTCAATTATGATTTACTCCTAGAAGCTCCGTTGCAGCAAACTAAAAGTTGTGATCTTTTATAAAACTTAGACTTCGAGGTTTCTGTTCTAGAACTCGGTCCGTTGTAGGCTCGGCCAACTGAAACAAAGCTAATAGAACCGCTAGTTCAGGGGGTTTTTAAGGTAGATACATTTTTTGCTATTTATCGCTACGTGACCAGGTTTTGTCAACCACCACCTCCTCGCTAAAGTTATTAAGCAGGAAATGCACTTTATTCTCGCACCTACCTATCCAGGAAAAAGGCTTAAGCCTCCCTGGCAGCTAGACGACCAAGCGCAAGCTCAGCGTTCTTGACACGGAGCGGATCATTTGGCAAAGCTTCGTGCAACGACTTGGCGATCAGAAATGCTCCGATGAAAGCCAGCCTCGAAAAGGGCATTTTTCCGACAGAATCTCTCCGTTCTGAGCTGTTGAAGTCTGTTCTGACTCGAGATTTCCGGCCTGAAGAGCCGGGGTTTTTGGCCCCTGCACCGCTCCATCTGAAGTACACGAGTCATGGCTACGATCGTGAGCTCGTATTACGCCTCGTCCTCTCGATTCCGCTTTAGCTCGCTCTGAGCGAGTATATCGTTTGCTGATATGCCCCACAACGATACCGGAAGACCTACCTCAATTCTCGGTTTCGACTGAAAGTGCAAAATCGGTCGTCGATCCGGCCCGACTACAACTGCCCTCGGTAGCGACGCGTTTTCCGTCCCCGTCCGGACCATCATAATTCATGAACCCCTTCCAGAAGCATGCCCCTTTTGAAAGGTCCACGGTTATAAGGTTTGGTCAAACCTGGTCGATACTGTGGATTTGATTTCGGAGCGACAGTCGGACGTCATCCTTATCAATGGGCTGCGAGGGGAAAATACCGGGTGGCGGGAACTGCAGGGTTTAAGACATGTTGGCAGATCTTGTACGAGCTTGTGTCTTCCTGGTCCCTGTTGGGTGCCATAGCTGATATCGAGCGCGGTCATGCAGTGTAACGAATGCTATGATGGCGAGAACCAGTCATGGTGGCCATATATCGAGATAGCATGGAGCCGTGGGGCGGATGTTTGTGTGCCCGGGGGCGTTGAGGTTATCTAAAACTCCACTCCGAGTCAGACTGGCGAGCCAGACGTGATATTGGGCGAGAGTACTTAACCAGCAGAGGGACCTGCGATGATTCATGATCTGTCTTGTGTTGCTTCATCGACTCAGCTTCTTCCGGACACACAGCGTCACGTTTTCCAACTGTCCTCCTCTATCCTTTTCTATCCAATGCTCCTATCGTCATAATTATCCATCATGGGCTATGACGAGAAGACCGCCGACGTCGAGTCTGGCTCTCCCCCGAGTCCTTCCTCAATTCACAATGCTGAGGCTAGCGAGCAAGGATTGAAGCGAAACTTGAAGGGTCGACACATGCAGATGATTGCTATCGGGGGCAGCATTGGCGCTGGCCTCTTCGTCGGTGCTGGTAGTGCTTTGAACTCCGGTGGTCCTGGTGCCTTGGTCATCGACTTTATAATCATCGGAATGATGTTACTGTTTACTGTTAACGCTCTGGGAGAGCTTGCAGGTAACTTCCTTACCGGTAGAACCATCTGAGACTCTGGACTAACCCCGCCACAGCTCTATATCCTGTTGCTGGGTCCTTTTACAACTACTCGATTCGTTTCATCGATCCTGGATGGGGATTCGCGATGGGCTGGAATTATGCGATGAATTGGCTCATCGTTCTTCCATTTGAGTTGACGGTCGCCGGTGTCACAATCGCCTTTTGGACAGACGCAGACGGATCCGGGAACCCATCGATCGACGTCGGTGTTTGGATCACCATCTTCTTGGTGCTAGTCTGCGCTATCAACTTTTTTGGCGTCAAGGGCTATGGAGAAGTTGAATTCGTTCTCGGCTGTATCAAGGTCGTGGCAATCATTGGCTTCATCATCCTCGGCGTTATTATCGATTGTGGGGGCGTTCCTACCGACACTCGAGGCTACATCGGAGCTCGCTATTGGCATTCGCCCGGTTCATTCAAGAACGGATTCAAGGGCTTCTGTTCTGTCTTCGTTACAGCCTCGTTCGCTTTCGGGGGAACTGAGCTTGTAGGACTGGCTAGTGCTGAGGCAAAGAACCCAAGGAAATCGATCCCCAAGGCGACTAAACAGGTCTTCTGGAGAATTGCCCTGTTCTACGTTGTCTCACTTTTCATCCTCGGTCTGATTGTCCCCTCTGACAATGAGAACCTATCATCTGCCTCCGGAGGCAACACCCGCTACTCACCATTCGTCTTGTCTTTCCAACTCGCCGGCATCAAGGTGCTCCCTTCGATCTTCAACGCGGTCATTACGATCGCGGTGCTTTCCGTCGCCAATTCCTGCACTTTCGCCTCGACCCGGACGATTCAAGCTCTATGTGCTGCGGGAATGGGCCCTGCGATTGGGGCCAAGGTGGACAGGAGAGGGCGTCCCTGGGTTGTCTTGATCGTTGTTCTCGCCTTTGGAGGTCTTGCCTACATCAATGAGGCGAAGAGTGGCGATACCATCTTCGACTGGCTGCTTTCTCTCTCCGGTCTGTCCAACTTCTTCACCTGGGGATCCATCTGCTTCGCCCACATCCGTTTCCGCCAGGCATGGAAGCGTGCGGGTCGTACCACTGATGACCTTCCATTCGCTGCCATGTTCGGTACTGTTGGTTCGTGGATCGGTCTCGGTCTCAACATCCTCTGCCTCATCGCCCAATTCTATGTTGCTCTCTGGCCCATTGATGGAAAGCCCAATGCCGGAGACTTCTTCCAGTCGTATCTTGCCGCTCCCATTGTCCTGTTGTTCTTTTTTGGCTACAAAGTCTTTTACAGAACGTGGACCTTTGGTGTCAAGCTTTCCGATATCAACGTTGACGAGGGGCGACGAGAGCTTGATCTTGATGCGTTCAAAGTCGAGCTGGAAGCAGAAAGGGCCGAGAAAGCGACTTGGCCAGCATATAAACGGTATTGGAATTTCTTGTTTTAGCTGTGCTGGCCACAAAACTAGAGTTGTATTGGTACCTAGGCAGTAGAAAGTCCTTTTCGAATAAGACAACTAGAAGTATATTACCCGGTGAAGATACCCATTCGTGTCACTCACATCAGGAAATCTGTCAACAGCCTCCGAACATCTGACAGAGGAAGCATAACCTGGTAAAAATTACATAGACTCAGCATCTGCTTGTGTGCAGCTAGAAGTTCACATAGCAAAACTCAATTAACTCGAACTCGACAGCACCATCGACTTCGAAATGCCTGTCCGAGTCACTGTCGTCAACTTTCACTTGTTACTAGGAAATACCTGGACGAGTGATATCTTGACTTCCCAAGGTATCTCCTTCCGTTCTCGACATGGAAGGTGCAAAATCACACGTGACGTTTCTAGCTTTTAGCTCTCTTCCACACTCACAGATTCATCCTACCTCCCCCACCTCTTCCACATCTTCACACACCTGTTCAGATCCTCTCATCGGCAGAGTCGTGAGGGGAGCGTACAACACGCACTCTGAATCACTGGAAAGACTATCATCAACAACTTCAAGAGTCTACGGTCTCTCCTGGCCCTCACGCCTTGGGCTTTCAAAGAGGTCGCATTGCGTGTACGCCACGCCACGCCTCGTATACAGACTTTTCGAAACCCAGATCTCTAGTCAGTATACCTTCTTTCCACGTCAAGTCTTTCTCGTGCCTTGGAGCTGATGCGGGAATCTGAAGTCTCGACCCCGTGTCATTTTGCTACATACCTGTAGAGTCCTGCCGATCTGAAGATCCGCACACGTCTGGTCGACTTGCTCGAACGCATCCCGTCACTCATTCGGAGTTCAACCTACAATAGGTATACGCCCATGCCTCTACCTTATCTGTACCCGTACTGATTTCTAAATTAAGGTGCACGTCACGGCAATGCCTTAATCCAGGCTTCTTTTGCCACTATGAAGGCGGGAGCATCAATGTGATTAACGCGAATGTGTTACATTTGTGCGCCTCCTACAGTTTCTTCGGATCTGTTCACGGGTACTAATCTCGAAATAGGCGCGAGGGGTGGGATGTTGTTGTGTTTACGAGCTAAGCACGCTTCGGGCCGACCCGATCTGACCCCGCCAGCCCAAGTTTAACCTCAAAGATTCCAAAGCACCTGAGCACTTTCCAATTCGTGTGATATGCTCTAAAAGAGAACCATACCAGCCTACACCTCTCTCTACAGTGCACCTATCGATCTGCCAAGGTACATACATACCCGGAAATAGCACGAACGTAATACAGAGAGACCCGAACGGAGTAGAAGACACAAAGGAAAATCGCCAGCATGCCGATAGTCCATGTCGTTCTCTTCGAGTTTAAGCCTTCTACCGAGAGTGCTGTCATTCATGAGGTACGTACCTCCTTACGCAGGTTTTCTTCTGACACTTCAATCTCCTCTTCTCTACTCACGCAGTACAAATGGAAGGGCCATCCATTCGTTCGCGCATTTATTTGTTCCCCAACATCATACGCCCTTATCATATACAAACCATTTCTACTTGTCTTCTTCTTCCCTCGTTCCTTTCTTCCTGGATTTTGACAAACAAACACAAACAACAGGTCTGCAAAAAGATGCTCGCCCTGCGCACCGCCTGCGTCGCCCCCGCCACCCAGCAGCCGTACATCCTCGACTCCACCGGTGGCCGCGACAATTCGCCCGAGGGGCACCAAGTAGTACTCCCCCTCATTCCCTGTACCCTCCCCTTCTTGCCTTGCTCCCTCTCTCGGCTTTCCCTTCTCTCCTCCACCATCTGCTCTTTTTCCCCTTTCCTGCTCCTTCAGGAAGAAGAACCTCGGAAAACAAAGCTGACGACGCCACGTGCCTTCGCAAAGGGCGCATTCTCCCACGCCTTCGTGACGCACTTCCGCAACGTTGAGGACAGGCGCTACTACATCGAGGAGGACCCGGCGCACCTCGCTTTCGTCAGGTCGCTGGAGGGCATCGTGCAGAATGTGCGGGTGGTGGATTACGAGCCGGGTGTGTTTTGAAAGAGCCAGGTTGGGGGCGGAGAAGTGGGAAGTGGGAGGGTTGGCGAAAAGTGTCGACAGGATGGGCTTGAATTGGATTGAGGAAGTGGGAGGGGGAGTCGGGGTAGAGAGCGAGCTTGGAAAGGGCATTATGGAGTTAATGTCGTGGTTTGGCTTGGAAGGGGTGCAGTCTCGCTTGCAGAAATGACGACGTCCGAGGTGGAGTTGTTGTACAGTCTTCATTCTGATTGATGCATCTATCTACATGCCATTTCCCTTGTGCCGATGCTGGTATCCTGTCTTGCCGCCCTTGCGAACTCAAAACGCCGTTCCATGCTAATGCTACGCTCGTAAAGTAATCGACCGAAATAACGTCGGTATGAACAGAAGACGCGCACGCTTCATACCATGAACGATTCACCGCATCCGCATTGTTCCTCTGCCGTTCGATTAGCCCTCCCCCCCTCAAGAGTGGTCTCAGACAATGTGTGAACTTACTAATGTTGGGATTTGAGAAGACGAATCTCTGATTGAGCTTATCCTCCACCCAATCCATCTCACTTCCGATGATGCTGAACAGGGCCTTGCTGTCGATGAGCACCTTGACACCATCCTGCTCAACCTCCTCGTCAAACATGCCCGGCTTTTCCACGTACTCCAGATGATAGGCCAGCCCGCTGCACCCGCGGTTCCGCACGCCCACCTTGATCAGCTTGGGTTCCGGCTGGTTCAGCATCTCCCGCAGCTGCCTGACGGCTCCATCCGTGAGCTTCATCGCGGCCTTGCGCGCGCAGCTTGGGCCGAGGCTTGGCTCGGGGCGTCTCGGCCGGCGCGGTTGTCGGGCGGGAGACTTGCGCTTCGCCCTCGGGGACGCTGATGCTGGTCTTCTCTTCTGCGGGTGTCTCTACCGCGACTTCGTATTGCTGGGCCTGTGTCGGGGGCCGGGTGTCATTGACTTGGGGAATGCCGCCTGCGATCGAGGTGTCCGGGATGCCGCTATTGCGCGGTGGCGGCGGCGGTGAGGTGAGAGGGTAGGGCGTGTAGGCGGTGCTGGTTTGCATCTTGCGCCTCGAGGAGGACTGGCGGGCGTGCGACGAGGAGAAGGTGCGCAGGATGTGCGAGCAAGGTCGGAGAGAGGAGGGGGAGGCGGAAAAGGCGAATCGGGAGACCAGGCTCGCGGGCGACGCCAACGGTGTGAAGACGCGTTGGACGGACATGGCGACAATAGGGGTGGCCGTTTGGCTGTCGAGAATATATTCAGTCGAGAGCGTTCGAGTTGGGAAATCGAAGAGTTGAGGCTCAGTGAATGTGGTGATACGAGTTGTTGGTCATCGTTCGACTTGGCCGAGACAACCCTGCCGGAGACAAGCCGAATGATGACTGTGGCCAATCACAATTTCGCAGTTAATCAGCACAGCGACAGTGCAAAAGGGGTAAATAAGAGGACAGCAGAGCAAAACTGTAATCAGCGAACACGAGGTATCGAGGTATGGAGAAGTACTGTACAGTACGTACCTCAGTCTGTACTGTAGGACCTACAGTTTACCAGTACAGTATACGTACTTTACTGTAAATAACTACTGTAAATAACAGGTTAAACTGCTTTGTCGGCGGTACTTTCTTCCGCGGCCCGCAGTCTAGTCCCATTCCGGCACGGTGCTGGCCTTGCCTGACCCTGCATGAGGATCACCGTCGACAAGATTCTTCTTCTGATAACAGAAACCGAAGCCAAAACATCGCATCGACGCCTCCATCTCCGACCTCTACGCATTGCCCGGCGTCGCCAGCAAAGGCCCGTCTGTTTCCTACCCACTCCTCCTGCTACTATGAGGTGAGGTGAAGCATGGACCCTTCTCCCCTCACTCAGCAAGCACGGCCCCAAGTCTTCCAGCAGAAGGTGGTCACGCTCTACAAGGAGCTTCTCAAGGTGCGGAGCCCTGGCCACATCCTATCTCGAGAGATCCACTGAGACTAAAGTGGCGGGCAGGATGAGGACGACCTGGAGAAGACGGAGGGCTACTGGAAGGAGTTCTTCCTGTTGAATCCCGATAAGGCCACCTTGCAGAGCTTGATCGAGGAACTGAGTCCCGACGACTTGTTGAATCTCCAGGTACGAAGCGGAGCCGCACGCGCGCAGGACGCGAGGTCGCGCGATCCATGCTGACGGGTGTGCAGGAGCAGACGAGGGACTTCTTTGCTCGAGCAGTCGGGTGCATCAAGGCAGGAAGTGCTCCGGCAGATGCGCATGCTCTCGATGTAAGATCTGCTGCGTCCCTGGACCCGAGACGAGGCTGACGGCCCAGACCACCACGGCTTTCTTGACCTCGGTGCTCGCAAAGAAATACACCAACCCGAGCTCGGATATCATAAATGTTCTCGCGGGACTGGATGAGGTCGATGCTGTGTTTACAGACTTTGTGGCGGCGCTGGACCTGACCATCAAGACTGGGAGGAGCTGTACGTGCGAGCCGAAAGACGAGACGACTGGCGATGACTACTAACACTAGTCAGTGGAAGTGCGACAAAAGGCCATAGAGGTTGCGCTGGCGGTTGTTTCCGGCGCATACCAGACGAGTCTGCTCTCGTATTTCACCCACCGTGATTTGTTCCCTTCATTAATGAAAGTGAGTGGCTTTCAAATCGTTGCATAACTTAACTTACAAGAGTAGTATGTTCAAGATGCAGATACAACATCCCGCGCACTCGAACCGTTTACTTTGCTCGGCCTTCTAGTAAATTACAACAAATTCGAATTTCAAAATCCATACCGGTTACGCCTCGATGATTTTGTGAACGAGGGGGCCATTCAGAAGATCATAAAATCAGTCGGACAAACGTGCTCAGATGCCCGAGGAAAATATGTGGCAATTCAAGAGGATTTGCCTGAGGGATGGTCTATCAGTGGTACTCTGAATTTGATTGGATTGGGAAAAATTTCTGCAGGAGGCGCAAAGGCTGCAGCTCCTGTAATTGACCCTGAACTCGCAAAGGAAATGTTTGCGAAGCTGTAAGGTAGCCGCTCCGTGCTCTTCGACTATGCTAATGCGTTGCAGGCCTGGAAGCGAAGCAGCGGTCCTCCTGGCGACGTATGATTTTGCGCATGCAAACAAGCTATTTTGTTTCAATTTTGTCTCTCTGCCAGTCGAGAAAGGCTCTGAAGCACCCATCAGCAGTTTCTTGTCACTAACATCATATTTGTTGCAACATGCCCACTCATCTCTTAGGGCGACACAATATTCGCATCTTAATCTACTCATCTTACGACTTTTGATCGAAGACCAAGTCTTGTGCAAGCGGATATGTAGCGAGGAGAGCAAGATGTCAGTTCGCTTATGTCGGCAAAGGTCCCCATATCTGCCTTCTGCTCGCGGAGATAGAGTCTTTGCAGCGAGCTTACTCGACACGATGATCGACGGCATCAACCACAATCTTAGGCGGCGCCTCGATGTGGAACTCTACATTCTCTGTGTGGGAACAATCCTGAGGATCATCTCTCACCTCTCTCGATCTCGAACGCGGCTGCAATACCACTGGTCGGAACTCTTCAGATCGCTTCTCGCCCTTGTTCGCTTTCTCAACACGTACCAAGCAGACCTGAAAGATGCACTCCACATCGAGAATCTTCTCGACGACCTCGTAAACCTGATCGCCCTATCACTGTCCGCCGGCGAATCCTTCCTTCCTACCCCAGCGGCCTATGACGACCTCTTCTACAAGCTAGTCGAGACGGGAGAAAATCTCGTGAAATTCCGCGACAGTTATGACTTGGGCAAGAGACCGACAAGCTCGATAGATACACTGATCAGTGTTAGCACGCACTACAACCAACTGCTGGAGGACGGAGCCTCGAAACGAGGAAAACACCTGACGAGTGCGCAGGTAGCGGGCGTGATCAAGCAAGGATACGAGACGTTGAGCATTCAAGCCAAAGAAGGGCTGGACAGCTGGGAGAAGTACCGCGAGGCGGACAGGAGGACGTTTCTCAAGAAGATGGCCCGGACGACGGTGGCCGACGTCAAGAATCTCATCGGCGAGACTTGACGGCTCAATAGGACTTTCTTGACGAGTGTGCAGGGCCGGTGTGGCCCTTTCTTTGTAGTCCTGCTGTGCAAGTGATCGCTCGTGCGCTTCGGCCAAGATTCACACTTAGACATAGCCTCTACCCGCCCGTTCACAGCAGCTTTCTCCCTCGGCTATTTTCGCTGTTCGCCATGCTCCATATTTACCGGCGCTTCGAGGAACAGCCATCTGCGAATCATCGCCTCGTCTTGTTGGCAATGCTCAAGTCACGCCTCCACGGCTACTCTAAGAAGTCTTGAGTCTGAGATGGCGTCTGTGTCGTCGGATGAAGTCGTGCTTGCCACGCCAGATCTGCCACTACATAAGTCAGAGAAGGCTCTCTCCCCGCGTCTGGCTACGCCTGGATGCGACTCTGTGAAGTTCTGTAAGTTCTTAGGTACGAATACTTTCTTCTGGTCGATATTCGTATATGCGGAGCATGTACAGGAAAGCACATCGCCTGCCCCATCAATCACTCGTATCACAATCAATCGCCCATTCGCCAGCCAACTTCTCGTGGAACATCAACACTTCGCACCCACTCAAACTTACTACCCACGAGCACACATAAGGGAGACTACAGCTACCGCATTACCTCCGCTGCCTGCCCACTTGATTGCCTACTTACCGATCGGTATTGCATACTCACTTATTCTCAGGCTAAGCGCCTGTCGGAGAATCGAGTGGTTGTGAGTCGCCCGTCGTACAAAGCGCCTATTTTTGGCAGTGCGGCTACAGCAACAAAGGCCGTCGAACTTATTCGCTCCGAACCACAACGACTGTATTTTTGGCAAGCAGAAACAAAGACGGTCTTGGTTTCGGGCTTCGGCCATCGGGTCGAGTCTCGCAGGGCCTTCGAGTAGCTTTAAGTGTATGTCGCTCCCGTTTCTCTTGAGTTCTCGTGTTTTTTTCATTCATCGAGTGCAGTGAGTGCATGGAAATCTTGTTCCCTTTTCTATGGTCGCCTAAAATCGTTGTATTCTCCACCCGCTCGCCTATCAACAGTCAACAATACTAGCGAGTTACTATTGTCCCTCTCCCTCACCCTCACCCTCACCCCCAGCCACGCCATTCACGATTCTCGTTCTGTGATTCATTTCTCTTCCACGTCACACCTCTGCTTCTTGGAGTCATAGGCTCTTAAAGCCATCTTACCAAAAGCATACGCGACGACCCAACCTTTTCTCATCCTGCACAGGTCGGAGACTTCTAGACACGCTCTGCAAAGAGACACACACACACCAGAAGATGCTGCTTCAAGCTGGACTTAGACGGCTCCTCGCATCGGCCACCGAAATGTCTTCCGCGCGGAACCATCGTCCAAACCAAGCTTTCCCAGCTGTGCCTTCATCTCTCAACCCTAACGACAACGAGCTGCGAGACTGGCCACCCAGCTACACGCCTCCCCCCAACACCGACCCTCACTTCACGCCGTATCTTGGACTTCGAGCACGTCTCTCGCAGATCTGGATCAACAGGTGGACAGTCTTGCTCGTCCTCATCATCTGTCGCCTGCTTCTCGCCACCAAGAGTCTCGACCAAGACATCCTGAGCGCTAAGCAAGAAGCATTATCGGCCTGCACGAGCGTCGAGAAGGTTGGCAGCGCGATGGCATCCATGCCACACTACCTCTCGACCGGAGTCAACGCGCTCGCTGCGGATGGCTTCACGGCCGCCGTGAACGGTATGATGAGCATGATCCTGATGTCGGTGACGGCGGTCGAGGAGATCGTCTTGTTTGTCATCCACATGATGACTTCAACCTACCTGTGCTTGATCACTTTGGCTGTCTCGGGCAGCATGCACGCCGCACTGGAGATGATACAGAAGGTTGGTGAATTCGTGAACAAGACCATCGAGGACATCACAAGTGGCATGTCAAATGATGTCGCTTCTTTCGAGAAGGGCTTCAACAAGTTTTTGAGTGCGATCAACGTCGGCGGTATCTTTGGAGGCACGAACGACCCGCCTCAAATTGATTTGGGACCGGCTATCGCGAAGCTCAATTCTATCGACCTCGACACGGGTGAGTTCAATGCGGAAATCGCCAAGCTCAACGCCTCCATACCCAACTTCGATCAAGTCCAGAATTTCACCGACAACGTCATTCGCTTTCCCTTCGAGGAGGTCAAGAAGCTCATCAATGGGTCGCTGGTCGCCTACAAGTTTGACAAGTCCGTCTTCCCTGTTGCGCAGAAGGAAGCCTTGTCTTTCTGTGCCGACAACCCGGCGATCGAAAACTTCTTCGATGGTCTCGTCAAGACAGTCTCGAAAAGCAAGGTCACAACCCTCGTAATCCTTACGATTCTGGCCGTCATGGCTTGTGTTCCGATGGCTTACCGCGAGATCTGGAGATGGCGCGCTATGCGAATCCGAGCGAACATGCTTCAGAAGGCTGCTTTTGATCCACTCGATGTGATATATATCGCATCGCGACCTACCTCCACAACTGCTGGTCTCAAGCTTTCCTCGAAGTTCACTTCTTCCAAGCGTCAAATCCTCACGCGCTGGTTCGTCGCATACGTCACTACTACTCCAGCTCTGTTCGTCTTATCGCTCGGCGTGGCTGGCCTGTTCACTTGTCTCTTCCAGTACATCATCCTCAAAGTCGTCGAGAACCAAGTGCCCGCGCTGGCCGACCAGGTTGGCGACTTCACCGGAACGGTGGTCCTTGCTCTGAACAACGCTTCGACGTCCTGGTCCCGAGCCGCTAACAGTGTTATCGCCAGCAGCAACGCAGACATCAACGACGAAGTCTTCGGTTGGGTCAACACCACCACTTCCGCCGTCAACGGCACGCTCGTCGCCTTCACCGATGAGACGATGAAGGTCCTGAATGACACGTTCGGCGGCACTATCCTCTACGAGCCCATCAAGGAGGTCTTCAACTGTCTCATCGGGCTCAAGATTGCCGGTATCGAAAAGGGCCTCACCTGGGTCTCGGACCACGCCCACGTCGACTTCCCGCTCTTCAAGCCCGACGTCTTCTCCCTCGGCGCAGCCGGCAGCATCGCGTCCAACTCTTCCGCGAGCGATTCGTTCCTGTCCTCTCCCGGCAGCGAGACGTCGGACGACATCACCGGCGCCGCCATCAGGCTCTCTCGCAAGGTACAAGCGGGCATCCAAGAGGAGGTCATGATCTCGCTCGGGCTGCTCGGTGTCTACCTCACGATCGTCCTCGGCGGTCTCGCGCGCGTCGCCTACGGCTTCGTCGGCCGCGACAAGACGCGCGCGGAAGGCGGCCCTTCCTTCGCGGGGGATCACCGCCAGCCCGTCTCGCCGCGGCGCCCGACGGGAAACGCGCACGCCTTCCCGACGTTCGGGGCGCCAGCGAGCTCCATCTACCCTCCGCGGAGCGCCGCCGCCGCCATCGTCGACGACGACGACGCGTGGGCGCGCAGCGGCCTGCACGACGAGAAGATGGGGCACGTGAGCCATGGGAGCGTCGAGGCTAGCTTCCAGCCGGGGCGAGAGCGGGTGAGCAGCTACGGGTTTGTGGATGGGGATGGGAAGCGGGATCGCAAACACTGAGCTTGGGGCTCTTGGGCCGAGGCCGGTGTGCGTGGTTGAAGAGGTAGCCGGCTGGCGGCCTCGTCCTGTTTTCCGCTCCTCCTCCTCCTTCCTTTCGGTCTTGGTCTTGGGCGTTGTTCGGGACGGCGGTACGGCGAAGCATGGTATGGCGTGGAATCGGAGAGCGTGGCATGGCATGGCATGGCATGGGTTTGGTGTTTGGTGTTTGGCGTGCTTGAGGTCCCCCCACCTGGTCTGGTCTGGTCTGGTCTGGTCTGGTCTGGTCTGATGTTGCATAGTCCGCCTTTGTATGTATGTATGCATGTATGCATGTCTGTAAGTAAGTAAGTATGTAAGTACGTAAGTAAGCATCTCTAAGAGGAAGAGGAGGGAGGGAGGAGAGGGGGGAGGAAGCGAGGGGTTTCCTGTTGTGGAGCGGCCTCCACTTGATCAGTTATATACCTACCTAGTAGATACATACACATTTCATATCTCTTCCTTACCTGCTCTCGTGGCGGGCTTGGGGATATGACATTCTGCTTCTGCTTCGGCTAGATTCCAAGATACGTCGGTGCGTGCGTGTCTCTCACGGCTTGGAAGGGGAGTGGAATGAGGGTAGTGTGTGGATGGGGGTGGGGGTGGGAGTTGGGGGGGTTTTTTGGTATGTTTGTCTGTTTGTGTGTTTGTCTGTTTGTTGTCTGTTGGTGTGTCTGTTGGTGTGTCTGTTTGTATATCTGTTTGTGTGTCTGTTTGAATCCCTCCATCCCTCTCTCCCTCTCTCCCTCCCACCCTCCATCCATCCATCATCAATCCCTTAGTCACATTCTCTTCCTTCAGAACAAGATACAGCTCTAGCAGCTCCAGCAGCTTTTACAAAAAGAAACAAAAAGCCTACAGACCGACGACTCCAAGCAAGCAACAAAGCGAGAGATGCAACGAGGTGACAAGCGCCGCAATGCACGCATCTTACAGTACAGGAGCCACAGCACAGTAGCCACAGTATCTGGTGGGTGGCGGCAGTGAGGCTGCGTATGTGCTTGGTGCTTGAAGCTTCACTCGTACCTTACTTCGCTACAGAAAGCTAGATTGGACTCGGCTATTGCCCTTCTCTTCTTTTCTTTTCCTTTTCCTTTTCCTCCCGCTGGAAACGCCACAGCACAGCTCCTCGGCCATTATTATGCCCACCCAGCCTTGGAGGGAAATACTCGCTCGCGGCTCACGTACTTGCACCAAGCTTAACTCTCCTTCCTATCATATCATACATCCGTTCACACCCCTCTCGCCCTCCCCCTCGCCCTCGCCCACCACCAACATCCAGCAAACGTCGACCATCTACTTCCCCCCCCTCCTCCTCAAGAACCTCCTCGCCTTCTTGACCTTCGGCGGCGGCAAGCTCGCCCTCTTCAGCGCCTTCGCCTCCTTGGTCGTGCGCTTGCCGATGTCCCAGCCCCAGCTGCGCAGCACCTTGACGACCTTGGGCGTCACGGCCGCCGTGACGGGCACGCGGATGAAGATGAAGGACTTGTGGATCGCGTAGGCGAGGGCGAGCTGCGTGGCGAGGCCTGGTGTGGGCGTCAGTTGTGAATGAAAATGCGCGCAAGCTCGACGACGGGAATGTGGAGAGGGAGAAAGGGGGAGGGCTAGTGAGAAAGGGGAAAGGGCACGTACTAGCATCCTTCTTATTCTGCGCCGTCGCCTCCTCGACGCCCCAGCCGGCCATCTCGACGCCCTCGCTGACGACGTCGCTCCCCGCAACGTCCGGCTCGGCTTTCTTCATCGACGCGCGCCAATCATGCCAGAACCGCTCGACCGAGTCCGGGATCAGTTTCTGGATGTTGGTGAGGACGACCTCTTCCCACCGGCCTGGAACACGATCAGTAATTGCGTAAAAGATGTTTGAGAAGTCATGGAGGGACAGTTTGCAGTGGTCGAGCTCTGTCAGTGATGGCCGGCTTGAGAATGAGTATTTGTCTATGATGCCGAGAGCTGCAAAGCTCCGGAGGATTGTGAAGGTCGTCGTAGGCAGAGAGAGGGCATACTCTGTTCTAGGAAGATCCAAAGCCAGAAAAGAGCTTGGTATATTGTTGGGAGTCATCGTCGCCCGACTTGCCGTGATTTTCGTTCGTCAAATCGGCCTACGCGTCCAAATCTAATTTTTTCGTTTCATCTTGCCAGCTCAGGCGCGGTGGCTTGGAAGGTCACTCGGCAATCGTAGCTTTACGTGCCCTAAACTTTTAGGTAGTCCAAATGAACGGGCTTGAAGCACTTCTTCCTCCCGATGTACTTATAACGGCAGACCTCTCTCGATATCTCCCGGGTTTTCCATCGAAAGTGATTCGGCGTCAAATCGCACCACATGAAAGGCGGTCCCGACGCAACAAACGCTCCAGGTTCGTAGGCTTCACGGCTGCAATACTCTCTCCCGCGGATCCCCATTCCAAGAAGTAGAAACTGCAAACTGCCCACAAGAGAGAAAACCCCACTCACCGATTCGATCCGTCCCCAGCGTCCTCACCAAGAGATAGCAGAACGGGAAGTCCAGCGCACTCAGCAGGAAATACACCCCGAGGGCAGACCACCCGTACTCCCTCCCCAGCTTCTTCATCCTGCCCCCCAGCGTCGTGGGTTCCGCCTCCGGCGCGGCCTTGCCGCCCGCCGACCCCAGGCTCTCCGTCACGTTCGGGGACACCGGCTTGCCATTCCGCCGCGGGCGTGAGCGGTGCAGGGCGCGGAAGCTGCGGAGGCGCTGGAGCAGCGTGGGGTGGTGGACAGAGGGCCGCGCGGAGGAGAATGTGAAGCCTGTGCCTGGAGACGACGGGGGGGGGTTCGAGGGTGAGGTGTAGGTTCTGCGGGAGATGTGGCGGAGAGGTGTCGTTTGGATGGCGGAGGGTCGGAGGACGGTTCTGCTGCTTGCGGTTGGGAAGCGTAGTGCTCCTCGTGCTCTGGTTGAGGAGAGGCCGGGTCGAAGCATCTTGAAGAGCTGTGTCGATGTTGAGGGTTGTATGGAATGTATCGCGGAAGAGAGGCGGTATACGCCTTACTGCTGCCGGATTTTCACAGCCCCAAATGTCCCTTGATACCTGAAAACCAGTTTGTGGAATCAAGGCAGAGTCAGAAAGAAACCCCTAGAAACTTTTGATTGTTTTTCGAAAAGTCTGGTTGATTCGAACCAATATTGTCGAGAGTAGGTTGTTGTTACATTTTTCTACCAGCTGATGGAAGTGGGGCCGCTGCTTTTAAGCCGCGTGAAAACTTTCAAAGCAGCGTGAGATCAGATCGCTTAAAGAGTATGTTTATTGACACTGATGACTGCCTCAACTCCATCATACTTCTTCTGTTGTACAGCTAGGGTTATGGAATCTACCGAGAGAGATCAAAGGCAAGGAGAGACTTCTCTAGGGATCAAACTTTGATGTCTTGCCCTGGGGAACCACCTGCGCGCACAGCAGTCAGACCAGCTCATGAAAGCTACAATAGGTATTGTATGTACAGTAGTTACTGTACCGGCTCACGTCCCTCGGGTACAGGAGGTAGGCAGGTGTTTTCCGAAATCAGGACGAGGTCTCAGGCCTCAATGCACCACTCATTCGGAAGCGAACAGATGTAGCACTATGCTATAGTTCTTTACACATTTTCAGCCTCTAGAAGAAAGGGAAAGAAGAGTAAAAACAAAATGAGTAATAACGATTTCCGCAGACGAATCATCGAAACTGCCTTCAGCGACAGCTACACACACTTCGTAAAGAAAAGCGTTCTGAGATTATGTGATAATCGCCAGCCTCGGTCTACGAGTTGATTCCCGAGCTAGCTACCTAGACAGATAGACCGCGTTCGCCGACGCCATTACAGTAAGTACCATAAGAGGCACCAGTCCGCTCAACTTCAGCCACCAGCATCGACCCGAGTCTGTATGTGGACAAGAAGATAAAAAGCCAAACAGAGAACCTCTTTTAGGGCTTCCACTTTCACTTCACTCTGCGCCTGTTCCGTTGCGAAGAGATGCTTCCCGCGATACAGGTTTCCCGAGGTACAGAAGGAGCTTGGTACTTGGTGCTTGCTTCTACGGAGCAGAGCACGAGTGTATTTTATTCATCCACGCAAGCAAGCAAGTAAAGGCCTCCGCGAGTAGTTCCACACATCGAGTCCCGAGCCCTTCTCCGTCCGAGCTCGCAAGAACGAAAAACACCGCCACGCCGCTTGCTAGACACCGGATCCCATGCGTGCTGTTTGCCCTTCGAGGTGTACCTTGCGCCGTCCGTGATACGCAAAAATGCCGAGATCCCTCCTCCCTCTGTCTATGTCTGTAAGTATGTACGCAAACCCTCCCAGAACGCCTCCCCCTCCTCTCTATCTAAGACAAAAGCGAGGGCATTCCGTTCCCCCAAAACCACTCGATCATCGTACAGTCATAATGGCGTTTCCCATCCCATTCCAAGCCCACTCGCTCACTTCTCCCCCTCCTTTTCCTTCCCCTTCCCCTTCCCTTTCACCCTCGGCATCCGCTCATACGCATTCGGGCTCCTCTTCCTCTCTCCCCTCCCACTCCCACTCGCCTCACTATCCCCCTCCCTTCCATGCTCATGCTCACGCTCACGCTCACGTCCATGTCCACGCCCCTTCCCCCTCCTCGTCCCCTTCCCGCCACCAACAGGTCTCGCGCGCCCATCGTCGCCACTCTCATCGCTGCTACTCTCCCCCCCACTGCTACTCTCGTCACTGCTCTCGTCCACGCCCCGCGGCGCGTGGTAGATGCAGCACACCTTGCTCTTCTTGCGGCCCAGGCCCTCGTTGTCCACGACGTCCGACGCCCACTGGATGTGCCGGCCCTCTCCTGCGCCTCGGAGGCGGAGGATGGGCTGCTGCTGCGCGATGGGCTGCGGCACGGTTTGTGTTTGCGTGGGCGTGGCGCGAGGCCGCGGCGTCTGCGTCTGCGCCTGGGTTGGGAGGGAGCTGCTGCTGTCGGGCGCGCGGGATATGGTTGCCATCTTGGGCACTGGAGGCGTGCTTCGCGGTAGAGAGGAGTGGTCTCGGGGTTGAGTGGTGGGAGGCTTGGTGATTTGATGGTCTGAGATCTTCGTTCGAGGGGGGAGAGGGCGCGCTGGTTCAGCACAGCACGGTGCTGCGCCGTTGTTTGCGAGGCTGTAGGAGGTAAAGTAGAAGAACTGCTGCGCAGGTGAGATGCCGGGAGTTCGGCCTCAGGCCCTCGCTGATAGTGCTGGCGCGATGTCGTCGTGCTGGGTGCGTGTATCTGTGATAGAGCGCGAGATGAAAGAAGTGCTGTAGCTTGAGCGAGTTTGGAAACTTTCTGGCGAGACGGTTTTCTGTGTGTTTATTAATGGCTCGAGTCGGCGTCATAGCGGCCAAGAAATCGCACTGGCAGGGCATCTTTAAATGGAACTTCTGGATGAACATTCACCCGAGCACCACCATGGCGATAAAGTACTAAAGAACAAGAACCGTTCTAGTGAATACGTGCGAGCTATGTCCCCACTTCATTGACGGCAATTCTTCTACATTTGGATCTAAAGACTAACGTTTGGCCAGAGACTTCCTCGCAGATTGCGTTCAATTCCGCCAGGAGCAGCAGTAGTCGAGCTGATCAGGTATGTACTTTGTTGCGAGCCTTCTACTGTACAGTAGATGTCTCGCGATTCTAAAACTATAGGACCCGGAGCCATAATCCCCCTATGCAGCGGTATTGAGCATTGTTGCAACGCCTCTCTGCCCTCAAGTCCAGAATCAAGAGCATGTAGGTACAGCCATAGATCAAGGGAATTCATAGCTCAGATACAAGGCCCTATTGCAGTCCTTAGATCATCAACAACCCAACCGTCAAAGCCGCCAAAACACCCATCAAAACCCCAGCTACCCCGTTTCTCCCTCCCTCCCCAGGACTCGCCTTCTGCGCCATGAACGTCTGCGAGGGATTCGCCGACGAGCAGCTCGCCGTCCCGCACCCCCACCCACTCGGACAGCAATTCCCGCCCACGCTCGCCGCACACGTCTCCCACCCCGACGCGCAGTCTCCCGTGGGCGTCGCCGCCACGGCCGTCGAGCCGACCGGGACGACGATGGTGACGCCCCCGTTGATGATGGTCGTGGAGCTGGTGGGCGGGCAGGACGTCTTCTCGCAGTTGCGGCCCGTGCGGCAGCAGCCGCCTTCGTAGAAGGCCTGGCAGGCGTAGAAGCCCGTTGGGCAGGTCGAGGGGCCTACGTCGTCTGAGGACTCGGGCGAGGAGTAGCTGGTGGGACGGACAGGAGGCACGCCTGTTGCTGTGGCTGTGAAGAGGGAGGTTGAAGTTGGGGACGGGACGGGAACCGCTATGGTCGAAGAAGTTGAGACGATCGTGCTTAGAGAGGTCCTGAACGCGGTCGTTGAGGATTCTGTGATCGTGAATGTATGGGTAATGACAGTCGTGATGGCCAGGGACGGGTCGATGGCACCTACGCGCCGTTAGTCCTCCTCTCGTATGATCAGGGCAGCCAGCAGGAACTCACAACCACCCTTGACGCATAGATAATTGAGGATACAGCACCCGCCGCCCAGAGCAGAAGAACATGCCGTGTTGGGAGCATCACAAAAATCAATCGTCCCTCCGCACGTCGCCCCAGCCGGACAACAGCCCACTGGACCCAGCCCCGTATCCTCAATCTCGAAACAGGCTTCATTCGTCGTACAGCAACTGCCCGGGAAGCCAATGTTCGCGCAGCTCGACGTCCCCGTCGGACACGTAAAGCCTCTCTTCTGCAGAGCCGCAAGCGCCCGCTTTGAGTCTCGAAGGCGCAACTCCGCCGACCCGACCTGGCTGGAGTCGTCCGTGTGTAGAACAAACGGCGGCCTGAAGTGCAAGACAGCAGACGAGTTCGCAGCCAGCCTCTTTTGCTCTTCCTCTTCCTCTTCCCTATCCACATCCCGTCTCCCTAGCCCGGAACTCGAGCTGCCGTCTCGCCCACCCATCGGCATCTGTTTCTGCTCAGAGTCTCCCTCAAAGTGCCAGTACTCCAGGTAGAACTTCTCCCCCGGGTCGTCGCTCATCTTCACGACCCCAACCGGCTTCCGCCCCAGCCGCAGATGCTCTTCTACGGCTCTGCGTCTGATCGAGGCAGCCTCGGGCCAGGCCGAGTCGGCGCGCCATTGCGCTGGATCTTGCTCGGGTTTCAGAGCTTGGGCGGAGGCGTTGGAAGCTAGGAGAAGGAGGATAGATGCTGGTAGGGCGAGGAGCTGCAGGCGCATGGTAAGCGTGAAGAGGCTGGAATATCTGAGCATTAGCAGAGTGACGTACAGTAGCTGTCGGTGATCCGGAAAGATCTGATCAAAAGTGACAATATGTAGTAAGATAGGTAGGTACTACAGCAAAGACAACGCAACGAGCTGCAAATCCGAAGAAAACACCGAAGACACAAACGTCCTCAGCGGCCCGCCAGCCAGGTGGCTGGGGCCGCCAACCTCACGACAACCCAGGATGCTGCAATTCGGGTGCCTTTTAAATCGGGAAGTTTAAGGTTAAAGTCGAGGGCTGGAACGGGGAAGCTTGTGACCTTTCTAGAAAAAGCTAAAAATATTAGAAACTTCGGGATGAAGAATGTCTTGGGGGGGGGAAGATCCTTCGGCACGTGGTTAGCGCCGTGAGCTCGAGCACGTGATTTCTTCGGGTGCCTCAGCGAGCCGAGCCGTCAACCTCGATCTAGATCTAGAACCGCGGGGACATACCCGACACTCATTCAACACAACAACATCTCATATATCCCTTCCTCTCGTGTCATCATCCCAAGGGGAAGCAAAAAGAAAATCAAAAAAGATCAACAAAACGCCCAATGCCACGCACAGACGAAGCCACATCCTTCTTCTACGCCGTCTACGCCGCCGTCCAGGAGATCCCGGCCGGCAAGGTGACGAGCTACGGACACATCGCGCGGCTGATTGGGACGCGTGAGTCTTTTTTTCAGTATTTATTCTTTTATCTCTTCTTCTTTCCTCTCATACTTTTGTGTAACATCGCATTCTTCACTCGAACCCCATCCCAGTAGTGTCCTTAAAACCCCATTCCATCACCCAAATCACATCACGCAAGCAACTCGGTTCACAAGCAACTCGGTTCACAAGCAACTTACCCGAAGAACAACAACAACAAACTAACACCATCAAAAAGCCGAACGCCCTCGCCAAGTGGGAACCTGCCTCAAGCACCTCCCGTCAGAGCCCTCGGAGCCCTCTTCAGACCCGAGAATTACAGCTACGCGCCCCTACCATGCTGGCAACGTCCCGTGGCAGCGCGTCGTAAATGGGAAAGGCGTCATCTCACCCAGGTATCTTCTTCCTCCTTCTTTTCCCATTTCCCGCTCTTCCCTCCCTTCCCACATTTCATCCTCCATTCTCCCTATTCTCGTTCTCGTTCTCTCTCGCCTCTCTCGCTCCCCCTCCCCCTCCCCCGCCCCCCTCCCCTCTTCCCCTTCCCTCTTCCCCCTTCTTCTAAACCACCACTATCCCCCCACACCAAAGCCAACAACCCACATGGCTCCAGAAAAAAACCGTCAACCACCACCATTCAATCGACAATCACCCACCCACCCATCCACCCCCCACCCGCCTACTCACCCATCCACCCCTACTATCCCTAACCATCCATCTCTCCTACTTACGCCCCATCCTCCCCATCCTTCCCCTCCTCCCCCAACGTTCCACGCATCCTTCCCAACCACACACGCCCCTTCCAATCCCACACTCGCGAGCAAATCGCCCCCCCCCCCCCGCCCCCCACGCTTTGCTAACGCACCATCCCAATTCGAAGAAGCCACCCCTCAGGCGCCGCGAACCAAGCCCTCGCCCTCCGCGCCGAGGGCGTGACCGTCACGACGGGCCGCCTGGGCGAGCTGGGCGTCGACCTGGCGGCGCACGGCTGGTTCCCACGCCAGCTGCCGAGCAGCGTCGCGGCGGGCGTGGAGCCAGACGACGATTCCGGGGAGGACGGGGGTCGATTGGGATCGTGATGGAGGAGGGGGAAGGAAGTAGAGCGAGGACAACAGGGTGAAGTGGGTGGGGTGAAGCGAACAAACATACAAACCAAACCAAACCTCCGTACCTCGACCAACACGCTAGTCTGGGAATGCGTGTCGCCGGCGTCAGATGAAAACTCGAAAGAACGGATGGGAAACGTGATTCGTAGACCTAAGCTAGGATACAGAATCGCAAAAAGGTGGTGGGCGCACTCTCTCTCCTGTCATCATGCTCACCCACCCCCTTTCCTTTCCTTCCACACGATAAAAAAAGTCCTCGATAAACCATAGTCCCCAACGATCCGCCAGGCTGATCAGCTGCCACGGCACCTGTCTCGTTCTCGCGGGAGACGCGAGGAGTGCTATGGTCCCTCCCTTCCTCCCGGGCTGCAGTTGGAGTGCGAAAAGTGTCCAGTCTTCTTGTGAAGCAGGTCGTGAGACGATCGTAGGCAATAAAAGACCCTGCTGAGAAGACATCAGATCTCGCCGCGCCAAGCTCGTGCTGATGATGTTCCTCACATCTAAACAAAAACGTAGGACGCACCCAACGTCCTCAGTTGGTGCGAGAAGTTGTCAAATCCAATGCTCCACAGCAGAGCGCTGATCCAAGCACGACTGACCTCCCTCTATCAATGTAACCATCTAGATATGCAGCGGACCCCGCGGTCGAAATGATGCAATGTTCTTGATGCTCTTAATCCGGATGATGCACACGCATCGAAGCCGAGATAAACCTTGCTATAATATAGTGGTCGGCGGCTCATTTTGACTCTTCAGGGCCCTCCGAAGCTAGTGCCTGAGGTCCGGTCGGAACCTGGGCATTAGCGGGGCCATTTGGGTGTGGACCTGGCGGTTGGAAGTTCTTTTGGTTATTATAGTTACCATTTGGGTGGCTGTTGCTTCGATTTTGCTGAGGTGGGAATTGGTGCATTTGTTGACTGGGGCTGGTTCCGAACTGTCCTGGCCCACTGTAGCTACCTCGCATCGGACCCACTAAAAACCATTAGCACAGATCCAGTGTCGTGGTGAGATTTGTGGGCTCACTCTGATTCGGAGGCTGCTGGGCGTTGTACATCGGGGCTGCATGGTTGTATTGCGGACTTGGGCTCATGCCAGGGTTCATAGCCCACGCCTGCGGCTGTTGCGGATGGCCTTGCTGAGAGCCGTGCTGCATCATCATGGGAGGGCCTCTGCCAGGGCTCGGGAAACCATTAACCCCAGGCATCTGCGGAGGCATGCCGCCATTTGGTGGCATGAAACCTTGGCCATTGGGGAACGACATTGGAGGGCCCGGGGCCATACCTTGGGAGGTCATGAACATCCCGTTCGGGTTCTGCATCATCATCGGGCCCATAGGACCTCCGGGGGGAACGAAGCCATGGCTCTGCGACAGGGAGCGCTGGGGGTATTGCATGGGGGGTGCACCTCCGGGGAACCCCACCATCTGCGGATTGCCATACATCTGAGCGGGCTGGTTCATGGGCGAGTTGTACTGCATGGGGACGTTTTGGAGACGGGGAGATGCGAAGGATTGAGCAGACTGGGATTGCATCATTCTGTGGTCATCGTGTCCGTTGAAGGGTTGACCGGGTCCGTGTGGGTGTTGGCCCCCGTGCATGTTCAGCTGTGCTTGACGAGGTGATTGACGAACTCCGGCATGTCCACTTTGCTGCAGGTGGAACGGCAACTGGTGTTGGTGAGGGACCTGAGGAATGGCGTGGGGTGGAGCGGCTGGTGACATGGCGTGGGTCGGGAAGGGAGCCATCTCAAACATCTTGGTATAAGTCATGTGGATATTCGAGTCTGGCTTGTCTTCCGCAACGTTGACAGTCTTCCACAGGACCGGGGTTTCGTACGCCGGCTTCAAGCCACCGGTTGCCTTCCAGTTCTTCTCCGGTCCGGGCTTGATCGTCATGAGATGATCCAAGCAATTGAACCTCTCTTGGAGCGCGGGGCGTTCCGATTCCGGAATCGGCTTGCGACGAAGGAGCGAGCGTTTGATCATGGCCAGAGGCGCAGCGACGACAGTTGAGCCGGGACTCGACACATTGCTGGGGTTGCCGTTGGGGTTGAAGCTAGCAGCGTGAGCACTCGGACGGAACTCGCCAATCGTGGGATTGAGCCGAGCTCCGGGTGCGCTGGTAACACCACTGGAGCGTCGCGAGAAGCTTGGGTCCCCGCCGTTGGCAGGGCCAGTCGGAGGTTGTCTGGCCTCGTACGCTGGAATGGGATTGGGAGGCAACTGGCCCACCTTGTTCTGCTCCATGGCTCTCAATCGGTTGCCGAGACCAACGGGAGGCGCACGGTTCTGCGGAGATGGAGAGACTTGCTGAGCCTGCGAGGGGCCTCTGAACTGAGCCTGGTGCGAGAAGCCTGCCGCATTGCGGGAGGGGTTTTGTCGATTTGGCATGTTGGCGGCCGACGCCCCTTGCGGAGCAGCACCAGGACGTTGACCTGATCGCACATCAACGGGAGGTGGGATGGGCATGACGCCTTCGGTAGGGTTTGCCATGTTCTCCTCCGCGTTGCGCTTCGCCTTCTCTTGTATCTCCTTTTGCTTCGCCGGATCCTTCGCGATGATAGGGACGAGGTCTGACGGCACCGGGGTTTTGAGCTTGAAGCTGTCGGCGAATTTCTTCAAGTCGTTCAGCTTGATCTCCTTGTCGTTCCGAGCTCGGGTTTGACGAGCAGACTCAACCGTCTTTCTCTGGTGGGCAGCGAAATTCTTGAAAGCACTCGCGACGTCGCGCTCAACGGTTGCTGTCGCATTGGGAACGCCATCCGCTTTGACCTGCGGCGAGGCAGTGCGACTGGATGAAGGAAGGGGGTTGGCAGCGGCGGCTTTCGGCTCTTGGGTGGCGGACAAGCCAGCATCGGTCGTCGCAGGAGGTGTTGCGACTTCGGGTTTGGATGCTTTGGGAATCTCTGCCGCCTTGGCCTCCTCTGCAATCAACTTCTCGGGGCGAGCAAGTTGGGAGGAGATGATGGCGGGGTCCACGGGAGCTCCCTTGACGGTCGACTGCCCGGTGGGCGCGCGTCTTGCCGGTGGGGTATATTTATTGTTGGAGGAGGTCAGAGGAGGGAAATCCGGTTGTCTGCGGACACCACTGTATCTGACACGGGATTAGATTGAGCACGGTACGGTACGATGGGAGTGCAGCCACTCACTTGTCCTCCTCGTCCAGGCCGCCTTTCTCCGGGCCAACGTTGTTCACAATGCGTTCCTCTGCAACATGGGCGTTGTTGGCGACACTGCGCTCAATCTCTCTCGCCTTGCGGTCGGCATCGGCCAGGCGTTGCTTGTACTGGGGGTGACTCTTGTCGATGGTGGTGGTATAGATGTTCTCATCGTAGTCCGTCTTCATGCCAAAGAGTCGCTCGTTCTCGGCAAATTGGTCCCAACCCGCTGCTCCCGACGACTGCATTCTCGATTTCGACTCGAGCGAGCCGAGAGCATCTGCCGGTCCATCCGCGACCCATCTTTGCAGTGTGCGCTCTCCTTGCACATGGTGGGCGCCGGAGATTGCTGCATCGGTGAAGCCTTTGCCTGGTCGAGGTCAGTCCGGCCCGCCCAGCCCTACAGAGAAGGGGACCAACCATTCTGTTGTCCACTCTTGCCTGGCCCCGCCGCGTTCTTCCCCGGGAACGACATGTTGAATTGGATATTTCTCGGAGGGCCACTAGACGTTTCGAAGGTCTTCTTTCCTGGTGGCACCATGTTCACCGTGCCGGGAGCCGAATCCGATCTCGTAGGGTGTATCGCGGGTCCCACAGCCGAAAGGGTGGATGATTAGAGAATTACGTAGAGATCTGTGGGGCAGGAGAATTAGTCGACATGCGGGGCACGATGTTGGTGCGGAGCTGAAGGGGACGTTGTGATGAGATGGAAGGGGGTGAGGAGGCGGAGGTGTGGTTGTGTTGGGACCAGGCTCGCTGGAACCATGATTGCAGCGACCCAGGACGCCAGGTCGCACCAAGGCGAACGCCGATCCGGGGGGAACGCCAGCAGAAAGACGCCCATCGTCACATACCTGAGGGTTGCGGGATGGAAAGAACTGGTTTGACGGTGAGAGCGCGTCGCGTCACGGTAACGTGGATCGTGTAGCTCGTCGACCTCGCCTGGAATTGCAGAGCAAGCCGTGTCACGCACAGGAACCGGCCTGCTGGGTCATGGAAGTCGATTAGCAGACACCACGAGGGGGGAGAATGGCGACTCGACGTCACTCGTCATGGAAAGGGAGTGGGTGATTGTGTCAGGGCGCGGAGGAGAAGAGGCTGGTGGTCAGGGAATGTCTCACCTCGGAGGACAGGAAATTGTGGTCGTCGTTGCGCTGCTCGCTGCTCGATGCTCGATGCTCGCTGGTTTCCCTCTCCGCGAAGCGCTTGGCGACGTCCGGCGAGGAATCAGCCGGCGCGGATGGATGAGGGGGGGGAGTCCGGTTTGTGGATGGGAAGGGGGGGGGGGTGAGGTTGTGAGGTTGTCGAAGTCGACGGAGGTGGTGGAATGGAAGTCGAGCGAGCAGTGGGTCTGCAAGCGACGATGCAGGAGGGTGCGGGTGGTGGTGGTGATGGCGAGCTCCCAATTCGCAAGCACAAGCAGGGGCGGGAAGAACGAGAGACGGCCCTTCGTAGATCTTCACCTGCTGGCCATCCAGGTCGACGAGGCAGAGGAGAATTGGAAGTTCGCACTCCGTGTGGTTTGCGTGGGTCGGGGAGGAGGAGGAGGAGGAGGGATGTGCAGTAGCAGGTGGCAGGTCAGGTCGATCGCTTGATCCAAGAGGCGAAGTGTCGTTGTTCGAGAAGCGCGCACAGACTACGGAGCCCGAGACCTGCACCGGGGGAATTCCACGACGACGAGGGTGCGGTGCAGTGTGTGAGTAGAGTGTATATGTGCGTATATGTGTGTGAGTAGAGTGTATATGTGTGTATATGTGTATGTGTGTAGTATGTATGTGTGTATATGTGTATATACGTGTTTGTATGTGTATGTATATGTATGTATGTGTATGTATGTGTGTATATGTGTGTATATGTGTGTAAATGTGTGTAAATGTGTGTATATGTGTATAAATGTGTATATATATGTATATATGTGTACACAGGTATACACAAGTACCAATACACGTATATACACAAGTATACACATGTATTTACATCACGTGTTTACATCATGTATTTACCACATGTATTCACCACATGTATTTACCACATGTATTTACCACATGTATTTACCATATGTATATACTGTACAATGCCCAGCACGATTCTGCATCTGCCATATCCACGCCTTATCTACTGTCCCTCTCTCGGTCGACGATACTTCTCGCCGACGCGTGTCTCGTTACCATCTTTCGACGATACCTCTCGCCGACGCTCTGCTTCCCTTCTGCCCGACTTCTCCTGGCCGCGTCGTGGCACGCAACCGAGGATCCAGGTCCACGGCCGTGAAACCAGCCGTGTGGGACCGTCCGGGAGCAAGGGACAAGAGGAGAGGAATGGAATGGGCCGACATACGGTATCTCTCTACACAGAGCCTTACAGTAGTCTCGGGTACTGTAAATATTCCTGGGCCGGTCTCCGTACATATATACTGTATGTACATACCGTAGAGCACACAGCACAGTCGGTACTCCTCTACCCTCTACACGAATAGCGAATAGCGAATAGCGAATAGCGAATAGCCCGAATAGCCCTCGTACCAACAACGCCGATGCATCTGAGAGGGAGAGGGGACGAACCACCCATCATCAGTCAGCTCCCAAGTTACGGTCTTGTACTGTATATATGTCCCTTGTCTGATGAGTCGTGCCCCGATGCGCTTGGAATCAACCCCCCTCTGCTCCTCCTCTTCTCTTCCCTGGTGAATGGTGCTGCTTGAATCGGCTATCGGGCTTCTTCTTCTTCTTTTTTCTCCTCTTCCTCTTACTCTTCTTCTTCTTCTTTTTCTTTTTCTTCTTCTTCCTCCTACTCTCCTCCTCCTCCTCCTCCTCAGATGCCTGGAGTTTCAACTGAGCCCCGGTTTGGCCTGGCCCTCTTCTCCGCAACAGGGCACACTAGCAAGGAGACTACATGAACCCCCAGCCTCGACTACGGTCTTTCTGATACAGTCGACTTCACGCATCGAAAACCTCGCTCCCACCCTCGTCCCCTCCCACGCTTCCACGCATCGCGGCTTCGACCTCCAGTGTCGCCATGATTCTTTGCTAAACCCGCTGCACGACCCCGAACTCGTTCTTCTTCTCCTGGTCCCCAGCCGCCGCCGCACCACAGCACCACAGCACCACCGCACCACCGCACGCCGTCCAGCCATGCAGGCGCCGCCCACTTCACAGAGATCCATCCAACGCCGCTCGCCCATAGCTGATCCAGGACCCCCTCCCACCGTCCCAGCGCGCACGATGTCCCCCGGGCCCGGCGCTCAGCAAAGGGCCGCTTCATCGCTGGGGAAGGCCGTTCCCGCTCCCAATGGCAGCAGAAGGCAGAATGTGAGTGCGGCCCCTCGGATGCCGCGCTGGTCGCCCCGGGCCGTGGCTCTCGCGGCGTGAATGGGCTGAGAGATGCGACGCTGACCTCTCTCTCGTCACAGGGCCCTCTGCCGCCTCAAACCAGCCAGAATGCGCCTCCTCTGTCCCAGATCGAAAAGAGCGTCACCCACCTCCTGGTAGCGACCAAGCAGCTCCTCGAGACCCTGACGCAGTGGTCTCGACATCAAGCAACCGATGCCCAGGTCTCGGACGTCTATGTGCGCCTGGGCTACGAGTTCAACATCGCCTGTCGGGCTTTTACCGCCATCAACGTGGACACCTCGGACCTGGGCAACGTGCCGGAGCTTTTGCGTCACATCCTCGAGTCCACCCTCAGCCAGGAAGCCAGCGTCGAGAGCTTGGAAAGGTACCTGCCTCGGATCCGGGATATCATCATCACCTTGCTGCACGGCCTGAAGCGAAAGCAGCAGAAATTGCGGCAAAAGCAAGCAAGAGACGCGGCAGCCCAGAATGGCGAGGCTTCCGTGCCTCGGGCAACGAGCATTAGCAGCGTCAACAGTGCTGGCACTGGCCTCACCACCCTCCTCGACCAGGGGATTCAAAATCACTTCCAACGCGAGGATGGGATTCCCGAGACGAGGCAGGGTACGAACCAGAATGATGGAACCGTTCCTCCGAGGATGTCTTCGGCATCCTCGACCCGGAGGTTGCCGCCGGAACGCGACCCCTCCAAAGGGTCATTTGCGTCCAGTCAGTCTACGTTGTCGAGTACCACCATGCAGAGCATGCCCGTTCTCCCGCCATATCCAGAAGAGAACCCGCTGCCACAACTGCCGCCGAGAGAGCTCAGTGCGAATGACTTCCCACCCCCACCTCCGCCGGCCAAAACGCAAAATGCGCTTGCAGCCCTGCAACGGGGGGGCGAGCTGGAGAGACGGGCGTCGCGGAGATACTCGGCATACCAAATCTCCAAACATTTGGGGGCCTCGCCGATTGGCGTGCCCATGATGCCCCTGGTGCAAAACTCGCCCATTCCCAACCGAGGACGGAATGATGCCCGAGAATCCATGCGAGCCGTTCAAAATCGAGGTGAGCAACGCCAAACGCGGCAGCAATCAAGTCGTTTGCACCTCGAGACGTCGCCCGCTCACGTCCCAAATCGAATCTCGGAAGAAGTCGCGCCTGCTCCCGCACCGGCTTTGCCGCCACCGGCCGACGCTCCTGCGGCTGATAGTCCGCTTGCGAAGACGCCGGAAGACAAGATTCGTAGTCCCTTTTCAGATACCGATTCCGCAGTACTAAGCGCCACCCTCCAAGGACCGCTACCAGACATTGTGCCCTCACATGACCCGGAATCCTTACGCAAATTGCAACGCCCTGAAACCCCTCAAACCCAAGAGCCTTCTCCGGTCAAGCAACATACGCCATCTAGTACGACGCACCGGAGGCCATATACCCCTGAGCTCACACCTCCACCGGGCAAAGAATTGACAATCTTCCTGCAGTACAAGACGAAGGTCAAGAAATTTGTCCTCACGGATGGATACGACGATTTGTCCATGGCAAAGCTTCAATTGGCTTTCATTGAAAAGTTCTCGTGGAACACTCACAACAACGGCGTTGACCTGCCCGAGATCTACATCCAGGACCCGGTATCAGGCGTACGCCACGAGCTTGAGGATCTCGCCGATATCAAAGACCGGTCGGTACTGGTGTTGAATGTGGAGGTTCTAGACGAGGTCAAACGTCACATTGACGAAGGACTCGGGGGGATCCGGAAAATTGTAGAAGGCGTCAAGGTTGCAGTCGATGACCAGCAAGCCACGATCCAACGGGTTTCGGATCGGCAGCAAGATACTGCCAAGGAGATGGCGCGAATGGCATCGGGGCCCCTGCCCGCCGCAAGAATGTCGGTCTTCGATAGTCAACGATCGAGCGTGCCGATCATGGACCATCCCAAATTCAAGAAATCGGCTCAGATGAATGAAGTCAACAGCTTGCGTCGCGATCTTGCCGTCATCCGCCAGGTCTACTCCTCCTTCGAGTCGGATGTGCAGAACTCCATGTCGACCCTGCGCAAGACGGCTGAGTCCGTCAAGGTGGTGGCGGCCAAAGCTGCGATTCCGGACATCAAAGGCGACTCTGGTCGGGCATACGTGAACAATGGCAAGAAGGACCTCAACGCAGACTCCGACAAGCTGGTGGGTCAAGTCGACGACCTCCAGGACATCGTGGAGGATCTTCGAAAGGATGTTGTGTTGCGCGGCGTTCGTCCTCTTCCGCGACAACTCGAGACCGTGGCCAAGGACATCGCTCAGGCTACGATGGAACTCAAGAAAATGAAGGACTTCTTGAAACGCGAACGCCCCATCTGGACCAAGATCTGGGAGAAGGAACTCGAGACGGTGTGCAACGACCGAGAGGAGTTGACGATGCAAGAAGAACTGGCCGCGGATCTCGAGGACGATCTCGACAAAGCGGCCCAGACGTTTGCCCTCGTTGAGGAGGCGACGAAGGAACAGCTGAAGGACATCCCCGGGAACTCCAACGCAGCACGCGTGCTCTCGAGGGGGCTCACCCACGTCTCCGCTGACCCCTCGGTCGCGAAAGAGGGCGTCCTGGGCGAAGTGCGCGCCCTGCAACCGAACCACGAGAATCGGCTGGAAGCCATTGAGCGGGCCGAGAAGCTGCGGCAGAAAGAGCTCGAGAGCCGGCGGGGTGGCGAGTTCCAGAAGGAGCTCGGCACGTTCGTGGAAGAAGGCAAACTCAAGAAAGCCGGTGGTTTCGAGGAAGCCGAACGCGCGCGGAAGCTCAAGGATGACCGCATACGTCGGGAGGTCTGGGAGAGGCAGAACGGCATGACTCAAGCGGACGCCTTGGCCGCTGAGCCTGAGCCCGTGCCCGAGGAAGATGGAGCGGAAGTCAAGGACGACGACGGCACAGTGACTGGATCTGAGATTTGAGGGACCGTGGTTGGAGAAGAGGGGGGGGAGGACGTCGCTGAAGACGAGGACTGTTTTCGTCCTTTGCCCTTGGCGCTTTGGGCTGCTTGGGCGCACGTCGATTTGGGTTCGCGATTCTAGGCCCTTTTTCTAATCCTCCCGTCTGCCTGCTGTGGCGTGGGTCTTGGTCTCTCGCTTCTTTTCGATGATCTTCCAGCATGGCGTCTTTGGGTTCGGAACGGGTGCTAGGCGGCTGGTACGGGTGCGTGCCTGTTGCCTTGCCCGGCTTCTTCTTCTTTTTCTTTTTCTTTTTCTTCTTCCTCTTCGCCAACATTCACATTTGTACGATACATAGCTTGAGAAGAGCGACGAGGGCGAGGGAAGAGGTGGGCAGTATATATCTGATCGATTCGAGGGATTGAAATATAAGCGAGCTTTCGGTTTCGGTGCCAACGCCGACGCGTTGGCTGCGTTTCGTCGCTATCTACTCCCTTCCCCAATCTTCCCCTGCTGCCCCTCCTCATCAGGCGTGAATGCGTGGTTGCGTCTTGTACTGTACTGTACTGTACTACTGTACAGTACTATGCTCTACCGACACACTCTCTCTCGTTGCTTCTTGCTCGCCTTGCTCGATCTGCCTGTATATATACCGGTGCTGGCTTTGCTGGCTTTGCTGGTTTTGCTGGCTTTGCTGCTGGCTTTGCTGCTGGTTTTGCTGCTGCTTTTTGCTGTTGGCTTCGATGATACTGTACGTATTTTACGTACTTACGTATTTACGTACTTACGTATTTACGTACTTACGCTTTTCTACTGTGCTATGCTTCTACCTGTACTTACTTTTCCGTTGTACTTCTGTGTTTTAGATGCGTCTGCTTGTGCTGCTACTGTTTTTCTGCTGTGTTTCTATTGTGCTGCTACTGTGTTTCTGTGTTTTAGCTGCTTTTGCTGTGCTTCCACCATACTTGATACGGCATTGTTGCCTTATGTAAATCCTGATTGGCATTATCTCGGATGTGAATCTCAATTTTTCTGGTTTTTGTTGGTCTTTTTAGTTTTTCTTTATTTTCCTTTTCTTTTTTCCTCTTTCTTTTCCTCTTTCTTTTTCCTCAACCTTTTTTCCTTTTTCTTTTTTCCCTCTTTCTTTGGTCTTTTGGAAGGGATAAATGATAGGAGCGTTTGGTATAAGGTATCGATTTCTGCTTAGAATTTCTGCGTGGAAGTATGGTCGGTCAGGTACAGTACAGTACAGCACGTACCTATGATGAACCCGGTCCTACAGCAGTTATGTAACACGATGCTTGCTGCTTTCCTTCACATGTGCTTATATATAAATGTACTTTCTCTCTCTTTCACACCCATACCCACACCCACACATACACATCCTCTCTCTCCAATAGCTCTACGACAACACATAAACTTATCTCTCCACCTACTTAACCGACACCCTGTCTACCTAGAAACGCTCTCGAACTTATCCGCGCCTAGCAGGAGACTCGGGGAGTTGAATGGTCGGCTACTTTCTCACGTTCCCTCATCTGACTTCACCCCTCGCAGATGAACACAAC
The DNA here is from genome assembly GCA_009599575.1 of Blumeriella jaapii. Taxonomy (NCBI): domain Eukaryota; kingdom Fungi; phylum Ascomycota; class Leotiomycetes; order Helotiales; family Drepanopezizaceae; genus Blumeriella; species Blumeriella jaapii. The sequence goes on from VWND01000064.1 coordinate 239,177, forward strand.
CATGACCCCTCCCTCTCTCTGCACAGATCGTCATTCCGGGCACGGGATAGGCATGTTTTATACTGTAGTAGGTCAAAAGCGTAGGGAGGCTCCCTCGATGTCTTGGGGTTGTGAGAGACCTGATGGTTAAATCTGTATGCCAGGCACATGTATATCATATCCATGAACCTGAACATACGCACTCTTTTATTGGTTGTGACTTGAACGAGACAGGGTGTATCCGGGTAGGGACCTGGGAGAAAGGGAGGCAGCTGAACTGAAGATCTTAGGTCTGGTGCCTTGTATCTATCTCACTCCTCGAGCAGCTGTCACTGACCACGAGTGGTAGCTGCCGTATGGAAGGTATCTATCTCAGCCAACTCCTGCGACACAACTCTTGTGTTCTGCAGAAGGTGGATGATTCAATCTGAGAGGGTACACTTTCATGTAACACGCACAGAGCCCTGCTTCCCCTTCCTCGAGAACCAACACCATGCACAAACCAATCTAGCAAATCCGCAAAGGCTCGGCTCGGCTCCGACTCTCTTCCGAATCAGCCTTCTCCTGCTCTTGCTCTTGCCCCTGCTCATACTTCAGCTCCTCGACGCTTACCTCGACATCGACGACCCGACGAGCCCGCGCCCTTCTTCTCGCGAGAACAGACAAACCGGCTGCGAACAGCACCAGAAAAGAGGCACACGCAAAAAGATGGGCCCCAAGATCCGACATGCCTCTCCCTCCACCCACACCAACTCTCCCCTCCAGCGCCCTCTCCATGACCGGCCCACTGGCAAGTCCCAGCAGCGTCTCGTTCTCCCTCTTGACCAACCGCTCATCCCTCTTCACCCTCACATCATCTATCCCGTACGGCTTCTCGTGCCACCCGTACTTGCCCATGAGCAAGACGAGCTTGCCGCCGTGGCCGATCGGCTTCCCGCCGGGCTTGCCCAGCCCGTCCCAGTCGTTCCACATATAGCGCTCGAACTCGTGGTCAACCCTGCTCGGAGCGCAGGTACCGTCTCGACAGGCGTGCGCCGCGAGGATGGCGCCCGCGTGTGGGCAGGCTGCGTATGGTGCGGGGAGGTGCCCATTGTGCACGTATTGCCAGGTGAGGTTGCGGCCAGAGCAGGCATCTGGGGAGAGGGGGTCAGTTGTGGTGGATCTTCCAGGCTGGATGGGTTGGATGGGAGTGGAGAGGGATCGAGGGATCGTGTGGGAGATGGGGCTGGAGGAGGAGAAGGGATGCCCGAGACGCTCTCGGACAAGATGTGAACATGCGCGAGTCTTCAACACCGTTGGCACCCAAGCACCGAAAGCAAAGGAAAAATGAAAAGGGAGAAACTCACCCCTATCCATCCACGAATCAGCAGACAGTGAGTTCCCCATCTTGTCTTGGTCTTTCCTTTCTCTTTCCTCTTTGCGAGGAGATGGACTGGCTTCAAAGAAGAGACAGAGCGTGCGTCGTGTATCTCGAAATCCAGGCCTAACAGGAGCTTTGCGAAACCGAAGCAAAAAGATAGGTAACAAGCTAGAGTGCGTGAGGCCGATAAGTTATATACCCCGAATGTGAGCCATTAACGTTTTGTGCGTACCTAGCTTGCAAGTGGCGGATCTGATATAGAGGGATAATGCAAGGAAAACATGACGCTGTACACTTGACCCAAGTAGTCTACTGTACCTCGTCCACCGTCATCCCATCCGATACAGAGGAAGGAGCCTCAAGTAGACGCGAAAAGGCGGCGGAAAGCTCGATTAACGATGGTGGACTCGCTCTACTCATATTGACACCTCCTCTCTGCTTGACGTCTCTCCTCAGAATCTCCTCAAGGACGAACTCGACAAAACCGCGAGTGAACACAGACGGTAACAAGAACCCCCCCCCCCCCCACAATCGCCCGGGAAAGAAACAAATCAATGACAGGATAGAGACCAACCATCTATTTGCCCCTCTTCCCGAAAGACTCCACAACCCTATTCTCAAAGACGTCTCCGTTCTAGATACACACTCCACTCCATTCCACTCCACTCCACTCCACTCCACACACTAGAGTAAGCCCCAACCCACACCACACACAGAAAAAAAGAGAAAGCAGAGTCTCAGAACGACGACGCATGACGATCGGGACCAAAGAAATCTCGCTACACGTGCAGCCAGCCCATCGCAGAGCCACTGATGTCCCCGTCGCCGAAGGAAAAACCTCGCCTCCGCCTCGTGGTACGCGAGATGGCACAGGCACACGCATCCCGCGGCGCGGATGGCATGGTTGTTGCAACATGTCAGGTCAATCTGGTGTGGAGGATGGTACTATAAGGTAGGTAAGGTACGTCACGATATGGAGCCGAGGGGTTTAGACGGCACTCGCCAAACCACACACGCCCGAAGCGAAAACGGAAACCCATCTCGGAGGCTCGTCTTTCCCCGATTAGGCGGGGGTTGGGGGGGGGGTGTGTTTTTTTTTCTATACTACTCATTTTGGAAAACGAGGATTGTGGTATTATCTATGCCTTCCGGTTTTGTGGGAGGAATAATTTTTAAAGAGGGGGGAGAGAAAGTGTGCAGTGCTTTTTTTGGCTTGTGGGATTCTTTTGTTTACACTTACGCGAAGCGAAACCCTCTACTAACCAACAGATCCCCCATCCAGCCCACCACAGAAGCTGTAATCTGCCTCTCTTGCTTAGGTAGCATGCACTTGGCCAAAACCCGAGATGGCGAAGAACTTTGCCAGCCCCTCCCTAAGAACCGAGTGGCGCTTGCTGCATACTGTAGGTACTTAGCTTCTAGCCTAAAAACCCCCCAAAAAAAGAAAAAAGGAAGACTCATGAGAAAAGTCGGTGCGGCACACAACGTTGGTAGTATTGCCTCCGCAGACAGACGCCTGTCTGCCTGTCTGTCTGCCTGCCTACCTACCTGCCTACCTGCCTTCTACTGTACTGTACATAGGTACGTACAGTACATAGGTACATACAGTACAGTACAATACAGTAAGTAAGTAAGTAAGTAAGTAAGTTAAGTAAGTAAATAAGTAAGTACCTCCAAGCAACAAGCAACAAGCAACAAGCACCGACGTCCTCTCATCCCACCCTGCAGTATACAGTGCGCAGTGCGCAGTGTAAGAAGACCGACTACCTACCTACCTACCTACCTACCGCTACTAAAGAGGACAGTACCAGGACCGTACCAGGCTCCCGAACACCGACTGAACTCAACTCTTCTCCTGCCCGCGAAACTAACAACCCCTCTCTCCCCCCTAAAACAAACGAAGAAACAAACAAACAAACAAACGAACAAACAGGATAGCATGAATCGGTGGTATTTAATGGAACAGAACAGGACAGAACAGAACACTAGAAAGCAGAAGAACAACAAACAATACGATACGATACGATACGATACGATATACTATAATGTCATAAAAACACAACGATTACACAACCAACCGCCTTTCAAACCAAGTCGAGACCAGGCACTGTACTGTACTGTACGTATGTATGAATGTATGTATATATGTACTGTATGCATATAATGCCGATCCAAAGCCCATCCAGCCATCTATCCAACCAGCCAGCCATCCATCCATCCAGCCATCCAGCCATCCAGCCAGCCAGCCATCCAGCCATCTATCCATCTATCCAGCCATCCAACCATCCAGCCATCCAGCCATCCAGCCAGCCATCCAGCCATCCATCCATCCATCCAGCCATCCAACAAGCGAATGCTGATCCAGCACACACACATACACATACACACACACACACACACACATACCCACAGTATCCAAGCATCTTCGAAGAAGGGTTCTTTGGTCCCCCCTCAAAAAAAAAAAAGGCATACGGTTCGAGAAAGAGACTGTGCAACCCGTGCCGTGCCAGGCCAGAAAGAAATCGGCAAACCTATCAATCGGTCGCCTACCAGACCGGGAGAGCCGCGATTCCTTCCTTGATGAAGCATCGTGCGCCACTCGGCGGTGCGTACCACTCGGCGGTGCGTACAGAAAAAAGCACTCCCACTTTACGAGGAGCGGCTTCACACACCCAACTCAATTAGAAGTAGTAGTAGTAGTAGTAAGTAGTAGTAGTAGTAGGTAGTAGTAGTAGTAGTAGTAGTAGTAGTAGGTAGTAGTCTTATGATACACACACACGCTCCCTCGTCAGGCTCCGACTTTTCAACACACAGTACCCAACCGGCTACATACATCCTGCTGCCTTGGTTAACCTCGGAAGGAGCGCGTCACAAGGTCGATTGCTTTTATGTACGTTGGCCAGGACGAGCATTCGACCGTCCGCGTCCGGGCCATGGCATGCAAAACTCCTCAAATTCGTGCCTTTCCACCTCGTATACATCACATCACCCTGTTCGCACGGGAAGCGAATCCTCCACCGGCCCCTTCCCAGATCCAGACCCGAACATTATGAAATCTTGGAGATTGGCTCCTTCGTAGAGATATCGGATCCGCGAGCGGTCTGAGAATCATGTTTCGTAGGGCCAGAGCGGGTCAGTGAAAGGAGTGCCTCGCTTGTGTGCTCATGCGGAATCTAAAACACACTGCTTTCGTGCAAAAAATGGACTTGTTGCACGCACAGCCCTCTTCCAACGCCCATCGGAAATGTTGCGAGGGCTCTGTAGAAAAAAGAAATCAAATAACACCAGCCTCCAGGCTAGGCAGAACACCGATCAAACCCTTTCATCAATGGTCATAACCGGCACCACGTTGCCAAGGACTAACTGGATTAGCTTGTGGGAGGGACGGCACAAGTGGATGACCTTACCTGGCATTATTGTTGCTTCTGTTCCCTGCGGGACTCGCCGAATGTTGTGAACGATACGCAGCAGATAGGTTTGAATTTGAGCCGTTGCGATACGGATCGGACGGGTTCGTCTTCGCCATCAACAACGGGGACACGCTGTTGCTGCGGCTATCCATGCCGTGATGGTACCCATTACCACCGCCGGCAGGGAACAAAGGAACCGATGGGTCGATAGGAGAGTGAGGACGAGCTCCGGGTCCCGAGTTAGCGGTCGAAGGAGGAAGTGATTGATTCTGTGCGTTTCTCATGGAATCCGTAGACCACGACTCACGGTCGTCATCCAAATCCAGGTTATGCTTGAAGCCGCCTTTCGTGTCACCTCGCGCGGTTGCACCCAAGGCATCCAGCTCGGTCGTAAGCATGGTTTGGGATTTGATAAACGAGGCTCGGTCGTCAGCCATGGGTGAGTAGCGGGCATCTGGATTTTTCCGGACGAAGGCATAGACAGTTGCAATCAAGACCATCACCAAAAGAACCAGAGAGAAGACAGCGTTGACAACGAAGAAGATGACGCCGACAACACCTTTCACAATCCTTGGCGCATTGAAGATATCCGTGAAGATCAACAGCATGATAACGTTGACGAAGTTGATGGCGCAGATGGCAATGTTGAAACTATTGGTGCTCTTGTCCATCCATGGTCGCAGGACACTGGCTGCAATCAAGAAGATCGCCTCGATAAGCAGCAACGCAATAGCTTGGACAGTTCCGGACCCCTGACCAAATGCAACGAACATCCCTTTGACAAGAATATATGCCAGTGTGGGAAGGATGAAGTAGTAAGCCGTGGCTCTGAATTGAACGTAGAGAAATCCCCACTTGTTGAGAGCCGAGGGGTCAGAGTAAAGGATGTAGGCGGGATTCTTATGCATCTCGAGGGAGCGTTTTGCTATGCGCATGACCTTGAGGCCAGCCCAAGCAAGTGTTCCAGTCATACCAAGGAAGAAGAAAATGGCGAGAACAACTTCAGCTGGAGAGTCGATCTGGGTGAACTGCCACAAGCAGAGAATGGTCATCTGAGGGTAGCCGATGATGATGATGCGGAACATGATGCCCTTCAAGACCGTCAACCATCCGTTGCGGAAATCCTCGAATTTGTCGCTCTTCATCCAGTTCATGCGGACCGCGAGTTCGCAGTAGCCCTTGAACAGGGCCACAAAAACAACAGTGGAGGAGACAAAGATGCAAAAGAAGGCAAGTCCGGTGATGAAGACGTTCGTAGATTCCATGCCAGCGCGAAATGCGACCCTCTTGATGCCTTCCACCACATAGGTTCCAGCAGCGGTTTCCTGAGCACGCTTGCTCATCTGGTGGGCCTGAGTAAGAAGGTCGATTGTTTCATAGACAGAGCGCGGCGCGATGGAACCGGGAGGCATCGACCTTTTCAGAACTTGAACCGATGTCGTTGTGAGACTGTTGAGCAGGGTCGCAGGGGTCCCGCCAGTGGATTTTTGGTACCAGGTGGCCGTGGTCTGCATGAAACCGACCCGGATGATACCCATTGTCCATTGGAAGTTTTGCGTCCAGGATGCAACGATGGGCGGGTGATGAACGGCCGTCAATCCAAGGATCGCCTGTGATTGAAAGTATCCAAACAGAGACAACGCGTTGGCAGCGACGTGAGCGGCGGTATTGGAATGGCCAAGGCCAGATGTGACAGCTGAAGCAACGAGAGCCATGATAGCGATGACCGCAGTGGTCCAAGAAACCCCTTTCTGATCGACCGTTTTCCCATTAGACAGGTTCGCTTCCACACAGGCCAAACTGACATCGGGATTGGCCGTTGAATTGATCTGGATTTTGACCTTGGCATCCAAATCTGGCACACCGTACGCAATGCCGGGGATGCTTTTGATCGTTTTCGCATCCAGAGCCATGTTGGATTGGATATCGAGCTGACCCGTGGACATCGGGCAGAGTCCTGGCAAGTCCATCGTACACGGGTCAAGTTGTTGGTTCAGCAATCTGTATCCATACGCGAATGCCTCCACCTTCAAGGTGATATTACCCGAAAGGGAGGTAACGCCCACGACATCGAACGTGAGTGTTTTGTTGTCTGGCGTGAAGATGACATTAAACAAACTGGCCGTGAAACTCGAATTGTCTTGGCACGAATTCAGGGATTTCGACTCGATCAAACGCATGGCAGAGGCGCCGGGGAAGAGAGAAAGAAGCGAAAGGGCGGCTGTGAAGGGCGAGAGCAGCATCGAGGACCGCATGATGGCGTTTGTGCGTTGGCCTAGACCGTCGCGGCGCAGAGAAAGACGTTGTGGCTTGGGGCCGGGGATGTGGTAAGAAGCTCCCGCACCAGGACGCTCGCTACCTCCGAAGGGACGATGTTTGTGACGGCTGGACGAGTGGCCGTATCGAGATGGGAGCCGAGAGAGCGTAGCTGGGTACCTGAAGTCTGTCTGCGGACCGGGTGTGTGTAATCTGGTGTAAGACGAAGAGAAGTGCAAGTGAGTGTGGTGTTGAATGATTGATCTTGATCGGGGACCGAGTCGCAGAGATGGGGGTGATCCAGCACGTCAAACGAGTGAACTTGCGAGATGTAGATGGATGGGGGGAGGGTCGAAGACGAGTCGAACGAGAGACGCCGTGGTGGTGGGTGTCGCTGTCGCGGTCGAGGTCGTGGAGATCGTCGTCGTCGTCGTCGTCGTCGTCGTCGTCGAGGGGGGAGGTCGAGGCGGGTGATGGGGGGTGGTGGTGGTGGTGAAGTCTGTCACAACGGGGGGAAAAGAAATGGAAAGTTGGGTCCTCCGTTCTAGTGCCCGCCAGGGGCTGGCAGACGTGCAGGCATGCAGGCGTGGGCAGCGTGGGCCGAGTGAACAAGGCGTGCGCTAAGTGAGAAGCTGACGACACTAATTACGGGAAGGCTGCGATTGGGTCCCGCCGCTAAAGGCCGAGATGGAGCACTTTACTGTAAGTGCAGTACTGGCTATACACAGTGAGTACTGTACGTAAAGATCTAAATATACCCCGGGATGCCCAAATATACTTCCAGTTTAGGCGGAATCTATCGCCCTCCGCTAAAAGCACACCCCGGCCGGCCACCACTCAATTTCGGTTTCCCACGTTTGCCTCTCTGCGACACAACCTGTACATCACCGAAATATCTTTCTCTCGACGGTACGTACGTCTTCTTCTCTCCCGGCCTGCTCTGGGACATGACTGACGAGTGACGCGCCTGTACAGTCCAAGCCTACGCCTTCGGCCCACGACGCTGCGAGAACGGTAGACACACGGCTTTGGTGAATTGTCCATGCTGCCGAGTCAGCCGTCGCCCTCCAAGGACCCCCTCACGCTCTTGGCGCACAACCCAGCCAGCTTCCAAGGATCTAATAAGAGAACCCAAGAGTTCCAAGCTCACCATCGTCGTCACCACCTGATTCGAAAAACGATCGCCATTCTTCCCCCCGGAATCCACCAGACCAAACGGAGGCGGAAGACGGACGCGGAGGACGGAGAACAGAGTTCGGTACAGGACGGTACGGTACTGTACTGTACATACTGTACATGCTGTACACAGTACAGTACAGTAAAGTACCCACGCCCCACGCCATCTCCCGCCTCTTGTTCGCCGCGACCATGCGTAATGCGGAGCAGGTCTGGCGTCTGATGTTCGATGTCCGTGAACTCGCATTCTCTGCATTCTTCTGTCAGGCACGGTGCATGCATGACTAGGCCGAGAAATATAATCTCCCTATCTACAGTACAGTACTATTGTGCACAGCATGTATCCGCCGACTTACAGTACTCGAAGCAAAAGTACTCTGTGTACAGTCTTAGGCGAGACGGTCGTGCGGCACAGCCTCAATCAGACGAGGACCAAGGCTCTTCCGTACATAATCAATACGGAGACGCCCCCTTAATCGTCGTGCGGAGACAGCCAGCCACCTTCACCGTCCAACGCGTGTCCCCTACATATGTACGATGTATGTACAATACTGTACGAAAGTGGGCGGCGAAAAGGTCTCCAGCCATCTCTCTCTCCATTTCTCCATTTCAAACTTTTCACCACATGCTCGCTTCGTCTTGGCCTGCGTCCGACCAAACGAAACAAATCTGATCTGCGCATGATTTTCCAGTGATGTCTTGTTACGCTCCCGGCGGCTAGCCGAGCAGTTGCGAAAAATGCTAAAGCCAGTCATGGGTAGGTACCGTCGGTATCTTTCCGTATCGCGAATCAGGTATCGAGGTGTCGTGTGCAAAGTGAAGGGCGCTTCTAATCGTCTTCCAATCGCAGCCAATTCTCCGGGACACAACTACACAAATCTGCTCTTGTTGACGATTGGTGAGAAGGGCGGCCCAGGCGATGACCGACGCTGTACTGTACGGTACAGATCCATCGTACGGAGGAGTACCTTTCCCCCAGGTCAGATACGGAAACTCTGGGAGGGCCCTGGGAGGGGTCAAAAACCGGGGGTTTCGCTAAGATTTTTAGGGTTGCCGAGCCCTGGAGGGGGTGGTTTCTTGATTGGGTCCGAGAGGAAGTCTATCCCCAACCTCTTTCACATCACGTGAAGCTAGGCTCAGTCATCTATTGCCAATCACTCATTCTCGGTACAGTCCGATGAGAAGGATGCATCCTGCGTGGAATGTAAACAGAGCAGAGAAATAAAGAAAGAAGTCTTTGGCTTCTCCTGTCGGCCTCGAACATTTGGCCAAGGAGAAGTCGGCAAAATACTGAACCGTCTCCTTATCCGAGCATGGGGGAGGGACTCATCTCAGGACAACCCGACAATGGGATTGGGTGTATACTGAAACGTATTCTGCGTGTAGTCACAAACTGGTGGAACTTCTGTCTTTGTGGCTTTCTTACCCAACGGGATTTTGGTGTCGGGGATGCCTTCTGGCCTTGCGCATTGGTAAGCTTTAGCTCTGAAGCTCGTTTCAACCACAACTTCCAAACTCATGTACTGTACAGCAACCAACCCATCATGACATCTCGAACCCGCCCCGTCCGCCATCTCACCCGAGCCCTCCGCGCCCGGCAGGTCTTACAATTCCGGTCCATCGCATCAACACCGAGATGTCGCACCGATGGCGTGTACCGCGAGCTGACCGCAATGCGAACGCGCACCCCCTTCATCGAAGCCCTCCGCACGCAGCAACAAGGCGAGCATGGAAGCCCGACCGTCCCAACCGACCATTCCGAGCGTGACGTTTCCCCAAAGTCCATGTCGGACAGCTTGACTCGCATCGTAAGCCCTCACGCTCCCTGCCCCCATTCGCATCAATCACATGATCGAGAACGTCGTGCTAACGACTCCAAGATCCTCCCTCTTGCGCGCGATCCCTGGCTGTTGGACTCCTACATCAACGCGTCGGGCCATATCCGGCTCGGCACGATCTTCATGGATCTCGATGCGCTGGCTGGCGTGATAGCCTACAAGCACACTGGCGACTCGGTCATGACCGTCACGGCCGCCGTGGACAGGATCACGCTCAAGCACCCGCTAAGCGAGATCTGCGACTTGGAGCTGAGCGGGATGGTGACGTTTGCCACGGGCAGGAGTAGCATGGAGATTAGCATCCAGGTTGCGAAGGCCCTGAAAGAAGGAGAGGCTGTCACGGACGGGATGTGCTCTTGACGTGTGCTTTTACAATGGTACGCAGTCCTTGTATGATGTGGTACATGTGTGTTGATGTTGATGGGGACAGGTCTCGCTAGACCCAGCGACCAAGAGACCAGTCGCGATCAGTCCGCTCATCGCAAAGACGCCCGAGGAGAAAGCAATCTTCGCCCAAGGCGAAGCAAACTACGCTCGCAAGAAAGCCGCTTCGTCTCACGCCCTCCAAAAGCAGACACCCAAGTAATACCCCCTCCCCCCTCCCCTTCCTCTCCAGCCAGCCAATTCCCACCCTCACATAAAACGATGAGCCCACACTGAACTAACCTCCCACGCCCCCAGCGACGAAGAATCCGACCTGATCCACAAGATCTTCCTCGCGCAGCAGGACTACCATGACCCGAACACGGCGGCGCTGAAGCCGGCAGCGGCGTTCTACATGGCGCAGACGACGATGCAGTCGGTGCAACTGATGCAGCCGCAGTACCGCAACCGGCACAACTTCATGATCTTCGGCGGCTTCCTGCTCAAGTCGACCTTCGAGCTGGCCTTCACGTGCGCGTCGGCCATGTCGCACACGCGGCCGGCCTTCCTCTCGCTCGACCCGTCCGTCTTCGAGAACCCCGTGCCCGTCGGCTCGGTGCTCTACCTCGCCGCCACCGTCGCCTACTCCGACGCCGAGCTCGTCGACGACCCGACCACGCCCAAGCTGAGCCCCGCCGGCTGCGCCCGCATCCAGATCAGGGTCGACTCCAAGGTCAGAGATATCGAGCATGGGGAGACGAAGCCGACCGGCACGTTCAATTACACGTTTGAGGTGAAGCGGGAGGTCATGATCATTCCCGAGACGTATGCCGAGCACATGATGTTCCTGGATGCGAGGCGGAGGTGTCGCTTGGTGGGGGAGAGTGTGGGAGAGGAGGGGGGAAAGAAAGGAGGTGATGCAGTAGGGAACGGTGGGTACCGCATCACACACTGTGTCGAGGCACGTTTACTTGGTCAAGTAAAACATTGCAAATGAAGTCCGAGGAGCGAAGGAAGCGAACAGACCATTCTTCACCATGGATGGCAAGGTGATGGTAGATTGGCGTCTGTAACTTTGATAACAACGTTCGGCCCTTCAGTGAATCTTCCACAAACGCCCTGCCAATTAGGTAGGATAGGGTAGGTGACCAGTCTGCAAAAATTAGCGACGGGATGCTGGCTGCTGGTACTGTAGTGTAGTGTAGATGTGAGAAATCAACCGAGGCGAATCACAATAACAAACGCTGTTGAGGCACTGCATTGTACTGCACTGTACTGTATGTACCTACTACATATGTATGTATGTATGTATGTACAGGATGTATGTACTGTATACAATAGATCTGTCAAGGTCGACACTATGTTTACCTACTCCCCACTTGCCCCCCCCCCCTTGCCCCCCCGCCATCCCCCGTCCCATCCCCTCCCCTGGATGGTAGGTACTTAGGTACTTACACATTTCGTACATGGGACAACCAACACCAGGGCCATATCGTTTTTATCCACACAGTATACATTACCTAGGTACATTACAGTACAGTACTTACAGTACTCACCCCCTACCATGACAAGACCCTCGCAACACTGAAACACCGAGAGCTACAGTACCGTACATACACGTACAGTACCGTACCGTACCGCACAGTACAGCACGAGAGAACAAACAGACGACAAGCGAGATGTCGATGAAACGACGACTATTTATTTACTTCTCTGGGCCCCTCCGCCCCCCGCCCCCGGGGAATCGGGTGTGTTGGGTGTGTTGGGTGTGCTGTGGGCGCCAACTACTGTACAGTACTGTGTGTATCGTACATACGTGCTGAGCGGAGACACGGGAAGATGCGTGATGGTAGAAGAGGAGATGTGGCCTAGATGGGGATCTGATTTCCAAGTATTTATGTCGATGCGGTACGGTATGGTGCTGTACAGTACGGTACTGTATATCCAACCCCTGCCAGCCATCAAGGGGTTTTCCTCCCCAACGCCTCGCTCGCCCCTATTGTACATACAGTACAGCAGTACCCCGCGGCCTCTAGTAAAGGTCCCACTGGGTGCTCCACGGCTGGGTCGCCTTCCGGGCATCGGACCCGTGCCGATACCGGGTCACGAGCTCCTCCTCGTCGACGCCGCAGTGCATCTCGCCGTCGCGGCCGGCGAACCAGCCGAGGCCGTACGTCTTGCCGACGCGCGCGAGCCGCCGCACCATCTCGTCGTTGTTCATCTTCTCCGTGCCGACGAAGTCGTACAGCATCTTGCTCTGGTGGATGAAGGCCAGGATGCTCGCCATCGTGCTCGGCTGCCGCGGCAGGAAGGCGTGCCGCCGCCGCGCGTACACCAGCGTCGCGACGCAGCAGAGGAAGCTGAGGATGAGCAGCGCCAGGCCGAAGGAGAGCCAGAAGGAGAGGAAGGTCTCCTCGCCTCGCTCGCGGGAGTCGTGGCCGTCTCGACGGAGGAGGAGGAGGAGGAGGAGGAGTCGCGGCTGGGCGGAGTCGGGACCCGCAGCAGCAGCAGCAGCAGAAGAAGAAGACGAAAGCTGCTCGAGGAACTCGCGGCCGTGCACGCCCGTGAAGGAGGCAGAGCAGACGGTCAAGATCTCCGCCAGCACGGAGCCTAGCCCGACCAGCCCGACGAGGAGGTGCCCATTCACGAAGGCGCGGATCGGCATCCACCCGAATGCCATGGCGGTGTAGTCCAGCGTGAGGACGTTGGGCGGCGCGTGCCGGTTGGAGAGGATGTAGAAGGGCTCGATCATGCGGACGTCGGTCTCGAGCGTGCCCCAGGCGAGCTTGATGCCGACGGCGAGCGCGGTCAGGAGCCAGGGCGCCCTGGTCGTGACCTGGTTGACGGCCGGGACGAAGAGGCTGACGGGGACGAGAACCATGAAGAGAACCATGCCGAGGATGAAGGGGATTCCGGCCGAGAGACGCAGCATGAGGGGGTGTGGGTTCTCGGGCCGAGACTGCTGATCGTATCTGTCTTTCTCGGCTTGCGTGAGGGGCACTTTGTCTTCGGGTGCGAGTGAGGAGTTCCGCAAGGAGTACCGATGCGATTTGAGCGTTTGATGGATCATTTCCGGCGTGGCGGTGTCCATGTTCTTGAAGTCCATCAGGATGTGACTCCGGTTCGCCATGGCGGCGATGCCAGCGATGCCCTTGACGTCTGCCACGAGACCCGATGGTCGACTCCCCAGCTGCCAGACGAGTATGGAGCCCAGCACCGCTATCAGGAGCAACACGACACTGAGGATCCGCGACAAGATGGCGTTGACAACGATCTGTTTCTCAAACGCGAATTCCGAGCCCGGCTGTGCCCGCGCGGTTGGTTTGAGCTCAATCGATGCTGCTTGTAACGTTGGTACCAGGGAGACTGCCATGAGGCTTGCTTGCGAGGAGACAGCCACGGCGTAGTGTTTGTACGACAGTGCTCTGATCGGCCGGAGGAAGTTGACGAACGTGATGTAGTCGACCTATATAAGGTCAGCCAGCTCGTGGGTATCTGGGGGTCAGATTGTGAGGACTGACATTGAGTGACTCGGCAGCCAAAGCGCCCCCTTTTCGAGAAAGCTGGTAGTAAGCCTCGAGTCGCTTCACTTCGAAGTCCGTCACTTGCCACAACACGCCGAACGAAACGGCCACCACGGTGGGCAGATATTTGAACGTAAAGTAGTCCCAGGTACTGAGGGTGGCCGCCGAGGTAAAGGTGTAGATCGCGCCTTTGCGAAGAAGAAGCTCTTGCGCAGCCGCAAGTGTGATCGAGATGGCAATCAGCGCGCTGATGTACGGCCACCGCATGGAGACCGGCTTCCAGTTCTTCTGGGGGTAGAACACTTCCACGGTGGGAGCCGATAAGGTGGTCCTGCGAGTCGTAGCACCGTCTATCGTGTCGAAATGTACAGATGCCGAGCTATCACCTTCGATAGAGCTGATGTCCACCGTGGGCTCCTCCTCAACAATGACCTCGACGATCTCTCCTCGCTGGTTCGCTTCCATCTGGCCCAGTTTCCGTACCGTTTGAGCCCTCGCTAGCTCGTTACCTCGTCGCAGCGAAGGTCGTCGAAATGACATTCGGCGTGATATTGGCCCAGGCGATTTCGGGGTTGTAGGCCAGTTCGCGTAGAGATCCGTACTTGTGATGGTCGTATCTGGTTTCCAGCCAGCTCCCAGCCCACCTGTCAGAATACCGGCTGCCTCTTGACGGTTCACTTCCTTCAGTTGCTGCTCGTTCTGTGGCGGCCCAGTGAACGAGGAGACATCCACCGTCAGGATGGGGGACAACATCGGCGCAGACTCCGCTCCGTCTTCTTCCACGCTGGAACATGTAGTCTTGTAGTTTGAGAATCCCGTCGGCATCGCAGCCCTTAACAAGCTCATGTCCATCTCCTCTCCTTCGTCCACAGTGCCGTGTTTTGTATTCCTGAGAGAGCTACTAGACCCCTTCCGCCTGCTCGAGTACCGCCTAGAGGTTCTCGGGGATTGACTTGGTGCCAAATCTGGGCTTTTGACCGGTTTGTATGAGTGAAAGCTGCGGAACGGACTGAACGTTGATCGAGTGGCAGGCGAAGACATCCCAACTCGCAAAGTCTCTGGAATGGTCGATGACCTCTTACCACCTCCCCTAGGCTCTTCAGACGGCGAATCCACTCCGGCACCTCCCTCCGAAGACAGCCGCAGATGGCTGATATCCAGCTCGTCTCTCCATTGCGACGGAGGATAGTCCGAGGTTGGCGAGGGCAGCGAAACCACCGAATCTTGACGGTCAAGCTGATATCCCGCCAGCGAACTGAAGTCCGAATTCGAAGACTGCTTATGCCTCAGATGCGATCGCTGGAGGACTGGCCGGCCCCACGCGTCAGGATCTTCGTCTCCAGGACCATGGTCGGCCATAACCGTAACCTCATCGACACGCGCCGTCTCGGTACACTCAGGCAACGAAGATCGCGGACTCGAAACGAACGTCAGAACCACTGGGTCAATGCCGTTGGAACGCACAACTCATCGAAGATAACAACGCTCGAAGAGCGCGAAGCTCGACCGCAGCGCTGTGCGCGGAGTGCGCAAGGCTGGCGCTTCCTCGTCGCGGAATCCAGGCTTCAAAACAAACAAACAAACAAGCAAGCAAGCAAGCAAGCAAGCAAGCAAGATGATAAACGAACTGACAAGCAAGCCAAGCAACGAACCAGCAAACAAACAGACAGCAACTGTTGTCGCGTCAGATGCAACACGGATCCCGAGACGAAGCCATCAGGCAAACCAAACGGCGTTACACGCCGACATCAAACGAGAGGCTCCATGTCGCCGCTGGAGTTGCCGCGATGGGGACCTGCTCTGTGTGCCCTGCCGCCGGCACGAGAAGAGCTGAAATGCAAGCCAAGGCCACCTCCCTGGTGGGAAAGCAGCCAGTCGACATCGATGCCACGCCATACAGAGGCCGTGGCGCATGAGAACAACGACTCTCGACGACGGCGCGCCCAAACAGCAGCGATGCGGGATGTGGTGCCTGTGGTTGTCGTCGTGTCGGCGAGGACGCGAGAGCATCCAGGCCTGCACCCGCGGTTTCTGGAAGACACGAACAGACGAGAAGCGCGCTGTGGAGTGCTCGAGTCACAAGCACTGTGTGCTCTTGCGCGTGTTTCGGCATGCACGGGAGAGCAGATCATGGAAGCAAAAGAGAGTGCCGTAGAATCTTGAAGTCATGTATGAGAAGTCGTCCGAATCGACCTAAATGTGCTCTCTCGCTTCCGATCTACACGTACAGTACTGTATATACAAGTTCGCCCTGCCGATCCACCAGCCAGTATCCACAAGAGGGATTATTAGTTAAGAGATGAAGTGGTCTTGTGAGACACGGAGACACATAAACAGACACCACTCATACGAAAAGCTCCTCCTCAAGGAGTCTATCCACGTTGCCTCCAGCGGCGATCACCGCCTTCACGGCAGCCTGGCTCAGCTTCCGCCTCTTATCCAGCGCCTCCTTCTCTCTTCTCGCCTTCGTCTTGGAGCTGCCGCTGGGGGCAACTCCCGTCAGGATCTTTCTGCTATCGCTAGGCGTAAAGTTGACAAAGTCCACGACAGCGCCGGCGGTGGGCGTTCGGGGCGTCGAGTGCTTGCTCGCCTTGGTCTTGCGCTTTCGGACGTGGAAGGCTTGCGGGTGGGGAGGGGGTGAGTCCGAGTCGCTGCTCGTGGACCGGCTCTTTCGGATCACGGGGCTAGAGAGTTGAGGGTGTCGGGACCGGACGTGGTGCGAGGCGTGTCGGTGCCCACTCTGCTGGCGGCGATGCTGAATCGGCTGCGGCTGGGAGTGAGGGCTGGAGAAGTAGCTCGGCGGGTGTGGTGGTGGAGTGCCCACCACGAAAGAATGCTGGGCAGAAGAAGCAGGCATCTGGATCATGAGCCCGTTGGCCATGTTCGGAGAACCGAATCCGAGATCGAGATCGAGATCGTTGCTGGTGTCATGGTTGCTGCCGTGTGCGAGGTCGTTTTGGAACTGCATCGCGAGTGTTTTGCTTGGCCGCTGTGGTGTCGAGTGGAAGTGGTTGGGCGATGGTTGGGCCATCGGTGCTGTAGCATGATTCCACCACAGCGGAGACTCGATCTCGGCGTACATTGATGAGGCTCCGTACCTGACGTCTGGAGAGCCTGGCAGTTGAGACCAAGAGCCTGAAGCGTTCTGAGCCTGGGGCGTGATGGGGTAGAGCGCGTTCTCCGAGCGTAGTTGCTGACTTGTGCGTCGCGACGGGTAGTGATCCAATGTTGGAGTCGACAGCGGCGTGTCGTAGGCCGTTGGCCTGGCCATGTGCGGCTGCTGTGTCGAGACAGCCTTGTATGGGAAGCCATGGAAGAGATCCGCTTTCTGGGGCTCCAGGTGGGAGCATCGCGATGCATCTGGTGCTCGCGTCGAAGGTGGTGGCGAGAGTGGCGCATCGTCGCGCTCGAAGTCGAAGTTGAACTTGGCAGCTTCCTGGCCGAGCTTCTGTCTCCAGAGGTCCAGGTTACCGCTGCTGTGGTTTCCATGAGTAGCTCCCATCATTTTTGGAGTTGACTTCTGCTTCCTGATGGGACTGCGGAGGATGCTTTGGTCGAGACCAGCAGTGGCCTTTTGGAAGGTCTTGGACAAAGACTCGACAATGCGGTTTTTTCTCCGCAGCAGCTGGTGTGCCGGGCTAACAGTGGGAGTTGGAGAAGCTGGCAGAGATCTTTGCGAGTGCGAGTGCGAGTGCGAGTGCGCTCCAATCTGAGGAGACTCTAGTTTGATGCCTTCGAGGCTGAGCAGTTCAGTATCAGAGATTGCGGCTCTACCAGAGAGTTCGTAGAACTGTTCGCCTGAAAGCGAGGTGAAGGAGGCGACATGGTCCTCCGACGCCCATGGCGTGGCCAAGTGGCAAGGCAGATCGCCAACTTCATCAATGGAGCTCGAGGATACATTTGCTGAGTCGCACCCCACTGACTGCTCGAAGTCGAGGGTCTCGTTGTCCTCCGGGCTGTAAGTGAGGAACTGGTCAAAGAAGTCGGCCCCGAGGTCCTCGTAGGCGTGGGTGGCCATCTCGGCGCGCCTGTTGTTCGAGTAGGAGGCCACGGCAGAGAATGACATACCGAGTCAGGCAGGTGACTGAGAGAGGTTGAGTCTCAAGGCTGGTATGCTGGTAAGCTGGTATGTTGGCGGGTGGCTTGCAGTGAAGGCAGGAGAGTGAGATGTTTGTGCAGGTCAGGAATCTGGGGTCGTGATCTTGATGAACAGACACCATAGGACATACTTATGCACAGGTCCGTTGCGTCGGTATCATCACCAGCCATCGGCATTACGCTGCACTATTCCCTCCTCGAGGAGTGCTTTGGAATGCTGGATGTCTAGCTCAACGGCCACCACTCCACGTGATTTGACCCCCCTTTGCTTGCTCGGTTGAGCGCACAACAGTTCTTTGACTCCTTTGTCCAGCCATCTCAAGATGCTGCAAATCTGAAAGAGGCGGGGACATTGGGATTGTGGTTGGGGAGGTGTAGAGGAGGAATGCTGCTAAGCCCGGTGGGCATTCCAGCGCCGGGCAACACTTCATCGCGGTGGACGACCACCACGACCACTTGCTTCGACATGGCAGCAAAAGAAACCAAGCGACCCGAGCCATGTTTGCTCGACGAGCGAGTTGTGCCTCTGGAGAGGAGTGATTCGCCCGCCGGGCAGAGGAAAGTCGCAAGTCGCTTAAAAGTCAACAAGTCATCCACTCCCCTTCATCCACACTACTCGGGCGCGAATAGCACGGCGCCAAGATCTGTTTTCATTGTGCTGATCCGCGGGTCCCTCGTCCGCTGGAATGTGACCCGCCACACACAAGACCACAACGATCAGAGACACATCGTGTGCCCCAACCCCCAGATATCCAGAACGTGCTTGACTGGTCTACCGGGGGACCGAGTCCTGGCGGGTTCCTGCGTCCCATGCGGGCTGCAAGACAAGAACATGCAGGAACGGTGCCCAGAGACGCATCGTCGTGACCCAGGAGTTCGGTGTTCGTTGCAGGGCAGGAATGGATTAGAGCTTTGCGTTGTTCGAGGAGCTTGACGACGAGAAGCGAGAGATCTCTTCTTAAGCAAGAAACGCAGCTAGGAGCTAGAGCAAGTATTACTCAAGACTTGAGAAAGCTAGCTGCTCAAAGTTCAAGATCAGATCTGTGTACTCGATTACACGCGTCCGCTAGGTGGTGACTGGCTCGCCAGTGCTCGATCTTGTGATCCCTTCGATCATTCAAGAGTTCCTCTACTCGAGGTCTTGCATCGAAGACATATTTTGCTCTTCGTAGGGAAGGGAAAGGCGCAATGCCGGCCCTCGTAAAACAAAGAACAATCATTTGCAACGAATAGTAGGAAGTCTGTGGGGAAAGAAACAAGGAAGAATAAAAGGTATCAAAACAGCAGCAATCAGATCAAGACATACTTGCAAGATAATCATGGTAGCGAGGCAATGCAACTGAAAGCCTGCGTTCTATGGGAGCTATACCCCATTGTGTTAACTAGGCCAACGCAGTCAAAAAGCTCGCGAAAGAAAACAATCGTAAAAGGAAACAATCGTAAAAGAAACCAATCGTGAAAGAAACCAATCGTGAAAGAAAACAATCGTAAAAGAAAAGACATGAGAAGGGACATATCATCTATTTGTTATTTTCAATCCGCAGTCCTACTCTACGAGGCCTGATCTCTCCGCAAAGAAAAAAGGTCCCCAGAGATGGTTGTCGTACCCAGATGCCACACACAAAAACAGTGCAGTACATACATACCCAGTCCAACCGATACCAAACATCTAGTCTTTATTTCTTATTTCTTCCTTCCCTTGGCCGCTGGTTTCGCCTTGGCCTTAGCCTTCTTCTTGGGCTTGACGTCCTCCTCGGAATCTTCGTCTTCGTCCTCATCCTCTGGCCTCGCCGCCTTCTTCTTTGGTGCCTTCTTCGCAGCGGCTGCCTTTTTGACCTTGGGCTGCTTGATATATTTGTCTTTCTTCAGATCAATCTCCTCATCATCCTCTTTGACTTCTACAATTTCGCCATCATCCTCCTCTTCGAAAGCTTCTTCTAGATCTGGAGCTGCCTTTTTGGCGGCCGCGGGGACGGCAGCGCTGCTGGCTTTCATGAATGGGAGCGGATGGGTCCGGGCATTGTATCTGGAAAGGTTAGCAATTGAAAGTTGTGTGGATTGCACGTTTAAGGCACTTACTGTCTCGTGAAGCTGGCTTTGGTCTGGGTCTCTAGATGGACTTTCTCCATATCTTGAGGTCCAAGACCAAGTTCCATGATATAGTCATAGTCGTCGCGGGTGAGGAAGTAGCTATCCATCAGATCAATGACATCTTCAACACAGTCTTTGCCCTCGACTTCAAGCCGCTTGATCATCTGCGTCCATAGTACCGGTAGATATTGCTGACGGATCTCATGACGATCTCCAGATGTGCGCAGACGCATGTGTGACTGTATCTCCTTAACGTATCGAGTAAGTTTCCCCAGCTTGCTGTTGTTGCCTAACCATTTAGTAAAGGCTGTCTGACCGGTCATTAGGCCAGCAGTGAAAGAAGCTGGCCGAACAGCACTAAAGACAGCATGCGTTGGCATAAGACTCCATTGCTGTTGCGAGCCATGGATCATTCTGTCGACTAGGTCACCGTCGCTAATGCTTTCAGCGGCTTGGTCAGCAAGCTGGAGAGCCTTGAGTCTCGCTTCCCGGGCGTCCAGGTTTGTTACAAGTGCCGGCTTGGTGCTAAGGTAATTCTCCTGAATCATGAGGTAACTGAATTCGTGGTCATTGAAGTACAGTTCAATTTTGTCGTTAAGTGTGGCCTTGCTCGATGGAGCGAACATGCCTCCACCAAGCAACTTGTGACAAATATCCCAGGGTTTCAGCACAACATGCTTCTCCCAAGCTTTAGACATCGCCTTGCTTTGATCAAAATCCATAGCAGATTGATCTAGCTTTGCTGTGGAAATCATGTTGATGATTTGTCGGATATCTTTGTTACTGCCTTCGATGAGGGCATCAATAACATTTCCAGGGAGTTTCAGACCTTCTCTGTGGCAGATAGTGGCTATCCGAGACCGGACTTGTTCGAGGGTTGGTCTCCGGAACGGAATGTCGAATGTGACAAAATCGAATGGCTTCATCTTGGGCAGCTTTCTCTCGTTGCAAATCAAAATCATGGGGATGTCGGTCTTCTTGCACACTTTCGCCAGAGCTCCCACTCCACCTCGATCCCCTGCTGACATTCCATCTACCTCGTCCATGATCAGAACAATATTTTTTTTCTGAGAACTGACGTCTTTGCCATCCCCAGCAAAGAATCCATTCAGAGAAGTATTATTTAGGACCTCGTTGAGGCCAGATTCAACAAGCTTCTTGCTTCGAGTATCACTTGCATTGCTTTCGATAACATCGTAGCCAGAGAGCTTAGCTGCCAAATGTGCAGCGGTTGTCTTTCCGATGCCAGGAGGTCCATGGAGAATGATTGCCCGATACCCGCCAAGGCCGTCAGGACCCTTCATCTGGAATTTGAATTTGTGCGCCTTTGGCCAGCCTTTGAGCCACGCCTGGATCTTTTCTACCGCTCCTTTGTTGCCACAAATCTGATTGACAGTCGAGGGAGCGTATTTACTTGTCCACAATTGAGAGCTTGGATCAACCTTCTTTACGGGAATGGGAGCCGTGGAACCCTTTGCAGCAGCACGCTCCTGAGCCTCCTTCTCGGCCTTTTCGGCCTCGGCAGCCTTCCTCTTATCTTCTGTTTCCATCTCTTCTGCATCCTTCTTGATCTTTTCCAATTCTGCCTTCTTCTTTTCCATGTTCTTCTCGGCAGCTTTGCCATCTCCGCCGTGGGCAGGCAATTTCCTGATGAGGGCGAAGAGACCATCCTCATTTATGGTCTTGATATTCAGAGCCTGGATCTTACGAAGCTTGCTGGGCCCAGCATCGTTTCCAAGTACGACAAAACTGGTCTTGCCACTAGGAGTTCCAACGACCTTGCCTCCGTAACGTTTAACAAGCTCTGTGCCTTCGTCTCTAGACAGTGTTTCGAGAAGTCCAGTGAACACAAAACTCAGACCCGCCAGACAGTTCTCTTCTCCGATAGGTATGTCCTTCGAGCCTGCTGCGGGTGGTGCTCCAGCGTTTCCTCCGCCTCGCCAATCAAACTTTTCATCTTTTGGTGGAGGAGTGGGTGCTCGGATCGTCGGAATCGAATCCATGATAGCCTGGAGTGCTGCGCTCTCTGAATCCGGCTCCTTCGACTTTCTCGGGGCCCGCGCCTTCTTAGCAGGCGGCTCCTTTGCAGACTTGCCCTTGACAGATTTGATCTTTGGCTTGATATCATCCTCTTCCGAATCCGATTCCAGAACTGGAGACTTGCGCTTCTTGCTTGTAGTCTTCACAACGGGCTTTTCCACGACCATTACATCATCGCTGTCATCAACCACGACAAATGAGTCCGCGTCCTTCATCACCACATCTTCCCTCTTGGCAGTGACAGGCTTGGATTTTGAGGCCGTCTTCTTGGGCTTGACATCATCGCTCTCTACCTCCACGTAGCCATCATCCTTCCTCTTGCCACCCTTTTTAACGTCTGCAGCGAAAATATCATCCGAAGCATCATCTGCATCGTCTGGCAATGCGAGCTCGTCTTCGTCGTTGTGTTCACTGTATGAGGCGGTTGTCTTCTTTCGAGCTGAGGATCTTCCACCTTTCTCGACTTTTGTAGTTGCTTCAGGTTTGGCTGGCGTCGACTTGGCTGGCCTCCCTCGCTTGGGCTTGCTGCTCGATGCAAAGTAGTCCGATGTGCTGGTTTCTTGGCCCTTGGGTGATTCGTTTTTGCTACACCAAAATATAAGCTGGGCATATACAGATTCAAGCCAAGCAACTCACATGAGCTTCTTTGGCGCCGTCTTTTTAGGCGTGGCTTCCTTGTGTCTGCCAATTATCAGTGGGTCGTCTTGACCGAACCTCATAAAGCTTACGGCTCTTGCTCGTCATCGCTGTCTTCGATGATCTTTCGGCCTCCTAGATAACGTCAGGGCTGAAGTAGTTCGACGCTAAATGGTATTTACTGCTCTTCTTCTTCTTGGTAACCTCCTCCTTCTGCACCTCTTTTTCTCGGATAGGCGTGGACGTGGTGCCTCCGAAGAAGCTGCGAATGTCTCTGGGCATGTTGGAGATGTACACCGCTTCACAAACGCAGAGCTCAAGAGAGAGAGAGTTTATGTCATGAGGATCAAAGACCAATTGGTGTGGTGGCAGAGTTGTTGACAAACTTTGTTGATCGAAGTCCGTCGGCAGGTGATGCTTGAGGTCGCGCCTACGCGTCTGGATCGCGTCAAAAGTCACGCTGCCGAATTGGTTTTCTTAGTCAGCATCCCGAAAATCGAAGCCGCTCGGCAGGACTTCAATCTCACGAGCTACGAATATCCAGAGCACCACTGCGGCGAGAGCCAGGCCGCAACAATGAAGCTCCGGAGTATCTCGAGCTTAAGTGCTTGCTTCGACAGGCTTTCCTTAGCCTCGGCGCCTCTGCGACCTCTCAGTACCATTCTCACGTCCTCTGCGAATCGACCAAGTGCCCACGATGCCCCCATCCGCCCATTTTCGAGTACGGCTGCCCGGGCAGGCACCTGGCTGCTCCCAAACATGGCCGAGAAGAAGCGATCGCGGAAAGGCCGTCCTCGTGTGCCAACGGGAGGATCTTCGAGAGGGACGACGATGGTTTGGGGTGATTATGGACTGCGCATGTGCGATCACCATCGTCGAGTTAGCGCGGCACAGTTGAAGATTGGAGAAGATGCTATCAAGGTGCGGCTAAAGGGGATGAGATATCGTTTATACAAGAGGATTTGTGCGAACATTGGTGTGTATAGCAGTGGTAATGAGGTATGTTGATAGCTAGCTTGGGAAGCCGGGATGAAAGCTGATGTTGTCAGGTCCGTATGGGTAAGGGAAAGGGGAGCTTCGACCACTGGGCTTCCCGGGTTGCGGTCAGCAAGGTGATTTTTGAATTGAAAGGGGACATTCACGAGCAAGTGGCAAGAGATGCTTTCCGGTTGGCGGGAAACAAGATGCCAGGTCAGTCGCACCTCCACACTCCTTCTCTCAAGCTCCACATCCTAACGTGAACTCACAGGGATGTACGAATTTGTGAAGAAAGGAGATCCGCCGGTTGTTGGAATCACCAAGCTGGATGGAGTCACGTTAGGAGAGTTGAAGAGACCGCGAAGGAAGGTCCCTCTTCCCATGCCGGGCGAGATAGCAGCAGCGACGGCTTCCTCTACCACCTCTACGTCGATGTCTCCAGACGCATAGCAGATGGATTGCATTGTAAAACGTAAACACCATGTAGAATGTACATTGCGACAAACAGCCTTGTGGTGCAGTACCTCAGATCTGTTGTCGAGTTCGAGACTACCCGGCCATCTTACGATTTCTGGTCGCCAGAATCCAGTGGTCAATCAATTGCTGCGACGATTTCGCCTGATGGCTTGAAATCTCAAACCACGAATCGTTTTACTCGTGCCCCCGTTTTGATCCATGTCGTGCTTCAGATGACTGCCGAATGCCCACGAGCAATAACGCCTTGCTCCACCGAACAACGTAATGCGCTCGCAGAAGATCATCTCTTGTTCTCTTTCCCTACTCGATATCCTTATCGGACTCATCCAGCACCGCCTGAGTCTCCGCCAATACCTACATGGCCCCATTAGTCTCGCAGCCAGGGCTAGCACAACGCGGCACAACGCACAAGATCGAGCTTCTGCTTCAGCAGGGCCAGCATGTTCTCTTTGATCACCAGGGTCTGGTCATCAAGCTCCTCGACGATAAAGGCGTGGTCTTCGGCGTCGATCTTGACGATGATGGATTTGATGGAGGGGTCGCATTCCACGAGAACACCTGGTGCGGGTTAACTTTGCGTCTCATTGGACCATCCGCGGGGTGACTGGGAGGATGGCTGCAGTGTGTACCTCTGATCGCTCGTGTCATCTTGATCAGCCTCTTGCGTTGATCTTTTTTCTTCGGGGTGTGAGTGATCTCGCGCTGTGCAGAACCGTCATGCCTTGAGACTCGGATGCCGTGAGTTGATACCGAGCCGAAACCCCAGACGGCATCTTCCTGATGGGGATTAGTAAACTCGCGAGTTTTCTGGCCGAATGCTAAACAAACGTCGTCAGGGCGAAACTTTCCACTCGCTGCTGGTTTGGGTCAACGACGCACTCTGTCACCAGCACTGCTCTGAATATGTGAGTTGCTGTATGCACCGTACCACTCGTCCGTGGATCAAACAAGCTATCGACTGCTCAGAACACGTCAAGTAGACGAGCGTACCGAATTGGAAGGATTTGTTTACTTCAATCCCAATCAAACGCTTCCTCGCACCTCATGGACGCGCGCAATCAAATCCAACCAGCCAATACTCACAAACGTGTTTTGCTACGAGCTCTCAAACCTGAACATTCATCTGGCCGCGCATTACTTTGCAGGCACGATGCAGAGATATTTGTGACGTTTCGAACAAAGTTAGTTTACTTATGTTCGAACCACAGTTCAAACGGCGACGAGTGGTTTAAGCTTTGGTAGGGCAGAAGACGCACGTCTGGGATCCCGGCGTGCGGACCTGATGCGTCTCCAGCCAGAAATCAAACTCCCATCGCGATACCGTGGATGCGGTGCTGCTGCTCACCATGCGTGGAGGAACATTGCGTGTGCTGGCTGCTGGTTTCTTTACCAACAATCAGTCTCTCCGTGCCTCAGTGGCGTATCAACACACTGGCTGGAGTTGACGATAGCAAAACGAAGCTCTCCCCTCCGTCTCTCGTGTTTCCATCCCATCCTCCATCTGCAATTTATATAAGACCGACGGTTCTATTCTCACTCACCCTCTCGTACATTGATTGCCGACCCATGCCACCAAACTCAAATGACGTTGTCGTGAAGCCAATTTGCTAGGACCCATGCCGATATAGCAGTGTTGAACGCTCGATATATAGATAGATCCAACGGTACTTACATACAGTCCGCCTTCCAGACCCCGAACATTCTCGGACATCGCCAACATGGCTCCCGCACCAAGAACGGCGGCCTGCCGCTGCGCACGATCACTACCACTTTCGTCTGCCTTTCTCCTCCTGTCTGCGATCCTGCCGAGCTCGACGCTGGCCCAGGTCACGAACTCTACGTCCCACCGGCCAACCCCAACACCAACCCTAACCTTAACCTCATCCTCGACCACGAGCACGGCGACCGGCAAAGCATCTTTAAGCTTGACCCTCGACTCCCTGGCGAAAATCACCGCCGTCAAGCCCGACGCGACGCCGACGTACACCGGCGTCCCGGGCGCCGGCGGCGGGCCCCCGGGGCCGCGTCTCTTGGACTACGCGTTCGTCATCTGCGCCGGGGTCGCCATCATCTTCATCGTGGCCTTCCTGTGGCTCACCAAGAACCGCAAGGACCGAATGGAGCGCACGCGCGGGGACCCGAAGGCCGCGGCGCTCGAGCGCGACGTCGAGAGCTTCCGCACCCTCTTCGGCGTCGAGGCCTTCATCCGCCGAGGTCCGTCGCAGACGCGGCGGGCCCGGACGACGACGGGCCCGGGCGGGGCCGCGCCGGACGCGTTCCCGGGCGTCAAGCCGCGCGATCTGCGGCACGCGGCGCAGCTGCGCGAGGAGCGGGAGATGGCGAGCCGCGACAGCCGGGAGGTGCCGCACCCGCACCGGATCTCCATCCTCTTCACGCCGCCGACGCTGGATCTGCCGCCCTATCTCCAGCGCGCGATCATCAATGCCAACCGGCCGGGTTCGACGGAGGGGGGAGACACGTGGATTGCCCGGCCGGCTCCGGCAGCCACGGCGCACCCCCCGAGGAAAGCGGGCGCGTGAAGGAGATTTCGCTGGCCCCGCGGCGAGGCGGCCACGTGCTGGTTTTGGCAGTGGCGCTCCCCCATTTAGGCAGATCTGCTCACAATACTATTTAATTTTCACGACTTGAATGAAGCTCTGCAAGAACCCACGCGTAGACGGTAGACCTGCCCCTTTCCCCGTCGCACCTCATCGGAGACCGGTACGTTCATACGTTGAAAAGTGCGTCGTATGGTACAGTATAGTATAGTACGGTAGCACTCACTATGGCTTTGCTGTACACAATGACTCAATAGGGGTCTTGACATTCGATCCTCGCTTGTAGGGTTTAAGCGAGAGCCAACCTCCCCTCCCGTCCACGGCACGGCACCGCACCGCGCCGCGCCGTACCGCACCCCTTCCCAGAGACTCCTTGATCGCGAACGGGGAGACGAGCCCGCACCGAAAGCGTACAGCACTGCTCTACACCGTACTACTGTACAATACGTACTGTACAGCACAGCACAGCACAGTACCTGCCAGAGGTAAATTCGTTCATCCATCCATCCATCCATCCCATTGCATTGCATTGCACCCCCTGCCCTGCCCTCCCCGGCCCTGCATATCCCCCACCCCAAGGAAGGCAGCCGCCAAGATGGAGGAGGGAACACAGCCAAGCTGGAACAAACGCCGCCAAGCTAGATGTCAATCAATTTAACGTGCAATACATACAGTACATACAGTACATCTGTACAGCAAACCTGCCTGCCCACTTTTTCAATGCGTTATGCTGTTTTCTACACAGAGTACGGCACGGCACGGCACGTAGAGTAGAGTAGAGTAGAGTAGATTCGGGTTGCGCTGCGCATTGTCTTTGGATGTTGGTGGGTAGCTGCTACATACCTACATACTGTACAGTACAATACAATACATACAGTACATACTATGGGGATGAGATGCAGTGCTGTAACTGTACAGTGCGACACGACATAGTACAGTACACTGGAAAGTGTTGATACAGACGTACTGTACTGTACTGTACTACGGCCTGTGCTGGTTCGCCGCCGGCCGCGACGGCGAGATGCACAGCGGCGTTGATACTGTACAGTAGGTAGGTAAGAGCCGATGCGCGAAAAGCGAGGCAGGCAGGCGTAGAGCACGCACGCAGTGGAGGAGGCTTTATTAAAAAGGCCGGGGTGTATGATTGCATACTGTGTACATACCTATCAGCGAGGCGTGCGTGCGTGCGTTAAGGAAAAAGAGCTTTTAATAGCTGGCGGAGGTGGAATGTACAGTATTGTATTATATTGAATTGTATACCTTATATTGTATAGCATTGTGTAGCATTGTACCGTATCATATCATATCGACGTTTATGCTTAAAAACCAGATCGTTATGTGAAGCAAATTTCGTTTGCGACCGGCGGGCATTCTTTCGCGTGTTTCTGCTTAGTGTGTATACTGTGATATAAATAGCACTTGCGGAAGAAACGCGCCAGCTGCATAGGTAGGTAGGTATTCAACACTCGATTAGGATAAGGCCAAGAAAGTGGTCGTTTCACTGATATCTTCTTAATATCTCGCTTATCATCTGTTCTTTTGTGCTGTACAGTACGTACGTACGTAGCTCTAGGTGTTTCAATATTGCAAGAGTCCTGTTCTGGTAGAGGGTAGGTACTGTAAGTACGGCAATGTACTGTAAGTGCTGTAACTGTAATGTACAGTACTGTGTGAACAAAAACGATATGGCTCAGGTGTTGTCCCAAGCCATTCGCCGCTTTCAAGACTGAATTCACAAACCCTAGAAACACCACCTGCATCCAGAAAGGCTAAATATAACACCTCCACCACCTGCACCTGACCTGATCAAAGCACTGGGCTGATCAATCAGAATCACGACGGTGGCGCGCCTCGACCGAGAAGGACTCGAAGGAGATATCTCACATCCGCTCTGAGTGCAAAGCGTTGGTTTACTGCGTGAACAATGGAGTCTGCCATGTTAACAAATTTGGGTCAATTTGCCTCGGGCCGGTGGAGTTTAAGATGGACCCCTTACCAAAGCCGAGAATCGAAGCTGGCTGAACACAATCCGCTTGAAAGTCAAGGGGAGAGAATGGGATGATATTCTGGAAAACAGAGTAACTGCGAAGAAGATCTTTACAGGTAAGAAGGAGAATATCCCCGAAGATATACTAATCAAGGAACGAGCACCAACCCCTGGCGTAATAGGAATTCAAGTGTGTGGATGGAGGGCGAGTGCGCACGTTGCGAATCGCACTCGCCCTTCATCCACACACTTCGTCGATTCCCAGCCGTCGAGGAGAAGGAATATCGTGGGATAGCTCGCTACGCGTGTCCGTATCGGCAAGCTTGCACAGCTCCTTGAAAGCAGAAGCACAGCTACGCGTGGATTGTAAGAGACGTAGACATCATTTCTGGTTCGTTTCCATCTGCTAGCGACCTCTCCAAGGCGTCCGATCTAGGCTAGTGGAAGCGTCTGGTCATCTCCGCCGGCTTGTTCCCCAAGATCCCGTCAATCTCGGCCAGCACGGCGGGCGTCAGCTTCGCGATGGCGTCCAGGGCCCTCACGTTCTCGAAGACCTGCTCGGGCCTGCTGGCGCCCGTGATGGCCGAGCTCACGCGCGGGTTGCTCAGCACCCACGCCAGCGCCAGGTTCGCCTGCGAGATGCCCAGCCGGTCCGCCACGGGCCGCAGCCGGCCCACGATCTCGAGGTCCCTCTTCCAGCCCTCGTCGCCGAAGCGCTGGTTCATGCCGGCCACGAACGGGTCGCTGCTGGCGCCCAGCCGCGAGTCCGCCGGGATGCCCGCGTCGTACTTGCCCGTCAGGATGCCGATCTTGAGGGGCGAGAAGATGGTCAGGCCGAGGCCCGTCTCCTCGTACAGGTGCGCGAACTCGCTCTCGACCTTGGCGCGCGCGAGCATGTTGTACTGCGGCTGCTCCATCAGCGGCCCGATCAGGCCCAGCCTGTCGGCGTACCGCCACGCCGTGGCGATCTCGTCCGCGTTCCACTCGGACGTGCCCCAGTAGAAGGCCTTGCCGGCGTTGATGAGGTAGTTGAAGGCGCGCACCGTTTCCTCGATGGGCGTGTTGCGATCGGGGCGGTGCGCGTAGACGAGGTCGACGTAGTCGAGGCCTAGGCGCGCGAGCGCGTTGTTCGTGCCCTCGATGATGTGCTTGCGGGAGAGGCCGACGTTGTTGACCGGGTTGGAGCCATGCGCCGCTCCCCAGTTGATCTATCGCCAGTTAGACCAAGCTCGGCCCCAAGAGATCTGGGGGGCACGGCACCTTCGTGGAGATGACCAGGTCGTTGCGTTTCCAGCCGAACTTTTTGATGGCTTCTCCCATCACCCGCTCGGATTCTCCAGCGCTGTACCCCTCGGCGCAATCGAAGAAATTGATGCCCACATCGTAGGCGGCTTTCATGCAAGCAAACGTGTGATCTGGACGTCTCAATCTCTGTGCCTCTGATCACGCAGCTAGCTCGCCGGTCACTCACCCCTATCAACATGACCGCCGTAGGTGAGCCATCCTCCTAGCGAGAGCGCGGAGACCTGGAGACCCGAACGGCCCAGGAATCGGTACTGCATCTTGGGGAGACCCTCTGGAGGAGACATGATTGCGTGAAGAAACGGACAGCAGAAGACGGGCGAGGGTTGCAGCCGGAGCGTCTGTTCTTCTGTTCTTATACTGTCCTGCGCAGAATGGCCTGCCGGGTCCTTTCTGCTTGGTAAGCTTCCCAGGATGTCTGCGGTGGTTTACCGGATCTCGTGCGTAGTTCGGCGGGAAATACCAGCCCCGCCGGCTGGCGCATAATCTCTGCGCTGTGATTGGTCGGTGACCATCGTTAGCGCCTGTCGGTATCGCGTCGATAAATATCAAGCCCGACCGCACCACAGCCCATCTTCCCTCCTTCCACTTTCGTCGATTTCGAGAGGCACAACTTCGAAGACAAGCACCTCGCAGAACAACAACAACAACAACCGCAGCAACAATAGCAGCAGCAACAACAGCAGCAGCAACAACAACAACAACAACAATCGCAACAACAATGACACCTGTGGCAGCGACGCACACATCTTCTCCGGGCGTGAGGTGGAAGACCACTTGCGAAAAGAGGCCAGGCAAAGCAGCTCGAAGTTGGCTCTGGTGTTCTCCCGACCGAAAGAAGCCTGCGAGGGCCGCCATGGAAGAGCCTCGAGGTGACGAACCACTCTTCTGGCTGCGGCTCGAGTCTCCTTCCACGCCTGGAGGCCTTGCCATCTCTTCTGGGCGCCCGGGGTGAAGTGATACGGACCGCAAAGTCGTCCAGAACGGCCGGCCTTTCTGGCCCGGGGCCGCGGATTGCTCGAGAGCGACCTGCGTGTCGAAACGGCGGGCTCGTGGGCTTCTCGGCCCGCTTCAGCGACCCCTTCCATACCGCCTTCGCTAGCGCCATCGGCTTCCATGGGATTCTCGGACGAGCGTTCCTCGCTCTCTTCCCTTCTTCCCTTCTTCCACCCTCCCAACCTCCTTCAACCCCTTCACCTCCTCCACCTCCTTCACCTCCTCCAGCACCTCACCCACTTCGACATCTACCTCGTCATTTGGTTGCGAGGTCTGCTGTGCTGTCGAAGAGCCCACCCTCTTTCTACGGTAAGTGCCTCCCTGGCTCTCTCCCCCGTACCGTTGCAGATCGGGTCTGCAGACGGCCCTACACCGCGCGCCTTCTATGGAGGGGCTCAAAGTTGAGCCTCTCCCCTCTCCCTCTCCCTCTCCCTTCTCCCATCTCGATCTTGGTTTGGCAGAACCTTTCGCGTTGGCGGCGTCCTGTCTACTCCATCCGATCTGCCCTCGAGATCCTAGACCACCTCGACCGCCATCAGGCAGAGTCGACTTCGGATCATGTCTCTTCTTACTCCCAACCCTTCTTCCATCCCAATTTCAGCCCAGCAAAACTTCATGAGCGATAACGCCTTCTCCCATCCATCTCAAGCTCTCCTCGCCCAAACACCGTCCCCTTGGTCGCATCCACGTCAGACAATACTAACCACCGTACCTCTCCCTCTCCACAGACAACATACCCACCACAGGCACGTCCACCTCCGAGCGGCAACTCGAGATGGCTTGGGAGAACGCAGAACCCCACGTCGATAACTGGGGCAACCCACCTGCTGCCAATTTCAGCGCCACTGCGGCATCTGCCAACGAATTCGGCTTCGACTCAG
Organism: Blumeriella jaapii; assembly: GCA_009599575.1. Taxonomy (NCBI): domain Eukaryota; kingdom Fungi; phylum Ascomycota; class Leotiomycetes; order Helotiales; family Drepanopezizaceae; genus Blumeriella; species Blumeriella jaapii. The sequence goes on from VWND01000064.1 coordinate 271,127, forward strand.
GTGACGCTCGCAACCAAGATGCTGGCGGATTCGGTGATTTTGGTGGCTTTGGCGATGCTACCGGCGGTGTTGCTTCGCGCGGCTGCTTCAACTGCGGCCAAGAGGGGTGAGCGCATCTACATCCTGGCTCGAAATGCCTTAGCCAGCTACTAACTCGATCTTCAGTCACATGAAGTCCGAGTGCCCGCAGCCCCCCAAGTCCCGCGCTTGCTTCAATTGTGGCGAAGAAGGGTAAGGCTTCCACTCCTTCCTGACGTCGCTCACGACTCCGGTCGTCTTGGGGGACATTTGCTTACAGCCCCCCTCCCAGTCACTCCAAGGCCGAGTGCACCAATCCGGCTGCTGCCCGTGAGTTTACTGGCACTTGCCGCCTTTGCGAGCAGCAAGGCCACCGTGCATCTGATTGTCCATCCAAGCCCCCTACCGTCTGCAAGAACTGCCAGGAGGAGGGACATGACGTTGTCGAGTGTGCTAAGGTGTGTCTTTCCCGGCTTCATTCGCGAGAAAACCCAGATTAACAGTTCAAGCCCCGCAAGATCGATCGTTCTCATGTCCCAGACCTGTCCGGTGAGCGTGCTTGGGAGCTGATGATGGCAGCCGTTGACGAACGTGAGATTGTCGATGTCAAGGAGGCCGTCGAGATGTACGTCAAGAGTTGCCCGGATGTTACCTATCTGCAACTCGAGGACGCTTTCCGCAACATGAAGCTCTCCATCTACCTGATCGCGATCAAGAAGGAGCTCGGCCCGACCTATGTCAACATGGACCTCCAGGGTAATCTTGGTAAGACCTATTCTGTCACCTGGCGCTGGTCTCCGCAACCACGCGCCCCCAAGGAGAAAGACGGCTGGCCATCAAGCCCAGAGGAGAATCGCACCCGTCTTGCCGACGCCGGCGAGCCCGTTGACTGTCTCATGCAAATATGCCGCAACTGTGATCAACTCGGCCACGTTCAACGCAACTGCCCAGAGGACAAGATGGAGAAGCAGGCTACCGTTGTCAAGTGCTACAACTGCGAAGAGACTGGTCATCGTATCCGCGATTGTAAGTTCCTGATGCTTTGCTGTAAATTTTCGGGTAGATCTCTAACACGGTAGTAGGCCCCAACCCCCGTCCCGACAAGTCTGCCTGCCGCAACTGCCAACAGTCTGGCCATACGTCCAAGGAGTGCCCAGAGCCTCGATCTGCCGAGGGTATCGAGTGTAAGAAGTGCCAGCAGAGTGAGTACTTCGCGTTCTCGTTTTTTTTTCTCCCCGCTTTATAACCTCTTGAAGAATATTCACTAACCTCACTAGTGGGTCACTTCTCGCGTGACTGCCCACAAGGCGGCGGAGGTGCTCGTGCTTGCTTCAACTGTGGTCAAGAAGGTCATTCCAAGAATGATTGCACCAACGAGAGAGTCCTGACCTGCCGTAACTGCGATGAGCAGGGTCATTTGTCCAAGGTATGTACTTTCCGTTGATTGCACTCATCCACACACTAAAACATACACCTCTAGGAATGCCCAAAGCCCCGTGATTATTCGCGAATCAAGTGCTCAAATTGTGAAAAGATGGGTCATACTAAGGGTAAGCTGTATTCCATCGGCACTAGAAGAGGCCCTGAAACACCATTCTAACACATTTGTGGTAGTTCGCTGCAAGGAGCCGCCCAAGGTTGAGGAGGGACAAGGCGGTGCTGATGGCTTCGGAAACGGCGCTGGTGACTTTGGCGCTGCCACTGGCGGCGACAACTTCGGAAACCGTAAGTGTCGTTTCGATGTTGTCACGACCACTCTCTAATATGCTAATCCGATCTCAGAGTACGGTGGTGGCGGCAACGACGGTTGGTAATTTCTCCAACGTATCTGAACAGCTCGGATGCATTTTCGGTAGTCAGTTCGATGTCCGATGCATGCGAGACCTGTTCTCTTGGCATACCTTCGCGCTGAATCTTCCATTTAGATGATGGATGATTGGAAGATCTGCCTTGCACCGATGTGCGTTCTATTTTCACGTTTGCTTTCGTGCTGGGGAAGGTCTTCTGAGTGAAGCAGAGTGGTCTAGAGACAACTTGTTCTTTAGCAGAAAATTACATGGCATGAAGCACAAGGGGACCCGTACCGATCGCTGACTGTGACGTGACTCGTGTCTATCAATCTAGTCGTTCCGTGTAGAGTAACCTGTTTTCCATTTACTTGATTGAGGTCCGCTTCTTTCGGATGAGTGGGATTTATTGTATTTCATCATCTGCAAGCATCTTGTTCACTTGATAGAACCCAGCTCCTCCGAGCGAGAGAAGATCTACCGTACCAAGGTGAAGTATCCACGTCCAAGTTCGATGATGTACATCTCCTACTAACCTACCTACCGACCTACCGACCTACTCACAACGTAAGAGACGAGATTGGTTTCGTGGGGTTCCGTTCCCAATCACGGTTGTAGAGTTGGCGATCCTGGTAGGTCCGGTAAGAAAAGGTAAGATACCTAGCAAGTAGATACAGTAGGTAGGCACTGAGCTCGACGGCGATGGTGTTGGTGTTGGTGATGGTTCGCAAGGGTGGTCCCGCCTGTGTGAGCGAGCGAGGGAGCGTCTTGCGGTGTTAACCTGCTTGCGCTTGCGCTGAATGAGGCATTGGATACGTTCCGGGGCGGTAGGTAGGTAGGTAGGTAGATAGGTAGGTAGGTAGCTCGCGGATGGTTGGGTGGATGGAAGGAGTGGTAGGTACTGTATTGTGCTGTGCTGTACAGTGCTGTGCTAGCCAACTGCTACAGTACCATGGTGATGATGCATCAACACCGAAAAATAAGCGAGCCCCTTCCTTTTACTGTACCTATGTAACATAACCTAACATAACATAACATAACATAGCGCTTCACACAACCAATAGTTGATTGCGCAGCTTATACTGTAACAGACCGCGAATTGAACGATTCTTGACATTTCAACATCGTGAAAATTTAAAGATTCTCAACCCCCCTCCCCCTTCATCGATTTTCGAAATCCTCCATCCCACGACTCGCTCGTCGTTGAAACAGGCCCACGCACGTTGCCACCCACAGGACGATCTTGCTCGCGCTTTTGTTTTGGGCTGGGGGTGGGGGAAATTCGCTCCGATCAGAACCTCGAATACTCAAAATCCAAGCCAGAAGTGGGCGGCCATGAACAAGAGGTGAGGGGTTTTGCATTTCAAAAAGGCGTTGTCAGCAATGAGATCGATCGTTTTGCGCACGGCGAATGATGACCCCCTCCCCCCCCTCCCCCCCGAGTGTACGGTTCGGAGAAATCAGAATGTGAGAAAACGACGTGTGGTGGCATGATTGAATTTGGGTGTCGAGTGATGAAAAAGAAAGAAGGAAAATGCGGTCGCGAAATTTCGCGGTGTGATGCGTTATCTGTTACACGTTGACGGTACCTGTTCATGAAGGAGCATCTGGTAGTTGGTTGATACGAGGCTGGATCTCAAGAGAAAAGGGTCAGCTGAACATGAAACATCTGGTAGATCGGTCGCACGGATAGATGTCAAGATGTGAAATGGAACCGGCCCAAGGACTACGGCCGGCGCTTGCTTTCCGTCAGCTGGTTGAAAAGTACGGTACTGTTTTTATATTTACAAAGTTTGGTATGCTTCCGGAATCGCCGCCTCCACAGCTAGAGAGCCGCCACTATACAACAAGGCCATCTGAAAGGCTCTCATCCCGCTCCGGGTTACCCGTCAGAGCGCCATATATCCTGAGGGGAACGGCTATTTCAATAGAATCGCAATCCAGAGCCTCGGCAGCTGCAAGGACGACCGCTCGGTCGTCTCTCGAGACCTCTTCCAAAAGATCCGCGTATCCCAGAGCGGCATCGAGATCTCCAACTAGTCTGGGCGTGACAAATTCTATCCGTATTCGCCAGTCCAGACTGACCCCGCTCGTGATGAACTCAGGAGTGGCTGAGGCGGGTATGGTGGGCGAGAAGGTGATCCTCCTTGCAAATAGCGTTGATTCCGAATGCGAGACGTGCACTTTCCGTGTAACACGAAGTATGCTGGCCTCCGAACGCAGCGCAATAGACGTGTCTACCTTTTCAGACGTCTCTAGCGAAGCATGTATCGCATAGCATGGAATTTCGGCATCCGCAAAATCAATGGCCGCTGATATGGTTTCCCCAAGCCTGTATGATGGTCTAGATAGCATCACCACTGCGACGCGTTTGCCACTGCGAGCAATCTCGAATCTGTTGGCACTTTGCCGGGTATCCGTGGCGGTGTTGCTCCGCATAATGGCCATATCTATGGCCTCCTTTGCCGATGAAGGCTCTGGCACGGAAGACTGTCGGCGAGACCTAGGATCGTCTGTTGGAGAAAGCAGGCCGGAACCCTGCAGTGGCCTCTCGAGAAGTTCGTCGACGTAAAAAAGGAAGTCATCCAAGGTTGAGTCGGCGGTCTTTGTCGGTCTCTTTGTTTCCAGCTCCCTCGGAGCCTCCAAAGTTGGCTCCGAAGGAGCTTCGATGGCTTTTACTTTGGCCTGGTCGCGGAGGATAATGTACGGAGACATCAGGTCATGACCAAGGATTTCCCCATACTTATTGACGCTGCCCAGAATTCGGAAAGGAACCTCCACGGTTTTCATCTGCTGCTCCTTAGCGCCCCCGGGCCGTTGAGTCCCAATTACTAATTTGTAAGAGATTTTGATGGCCTTGCCGCGATGACTGGGTGGGAGCCCAGGTGGGAGTTTGAAGGAGTAGCTGTAAGTTCTGCTTTCGCCTGGAGCAAGTCTAAGGTCCACAAAGAGGATGGATTGGGGAGTCGAAAGCAACGGGATCGATCGGGAACTTGCAATGCCACGCATTTCCTTCATACTGCTAAGCTCGCCGCCGCCTATAAGGCCGCCAATCGAGTCGCTAAAGCTTCCCCATCCAAAGCCTCGGAGGAGACCACTGTCTCGTTTCTTCTTGTTTTCTACACCTATAACGCCACCTCCCTGGCCAACAGCGCCTTTCCGTTTCACATCCTCAAAAGGGGCCTGGCTAATCAAGGAAGCGTCGAGAGTAAATGATCCGTGAATCTGCGCAAATCCCATCATCAAAGTTTCTGGAGAACGATGGTGATTTGAGGAGGATAAGGTGGAGGGGTGCCTAGAGTGTCCTCCGTAGGGAGTCGCTCGGCCAGGCTGCTGTGCGAAATATTCTGATGCCATGGTCTCAGTGGAATTGTTGCTGAGCGAGTAGAATTCGCCGCTGCTTCTAGGCGTTCCTGCAATACTGGCAGGGGAGAGGACCCGTGCCATGTACGGATTTTTTTCTGAAACGACTGGCACGGAGTCTCGAGACCTGGGAGAAAGTAGGCGACCGCTGTCTTGGTGGATATGTAGTGCTCCCAAGTGACCATTCGACTTTCCATCAGAGGTTGGGGATATCACGGACGGAAATTTGAAATTTTGTGAAATAGATGTCGAGGCCTTTCTCCGCACAAATGGCGTGCCAGACGTACCCGGTGTACTAGGCGCAGTGGTAAGACCAGCCTGGCGTCGTGGAATTGTATCTGGCTCTGCATTGGAGGGCGAGAATTTAGAATTCAGCGGGGATGGTTGTGTTGTTGATCTTTGATTGATAGGTGGTGCTACTGAAGTTAGATATATGACAAAGTCACGAGCTCTAGTATTCACCTGAATGAAGGCTGCTAATGCTCCCTTGCCTGCGAGGAACTAGTTGGAGACTCGCAGACCTCTCATGACCCCTAGGGCCGGCCCGTGGTCTTTCAGATAGGCTGCCATGACTTCTGAAGTCATCCACACCTCCTTCACTAGCCCCAAGAGACATTATAGAGACGGAGCGCTTGTGCGCATGCCCCCCGCGAGCAACTTTAGGAGGAGCCCCATTCACTGAGGCAGAGACTGCGGGCAGTGAGGCGACCGGCGCAATAGGGGCGCTCAGTGACATCGTTGTCCGATGGCCCCTACTCGAAGGCGGCCCCCTACTTGAAGATGAAATACGAGGACTCAGACTCGTGTTGTCTCTGAAGTGAGATACCGCGGTTTTCTTCTGTCTTTCTGCCGCCGCAGAGCCATTGGAAGGGTGTAACGACGTTTTCGGCGCAGAGGCAATGGCTGTGTTCTTGAAAGTGATTTGGCATTCGATTTCTTCGCCGGCAAAAACGGTCTGCTCGGCCCAGGTGACGAACACCCTGATATTGGTTAAAGATGCCGACATCTTGACGGCGAATTCTCTCGGATGGAGGCCGCAGCGCGTGTGGTGTTGTGCACTCGAGCTCCTTCGGCTCGAAGGAGTTCAGTGTTGTCGGTCATGGATGCAGCAACAACAAAGCGAGGTCGCAGAAGTCCGCCGGCATAGTGGATTGGGATATGAAGCGATACAGGTAAGGAAATCAAGACGACCAGCCCGTGGATGTTGGATGTTGGATGTTGGATAAAGCTGGGGGTCGTTGTCGTTGGTTTGCCAGGTTGCTGGGCCGGGACCGCTTCACGATGATCAACCAGGTCTCGAGTCTTGGCGGCTGTGACATAGACGCCAACTCTAATTGCCGCCGCGGCCCGCGTCCTGGTCCTCTCTCCGTCAACGAAAGTCAACAACAATTGGCTTTTCGCGCATCGAACAACAAGCACGATACTGGAGCTGACGGCTCCGTGTCCCCTATCGCAATTCCCCCGATCTCTCTTTACCGCAGTCGTTTCACGCAACATCCGCGAGTGAGTGGTACCATGCTTCAACGGCTATTGCCCTGCTAACGGTGGCATGCCAGACCGAGACAATCATCCCTCATCAAACTGCCTGTTTGGGTGACGGCTCTATAGCACGATGACTTCCTTCATGACCACCGTGTTAGTACACCCAGATCTCTCCGTCTGATCGCAGCTTTCCCCATGACTGCTACAATCCTCCATTTCCTCCGCCCTCGGGCTTCGAACGCCTTGCCACCTGTGTGCACATTGTCCCATTCGGCCTCAACATCTACGGTGTTAGCCACGCTACACGAGGACGATTCGTTTGAGGGTCGAGTTGGAGGGCTGTTTGGAAAGTTTTGCTCATCAAGATCCCTTCTTAGTAACCAACGCACGAGAAACCAGTTCCGACCCCGAAATGCCAACAAGGGCAACACGAGCTACCAGCTGAGACAGTATGCTGAGGCGACGCTTGGAGGAGGTAGTCTGCGAAAGATCGTGAAGCTCCCAGAGGGCGAGGATGAGAATGAGTGGCTGGCAGTGAATAGTGCGACATCTGCGAGGAAGCTTTTGAAGTGCCGCAACTGATGAAATGCAGTGGTCGACTTCTACAACCATATCAACCTTCTCTACGGCTCAATCACCGAGTTCTGCTCTCCCCAATCGTGCCCCGAGATGAAGGCCACCGATGAGTGCGTATGCTCTGTTATGTGAGGGGTGCAGTGCTGATGTAGCTCAGATTCGAATACCTTTGGCAGGATTCAGAAAACTTCAAACGACCTACCAAGATGCCTGCGCCTACCTACATCGAGCACTTGATGGGCTGGGTTCAGAGTAATATCGACAACGAGGCAGTGTTCCCCAGCAGAATCGGTAAGTTTATGAGTTGTCTATCTGTACTCTCGCTGACTGCTTCAAGGTGTTCCATTCCCGAAGTCTTTTCCGAGCATGATTCGACAAGTCTTCAAGCGCATGTACCGTGTCTATGCGCATATCTACTGCCACCATTACCCAGTCATCCGTGAACTTGGTCTTGAAGCCCACCTCAACACCAGCTTCAAGCACTATGTCCTGTTCATTGACGAGCACAATCTGGCAAGCGGGAAGGATTTTTGGGGACCGCTAGGAGATCTTGTCGACAGCATGTTGAGGAGCGATTAATCTCTAATTGATTCAACGTCTGGGTGAACGGGGGCAGGTAGGAAGCATAGCTCTGGCGTTAATCTGTGGTTGTGGCGTAAGTGGGAGGCGGTCTTTGAGGACAGGCTGGGTTTGACACCGTGTGATAGGAATTGATGTTCAGATGACAGCAGCAATGGGCTACGAGGCAGCGATTAAATCATTATATGCGAATTCAAGGAACAGAACAAGAATGGGTGTGATGAATATAAACGGGAATCGACATTGTATAGATGGCTCGTAGTTCCAACACCATTCCGCTCGGTAATGAGCTCAAATGATCTTGCCCAAATAACGGCAGCGGATTCACTCGTAGTTGGAAATGCAAGGAAGTGCAAACCAATTCAAGCGTAGACAGTAATTGCGACTCGGCGTATTAGTCTGATTTTGCTCTGCCATGCCCATCGATACTGAGCGATTTGGTATGTCTTGGTTATCAACATCACGTGATCAGAGTCGGCATCCGCAGGGTCTGCCGGCTCAACGACCGACTGGCAACGCAAACTCACCATCTCCACTCCCAACGTCAATTGAATAGCCGCACCATGATCTCGAGTCGAGCAATTCTCCGCGCCGCGAGGGCCTCAGCTCCGCAACGGGCTGCTGTCCCCAGAGCTATCGCCAGCAACAGCCAGATCCGCTCGTACGCCTCCCCTGCGGCCGCAACATCAAGTCCGGACTCGAAGCCGCCCGTCGCCCTCTACGGTCTCGATGGCACGTACGCCTCTGCGCTGGTACGTCTCTCCCTCATGCTGGAAGAGTGTGTGTCGATTGGGAGTTGGGAAGAGCAGCCGCGGGCTTCAACGGATGGCTAGGGATAGCTGTGATGGCATGGGATAGGGCAGGATGGGGTAGACACGAAGAAGGATGCAGGGCTAACCCGATGGCAAAACAAACAGTACACGGCCGCCGTGAAGAACTCGACGCTGGACGGCACGGCCAAGGCCATCGCGGCGCTGAACGACGTCTACCACAAGGACGCCAAGCTGGCCACGATCATGCAGGCGCCGACGTTGTCGGTGGAGGACAAGTCGGCCATCGTGGCCGAGCTGCACAAGCACACGGGCGGCGCCGACAAGGGCGACACGGTCAAGAACTTCCTCGCCACGCTCGCCTACTACAACCGCCTGGGCCTGTTGAAGGGCGTCTGCGAGAAGTTCGCTGTGCTCATGAGCGCCGCGAAGGGCGAGGTCGAGTTGACGGTCGTTAGCGCTGCGGTATAGACACCTCCCCATCCTCAATTCCCGAGATCCTATACCCAGAGCTGGAAGGTGGGAAGAGGAAGAAGAAGAAGAAGAAGAAAAGGAGAATTGGGAAGAAGAAGAGCCGAGCTGACGACGTCGTACAGCAATTGGACAACAAGATCCTCTCCAGACTAGAAGCCGCCGTCTCCAAGTCGCAGTACGTCGGTGCCGGCAAGAAACTCAAGGTCACAAACAAGGTAAGCAAGCCATCCCCTCCCCTCCCGCTCCCCCGAATCCACCGACCTCGACAACCCCACCCTCTACACAGTAGCAAGATAGAGGCTCACGCAAACGCGACATCCAGATCAACCCCGAGATCCTCGGCGGCCTCGTCGTCGAGATCGGCGACCGCACAATCGACCTCAGCGTCTCGGCCCGCATCGCGAAGATGAACAAACTCCTCACCGATACCTTGTAAAACCAACCCACCCACCCACCACCAACCACCTGACTCGGCTTCCCTTTGTTTTCCTCGTTGCGCTTTCGTGGGAGATGGAGGAGAGGGGGCGGGAAAGTCGGGAAAGCCGGGAGCGGCTCGCGTGCGTTCGTCGTCGATGTGTATAAGAAGCGAGAGTCTAGAGCAAATCCCATTTCCCAGGCCCAGGGGTCTTCTCTCCTTCCCCAGTCTCTCTCCCCAGACGGTGTGCGTCTCCTGTACTACAAGCTGCCTGCCTGCATGTGCCGTACCGTACTTACTGACTGCACCCACCACCTACAGTGGGTGGACACATGAACATGCGCGTCTGTAACCAGTCCTTACCCCACCAACAATTCCACTGCCTTTTACAACTTTATATAACTCCACCATTAGTAGTAGTAGTAGTCGTTCGATCCTCAATCTCAATAGCTTGAATTGAAAAGCCGAGAATCGAAAACTTATGTTCACTTCGATTCGCATTCAACATACCACACCCGTTTGCAGCTTGAACAAACAGCGTTTCGTTTTGTGGTGCTTGCCTTCCGCTCGCTAGCTTAGCTTATTTACAGTAATTGAACCACTGATATCTAAGGTATCTTCCAGAAGCTTTTACGCTTTTTACGCAGTTTTTTATTAGAAAATTGTTGTGTATTACATTTTCATCAATATTATTATTATTATCAAAAATTGTTTTTCTTTTCTTTTTTGCAAAACTATCACCTTTCATTCATTTCAGCTCATTTTGTTTTTTCACTTTTTATATTATTATTAAGCATTCTTGATAGATACCTACCTACCTAGATAGCTAGATTTTTCGATCGGGTGAATTTCCGGCCGAGAAAGCACTAGTTTAAATACCTACCTACCTACTTCTATTATATTACCTTAGGTACAGTATCTACGAAACGATAGCAAAATGAAAAGCGCTTGATAAATCACAGTATTCTCTTACTGATAAATGTTATCGTCGTAAAAGATTTGTGAAAAAAAAAAGGATTTGTTAAAAACTTCGAGAGATTTGGCGGCTGTGACGAGTCACGGGCCGGTAGACATGCGCACATTCATATATCCATGTACTGTACCTATAGGTACCTACTGTACTGCACATGATGTTTCGGCATCTCGAGAGATTACGGCACGCACAAGGCGAGGAGGAGCAGGCGACCCGGCCGATCTATTCTCTAGCTCTAGCTCTAAACATGTTGGTTGTAGCTCACAGCCCGATCCCACCTCTCTCCGCGGCTATCAGCATGGATGGGTGTGTTTATTAATATCCCGCAACGCCAGGTGGGCTGGCACACAACACACACACGCACTCGCTCACTCACGCACTCACACGCGCGCGTGGGAACATGTCACGAGGCACAAAACAGGGTCCTCATGGCATCCCCCTCATGCGTCCGTCTCATTGCCCATCAAGCTGAGCCTCGAACTCATCGCGCCAACCTCGAAATCCACCGACTGGTGGCTGCGAACCCGCTGGAGTTGCTCCGAGACGTATTCGGCTTCGTGGAGATCCGCCTCTCGGCGCTCCCGTTCCCGCTCCGGATCCTCGGCTTCGACCGAGTTACCCACGGAGCGAGCCTCATCGGCATCGAAATCGCTTCGAGCTCCGATCGAGCGAGCGGTGGACGAACGACGCACAAAGGGTCGTCCGGGCTTGTCCGATTTGTGCTTCACGTGCCGCGTAAAGACATCGTCGAAGTAGTGGTTCATGCCTGTGCCGGGTGTTCGTGGGGTCTGTGGAAGACGGCAGCTCAATCTTCAACCTTGTTAGCGTGTGCTTGCACCTCGGAACACATCTCCTTACCCAGTATCGTGGATCATTCTGGCGAGCAAGCCCGTCCAGCCACATTGATGGGTCGCGCCCAAGCCACGACCGGTGTCGCCGTCAAAGAATTCGTAGAACCACAAGTTGTCTTTCCAGTGAGGATCAAAGTCCAACATGTCGTTTCCGTCATTGATAGCGCGGCGTCCGTCATCGTTGCGAGCCATGAGATGTTGGAGGCGATGTTGTATCTCCTCCGATACTCGACCGAGATGCATTTTGTCCCCGGACCCGGTCGGGCATTCAACCTCGAATCGGGGCCCGTAGAACATGTAGAAGCGTTGAAGCGATTCGACGAGAAGGAAGTTGACGGCGACCCAGATCGGTCCTCTCCAGTTGCTGTTGCCTCCGAACAGCCCACTGTCCGAATCTCCAGGGACGTAGCTGACTTTGAACTCTTGGCCGTTCACATCCATCGCGACCGGGTGCTTCTCATGATACTTGGACAGCGATCGGATTCCATGATCACTGAAGAATTCGTCTTCGTCAAGCATGCGCTTCAGGATCTTCTCAAGTCGATCCTTGCTGACGAGGGACAAGAGGATCCGGTTATCCTTCCCTCTCTTTCTGATGCTGGCCATGTTTCGCTCGGCCACATCGTGTCGGTTCTCGATGAACCAATCCACACGCTTCTTGAAGGCTGGCAGCTTATTGATGAGCTCTGGCTCGAGGGTCAGAGTGGCGTAGAGAGGAATCAGGCCGACGAGTGATCTGACAGGGAGTTGTTGGGTCCAGGGTCCCCCGTACGAGATGGCGTCGTAGTAGAACCCATCTTCCTCGTTCCACAGAGACTTCTCCTTCTCGTCCGACTTGTAGGTCATGGCATCGCTGATGAGCATGAAGTGCTCGAAGAACTTGGATGCAATGTCTTCATAGATCCGGCGATGCTTGGCCAACTCGAGCGCGATGTTCAACATGCACAAGCAGTAGAAGGCCATCCAGCCCGTGCTGTCGGCTTGCTCGAGTACGCCTCCGGTGGGGAGCGGCTCGGAGCGGTTGAAGAGACCGATGTTGTCGAGTCCGAGGAAACCCCCCTCAAAGACGTTCTTCCCGTCAAAGTCCTTCCGGTTGACCCACCAGGTGAAGTTGAGAAGCAGCTTCTGGAAGACTCGCTCGAGGAAGTCAAGATCTTGACGGCCGTACAGCTTTCGTTCAATCTTGAACGTTCTGAACGTAGCCCAAGCATGGACGGGGGGGTTGACATCTCCAAAGTTCCACTCGTAGGCAGGCAGTTGTCCGTTCGGATGCATGTACCACTCTCTCGTGAACAGATCCAGTTGCTTCTTGGCAAAGTCGGGGTCGATCATGGCCAGGGGAATGCAGTGGAAGGCCGAGTCCCACGCCGCAAAGAATGGGTACTCCCACGAATCCGGCATCGAGAGGATGTCGTCGAGATGCATGTGCTTCCAGTTGGTGTTTCTCACCGCTTTCCGCTCGGGGGGCGGAGGGGGTTGGCTGGGATCGCCATTCGCCCACTGGTCCCAGATGAAGTGATAGAATTGCTTCGTCCACATCATGCCCGCGAACGCTTGTCGCTGGATGTTGCGGAGGTCCTCAGACATCGGCAGAGGGCTGATTCGGCTGTAGAACTCGTCGGCCTCTTCCTTGCGCTTCTCCATGATGTCGTCGAAGAGCTCTTCATCGACATACTCCTCGTACGATTTCGAGATCCGGAATCGCACCACGGCACATTCTCCGGGAGCGACCCCGCCCCCCTCGTTGAAAGCGAACCACGCCGCCGATTTGGTACCCGTCTGCTTCGGGTTGACGGCTCTCTTCTCGCCGTCGACGATGTGTCGGTGGAACGCGTCCTTCACGTACGGCTGGGCATTCTTCCCCTTGTACAGCTTCTCGTAGTTGGTGTCGTTCTCGGTGAAGATCAGCTTGGGAATGACATCCTGCCCGCTCGGGCCCACGCCGGGCGAAGGCGAGAGGGAGAAGTAGCGCTCCCCGAGCGTGTGGTGTTTGCTCTGGGCCACCGTCTCGCTGACCTTGTGGATGCTCGGCTTCTTGTCCGCCGATTCATATCCCCAGGCCCACGTGTTGCGGAACCACACGTGTGGCACGATGTGCAGCGGGGCTGGCTCGGGGCCTCGATTCCAGGCCGTGACCCGGAACAGCAGCTCGTCGGGGTCGTCCGTCTCCTTCGCGGTCTCGATGACGATGTCCCAGTATCGGTTGTCGTCGAAGATGCCCGTGTCCAGGATCTGGTACTCCCGATCCTGCTTGCCTCGCTTTGCGTTCTCCTTGATGAGATCCTCGTAGGGGAACTTCCGCTGGGGGTATTTGTAGACGAGCTTCATGTAGGCGTGCTAGAAGGCGGGGGTCAGCCGGAGCTCGGGGCCACGGGGCAGCGCGTCTCACCGTCGGCGTGTTGTCGACGTGGAAATGGGCTTCCTTGATACTCTCTCCATGGTTGCCCTGCGGGTTGGAGAGCCCAAACAGGCGCTCCTTCAAGAACTCGCTGTGGTCTGTGTCAGCGATGGGGAGGCGAAGGGCGACGCCGCCGGGACACGCACTCTTCCTCGTTCCAGAACGCAAAGGCGATGTTCTGCAGGCCGTGGGTATCGGACACTCCGGCGATGCCATCCTCGCCCCAGCGGAAGGTTCTCGATCGCGCATGTTCGTGTGGGAAGTCTGCGGGCGGGTTAGAGGGGCCCTCCGGGGGCCCAGCGGCCGCGGTAGGGAGGGGCACTCACGACTCCAGGCATCGCCGTCGGCGCTGTAATCTTCCCGGACTGCGCGACGGTCAGCATCTCGGGCGGCGGGGGAGAAGGCCATGTTGCTGTACCGGTAGCCCACTGTCTCTCGGCAACATAGGGACCCCACTTCTTCCAGTACTTGGTCCGCTCGCGGTCCTCCTTCAATCGCTTCTCCTCCTCGGTCAGGTACTCGTGGTGGTTGATCTGCACCATGGTGAGGGTCGAGTGGTGGACCTCGGGTGGTGGTTATTATGATTACGGTCGTTCCGCGGGCACGAGGCTCAATTTAAGCGAGGCTCGCCGTCCGCATCGACGAACGGCCGGGGGTTTGGTGGGTTTGGTGGGTTTGGTGGGGTTTGGTGGGGTTGGGAGTGGGAGAGGTGGTCAGCACATGAGACGATGAGACGGCCAAAGCGGTTCTCTCGGCTTCCGACACGGAGATGGCACGAATCGAGGGAAGCCAGTCCGTCGGCCAGGTGTTGCTCGGCGCGGTCGGTCGACGAACAGCCAAGTGGGTTATAGGCAAAGTACTGGAGGCAAGGTAGTGTAGGCAAGGTAGTGTAGGCAAGGTGTGTAGGCAAGGTACTGGAGGCAAGGTACCGTAGGCAAAGTACTGGAGGCCAGCACGATATGGAGGGACGCGAGGGGCGTGTTGACTTGGGGCAAGAGCAGAGAGAGAGAGTGAGAGTGAGAGAGAGAGAGAGAGAGAGAGAGAGAGAGAGTGAGTGAAAGAGAGAGAGCGAAAGAAAGAGAGAGAGCGAGAAAGGTGGTCGAGGTATGTCGAGGTCGAGGTCGAGGAGCTATGGGGAGCTAAGAAGACCACCGGCTATATACAGTAGGGTGGGTGCTCGCGATGTCCCGGCACCGTACCGTACCGGACCGTGATGCCACGAATCCCGTTGGGACGGCGATGGTCTGACAGAGGACGCGTGCGGCGACAGCGCTTGTTGCTGATATTTCTGATTCGTACCGTCCGTAGCCCGATTGGCGAGGCCTCTTGTCCTCCTCTGCGTGTTTCTGCCCGTCCTTGGCGTTTGATCTCGCCTTGGGCCTTCGGGGGATTCGTCTGAGCGGCGTGTCTCTCTCCAGCTCCTTCGGCGGAGGCAGACTCAGGTACAGACAGGACTGACTTGTACAGTATTGCCTACTGTACTGTACTGTAGGTCTACGATGTCTGTACGGAGTGGTACTGTACTGTACTGTATGTAAATGTCCCCTTCTCTTCGCCCCGCCCCGCCCCGCCCCGCTGGACGGACCTTCAGCGCCGGGCGCTCACGACATGTGTATCTTCCCAACGGCAAGTGCCTGCTCGCGTGCGTGTTGGCTGGCTGACATGTTCGCGTGCAGGATGCAAGTGAGCAGCGAGAAGTCCCTCGTCGACCAGAAGAGGGATGTTGAGAGCGGCACGCACATACGGTACGCGCGAGTGAGTCCCATCCCATCCCATCCGTACGATCCGCGGCCAAACGGTGCTGTGCTGTGCTGTGCTGTGCTGACACCAGCTACGACCTACGTACTCGAGATTTCAGAAGTCGTGGCCACACAACTCCACGTGTACGGGTGTTTCAACCAGCCTTGATTCACGCGAGTCTTGCCAAGGGAGGAAGGGAAAGAGGGAGAGAGGGAGAGAGGGTGAGAGGGAGAGGGGGAGAGGGGGAGAAAAGGAGAAAAGGAGAAAAGAAAAAAGAGAAAAAGAGAGCGTAAGTGAAGGGGGAAGTGTA
Source organism: Blumeriella jaapii (assembly GCA_009599575.1). Lineage (NCBI taxonomy): Eukaryota > Fungi > Ascomycota > Leotiomycetes > Helotiales > Drepanopezizaceae > Blumeriella > Blumeriella jaapii. Next base: position 286,863 of record VWND01000064.1, read on the forward strand.
GGATTAAGCTCGAAAATTGTCATATTAAACGGTATAATAATATACTGTACTGTACGGTTCTGTCCATACACGGTGTACAGTACACGACATCGCAGCATCGACGCCTGAGGCTTTCGCCTTCTTGGGCCTCGGTACGCTGATGTCATGAGGCTCGTCAGGCGCGGGCCGGAGGCGGTTGCTGCTGCTGCTGCTGCTGCCGCACGGGAGCTTTTGTTGGAATGGGAATTGATTTGGGGTTGATTTTGGGGTTGGAATTGGAATTGATGTTGGAATTGGAATTGGAATTGATTTTGGAATTGATTTTGGAATTGATTTTGGAATTGATTTTGGAATTGATACTGGAATTGATTTTGGAATTGATTTTGGAATTGATACTGGAATTGATGCTGGAATCCATGTTCGATTTGGAATCGACATTAAAATTGGAATTAATACCGAAACTAACGTTCGATTTGGAATCGACATCAAAATGAAATCACCCACCTACCTATCTACCTACCTGCCTTACCTATGTGCAGGGTGGTCTGATGCCACCTTCAAATCTCACATGCGGCGGTGGTGACTTCTTGCTTACCTAAGTACAGTACAGTAAAGCAGCATCGAACCTACAGTACACTGACTACACTGACTACACTGGCTGCACTACACTAGGTATACTACACTATACTACACTGCACTACATTATGCCAAATACCCCTCTCTAAAATAGTCAGGTACCGTACAGTCAGTCCACCGCGGTACGGTACGGTACTACCAGTACGGTACGGTACTACCAGTACGATACAGTACTACTAGTACGAAACAGTACAGTACTACCAGTACGATACAGATACTGTACATACAGTACAGTACATACAGTACAGTACATACCACTCACCTTTATCCTCATCCTCATCCCCACGTGCTCACGATATGCTTTCTACGTAGGTACTGTATGTACTGTACTGTTCTGTACTGTTCTGTACTGTTCTGTTCTGACTGTCCTGTACTGTACTCACTCTACAGTACTGTGTATATACAGTATAGTATATACAGTACAGTACATTGTGTACAGTACATACTTCGTACCGTACCTATGTATGTACATACAGTACGCTTTGGCCAAGCACGGGACAGCCCTTTTTTCTTCTTTTCCTTATTGTCACATGCGGCCGGCCACACGCCAAATCTTGATCCCATCCCATCCCATCCCATCCTATCCCATCCCGTGCCGTAGATACCATCGCCAAACAAGAGCATGGCGAATCGCACCCGGCAAACCTTGTGCCGGATTCCAGGACGTGACACAGTACCGTACCGTCCATTCCCCGCGGTTGGAGACAGTACAGTACGGTACGCGTGCGATCCTCTCTCTCCCCCTGTGCGTCCGTCCGATAGCGAATTCGCCTCTGCGCATTCAAGGCGATGCGGGAACGTGGGGGCGGGACGCCTGGCCGCACGTGTGCCGGCGGATGGGAACCAGTGGTCCAGGAGGGCGCATCGTCGCCTTCACAAGCCAAACGGCCCCAAGGCCCCAAGGTCCCACGACGACGGGCGCCGAGCCTCGACGCACGCACCGTGCGCGGGGGCTCGGTTGGCAATGGCCATCGCACTCCCTCCTTAATATTCCGTCCCCAGCACCGAGAGTGGCCCGGGAGCTACAGTACAGTGCGGTACATACAGTACGGTACAGTAAGAGTAAGAGTAAGAGTACGGAGGATTCCCCGTGCCAAAGTCACGTCCGGTTCGTGTGAGCCCGGCTGTGTGGGCCCGGCTCCGTGAGGCTTTCGCGGCGGGCAGCAGCGGTTCGTGCTTTAATTGGCAGGAACGGCACGCGCGGGCAAGAAGGGGATCATGCCGCGATGGCCGGTCGGTGGCTGTGTGTACTGTAGATAGATGTACAGTTGGTATTGTACAGTACAATACAGTACTATGTACCTACAGTATGTATAATACATACGATGTACAGTACTGTGCTGTACCGTACTGCACGTGCTGTACGTACTGTCGCGCGACGGACCTGTTGATCCATGCACGCTGGGACCACAAGCGACGTCGATGGAGAGGTCGATGCCGACTGGCACCGCTACCGAGGGACGCGGCGGACTACCGAGTGAGGATTTGCAGTAGAGGACTGTATGTATATACGGGACAGTACTGTACGTACATACAGCACAGTACTGTACATACAGCACAGTGCTTTACATACAGCACAGTACTGTACGTACAGCACAGTACTGTACGTACAGCACAGTCCTATACTATTCAGTCCTTAATTCTTCGGCTGGGCAGGCTGAGGCTGAGACCGAGGCGAGATCCGTGCCGAGATTTGCTACAGGACCGCCGCGCCGTGTCACCGTGTCGTGTGGTGTGGTCTGGTCTGGTGTGGTCTGGTCTGGTCTGGTGTAGCAGGATCCTCCTCATACGCACACGATCCGGCGTCTGGGATCCGGTGCAGAGCGAGGAGGATCCGTTCATTGCAAGGACGCGGATGTCGACGGCGCAGGTCGGGATGGGTGATGATCGATCATGCGTAGCACCCAGGGCCTGCGCGTTGCGGGAAAAGGCCTGCAGGTTGCGTGAAGATGGATGGATGGATGGCATGGAGCGCCCATGCAGCGCATCGTGCGGGCGCTGGCTGTACAGTACTGTACTGTGTATGTACTGACTGTGTACTGTATGTACTGTGTACTGTACTGTACAGTATGTACAGAACCATCGCGGCGTTGGGATCAAAAAAGTCGGAACCGAGGGACGGCTTGGCGGCGAGGTTCAAGCTCGGAAGTATGTATCGTGGGCCGCCCAGCACCGCACAGGACACTCTAGAAGGCCGAAGGAACAAAGTCAGAGCGAGAATGTGATCGGACGAAAAAGCCGCATGCGGCACGCAAACTTTGCCCGACGGGACAGGAGAGACGGCATGGCACGGGATGGGATGGGATGGGATGGGAGGGATGGTAGGTATGTACCTATGTATCGTGCGGGATCGTGCGATATAGGATATAGTGCTGGATCGTCGATATGGGACTGGATAGTAGGGGATAGTGCGATATAGTGCGATATAGTGCTGCATCGGGCGATAGCGTACGGTAGAGTCCCATCTACGACCGTCGAGTCGCATGTCCTGTACTGTAAATAGCGATTCTGCACCGTCATGGATGTCCGGGACTATCTATGTACTACACAGACACAGAACACAGAAAAAACCCAGTACACAGTACATTACACACACACACATACACACACACACAGACTGTCGACGGCACCGACCACTTCCCTTGACCTTCCCTCTCCTTCCTGCGGCGTCGCGGGTGGAGCCCAGCGGCCCCATCTTACTGTATCTGTCCCTCCTCCTCGACGCCCCAGCAGCGGATGCCCATCCATCCCAGACGACGGGCCGACAGAATTCGGTCCGGTGTCTGCTAACGGAACTGCATCTGGGCAACTCAAACTAAGCCCATGCATCTCGCCCTGCTGCTGCCGGTCTCTGTGTGTGTGTGTATCTCTCTGTCTCTGTCTCTTCTTCTCTTTCTTTTTGTCTCTCCCTCTCTCCCTCTCTCCCTACCTCTCCCTCTCTCTAAACCCCCCCTCTCTCTAAACCCCCCCCCTCTCAACCTATTTATCTCTCGACGATTCCCTCCCCGAGATTGGAAATTGCTCCATTTCCCTTCCTCATTCGTGTCTCTGGTCAAAAGTCCCAACGTCGAAACCCCCCCCCCCGTGCCATCTCCCCTGCATCCTCCCTCCTCCCACTTCCTCCCCGAGCTGCGCATTACACTTCTCGTTTCGAACTCTATTGTCGACCCATACAGACCGACCCACACTTCCTACTCCGTACCCTCTCCACCCGTTGCGTATCTCCAGCCTGGGCGTGCGGGTGGGTCCGAGTCAGTTCCGAGACGAGACGCTGGACGCGTCCCCGAGATCGTGTATATATACACACACACGCAACGGCCCATCATGGCTCCTCCCACCGAGTCCACCACGCTCAGCCTGCCGCAGAACAGACCCGGACTTCGACGCCTCTCTTCCATGACAGCCACCGAGAAAGATATCGAGCGCGGCGGTCCTGTGGTGGTTGTCCCCGAACGAATGATGGCGCAACGGATGCAGTCCCACCAAGGCACCTTTGCCGAATCGCTCGAGTCGGCGCGCAACGAGCTCAATGGCATCGATCTCGAGGAAGAGGCTCAGCGTTCCACGTCGTCGGGCACGCCTCAATCGCCTGGCTCGCCCGTCACGCCGGCCGAGATTCTCACGGCCGATTCCTTTGCCTTCGCCTTCGATATCGACGGAGTCCTGATCCGCGGGGGACGTCCCATCCCGGAGGCCATCGAGGCCATGAAGATGTTGAATGGGGAGAATGAGTATGGCATCAAGGTGCCTTACATCTTCTTAACCGTAGGTTCCCCTCGATTCCTTCATGTGGCCGGCCCCCTGGGTCGAGAAGATCTCGCTTGCTCGCTTCCGACATGACTGCTGATGTAGCGCTCCGTGAACACGATCACCGCTAACATCTCTCAGAACGGAGGTGGGAAAACCGAGGCAGAACGTTGCATTGACCTCTCGCGTCAACTCGACATCGAAGTATCTCCGGCACAATTCATCTGTGGTATGTCTATCTTTCTGATGTAGAATGAAGTATTTCGAGAGGGAAAAAAAGTAGAAGAAAAAAGAAGAGAAAAATTTTTTTTTTTTCAAAATTTCAAAAATCAAAAACCAACAAAATCTTGAGAGCATTCGTTGACACGTCAATAGGCCACACGCCCATGAGAGAGATGGTTGCCAAGTACAAAACCGTCCTGGTTGTTGGGGGCGAGGGTGAAAAGTGCCGACAAGTGGCCGAAGGCTACGGCTTCCGCGATGTCGTGACTCCCGGAGACATCATCAAAGACAACGAAGCCACCACGCCCTTCCGCCGACTGACGGACCAGGAGAGAGAGAATTCCCGGCCGCGAAATCATCGCAAGACGAAGATCGAGGCCATCTTGTAAGTGTCTGGCCCCGGTTACGCATGTCCGGGATTTGAATGAGGAATCTGTGCCTAACGAGCATTGCAGCGTCTTCGCCGACAGCCGCGAGTGGGCGGGAGATATCCAAATCATCCTCGACCTTGCCATGTCCCGCGGCGGATACATCGGCACCCTCTCCGACACCTTTGACGAGGGGCCACCCATCTACTTCTCGCACAATGACATCGTCTGGTCCGCCGCGCACGACAACGTGCGTCTCGGCATGGGCGCCCTCCGCAAGATGGTCGAAATGCTCTTCAAGGACCTCACCAAGGGCGTCGAGCTCGAGACGATCGCCTTCGGCAAGCCGCAAATCGGCACCTTCGAGTTCGCGACCCGCCTGCTGCAGCAGTGGCGCAAGGACGAGCACCGCATCAACCGGCCCCCGGAGACGGTCTACTTCGTCGGCGACACCCCCGAGAGCGACATCCGCGGCACGAACGACTTCAACGCCAAGTCCAAGAACGACTGGTACTCGATCCTGGTCAAGACGGGCGTCTACCAGGACGGCACCGAGCCGGCCTACAAGCCTCGCGTGACGGTCGAGAACGTCCTCGACGCCGTCAAGCACGGCATCGAGCGCGAGATGGAGAAGAGCAAGCTGAAGCTGCCGGCCGCCGGTCTCCCGCTGGCGCTGAAGAGCCTCTCGCCCGACCTCGCCAAGACCGCCACGGACAGCGCGCCCACGCTCCTCATGAACGTCACGCCGAGCACGCCGCCCGAAGCTGTGGCCGCCGTGGCGTAACGCCTCTCTCTCTCTTTCTCTCTCTCTGTACGCGGAACGAAGTCACGGGAATACAAAAATGACATGCATTGGGACGGGATCGGGCTTTTTCATACGCGGCGTTCACATTCGATCGACATATACCCCGGAACACGTACACACATACACACACCAAGTACGAGTGTTGCCGGGCTTTTCCCCATGGACGAACAGACAGGCAGGCAGAGAAGGATCATGCTGGTTGGATGGTTCGTTCGTTCGTTGGTTGGTTGGTTGTATTTGAGTAGAAGACTCTTTCTTCTTGATTGTAGGCGGGACAGACTGTCGTTTCAGCAGCAGCAGCAGCAGGTCTTTCTCTCGCTCTCGCTCGTAGATCTATATGACAGGAATGAAAATCTTTTGCTTTTGCATCGTCGCCGCGCCTCTCTTCGGGCTCGAGACACGCATCGCATCGCATCGCGACCACCTCTCGTCTTGGAAGAGACGGTGATGACTGACCATCTCTGTGTATGTACATACATACTGTGCTGTGTATGTCGCCGTGTCTCTACCCAGCCCAGCCCAGCCCAGCCCAGCTCAGCTGCTATCGCGCCACTGCCGACTTTCCCTGTGCCTCTCCTCTCCCTGGACGGCCGCCGCCGCGAGTGCGTGAGGTGAGGGTGAGGGTGAGGGTGGGGGTGAGGGTGAGGGTGAGGGTGAGGGTGAGGGTGAGGGTGAGGGTGAGGGTGAGGGTGAGGGTGAGGGTGAGGGTGAGGGTGAGGGTTGAGGGGTGAGGGTGAGGGTGAGGGTGAGGGTGAGGGTGAGGGTGAGGGTGAGGGTGAGGGTGAGGGTGAGGGTGAGGGGGTGAGGGTGAGGGTGTCGGTGAGGGTGAGGGTGAGGGTGAGGGTGAGGGTGAGGGTGAGGGTGAGGGTGAGGGGTGAGGGTGAGGGTGAGGGTGAGGGTGAGGGTGATGTGAGGGTGAGGGTGTCGGTCGATAGATAGATATATTCTCGGTTTGCTCCTGTGCTTCTGTGCTGTCTGTTTGTATGTATGTATGTATGTACAGTACAGTGTTGTGTCGATGCCTACGGTGTGTACTCCTGTACACAGCACGGCATAGCACAGCACAGCACAGAATGCACTCGACAGAGAGGAAAGAATCCTGGATGGGGGAACGTGTGCGAAAAGTGTGCAAATCGTGTGCAAATCGTCTTATCGATAAGAGCCCCACCAGGAAAGGTCCCTTGGATGGATGCGATGGGCCGGACCCCTCCCGCTCTTATCGGGCTGAGATGCGATACGATACGATAGGCTTGTGGAGACGGAGTGGGGAGTGTCGGGGAAACTTGTGCCGAGCTCTCTCTCATGATTGAGGCGCACGACGTTCACCACTTTTACCACTTCTACCACATCCACCAGCTCGAGCTCGCAAACGACGATACGCGTCCGCCGTCCGCCATTACCATCTCGCACGAGCCAGCCTCGCAACCATGGCCGAAGCAGCTGCCGAGTACCCCATCATCGACTCGCACATCCACCTCTACCCCTCCTCCGAGCTGGAGACGCTCGCCTGGTGCCCGCCCTCCCACCCTCTGCACGGCCAGCGATCGCTCGACGAGTACGCCGCGGCGACGGGGTCGCGGCCCGCGCTCAAGGGCTTCATCTTCCTGGAGACGGACCGCAAGCACGACCTCGAGCGCGGCGCGGCGGACGCCAGCGGCTGGGCGATGCCGCTGATGGAGGTGGACTGGCTGAAGCGGGTCGCGCTCGGCACGCCGCGCGACGGCGAGGGACACACGGCGGCGCAGAAGGCGCTGTGCTTGGCGATCGTGCCGTGGGCGCCGGTGCCGAGCGGGGGCGCGGTGCTCGCGCGCTATGTGGGGGAGGTGGAGCGACGCGCCGAGGGCAGCTTTGCGAAGGTGAAGGGCTTCCGCTACCTGGTGCAGGACAAGCCGCCGGGGACCATGCTGGCCCCGGCCTTCGTGGAGGGGCTGCGGTGGCTGGGGAAGAAGGGCTTCGTCTTTGATCTCGGCGTGGATCAGCGTGGGGGCGGGAAGTGGCAGCTGGAGGAGGCGGCCGAGATGATCGAGAAGGCGCACGAGGGCGTCCCGGAGGAGGAGAAGGTGACGGTCGTGTGCAGTGCGCTTCGTCCCCCGGCCTCCGATTTCCGGGTCGGCTTGCTGACCGCTGCGCAGATCATCTCTGCAAGCCCGACTTGGCCGTGTACCACCCGACGGATGCCCGCTTCGTCGCCTGGCGGACGGCCATGTTCCAGCTCAGCAGGTGCCGCAAGACCTACATGAAGCTGAGCGGCTGCTTCTCCGAGATGCCCGACTCCCTCAAGACGGCCCCCGTGGACGAGGTCTTCGCGGCGCTGCAGCCCTACCTGGCGATCCTGCTGGCCACGTTTGGCCCGCGCCGCATCATGTTCGGGTCGGACTGGCCGGTGTGCAGCGTTGGCGTCGACGATGCCTGGCCGAAGTGGACGCGGCTCGTGCAGCGGTTCTGCGCGCTGGCCAGCCTGAGCCCGGCCGAGCAGATGATGATCTGGAGCGGGACGGCCATGACGGCCTACGGGATCCCGGCCTTGACGTGATGCGTGGTGCGTGGTGCGTGGTGCGAATGATCCCCGGCGGCGGCCACTCTCGCTGGTCTCGGAGGGGCCGGACGGGCTCGTCATGTATGTATGTACTGTACTGCGTGGTTGTTGCGTGGCTGTGGATTCCGGGTCCCAGCTCCCCTCCCCGCAGGCGCGGGCGGGGTGGAAAGTCAACACGAGAATATGGCTAGCCGAAAATGACAAGTCGGGTATTGTGCCGTATTGTGTTGTGTTGTGTTGTGTTGTATTTACCGTGTGGTATGGTATGGTATTATATGGTATTATATGGTATTATATGGTATTATATGGTATGATATGGTATGATATGGTATGATGCCTATGGTATTATATCGTCTCGTATCGTCTCGCATCGCATCGCATCGGGCACTTTCGAGGGCTCCTCGATCCCGCGAGTCTTCTACTATACATACAGTACATACAGTACATACAGTGCTGCACCCACGAGCCGGGGTTCTCGGTTCTCGCTGTGTCTTGACCCGAAGCTCGGTTGTAGTAGTAGTAGTATTGATTAACGTCTAGCGGAGGGCAGCCATAACTCGGTCTGCCTTCCTAGGACCTCCCAGGGGGTACGGAGACGTGCTAAGCTAAGGATTTACATACAAAGTACAACCCCGAAAGCAGTTCGTATTAGTACAGCTACTGCTGCTGTCGATTACGCCCTTCGCCGCCCTTTGCGATGGTCCGTCAATAAAAGGTATAAGCGTAAAGCTCTGGGTTTAAACCCAAGAATTGTGCATACGGCACCGGTCAAATTTGTTTGATCTGTCAATTGCGTGTTTATAAAGCGCAAACGTGGTATAACCAATAGGTTTAAAAGAAAAAATAAAACAAAACAACAAAAAAGCAGAAACTAGAAACCAAAAGGCTTTTAATGATTTTGAAGATTACAAAGTATATACGTATTAAAAGAGTAAAAACCACGATTGGGGAAAAGCTCTTTTAATACGCATATCCCGGGTCTCTGATCCCGCGGTATCGCAGCTCCTTTGTAATCTTGAAAAGCACTTTCAGAACTTCGAGTTGGCGGCACCGAGTTGTCTCTCGAACGCCTGATTTGTACGCGTTTGCAAACGCGTGTGTTCTACCGGCACCCTTTCCTCCGTCAAATATGCTGTCGAGTCGGTTGTGTTCGGTAGGGACGGTTATTCGAAGGCGCTGTACCGGGTTTTCGACAATCGAGCTGATTCTTATTTTCCGCCTTTTCCCTTCAATACAATCGTAGTCGTAAAAATGGCCCGGATCGCCGGTAAGGAAAATCTCTTCGAAGTCGCCACGTGTCGATTGCTCAATTTTGGCTCTCCAGAATTCTCGAGTACAACCACCTTTCGGCCGCAGGAGAAAGATGATTATAATCGAGAAACTGAAGGTTCGTACCAGGCACCGCGTACAGGTATTGAGTCTAGCCCGCGAGGTCGTCGTGGCCGACGGCCTCGCACCCCGAGGGGCGGCACCCGAAGCTCGGTTGATCGGTCGATTGGTTTGTTTACATCACGGGATGTATGTATGTATGTACAGTGTAGATGTGGGTATATATATGTGTGCGTGTGTGTGCTTGCGGACTGCTTGGTTCCCCGCGTTTTGCCATCGTCTGTCGTATATCTCCATCTCCATCTCCATCTCCATCGCTTCTCGACGTTGCGGTTTAGTTCAGTTGGCAGTTGTCAGTTGTCGGTTGTCAGCAGTGACAGTACAGTATCAGCGACAGTACCAGCGACAGTTGACAGTTACCAGTTACCAGTTATCAGCTACCAGCTATCACTTCTCAGCTACCACCACCGCCACCACCAGCTCCTCCCATCACCATCCACCTCTCCAACATGTCGCGCCCTCCCCCCGCGGGCGTCTACGTCCCCGTCCCGACCTTCTTCGTGTCCCCGACGGCGGCGAACTACGATGCCAGCGCCGCTCCGCTCGACCGCGAGACGCAAGCGGCGCACGCGCTGCACCTCGTGCGCGCGGGCATCACCGGCCTCGTCGTGCTGGGCAGCACGGGCGAAGCGGTGCATCTCACGCACGCGGAGCGCTTCGAGGTGCTGGCCGGCGTCCGGCGCGCGTGCGACGAGGCCGGCTACCCCGGGTACCCGCTCATCGCCGGCACGGCGGCGCAGAACATCGCCGACGTGGTCGCGCAGCTGCGGAGCGCGCAGGCGGCCGGCTGCCAGTGGGGACTGTGTCTGGTGCCGGGCTTCTTCGCGGCGGCCGCGACCCAGGCCGGCATCGTGCGCTGGTTCACGGCCGTGGCGGACCAGAGCCCGATCCCCATCATGGTGTAGGTGAAGTCGCGGTGCGTCCCTCGGCCGCGGCCGGCGCTGAACGGCGTGTGCCAGGTATCACTATCCCGGCGTCGCGAACCACGTCGCCGTCGTCCCCGCCACCCTCGCCACGCTGGCCCAGCACCCCAACATCGTCGGCTGCAAGCTCTCGCACGCCGACCTGTCCCTCCACGCCCAGGTCGCCGCGAGCCCCCGCATCGACCACGCGCGCTTCCGCACCTTCACCGGCCTGGGCCAGCAGCTGCTGCCCGCCGTCGCCGTCGGCTGCGCCGGCGCCATCGACGGCGCCGCGGGCTTCTTCCCCAAGTCGGTCGTGCGCTTGTACCAGCTGGCGGCGACGCCGCAGCCGAGCGACGCGGAGGTCGCCGCCCGGAGGCTGCTGCAGTACCGGGTCAGCCGCGTCGAGGAGCTCGTCGTGCGCTTCGGCACCGTGGGTATCAAGGAGGCCGTCAGTCGGATCCTGGGCCTGGGCGACCGGGAGGGGACCCGGCTGCCGCTGATGGGAGGGATCCCGGGCGGCGAGCAGGAGTGGGAGGCGTGGAAGGAGGTCATGGCTGACTTGGAGGCCGTGGAGAAGAGCCTGTGAGGGGGGAGGGGGGGGGGTGTGGAGGGAGGGAGGGAGGGAGGGAGGGAGGGGGGGAGAAAAGAGAGGCGTGGTCTGGTGTGAGCGATGATGCTTCGTTCGTGGTCTCGAGTCAAGCCGCTGAATATAAACCTACTGTTGACCTTGTGTCTGGGCTGATGCATCTATCTATACACATTCATTTCCCATTTCCCATTTCCCATTCTTCCGGGACTCGTACACCGGAACACAAGCACGCACCTGCCTATCTACCCGTTTCCTTTTCTTTCTATCTTTTTATTTCTCTTTCTCACATACACACACTCTCTCTCTTCTTCTTCACTTGAGCAATAACGAGAAGGGTAATAACGCGCGATCGGAGTCGCAGGCTTCTGAACTATCTCAATACACGTACGTATATATATATATACATATATAACATATATACATATAGACATATACATAGACACATATAGACAGAGAGACATATATAGACATAGAGACATAGAGACATAGAGACATAGAGACAGATAGACATAGAGACAGATATACAGATATACTATATACATAGAGACATATAGACATATATACATATATACATATATACATATATACATATATACATATATACATATATACATATATACATATATACATACCCACCCACCAATTAACCAACCAACTATATTACAGTCAGTGAGTCAGTGAGTAGGTGAGTGAGTGAGGGGGTGAGTGAGTGAGTAAGTGAGTAAGTGAATGAATGGGTGAGTGAGGGGGTGAGTGAGTGAGTGAGTAAGTGAGTAAGTGAGTAAGTGAATAGGTGAGTAAGTGAGTAAGTGAGTGAGTGAGTGAGTGAGGGGGTGAGTGACCGTGAGTGAGTGAGTAAGTGAGTGAGTGAGTGAGTGAATGATGAATGAGTGAGTGAGTAAGTAAGTGAGTAAGTGAGTAAGTGAGTAAGTAAGTAAGTAAGTGAGTAAGTGAGTGAGTGAGTAAATGGGTGAGTAAGTGAGTAAGTGAATAAGTGAGTGAGGGGGGTGAGTGAGGGGGTAAGTGAGAGGGTGAATGAGGGGGGTGAGTGAAGGGGTGAGTGAGTAAATAAGTAAGGTGGTGAGTGAGGGGGTGAGTGTGAAGGGGTGAGTGAGTAAATAAGTAAATGAGTAAGTGAGAGAGTGAATGAATGAGTAAGTGAGTGAGTGGGATAAGTAAAATGAATGAGTAAGTGAGTAAGGTGGTGAGTGAAAGGGTGAGTGAGAGAGTAAGTGAGTGAGTAAGTAAGTGAGTGAATGAGTGAGTAAATGAGTAAATAAGTGAGCGAGTGAATAAATGAGTGAATGAGTAAGTGAGTGAATAAGCAAGAAAGTGCGATCCTATTCCCTCCACAGTAGGAAAACTGAACAACACATGCATCACAAGAGGAGGAAAAGACGGCCATGGTCTAGAAAGAGAAAGATGCGTTCAGTACCACACCATTCAAGAGAAGTATCAACACCAAACCCGTGACTTTTCCTCCCCACCGCATCAAGCACGAGAAGACGCCACGTCTATTCCATCTCCTCTGAGCCAACAACAACGCCCTGTCCTGGATGGCCTCCCACAACACCCCCAGCACTACTCCCAAATCTTGATCTCCGGTAGCCCCTCCAAGCCCTGCTGCCTCTGCAGAGTCTCCTTGTCCAGAGGCCCCAAGACCTTCATCGCCGCCTCGCGGTGCCGGATCCGAAAGTACCACGCCATGACATTCAGTACCCCATCCCCGTTCCACCACTCACCCCTGATCTCCTCCATGACGGGGAAGACGGCGAAATCCGTCAGCGTCGGCCGGTCGCCCGACATGTAGGGCGCCTCCAGCGCGTAAGCCTCCCAGCGCCGGAGCTCCTTCTGGAAAGGCTTGACGTTGAAGGGTTCCGCGCGCCACTTCTTGAGGAGCTCGAAGGATTGCTGGAAGCGCGTGAACTGACGCGCGAGCTCGACGGGCGATTCGGGCTCCGAGATGGACGATCGGTCGCCGTAGACGGAACGGATGTACAGCATGATGGCGATGTCTCCCATGACGGTGGATCTGCTGAGGTCGTTGTCGATGAATTTGATGGGGAGGCTGTCGGGAATGTCGGGTACGCCTTCGGAGAGACTGCCATCTTTCCACGTGAAGGGTGGTGAGAGCGTTCCCTCTTCATACTCGATATCGTGTTCAGCCAGGAACAGTTTCACTCTCAAATTTGCTGTGACATCATTGGACAAAAACAGCCGTGGCGTGCTAGACATGTGTAGAACATCGAAGCCCTGACCGTAAGCGGCTTGCCACTCAAACTCGGTCGACTGGTTTTCCTGGCCAAAAGCCCGGATCAGCTTCTCCGCGTCAGGTGTGTTGCCATTAACAACGGTCTTTGCCTCCTCCTTGGTTTTCCCAGTAGCGCCTTGACCCCATATCTTCTGCTGGTTTTTGTCAAGGAAAGTCCCGATCTGTCTGAACGTGAGAGAAATTCGACCGCCTTGGTAAGCCAACTCTTCTGCGGCCCTCTCACTCGCCATCCTCTTGTCCTGTCTGATACCATGCAACCAGCGCATGTGTGAACAACCCCATCTTGCACATTGAATTGTGTGGAAGCGGTACTTTGCACGCCTTTCGCGGCATCACTGCCTCAGGACTTACAAGTTCGCTGGACTTCTGCTTTTTAGTTCGGAAGACCATTGTCCTTTGAGCTCCGAGGCTAACGTTTGCAATGAATGACTTTGGTACGATGTCTAGAGTCTTGTCGGTGTGCTCCGAGATGTAGTCTGTTCCGTCTCGGTAGAACTGGATCAACACGTGGTTAACCGAGTGACCGAGATGTTTTTCGACTTGCTCCCGGATGAGGGAGACATTCCGGGAAAATGGCAGCAGTGGAGGAGATTCATCAGCCGGATGTCGATAAATTGGGATCGTTCCATCCTTCGCAACTTCGCCTTGGACGGCGACCAGTCTTGGAACCTCTCCACCTTGATGCGACATTTTCTGCCACTGAACTTCATCTCGGATCGTTTCGAAGATACCTTCAGCAACGTCATCATCAAGAAGATCTTGGATGATCTTCGTATCTCCTTCGCAAAGGGACGCTGTTCTACCGTCACTCAAGCTTTCATTTTCTTCAGCAGCGTACTCCGCGAGTACGGCGATCGAGTCGCTGGGGAGAATGGGACTGTCCGACTCAGTCGGAGTGTTGAATTCCGTATCTGGTGGGTTCCGGGCTCTCACCGAACTAGACGAAGATGACTTTGTTGTTTTCGAGGCAGAACCTGACATCGTGACTGCTGGTGATGCTTGCAATGAAGCAGAAGGCGATGATGCCGACACGTTCTCGGTCGGGTTGCTCGTAGCTGCTTTAGACGAGTTCGAGAGACGTCGCCGTGATCTGATTTTCATCTTCACCCGTTCTCGCTTCTTGCCGTCCCCTTCGCTTGGTCTCGCCGGGAGCTGCAGATCTTCCGAGTCATTGCCCTCCGTCCCGTAAGAGCTCCCAGTGGATTCCAACTTCACAAGCGTTCGTGGTGCAGTATTTCGGGAGGCAACTCTCCTACCATTGGTAGGCCTGTCCTCTTTCAGATTCAGACTTGACATGGCATCCTCCAGCCCGGGGGATTTCTCCCTTGGCTGGGACCGTGGGACACTCCTCGGTGGAGGTTTCACTGGCTTGGCTCTTTGCTGCAAATCCCCCACCAACTCTTCGTGTGTGATGACCTCGCAACCAGTATACTCGACCAGCCGTCGGAGCGCTTCATCGTGTCTGGCTTTACTCCGGTAACCAAGACAATCTTCAACGATGGTGATGCCGTAGCCATGGCGCGCAGCGTCCATCGCAGTCGCAAACACGTTGATGTTGGTCAAGACACCGCAAATGTAAATATCCGTCACGAATTTAGCCCGCAAGATCTGTACCAGGGCCCCATCTTTGAATGCCGAGTAGTAGGTCTTTTGGTAGACCAAATCATGCTTGGCGTCAAAAGCATTAATGCATTGGTCGGCGAGGTTCGCACTCGGAGACATGGGCAGCACAACTTGCGGCGTTTCGCCCGCTTCAACGCTCAGATAAGTTTCCGTTATGCCATCGTTGTCCTCGTCCGGAGAGGGCTCCGTCCTACTCGCTATAGTCTCCGATTGTGGCTCCTTCCCCTTCTGCCCTCGCGGCTTGGGAGAGGCCCGCAACTTAGTATCGCTCTCGACTCGACGGCTCTGATTCAGTTCAGCATCCGTGATGACACTTTCGCTGTCCCCATAGGGCTCGTTGAATTTCCTCGAGGCTTCGAAGCATGTACGGATCCATATGACGTTGCCAGAAGCTCGAAACTCGGGAACGAGCTTCACGATCTTGTCCAGGAAGTCTGAGGGAGTCCTGACCGGTAATATCGCATCCGGAGCGAGGAAGTCATTCTGCAGGTCGAGGATAAGCAGGGCTTGGCGAGTCCGCACAAAAGGCAGATTGTTGGCGTCAATTTGGAACATCACAGGCAGACTGCGGGCACGGATTAGAATGTGTGCTTGAAAGGCGTCGACAAATGTGTTTCGAAGGCTATTCACGCCCGCCGTGGTAGAACCAGTCTCCCAGAGGGTGCTCCAGGTGCATATCAACCACGCACGCGACTCTGACTGGGGCAGCTTTGGGCTTACCGACAACAGAGAAGTTTGGCTATCTGTGCTTGTCCTGTCAGAGCCTCGCCAGATCAAGAGAGCCGCCGAGTTTGCTTTTGTAGCATTGAAGATTTGCAGTCGAATCTCATCACACCTCTGCAGATGGGAGCTGCAGCAGCAGCAGCCGGTGGAAAGCCGATCGTCAACTGCATTGGTAGCAAGAAGCGAGCAGGTTGTCAGAAATTTGGGGGATCGGATGGGCAGGGGAGTGGGGGAGCTGAGCCACGGGGGGTCGGTGCTATATCTGTGTACAGTATGTAGAGTATGTACAGTACTGTACGGTACTGTACGGTACTGTGCCTCTAGCAGCCTTGCATTGATGAGATTCGCCAATGTCGTATCAAGCTTTAGGTATGAGATAAACTGTGTAAATCGCCCCGATCGGCCATTCAAGGGCAATGTACAGTACTGTCTGTACAGTATAGTACAGTACAGTTCTTGGAATCAAGAATCGAGGTGTCGTCGGTATCAACGTTTGTCAATCCTCCATCTTCAAGGCTCAGAAGCGGCCCAAGGTGCAAGTCTGGCTTTGGTTCGAGGACTTGGCCAGCAGGGAGACTTCGTCGGGTTGCCGAGGACTTCCATCTGCGTGTTCAATTCCTATGCAGGGACAGAGGGCCTCCAGAAAGGTTGGGCTTTTTCCTTCTCGCGGACGACCTTGTATCCCGAGGCTGGCAGCGCGGGTACATGCCACGATACACAATCTCTCGACGCAGACGACGCCGTAGACGATGATGGAGCGAGTCACATCCTGTCGAAGCTCGGAGCTTGGCGTGTTGGATAATGTCTTTGCCCCTCTGCTTTTCCGCATATCGGACTATTGACGCCAATGCTGGCCATGTGAAGGAGCTGATGTGGTTGGACCAACGATGATTCGGAGACGAGAATGTCTGTCACAGTACAGACAATGCTGACAGCATACACAAGCCTAAATAGGAAATCCTTGCGAGGACTGTATCATGGACGACGGTGCTTCGAGTCCGAAAAGTGCAATGCATCGGTCGGTATGGTATCAACAACATGGGCTTGCTCAACACCGGGCTGCGTAGATTGAATGGCGCTAGTAAAATCATCACGTTTGGCTACTTCAGCACGTGCGAAACACCCAGGTGCCAAGGCCTCGGCCCGGTGTAAGCTCGGTACGATTGCTTCTACACCATCGCGATCAACCACCACAGCGACCGGAACATGGCGTTCTGTCTCTCTTTACATCTATCCCATCTCCTGATTCCACCTCCACCATAGCATCTATCATCAGCAGCCTCCTGCAGACCGCGCAAGCATGGCCTCCTCAACCTACAAGCACTTCCTCGTCTCGACCCCGGCCCCCTTCGTAGCTCATGTCCAGATCAACCGTCCCCAAAAGATGAACGCCTGGTACGAGGAGATGTGGCTCGAATTCAAAACCGTGATCGATACGCTCTCCCTCTCGCCCGACGTGCGCGCCATCATCCTGTCAGGGGCCGGCGACCGCGCATTCACAGCAGGCTTAGACGTGCAAGCAGCGAGCGAAGCCGGCGTCTTGAAGCAAGTGGCGGGCGACACGGCGAGGAAGGCAGTGGGCATCAAGAGACACATTGAGGAGTTCCAGGAATGCATAGGCAGCGTTGAGAAATGCGAGAAACGTATGTTCTGATGTCGGAAATTCTTCCTCGCCGGTGGCGCCTCGAATTTGGGGAGACGGGTGGCTAACGGGGCCCTTCTAGCGGTTATATGCGTTCTGCATGGCTACTCATTCGGTCTCGCGCTCGACCTGTCCACATGCGCCGATATCCGCATTTGCACCAAGGACGTGAAGCTTGCTATTAAAGAAGTTGATATCGGCGTAGCGGCGGACATTGGCTCGCTCACCCGTCTCCCAAAGGTGGTCGGCAACTTCTCCTGGGTGAAAGACGTCTGTCTCTCCGCTCGCGTCTTCGGCGCGGAAGAGGCCTATCGCGTCGGGCTCGTGAGCCAGGTGCTGGAGACGAAAGAGAAGGCCGTCGAAGCTGCGCTGAAGATGGCGGTGCTGCTGGCTAGCAAGAGTCCCGTGGCGGTGCAGAGCACGAAGGAGCTGTTGAATCGCGCGAGGGATCAGACGGTGGCCGAGTCGCTGCGGTACACGGGCGCATGGAACAGCGCAGCGATCCAGACGAGCGATGTTGAGAGGGCCATGTTGTCGGGGATCAAGAAAACGAAGCCTACCTTTGAGAAGTTATAGAAAAGGATGGTGAAATGAATGTACGAATGATGTCTCGATAAAACGCTTCGTCGGCCGGCTCAGACGGGAGACGCTCCCTTTTCGCTTAGCTCCTAACCGAGCGAGGAAGTAAACAGAAGCATGGGAATGATGGGTCCGCATCCAACCAAGCCTCCAATGCCGGCTCTCGGAAGCTGTGCCCAAGAGCCTCGGCCGAAAGCGTCAGGATGAATTCCCCAACGCTCTTATTCCAAGCCATCTACAGCAACAAAGCAATTGCGCCTAAATCCGGGAAGGGGCGGCAGCAGCAGCGTCGAATTGACCAAGTCGAATCTCACGTACACAACGACCCAGCCGTCGCGCGGATCGCCCCTTCGAGACATCCGCGTGAGGGGTATTTCCCCGCCTTCTCAGATCCTTCCTCCTTGCCTTTTCTTCCTCGTCCCAATCTTGCTACAGTGAATACGTACCTACCTACCTTGAGTAGAGCTTCCGCCGAGACAGGCAAGCCACCCGCGCCTCCCCCGCAAAACCCGATTGCCCGTTCGATCCCAGTGCAGACAAGCACTGCTGGCCAGAGCGATTCGCGGTTGAGCGTCTCGTCTTCTTGCCGTAGAGCTTTGTGGGGAAATTCGAATCGGGGATGGAGCGAGGAGGACGTTGAGCTTGGCAGAGCGAGGAGCTTGGTTCTTCGCATGATGTATGTCGCCAGTCTGGCTGTGGTTGGTGGAAGGGGGGTTCGAAGACTTCTGTTCTCTTTTTCCTTCTTCTTTTCTTCCTCTCCTCTGTGTATTTAAAGGTTCTGCGGACCCGGATGTAGGAAAGAGATCACTTCTTTCGCAGAGGAGATTTTGCGAGTCTGTGTCTTTTGTGTTCTTGAAGACTTACGTGTTTGAGAGTCCTCCTTTGTCTTGCTGTGCTGCACGGGCATTGTGTTCACGATGTTTGGTGGGAAATATTTTGGTCTCAAGGGGCAGAAGTTGACGTTGGCTATCAATGTCATTGCCGGTCTTGATTTCTTGTAAGGCCCAAGATTCCGTGTTCTCAGTCGTGTGTGTGCTCCTCCTCAAAGGGCTCTTGGCTACAGCGAGTCGACACAATCAAGCCCCCCGCCACATAACTACCACACTTGAACTCTGGGAGCCCATGAACTCCAGAGCTAACCCCCTCACAGCCTCTTTGGCTACGACCAAGGCGTCATGGGCGGCCTCCTAACTCTCGGGAGCTGGGTCCGCCAATTCCCAGAAATCGACACGGTCAACAATGCGGGCAACACGCACATCTCCACCATCCAGGGCATCTCCGTCGCCTCGTACAACGTCGGCTGCTTCGTGGGCGCCGTCATCACCATCTTCATCGGCGACGTTCTTGGCCGGCGGAAGATGATCTTCCTGGGCTCCTGTATCATGGTCGTCGGCGCCGTCTTGCAGACGTCGGCGTTCAGTCTCGCGCACTTGATCGTGGGGAGGATCATCACGGGGTTTGGGAATGGGATGAACACCTCCACGGTGCCGACGTGGGCGTCGGAGACATCGAAGTCACACGTACGTACCCGTTTCCTAACGGACGGGGGAGATGTGTCCCGGATACCAAGAGGTGACGGTTAAGCGACGACGGCGTGTTTGCTGACGAGACGACGACAGAAACGAGGAAAGATGGTCATGGTTGAAGGCGCCATGGTCACCGGCGGCGTAGCACTCTCGTACTGGCTCGATTTCGGGTTTTCCTTCCTCGAGCCCAGCAGCTTTTCCTGGCGCTTCCCTATCGCCTTCCAGATAGTCTTTGCGCTCATCCTACTCGTGTTCATCATGGATCTGCCAGAATCGCCTCGCGTGAGTTTGAGAACACCAAATGCATAGATTCATGTTAACACAGGCCAGTGGCTGATCCTCACGGGAGACGAGAGCGAAGCCGTGTCGGTGATCGCGGCACTCGCCGACGTCCCCAGCTCCGATCCAGTTATCGCTCTCGAATTCTCCATGATCAAGAGCAGCGTACTCGAAGGAAAGCAGCACGGCTGGGCCGATCTCTTCACCATGGGTCCCGAGCGCCAGTTCCACCGCGTCGTCCTCGGCTACATGAACCAGGTCTTTCAGCAGATCACGGGCATCAACCTCATCACCTACTACGCGGCCACGATCTACGAGGAGTACGTCGGGCTGGGCGGCACCACGGCGCGGATCCTTGCCGCCGCCAACGGCACCGAGTACTTCCTCGCCTCGTGGATCGCCGTCTACACCATCGAGCGCTTCGGGCGGCGCCAGCTGATGCTCTTCGGCGCCGCCGGCATGTCCGGCTCCATGGCGCTGCTCGCGGGCATGAACTACATGTCGTCGACGTCGCTGGGCGGCTCCGCGCCAGGCATCGTGTCGGCCGTGCTCCTCTTCGTCTTCAACACCTTCTTCGCCGTCGGCTGGCTGGGCATGGCCTGGCTGTACCCGGCGGAGATAGTGCCGCTGCGGGTGCGGGCGCCGGCCAACGGGCTCTCGACGTCCGCGAACTGGGCCTTCAACTTCATGGTCGTGATGATCACGCCCGTGGCGTTCGCGTCCATCGGCTACCGCACGTACGCCATCTTCGCCGTCGTCAACGCTTGCATCGTCCCCGTCGTGTACTTCTTGTACCCCGAGACGGCGTACCGCTCGCTGGAGGAGATCGATGTCATCTTCCGCAAGACGACGGCCGGGTGGCGCGGCTGGCTGGATGTGGTGCGCACGGCGAGGGAAGAGCCCTTGCGCTATGGGAAGCGAGGGGAGCTGCTCATTGATCAGGTGAATGCGAATGAGCTTGCTGTGAGCGCAGGAGCCGTGGCGGATCAGGGCAGCGAGAAAGGTGGAGAGGAGGTTAGGCGTGTGGAGGATGTGGAGAATGAGGATTTGGAGAGGAGTCTGGAGAGCAGTTCGTATGAGAAGAGCAGGAGTTGAGTATGAAGGGGGAGTAAAGAAAGTGTGATGACACGGTGAGGGAGGGAACGATACCCGATAGGTAGTTTGATATCACGTGTTATGCAAAAGGAAGAGGGGGTTTTCTCTTCGTATCACGTACTGTACTACTATGTATGCATGTATGTATGTACAGTACATAGTACTCATTCTACTGTGTACTGTGGTACTACTATGTCTGCTCTGTACTGTACTACTACCATGTACTGTATGTATGTAGAAATGCCAAAGGGAGAGAGTTTGGTCTCTTCGCATCACGTACATCCTTAGTACTATGTATGTACTATGTATCAATGTGCAATGTCAGAGACTCGTACAGTACAGTAGGTGAATAAATTGTTCCTTCACTACGTAATGTCGATAGTAAACGATTGATTGTCTCGACCAACCAATCATTTTGCCTAAGCAAGAGAACGGTGAGAGAGTTCCACGTAGAAAAATTACCCATATGATGCACGAAATAAAAATATCATTTAAGTCGTATCCTACACATATGGAAGTATGCACTTTTACTCTAAAACACTTCTATAGAAGTAGGGTATATATATGTAAATTCTTGTTACCATGAAAGGAAGGAATACAGTAACCAGTATGAACATCTCATGACAATAATCTACTGCTTAATTTTTCACGTACCATACATGATGGATAACATATTGACATAAAACATCATAAAATGTATGATATTGAAATCCCCCACCCCCTACCCGATCCGGCCCATAGCTACTGTCTCTTATCAAGCACCTATCGCTAACGAAGGCAAGACAAAGAGGCGTCGGCGCATTACACCACATTCATGAACATCGAGGTCCAGCGCGGAAAGGAACGTTCTGAAAGAAGGACATAGAAGCTGAAGTCGGGGCATCTAGCGACACATTCACTTTTACTACTCACGTACATACATGTTGGTATATCTTGAGAGGGAGTAACTTACTGACTACTAAGCTGACTGGTTGGCCGCAAGGAAAGGAAAGGAAAGAGTTAAAGAAGACGCAAGGAAGCCAACCGCTTTCTAGAAGAACGCCAGGCGCTGAAGGAGCAAGATAGAGGATACCCAGGTAGGTAGGTGGGTAGGTAGGTAGGTAGGTAGAGGAGCTGCCTCAACCCGCCCCCCGAAGGAAGAAAGAAAAAAACGACGCTCAACGCTGTTCCTCGCCGCAAAGTTCGCCCACCATGGTCCCTAGGTAGCTATCTAGTACGCATGTGGTTTCCAACCGACGGGGGGGAGAAATCCAACGTTGGCGGAACGGAGCGGAAGAAGACGACACATGCGCTTCCCTGACAGCCTACAAGAGAAATTCCTCGTCGAGCCAGTGCCGGAACACAGTGTGGCCCTCGGCGAGGTTCGGCTTGTCGGGGGCGCGCACGATGATCGCCGCGTGCGAGTGGATGGCGTTGTGGATGTAGACGGGGTACTTGCGCCAGCCGAGCGCGTCCAGGGCCGCGATCATGCGAAATTGGTAGGGTGCGAGAGCCAAGGTGGGGACGGCGTGCTGGAGGAGGGCTTTGGCTTTGGATTTCTCTTGGCCCTGGCTGCCAGAATCGGATTTGGTGCTACTGGGGGAGGAGGGGGCTCGCTCGAGGGTCGCCTCGGACTGCGCGGCTTCTTCTTCGGTGCCGGCGACCAGATACTCGTGGCTTTGGGTGCTGTTCAGGTTCTCGTAGATGTCCTCGACTGCCTCTCTCATCCCCGTGATGAAGAGCGGGACTCGGTAGTTGTCTAGCTGAATGCCTGCCAGCCCACGCTCGTGCAGCCTGATTCTGCGGCTGCTGCGGAAAGACTGGATGCAGGAGTTGACCAGAAAGACAACCACCCCGATGGGAACGCAGAACATCATCGCAAGCCAGAACGGGAGGCGGCCAATGGTAGTCTGACTGCTTCGGATCAAGGAGCCGTAGAGACTCGCACTGGGTTCCTGGGGCTTGAGGGGGACGATGGGCGCTTCTGGATCGACGATGACATCTTCGTAACCCCTCACGTAGTTGATCTTGACCTGGTCAAGGTTTGTGAAGGGGTCCGTCTTAGAGATGCCGGTGGTGTAGTAGGTGGTGCTCAGATCGTTGACGATGTTGGCGTAGAGCGTGCGGCGCTCGAACTTGGCCAGTCCTTTGATAAAGATGCACTTGGGATCTGCCAGGACTTCCAGCAACGGCATGCCCGTGTCTCTGAAGTTGTCGATGGTGAACAGCTGCCGGCCCGAGGTCGAGAGCGTTCGCGCGCCCAGGACGTTCCAGACATGGTTGTGCCAGCCTCTGAGCGGCGTCCGGACACCCAGATGCGGCGTGGCGAAGGTGGTGAAGTTCTAGCAGCGTCAGCATTTGTTTGTGATGTTTTTTAGTTGTTCTGATCTCGGGGATCTAGACACTGCCCTTAACTCCCGTTCTGATCTCGTTCTCAGCACCTCTCCAGGATAAAACCTACTACCGGCGTGATCTTCTCGAAGAACCCTTTGCTATCAAGTAAGCCAACAGCGTACCGGGCGACCAGCCCCCCGAGGGAATACCCAACAAGTGATATTCTTGTGATCTCTTGCCCTGCTAGCGCCAGCTGCTCCATCTCCTCCTCGATCTCGTGGCAGACACGCTCGCCGCCTCGCTCGATGCCATCGTACGTGAAGCTGCCGCTGTTGCGCTTCGCGACCAGAATGTGCAGGCTTTCCTTAGGATGCTTGTCCCGAAGAGACGCGGCATGACTTTCAGATGGTTTGGGTTGCCCCACAAGCTGTATTCCCTCGTCAGCGCGAACTGGCCCGACGTTGATTCGACTCCACCGTACCCATGAACCAGCACGCAGAGGTGCTGTGCTTCACGACTGCCACCGGTGTAATCCATTGCTGTAGTAGTCGATAGGAAGACCCGGTCCAAAGAGGAGAACGAGAAGGGGAGCAATGTGACGGTAGGCCGCGGGCGATTGACGTCTACCTCGAACCGTGTCGAGATAGACGGCTGACAGTGGAAGGGCGAGCGCTAGATTTGGCTTGGGCGCGTGTCGGGCCGTGGAGCCCGTGGATGCCGTGCTGGGTGGAAGCTTGTATTGTATTATACTGTACTGCGCTGTAACCATCGACGATAAGACGTGCAAGCAAGGACAGGCAAGAATCAGAAAACCCTAAATAAAGCGTGAAGGCGAAAGAGTTGTTGTGAATGCGGCTCAGAGAGAAAAGATAGAGAGAAGGGAGGAGAGAAGGCAAAGAAATGGTCGGTCGACAATGCCACTTTCTCTCCAACAACAAAGAAAAGATAGCAACACCAACCAACCAGTACAATCGAATTTCTGTCATGGTAAATGGCAATAGAAACACAAGGAAGGAGAAAGCCGACACGACACAGAGCACAAAGATATCGTTCTTGGAATTTCACATGCTTCCCAATCACTGACCATATCTCGAGATTCTGTATGTAAAAGTATCTTTATAGGCACGACAGACGGATCCAGACGAGGAAAATGCGGACCTCGGTCTTGGAACTTTCCGTGGAGACTTGATGTATGCGGTATCACAGGATCACAGGTAGATAGGTACGATTGGCAATGCCAGATGCTTCAATACAAGCACATATAACAAATGTCCTCAGCCACGCAGTTCATCAACTGCCGCCAATGCAACTCCGGCCGCCTCGTCTCCCAACCCAGTACCCTCTCCTCCTCCTCCTCCTCCTCCGGCCTTATCATCTCCAACACACCCCTTCTAGCAAACACTCGACCTCTCCAACGCCATCGTCGCCCCAGGCTTCCTCGAGTTGCCGACGAACGGCGCCCTTGGCTTTCACTTTGCCCACTTCGCCGACGACAGCGGCCCAGCAACCTACCAGGCCGGCGTGCAGAAGCTCGCCCGCGACCTCCCTTCCACGGGCGTCACGGCCTTCTACCCAACGATCCCGACCGTCTCTCCGGCCATCTTCCAGCGCGCGCTCCCGTTCTTGAGACCGTGCGATGGCTGCACGTGGAAGGGCCGTTTCTCGCATCAGCGAAGAGAGGCGCCCGCGATGAGCGGGACATGCGTGTTCCCGCCGCTGCCTCCGTAGAATCCGTGTACGGGCAAGAGAATCTCGAGAACGCCATCAAGCTGGTGACGCTGGCGCCTGAGCTCACGCGCGCGCTAGAGCATGTCAGGACGCTGAGGCGCGAGTGTGGTGTGCGTGTGTCGATGGGCCACAGTGCCGCGTCTCATGAGGAGGGAGTGGATGGTGTTGAGGCGGGCGCGACGCTGATCACGCATACGTTCAATGCGACGAAGGCGCCGCATCATCGGGAGCCGAGCCTTGTTGGTAAGAAGCCTCACTCAAATGTACCGTTCCGTTCGTTGTACTCTGCTTCTGAGTGTGGATGGAGAAAAAAAACACGTACCAATTGTGTTGTGCATGAAGGGCTCATCTCTGATCTTCGCCCGTCCGTACTTCTCCATGATAGCTGATGCCATCCACGTCCACGCCCGCGTCGTCGGCATCGCATATCGCTCCTCTCCTTCCCACTGCATTCTCATCACAGACAGCATTGAGCTTGCCGGCCTGCCAGATGGTCTCTATCCAGGCCACGCCCAGATCCCTCTCAACCCGCTCAAGGCCGGAAGCCAAGTCACTATTGAAGGCCCGCACACTTTGATCGGCACATGTATCGGGCTGGATGAGTGCGTGCGGAATCGGATCGCGTGGGCAGAAATCCCCGTCGAGCAGGCTGTCCGGTGCGTGACGGAGAATGTAGCGGCTGCGGTGAGGCTGGAAGATAGAGGTGCCTTGGAGATTAATCTTGGACGAAAAGGCGATTTTGTGGTGCTGGGTGAGGGTGGCGAGGTAAGGGAAACTTGAATAATGGGGGAGAAGGTTCGTTGGACGGTGTAAATGCTTGTTGGACACGACACTATCTTTACTCTATCATGATTTGTTGCCCAAGAGCTTATTGAAGCATCTGCATGCATCACTTGGGCTATTCTCAGTCTCACCAGCAAGGAAAAGGAATCCCTTATCTGGACTGACACCTTCGGGAAAGAAAGTTGAGAACGGTTCCGTCCACAGCATTTATCTGCTCAAGGATGTTTCATGCACAAGTATACATCAAATAACAAATAGGAATACACAGAAAATTCAGAAGCAGATTGCGGCCGTTCTCGAGGGTTACTCGTCTACGCCTAGATGGAAGGAATTGGGAATTGCCAGACCTGAGGCTCGCCAATAAGCACCGGAAAAGTAATATGAAATGATTAAAAACGGAAGAAAAGGTGTCGTTAACCATAAAGGAAGTTTGAGCAACTTGGGACCTTGTAACTTACTCTCTCGTCTTGCACAGCTTAAGGTCGGTGAGATAGAGCTTTTGCACCTCGATTGCGAAGCTATCATACGCATCTTTCTTAGTCTTCTTATGTCTTTTCAATATAACTTCGTGAACCACCTATTACCGGTGGAAATCAGTCCGTACAAATTGCTAGCTTTGCAATCGTTGCTGTGACGATTGAAATTCCGCAGTGTATGCAGGTTTGGCAAAAGCGGAAGTCGGGTGCTTTTCGTCCTATGAACTTTCTGGCTTCTTTGGTACGGCTAGCCCTAGAAAAGCACGTTTCTTGCACTTCTCGAGAGGCAGCTGCATGCTCTTGTCGTAAACAGCTTATGCATAGGGCTTCAAGTGTCCATTTTTATCGTATCTTGCCTCTGCTCGTAATCAGTACTGTTTCTACGCAAAGCCTACGGAGAAAACTAGGAGAAAACTCACTGAAAAACGTGTAACTCAGCGTGACCTGCTCAATGCCGCGCATATTCGGATCATTGACAAAATCCGGATCGATGTAGAAGAAAACGGGCATATCCACCGTCTCCCCAGCATTCAGCCGCTGCTCCTCAAAGCAGAAACATTGAATCTTGGAGAAGTACGGCGCCACCTGCGCCGGCGTCACGCTGTACGTCGCCACCCCGATGATGTCGTCGTCCGACCGATTCGTCGCCGTGTAGAAGGCCAGCGCTGTCTCGCCGGGAAGGACCCGCACCTCGCGCTGCTGAGGCACGAACTTCCAGGGCATCACGTCCGAGACGGACCCGTTGAAGGTGATGCGGATGCGCTTCGCGGTCGTGACAGGCTTGAGGCGGGCGGAGGGGTCACCGCCGTCGTCGGTGCCGCCGTGGCCGGGGGCTTTGATCGGCTGGCCGCCCCATCCTGTCGTTTGGCAGATCTACTTCTTCTTTAGCTGTCCGTTCGAGGAGCTGTATGCGTGCTGGGATCAACGGACCATCTTGTACATCGGCACTGAGCCGTAGGAGAACGCCACCGTTCCCAGAATGACACTAAGGGCGTAGTATAATGTCGAGATGTTCTTCTGCGCAAATGGCGCGCGCAGTTGCTCCATGGTCGGGGCAACATTGACCTGGGGCTTCGAGGAGTTCGATATCGGTCTGCTGCTCGAGGGATGCCTCGAGAAAGGCCTGGAGAGGTTGCGGCGGGCGGCTTTTGTGCATGATGAGCAGACCCAAGCTGCGTCTTTGCGGACGAGGCCCGATAGTGATCTTGGAAAGCTGTTCATTGCATTTGTTGCAATCTGAGTGAGTTTTTCAATTCATCGTTCAAATGTTCCATGTTGAAGGACGTTCGGCGAAATTATAACCCGTACCCGATGATAAGCTACTGACAACGGGATGGAAAATTGATTGGCCGATCATGTGCCTTTTACTTCAGAGCTTTTGAATAGTTGGCAAAATCAAATCAAATCAAAGTGCGAAAGAAATGCGAAGCATGTATATCAAGCCGATGATAGATTAGGTAAACGACTATGAAGTGAATTGAAAGTGCTCTGATAGGCCAATTACTTCTCTGTCTGACAGCACAGTAATGACCCTGAGCCCCCACTTGAGAATAGTACCCTGAACATACAGTACTTAGAGCAAAGACAATCAACAATCAGAACTGCCTAGGACATTCATAACCTCTTTTGCATTCATTCCCTTAAATGTCTAGCCATTCTGCTAGTTTTTTAAAAAATTAAATTATTTAAGCTACTGTACTACCATTTGTTTATCAAAGCGTAGACCTTTCATTAGTGCTTTCACCACCAGAACACGAAATACCACCCGGTCATCCATCTCCTTTGCCTTACGTTGTTATGCATACATATGTTATTTTTCAGTTCAAGTCCGAGTTCAAGCCGTTTGTTTACAAGTAGGAGTAGGAGCCTGTGGATATGCGTTCTAACCACTTTAGGAACTAGCAGTAAGTCACGAGGAGCCTGTAGTCGCAGACCACCTTTCACTCCTTGTAATTCTCTCTCCCCCATAGCTTCTATCAGGTGTTTCAGGGGAGACAGCCAACCTGCGCAGCTCCTGAAACTGGGACTCCACAATATCGCACATCTATAGTAATTGATTCAAGTGTGCTGAGGCAAGTATACTTACAGTACTACAGTACTGTAGCTTCATGCTTCCAGTCTACAATAGAGCTCGGCGACGAAGACAATCAATCCACAGGACATTCGTGTAATCCACGGCAGCCCTGGGGTATCATGATTAAACTCCGAGTATCTAATATCAGCTTTCTACTGTGTTAGTTCTTTCAGTGACAAGTAAACGTGTTTCGAATTTCAGATGTAGAGATGTTTCCTAATTAGGCATTCTGCTATTGTTCTCATTTCATCCATTCGCATTCGTCTGTCTACGAGTCTTACAGTCTATCCAAGAGGTTAAGATACTCAGATTAATGTACATAAGCCCGAAATAGTGGCTTTTAGCTTGAAGCTGAGTTCCAGTTTACAGGCTAATGAAAGTAAGAAGGAGCAACTTATCATCTAAACCCTTGAGATTTGGACGAACAGCAACGCTCGGCCTCTTTAGCGATCTACTTCCCCAATATCGTTGGAGTTCTACTATTCTCACCAGGAGAATTTAGAAAAGTACTGTCTAACGGATCCTGATACGGAGTAATCCTGATGATCACCCTATGGAAAGGGATATCGGCGACGAAGGTCATATCGTGACCAGGCCTTGGCATTCACGTCCGGCAAAGAGAAAGCCATCATCAATGGCGAGAACCAAGAAATTGAAGCCGGTGATCTAAAAGGCATTCCTACTGGGTGACAACACCAGCTCATCAATATCGGCGACACTCTCCTGGTCATTTGGCTATCAGTATCTGAGAAGAGTGAGGATATGAGAAATGGCTGATTGGTGTCCAAATCTAGTATATGACTTATTCACCGGAGGAGTACAAATGTATATCTGTTCGTTATTCGAAGGAGCTGGGTGCCAATGAAAAGGGGTAAGGTGTATGTTTCTTTTTCAAATTCTCTCGCATGGACGGCAGCCAGGCTAGGCACGAAAATCAAACCGAGTTCTGCGTTGTCACACTCGATGTTATTCATCGCATCAAACCCTGGCCAATAAAACGTTCAACTTTATGCTATATACCAAATAACACAGATTTTTCATGCACGCTGTGTAGTAAGCATCTGGGTGTTGCGGCTATTATGGGGTGCCGCTTTCCCAGCCAGTTACAGCGTGGCGCGTTCGCAAATCATCATGATATTCGAGGATTATTGTTTATATTTGACGTTAAGAATATTCTTGAGTCGAGAGACATGTAAGATAGCAGCCAGTCAAATCCTGCTGAACAAGTTAAATTTTCCATGTGAGGGGCACTCGCTGGCTAACTACAAGTCAAGAGAAATGTATATAACCTGCAGCAACCCGCCCTGTATCTACACTAGACATTCAACCACTCTATCCAGTATATCTTATTCTCACCTTCTTATCATGACGAACTCCCCAGAACAGAAACTCGCAGCTCTGCAAGTCTTGATCGCCAAACACCGACACATTACACTCGCAACGCCATCCTCTCCCAACTACGCATCTCTACGTAAGATCTTCGCCCGTGACCAACACGCAGTTCCCCTCGCCATCGTGCGGCCACAGTCCGCCGCGGACGTCTCTCTCCTGATCAAATTCGCAGTCGCTACATCCATCAGCTTTACTGTCCGAGTCGGTGGTCACAATCTCGCCGGCGCATCGTTCGCACAAGATGCTCTGGCAATCGACATGCGCGATATAGCATATACCAACATTGCCGCTGATAAGAAGACAGCTCGCGTGGGAGGGGGGATCTTGCAGCTTGATCTTGCTGTGGCGCTGGAGAAAGAGGGGCTAGCGACGCCTCTGGGGATGATTGCTAGTGTGGGTTATGTTGGATGGGCGACTTACGGTGGCTATGGCCCGTTCTCTAATCGCTGGGGTTTGGGCTGTGATCAGATTGTTGGGGCGAAGGTTGTCAATTCCGAAGGGGAGATAGTGGAGGCCGATGAGAGACTGTTGAAAGGGCTGAGGGGAGGCGGGGGTTTGTTCGGAGTTATCATCGAAGTGACGATCAAAGTCCAGACACTCAAATCTGTAAGTTCTGGTCTGTCTGGATGGTTTTACATGTTGGTGTCTGACTCTTAACAGGTGTTGGCGGGTGCTCTCATCCTGGCTTCACATGACTTAGCTACGACCTTCAAAGACTTCAACGCTGTCTATCAAGACATCTCGGTCCAGGGGCTGCCGTCTGAGCTTGTATTGCAGCAAATTGTCATGAACTCACCAATGGGCAGAGCAATGGCTGTCTCATTCATGTGGAGTTCCGATGACATAGAGCAAGGTCGAGCCTGGCTGGCAAAGACAGAAGCGCTGGCTCCTGTCGCGATGAATACCGTAGCCGTCTCTACTATTCCTGACGTGCTGCGGGCCAATCTTGCCCTGGTACCCGAGAGCATACATGGCGCAAGCTGTACGCACAATCTGAAGAGGGTCACTAGCGAGGTAGCTGTGGTGATTGGAGAGAGTTTCGCGGGCATGAACGATAATGCTGGCTGTATGTTCACGATCCATGAACTCCGAGGGGTGTCAGCCGCTGTCAATAAGGACTCGGTGTTTGGCACTCGGGAGCCCCATTTCATGCTGGAAATCCTTGGTAAGTGCATAAAAAGCATGACAGGTTTCTTGGAGGGGGGTTCGAGATAGGAACTGTACTGATGTGTACTGATGCATCGAATAGGTTATTCGGCTACAGTCGAGAACAAGAACGCCTCTATGGCATGGGCGGAAAAGACCTGGGCTAGAATCGCCCAGACAGACCCAAGCAATCTGCTCCCTGGAACTTATATCTCACTGGACCGTCCAGCATCAGATACCGCCCCTGTACCCCTATCGAGACTCTACGGCTCCAATCACGAAGAACTTCGAGCTCTCAAAAAGGAATTTGACTCCAATAATGTCTTTTCGTTGGCTATTCCCTTACTGCAGAATTACTCTTAGAAAAAGTCTCGATGGAACATCAGCCAATTTCCATTCTCATCTTGAAGAAGCGGTTTAGAATGCACCAATTTCATGGGTTTCTCTTTCTTGAAGCTTTTTGATCACTATCGTTATTTTGATCTCCCCTGCAAGAAATTTAAGGAGATACTCCATCATCCACATATCCTCTGTAGGCATGTTTTTGCACATCCCCTGTATCGACCAACTGTTCGGATCCGCGTGTGGCGCTAGCGAAGTTTCCAGCGCATTCAAAGCCCACGGTGAAAGGAGAAGAGCTTTCAGAAGAGAAACCACTAACCCACGGAACTATCCTAGAACTACCAGCGCCATGTACCCACCAAGCAGAGTCATCGTTGATGAGTTCCAGACACGAGATGCTCTGCGAAAGCAGCGCCAAGCCAACAGGCTCGCTGGCCTGGAGCAGCTTCACCAACGTCTCTGTTAACCTGTGAAGCACCGACACGATCTTCTGCTCGATCGCCGCGCTCTTGTTGCACCCGCTCGCGATCAGCCTTTAGTTGAGCAGGATATCCTCGGCGGCAGCTTCGTAGGGGATCCGAGCATCGCTGTCGGGCTCACACTGATGAGATTTCGCGCAGCTGAGGATGGCATCCATGTCTTGGGTTGCCAGGCCCATGAACTCCGAGTCTCCAAGCTGGAAAACATGAGGTCTCGATCAGTCTATGTAAGGCTTCGCGAAGGTCAGTGCCGCGAGCACAAGAGGCAAATGAGACATTAGTTTTCCGGTAAAATGAGGCTACTCATTCGCAACGGCCCAATTCTACACATACCCCACACTTCGCATGGCGCTTGCCGAGTCTCACGATACCCTGGCACAATTCATACGTCTCGATTTGTTTCCTCGCCGGCGCCGCGGCCCCTGAAGTGCACGAGGCCAGCCAGTGGAAGTGCGCCAGGACCACAGCCACCAGAAACAGCGGCTCCTGAGCCTGGCGCTCCACATTCGCGAGCGCCTCATGTTGCAGTACCACGGTCTTGTCGAAGCAAGATTAGGCGTAGCGAGACAGCGAGACGTCGCTGGGCGTCAGGGCCTGGAGGTTCAGCGCGGTGATACCGAGCATGGCGTGGAGCACGATCTTGAAGGCGAAGGCGATCTGGGGATGTCAAAGCACCAGATCGACTCGAAGATGCTAAGCTGGGGGTCGCGGACTTTGAGACAGGCGCATTTCGCGTGGTGGTGCATCAAGCGCAGTTCTAGGAGGTTCGAGGAGCTGACGCCGGATGGGGTGGTGGAGAGAGTCTGGTTCAGGAGGGTTCGGGATGGATGGGATGGTGCTCGCTTGTCGTGCTTGCAGTCGTTCTTGCGTGGGATAGCGTGTTATAGCAGGACGCAGAATCAACATGCTTCTTCCTGGAATTCGAGCACGGATATGCTTCGTCGCATTTTTGTCGCATCTGTCAGAACTCTGCGCCGAGGGGAACAAGAGTCCAGCTTGATCCTACTTTGATCTTCCGCTTCTAGTATTGGCTGCATCCCTATCGAGGTCAGAGTTCTGTTCTTGCTAAGCTTCCCTTTCTCGAAGTGGGCCCGAACAGAGGTACCTTGGTAGACGTTTTTTACGGCTTCCTGTACGTTTTCGTTGCTGTAGTTCCTGGATCTGAGGAGGATATGATAGCAAGAGGTTCTGACATGTTATCAGAATGCCCTGAGAGGGCTCTGGAAAGAGACGGTCACACGTTAACGGAGATAGGTGCTGTAGATATGTAAACCGTAAGCTTTGAGAGATCTATGCGTGATTTAATCAAGAAGCAGGTGAACCTGAGTCTCGCACGTGATTTAAGATACTGGGATGTACGTACATGAAACCGAAAGATCCTGAGGCGAAGCTATCTATTGCTCTCCTGATAATCAAGCAGGAACTATAGTCTGAATGCGCAAAAAAGTGAACTTGGCACGTTTCCTCCAGTCTTACATACAAATAGTAACTCGGGTAGATTTCTCACCCCGTGGAAGACAGTGCAAGCTGCCATCTATGTGTTTTTCTTTCGTTCAACGGCAACGGGCTACCTGATTTGTCAACTAGATGACTATTGAAAAGGACGAGATAGGAAAAAGTGAAAATTACTTGCAGAGTAATGCGGTGCATGTCCATGCCAAGGAGCCAAGCCCGTACCTGCCCATGTAGCTCTGAGACTGATGACAGGAATACAAAAATCAGGTCATTAATCTCATGTAGTGTTCTAAGTTAGCGTGGCTCTTCATCTTATATTTATTGAACCAGAGGCGAAGGAAGTAGGTAGACACAAGATTTTGTCCAAAGGAAACTAAAAAGGGGCTGCCGGGTAAAACCTCGCTTAACCTCAAGATGTAAACAAGCGAATATAGATCCCAGCAATACGCATTCTGCAAAAGTAACAACAGAGGAAAGGGGCCGACTTGACGCACCTGCCATGTTCGACGCCGTCACACCCAGATCCGATGCCCACCTAGTAAACACAACTTACAATCCTGGCTGTGTGATTAAACCTGGAGTCTTCACCACAAGTCACGCACACAGATTCATGCACATGGAACCACGAAAGAAGAAGCTTCTTATTCCTACAAAGCTGATATACATCTGATATCAAAGTACAACCCCAACGTGGGCGAAGCCGACTCCTCCCATCCGAAGTCTAAAAGTCCGATGCAAGATACGCCTTCCTGGTATGCAAATGGGATCGAGAGGCTGCGCAATGCAGCTGGAAACATACGATAACAACAGGCAGAAGTAGTGAATTGTGCCGAGAGAAGCTTGAGCCATGATCCGAGTCAAATCATTAAAGCGGCGGGAAAATTAGATCCTAGTTCGTAGAACTAGAGGCCTGGCAAATAGCACCAACGAAATAATCAGGATCTCGCAGATAAGGTGCCTCACCCCTCGAAGTTGCAGTATCAAGAAGAATGTGAAGGCTGCCCTTGAAGACCACGGCCTGGAGGTGTGGGGGCAATTTGATTCTTAGCTTTCTTCAGTTTTGAATCTTTTGCCTTGGTCTGTGCTCCAGGTGGTGTTTACCCTCCTTCTGTGCTTTGTTCTCCTTTTTCCTTCGCTTTTTTTCTGCCTTTGATGGTCTCGGCTTCTTTCCTCTGGGGGGATTTGGCGCCTGGCTATCAGATAGCCCTCGATTTATCTGTTTGCTTCCTCGGACTGGATTGCCATCGCTGTCCATGTCAAGAGCGATAGGGTCGTTCGCACGGCCAGTTTCTGCAGCCGTTGAAAGTCTCGCCCGAATTGAATAATCAATGCCAGCAGAAATAGGACGGTTCTTGCTGGTGCTATCAACGTACTTGAGCAAATTGGCTTTCGACCAAGTCACACCCCCCGAGAATATCGGGCCACGTTGCAGACCGCAATCTGGTCCGTAGTGACCGCTCAAGCCACAGTTGTAGCAGTTGACAGGAATTTCATGGACCTTCAAAATCTCTTCGGATTGAGAATCGAAGCTGCGCCAGATTGTATGACAACGCGTATCGAGATGGCCTGCCAAGCCGCAAAGGTCGCAAGACATTTCGGACCTTAGAAGTGATAGCTTTTCTGGGCAAGCGGCTACCTGATGGCCGATTTCTCGGCATTTCGAGCATCTCTTTTTACTAGGACATGTAGAGTCTGAATGAAGGCCAGTGATATCGCAGGTCTTACATACCATGTAGGGACAAGAGGAGTTGTTGTGGCCGGTCCTCGAACATGCAATGCAACGCTGAGTTGTCATGTTGAATGACGGGAAATACTTTCGTTGTAAAAAGAGTTGGGCTTTCTGTAGGCCAAAATCGATCCCTTCTACACCTACGGGTGCCTCATCCGTTTCAATCTCGAATTCGTTATGTGAACTCTCCGTGCTGGTTGTCTCAGGAATAGCTGCAGCGTAGGCGTTACTATTGGGCGGAAGCAAGTCCTTCGCAACTGCTTTTGCAGCATCAACTTCAGTGGCATTCAAAGCTTTTGCAGTAGAACGGCAGTAGTTCAACAATGGCTTGCCGAACTTTAGACCATGCAGGTGTTGGTAAAATGTAGTCAAGTACATGCCAAAGGCTCCTCTGAGCTCTGCCCAGCCAATAGAAGCCCAACTATTGCGGTGGACATTCAAGAAAAGAGGAGCGAACACTTCGAAAGAAAGCTCGTCGATCTTTAAAGGCTTACCAGATGAATTGAACAATTCTGAAAGGATCCATCGACCCTTCGCGTTGTGATACACCACCTCCTTGGCTGGCATTGCAGCATAGAAGGTCCGACCCTGCGAAATGTTCGCCTTTATCTGCACTTCATCTTCCGACAGGGGGAATCTCAATGCGATAGCAGCTTCAGCTTGCCGGGTGTTTTCATGAAATTGCTTCTCGTAATCCCGTTTGTACCGAGCGTACGGGTCAGGAGCAATAGATTTCAAGACTTCTGGCTTCGGTAATTGAGATTGAACCGATGCCATCTGACCCGACACAGCTTTGCCGCTAGGAGGTACGTGGTAGACATCTGAGGGGTGTTGGGCATCCGCCGCTGCTGCTCTCTCTGTAGCTGGCTCGAGTACCCTGTTTTGCACGTTATGATGTTCTCGCAAGTCACTGTGATACTTGGCGCGTCCTCTAGGGCTCAGATCCCGAAACCCGGCATCGCTTAGTATATGGAATTGAGCTGACGAAGCCTGACCCGGCATGACCTGGCCTTCAACTTGTGATTGCAAGCTATTTGAGAAATTATCGGAGGAATTCGCGGTTCCGCCTCCGGTGATTATTGCCTGATCCTCGTGGACATGGGGTTGATTTAATGGGTGAACTGCTGCGTCATTTGCAGCTCGTCTAGCCGCGGCTCTAGTCATTCTCTTCTGGCTCGGCTCAGGGTCGTTAGGAGGGTTTGATTGCTCCTGGGAGATTGTGGTCACCGGCGCGCGGGACGCCTTTTTGCGTGCTTTCAGATAGGCATAGAGTGCCTGTTTGTAGCGGCTTCTCTCCTCCGCCGTGAGATTCGACTCCTCTTTCCTACTAAGCTTCTCAAAGGGCTCGAACGATCGAGCAGGTTGAGACATGTTTCCCGAGGGTGCGAGAGAGTTGCTACCATTGGTAGTCTCAAGAAGCTCCGAAACTGTGCTGCTCAGCACCGGCGTCTGAGGTTTGCTCCCGAAAGATGTTCGTAGCCCACCCGAAACTCCAGAATTCCACGAGCGAGGTACGGCTGAGGCCGACCGAGAACCAGACGAACGAGGAACATCTGCAGGCTGGGCAATGTCTTCCTTCTGGCAGGCAACGGATGTATTGTCTACCAAGTGGGATGGCGACTGCGGCTCCGTGCTGGGAGCCACAGCCTTCTCCAGCTGTATGGAGACCAATGCTTGTCCAGCAGCGGCTGGTTGTTGACTGGCACCAACCTTCGAAGGTGAAGGGATACCGGTCAACAAGCCTTCCTCTGCGGGGGAGATTTCCTGATGGTCTTTGAGCCGCTTGCGCGATCTCTGCTCATCTTCTGCTCCGTAGACACCATCCGCTCCGCCAGAATCTTGCCGAGCCCGCTTCCCGCCCGCAACTTGTGTCCTCGAGTCCTCGGTATTGTCGTCGGTGGGTACGGCCAGGCCAGGCTCTGCAGACCGGGGGATAGGCAAAGCGATCTCGTTGCTGCGGATCGCAGGTTCCTCTCGCGCATTGCTCACTACCGCGCTGGCAGGCTCTTGCTGCGCATCCGCCATGTCGGCTGGTAGATTCAATGGCTGTCCATGCGCGAACTCGAGACGCGATGTGATGGGAGAGGAAGTGAGTGAGGAGAAAGCAGCTAACTACAAAGTTAGCCCAGGAGCAAAGGAGGTCTAGACCTGGTTCGGTCAGAAAAGTGCAGAGCGAGATCAGGCAAAGCGTGCTTTCGCGCCTGGTGTGTCTCCTGCTTGCGTGCTGTTGCGGCTGGATGCTGCGTTGTGTTCGATGCCTTCGCGGCTTGAGGTCGTATGAAGTACCTACGGTAGGTAAAGGAAGTGAGTGATGTGAATTTAGAAATTGAAGTTGAAGTTGAAGTCGCCGGGGTTTTTTGGCGGTGGGGCGAGCTTCGTAATCCTTGCCGTGCGCGCTAGACCGTATGCGGCGACCAGAGACCCCGAGCTGCATCTTGCGATTGACATTCGTTCGTTCATCATTCATTCTTTCATTCTTCATTGCTCGACCTCAACAACGTCTCCCACGTCCCAAACCCACGCCCTCAAAAAGCAGGCACTGGCTCAACTGGACTCGAACTCCATCTATCGCCCTCTCAGACACATCCACCAACGCCCTCGTCCAGCTGAAACGGCAGCAACAGCAGCACTGGTAAGTCCCTCCCTTGCTCCCAGCTGCCTCGACCCATGATCGACGGTCCTCACCCGCCAGCCTACCTACCTACGTACCCTGGGCACATGTGCTTCTCCCGTACTGCGTTTGCATTTCATTCACAAATGTTGGAGAGCAGCCAGCTGACGTCGTTGCTCCTGTCCCAGAAATCAGGAGCCTCTCCGCGGCTTGTTAGCGGCGCCTCCACCTCGATCTATCACCAAACCCTTCTCCATCAAAGAAACGCTTCCGAGAGCGTCCCCGGCCTCCACCATTCTTCCCTCACCCACCGCCAAAGTGTCTTCTCCGATCCTCCTCCCTCGCACCGTCTCCTACGACGCGACCTCGAAACCCCCACGTCCGAGCGGTCCGTACAGAGCCATGAACGAACAACAAAAGGTCGGCAGGAGGCGGCGGTCGAGCAGTCTTCTGTACCAAGAACCGCCAGAGACGATGGAGCATATGAGTGATCAAGCAGCACTGCCAAACCTGAACGCCAACTGGGTAAATGCAAAGGGTCAGTGGTTTCTCACATGGTGGTTGTGAAATTGACAAGCATCTCGAAGCTCCGTTTGTAGCTTCACATTTGCCCGCCCATTCGGCTCTTATAAATGCTGACTGACCTGCTTTCCTACAGGTGCATGGACGATACATGTAGTACTCATCGCTTCCCTGAAGGTTCTCTTTGACATAATCCCGGGGGTATCGCAAGAGACATCTTGGACCTTGACCAACATTTCCTACATGTTTGGCTCATTTCTCATGTTCCACTGGGTACGAGGTATCCCCTTTGAGTTCAACGCTGGCGCATACGATAATCTCAACATGTGGGAGCAAATCGACAACGGCGCCCAGTACACTCCCGCGAAGAAGTTCCTTCTCAGTGTCCCGATCGTGCTGTTCCTACTCAGCACACACTATACACATTACGACCTCACATATTTCAGCATCAACTTTCTAGCTGTTCTGGGGGTAGTGATACCAAAACTTCCATACGTAGGTCGTCGCCTCTCTTGGAGCTAGATCCTTGCTAATGTTTGTGTACAGAGCCACCGCACAAGGGTGGGCTTGTTCTCTGGCGCGCCGGAAGATAGGTAGCACAGGTATGAATGGGTCAATGAATAGCGTTTGTGCGATATATTGAGTCCGCTGTCTTTTGAGAATGACTTCAGAGAACCCACAGTGGCAGAAACGGTCGACGAGAGGTGTATCTAGAGAAGCGGATAGGAAGCGGTCTTGGCTACATCAAGTTAAAGCTTTGGGGATGACCCACGGTCTACGGTGGATCTTTCTCGCTAAGCACCTGGAACGTTCGAGTGTCTGCATCATCAACCGTGGCTGGAAGATGCTGCTTGTGTTGGACATTCGAGTAGGACATTCCTGCAATTCGAAAACTACAAGTGTACAAAAAGTATCAGGAAGAGGTGTCAAGCTCAGCGACATTTTCTACTCGGCTTGATATCTCGCTTCGGAGCTTCTTCCAGGTAAAAATCCCCAGCTTA
The DNA here is from genome assembly GCA_009599575.1 of Blumeriella jaapii. Lineage (NCBI taxonomy): Eukaryota > Fungi > Ascomycota > Leotiomycetes > Helotiales > Drepanopezizaceae > Blumeriella > Blumeriella jaapii. Next base: position 325,829 of record VWND01000064.1, read on the forward strand.
GCACGTCTCCAATGCCCTGCGGGAGGCTTGAGGTTGCGCAGTTTCACTGCCCCCTCCAGACGTTAAATAATATCATCATCAACATCATCATCATCATCATCAACATCAACATCATCATCATCATCATCATCATCATCTGGGTACTAGTACTCGTCCCAAGATACAAACAGCTCTCGCCCGGCCAAATTCCAGTCATCATGACTAGACTATGGCCTTGTAGCGTCAACCCACGAATAGTACTCGTCCCAAGATACAAACAGCTCTCGCCCGGCCAAAATCCAGTCATCATGACTAGACTATGGCCTTGTAGCGTCAACCCACGAATAGTACTAGTCCCAAGATACAAACAGATCTCGCCCGGCCAAAATCCAGTCATCATGACTAGATCATGGCCGTGTAGCGTCAACCCACGAATAGCCTATGTAAGCGATGAAATCTTTATTCTCACCGTAACGGGTCTTAGCCCAAGGCTAGATTAGCCCATTCAGCCGAGTATAAAATCTGATCTTCGCCCTCTCCTCTTGCTCTCTACTCTCAATCATCTGAATTTTCAAGTTTTCACTCTCACTTACCCAAGTCAATCACTATCCGCCATTCAAAATGCAATTCAAAATGCAATTCATCATTACCATCCTGGCCGTTGCGGCCCTCGCCGTTGCAACACTCGCTGCTCCTGTTCTCCCCCAGACTACTGTCGGTATGGCAAGCCAGTGTCCTCTTTCGCACAAACCCATGCACACATACACTTCATACCTCGCTCTGGACTCTGCTAGCACTATACTGACATGAATCACCCAGTTACCACGGTCACCCTCAGGGTCACCGTCACCGTCACCCGCACCGTCACAGTTTACGAACCCTCCTTCCCAACTCCCACCCACTTCACCAAGGGTGGCAAGGTCTTTACAGCAACGGCCGAGCAATGGGTCACTGTGGAAAGCTGGCCACAAAAGTGCCCCATCAGCTACAACCACGCCCTGCCGACTGTCCTGCCCATCGGCCACAAGGAGCCATGGAACAACGAAACTGCTCCTGTCGTCGGGAATCACAGCCCTGGGTAGACCCCCTTACAACTACCTTCTCCAAATTAACGTCGTCTAACGTGAATCATCAGTACGACGGAGGGCGAGCCCGTCTCCAGGCCCGGTCACCTAGGCACCACCACCAACCAGGCCCACCCCTTCGGCACCAACTTCTTCGGCACCAACGTCTTCGGCACCAACCCCACTGTCCCATGTTCCCACTGCCACGGCAAAAACTCCGAGACCGCCAACAGCCCATCGCTACCCTCCAACGGCGCTGCCTCCTCTGGTGCTCACGGTACTCTCTGCGCTGTCGCTGCCGCTGCTCTCTTCTTCTTGTAAGAGGCGAGCTCAGCGCCCGCGATTCCAATGTTCCAGTGCTTGCTTACAATCTATTTTGATACTCTGGGTCGGAAAAGAGGTGCCTCGTAGAGCGGAGTGCTATGAGTACGGTGTTATGCTAGGGAGTATGGTGTTGTGAGGTGTATGGTGTTGTGAGGTAGTTTGGTCCTGTCCTCCCCCAGTTTTTGTGGCAGGCTATCTTCTCTAAAGGAGTACAGATGTACTAGGTTTAGAAGAAAAAAAATCGATTTCCAATTCTCCAGTGAAAATTTTGATATCGTCAGTGAACTTGTGACTGTGGCCATCCGGGCAGGGCGTCTTGACACTGCAGATTTCTACTCTTCGGACAACTCTCTCATTGGGCAGAAGCCAGATTAAAGTCTCAAAATCAACTTCGCACCCTAATTTTGATAAAAATTTGTGTGCGTGGTGGTATCATTCATTACCTTACCAAATGTGACGACATTTCACACTCCATTCGTGTTGATTGGCCCCTTCTGGCAATACGAGACTTATCGGTTTCGTGGTCATCACAACATTAACACAATCGATAATCGACCTCACCGTTTGCTTTATTGGCGCCTTCTAAGTGTATCTGGACCTTGACATCGATTAACGGCCTTGCCTTGAGCACCACCTATCATCGGTGTATCCGACTTTTGGTCTGCAACTTCCTCTTAAAATCTGACTCGTTGTATAAAACTTTTGCCTTCTACCTTAGAGCTAGGGTTCAGACCTAATTACAATGCTTTAAATTGAATTTCAATTGGAGTGGAGTGTATTTTGCTCACGTGATGTCTCACACACTCCCTTCGCTTGTGTCAACCAGTACTTTCACCTAGCATCTGAAAAGTAGAATTAAAAAACTTCACGAAATGAGTTGCAATTTAGAGATCAACTTATCATTAACGTTCGCACATTCTAAAGCATTCCAGACTCTCGAAGCTTAAGAGAAAAAAGTCCCACCCCGCTGTTGGTGGCGAAGTCGACGGTCGGAAAAGTCACAATGCTTAATTCAGTCAGTCCTTGAATCTGTATGCTCTGATGACAAGCCAGAAGATCACTTCTAGATTTGATTTGAGTATCTGTACGATGTGATTTCTCTGATCTACTACGTTGTTCTTCTCAGCCCAATTTTTTAAACGCGTTTAAAAATTGACTTAAAGAATATTTTTCTTCTCCGGTTACTTAACTACCAGATCCATACCAACTTCCGGATCTAATCATCTATCACCGCAATCCATCAGAGAGGTGAGACATTTAGCCAACACTGTGGACTTCGAGTACCTATCAATCGTGCCTTTGGGCAAATGATTTCTTTACGTCCCTAGAGATATCTGCGTCCGCTACAGAAAACAGTTCTTTTATCAACTCGTAAAGAAAATCGCCAAGTCTCAGAAGAAACCCTAACCCTCAATCCTCGATCAAGCACACTTCTTTTGAATCGTCACTATATGGGTATAGATCGTGCTGTGTCCACTACCGTCTTGGAGGTCAAAGCTATGGCATTGCATGCCGCAGTAGCTGTAGGCGCTCGTAATCGAGGAACTGCTACAATCCTCCAGGCAATGGGCATAATTTTGTGTGCCAAACTTGCATGTCACATGCATCAGAATGAACGCTTTGTCTTTAGAAACTGTTAAGCAGCTTCGGAGGGACTCTAGCATCGACGCGTAATGCTCCAGTCATAGACTTCTGGAGGCTAGAACATCAGGTGGCGGTGGCGATGATTCAAGATGATGCTTAAGGTAGGTATCTTTCTTTTCAAGATTCGCTGACCACGATTCTCCGAAGCTACTCGTCTGAAATGCACGCAGGAAAAGACAACGCGACCTTTCCTGACATCGAGTCTCATGCCAATGCAAATGCTTTAGGGCAATAGATTTGCAGCAGGAGAACCGAAAAATTCGGCCTACCTCTTCTTGATCTTTGTTTTGTACAATGTTCCTACCAATTCGCCAGAACAACCAATAGTCAGAACAAAGCATTTGCGAAGAACAGTGAACAATCAAGAACAAAGAATCTCATCCCAAATAGCTTTGTTCAGTCTCCCACAACAAGGAAAATATTCTGGCCTTTTGGCCTGGAACCACACCTTTCACAGGCTGCTAGCCACTGTTCTGTCCTTACAAACAGTCTCATCTTTTTCCTCGATGTTATTTTAAATCCTTTGAACATGGTCTATATAATCTCTACCATGGCACTCCCCTGCCTTCCATCACCAGTTAATTGCTTTCCAAAATGTGCTACCTACTAGAATGCTACTACGTGTCCTGCTCACACTGGGGCGTCTTCCGCAAAGTCGACAACATCTGCCCCAGAGGCAAGCAGCTCGATTCCACTACCGGCTGCTGGGACAACACCATCAATGGCGTTCATCGCGTTGATGACGACACTCTGTGCGAACGCTGCCGATCAAAGACGAGCGCCGATGGTAATGGTAAGCCGAGCGGGGATCGTCTCCCATCGCACACAGCATACAGCAGTAACGATGATTTTTCTCAAGAGAGTATCGACGAGCAGCCACTGACTTTAGGAAAGTGCGCGTCAGTGAGTGACGACGAGTCTAACAAAGGGGAAGATACCTAGGAAAGAGGTGGAGGAGAAGTCGAAACCTGACGAAGATAAGTTGGTAGACTTTCTTTTGCTTACCTTTAGGCAAGTAAAGACGGAAGCTGACTTTTCAGGGTTGTTCCTGGGGATTGGGTTGCGTGGAGAGGGTATAAGACGTGAGTGAGAGCAAGGAGTCAAAGATGATAGTTCTGTCCTTGAGGACGGTGATCAAGCGATGACTTCAATGCTATGCTCACGGTTCCCTCCCCTTTCCCGCTACCTCTTCCTCTCCGCCCAACCCAGATTGTTGTTGCTCCCACTAAACTTTCTTATGGTCTCTGAAAAAGCATTTCCGACTATCATCAACGCCTGTTTATGAATCCCAGATTTAGTTTCCGGTTGTACTTCCGAATCTTCTTGGGGTCTACCTAGATAGGGTTTGGTAAATCTCAACTGTTATTCTTATTAATAGCAAAATCTGCACTTTTCTCAAAACACCGATGATGACTGTTATACCCACATCTATCTCTTGGTAATGGTCAGTCGGTGCTTTATCCCAACATCAAATGAAGCTCTCATCTTGAACTCTCCGAGTACATTTCCTAGGCTACGATACACAGCGGAGCCTCCCAATCAAACTATCTACATCCGTTAATAACCGTTCTCCAAAAAAAATTGTGTGTTCAGTTACATCTCGCTGTATATTCAGGATAATATTCTTTCGTTTCTGCTATATTTTACCAAGCAAGAGTTAACTAACGGTTTCCCCAAGGCAATTCAAACCTAGATATCAAGATCCGCCATAGACTGATATGCCCTTGGGTGTAGCTTCTGAATTCAAAAGATATGTATGCGAGCTGCGACGTGATTGAGAGCTTATAACTGGCACCAAAGATCTTTGTTCGGTTTAGGAATGTCTTTATCTGGACTGCAGAACAATTATTCAGAGTATTAAATTTATCAGAAGTCAGCAGCAGACACGTGCCTAGAAGAACCAACCAGCATCTTACCCAACTGTTAGTCCTCTCTCGCTTGTTTAGATAACTTGCTATATAGCAAAAACGTACAACCAATCTTATTATCCATGTACCTATCAACTTCGACGCCTATCTTACTTAATCAAAGTGACTTCGAAAGCCTTCGACCACACATTCCTAATCCCTCGAGCCTGCACTTTTGAAGCTGAAGTAAATAGCCACAGATGCAGACACCATCATCAATTGGAAGACCTCCTAGTGCAGTTGGTTAGAACGTCTGCCCCTTCCTAAGGGTCAGGAGACGCAGGTTCAAATCCTGCGGAGGTTCCTACCACGCGGGTACACCGTGATTCAGGCCCATACCTGTATTACGCGGTGCCTGTGTGGTTTCTTTTTTCAATTTTTTTGGCGCTTAATTTGAAAGACTTCAGTTACATTTTTTTTCCTTTGGGTGCAAAGGTCGAAACATCATGGTGACGAGTATATATGGTCGTGATATTGTCGATTTCACGGATCTGTTTCACGGGACTTATTTATATGTTGATGAGCACAGCTCTCCTGGTAGACAAGCCCGAAGAAATAGTAGAAAAACAATCAGACACAAAGAGACCATGGTGTAAACCGGAACTGGAGCTGCTGCTCTTGATCAGCAGATCAGATCTAAAAAGATCCTGCTTATCTTATACCGACTGCAATATTTATTCTGGATGCTGTATCTTAAGTATCGTTATGTTTATTATCTTCGAGTGACTGGCGTGCGTAGTAGTATCAACGAAAACTCTTGAAAGGGCGTTAGAAGAATACTTTTAGTAGCCTTCTGACACCACGTACCGACTCTTATCTTGTTTACTTTCCCTCGCTTAAAAACGACTCTGCCAAGCCCCAACAAGCGGCTTTCCTTAGAAACCGAGACTGCGCTCTAAACCTACCAGTACCGCATCCTCCCACCCAAAGAGATTTTCGGAGTTACCATAATATGCATCTCGTGTTGCTTCGACGCGCTTGTGTACCTGACTTTGTCTCCCTATATACTAGGTCGGCGGCTTGTGCTGCCTTTGTACGCTCCCCTGCTGGAAGCCGAGACTCGATCCGAAGACTCGGCACATAGTCATCCATGATCCAGTTGCTAGTAGCTAGAATATCTGCTCGTGAAATGGGCAAGATCTACAGACGGCTAACGAACAGCCCGATCTCAATGTCCCGAAACGCAAACCCCTCGAAGAAACCTGGCTACACTTGGTGACCTGCTTGAAATCTCCGCACTGTACACTGAGTCAATGGCGAAGATGGCTTTTTAAAAATTGCGAGACTGGATCGTGGATAGCTCGATGTCGCGGACGTCGGTGGGGTGTTGATTGAGTCTGCGACGCGGAGAGGAATACTGAGAGGAAGGATGGTCTCGTGCCTGGATCGGATCCGGTTGCAAATTGCTACATGTGTATTGTTAACAGGAATCGGCCGAGTACGCACCAATATTCTTCCGCTCGCTTGACATACTGAGCGTCCAGGATATGCTTGTATAGACCGCGAAATCCAGAATGACGTCGCGCGGAGACCGAGGCAGACAAATAAAAGATGGAGGAACAAATGAAACAACGCTACGGGTATGTACAGTATACAGTACCTGCTACTACTACGTCAGTGCCACAAAAGTTGATACTTTATTGACAGACGATTAGCGGTGAACAGTTCAATGGCGCCTGCCGGGTACGATTTCGATGCTTTTACACATGCGAGTATGTATTAAAGGGAATTGCGCATGCGCGCCTGTACGCAGGCATTAGCTACGTCCAGAGAGATTTCAATAACAGCGACACATGACGGTCCGATGCCACGCGGCAGGTCAACATGTATTGCCGCAGTGTTTCCCACTCTTTTTGCAAGCACGGTATACGCACGAGTGATATAGAGAGTGGATCTGTTTCAGATAGAAATGTCTTGTAAGAAGAACTCTGTTTGCTCGCTTAGAACGGGTGCCTGAAGTATTATGGCTAGATTCCACCGGTATATATATCATCAGTAATAAGGGCTGGGCAATTGGGAGAAACAGGTTATACTCGTTGCTCCTTATGCTGGATACTGAGAACCTCCAAAGAAAATACTTATCACTACGCATGGTATACTAACCTTAACTTCCAATTATTCAACCACTCTCCATCAATACGTGTAAATATCGAACAGCATTTCTTCTTGATGAAGCAATGCAATGAATATTAATCGATGGATCAGGTCCTTGAGAAAAGAACGTACCAGGTAAAAAGAACACGACAGAAATGAGCTTAGAGAGCGGCGTAAATCCTCGATCAGTAGTAGTAGTAGCAGCAGCTGTGCTTGCGGTGTACGAGAAATAAACGAGAGGTGGTTTTTTACTTCTCCTTACGAAACACCGGTTTCACACATAAGCGAGTCGAAACTACATGCTTCGTACTTTGTAACTTCGTTTGATGTTGATGACATGTTTGAGAGTTCTCGCGTGGGAGGGATATGTCAAGTTTCAAGAGGATGGGGACGGTCTGGATGATCGCCTATGGCGGTAGTGCAAAGGAAGGAACACAATTTGACTCGTAATTTTCTAAAGACCCGAGTTTAAGGTTAAGGTTGAGATTATATTGTTTTTTTCTAGGTATCCAAGACACTCTATGCCGCCCCTCGGGGTGCGAGGCCGTCGGCGATGACGATCTCACGGGCTAAATTCAATACCTGTACGCAGTGCTTGGTACGAATCTTTAGCTTTCTCGACTACAATTATCCTTTTCTTCTGCGGCAGAAAAGGATGATTGTATTTGGAATCAGTCTAGAAAGCCAAAATTAAGCAATCGACACGTAGCGACTTCGAGGAGATTTCCTTTGCCGGCGATCCGAGATACTTTTTTACGATTACCCATAATGCTACGATTTTTCAATGAAAGCAGTACAGCGTCGTCGAGTAACCGCTTTACCGATGTAACCGACTCAAGAGCATATTTGAAGGGGGAAAATATGTCGGTGAAGCGAATACGCCGAATAGCTGCAAGCAGCAATTACATCGGCGTAGATGAAAAAACGGTCGAACAACAACTCGGCCTCGCTAATTTGAAAACTCCAAGACACCGCGGAATCACATCCCCGGGATATGCATTTCAAAAAAGCTTTTTCGTCGTAATCGCGGTTGTTACTTTTGTGATGTTGACAAACTTTATGGTGTTTGAAATTATTGAAAGTCATTCCTTAGAAATTATGGAAAACCATTCCGCCTGTAACAAAAGGCTCAAATAGCGGGTCCATTAGCGAAACATCTCTTTTAAATAACTGTTTATTTTTGTATCTCAAAACATCCAGCTTAGCACGTTTCCAATGCCCTACGTGAGGCTTGAGATGGTTATGGCCCTCCAGACGTTCAACAAAATTATCATCCTCGTAAGATATTCATCCCAGGCGAAATAATTACACCCCGAGGATTGGAAACAAGGGTTTCGACTAGGAGAACCAGGGTTTCTGGGGGTAATTAATTTGCCAGAGCCGAAGAACACAGTGTCTTTCAAGATGCATAATAGTACAGTAAATTGCGATAAGAAAAGCAGATGGTTATCGAATCTCCACTTAACTGTAAGAAACTCAAAGCTCAACACGAGTAAGTTGTACTCCATACTAGAAGTAAATCCTGCAAGTGAAAGAAAGAACCCCACAAAACTCGAAAACATTAACTGAACTTCGCAATTTAAACGAAAATTTTTGCGGAGTACTCCATATGTCCAGTAACTACGAAGTAATCTGAACCTGCATCACACCATTACAAGTGCCCCCCAAAAAGAAGAGAAAAACCAAGAAGCAGCCCACGTACTTCTACTGGCGTTGCCATACATAGGAAGCATGTTTTTCTAATTATAATTTCAACAATTTCCATCTCAAAAGGTGGGTAACAACGCTTGCGCCTCAAACTTCTGCTTCGACTTCTAAAGCTACATCTTACAGTGTACATACTACTAGCTGCATTAGCTCATTCGGGTACAGAATCCAAGTCAAAAGCGCGGAACTCTACGATGGAAGAAATGACGATTTGCATGACTCAATTTAGAGTTGGCAATCTGCCCCTCTGCACACGGCCTGAGAAACTCAAACCTCGAGTTTTTGAGTTTGTGTACGCGGAAAGGAAGTCAAAAAAGAACATTGGGTTTAATTTCCGGGACAAGTAGTAATCTACACTGACATGAACATGATGCATTTACTCTGTGTATGTGGACATACGGAGTAGATGATCGCATGCAGAGGATCGACAGCAGGAGTCGGAGGAGAATCATCCCCCCGAGACATGGAACCGTTCGTGAGCAGCCATGGCAAACGCAGGCATAACAGCACCGCACTCACCGCACTGCTCCCGATCCTCGTCATCTTCCTCGGCATCCTCCCACACGCCGTTCTCATCAACAGAGTTCTGCGTAGCAAGTATGGCATCCTCCGAGCCTACCATGACACTGCCCGCTACTTCAGCTCCAGCAGTCGGATCTGTTTGGACATCGTCAGATGGCCCGGCACTTGCTTCTCTTGCCACCAGGTCAGGAGGCACGTCTTTGTCTTCCACTTTCCAGTCCTTGAGTACCTCCTCCTGCCTCTTGAACATGCGGCCGATGTCTCGCCCGCCGCCTTTCCCATCCTCGCTTGCTGTTTCGACCATGTTCGTCACACCGAGATTTATGAGGCTCAAGTTCCACCCTGAGGGGTAAGGGTGGAGCTTGCGGAACATTGGCGTTAGCGTTTCTTGAACGAGCTTCTCAACGGTTGCATCAATGCTGTCCTTGAGATTGAAAACAGAACTGGGAAGAGGTCCGGATCTGGAGATCCGATTGAAAGCCCTTATCCTCGTCCCGTCTGCATTCATAGGAGGTCGTGGTCTGGTTGAGAGACGGACGGTTTTGGGGTGAGCGGTCCATCGCTTCGTGGGTACTTCTGCATCTTCGTCGTCCTCGAGCAAGTCTACGTGCATTCGCTTGATTAGACTGGTGGCAAGTACTCGCAGCTCCTTCAACACTTCTGGAAGTGTATCCAGTCGGACGTACGAATCCTCGATGCTGATTTGAGTTGGCACGTTTTTGGCCTTCTGGACCTCATTGTCGTCGATGCCGTGGATCAGCCCCCAAGCCTTCCCACCGATTCCTCGCTCTGCGCCCGGGCCACCTAGGAGTTTCTCAAGCAGCTCAGGACCCATACCGGGGAAGAGCCGAACGTCACGGACAGTGATCGACTCCTTCGTCCCACCGTAAATCAAACCCTTCTCGCAATCCGCGGGGCGGGAGAGGATGTGATCCCGAATCCGCTGGGACATCCTAAATCCTATACCCGGAATTTTGCCAATGTCGTGATGGTCAATGAACCTTGTGACATTACTCTCTACGGATTCTGGACCATTTGATTGGCAGGTGACATAGGGAGGTAACATCGTCGTTTGTCCTTTTGGCTTATTCAAGTTTCCAACAAGCTTGCTTACCAACTTGTTCGTAGAGATGCCCACGGTTGACGAGTATCCCTTCTCTTCTTCCAACCTCCATCTCAAATGTTGTGCTAGGTGCGATCCAAGAATAAGACGTGTCATGAGGGCGTCATCACTATCGTGCCTCGGGTCGAGTCGGTGAGAACCCTCGGGTGGATAAACATGGCCTGCAATGATCGTTGCGTCGAAAACAAACCCGACGGTCGGATCCTTACGTTTGAGTTGCAGGAACGAGCTGGCAAGGTCGTGCGGGTTCAGAAGATCAACGTTGAAATCCACAATATCGGTTACGTCCATGAACACCTCATCGAAGCCCAACCGCTCGACTCGCCCGCCCCACGTAAACGATTCCAGGAACTTGTAGTTGGATTTTGATGCATCCCGGAACCTGCCCAGTTCCTCGCCCAGGACGATCACTACGTCGGGACAAATCGTTTTCGCATCGGTGATCAGCTGAAGTTTCCTCAGGCCCCGTCGCCTGGCCTCGTAGTTACAGGTCACGATGATCTGTTTCTAGGCTGACTTAGTGGCTGAGGCACCGCAGATGGTGGATGGCAATAATGGTTACCTGTTGCACAGCCTATTGCATAGTCCGTCAGCCCTGATCTATATATGGGCGTGCACCACACAACGTACCAAGGGCAAAGACTTCAATTCTGGGCGCTCGTGCTCGAACACGGCCGCGTAGAAGCAATCGTAATCCTAGAAGCTGTCAGGGTTACGAGAGACGCTGTCGTATTCGCGCAGGGCGACGTACGAAATGGATTACAATTCTATTGTCGTTCCTCCTAGGCTTGGCCATCATCGGGGTGGCGAGGGCTGGGACCGCTTGCGCACGCTGTTGACGTCCTCATAGTCATAGCAGCAGGAACACGAGATGCACACGCGGGCTGGATGATGATGAAAACTGGATTTGAAGGAGCCCAGACGCGCGGGGCATGGGAGTCGTTGTTGCCAGGGTCGCAGGGTCCCAGGGTCCAAACGCGAATGAATCGTGATGAATCGTGAGGTTCGAATGCAAATAATAGAACTTGAAGCTTTCGACGACGGCGTGTGAGGAACTGACTTGTGGCGAGCGGATTCTAAAAATAAGCTATGCCGAACTTGGACTCCGCTCCGTCCCGCTCCGCTCGCTCTGCCACGCTTCCTTGCCCCATTGAGCTGTTCCCCCGCGGGGCGGAAGTGGTGGAAGTGGAGGCGCCAAGGCCATATCATTCATCGGGAAGGTTTCTCAACGTTATCTACCATGTAGAGACGTTACTGTAATCTTGTGGTGGATACGGAAGCAGATTAACTGGTGAGTGTGGTCCAAGTCGAAGTAATAACCTCTTGGGCGGCTGACGTTACGTCAAACATCCTCCGCCGACGTGATCAGAGAAGGGTTAGGATGAGATCCATAATGGGATCGTTACCTACCAGGGAAGATGGGATTGATCCATAGGAAGGAAGGATATAGGATCAAAATACCTGTGGGATCGACTAGATGAGCTGGCTGGGCTGGCCCACGTCTGCAAGCAGGGTCTCCATTTTTATAGTCTCTTGATCCTTCTCTGTGCATCTGAATCCTTGCGCAAAGCTTCGGTTTTCTTTTCCTGGCTTATCAGTACTTAATTCCTGAACTGTGTGGAAACGATCTGTCCCCCTTGCTAAACCTTTAGCTAATAGACTTCTCTGTGATAGACTTCTCTCTGATAGACTCCGGGCTAATAGACTTCGGGCTAATAGACTTCTGGCCAAAAGACTTTGGGCTAATAGACTTCGACAGCACTGTACCGAGGAGCTATTAGACTCTTAGCTATTGGAAACATGGGGAGGGGGGCAAGGGGAATGCTTTTAATCATGAAACCTTCCCTGATGCCGCGTGTCTCACTGTGAGTTTGGAGTACAAATGCAGGCCGTCGCAGCCCCGTTGTTTATGAGGTCGCCTTCCAGGGTTCCTGGCTGGCACTGCTCTTGACGGGCAGGGCCCCAATAGAGGCTTGAGAGCCGTCCAGAATAGCTCTTTGGCCCGTCAATCTATTAAAGTCAAACGGTGCTGACAGGCGCGCAGCAGGGGCGGTGGCAATCACCTCGCCTATCGGGCGTCGGTGATGTGAGTGCTGAGCTTCGAACGGCCTGCATGCCGCGACTTAATAAGACTCGACCTCACCTCGTCCCTGGGCGCTTCAAGGAAGACTCTCCGCCAACAGATCCTGCCTCCCGCGCTCCAACAACCGATCGATCAATCAATCTGTCTATCAATCAACCAATCCTCTATATCCAGCAGTGGAGCCCGGATCCCAAGCTTAATTGATGCCCAAGTCGGGCGTTGCATTCTACGTGTTGTCGCTCTTATATCTACATACATCCCGAGACCCTTCCCTTCGCAGAATCCAAGCGCTGTCGGCCTCCAACCAACAATACCTGGGTCGTAGCATCGGAGCCATCGACCATGCTTGCTTCTATCAGGACGTGCTCACCAGCTACCATGTCTCTGGATTCGCAGCAGCCCTCGCCGCCCAAGAGGCCTCGGCTCTCACTTCAGATCAAACCAGCGGCGGCGGCCCGAACACTGGGCAAGTCGACGACGGCCTTGAATGCAGACATAGATCTATCCTCTCCTACGGCACTCAACACACTCTCCAACGCGTACGCGGCTGCCATGGAGAATGCCTCCCCCAGGAGCGCCAGACCTCTGGCTGCAAAGTCAACCGGGCGGACCTCCTTACGACTTGAGACTTCCAATATCACCGGTAATGGCAGTTATGTCCACCATTCACACCGCACGCAGACCCCCGGCCCTTTCTCTATCGCAGATCCAGATACACCAAGCTCGGCGTGTCCCAGCTACCTCAAATCTCCTAGCTCCCATTCTCAGAGCGAGCCACAACCCGTCCCGGCCCATTTCACCGTTACGCCTCCCCAATCTGCGGGATCTGAGCGGCCAGTGCCCAGGATTTTCACATTTGCTGCCAACTCCGGCGCAACTTCACCCAGTACCCCCAGAACTCCGCGACGCCGGGTGACAATCTGTGGTCAGAGCGCTCCGTACTCCCACCCGAGAGCTTTGCACAGCATCTTGCGCAACTCACCCCTGCCTCCACGGAGTTCAGTAACACCAGCAACGTCAAGCCAGGTCTTGATGCGCCCCGCGGACAAGTCGTCCAAGAAGGTCGGCTACAACGATCCCCTAACCCAAACGATCACTACCAATAAATACGTCAAATCGCACATCGAACTCTTAGCAGAAGACTCCCCGCATTCCGCGACGGATCCTGAGGCGGAGCAGATCGAGGCGCTCGACTCGGTACTGGGGTACACCGATGGTGAGACCCGAGACGGTGGCCAAACCCCCGGCCCGTTCGAGGAGATGCAGAGGCGCATGGCAGAGAGCGACTTTGAGACGCCAGCAACGCGAAAACGCAAGCGCCGGGAGAAGAAGCGCAAGTGGGAGTGGACGATCAACGCGACGGAGATGGACGACGGAGACGACGAGCCCACTGGACGGGCGCCGTTGACGGCGGTGATGTTGGAGCAGAACCCCATTTCTGCTATCCGGAGGGTCTCGTCGGAATCTGAGAGCTCGGAGGGGACGGAAGACTCGGAGATGGAAGACAGAGATGAGGCTGGGAGTGGACATAGTGATGATGGCGGACAGCCGACGACGAGTCAGTCGCTGTAGACGATACGCTGTCTCTATTTGTACGCAACGGGACAAGATTCCCGCAATAAATGATGAGTGTGTCATCCATGATCATCCAAATTTCCTCGCCTCGGTAACCTGATTTCTCTTCATCAACTTTTCGTGACTTTCAGAGCATGTGATTTATCTCTGGATAGGAAATTTCCAGTTCCCAGGTCTTTTTGCACGCAGCGCCAACACGCTTTGTAGCTTAAGAAGAACTCGAGGGAGAGTTGTTGAAGCGGGTGTTGCTTTACCTGAAAAGAGAACCCCCGCACCCTGCTCGCTAAAGAAAGTACATAGAGGCTCCGAGCCAAATATCCATCGACGCCAGCACGAGATCCCATTCTCTTTCTTCTCTCTAACTGAACACCCCATGTGATTTAAAGTGTACATTGTCTCTGTCTGGTCCTCCGAGCAACATTCACGTTGACCGTTTAACACAGAAATTTTCGTGGCCGTAGAGTAGTCGAGTGCTCCTCGTCATTTTTCGTCCTCAGACGGAAAGAGCGATATGCCCTCTAAACTGCCTACTTGAAATACGGATGGATCTGAAGTGTTTACTCACCTCTCATCCACGCAACACCGCAGGAGTCTCGGTAGTAGACACTCGCTCTTGTGCTTGGAAAGGCTACCGATACGATTTCTCAACGTGGCCGCCACTCGAGATGGTAAGTGTCGAGAGTTTATTTGAGATGGCAGACCTGGGCTTCTCTCCCTCGGACGAGCCATTTCCGCGTCAGTCAGGACAGGCGCTCTCGGAGTCTGTGAAGCCGCTTCGGCGGTCTTGGGACCTTATTGAACGTATGTATCAGCCAAACCTAGTCCTGCTTTCGATTGTCCAGAATCCCTCGCTCGCGCCCCCAAACCTCGCCCCCTGGCCGGGCAGCCCCGGAGACTTCTAATGTGATACAGTTGATGATATACGGCCCATTGAAAATTCGGATCACGGCGACTTCTTCCGGGAGGACGAGCAATGCCCGCTCGCGACGACAGAAGTCTGGCGGTTTCCGAAACTGCGGCAGATCACCAAGCTGAGAAGCGTGAGCGAGTGCGAGTGCGAGTGCGAGGACAAGCAGATGCTTGGTGCTGTGGGTACGGAGAAGAAGCCCCTATGGGGTTTGATCGGGGCACTGCCGCGGTGGAAGTGGCCGACATGGAGGCCGAAGACGAGGAGTGAGGGATTAACGATGATAGAGGAGTTGCGGACTCGTAAGGGCCCTTGGGTCTGCTCTTATCCGCGTTGTTCAATCTGGGTCTACCAAAACAAGCGATCTTGGCTTGGCCTCTCTAAAGCGTGTCTTTGCTGACCTGCTCGCTTGCTAGGGCTTCTGTGCTCGATGTCGAGAAGGACGCGAATACTAACAATGGCTCCTGTGAAGGTAGGCTTACCCCTTCCCTCGAGCATACCTTGTCTCGGGCAGTTTCCCACATTTACGCTGTAACAGATTTGGGAGGCTTTGGAAGCAGAGCGGCCGCCTCGAGGCAGGCTTCCTGAGCAAGGTGATGCCACCAGTTTCCCAATTATGCTAGAAGACATCACAAACAAATCTGGCCCGCATCCTCTGCAATTACAGCCAACCAAGCCTGGACTTCACTTTAAAAATGGACAAAAGCCAGAGGTTAGAGTCACTGTGGCTGCTCATTCGCCAGGCAGCCTCAGTGCACCAAGGTATCGTAGTCGTGGCTCCAGATCATCTCGTGGCCTTGGCTTAGTAACCGACAATCCCCACGAGGCCACAAGAGAGGATTTCAAGCGTCAGGAGGAGAGTATTATGCCAACACCCCAGCCGTGTACCGTTGTTGGATGCTTCCCTCAGTCTCCCGGTGACCGCAAAGATGGCATCGAGAAATTCGACGATCCAACTCGGCTATTCAGAATACCGAGACGAGGAGAAAGCGATGCGAGGGGGTGGGAAAGGATTCTTTCGGTGAGGATATTGAGAGGTTTTGGTGTGTACCTGGTCAGCTCTCATTTTCTTCCAAGGAGAACGGCGGTTACTGCTTGGACCCTGGCTCTGTATATTATCGCTTTAGCAGCGGGTAAGCCCGACAGCCACCCTGCTTTAGACAAGCTGAACTTCTTAGCACTTGTCGCTTTGATGGCTATCATTAGCAGTCTGGAGAATATCTGAGGTGGTTGGAGGGGAGGAGGATGGAGAAATTCAGCTAGTATACTTGCTGTACAGACGCCAACACACCAAGATGAAAGCAAGGACTTGTATGAGAGATGCGCAGGCAAGAGAAAAATACCATGGTAGATTACTTGCACGCTGGACGAACTCCAGGTACTAGCCTGGTGCAGCGGAACAGAAAAAGACGTTTCCTCGAAGTAGAATACTGAATTTAGCTAGCTCACACAACTCGTGAATGTCACATGCGGAATGTCACTCCCTCTTGAACTTCAGCTTTGCGAACCACAGAACGATCCAAAATGAAATGTTTTGACAGGCAATTGTTTCGATTGTACTGTACTGTACGCCTGCCTGCCTTTCATTCAATTGACATATATCATCACCCGAACCGCATCGCAAAGCAGGCCGAATTGAAACTACCAAATATCCCTTCTTCTTCTTCTTCTTCTTTTTCCCAAGGCGGGAAGGCCGAAAAAAGAAAAGGCGCAGGGGGGGAAAGGTTAAAGGAATGAGAAGCATACCTAAGTATGTAGGTACGGTATCACGAACCGAACCATTAAGATGCTCACCTCGAGAGCCAGCCAGTGAGTTAACTCCGTCAAGCAAACCCGCAAGGTTTCGACACTGCGTTTCCCCCCCCTCCTCTTCTCCTTTCATTCCCCTCGGCTCTTCCTTTTCACTTCTCGTCAAAACAGTCTTCAAACTTGCACGGCACCGAATGGAAGGTTGGGTTGAAGCGTGTTCGACAAGGGGGGACAAGACCTCATGTTGTGAAACTCGCCGGCTATAGACTTTGGGAGAAGTCGGAGAGAGAAAGTCAAACGGGTAGGTGAAGTAGACCTACGGTATGTACTGTAATGTAATACAGTGCTTCTACTGTACTATGGTGCGGTACGTAGTGTACTGTACTGTATATGTCCGAAGTAAATTGCTGGTTCTAGGTCTGAGCGCGGTTCTGGTTCACTTGACTCCGTAAGTAAATAGTAGTACTGTACGCCGAAGAAGGGTATATATATATTATAAAAGAGTATTATCCCACAGTAAACCTCTGCCGCCATGCCACGTTTCAGACCCGGATTCATGAATGTATTTTTTAAATTGTTCATCAAAGAAATTTTGTCAAGTAGTAAAAGTAATCATACCAAACCCGTTAACCCCACAAACCAACCTTTCTCAAAGGGGGGTGGGGTGGTTTGGATTCAAGATTGAATTGCTTCGAATCCGCCGACCTCACTTCACGTTAGGTTCACGACGCATACGGCGGCTCGAATGCAAGAGCTTATTCTGGAAACGCCTACGAAATGTACTGCAAAGCCGGGATCGCATCCAAAAAAGGCCATGTACTGTAATAGTAAAATACTGCTTAGTGAAGTTAATGGTGCTGTATGTAGCGCCAGGGTTTACGCACGGACCAGATAGATTTCTACCTACGTTATATACTCCTGGCACAAAGTCAAACCATATCGATCTTTATTGAACTTACGCGACTCAAGACGCGGGTTTACTACAGTACGTGGACACATGAATGTGCGCGTCGGCCCCCGACCGCGACTTTTCGCGTTTACACCAAAACACACCTCTTTTTCGCAACTACACTACTATGCCACGAACACCCGGAACGTCTCGCCAACCCCTTGGAGACCTTTCTCCAGGGGCTAGAAATCGTATTATTGGCGGTAGAAGATTTGGGGTTCCTTATACCTGGCTTGCGGAGTCGGAAAAGTGCAGCCCATCCGCCGCGCGTTATACGGTCAAAAACGCGTCTTTACAACCCGACGGTAAATCACAACCTCGAGGACGCCCGCCTTCTCTTATTACGGAACGCGATGGGAGGGCTATTTTCAGAGCAATTGCCCGTACGCCAAAGATTACAGCGGCCCAATTACGCTCTTCTACCGTTCCGCACGTTTCGAAGAAAACGATATATCGATTTTTAAAGAAATCCGATATACAAAAATGGCGCTGTCGAAAACGACCTGTTTTGACCGACGAACGCGCTGCCGCGCGATTGCAATGGGCACTTCTTTACGATAATAAACCTCTTTCTTATTGGCGTCGCTGGCGCTGGTCTGACGAATGTTCAATTGAACGTGGAAAAGGAGGTCGTTGGGAGTTTGTTTATCGAGCGAAAGATTAATATTTCTATCGATTTATATTCCTTATTACTAACGCAATTTAATAGGTGAAAGCCTACAACCTTGGGCAGTTCAAGGAGAGCCTACTAAAGGTCGAACGACTATGTTTTGGGCTGCATTCGGCTGAGGAATTCGGACAGATTTGGTCGTAATACGCGGAGATCCAAATGCGACTCGTGAAGGCGTTACAGCCGCCAAATATCTCGAAGTTCTCGAAGAACACCTTCCTACGATTCTTCACGACGACAGTATTTTTATGCAAGATAACGCTCCGATTCATAAAGCGCGTTTTATTCAGGAATGGTTTCGTAATATAAATATCGAATTGGTAGATTGGCCTCTTTATTCGCCGGATCTTAATCCGATTGAAAATTTATGGAAAATGTTGAAAGCTAAGATTATTAAGTTAAAACCTGAATTAATCGTTATGAAAGATAACGATATAACTCAGCGTTTATTAATTAGTACTGCACAAAGGGCGTGGGAGCTTTTGGAAGACCAGTTATTAAATAAACTGGCGGAGGGGATGCAGAAGAGAGTAAACGCTGTTAAAGCTGCAAATGGATGGTATACGAAATACTAATTGAAATCGAATATTCTTTCGATTTTCAGCTTTCATTTAAGCTATTTGTATTTAAAATCGATTAATTAATGGTGGAGTTATGAAGTTGTAAAGGTAGAAGAATTTTGTTGGGGTAACGATTATTTACTGACGCGCAGATTCATGTGTCCACCCACTGTATGTAGAAGTTGGGTGCCATATTGCGCGTTTTTCAGGTTCCCGAGGAAAGCCGAGCTTCGGTTTTTGAGTTCCGAGGTTCGAGAAATCGAATCTTACATACAGTACAGTACTGTACTTCTACGATGTATATACAGCATGGGCTTTAATGATAGTGGTATGTGTGTACAGTAATACTTTACTTTTCCCTCTTCTCAGAACAAATGATGAAAAATGGACTAGACTTTTCAAAGGTTTAGCGTAGATTCTACCGCTTGCTAAACAGATTTGGAGCTGCATTTGCTACGCTGAAAGAAGGGCATCATCAAGCCTCTTTTTCTGCATGTTCAAGGTCACAAGGTGCGACACGTGCCGTTTTCTAGAAAGGATTCGAGGGGCCTACCTGTTGATTGACTGGAGACGACAAGATACACCCCTTGCAAATGGTCGATTTAGCAACTCGTTCCGAGAGGAGGCTGGCGAGGAGGGGTGGTACTGGGGGCGGTGGATACTGTATCTGTGGGAATGCGTGTGCCCTGCTACTTGCAGTACTTTCTTTGCTGTCTTGGAGGAGAGATGCACAGTACCGTAAACCTGGGTCGGTAAGTGAGCGGGCGTGTGTGGGCTGCTGTCTGTA
The DNA here is from genome assembly GCA_009599575.1 of Blumeriella jaapii. NCBI lineage: Eukaryota > Fungi > Ascomycota > Leotiomycetes > Helotiales > Drepanopezizaceae > Blumeriella > Blumeriella jaapii. The sequence goes on from VWND01000064.1 coordinate 345,473, forward strand.
TTTTCCTGTTGGGTGCAAGACAGGTACGTGTGTATAGGTCTATGCCTATCGCTGTAGAAAAGGAGCGGGACAGTGAGTGCCGGTTTAAGAAAGTGGTTGATGGTGAACGTAAGTATAGTAGAGGTAGGATAGAAGAAGAATCGTTCCACGATCGTTGAATACCTCCCGCAGGTGTTTCCCACGGGCTTTCGCTGCTGAGCAGGGTTCCGAGTCTCCTCCGTTGTTCTTGTGTTGGTGAGATAGGTGTGTGTGAAGGGTGGGAGGTTGGACTGTCGTTGGGGGCACATAGTGAAAAGTGGTGAGAAGAACACTGGGTTCGTGGGCTCCTGGCGCCGATAATCTCGAGGAGATATGTACAATGCTGGATCCCTGTGACGGCGCTCGTGAAAGCAAGATACATCTAGCAGAGCACGTTGTTTCGACAGCGAGCATCGGAAAGACCGTAACGCGTGGAACATGAGGTGCTTGTCTGTATTCGATTCGAAGAGGATAACATGGAGCTAGCTATCTTCCTCAGTCTTGCTTGCTCGTGCTGCTATTTTCCTTTCCGCCGTTCCCAATCGCCGCCGTATCGTCGATGCTGAGGCGCGACCGCGAGGTGGCGTTTCGAGCTCGAGGACAACGGTAGGTAGATCGGTATGTGAACGTAGAAGAGTAGGTAAGGTAGGTAGGCATTGTACATCGCGATGTGCGCGTGATTCGAAAGCAGGTCGAGGGCGCGGATAGGAAGGGCGTGGGCGCGGAAGTAGAGAGATCGATCTGTGGACGTGTGTCTCTCTCTTATGTCTCCGAGGTCGTTGGCACGTTAAGGGTGGAGATAGATAGATGAGAGCCTTGTGGGATGGGTAGCTGAAGAAAGGACAAAACTCACGACTTCTGTTGTGTGCATCCGGTGTGTGCATCGTGGCGGGCAGCGACGACGCGACGACCAGGCCACACATATACAGTACGTGAAGCTATTCCCAACCCCAAGGCCTTATCAAGTTCTTCTTCAGGCCCAAGCGCGCAGCTCAGATCTCAATGACAAGAACAATTCCTGGCGACGAAGAAGTGCTCAGAATTTCCCTGGCAGCGATCCGGAAGGATAGCTCCAGAACTCTTTGCTGTTGATGATGATATTATTAAACGTCTGGAGGAACGCTTCGCTGTGCAGTTAGGTCGCGAACTGTAAGCCACGGCATTCGCAGGCGACGGCGACGGCGACGACAATGATCACGAGCACGCTTTTCTCCCCTTGATTCGTTCAGGCCATCTAGCCATCCCCTCATGCCTGTCTGTATCCATGGAACGACCGACCGACCAAACCTCCCACCCTGCGCTCTTCTTCAAGCCCAAGCACGAAGCTCCGGATCTCAATGAAAAGAATATCTCCCCAACAAGGAGTGCAATCAAAAATTCCCCCGGCAGCGACCCCGAAGGATAGCTGACAGTACTCGACGCCCCGCTGTGCAATGGAGGTCTCGTGCTGTGAACACCGGCATTCATGAGCGCCATGTTCCCAAGAAGGTAAGTATGAAGAGGAAAGGAAAAGAGGAACGAGGAACGGGGCGAGCGAGCCCTCTTATACTGGAGATTTTGGAAAAGGCCGCTAGTGTGCGACCATGTGATTGTTGGCTGGGCAACGGGGGCTGGGCAGCAACGCAGCAACAGGGGGTGCTATTGGCTCATTGAATACATCGTACTGTGCACACTGTGTACTGTACAACATGAGCAGAAGTCAATATTGATTAACGTCCAGCAGAAAGCCTCCCCCCCCCCCCCCCCCCAAAAAAAACAGTCCTAGGACTACCCAAACCGGCCCATGGAAGAGAGGATCCAACGGCCGATTACGGCCCGTTGCATTTTCGATAGAAGTAAGCAAGAGGTTTTGAAGCACAGATAGATAAATTTTTGTTCCACACAACGGGAACGTAAGAGAAAATATTTTCCCTTCCGTCGCGGGCGTTTAGAGCGTGTCTACTGTACGCACAGTAGTACTGTACATTTGAAATGCTAGTTGGATTTTGTTCATTTATTCCAGTGGACTCACCCAAGCAAATAAAAAGTAGGTATTTGATTGAGGTGCTGTGTAGCGAGAGTCCCGAAACAAAATCGAAATTGGCTTTTCAAAAAGCAAACAACATTTGCTAGCAAAATAGGAGGAAATTGAGCTTGAACCGACCACCCACTCGTTCGCTCGTTCCATGTGTGCTAAACCACAGTCAAAACAAGTAACAAAATCGGCCGGGTCTAGGCCAAAAAACCACAGATTTCAAAATCTGGACACAGAAAACACAACCAAAAAAATTTGAATATGGGATATCACCGTGGAATTGAACCACGCTAGATTTGCTTGGACAAACTGGGAATCGAACCCAGGACCACTCCCACACGGTCAGCTCACTTCCGTTTTACCGGTATGGGCTTTGATGTATGCTAAGGGAGTATTATACCACTAAACCATATGCCCTGTGATTGTTTGATGTGATGACGGTGGGGATTGGACTATATGACCTAGATGGAAAAATTTCTCCTGGTAAGCGAAGGAAGGAGCACTACAGGGTGGAATTTTTGTTCCCCACAATGAGAAAGACCACGTGGCATTCCTCTTTATTCGAGGTTACTACATATATCAGTTAATGTTACAAATCAAAGCTGGTTTCGATTTGGAAGGGTTTTCAGCTCGGTTCTGGATGATCATGCAGATACATCGTATATGTACATACATACATACTGTACATAGCGTATGTACATACAGTATTTACAGCACAGTGAATGTGTATCACGTGATACGAACACGACTTCCAACCCGTCCAGTGCTTGCCCAATGAGAGCTTACCTATACATGATACCTGCCTGACCAGATCATCAGTATTCTCCTGTAGCCATCCACGACAGCTTTTCTTCTTCCCACACGCAACGGCGTTCCACAAAGCCGAAAAGATACTGTACATACAGTACTTACACAGTACAGTTCTGCACTGTCATGCTTTCTTCCCTGTCCATGCTCAACTGCGCCAAGTTCTCCATTGTCAAATGACCTTTCCGCTCGCCAACAATTCCAGCAACCCTAACAACAACCAACACCTTATATATGCCTACAGTTAGTAGGTAGGTAGGTATTTATGCGATGACTCGGTACTGTATCTTATCCATTGCAACGCAGCCGCACTCACTTATTCACTTATTCATTCACTTATTCACTCACTCACTCACCCACTCACTCACTCACTCACTCACTCACTCACTCACTCACTCACTCACTCACTCACTCACACACTCACTCACTCACTCACTCACTCACTCACTCACTCATTTATCCATTACTTACTCACCCACTCATTTACTTATTTACTACTCACTACTCACTTATTCACCCACTCATTTATTCACTCATTTATTTATTCACTTATCGATCCACCCACCCACTTATTCACCCATTCATTCATTCACTCACACTCACCCACTCACACATTTACTCACTCACTCATTCACTTATTCACTTACTTACTCACTCACTCACTCACTCACTCACCCATTCACTTACTACTCACCCACTCACACTCACACCACTCACTCACCCACCCATCCACTCACTCACCCACTCACTCACCCATTCACTCACTCACTCACCCATTCACCCACCCACTCACTCACCCACTCACCCACTCACCCACTCACCCACTCACCCACCCTTTCACTCACCCACTCACTCCGCATCTTTGCAATCCAATCCAATCCAATCCAATGCAATCCACTGCAAAAGCCAGAATGCCTCCCGAAGAACAACAGCGAGCGACGCACAACAGTGAGCGACACACAACACCCCGGTTCAAACGCACGGCTTCTTCACCAAGGGCGGACCTCCCAGAGAGAATAGACGCGCGCGTAAAACCAGAGCCACCCCACCTACTGTACATACAGTACAATAAGTAGGCCAGTAAGAATACGGGATTCCCCGTCCTTGCACCTGGCGAGAAAGTCTGCACCACTTGAACATGACGAAACGGGCGGCGGACCAAAAGACGGTGATGTGATACGTGCAGTGCAGGACCGCCTTCTATTAACTACAACGTGGAGTGGTATAACACATTTCCCAAGTCCCTTCACCTGTGCAAGAGAGAGAGAGCCCTGTCTGGGTCGAGAGCCGGATATCATACAAATTTCTGCGCCTGGACTGTCCGTCTCCCCAACGCCGAGAACCGACCAAACCGATCCGAATCTTCACGCGGCACCGCCCGCCTGAACTTTTCCCTTCAGGTTCGTCCACTTCGCACACAAGCTGAGAAGGGCCGCGATGCCGGCGCAGGCAATCGCGACAGCGTACGCAGCCTTCAATCCCTCCAGATATGATAACACGATGCCCGGCACGACGGCCGCGTCGAAATGGTCGCGGATCTCCGTGACCCCCACCCCCAGCACCTCGCTCGGGTCAACGGTCGGAGCGTACTTCGACATCGAGCTTTGCAGCACGTTCGAGAGCGTGACCTGGCCGGCTGAGACGAAGAACGCACCGCCGATGGTCTGTGCGAAGAGGATCATGGCGGTGACGGACGACAGGTCTTCGGCTTGGGCGACCGCTTGGCCCATGATGATGGGGACCTGCAGGGCAAATCCGATACCGATCCCGGAGAGCGCTTGATAGCCGATCCAGGCAGAGGAAGGTGAGTCGACGTCGAGAGTGTAGAGGAGGCCGTTGCCGATGGTGGTGAGAACCGCTCCGCCGATCATCCAGGGCACAGCGACCCCAAAGACAGAGATCATACCGCCAGAAATGATGGTGGTGATGGTGCAACCGAGGATCAACGGAAGGTTGCGGACACCAGAGTCGGATGCGCTGACGTTCGACACGACTTGAAAGTAGATGGGGAGGTTGTACAGGAGAAGGAAGAAACCACCGGCGAGGAAGAAGATGAAGGCCATGCTGGACCAGATGTGACGGTCTTTGAGCAGGCGTCCCACGACCATGGCTCGCTCGCCTTGGTAATATTCGATGACGGCCCAGGCGATGAGGATCAGGCCGAAGCCGACCAGGGTCCCGATGACATCCGGGTCGCTCCACGCCTTGGTCTGCCCTCCCCACTGCAGGGCGAGGATGTAGCAGACGATGGCGGCCAGGACGACCAACGAGCCTGGCATGTCCATCTGGAGAAACTTCTCTTTGAGGGTGGCCTTCACCGGCACGGCCTGTGCGGGGGTGGTGAAGAAGAAGAGGATGATTGCGGCCGAGATGCCGCCGATGGGGAGATTGATGTAGAAGCACCATCTCCAGCTGACCTTCTCCGCAAAGACGCCTCCCAGCAGCGGACCGATGACACTGGCGATTCCGTACGCGGCTCCCATCAGGCCGGTGAAGGCGGCGCGCTTGTCCGGTCGTGCGGAGAAGGCGATGATGGTGTAGGCTCCCGAGGCGATGCCGGCTCCCCCCAGACCGGCAATGGCGCGTCCGACGATGAGTGCCGTCGAGTTCGGGGCGACTCCACAGATCAGAGAGCCGAGTTCAAAGATGAAGATGGCGATCAAGAAGGTGATCTTCAGCGGGAAGTACTTGTAGCCTTTGCCCCACGTCGATTGGAAGGCCCCGACGGTCAGAAAGAATGCGGCGCCGTACCATCCCACCAAGTCGAGCCCTTGGAACTCGTCCGTGATTTTGGGAATCGCGGTCGCGACAATGGTCATGTCGAGCGCCACCTGTCGAGGGTCAGTCCATGGCCCCGGGCTCGCCGGTGGGGACTTACCAGAAAGATGGAGAGAAGCAGCGCGACGACGATGAAGGTCATGCGAAGGCCTTCGGGGTACTCGCCCTCCTCCTGATCGCCCTCGGGCACCACTGCCTCGCTCTGGACTGCGTCGGCGTCGTTGTTCGTGGTTGGTCTGCCCTCCATGCTGCTCGCCTTGTCGACTTGGTGGTAGAAGAATGGGACAAGGTAGTTCTTGAGATCGGGGATGTATTGTTCTAAAAGAGTGGAAGTCTCAGAAAAGTTTAAGTACAGATTGTGCGGGTCCGTGCCCTTAGTCTCGCTTAATGCCTCAGGCCATAACAAATCCTTTTCTAAAAAGTTCTCGTCCCGAAAGCTAGGCCGCGAAGGCCTTCAACAAATGGTGGGACGAACTGCCCCCCGATGACATTACGATCTTCTCTGATAGCACGGAACGATACCCAAATGGGAACAAGTTGGTTGGCTACGGCTACATAGCCTACCAGAATAAAAGAGTGATCGGCTCGGGCTGTGGGGCGATCAACACGGAGTCCCACGTCTTCGACGCGGAGGTGATAAGGGCCCGCACAGGATTGGCCAGGACGCTACGCGCGCAGCCTGCTTATACGTTCGGCCGCATTTGGCTTTGCATCGATTCGACTTCGGTGATTTAGTGCATACGAGAGGACGCGTCATCGACATCACAATAGGCGTTCCACGAAATACAGAATATAATGCTTACATACGACGTCGGGGTCCGATGGGCCCCAGGACACATGGGTATAGTCGGCAACGAAGCAGCGGATAAACTCGCTATTTAAGGGAGCAATCAGCTCTGGGACCCGGGCATGCCCTCCGAACCGACGATCTGTGGAATACGTTTCTATTACAGATCGATAAGAAACGACGCCAGGATCAAATAGTAGTTTAGACACAAGGACTCTTTCTCTCGGAACTATCAGCGGTGGCAACTCGAATACCGCATCAAAGACCTTTCAGAATTGCACCTATCTCGCCCGGTGTTTCATCGACTTCTGGCGCTTCGCTTTTCACACGGCGATTTCCATTGGTATTATATCAAATTCAGACACGCAGACGCGAACCTGAAATGCTCTTGCGGCAAACGCAAAGCTTTATTGCATATCGTAAAGTGCAAAAAGTTCCGAAAACGATTCCGTTACTGGCCGCAGAAGCCGGATCATCCATCCATTTCGGACACCGAAGCACTGCGATATCTTGGGAAGCTAAACGCGAAGCAATTCGCGGAACTTTTTCATACCACTGAGTTTTACTCTTTTACCTGCTTTAGATAGACTCTGAGGCAACGTGTTGCCGTCCCAAAGGAAAAGTTTCTGATATTGTATTACTAACGTTTAAGGGTTTGGATTGAAAAGTTTTGAATTTCTCGCGCTTTTGCTTTATATAATTTCGCCGATTGGCTTGACCATTGGTTTTACGACCAACAAAAACATTCAACGGTTTTTACGTTTTGATTTTTTTCGAAGTTTTACTTTATAAACACAATGGAAAACCATCCCGCCTGTAGGAAAAAGGCTTAAATAGCGGACCTTTGTCACATATTTCTTTTATATAACTGCTTTCTCGAAGGTCTCTTATATGTAAAAATTCCCAGCTTAGCACGTTTCCAATGCCCTTCGAGAGGCTTGAGGTAGCGCAGTTTCACTGCCCCCTCCAGACGTTAAACAATATTATCATCATCATCATCGTCCCGAAAGCTCTCAAGTGCAAAAATCAAGCTTGAAAGGCTAAAATTTGCAAAAGCAAGAATTCCTTGAAAAAACATTAGTATGTAATATCCTTCTGATTCCCAGTCAATTTATCAAATTGGCTTTTCATTTCCCTTTATTATCCAGAAAGGTTCCTTTCAGTAAAAAACCATATTCTTCGTAGTCGGAAGCATACTTTAAAACTGAAAGCATGATTCCATGATCTGTCCTTCTTTTCCTAAATTCTGCCCGAAGATTTAATAGAATTGAATATTATAATATTTCAGCGCGAAGGTTTTGATACGCAGGCATTTTCTCTTCTGATCTTGTAACAAAATAAGCAATGCGTAAATAAAAAAGTTTTAGCTGATCGATATAAAATCGCTTTGGAATAAATTTCCGGTTCAACTGTTCCAACGTATAAAATCTTATATATTCTCCTCCGAAACCAAAAACTCGGAAAAGTCCTTTCTAAAATAGCTTCAGCTTTTGCTCTGCAACTGTATAATTATACAACATAACCAATAACCCTGGCATTAAAGTTTTTCAATCTCGGCATTTTCTTAAATGTATTATTTTGTCGTTGTTTCGTAATTTGGGTTACATTTTAAATAACTCCTTGCTTTATAACAATATATTTCAAAACTGCATCATTTTATTTTTTATAATCTGCTGAATTTGCATTCCAAAGTATATCAAAAAAAACCTTAATTAGTAAAAGTTTAATAAATAACTTCAGCGTAATATCCCGGAAAAGCCATATCTATAGCCGCTTTTGATTAATATTTTTTTTAAATATTAAATAATAAGTATCCGAGAAAAGGAATTTCTTTTGCATTAACTTCGAAAGTTGTAATTTTAATTTTTTTTTTTAAATCTTCCACCAGTCTTTTCCAAAGCCTTTTGTACTATTCCTACAGCCTTTTCGGCCATACCAATCGATTTCTTTCGATGCAATAAAGGAATTAATTTATAAAACCTCTCTTTTTTCTACAAATTTTTTAATTATATCACCGAAATAACTTCCTGGATCAACGTAAAATCCGATCGGACATTTATTTGTCTAAAATAATAAAATAAAGCTTTTGATTACTTATTCTGAATTTGGTAAAAAACATAGGTAAATCCAGAAAAATCTCGAAAAATAATCGATCATAAATAATAAAAACTTACATTCTGGTGAAATTCCAAAAAAAAGGCTATAAAAATCAGCTCCCAACAATTCCATAAAACCTGAAATTATTACACTTAACAATAATTAAAATTTGTTAGCAATCCCAAACTTCGCATATTATAAGCATCCTTTAATATAAAAGCATACATCCTAAATAATGTTTGGCCATCAAACATTTCTTAATTTTTTAATAATAATCGTTGCTGCAAAATAATCTCTTTAATTATATACAGCTACTAAAGCTTTAGCCACCTGGCCGGAAACTAAACACCTTTTGTAAACACCTTTCCACTCGTACCAAAAAGCGTTGTTTTCCCATTTATATTTAAATGCTTTGCGTTGTAATTGTATTCTTCGGATTTTGTTATAATTTGTCTGGTATTTTTATCGGTAAAAGTATTTAAAAACGTTTAAATATCAAAAGCAATCTTCGTACGCTCGTTCTAAGTCCATAATAATAGCAAATATTAATCTTGCAATACTTTTATTTTTTGGCAGTAATAACACTTCTGCAAATGGAACTTCGGGCTCTAATTCTAGCATATAATCCTCTCCTTCTATTTTTTTCCTAAAAATAATATTAAATTAATATCGGATAAAAAAATTCTTACTAATTATTAAATCGCAAATGGTTGCATTATTTTTCGGATACTTTCAACTTTTATTTTCTCTGATTGTACCAAAAGATCCGCAATTTCTTTCAATAGCTTTTTATAGCCATTAATTCCGTCTTTTCAAATCCATACTTTTTTCCTTGTTATTTAATGCTCCATATCTATTTAAATCTGCTTCCGAGCAGTTTTGACCAAAGAAAATGGTTTTTAATAAAGCATCAGCCATCTTATTTCTGAAACCTTTAATATAATAAATTATCATATTCAAAACTCTTATTTCAGCTGCTGCCCATCGGGCATAAATTCTTTTATAAATAAACTTAGATGAAAAAAAGTGTATTAAAAAAGTATAATCAATATATAAAATAAAAGATTCGTCGCAGCGCATCATATAAAAATACTTTCTGCAATACTCGATCATAACTAATAGCTTTTTCTTATATGTTTCGTAGTTTTGTTGAGTTTTAATAAATAAAAAACTGTCGTATAATAATAAAACTGATGCAGAGACTCTCTTTTTTGCCGTTGAAATATATAGCATTCACCGGCAAATGCCGATGCGTTCGTATATATTAAAACCGGCACCAATAGTATATAACCGCCCTTTTTTACCACTCGATTGCAACAATCTTTTAATAAAAAAAAAAAAAACCATCTCAGAGGCTTTCTATTTCCAGAGCACGTTTCCAGTAAAACGATTTAATAATCTGGCAATTTCAGCAAAGTTTTTCATCCAATTCCTAATGATTTAAACTGCATCTAAAAATCTTCGTATTTCTGTTGTATTAATAAATACTGGCCAGATTTTCAATGCTTCCGATCTTTTAACCTTAATATATGATTTTCCGGCTTTGTAACGGACTTTTAAAACCATAACCTTATTGTTAAACAAAATGCATTTCTTAAAAAAAAGTTTGAATTAATTCCATAACAAACGAAATAACAAATAATCTCTCAAAAATGCAAAAGCTTTCTCAAAGTTAGCACTTCCGTTGAAAATATTATTTATATAAAAGCCCAGTTTCTGCAATTCAAAGTCTTTTCTTATAAAATAAAAAAAAAACAGTAACGGTTTCGAATCATTGTATCTTTTATTAATTACCCGTTGAGATTTCGGTATATCTTCGAATATAATCTTTATCAGTTCGATATAAAAAAAAGCGCTGAAAGCTCTTTCTTAAAACATTCTGATAGGCTGCATTTGTAAATAATCAAAAGCTGAAAAAGCATATACATGCCTGTCTTCTGAATAGATTTAAACATTTTAATAACCGTGTTTTAAATTAAATTAACTAAAAACCTTATAAAACGGATTGCTAAAATACGCTGCACAATTATTAAATCCGATTAATATGCAACCAAGTTTTTTTTTTTCTTGATTTTAAAATAGTCGAATATAACTCGATATTCTTCTTTTCCAAATCGGAATTTAATAAACTTATTTATAAAATAAAAATAACTGTTCTAATCAGATAGCCTGCCATTGGCCATATAAGTAAATTCGAAAATGCCATAACGAATCCTCTTATTCAGCGTCTTGTTTAGCCAAGCCAATTTAATGAAAGTGTATCTTCGAAATGCATTATCGGCTATTAATAATGCGTTTGCAAAAATTCTGTATCGATATATATACAAATTTGTATACGAAAACTTACTAAAGCCGGTGCTATTAACTTCTCGATATATATATATCAATTTCTGTACGTTTTTTAATCTGTTTGTAAAAATTCCATTTCCAAACGTCAATCCACAAAAAATTGCCCATTTATCAAAAAAACATCGTCGAGAACTTTTTTTAATAATAGTCGTACTACTTTTTTTATTATCGGAAAAAAAAATAGCTTTCTCCGTCTCAAATGAAATTCTAATAAATTTGCAATTTAATTGCACTAGAAATAATGCTATTAATAATCCTCTCAATGCAATGCGTTTTGTAAATTGTGTAATTACAATAAAAATCAATAAATAGGGTTCTGATATGCATTCTAGCAAAAAATATTTAAATATAAGTACAAATAACTTAGGCTTTGCGAATTAAAAACTGAAAATATCTTTTAAAAAAAAAAAAAAAAAATAAAGCTAGCTTTCCCCCCTTGTTATTGGTTAGTTTTCCGCCATCCCTAAAGCGATGCCCAAATCCTAGTTTTCCGAAAAATAAATATTATTCGAATCATCTGATATAAAATCTTTGTTATTAATTATATTAACATTATTATCATCGGTCTCTTTCGAGTTTAATAAAAGACCGAATTTGATTATGAAGTTTTCGAAAGATTTTTTCGACTTGAAATTGGAATGAAAAACCAGGTTAATCCCCGTGGTAAGCATTTGGAAAGTTAGTTCTTACAGTATAATTCTTTTCTCTTTCTTTATATTGCCCCTAATTAAAATTCTGCTTTTAACAATATCAAAATAAACATTTATCATATAAAGCTATAGCAATCCCAAGAAAAGCTGCAAAACATTATCTCTAAGCCCTAGTAATTTCCGAATAAAAGCATCCATATACCGCCAAATACCTTCCACACTTACATACAAAATAACATATTTTAACAAATTATGGACCTTTCCGTCTGCAATCCTATAGGTAATATTCTTAATACCTTAAAACTTTAAAATAATAAGCTTCAATTTCAACTTTTTTATCAAACTCACCGAAATCAAAATAATATCTGAACCCTAATCAATAGAAGCCATACCCTTGGGCAAACTAACGTCGACTGTTTCACCTATCTCCTCAATGCGAATAATAGCTTGAACCTTCCAAGCCTTGTCGTTTGAGTGAATTCTAGGGGCTACTGCTTTTAATCCTATGCTCATTTAATAAAATATGGCTTAAACAAAAGATTCAATTGCAATTGGTCGTGTTGCAAATAATATAGCTGGTATAATAATAATAATTAAAATAATATTAACATTTTTTTTGGTCTTTCGGTCATTTCGTTTAATACTGAGCTTTCGGAATTGTTTTAAGACTTTTGGTAATAATTGAAATAATTTAAAAAGATTAATTATAATTTCAAACTTGATTGCCAAATTTTTATAATTAATAGAACCTTTTTCTGCTCGACCTATAATATCTCGTAGCTCTCGAAGCTTTCTCGCAGCAAAAGCCACGGAAGCAATAAAAGCATTGTTAGTTTTTCTGAAAACGAAAACTTATTTAATAGCATCCATATCTTTTAAGAATACAGCCACTCTTTGTCTTTTTTTTTTTGCTCGGATAGCTATAAAAAAACGTTCAGATAAATGCCCTTTAAAAAAAATAAATCTCTCGTCATCCTCCATTCGGTACATCAAATTATTTTCTATTTTAAATACTCTAAAATTAAAGTTCTGATTAAAAAAAAATTCGTTTTCAACTAAAGCATTTCGGCTACCTGCGTATTAGAAAAAGCTTATGCAAATGTTTTTCTAATCTTAATAAAATAATATAATAAATATTATTAGGTCTGATAATAGCAATAATAAGTCCTGGTATAAATCAATCACTTTTGTTTAAAATTTATCCATAATCTTAAGCATATTAGCGGAAACAAATCGATCTAAATAAAAAATAGCGATAAAATAGGCTCTTTTCCAGTCTGTCAGCCAAATGTTAATGCATTTTGATTTAATATAATCATATTAATCATATCCGACACAAAAAAGTCCGTTTTTGTCTTTATCGTATTAGCGTGATTTATTAACAAAAAGATTTTTAAACTCAGATACAAGCTTCAAAAGTACGATTAGGCGTTGTTAAGATAATTAAAAGTTTCGGATGTTTTGATTATTACTATTATTATAATTTCCGGAACGTCGATCCTTTTAATTGTTAAGTTATTATTATAATAACTGTTATTAAAGATTGGTTACTTAGTATTGTATATTCTGTTAGCGGGCATTTTGTAAAAAAACGATTTGTGCAAGTCGTACGACTTGAAAAAAGACTATCAATTGACCTTGAGAATAAATAATATAATTTTTATCCATATATAATGCTAATGCAATAGAAGCAGGCATTCCGAATTCTTTTTTCAATTATTTCCTCTAAGCTTTTGACGTAGCGCTTTTGTTTAATAAATAAAAGAACTTGGTTCTTAATTTTCAATACGGTTTCGGAAAGTAATAATACCTTATATGCTTTTTATAAACATAAGTATAAAAAAACGTTGGTATTAAATGCATATAATCGTAATTTTTCATCTTTAATACCGATCACAAAAGCTTTAATAACGATCTTAAGAAAATGCCGATTCATATCCGTTTAATAAAAATCTAATAAAAAAGCATTATTTAACATGGATTTCTTCATATCTTTCGCGCCTAGTCTTTTCAACAACATAACTATTCGTAAATAATATTATATTAATATTTTATCTTTTTTCTGAGCCAATTCTCCGACTTTATCACTGGCATCAATTTCTCTCACCGGGTTCTGGTCAGCTGAATACTAGGTTTTTAACCAGTTAATAACCTTTTGTTTCTTTATCTCGAAGCAACTCGATTTGTTCGCTAAAATGCTTCTCATCCTATAATTAAATTTAAACAGCCTTAATAATTCACCTTTTAGCAAAATAGCAATTGCACGTAAATACAAAGCAGGTTCGGAGTTAAAAAACCCGAAAATCTCAAAGTCATAATCCAAACGATCAAGCCACTCTTCAGCAAATATATCGCCCGTAAAGTCACTTAACTTATCAAATCTAAATAAAAATAATGCCGGCATAATTAATAGCATATTAGGAACTAAAATAAATATGATGCTAATTAGTAATATTTTCTGATATATCGTTAACGAGTATTAAAATAATATATATAATAATAATAAGTCTTTCTTTTTTATTAAGTCTTTCTCTTTTCTTATAATTAATAATCTTTCTTTCAGATGTGTTGCTATTACTAATACGAGTTTTCTCGTGTTTTTCTTTCTACTTTTAAAAGTCGGTATTTTCGCGGGTGTTTCGGATAATAACTTTTGTATTATGGTTTCTTTTTCTCTTCCGAAGTCTTTAAGTAGAAAGCTTTTTCCCTTTAAATTGTGTTTAGCAAATTCTTTTCTTCTTATATGGATAAGTCACGTGCTTACCTACACAATTCCAGATGAGTTCTATTAAAGTCTTTGTTCTTCTTTCTATCGTATCATTAGCGTTATATTAATGGTCGAATATATATGCAAAAGAGGCAATGTTTTTTGCAATAAAAAAAAAGGTCAAAAGCCTTGTATTCGAATCCCTGCGTCGGTCGCCAGAAAAATGGGACAAAGTAGTTTTTGAGATCGGGGATGTATTGTTCTAAAAGAATGGAGGTCTCAGAAAAGTTTAAGTACAGATTGTGCGGGTCCGTGCCCTTAGTCTCGCTTGATGCCTCAGGCCACAACAGTGGTGGAGCGATCCCGAGAGGGTCGGGGACGCGCTCCCCCTCCTCTCCTTCTCCCCGGCCAGGGTATCTGGTCGTGAGTCCATCGTTGCGCCTCGAGGTTGGGCCGAAGCGACGTCTGCGACACGGGCGTGGTGGCCGCGAAGGACGCGGGGTGGATGGGGATGACGAAGGACCAGCTTTTTCACTTTTCCCTTTTCGCTTTTCCCTTTTCGCTTTTCGCTTTGCTTTTCGATTTTCACTTTTCCACTTGGTCCACTTTTGCACATGGACGGACGCTGGCAGCTTTTAAGTAGGTGTGAGAAGAGAAGGCTGTTGACACCACATGCCTTGGCGCGGAAGGCAGGATAGGCAGGATAGGAACATCGCTCTGGACGTGAGGGTGCGGCGGGCACGCAACCAAGCTTGGTGCTGACACTCGATCGTTACGGGACGTGTGTACGTGCCGGACGTAGATACAGTCCTGTCCTGTAGTACTTGCTGTCTGTCAGGCAGCGAGCCTGTCTCACGTAGAGTACAGTCCAGTACAGTCCAGTCCAGTCCTATTGACGTTCTCTGTTGACTGTTGACTGTTGACTGTTGATACGTGCTCGGGCTCCTGGTTGGCCGCACACGACACGCTACTGTGCCAGCGCGCGCGGCGGGGATGATTCATCAAGAGGCCAGCCGCGAGCACATCGTCGCCGCTTTGGGTCGGGACTGGCGAGGAGCCGATCTGACTGCAGTCGGGGTATTGACATGCACATGTAGGTAGACTTTACATAAACTTCTACATTCACTTTTACACAGTACATACACTTTTACATGCACATCTACGTACACTTCTGCATGCACTTCTACATACTTTTTTACATACGGATGTATTGTATATACACTTTTACATATACGTCTTTATTCCCTTTTACATACACTTCTACATACACTTTTACATAAACTTCTACATTAACTTCTATCCCCTTCTACATCCCCTTCCACATCTCCTTCTACCTCTCCTTCTACCTCCCCTTCTACCTCCCCTTCTACCTCCCCTTCTACCTCCAACAGACATGCTTGCGTCAAGACCGTGGCCTTGGAACCCTCCACCCGGGGCACGGGGTTGGCGATCAATGTCAACATCCACATCCACCTCTACACACGCTGCCGCAACACCCTGCTGTGCCGTCGGTACGGGACCGCTTCAGATGATGGATTCTCTTGAAACCGTCGCACAACGCCGGAAGATCTCGGTGGACCCAGCTGCTGCAGATCGCCCCCCCCCCCCCCCCCCCCCACGCATCATGTGTCGATCGATCTTATCTGTGCTCCGGCGCACTGCCTGCCCGAGAGCTTTGCAGGCTCGTCGCGGCCCCTTGGAGCGGGCCCGATGGCATCGATCGGCCTCCGGTACGGTACACACATACAGTACTTCCGGGTCCGAGAGAACGCATCCCTAAAGGCCACGACGGGCTAAGCGTCTTCCGGTGGAAAGTAGTCCGGTGCTTACAGTTCTGTACACATGTAGCTGCTTTCGCTGCGGCGTCAAACGGTGCAAGAGCCTTGCTCTGACTCAGCAGCCCGTGCTTGGCTCTCTGTGCATGGTCAGATGTCATCGCCAACAGCCAACTCTTCTTCTGCTTATTCTTCTTCTTCTTCTACTTCTTCTTCTTCTACTTCTTCTTCTTCTACTTCTTCTTCTTAATCTTCTTCTCGCATCATCACCGTGCCATCTCGACCTTGTCCCTTCTCCGCATCGCCCATCACGCGTTCGCTCCAGACCACGCTGGCTGGCACCACCTATCCATCCGTGCGGTGCCTGGCTCCGTCAAATCCTTTCTCACAACCGCACCAACGTCAACCTTGAGACGAAAGTTCCGCACACGAGTGGGATGGCGGCGAAGCCTGTCATGGCGGCGAAGCCTGTCATGGCGAAAGCATCATCACGACTGCCTTGGGATGTCTCGGTTCTATGCCCCGATCGATCTCTCGATGAGTTTGCTACACAACCCCAATTCGCAATCCCATGCTCGACTCACCCTCCTTCTAACCGCTCCCACCACGTGCAGTGTACCGGCGACGGCAGGACCGTGTAGTAAGTATAGCGACGTCTACTCCGTAGCTACTCAAGAGAATCCAGGCCCATCGTCCCGTCCCGTCCGCCGCTTCCTCGAATCCACGTCCTCGGACCGAGCACCACCGGGACAAGGCAACGAGCGCAGGAAGAGCGGCTCGAGGAGGTGCCTCCCCATCTCACCTGGGGTCTCCATCGCCACCTCCCACCGGAGACGAAGACAGAGACAACACATTCACGGGGCCGGCTCGCGACTACGCGTCCACCGTGCCAGTCGGGAGATCGCGGTGGCCTTCTCGCCGTGAAGAAGGAGAGTGCGTAAGGAGCCATTCGAGCTCGCGAATCGTGACTCGAGAACGCTCATCACATCTCGTCACGGGCAAGGGAAGGGCAAGGGGAAGGAGTGTGTGTTTACTTCCCTCTGTACCCACTTCTTTTTACCCCTCGAATATGCGACGTGCAACACGGATCCAAATGGAAGTCATGATCCTTACTATTCGTACTATAACCCACTTACTGTACCTGTCTGTACTTTACCCCTCAGAATTGCGACGTGCAACACGGATCCAAATGAAAATCATGATCCTTACTATTCGTACTATAACCTACTTACTGTACCTGTCTGTAATTTACCCCTCAGAATTGCGACGTGCAACACGGATCCAAATGAAAGTCATGATCCTTACTATTCGTACTATAACCTACTTACTGTATCTGTCTGTACTTTACCCCTCGGAATTGCGACGTGCAATACGGATCCAAATGGAAATCATGACATGATTTATTTTTAATACGGGTTTTTGTTTACTTAGGTACTTACCTGTCTGTACCTTACCCCTCAAATATGCGACGTGCAACACGGATCCCAATGAAAGTCATGATTCTTACTATTCGTACTATAACCTACTTATTGTATCTGTTTGTACCTTACCCCTCGAATATGCGACGTGCAACACGGATCCAAATGGAAATCATGACATTATTCATTTTTAATACGGGTTTGTTTACTTACCTATATACTTACCTGTGTATACCTTACCTCTTAAACATGCGACATGCAACACGGATTCAAATGGAAATCATAATCTTTACAATTCGTACTATAACCCATTTACTGTATCTGTCTGTATTTTACCCCTCGAATATGCGACGTGCAACACGGATCCAATTGAAAATCATGATCCTTATTATTCGTACTATAACCTACTTAATGCTTCTGTCTGTACCTTTCCTTTTAAAATTGCGACGTGCAATACAGATCCAAATAGAAATCATAATATAATTTATTTTTAATACGGGTTTGTTTACTTACCACTTACCTGTCTGTACCTTACCCCTCAAATTGCGACATGCAACACGGATCCAAATGGAAATCATGACACTATCCATATTATAACCTACTTACTGTACCTGTCTGTATCTTACCCCTCAAATTTTATCTGTCTGTACCTTACCCCTCAAACATGCGACGTGCAACACCGATCCCACACCCAGAACCATCATCTCACCCGCCGAACTAGCGACAGCACGTCGTCGTCCCACGGAGGGGTATATAAGGTAAAAAACCACAGTACATCCCCCTCATCCTACCCCTCACCAGTGCGATGTGCAACACGGATCCCCCACCCGCCAAACCAAGACCTTATCACCGCCGGCATAAGACCAGCGGTATGTCCCGAATCGCAGAGAGCGGAGGACCTAAGAAAACATACCCTCTACCCCGCAAACATGCGACGTGCAACACGCAGCGCGAAACGGCGTCACGGCGACGATAACCTCGGAAAACATCTCCTCCCCAGACGGCGAGTAGATAGGTATCGCGTCGGGAAACCAAGATCCTCCTCCTCCTCCTCCTCCTCCGTACATGCACCAGCTACCCCGCAGGTACCGTATCGCGAAACGAGGTCGAGCCACGATGCCCTCGGAAAGGAGCGCGTCAACCACAGGAAGAGGAATATTCATGTACCCTTACTGTACCCGGACCCCGCAGACGGGCGGCAGACACCCTCTGCCACGGGCCACGCCGAACGGGGCGGCGGGAGGGTGGGCGAGATGGACGATCGATGGATGCCAAAGCGACGTGAGGAAGGTGGGGGAGGCTTCGGCGGACCTGGAAACCCCTTGGGCGAGGAAGAAGTTCTATCCCTCTATCTATCTACTGTGCGGGGCATCTCCGTCTGCGTGCGGTGCAGTAGGTCTCGGTACAGTAGGTCAACATTCACATGGTGATGTGCACGAGTACCGTAGGTACAATCGTCGCATCCTTCCTCCCTGCATACACACCTACCTTGTACAGTACAGTAGTATACCGAACCAAACATCATGTTGTTTAACGGCAGGTAGGGCGAAGCCACCCCGAGCCTCTCGTCGGACATGGGATGTGCGAAGCTGGGGGTGTTTACATACAGTATAGACCAGAGAGCCGCGAGAAAGCAGTGTGGTGATGGGGAAGAAGTGTGTGACAACCTCTACCAGGAAGAGACGTCATCTCTACTGTACATACAGTCCTATCTATGACTTGGCTCACAAGTCGCGGTCGAAATGATGATATCGTCGTCTTTTCTCCCTCCCCCTCCCTCCCCCTCCCTCCCACTTGGTGACAGACCGATGTGCAGCGAGTCGTAAAGACGACCGCCGCGCCGACGATCTCGCACCGATCAGAAGCACAGACAGCCACCCGGAGCGGAGCCGTCGCAGCTGTCAGGATGTCGATGATCTGCAAGCGACGGGTGAGGTGGTCGTCACGGCGTGGTGGGTTGATGTCATGGATTCTGCGGCTTCAGCTTCAGCTTCAGGTTCGGCTTCAGCCTCAGCCTCAGCCGCAACCTCAGCTTTCCCCCCCTCATATATTATATCCGAGACCGTCCGCGCCGAACCAGGCCCCTCTGTGCCCAGCATCTTCGCGCAACAGCTGCTGTACAGTACTGTACAGTATCTATCCGGCGTCTCGTCCGACGTCTCCCCTCCCCGCACGCGGCCCCTCCCGATGATTGCGACGCAGGACGTACTTCTTCTACTGTATGTACCTACCTACAGTACGGTACGACGGTACGGCCCACGCACTCCGGCGAAATCACCACATGAACGACGCGCAGCAGCAGCAGCACCAGAATGATGACCGCAACGCCCCAAGCCTCTGAGCGAGCCTTCGCTCTGCAGAAGTACCTGCTCCTGCACTCGCAGCACGAGGCGCTGCAGAAACACCTCGCGCAGATCAGCACCACGGCCGACTCCAGCAGCGCCTCGTCCTCCACCTCGGCCTCCCGCTCGCGTCGCGCTCGCGCTCGCGCTTCCCCTCCATCTCCTCCTCGCCCGGCTCGCCCGGCTCGCCCGACGACGACGACGACGGCGGCCTGTTCACGCCCGCGGAGCCGAGTGATCCGCGCCGGGGCAGCGTGCCGCGGGCACACGTCGGCCGCCGGCCGCCGCGGCGCTCGTCGCTGCCGACGGTGGTCGACGCGGAGGAGCACAAGCTGAGGGACGTCAACCTGCAGATCAAGAAGACGCTCACGGAGCTGCTGAACTGCGCGAGCGTGCGGCGCGACCAGCGGTCTCGGCTGTGGGTGCAGACCCGGCTGATGGATGCCGAGAGGGAGCTGAAGGGCTCGCGCGCGCGGAGCTGCGAGAGGAGGCGGAGCGAGGATGTGGGCGCGCGCTGATGCGATGCGTCGCGTGGAGTCGGGACGCTCGCTCGCTTGCTGTTGGAGTACCCCGTGTGGGTTGGATGAGTGACGGTGCTTCCACCGCCACCCACCCAGGCTAGGCCTTGTGTCTGTGTATTCCAGATCCCCCCAGACTGTCACTGCAGCCGCCTGCCTGGCTGGCTGGCTGGCTGGCTGGCTGGCTGGCTGGCTCCGAGCAATTCCTGATTTCCTTTCCTTCTCCCATCCTGTACATACATACATACATACATACTATACATTCACAGCATCACGGCGCAGAAAAGACAGGTACCGGGAGTAGATGCCTCCACCGCGCGCGCGCCTCTTACCCAAGCCCAACTCTCTTTCCACGGTTGACCTCGCGTTTTGAAGTCAATCGGCTTGTTGTGCTGTGCTGTGCCGTGC
This sequence comes from Blumeriella jaapii, assembly GCA_009599575.1. NCBI lineage: Eukaryota > Fungi > Ascomycota > Leotiomycetes > Helotiales > Drepanopezizaceae > Blumeriella > Blumeriella jaapii. Next base: position 366,141 of record VWND01000064.1, read on the forward strand.
TATGCCGTGCTGTGTTGTGCTGTGCTGTGCCATGCCCAGGGAGAAACGAAACAGCACTCGCGATGCTGTACTGTATGATATGATATGGTGCGGTACGGTGCGATGCGGTATGGTATGGTATGGTATACTGTGTAATACGGAGTCCTGTGTACGTGGTTGAGTAAGGTACCTAACCTTCATATACCATACTATCAATTACCATTCTGTATTATACTACACAGTTGTATTGTGTTGTGTTATGTGTGTACTATGTGTATATTGTATGTGTGTATGTGTATATTGTATATTGTATATCACTTATTTATTTATTCATTTACTCATTTATTTACTTATTTACTTACTTATTTACTCGCTTACTCACTTACTTATTTACCTACTCCCCTTTTCTTGGAAAGGCTATGATTACGGTACTGTACTACAGTACTGTACAAGCATCGCATCGCGTTCCACGTCCTGGTACATATATACGCATTTGCGTGTATGCTTGCGGTAGGTAGGGTAGGTAGGTAGGTAGGTAGGTAGGTAGGTAGGTAGGTAGGTAGGTAGGTAGGTGGGTAGGTAGGTGGGTAGGTAGGTAGGTAGGTAGGTAGGGTGGTGGGTGGTGGGTGGTAAGCGCTACTTGTTGAATGGGTATCCGTTGAATGTACTGCATTGTTTGTTTATGTGTATATGTATGGTATGGATGGGGTGTATGTGTATATGTGCATGTGTATGTGTGTGTATATGTATAAAGTACTGTGAAGTACTGTAGTACTGTATGAGGAAGTATCAAGTACTGTAATGTGAATTAGTATAAAATACTATATTGTGAAGTACTATGAAAAAGTCTGAAACACTATGAAGTACTGTGAGAAAGTATAAAATACTGTGAAGTAACTCTACACACTACTGTACTATGAAAAAGCATGATATACCATAATGTACTGTCAAGTACGGTTGTACAAGATAGTATTAAGTAGTATAAAGTAGTATAATCTACTACAAGCACCATGAACGAGTATGAAAGACTACGACGCACCTCTACACAGTACTGTACTGTACTGTACAAGTCGATGCCATGCGGTGAGACCCCCCACGTCTTAGAGGCGTGACCAGCGATCCCGGCTCCTGGATCGACTCCGACGACCATCGCACAGTGCAGTCCTGCACTGCACTGACTGTATGTAACTGTATGTACTGTACATACTATACACACTATACGGTACGCGGCTGCTGTTTAAATGCCTCACCGCTCGCGGCGACGCTCGTATCTTATCTTTCTATCGATCATCGATCTATCGGTCGAAATACCTACAGATCGGTCTCTCTAGTCTGAGACCTGGCAGAAGACCTCCGACCCCTGCCTTCTCTCTTTTTCACTTTTTTTCCCCTCGAGCGACGTAGCTTTCTCCTGCTTTGGATTTGGATTTTCTTCATACGTTCTGGGTTTGGTAGTGTAAAGAGAGACACACACACACAGAGAGAGCACCAGAGCTTTCCTCTTCTCCCACGGCCCCACGGCGCCGACAGAGACGCATTTTCCTGTTCACGAGAGAGATTGGTGTCGTGCCGCTGTCCTCGCGCGCCATGTCCGAGAAACTTCCCCCGCAGCAGAAAGGGGCCTTCTTCGCCTTCCTCAAGGTCAGTCCGTCAAGACGACGCCCTCGGCCTGCTCGCGCGCGACCACTGACCTCGGGCCTGCTCCCCCAGTCCCTCGCATCGTTCCAGGGCGACCTCGCGTCCCTCACGGCGCCGGCCTTCCTCCTCGCGCCGCAGTCGATCGTCGAGTTCGCCGCGTACTGGGCCGCGCACCCGGCCCTCTTCGTCGCGCCCGCCAGCGAGCCCGACCCGGCGCGGCGCGCGCTGCTGGTGCTCCGCTGGTTCCTGAGCACCCTGCGCGAGCAGCACAGCAGCCGGGACGCGGCCGGCCGGCGGAAGCCCCTGAAGCCGCTGAATCCCTTCCTGGGCGAGCTGTTTCGGGGCCGGTGGGTGGATGGCGCGGGCACGACGCGCCTGGTGGCGGAGCAGGTGAGGTGAGTGCCCCGGTGGCCGGGTGGCCGGTTGGCCGGAGGCGCGAGGCCTCCGAGGCGGGCCGGGGCTGACGGCGGCGCCAGTCATCATCCACCCGTCACGGCGTGTGCGGTCTGGAACGATGAGCATGGCGTGAGGGTATGGCTTCGTGCTCGCGGCTTCGTCGACGCGCGCCCTGGCTGACGGCGGCACAGCTGCGAGGCCATGTGGCTCCCCAGGCCTCCTTCACCACCACGGTCCAGATCGAGCGCCGCGGCTACTCCCTCCTGCACCTCGACCGGCTCGGCGAGGATTACCTGATCACGATGCCCAAGATGCACCTCGACGGCATCGTGACCGGGTCGCTGGCGCCCGAGCTCAGCGGCACGTCCTACATCCACGGCTCCTCGGGCTACACGGCCCGGATCCAGTACTCGTGCCGGGGCTGGCTGGGCGGGAAGCGCAACTCGTTCGTGGCGAGCGTCTTCCGTGCCGGCCGGGAGCACGAGCCGCGCTACTCCGCCGCCGGCCAGTGGAGCGGGGAGTTCACCATGACCGACCTGGCGACGGGCGAGGTGGTCGAGCGCTTCGACGCCCGCGCGCTCCCCGCGACGCCGTTGACGGTGGCGCCCGTGGCGGAGCAGGACCCGCTCGAATCCCGCCGCGCCTGGCAGGCGGTGGTGAGAGGGATCGAGCAGGGCGACCTCTGCACCGTGAGCCGCGAGAAATCCAAGCTGGAGAACGAGCAGCGCGCGCTGCGGAAGCGCGAGAAGGCCGCCGGCCTCGAGTGGCCCCGCCGCTACTTCTCCAAGCTGGAGGTGGACGAGCGGGCCGAGGCCTTGAGAGACGCGTCTCGGGCCGGCACCGACCTGACGAGGGCCATGGATGGGACGCGCGGCGTGTGGGTGTGGGATGAGGAGAAGTACCGGAAGGTGACGGCGGCGCAGAGCAGGAGTGCCCCTGTGGTGAGGGAGCGGGTGACGAGCCCGACGAGAACGAGGTATGATTCTGGGGTTGGAGGGATCGTGATGAACGAGGGCGAGGAGCGAGGGAAGTAGATAGATAGAGGATGGGGATGGGCTGGGGCGTTTTGGATGTGAGGAATGAGATACGCATAGCTTTTTGTGATGAGAAGACGCTCGAGTATATAAATACAATTAGACTCTGATTCCTTTGGCCCTCTTCATGATGGCGCTCTTCATGATGGCGCTCTTCTCTCTCTCTCTCTCTCTCTCCTCCTCTCTCTCTCTTCTCTCTCTCTCTCTCCCTCTCTCTCTCTTCTCTCTCTTCTCCTCTCTCTCTCTTTCTCTCTTCTCTCCCTCTTTCTCTCTCCTCTCTCTCTCTCTCTCATCCTCTCTCTCCTCTCCCTAGAGATCTCTCTCCCTCCCTCCTCCCTCTCCCTCCCTCTCCCTCCCTCCCTCTCCCTCCCTCCCCTCTCTCCCTCCCTCCCCTCCCCTCCTCCCTACCCTCCCTCCCTCCCTCCCTCTCTCTCCCTCTCTCTCTCGCGCCCAAAAAGTGACATCTCCTGCTGACCTACATAGAAACATCCTGTACTCCAACCACATCTCAAAATATCGCGAACCAAAAGCAAAACGACGACGACGACGACGAAAACAAATATGAAAAAGAGAACACGGCCCGACACCAAAAACAGCTCTCTGAGAATGACGCGGCCCATCCGGTCCTTAGCAACGAATGTCTCAGCGCCTCACGAGGTGGAGTGGCCAAAGCCAGAAAGAAGGACGCCACTCGTCTACGTCATAACTCGGTCCATGAGCATCCAAGCGACCAAGTAAACACAGCACACAGGTAGGTACTTACAGTGGGAACTGCTTGCTACGTAGGTACAGTACCTGGGTATTTAAGACATTGAGGGGTCCCTCTGTCTTTCTCTTTACCCCTCCGTAACCAACCCTTCTTCTTCTCCTCTGCTGGTATAGTACTGCACACCTACCCAACCTCATAACCAAACCCCGAATCCAAATCCCAATCCACACAAACCACCACCACAACAACAACAACAACAGCCACCACCATGTCTGACAAGAACACCTCCACCCTCCAGTCCTACATCGACTCGGCCTCAGGCGCAGTCCAGAGCGCCATCGGCTCCCTGACGGGCAACGCTTCCGACCAGGTATGTACATAACATAATATATTGCAATACACAAGCAAGGCAGTTAGTCTTGCACCCCTTCCCTCGCATCATCCGCCGCCGTCCCTCGTCCATCGCAAGAGCGCCGCGGGAAAACTGACAGCGAGATGTACCAGAACGCGGGCGAAGCCAAGAAGGCGAAAGCAGACCTCGAGCACGACGCCTCGCAGGCAACGCTCAAGGCCGGGAGCCTGACGGCCTCTTCCTCGGGCGCCGTCACCAAGGACGACCCGATACGCACCGAGGGCAGCTGGAACCAGACGCTGGGCTCGGCGAAGGAGGCTGTGGGTGGCTTGGTGGGGAACCAGGTTGGTCTTTTGCTCTGTGCTCTGTTTGCTTATCATACAGTACCTCTTTATGCTGCCTTTTCCGCTTCTCCTTTCCGTTCGATTGTTTGGTTACACAGGAGCATAGGGGGGGGGGGGGGGGTTCTTTTTTTCCTTTCTCTCTTTTCTTTCTTTTTATATCTTCCATTTTTTTTGCCCCCCCCCCCCCCCACCCCAACCCTCTGAGGAGGCACTCAGCTGACGATCCTTGGGGGAGGAATAGAACCTGAAGAACGCCGGCGCGCGGCAGAACGCCGAGGGCAAAGGACAGGAGGCGCAAGGCCAGCTCAACGATCTCGGCTCGGGCGTCGCGAACCGCGTCGGTGGTGCGGTGGGTGGTGTCGTTGCGGGCCTCACGGGGGATCGGGAGGCGCAGGTGAAGGCGCAAGAGCAGCACGATCTCGGCAAGACGCAGCAGCGGGGCGCGGAGCACGATATCCAGAAGCAGAACTCGTAGAGGATGGGGATTTACTGAGGTGAGGACGGTGTGGGGGGGGGGGGTATGATCAGGAAAGAAGTGGAGGAGGAAACGCTTCGGTATTGTACATGTACATGTACAGCAAATAGTACGTAACGATACAGAGACAGAAAAAAAACGATGCAAGCGAGCACTTCGGTAGTATTGTAGATACTGTACAAGATACACAGATATCCATCCCCTTGCTTGGAAGATGTCCACGATGGATGCCGGATGCTTGTTACGGGTTTTGGTGCTTGGGTTCAGCTAGACAGAGTCACCCAGCCCGCTGCTGCTGCTAGACGTGAATTGGAAAATCGAAAGAAAAAAAATTCTGATTTGGGGAAAAACATTTGAGTCCTGGGATATATATGATGTAATTCAAGTCACAAAGTGAGCGAGTGAACCTGGAAAGAACAAGAAAAAAAAAAAAAAAAAACTACCCCCCCTACATGGATGAATGGGAGGCAAAAAGGATGATACGAGAGGGCTGAACTGGGAATCGAACCCAGGACCTCTTGCATTCAGTGAATAACCCAAAGCAAGAATTATACCACTAAACCATTCAGCCGATCGTATGATTGCTGAATTGATGTGACGGTCCGCTATCCGTGGAAATATAATTCAATTCAATTTCGTGAGTTAAAATGTGGGGAGCGCAACCAGTAAGCGGGCGGGAGCTTAGCGCTTAAAGTGCAGATCGGGGTTTGAAGATAAGACGTGATCACTTGACCGATTGGCAAAAAGACGCTGGGTTGTTTGCACGTCCAAGAACATTGGTAGTAGGCATAGATCAGTCCTGTGGGCTGGTATGCTACAGCGCGTGTGAAAATTTGAGGACATGTTTACGACGGTACAGCTGCTGCTGCTGAACATCGTGAAATACCGTGACGACAACGACTAATGCTACGAGCACCTTGCGAAATGTTTACGAGGCTGTAGGCCAGAACTGGTTCGATCTGCAGCTGCTGTACCATGTAGCAATAGCAGAATTGAGGATGAGGGGAGAAATGGCCTCAAGTCGGGCGGCAAAGCGTCACGTGATGCAATAGCGTCAGCAAAATGTAAACAACCCGCTGCTTCCATCCCGGATCACGCCCCAAGCAAGCACTTCGCGACGACAACCCAGCGCTCTACAGACCACGACCTCTACGCGAAACCCCATTGACCATCTCGACAGCCTCGACATCAACCGACTTGATTGACGCGAAAATTGTCCAGAACGACACGCGATTCCCTCCCATCGCGAGCTCACGATCGTCACGCAACCCTCTCCACACATACACAGATGCGCTGCCGAATCTGGAATCAATGACTACTCTCGTCCGAACGCGAAATCCCCTAGAATCATTGAGCATGAGCCAACAGCCATCGGCGCGAAGGAGAAGCAAGCGGCTTGCTGGTGAGACGGCCCCGAGGTTCTGTTTGCGCCTCGCGCGCTCGACCGGCCAGAGTGCTGACACCCATCACAGCATACGACGAAGAGGACGGAGACTTTGTGTTTACACGTGGCGCGAAACGAACGAAGACTGCCCCGGCGCCGCCCGAACCTGTACCTACACCGGCTCCCGCCGCGTCGGCGAAGAGGGGTAGGAAACCGAAGGAGGTCAAGGAGCGCGACGATGAGCCCGTCACAACAGCGAAGAAGCCGAGGGGGCGGAAGATGAGCTTCACCACGCCGAACGCGGAAAATGATTCCTTGGTCGTGCCGAAAAAGCGGAAACTGACGCGTGCCTCTGCTGGCAAAGCTCAAGACAAGGATGCCAACGGGCACCCTCCCGGGACAGATCCGGCAGAGGACGAACGAGTTGATGTGTTAGGCGACCAGAGCGTGGCGGCTGGCGAGGGGTCAATGGCGAACCAACACTCTACCACGATTGCGCTGCCTTTCAGCGACACGCCCGTCATCAATCGGAACAAGGAATTGAGGAAGAAGGGGGCCAATGGTGCGCGGAGAAGTAGTCTGGGGCTTCGAGGGCGAAGGGCAAGCTCTCTGATAGACAACGGTCACAGCGCAATTCCGCACCGCGAGGTGGAGACGTCCGACTTTTACAAGCACATCGAAGCGGAAGGATTGAGTGAGCCCAGGCGGATGAAGCAGTTGCTGACCTGGACCGGAGAGCGGTGTATGGGTGAGAAGCCCTCCCATGGCGATCCGAATACTGGGGCGGTGTTGGCAGGTAAGAAGTCCGAGCTCGTGGGGGAGCCCGGCTAACAGACACAGCGCGCATGGTCCAGGAATCTTTGCTGAAAGACTTTGCGAACAAATCCGAATTCTCAGACTGGTTCAGTCGGGAAGAAAGGGCGCCTACAAAGATTATAAAAACGCCCAATCCTCGAAACATTGAGCTCGAAGAGAACCTGGGCGGGTTAGAAGCAAGGATCAAATTGTAGGTGGACCTCGTTCTCTGGTTAGGCTCTGCTGATTGACTTGACGCTTAGGCTTCGAGAAGAACGGGATCAATGGAAAGCATATTTGAAACCGCCGCCCTCGCTCCCTCCACTACTTTCTGAAGAAACAAAGGAAGTAGATCCTACACACATTGACGCATCTCTTCTTACACCTGAACAAGCTGCGATACTCTTGGAACTCTCCTCGACGTCTGCGCTGGATACCAGGAAACAGGCCCTCGAGCGAATGCAGACGTTACAGTCAGACCTAGAATTCAACGTGGATCGGTTTGCGGACGGGGTACACAAAGTCGAGCAGTACCAGCAGACCGTAAGCAGGGTAGCCGACAAGATACTAGCCCTGAGTGCTGTGAGACTGGAGGAGCGGGATCGGAAAGAAAAAGAAGAAATCGGCACGCGAGACGTGCCTATGCAAGAAGTTTTACGGAGTCTGAGTCGGATACTTCCAGAAGGAAGCAGTGGGAGGTGATGTTTGCGTTCGGGATGGGATTTTTCGGGAATGTGACTTTGGGGAGTTGGAGCTAGGAGCATCGGGATGGGACGGGATACCTGGACACGAACCGAGTTTTTGGAGACGGCATCGACGAGGGACGAACTTTGCCGATTCAAGCACTGGTGTTCTGGCGGTGTTTACTTTGTAAAGATTGTGGAAGCACGAGGAGTGGGAGCCTGATTCCAGCTGGAAGCCGCTTGAAACCGAATGAGGAGATCACACGTACTCTTTCCGTTCTCCCTTCTGCCAAGATCTGACTCGTCAAGGCACGTAACTGTCGGGGTTTGTGTGGACGGCCGTGGTTGACCAAGTGGCTAGCTAACCAACACAGGAACTTGTTCTTCGTGTAGGCAGTATAACAACACATCGCCTAACTAGACTACAGGTCCCCATCAGCAGTCGAGCATCCTTTCCCACATCTGGCACATGTCGAACAAGCCTTACGCCACCAGCACAGCACCCTGCAGAAGACACGCTGCCATCGTCGTCAGCCAGCGCGGGCTTTGCATCCCCTCTAAATGCACGAACGAACGAACGTCTAGGCCCCAGGCTGAATGGGAAAGCTAGGCCTCATCTCTACCTATCCACGCACTCCTCCCCCGGGCAGATTCTCCCACCGGGTCCACGGCCTCTTGGACGGAAAGTCCATCACACGCACGCCGCATGCCTTAGTCACCACTCCTTCGCTTTCTCCTGTTGTCGGTTTCAGCTCTTGCGTCTCTCTCTACCTTGGAGGATGCTTGACAGCGGGCGAGACGAGAAGAAGGAGGGCGGGCGGCGCGCGAGGTGCTTCTTCCTTGAGCTGGCAAGAGGAGGAGGAGTCTTTGCAGACGTAGCCTGGCTTGCACGGAGCGCTTTCCAGACACTCTGTGGCAGCACCAGGAAACGGGTCAGCAGAGCCCTCTTGGTTACCGCCTTTCTCCGTCCCATCCCTATTCTTCTCCTTCTCTTCTTGCCGTTTCTCTTCTTCTTCTTCTTCTTCTTCTTCTTCTTCTCTTCTTGTTCTGCTCTGGAGGGAGGGCTTTCGTTTCGGGTCGGGAATGTCACACGTACCAGGCAGAGACGGCGCAGCAGGCGGCGCGAACGCAGCTTGCGGCACACGTCCAGCTTCGGCTTTGCTTCCCGTCCTCGATCCTGCTCCCTGGCCGGTGCTGCAGTGCTTGTGTGTGCAGACCCCGGCGCTGGGACAGTCGTAGTCGGCAGTGCAAGCTGCTGCGATGGGGGAAAACGGCATGCCGAGGTCGTCGTCCTGTGCTGGTGTTAGTTCCAGTGGTCAGGTTTGGATATGGTAGGGAAAGGATCGGGGGGGGGGGGGGGGGGTGAGTGGGGGGGTGGGGGGGGCTTACAGAGAGGCTAATCACAATGGTGATGTCTTCTTTGGGGACGGGAAGTGCTGCGCTTAGGACTGCGGATATGAGAGCCGTGAGGGCTATAAGGAGATTCATATTTGAGAGGGAAGAGCGGCTTTGAGATGTGAGATGTATTAGGATCCGGATGAGGTGAGAAGTCGTTGGTCTGTGAATCTGAGTAGATGTGACTTGAGATTTTCGTTTCCAGCGGTGGTCTTCCTTGCTACTTTGTATATGATCACAGATTCTTGGAATCCCGGCGACCCGGGACCTGTCCCAGCTCTCTCGGAGATGCGTGACATCTCACTGTACGTGTGAGGTTGCGAAGTCTCGGGTGGCGACGTCGTGCTCAGGTCATGCTGTTGGGAACCTTGTCCAATGTCACGTCTGGGCTCTGGAGCCTCCGCTCGTGCGAACCATAGGGACGGGTCCGTTGACTGTGTACAAGGTAACCCGAATGCCGGGTTCTGGGTATGTGACTTATCGACTGGATCTGATGCCTCTGGATTGATCCCCATATTGCTTTTGTACGACGCCAGCTCGGAAAGCGCCACGACTACAAAGTTGACGCGGATGCCCGTTCTCCTGCCCCGGAAGATCGGGCTGCGACTTGCATTGGGTCTGGTTGCGAGGGTCTTTTGAAGAGAAGCTTGTGTTACGTGGGTTTTGGGTGCAGGCCGTGAAGGCTTTCTGAATCGCTTGGTAGGCTAGCGGTCGACAGCCGAACCGGGTGCTTTGTTTTGAGGAATCTCTGGTTCTCTTCTTTGTTACTTCGTAGACACAGGTACACCTTTTGAAGAGGGCGATTGGAAACAGTGTCCTTGCACATGGCATAAGAAAACGAGAGTGCGAAAGGTCGCCCTCAAGAACTAGTCATGTAGAAAAACTTAGGGGCAGGCTTATGATTCTTTTTCAAGCCTTGAAAGTGAGATTGCAAATGTCCTCGCTATATCTACAGTACCTTGGAAGCATATCTTACCTCGTACGTCTTCAAGCCAACTCTATTTAGCCGGTAGACACTCGCCAAGAACAACGAGGTGACGAACACTTCTCAGCTACAGACAAGGTAGTTGAACCGCACGATATCAAAGTGCCTCATGTAGTCTAACAGCGGAGAGAACCTCCCCTGCAAACCTCTAGCAGTATGCCACGGTCAAAATCATCCAGAATTCTAGTGCCTCCATCTCTTCATCACGTCTTGGAAACAAATCACACTCGGTACCGACATGGATAGTCAATCCTGTCTTTTCTAGATAAGAAGAAGCATAGACCATGGTTACAAATTTATACTCGTACCATGTTTGAAAACACCATGCGGTGTTTATAAGATCATTCGTGCAGTACATGGTCGGCGTATTGTCAGATCGATCTCCGGCCTTGTAGCGCCCATAGATGTGTATGGCCCTATCTTTGTACAATGATTCCACTAGAATTCATCACGAGTCTCTGCCAGGGTTTTTCTTAAGTCCGATGAATCTCCGCGCCTCCGTGCCTTCCACTCCTGATCTATGTGCTAGATTGAGGTCTAGATGCAAATGCATCGATCACGCGCATCGATGGGGCTAATAACAGCGAGCACGAATACGGTAGACAAACAAGTTTGGAATATCAAACCGATGAGCGAGATTTTCGAGTGGACTCGTGCTTGTAGAATACTGAGAGAGGCTAGATGTCTGTCGAGAAGACAAGTAGAACTGAATCCTCTTATACGGTGTTCGCCAAATTATCGAAAGCAACGTCAAAGCCGAACATGGAATCACAAACGGCTTCCAGAGAATTCTTTTCCTTTTGCCTAAAAGTGTTGATGCTGTACTTTGATGATGTACTCCCTCGTCCGGCTAGGAAGTCTGAACCCTCACGGCTCTTACACTAATGCCGCTAAACACCACTTTAAGAAGCTGCCACACATATCTGATTTTAATCAATATATCCCCTCGCACGTTTGGAGCATTGATCAAGCGCAAAATAGTAGTTTTGGTAATCGAAAAAAGTACATCTTTGAATGTCTAATGAGTGGGTTGCTGTCTATGTCAAAGCTGCGATTAGCCACAGACACGAATAGCAATTAACACGGATCAAAAGGGCGAGATGCAAGAAAAATCAATCCATCATTTCCTAGTTTTTCTCTGGAAAAAATGAGTTTAATTTCTTCGGGCTTACCTGGTGAAACTTTAGCATTTGGTTTTCAGCTCCTGCTTTGAAGGATTGTAGAAGCGTAGGTAGGTATCGAAGTATGTTTTTCTGCATCGGCTACAGCTATCAGTCCAATCATAAAACGGTTCGCATGTCCAGCTACGACGCATATCTACGTCCCAAGGAAAAGGACCGATTCCTTTTCTTTGTGGCGTTGGAGAACGAATCCCAAGCAGCCGGATATTGACAGCCGTCGACCTGCGTTGGAGTCGTCCTGTGGCGCTACACCTGACCTCGTCCCCAGGTAGATTCCCCGCCTCTCCATCCCGCTCCTCTGGGTCTTGTGGAACTTTAAGAAGGCTCCACTGCTCAAAGCTTGTTCTTTCCTTGATCTGTTGCTGCATCTCGAAAGCCATTTAGAATACAGCCTTGAACCAGGATTCTCTTCCTTCCTGTTTACTTTCGCCAGGACCAGAAATCCTAAACTCTGCGTATCGATCTCGCTTCCGTGGTGTATTCACCGTACCACGTTCGCGATGGTGAACAATGCCGTATGTCTTTTGAGTTTGCTCTATCATACCACGACTGTTGGCAACCCTTGCTAAATTTATCTGTTTCCTTTCCATTCTGCCCTTAGTTTTCACAGCTTGCTTCTCTCTCATTCCCCCTTGGATACAGACTAACGCAGTCCCAAAAGGTCGTCGTACCCGTTGCCGTCCTCGCTGCCATAGCAGTCGTCATGTTCCTGTTTATCTGCTGGTGGTTTCCCCGTGCATGGGCCAGGGGGACCGCTGCGGACCGGGCAGAATACAATGAGAATAAGCGACGGCGAGAAGCGGCCCAGGATGCAGCCGTTGGCAGCCAGAATGGAGATGTTGAGCTGGGTACTGATAGTAATGGGAAGTGGACAGGGATAGGAAAGGAAGCGGGAGTTGGAATTGGCATTGTACAAAGGCCTGTAGGATACGTGCCGCCGGTTACGCCGTATTAGGGGTCAGGCGTGGATAGGTTTGGCATATTTCAAATTTCATTGTGTGAGGGAGCAAGTGATAGACATATGTGACTGCTGGGAAATGTACACTTGAAAGCGACTTTGCTTGTGAGGTTGTGTGGATAAAGCAGTGGAATGACATACCCGTATAGTGATATTATTTCGATTTAAGAACAAGTAAGAGTCAGAGTTACTGCTTCAGTTGAAGTCACAGGGTGCACAATTTTCAGTACATCTCTGAGGTTTTGTTGCAAATTCGATAATTTTTCAACTGTATTAGATGGAACAAGTTCTTGCCTCATACGGACAGGCTCCTGGAAGACGAGGGGGCTAGAAATTTTGTGAGATTTTTCTATTATATAATCCGTTGCCCATAGTTTGCAGATCTTCAAGAGAATTTCTACTCTCGACTACAATGTATGTATCTAGAATGGTTGTAGATAAGTCATGATAGCAGCAGAGCGTTTTAAGTGTCATACTCAATAAATATAAGATGAGGATTTGTTAAACTTGTTTTATAAAAATTTGAGTCGACTTCGTTTGCAAACAGGGCAAGCAAGCCGAGAAAATTTCCTTCTGTTTCTCGAGGTATCTAAATTTGATGCAAGGTGAAGATTTTGCGTTATCATTCCCCTCCCCCTTTCTTTTCTATAGGTGTCTTTGATTTGATATACTTACATGAGCGACGTGGTATTATCAGATCCAAGATATGCGAAAGCCTTTAATCAGATGATAAAAAAACGACTTTCACCCTTCCGCGCGGTGGGCAAATGCGAGGACCGTCACTTTCTCAGAAAAAGTCGGGAGTTCTTCATCAAATCGGGGTCAGGTGAAATTGAGTGGTAAAAGAAAGACGATTCGAAGGTTTTCTCTATCCCCTAAATTTGTCTCTAGAAGACTGAAGTTGGCACAATACATTTTTTAAAGATGCAGTTGGAGGTGATTTGTGACTTTTGAGGAAGGGGAAATAGGCAATTGGGTATCTAGCTTTGTTCTCTGCGTCAGGATCGGTGTGACCGATTCCCGTCACTTTTGCACTTAGTCTGTGTAGCTCATATCAAAGTGCTTGCAAGATTCAGCATCCTGGACAGCATTTTAGAGGATTCGCTCTCAGCTGAAAAAAGAGGAACTAGTCAGACATGGCTGGTACATATAACAAACACACAGCCAACCTCACTCCTCTCTATTAGCCACCGCTCTCAGATCGCCACCCTAAGTTTATCAAAGCCACCGGTCTTGAACACATACAGCGAGTCCGATCTGGGCTAGAATCTGGTCTCAGCTGGTCGAATACTCAAGGACAAGTTGCAGATCTCCTCGATGATCTTCCGGTCTCTGGGTTGGTTCACTATAGTGAACCGAATTAAGAGGATTTGCAAGTGTAAAGAAGAGAAGACATTGTCTCAACTAGTGTTGTTCGTAGCAAACGAGAATAGTAAATCAAATGTACGCATCATCGATGTCAGGTGACGAGACCACGTGACACATCCCCATCCTCGTCCTCATCCATTGAATGAACGAATGATCGATGCGGCGATATCAACATTCTGGATCGACGAGGAATGGTCTCAGACCCGTGTTAGTCAAAGATCCCTGAGCAAACTTGATCCTGATAAGACACCGCTTCGCTGAATCTGGCATGGGGACTTGAATCTAGCTTCCAAGACTTGCTGCCAAAGACGTCGCCATTCAAGTCGAAAGCCTCCTCGACGATCTTCTGCTCTCTTGGTCGACGAGAAATGACCTCGTACTGCTTGGGGCAAAGATATCCGAGGAATTCTGATCATGATAGGGTGTTGTTTCACTGAGGCTGGCAGCGGCTCGAAAAGACCGAGTAGGTGTGACCCTACCTTCTCGGAACACATCCATCTCTTTGTTGATCTGATGAGGGGTAAAGTGTAAGTCCAATATGATAGGGTAAATGTGCCGACTTCCTGATGTCGATACGGTCATGACCCAGAGGGATCCTGGCCGTCTGGCCGTGCCAGTTCCTCGAATCTCATAGGTATATAAGGTATCTCTGACTTGACTCGAAATCAGCATATTTTCAAGAACCCCTTTATCTCTAGAGACTCTCAACTCACTGACTCTCAACTCTTTGACCCTTATCAAGCTGGCTTTGACTTCACCATGTTCTCGCAACTCACCAAGCCAAACTTCTGCCAGCGTGCTTTCATCGTCGCGACGCTGGCCCTCCAAGCCCTAGCCAGCCCCTACCTGTCGCCCGAATCTCAGGACGGCGCACTCTCCGCCCGCCAAAGCCAGACGTACGACCCAGGCTACGCGGACTCCACCCAGTTCCGGTTGCAGGCCGTCAACGACCACAACTTTTACCGAGCGCAGCACAGTGCTCCGGCCTTGAAGTGGAGCCCTACACTGGCGAACTCGAGCAACACTTGGGTTTCGGGTTGCAAGTATGGACATTCGGTAAGCGCGCTACACTGCTCTGGATCCAGCACCGTGTGTGGATCGGTAGCCGACGTTGATGTTGATGTTGACAGGGCACACCGGGATTCGGCGAGAACATCGCTCTCGGCTACTCGAGGCTCGTGGATGCGATTAACGCCTGGGGCCTGGAGCGCGTGAACTACAACTTCGACAAGCCTGGCTTCTCGTCGAGTACCGGCCATTTGTAAGTGACTAGAAAGCCAGCGTCTTGTTTCCCAGCGCCATCCATGGCATCTTCCCCGAGGTGTAGCGGGACCGAGCAACGACTAACCACAAGCAGCACGCAGATGGTCTGGAAAAGCACAACGAAGGTAGGATGCGCCAGGAAACTATGCAGTAAGTCCCCATCCAATCCAACTCAACCCAAACCCACACACAAACCCACGCCCACGTCCACATACACCACCCGTACACAAAACAGACCTCTAACCAGAACCAGCGGTCCCCGGCTTC
The DNA here is from genome assembly GCA_009599575.1 of Blumeriella jaapii. Lineage (NCBI taxonomy): Eukaryota > Fungi > Ascomycota > Leotiomycetes > Helotiales > Drepanopezizaceae > Blumeriella > Blumeriella jaapii. Next base: position 381,347 of record VWND01000064.1, read on the forward strand.
GGCAGCGCCCCAGTCTGGTATCTCGTGTGCCAGTACGCGCCGAGCGGCAACGTCGTCAACCCCGGCTTCTTCCAAGCGAACGTCGGGAGGCAGATATCAGGCAACCCCAAGGTCGGCATCGCTGCTTAATCCCTCCCATCTTCCACAGCGGCGAAGGCGTCTGCTCTGACGAAGGCGACCTCGAACATTGCGTCGTCGTCGAGACCCTCGGCAACGACGTCCGTGAAAGCGGCGAGCGTTCCTGGGCCGACGATGACGATGACGAGAGATATGGATGAGTTAGAGCATTTTCTTCCTCGATCCCGCTGGCACTGGGATTGATATCGATAGCTTTTTTTTCTTTTCTTTTCTTGGAAAAATATAGGGTTTTGATGATCTAGGGAACGAGGCGATAGCTTCCGCGTCTGTGACACCAAGCACGTGTGGTTAAGCGTGTCCACTCATTCAGGATGTACACAACAAGCAAAGCATATCCACTCATTTAGCATGTACACAACAAGAAATGGAAAGCACAATTGAACCACACTTGCGTGTGAAACTGTAAGAGTGAAACAAGTCGCAAACCGCGAGCCACAAGCACAACACGATCCAATTCTCGAGTCTTTATTTCCCTCCAACCCAAGCCCCCTCCTGTCAGACGAAAGCGGCGATTACAGTTACAGTTCCCTAGATGCTGTAGGTAAACAACCATTCTCGCTTACCAGGAGTCAGTCAACATTCACCCGCCCGCGCGCCCGCCCGCACCCAAAAGCAACAGCAAAACGCCCACACACCATCTCCGCTTGTGAAGTTCGACGACGCCTCCGCTACACAGGCCATTTCGGTTTCCACCGCAGCGAAGCAAAACCCGACGAAGCCGAGCCACAGCAGATCGTTTTTCCCTTCCCATTGGATCCAGACAAACACACGGAAGAAGTGTCCCCTCTATCGTACACATGTCCCAGCCCCACTTCACCCCCTCTAAGTAGACCAAGAGCAAAGACAAGACAAGAAGAAGATTAAAAAGTGACGACAAGACGAGGCAAAAAAGCGCCTTCTGTGCGCTGACAAAGAAGGGTATAGAAGCAGGCAAAGCAACCGGTGTAGGAGTACGTAGAGACGCAAAAGACGAACCACAAGGAAGAAAGGGGAAAAGCGGAAGGATAATCAAGCCGTTTGCAGAAACGGGGCGGGGTGAAGAGAAAGGTTACAAGGCGTCAGCAGGCGTGGTGCGTGTACTGGGTGGTTGGGTGGGTGGGTGTGTGTACTGTGGTTCCATCTTCCATCCAATCTAGCTACCCATCGCACTTCCCACATCCTACACTCAAATTCAAACCATCATCATCAACCGCGTCGTCCTCCTATCCATCTTACTCGTGCCGGCGCCACCTAACCCACCACCGCCGGGCCCAAGGAAGCGCCCCTGCTGCGTCGTCGTCCGCCGCAGCGCGTCCCGCTCGCAGTAAACCCTCCCGTTGACCTCGAAGTAGTCGTGCTGCAGCTCGCGATTGCAGTCCGCGCACGTGAAGCATTTGGGGTGGAACTTCTCGCGGCGCTCGCTCTCGAGGTACGGGCCCTCGATGCCGCGGTCGCAGGCCTGGCACACGCTGCCGTTGAGCTTGTGGTAGTGTCGCTCGCAGTAGGGCGAGTCGTGGATCACGTAGAACGTCGCCGTCTGGAAGGGCTCCGCGCACGTGCTGCACACGAAGCACTCCTTGTGGTAGCGGCCCGTCAGACGGCCGTCGGCCGAGGAGACGGATTTGCCCTTGATGGGGAGGCTGCAACCTTTGCAGTTACCTTTGGAGGCGGATGTGCGGTTGTTGGGTGGTGAGTGGCGCTTGTTGCTGTCTGCTGTGTGGGGCCGTTGGACAGGCGGTTCTTGGGGTCGGAGTCGACGAGATTCGCTAGATCGCGAATGGACGGGAGAGGGAGGACGTCTTTGGGCCGAGTAAGCCGGTGAGTTTGCTGAGAGTGAAGCGTCGCGGTTCCCTGTGGGTGGTGGCTGTAGCGTAGGCTGCCCTGATCGGACCTCGAAGGGCGATGAAGGACCTCTATAACCTGGCGAGAGCGGTGAGAGTGGGGGAAGCCCATTTCCCGTAGAAGGCCGCCCGAGTGTAGGTTGCCCTTGCCGGTAGCCATAGGGTGAGGTGGGACGTCTATGGTTCGGTGTTGTTGGGGAGCGGCTTGCTTTGCCTTGCTGGATGGCTAGGTCCATGAGCATGACTGGCGATAGATTTCCCGGCGGACTCTTCTTTTTAGCAGGGCTTGCTCTTAACTCACCTTCCGGATGTGAAGATGAAATACTCGTGGGCATGCTCTTCGGCTCTACATCAGGCAAGGAACCACTCAAGTCAGACATCAAGCCGTCTAGCTTGGAGGTATCAGATGGCCGTCGGCGTATGGAACGTGGTGGACTCGAGCGCGAGCTAGCTTTGCTGTGGTCGCTGGAGGCCGAAACATCGGAGGAGGATGATTCGGTAGGGGTGTGATATGGATTCCCAATTCCGAATTCTACGGCTAGGTTGACGGAAGGCGCATCGCCAAGTTTCGTGTCTAATCGAGGTTTGATCAGACTCACCCCCCGCGGAGGTGGAGCTCTTGTGAGGTCCGGGCCCGACATGGACGGCATCCTTCTTGTCTTGGGAAAGACACCTTCGTCATTCGAGGGTTGACGAGGCCATGGATCTGTAGTCCCCCTGAAGTGTTCGTCGTGACTCCCGTTCTGTAGAGGGAAAGTATGAGACCTATTCTCCGGCGAGAGAGGCTCTCTGTGGCCATCGTCCCCTGACGGCGGACCAAATCCCCCATAGCCATTGTTTCTTGGAACTCTTGGGGCTATGATCCCCGATCTCGAACCTTTCGAGCTATTCGATGAGCTTCGAGAGTGACCGCGGGGCCCAGCTGTCGAGGGCCGCGCTATACTTCCTCCAGATGCAGATGTCCTGGTGGACATGGTCAAATCGGCCGAACCCCCTCCTGTCACGTTTCTCCTGTGACCGTTCATGTGTCCATCAAACGGCCCAGGCGCAATCGTCTCCAATCTCTGAAGAAGGCCGCCAGCACTTGCCGTCCTCGGGCTGACAGGCGCATACAAGTTGTCCGATTCGGAGAAATTCCTCAACCCGGCCCCAAGTTGATTTCTCGGCGGTGCCAGCTTCGGATTGCTGAATTGAGGGAACGCGGAATCGAGATTCGAGGATAAGGGTTCCGGTGAGGGCGGCCCTCGCGGTAGAGATTGTGATGCGCTCCGTGAGCTTTGTTTGGGTCTAAGCGACGCATTGTGGCCGCCATCATTGGATTTCATGGGCGAGGGATTTGGAGACGGCGATGCGCTGACCGGGGTTAATTCTTCATGTTGGAGCCATGGACGATCTGCAAAGTTAGCACAACCTCCACGTACGTTGGGACCCAAAAGAACATACTAGCCGCCCTGACATCTACTCTCGGCGGAGGTGCGCGCCCTGGCTTCAGATGATAACCCGTCCCATTCGTCGCCTCTTGTTCATAGGACGCTTGGTCGAAGCCGCGATATGTATCCGGCGGAGGTGTCGCTGTGGTTGTTAGCTGAAGCCCTTCCACATGCGACGTCGTCCCAACTCACCATGTCCGTTTGCTTGCGCGCCTGGCATCACCGGCACTGGTGGCACGTCGAGGATCGCTTCCGGCCCTCCACAGACGTGTTCCCCCATCTGGGAGATCTCGATGTCCTTCGCGCACATGGAACATTTGACCGTCGGCAGGAAGCTCGACGAGGGCGCGTTGTAAGCCATGCTGGCTGGGTTCCCGGTATTCTGCCTCCAATCCTCCGTTCACGCCGACAAGTGACGCTTTTGCTCCGAACACATGTGCCAGGGCCCAGCGTCTTGCGTTGCCAGGCGCAGGCGCAGGCGGCGAGGTTCCTCTTATGATCTCCCAAACACGCCCGCTTCGTTCTCGATGGTACCTTAGGGAGCGGATCGATCGTCTCGCGCTGGCGATCCGGTCGCACGCCAGATTTCGCGTTCGGCCTTCTTCCTGCTGCTGGCAATGCGGGACGAGAATAGCCCAGATGCGACTCCGCGCCGCTGGAATGGTATATAGACGAGACAGTGGGCAGACAGAGGGTGGTTCAGGTAGATGGGGGAGCGAAGCGCCGGCTGTGAGAGACGCGTCTCGGATCCCTTTTTCCGACTTTTCGAGAGTGGATTCGTTGCAGAAAGGGAGGACCACCCCCTGTTGCAGATGATGGGTCGGAGGTAAGGAAAATGAGAAATAAAGAAGTCGAAATAAGTACGCAGCAGCATACGGGAGCTGGTGGCCCCTGTGTTGGTGGTCCTTGTCAGATTTGGCGCGGGCCGAGCGATCATTGACCACGAGCCGACAAAGGACCCTGCTCTTCGATTGAAGCTATTGATTTGGCACGTGAGAACGAGCTTGGGGCGATGATGTGTTCGGAATTTCGAGAGGAGGAGGGTCGAGATGGGGATCGACCGGGGGAAGGGGGGGGGGGGGGTGGTGGGAGAAGGGGAGAGGGGGAGAAGGGGAGGGGGGAGGGGGAGGGAGGAGGGAGAAGGGAAAAGGTTTTGGGCAAGACGGTCGAGTTCAGATAAATGAAGGAAGGACATGATGCATGCTACAAGCAAAATAGTGAAATGATGGTTGGTGATCTGATGATGATGATGATGATATATAGACTCACAATGCTAACTAAGGATTGCTTGCACAGACGGTACAGTACAGTAGTGAGTAGAAAGGTCTGTACAGGACATACATACTGTACATAGGTACATACATAGGTACATACATACATACAGTACCTCTCTACCTCTATACCTCCATACCTCCATACCTCCAGTGTATACATACCTAGAAGTCCTTATTCAGTATGCAGTTCTGAGCCAAAGAGGCTTGGTTAGTGTCTTGAGAAGTTCACGATACTAAGTAAGTACATACATCACCGCCTCCTTTCCTTGTTTACCTTTACCTTTGCAACACGCCGACTCGAGCGTCAAACTCAACGCACGGGGACGATCCAAACCTCTTGTTCCACAGATCGCGCCGGTATCTGGCCTCGTCAAGATCACCAGGAATCAGCTCTTTGACCGGACAGTACCGTGCAGCACGGTGTCGTATGTACTGTACAGTACAGTTCAGTACAGTGCTACAAGTGTGGATGGCATTTCAGGCTCGTTGACGATTGACGAGACACATCCGCATGTACTGTGTGTACTGTGTGTACAGACTGTAGTCTCGTTCCTCGGTACTCCTTTGTTTACATACTTCCTTAGCCCTCGCATTCCGTCCAGTAGAGTGAGTCCAGTACCTTACATACAGGAGCCGCCGGCCGCGACGGGCTCGGCCTCCATCTTGGCCTCGCTCTCGCTCCCTCGGTGCGCCCCCTGATCATCGAGCCAACAACTTCTCGCTTCAGCAGAGGATCTCTCGAGTTTCCCGACCCTTCGAAGCCAAACTCTAAAGGAGCGCGTTCCTCATCCAAGCGGCAGAAGGAAGAAGAAAACCGCAACGGCCAAAACAAGGAGAAGGAAACCCAATCCACCGTCCGTCGTTCGTCGCGGAAAATGACTTGCATGTTCTATGGGCGTGCCGTGCGACGTAGTGACCGACAGCCACGCGATCCCACCGACTGTCTCTTGTCCCTTCGTCGCCTATCCCGTGAGAGCGCGCGACCGGTACGGTACTGTACCGCACTGCACAGTACTGTACAAACGGTACACGCGCGTCGCTGTCAGATCGTGGTCGGTACGATGCGTGATTCGTGACCGTCCTTCATTATGTGAGGCCTTACTCATGCGTGGGTTGTCATGTGTCGCACATGACTCTTTTGGATTGGGGGGCCCGAGAACACGGCAGTCGAGAATGGTTGACGTGTGGACTTCTGGGAGAAGATGGGTGATCGAGCGCGAGAGACGAGCCTTGGAGCACGGAACGGTGGTATGATACGATGTCGTCGATTTCCCAGATTGGTTTACGTGCGCGGGCGCCCTGAGCTGACGACCTTACTTACCTACCTACAGTACTGTACAGTACAATATATGCCTATGAAGTTGACGCACGTGAGAGTGTGATGAAAAAGAGTCGCCGCCGAGAGAAGACAGCTAGCGAGATGTCAGCTCTGGCGTCGGGTTGGAGCATATTCAGAGGATAAAATGATGCAGACTCGAATCATTGGACGCGTCCGCCAGAAACTCTTTTACCCCTTTCGTTTTTTACAGAGTACATCTGACGTGGTAGGTATGGAGATGAGAGATAAGCTTCTCAGTCATCTCAAGCATGCTATTGCGTATCACTTCTTCTAGCATACGGAATGATACTGTACTATGTACTACCATATCCCTCCTCGGTACTCTGTATGGTTTACAACACCCACATCCCCGCAATATCTGCTCAGGAACAGATTCGAGGCTGGCTCGTTCGGCCAGTGTCGAGCTTTCTTCTACGACATTATCGGACAGAAGTAGAGGGTACCTATTCAGTGAATTTACCATGTACTGTACAGTAATTATCGCAGTGGATACGAAAGATTGGCGAACTCAAACCCACACTCTTCCTCTGATCTTTTCAAGTACTTTACAAAATACCGTACGAAGGATCGGCAAACTCAAACCCAAACCCAAAACCCCTCTCTCTTTCTTTCCTTTCCCGAGGTTCTTCGTATTCTCTTGTTGCGGGCACATTCGCGAGGTAACTTACTTCACCAAGTACGAAGTACTGTACTTGGAAGCATGTTAGCCACGCTTCCGAAGTGTAAAGTAGAGTTCGGGTTTTATGGTTAAGGTACTGTACATAGTACAGTACACAAGAGTACGACCTTCTTTCTCATACTGTAGTACTGTACTTCTACTCCCGTACACGAGGGCAGCTCTTTTCGTGCCATGTTTTGCAAACGCCGTACTTCCAAAGCACGTCCTGCTACTCCTCCCGAGTACCAAGGTGGGCCAAGTTTGCAGTAAGAATCCCTCCAGCAAGAGCAGCCACCGAGCAGACAGGGCGAAAGACGCGTGGATCGCAGCTTCGACGAGCAGGACGGGAAGAATGCCTCATCGTTCCATCCTTCCAAAGCCCATCTTGAGACCCAATCAAAGAAAATGGACGGAAGGAAGAAGGGAAGCTAGCCTTCTGTCTTTTCCCCGTGGTCCAAAACCGGATGAAGCACTGGCGAGAATTGGCAGGTCTAACGCACCTACAGACAGTACATACATACAGTCTTCTCGGCCGCCATGTGGATGATGCTAGCTGCATTCTGCCTTGATGCCTACAGCACAGGACAAGATCGCACGACATGGCCTCAACTTGCGGTGAGATGCGATCGGGTCCTGATCAGGTCTGATCCGTGTCTGATCCGCAGGTGGTGCAGCTGGCCAAGCGTTACTTTGAGGGACAGTATCGCTATGGGCCCATCGCTAGGTATCTACTGTATGTACCTATGTACAGTAGGTGTTCTGAGGCGCTGTGCACGAGCACGAGCACCAGCACCAGCACCAGCCAGCCAGCCACGCTCAGCGGCCGAGGACGCTACTCATGAAGGAGGCGTGCGCGTGTTGGCGCGTGTACTGTACATACAGTACGTATGTACTGTACTGTAGATACTGGACTGTATGTACTGTACTATGGTAGACCGCCATTCTCTCCGTTCGGGGCGTGGCATGTGCAGCACGTGATCTGTGATATCGGTGACAGTTTAGAGCCCAGGTCGGAGATGAAGCTGAGCTGGGTTGGGCTGCCTTGACTAGGGACGGCGAATTTGGGTGAGACGGGAAGAAGTACATACGCAGTTCAGTCAGTAGATGAATGATGATGCGCAGGCAGGCCAAGGTTGAACGATGCTGGAACGAAGACCGCGGAATGAAGTATGTACACACAGCACACACTCCGAGAGAGTCGACATGCTACCGTACCGTACAGTACTGTACATACATGTACATACAGTAGTTGACGATCCTCACGTCTAGCGAAGAAAAAAAGGGGGGAGACGAAAGCGGGGTCGAGATGGTGGGGGGGGTGAACGTGCAAATGTCAATATTGATTTGCCTACTGAGTATCGTGAGTATCGTGTTGATGCTCTGCTTGACCTTCAAAACCGGGCATCCGGCTGCCCCGTTGGTCGGTCGTTCATCAGAAGGACGTTCATCTGATTCTTCCTTATCTCCTTCACAGCACAGATGAAGATGGAAATGCATAGATAGGCCTGGCAGACATCGGGCCCGAGCCAGCATCTCCATGCTTTCTTTGCTTGCACATGGCCAGCCAGCTAAGCCGCTCCAGGTTGCCCAGAGTCGGTCGAAGGATAGATAGCCTTGCTACTGAGGTATCTATCCACGCACCTGTCTACATAGTACAGTACACTACTACACTTATTACCGCCTATCGCGCATGGCACTGGATTGGGTGTGTTGTTCGTGGTGGGGCAGCGTTGCCGAGCATCCTCATTTGGTTCGCGAGTATATAACTCCAGCTCCCCCGGCACGCACTGCCTCTCTCTCACCACCATAACCCAATCGCCGAATTCCCTGACGTCGACGCCGCATCAAACCGACAGACCAGACGGAAAGCATTCCATGTTTTCGAATCTGTTGTGCTCGTAGGTCTTCCCTCTCGCTTCCTCGTCGTGAGATGCTCCATAGATAGACGAGGAGACGGCTCGCTTCTCGTCGTCGCTGTTGACATGCCTCCGCCCTCTTCCATGATATGGCAGTCCCCTCTGACATGTGCCCCAGGTGCCATAACGAATTTGCTGGTTCCAGAAGTGCTCCTTCCGGCTGTGCCAGCGACGCTCCCTTCACCAGATAAAAGAGCTCCAGCCCTCCAGCCCTCCAGCCCTCCAGACCTCCTCCTTCCACCCGAGCACGACTGTTGACCTACCAAACCATCAGCTACGACTTGAGGAAAGAGCATCACCAGCCCAGCGTCCCATCGTACAAATAGGGCTTCTCGCACCCGTCGACTTCTTCCCTCCTTTCCTCCCTCCTTTCTCCAACAACAACATCGTCAGCTTCGCCGCCAATCCTTCCACACCACTACTCACACAGCATCATATATATCCCTCTAGTCGTGCAATACACTTCTATTCCAGCCAGCCAACCTGCTCTCTTCACTATCGAAGAAAATGGCTCCTCATGCTGCTGAGTCCGGGGCCGGCAGCTCCAACGGGGCCTGCCCTGCTTCCTCTACCCAGGAGCTGTTCAGCGTGGTGTCCGACAACGTGAAGTACACTCCCACGGAAATCCGCAGCAAGGTCAGTCCAGTTCCCTTTTCCCGGTCGTCTCGGGAGTTGTCTACGCCCGAGACTGCGCCTGAGATGGAAGCTCAGCCATCATTTGCTGACTTCCCCTGCTCCGCAGTACTCCTACCGTACCACCTCCGTGGAGACGGTCGATGGCAAGTTCGTGGCCACTCCCAAGGAGACTGTCTACGACTTCAAGGTCGAGCGCAAGGTGCCCAAGACCGGCATGATGCTGGTCGGTTTGGGTGGCAACAACGGCACCACCGTCACCGCTGGTATCATCGCCAACCGCAACAACATCACCTGGGCGACCCGCGAGGGTGACCGTGCCGCCAACTACTACGGCTCCCTGGTCATGGGCTCAACTGTCAAGCTCGGTACCGATGCCAAGACCTTCAAGGACGTCAACATTCCCTTCCAAAACGTTCTTCCCATGGTCCACCCTAACGACCTCGTCATCGGTGGATGGGACATCAGCGGAATGAACCTGGCCCAAGCCATGGATCGGGCGGCCGTCCTCGAGCCAACCCTGAAGGCTCAAGTCCACAAGCAGATGGCTGCCATGGTCCCTCTTCCATCCATCTACTACCCTGACTTCATTGCCGCTAACCAAGAGGATCGTGCCGACAACATCCTCCCAGGTAGCAAAGCTTCCCTCGAGCACGTCGAGAAGCTCCGCAAGGACATCCGGTAAGCAATCATACCACTGACCACCTTTCAGAACGTCATCGCTAACGTTCCATCAGTGACTTCAAGGCCAACAACGGCTTGGACAAGGTCATCGTCCTCTGGACTGCCAACACCGAGCGTTTCGCCGAGCTGATTGAAGGTGTCAACGACACTGCGGACAACCTCTTGAAGGCCATTGAGAATGGACACGAGGAAGTTGCCCCATCCACCGTCTTCGCTGTTGCTTGCATCCTCGAGAATGCTCCTTTCATCAACGGCTCTCCACAGAACACGTTCGTCCCTGGCTGCATCGAGCTCGCTGAGAAGCACGACGCCTTCATTGGCGGAGACGACTTCAAGTCTGGCCAGACCAAGATGAAGTCTGCCTTGGTCGACTTCTTGGTCTCGGCTGGCATCAAGCTCACCTCCATTGCCAGCTACAATCATCTTGGCAACAACGATGGCAAGAACCTCAGCTCGCACAAGCAATTCCGCTCCAAGGAAATCTCCAAGTCCAACGTCGTGGATGACATGGTCGCTGCCAACCACGTCCTCTACAAGGAGGGCGAGCACCCTGATCACACCGTCGTCATCAAGTACATGCCTGCCGTTGGCGACAACAAGCGTGCCTTGGATGAGTACTACGCCGAGATCTTCATGGGCGGCCACCAAACCATCTCGTAAGTTGCCCCTCCACCATTGATGCAAACACATGCTTACCATGACAGTCTGTTCAATGTTTGCGAGGACTCTCTCCTGGCCTCTCCGTTGATCATTGATTTGGTCGTCCTGGCGGAGGTGTTCACCCGCATTCAATGGAAGGCAGCATCCACCGATGGTGCCACCACCAAGGACTTCAAGAACTTCCACTCCGTCCTCTCTGTCCTGAGCTTCATGCTGAAGGCCCCATTGACCCCACCTGGAACTCCAGTCATCAACGCTCTTGCGAAGCAGCGCAGTGCTCTGGTCAACATCTTCCGTGCTTGTGTTGGGCTCGAGCCTGAGAACGACATGACTCTCGAGCACAAGCTGTTCTAGATCTTGATGCGAGGTCATGCTATGCGTGCAGGGGGCGGGGACGGGCGAAAGTAGTTCGTCGCGGGTCGTTGGTTCAGTAGATAGACAAATACAATGAAGTGCTATTGTTTTTCACACATCGTTGCGTGTGAGAGTGTTTCTGTGGTCGGCCATGCCACTTTGGGTGCTGGCCAGTTCCGTACTACTTTAGGCGAGGGGCTCCACTTCACCCTCTCTTTTTCTTCCTTCTTCCGACTTCACTCACCACCAACCCCATCGCTCATCGCCATTCGAGTTTCCAGGGCATTGGAGTTCCTTCGTTCGCAATGAAGCCGTCGTACCCTTCGATCCAGTCTTTCTACAAGAGGGAAGTCCCGGGAGACCAGGAAACCGCCGACAGCTCGCGAGCCCAGCCCGGCGATGGCTTCACCGAAGAAGAGCTCAGTGGCGCGCTCGACCCCTTGAGTCGCAAATGGAATCCCGAGCGCGAGTATGAAGAGCTGAACATTGGCCAGCTGGTCCCCGGTCCGCAAGCCGTGACCTTCGCAGGCCGCATCGTCAACCTCAGTACCTTCTTTGGCGCGAGTCCGAAGCAGCCCAAGGCAACGGGCTTTCACTCGCTGATCGTGAAGGACGATGTCGGTGCTGTCTCTGTAGGTTGCTATCACCGCTTCCGCGTCCACTCGGCCCACAGCGATGCTGCTCGCGACCTCATCAAGACGCCGTTTGCTGACAGTCTCTCCCACAGATCAAGCTCTACTTCGCGCGCGACCCGTACCCGCTCAAACTCGGCCAGCTTCTCACTTTCTGGACCGCCTTCCTCTCCGACCAGTCCAAGATGGGCAAAGCCGCGCTGCCCTCCGTCTCCGTCTACGCCAGCCTCTTCCCTGGCCGAGTGACCTCCGACCACGTCCTCATCCATACCACGGCCGCGAGCGCCTCCCTCTGCCACCTCCCGCTCGAGTACCGACGCGGGCAGCCCCTGCCGGGGCTCATGACGCTCGGCACATGGCTCACCGGCGGCCACGACGGCGTCATCGGCGCCAAGGTCCTGGTCGTCGTCAAGAGCATCGGGCCCAGGAAGACCATCACGCGGAAGGACGGCGGCGGCGAGACGCAGCTCTGCGACGTCGGCGTCTTCGACCACAGCGCCGAGTGCCGCCTGAGTCTCTGGGGGGCGCAGGCGAACAGCGCGCGCGACTGGCAGCCGGGCCTGGTGCTGCTCATCAGCAACCCGCAGCACAAGCCGGCGCTGTACTCGGGCAAGGGCAGCATCGGCATCCAGCACGCGAGCATGGTCGACGTGGAGCCAGAGTTTGCCGACGCGGACTGGCTGCGTCGGTATGCGGCCGGTCTGGCGCGGAAGGAGAGCTTGAAGATCCTCTGGCCGGAGGGGGTGTGGGATGAGGAGGCGGCGGAGGGCGTAGTGAGGATGCTGTTTACGCTGGCGGAGCTGGACCGGTGGTGTGTCTACTCGTCCCATCCGCCTCCTCCCCTCCATCGTAGCGCGTAGCGCGTAGCTACATCGATCTCGAGAAGGCACTGATGAGGGGCGCAGGGTTCGATCGGATGGGAACCAGACGTTCACCGGCTTCGTCAACGTCACCATCACGGAGATGTCGCTCGTGACGCTGCGCCGGCGGAACATGCTCATGTGCTCGGAGTGGTACGTCTTCCTCTCCTCCTCCCCCTCTCTGCCCTTCTCCCCATGTCCTTCTCTTTCTGTCCTCGTACTATCCTCTTGTTTACTTCTCTACACCTCTCCACCCCCTCACAACCCAACCACTCACTAATCAACACGCCCCTCCCCTCTCCAGCTGCGGCCACCCCCTCTACGCCAACGCCCACTCTGTACCCTGCCCAGCATGCGCTGTCCCCACGCAATTGGCGCTCAACCCGCGGCTCCTCGGCGCGCAGCTCCTCGACGAGACGGGCTGCGTCGCGCCCGCGAAGCTGCTGTGGAGCGCGCGCGCCTGGGCCCAGCTGTTTGGGCGCGCGGCCAGCGCCGTGTGCGACATGACGGAGGAGGAGTGCGCCGCTTTCGAGGAGAGGGTAGCGTGGATGCGCATCCATCTTGTGGTGGGCTGGGCCGGTGAGGGGGAGGGGGAGGCGTGTACGGGGGGTAGGCTGGGGGTCTTGGGGGTCATGATGTAGGCAGGTTCGTAGGGACGTTGATGCTGTTTGCTGGTGCTGGTGCTCGGCTGGGCTGGGAGGAGTGGTGCTGGTGTCAAGGCGTGGTGAGACGGGTGTACCTACATGTTGCGCGCTCTTCTATTCGCTTTCCTTCCTCCCTATAACTGCTGCTTCTCAATCGACAGAGAGATAGACAACGGATTGGTGGCTTTGTACATCCCACACGCGGAAGGCGTTCTCCTTTTTCCCCTCTGTTTCTCTCTTTCTTTCTTACGCTTCTTCCCTACCTACCTACCTACCTACCTACCTTACCTACCTACCTTATCTAACGTACCTGTTCTGTTCTAACATAAACATACCACATACCCCGTCCTCGCTTAATCCCCAATCAATCGACCCCCTTCCAGAAATTCCCGTGAGCTTTGTACATACATACATACACACACATACATAAATACATCCAAGCAAACCTACACACATCTACACAGATACCCCCACCTACCCCTACATCTCCCTCCCCCCCCCCGTTTCCATCCAGGTCCGCACCGCCATATACATACCTAACAAGCCACGCACACCAAGCCGCGAAATTTCACGACCGCCTTTCTTTCTCCCCTCTTACATACTACCTACTCAACACTCAACACCCAAAAATCAGAATCAGCATCAGCGATACCACCAAACCGACGTCTACGCAGTCTCGCCTTCCGAGCAGAGCATCGTACATCCGCGAAGTGTCTATCGCCGTAGTAGTAGGCCCAAGACGGCGTGGGCGGAAAAGCTTTCGCAGGATGGATGCAAGACCTTCTTCTACAGCACAGCACAGCACGGCACGGTACGGCATAGCACGGCATAGCACGGTCGCCGCCGAGCTTGGCCGACAGCTCTGGGGACGAAAGCAGAGCGGAGGGAATCCCCAGGAAACGAGAAAAAGAAAAAAGAAAAAAAGAAAAAAGAAAGAATTGAGAAAAAGCTCGAGCGAGATGGGAACATCACCGACCTGCACGCTGCGGGGCACTGTTAGAAGGGCGGCAAGTGGTGTGTGTGTGTGTGTGTGGTGAATTAGAATCAGAATCAGAATTAGAACTGTCGATGACGGAATAACGAACGAACGAACGAAGGAAGGGAAGCTGTCGGTGCGGCAGACAGACAAATGGCATGGTTGATATCCGTGCGATTTTGGTCGTGTGGAGAAATGGCTTGCTTGGAACAAGGTTGTGTATATATAGCAAACAATCTCTTGATTTGCACGATTCTCGAACTTCGAGAATTGTTTGATGTGGGCTGTTGGAGATGGTGCGATGAACAGATGGTTAGAAAAGGGGCGCGCTAATTGGTTGGGGTTCATGCATGGTACGGTACAGTGAGTTGGCTGGGACGGTAAGCGAAGCCAAGAGTGGGAAGTAAACAAACCCGAAGTCTCTTCTTTCCCCGTCTTCCCGCCACCCCCAAAAATACCTGAGGCGAAAAGAAGAAAGAAAAAAGGAGAAGACAGAGAAGAAGAAAGAAAAAGGATGACAAAAAAGAAGCTACAATCGTAGGTTCAAGGCAACTATCATTCCATACAATAATATCATTTCATTCTAGGTAGGCCATTCCTTATACACATCTCAAGACTCAGAGCGCAATGCCAAGAGAGCCTCCCCCAGCTCCTCTCTCCAGGCATTAAGCAAACAAATACTCCCTCGCTCCCTCTTACAGACAGAACAGAAAAACGAACTCCGAGTATAATACCCCGAGCAGCTCCTAGCAGTCCACTCTCATCCCAGATGAGACGGAAAACTATCTGGCTCCAATCTGATGAACGATACAAGAACGAGAAAAGGAAAAAAAAATATAGGCTTGCGCTACCTATGCTTCAAAAAGTGTCGTGGACGTTTTCGGTGTATTAGTGCTTCTTATATTTCTAAACTCACACACACGTCGGTCAGCTCTGGTCTCAGACCCGGGAGAGGGGAAAGAAATCGGGCATTGGTTGGAAATGTAGTGTATGCGGAGGGGAGACGGATAGAGGGATAACTTACCGCCTCAGCTCTCTGTAGATGTACCGGGTCCAACGAATTCGTAGCGCCCATCAAGATCTGGCCCCCCGCCCTCGCAACCCCAATGGCCGGCCTCAGAATCACAGTCGGCGCGTGCTTCCTCACTGCCCGCAGGACCCCTGCCGCGTTCCCGCCTTCCATCACCTCCCCAGGTACGGCAATGATAGCATCCCGCGCCAGGACCAGATCCCTCTGTAGGCCTGCGTACCCGCCTCTCAAGCCCTGGAAGACGCCGACGGGCTGGTTGGCGTAGAGACTAATGTGCTTCTTCTCCTCCCCGGAATCCTCGCTGTCCATGCCAGCAGGCAGTGCCGAGTCGGGTGTGGGGCCCAGGATGTCTTCCGCGCCCTGCAGAACGGTTTGCACGCCAATGGCGACCTTCGCGCCCAGCTTCACGAGCTCGGTGCCGGTTGTTTTGGCAAAGGCCGCCGCGCCTTTGGAGATGCTGCGTACGATACGGCCGTCCTTCTTGTACTCGCGCATCGGGACTACAACGAGATGTCTGAAGCCTCCACCCACGTTGACAAGTGATCTAACGGGTGCTAAGCCGGCGAGGATGCCAGGAAGTTGGTTACGCTGGATGTCTGGCATCCAGATATCGTTTAGGCACTTTCCGAGCTTGTCGAAGCCCGAGATACCGTAGATGATGGTGTGGCGAAGCACCATATCAGCTTCGTCAAGGATCAGGAAGTTCATGAACTCTGTTGTATGACCTGAGCGGAGACCTGCGTAGTCGACTCTCTTGGGCTTGAAATCTAACTTGACCTGTACCGAGTTCACTTCCACTCTTTGCAGGAATGGTGCATCCCCTGGTGCATTATTAACCGGGGCAGAATCATCTTTGAATTCGAAGAATCTTGTGATGAAGTCAAGGGCATCCTGATCGACATGAAGTCGAAGTGGCAGGACGGTGGCTTTGAGCACAATCTCGGCGGCAGCCAGCTCAGGAACCGGCTTCACGTTGAGAATTTCTATGTGTATCATACTGGTGCCAGTCTCTCGCTCACCAGCGTCTTGCATATACGTCGCAAACTTCCTCCAGGTTGAGGTCGGAACGTGGTCGAAAATCTCGAAGTCGTTGACGCGGATATCGATTGAGCTTTGAGTCTCACCACTTCCAGGAGGGAAGGTAACGAGATCTACACAGACACCTCGGAGTTCAAAAGTAATCTTGTGATGCTTGCTTCTGTTCAGACGGAGCTTCTTGGTTTGGCTCCTGCGAGGCATTCCTTGCTTACTTGGGGAAGATGACAAAGATGTAGTAGCGATCGACTCGGTCTCTGTGGCGTTGTCATTGAGCTCTTGGTTTATGGTTACGGCGAGTTCACGAGGATCTCGGTTTGACGGTATACCGATATAGATGGAATTGAACAAGAAATCGCCGATAACAGTATCCTCGTCGTCGATCTCTTGATCGAATGTTGTGAAGCGCTCATTCCGCGTCCGTTTCGCAAATGCCTTTGCCTCCACATCATGAACTGCCTTGGTAATTGTGTCGCGAGTGTGTTGCCAGTCATACCCATCAAAGAGATTCCATATGATATGTACGTCGCGAACACAGACCTTAAGCGGGCTTTTGCGAACCTTGAGGGCATTTGTGCGGTCGTAAGTGTTTTTTGCCGAGTTCCACCGGTGTGCGGTCCCTTCTAGGACCGACCCAGTGCCGAAATGATCTTCCTGGATTTCTAAGTCTACAGGTTCTTGGTCGGGTTCTGGCGGCTGCACATAGCTTTCCAGCAAAACACCGTCATGTGTATCACGGCTCGTCACACGCGTTGAAGCTGACGACGCTCCGCCATCCTCTGCATCGTATAACGTCTCATTCTGGTAGTATTGAGAATCGAAGTCAAGGTCTTCATCCTCGCCTGGAAACTCCCCTTCCAGCCCTTCTGGAACCCCAAAATCATTATCGAAATCGTAGTCACCTTCAGCTGTACCAAAGGCATCTCCAGATAGTGACGCTAGCAAGTCGTGCACGGGGATAACTTTGGTGCGATACTTGGTTTCCTTGCTTGGAACAGCTGGAGGCGCCAAATTACCAAGGACGGCAATCAGCGTCTGGGTGGAGTCGGCGCAAGACTCGAGGACAAACAGATCATCTCGGAGTTCCACATCAATCGCTTGTTCTCCCTCATCGCTTTTCGTCAACTGGACAAGTGCCTTGGCTGATGATATGTAACTGACGGAAACGTATCCCGTGGCACAGAGATCCGAGACTAATGTACTCCCTCCATCAAATGAATGTCGACGAGGTTTTGCCGTTTGCCTCGACGTGAGATGAGCTACATTGTCGATGACAAGTATAGAAGCCTTGTTCAGCTCCATTGATGCATTCGCGTTTTGATCCTTGGGAACAACGGCCTTCACATGAGCCTCTGTTAGAACGATTAAAACCTTTGACGGCAAGCTCAACGGGTTCATTCCCAAGATGCAGTCTCTAATTAAGAGGTCAATCGTCAACGGCTTGGAGCCGTGACAGATTTCGGGGTGAGGCCCGTTTCCTGGGAGATGATGCGTCGGTCTTTTGGCCGAGCCAAGTCCGTCAGAGTGGCTATGGACGCTGTCAAGCTCGCAGATAAGTCTTGGGGGGCGGCATTTTCTGCCAGGCCCATTATGGTCATCAGCGTAGGGACTCTGTACTCAACTCTCAGATTCCACAGCTTGATCTTTACTACAGGCTCCATTTCGTCGCCAATCATTCGCGCCATGATAGCAGGTGCTCGAACTCCTGGTACTCGTAACTCTGAGTCGATCGCCATCCCAAGTAGATCTTCTGAAGCGTTCCGGCGAGCGGATACGGTTCCTACACTAAGTGCGACGAGTGCGGGTAGTGTGATTTGTGCCACTTCGATATCAGATGACGAAAGCTGTATGTTACCCAGTGGGCTCCCGAAGTCGATGTTGGCATCTAAATTGCGAACCAACAGGAAAGATAGTAGACCGGGTCGATCATCTTCTGGTAGATACTTGGCAACGGTACCAAGTCTAGCGACCTCTTCGCTGAGCTCGGGAAGATATGCCAGCTCGTTAAGCCTTCCAACCCGGGTGTGTAAGTCATCAACAGTAAGCTTCACAACGGCCCCTTGTTTACGCTGGCGTAAAAGTGTGTCGAGTAAAATGTCATCGTCCTCATCATATTTGGCCTTGGAAGGGGTGATAAGCGACAAGAGCCGGTCTAGATCAGCATCACTCGGACTCGGTAAGTACTCGATTCTGGTTCCAGTAACATCCACACTGATCGCTGGGTCGTCGTTTGACCGTTTCAGATGTGGACCAGACAGTCTGATCTTCTGAATATAGACCCCAATCCCCTCGTCCCGAGTTACTAGTTTGACCGCTGAAGTCTCGACGCCGATGCTACATTCTGTACCCACCAAATCAAGAATGAAGCCGCCAATTCTGACATCTGCTTTATTCTGTGCAGCTGAAGACTTGTCCTCAGGTTTAATAGGTGTCTCAAATCGAACTCCCCGGGGCTTGGGCTTGCTGGGGCTACTTGCAGTGACGGTCGCATTTGATGCTACTGAGCTGCCGAGATTCAAGACACCACTAAGGCCGCCAAACCAACTGAAGGTTTCGTCGAGTCTTTGGAGATCAATCGAGACATGAAGAGGAAGTGTGGTTACAGAGCATCTAGTGGTATCGGCAGACTGTGTGATGTTGACAGAAACATCAATCCCGTCGGACGCTCTGAGGTCTTTGACTGACGCTCTCGTGAGAAGGCCAACGTCGAAGGACACAATATTCTCCTGGGCGTATCCAAACGCGAACTTCTTGAGTGTGATTGATGTTTTCGTGACTTGCTTATTTGCGTGTGATTGCAAATTGATGCCAGTCAGGTCCACCCGCAATAGAACATCACTCGGGGATGTATTGCCTGCAGGTATTCCTGCATGCTGGTTCGTCGTAGATCCGGCAGGTGGGAACTTTAGAATACCTTCAAGTCGCTCCAAGAATTTCACCGAGATCTCCTCGACACCCACAGAAAACTTCCTTTCCACAGCCTCGGGCCTAGAAGGCTGCGCACTCACTTTCGGCGCTGGTTCGAAAATGTGTTTGAGTTGATTGACGAGCTTGAAGACCAGCTGCCCGATAGAAATGTCGAACTGGAGTAAAAGTTTGCCAACAGCCACTTCGATAGCATCGCCGTTCCCTGTAGTCTGTTTATTCTCCGGAGTGATATTGTCCATTTTTGGAACCGATGATCTCTGTGGAGTAGGACTTTGGGAGTAGAAAGCCCCAGGCACATCAAACGAGGATGAAGAAGCCGTAGACTGACCATCGAAGACGGAAGCAGCACCCACGCCCGATGAAGTACCCTTACTGAGTTCTGCAGCGCCTAGTACGTCAGTCGTTGGTAGGTAGATATTGACCTGATCAAGACTGAAAAAATGCTTCGTTAACCGAGCGAATTCATCGGACAATGCCGTGGATCTCTCAGAGGCATCACTTTGGTTCTGTGGGAGCTTTGGAACGTTTCGCCCAGTTGGGTGAGCTGCTGACGGTGAAGAACTCCTCGGGGGTTTTGGAAATGCCTTCAATGAGGCGGATGACTCCAAATTCGGTTGAGACATGTGTTGTGTACTTGGATCCTGGATTGCAACATGGCGAGCATGCTCAAGATTATCTAAAGGCTCCTCGGAGTCGTGTTTCTGCAGAGGTATAGAAATGCTGGGTGGAGAGGTCGGTCCCTCGCTTCCACTGCTCGAATGTGCCCAGCCACCCGGAATATTCGAGGTGGGTGATGTGTAGGATACAGCACTCATGTACATGCTCTCTGCCTCTTCGTGGCTGAACAATTGGGACTGGGCCAAATCTTCTTCCGCCAAGGGCGATGACGCATCAGACTCATCATTCTCAAGAATATCATGCTGGGTACCCCCATTACCGGTCTTATCGTGATGGCTACCATGTGAATCATCCGGTGAACTGAGTTTCGTAGGAAGAGCTGGCTGTGAGAGCGAAACTCGATCTTGTGAGAATCTTGAGAGTGGTCTTGTTGGTAGTGTAGTGGAATGTAATATTGGTAGCGGACGCGGTTGTTGATCAAGATGTGAAGGTTCTGGAGAGTAGGCCTGCGACTCAATCGAAGGTACGTGAATTGAGCTCCGTGGTATAGAAAGGGGAGATTTGGATCGAGCACTATTCGAAAGATGTCGTATTGGCGATAGAGGAGGCCCATCTTCTCCCCTGTCCTGCTCTTCAAAGTACTCGCTCTCTCTAACTTGGTCCAAGTACGCAGAGTCTCGGTACATGCTATCACCCATTTCACTGACATTTGCATGGCTACTGGACATGTTCGATGCCTCATCGTCCTCCGGTGCATCGTCAAACCTCCCACTATCGCTTGCAATAATCGACTCGCGAAGTGATTGTATTTCGCCAGCATTCTTGGGTAGAGAGGCCGTTGAGTGTTTGGTTGACGAAGCCGTAGAACTGTGCTCCGAGGAGGACTCATCAAAAGTCTGAACCGCACTTCCGTACGAATTTGAGCGAGACTTAAAGCTTAATTTGCTCCCTTCAAACATGTCGGAATGAGGGGCAGAAGGTGATGACACTGCAGAAGACCGGGCTAAGGTAGAGAAGAAGTCGGCTTCAGAAATCAAAGCTCCTCGAATCCTAGAAAGACAGATGAGCCGCTTCCCTTCCTTGTATGGGAGACTTGAGGGACCGTCATTCCCAACCATGTCATGCTCTAATTTCTGGGTCACCCCTTCGATTTCTATGTTACCCACGTCCAGCTGAACAGTAACGGTATCTGTCTGGCTAGTCGCTGTCCTTCTCGGAGGGTCATTTGGAATCTCGATATCCAAATTCACCGTAATTCCACGGATCTTTACTTGAAGTCGATCCACGATTCCTTGTATGAACCTTGCCATGAACGTAGGCAGAGACAAAGCTGCGCCTGTGCCAACCTGAATTTCCCCATCTTCACTTAGAACCGAAGCCGAGCCAAACGCCTGTGTTTCTGACAGGATAGCAGCTTCCAGCTCTGCCCTCTCCTCCTCTGGCTCTGTTTGTAGGAATGACTGCGCAAGATCGACAGCCGTGGGAATGCCCGGGTCCAAATCGTCATAATCTTCGCTTCCCGGAACACCACGGGGGTGTTGTTGGCTGTTTACAGACCCACGAGACTTCGCAGGTGGTCTTTTCCGTATCTGATCATGATTTGAACGAGAAGTGGAATGTGTGGTACCAGACTTCGACTTGACGCGGAACAGACTCTCCACACCATCGACTTCGACTACTATAGGGCTGCTATAGATATCCACAGGGATATTCAGACGCAACAGGAGGACTTGGGCTTTGACGAGTTCGAGGGAGGGGGGTAGTTGTAACAGGGCCTCCAGTTTCTAAAGGGGAACGGGCATCAGCAATAAATTCAGACGTATGGCCTGCATAGTTTCTACCTTCATCCGCAGAGCAGCATCTCGAAATTCAAAGACACTGTTCTTTCCCCACGCTATGTCCAGATTCTGCAAATCCAAGGCATCGGCATCGAGAATCTCGATCCTGGAGAGTACATACTGAAGGAGACGCTTCGGCATGGAGGAGGCTTGGAAGTACGACTGAAAGTACGACGCCATGGTCGCGGATGTCGATTCTCTTGGATATATGAAAGCAACAGGAGGCGCAGAAGGTTTTTGTCTCCTGACCGAGGCAGATGGAGTGCCTTCTCGCGGATCACCGCCTCGTGAGCAACAGACGCCCACTGACTCGCAGCCCGCAGCTAGCGTTCATCGTCATGAGCTGAGCTATGGGCACGCTGTTGGGTATAGCTGATGAAGGTATCCAAACGATTTGCTGGATATCTGATCCCCGTACGTACACTGTTGTAGTCGCCGGTGACCATGAACGCATAGGACGACAAGGCGTGTGGTCTGGGGTTGGTGCGGGCGAAACATCCATGGGCCGTGGCGTGCCTTATCCTTATCGGACCCGATAAGGTTAGCGCCAGGTCACGGGACGACCTCGAGCAACAAGTCGTAGATACACGTGCAGTAAGTATATACTGTAAGTACTGTACATATGTACATACAGTGCCACATATCACTTGATCTGGAGATGCTTGAGCAACAGGAAACCCTAATCACGCATCACTAATCTATCTATATACGAACTGCAGATTTGAGTGGCTTGACTGCCTGTAATTGCACCACGCAGATTGGCTCACATACTTTACAACCCGCGAACCTCGGCATCCGTTGCAGCTACCCCGGTCTTTAGTACAATCCGGGGTAGATGAGAACACCAAACGCCTCCAGTTTTTCCTCTTCCTGCATTTTGTTTGATTCAGGCAGACGAGCTCGGATTCGATTCCTATAGCAAGAACGACCAAAGTTACATTATATATAGCACTAGGCCATCGACATGCCTCACAAGACTCTTACGCGCGAGGCGGTCGCCAAGAACAACACTGAAGATTCGCTCTGGTTTGTTATTGACAGCAAAGTGTACGATGTTACAGATTTCGTAGATGCACATCCAGGTGGGGAGTCTGTGCTAAAGCAAGGTACACATCCCCAACAATCCTGCGCGGCTTGCGGCTCACAGTGTTGTAGTTGCCGGGACAGATGCAACCGAGGCTTTCTACAATCTTCATCGCCAGGAGGTCCTTCAGAAATACTCCAACTTATGTATCGGCACCGTCGACGGCGAGAAGTCTCAGGTCCTCGAGCAGAAGCCAGGAGACCTGAGCGCTGTTCCTTACGGAGAGCCAACATGGCTGACGCCGCAGTTCAAGAGCCCGTACTTCAGGGAGAGTCACAGACAGCTGCAGCGTGCTTTGCGCGTCTGGGTTGACACCGTGCTGTACCCCGTTGCGCAGGAGTGCGAAAAGAGTGGCAAGCATATTCCACAGTCGCTCATCGACGACATGTCGAAGAACGGAATTCTGCACATGAAGATTGGGCCCGGGAAGCATTTGCATGGTGTGAAGTTGATGGGTGGCGTCATGATGGGAGATGCCTTCGATTACTTCCATGATATGATCGTTGGACAGGAGCTCACTAGAGCGAATGCCAGAGGATTCCAAGATGGGAACATGGCCGGGATGACGATTAGCTTGACAGCTGTTCTACAGTGGGCAAACGACGATGCGTGGAAATACAAAATTGCCGAAGAGGTGCTTTCGGGAAGAAAAAAGATGTGTCTCGCTATCACAGAGGCATTCGCTGGCTCTGATGTTGCCGGGATCCGGACAACGGCAGAAAAGACTCCTGACGGAAAGCACTACATTGTCAACGGCACGAAGAAGTGGATCACAAACGGAGTTTTCTGTGACTACTTCGTTACAGGGGTCAAGACTGGTAAGTGTTGCTCTACTCCATTGTAGAGTACATACCGTCAGTCACATTGTCGGCCTTCACTTTTCTATCCTTGATAGGCAAATGTACATAACACCTCTAGAAGCTAACGTATATCCCACAGACAAAGGACTCTCGGTCGTCCTCATCGAGAGAGGCGAGGGCGTGGAAACCTCCGCCATCAAGACCAGCTACTCTCCCGCGGCAGGTACTGCCTATGTCACATTCGACAATGTGAAAGTCCCCGTGGAACATCTCTTGGGCGTCGAGAACAAGGGAATTCAAGTCATTCTTTCCAACTTCAACCACGAGAGATGGATGATGGTCTGCGCTGTGACTCGTATGAGCCGTCTCGTGACGGAGGAGTGCATGAAATGGAGCAATCAGAGGTTGGTGTTCGGCAAGAGGTTGATCGAGCAGCCTGTAATTCGACAGAAGTATGTGCTCTGCTCCTATTATGATTTGCAAGAAACTAATCAGCCAGGCTTGCGAAAATGATCTCTCATTGCGAAGCTAACCAGGCATGGCTAGAAAACATTACCTACCAGATGACTTTGATGCCTTACAAGGAGCAGGCACAACACCTTGCCGGCCCCATCGGTCTGTTGAAGATGTTTGCGACCCGCTCTGCGCATGAGATTGCCGACGAAGCCGTTCAGATCTTTGGTGGCAGAGCTTTGACTCAGACTGGCATGGGAAAGACGATTGAGATGTTCCACAGGTATGACTTAGCCCTGCTGAGGTGTCCAGAGGGCTCCGATATTGATGTCCACAACAGAACGTATAAATTCGACGCTATTCTGGGTGGGGCGGAAGGTAAGCATGGCTACTCCTAATGCTTGAGCAGCGCTAACAAATGAGACAGAGATTCTCGGCGATCTTGGTGTCAGACAGGCTATTAGAAACATGCCTAAGAGCATGTTGTAGGACCATCTGCCAGAGTTGACTCTGATCATGTTATGTACATCTTGAATAGCACAGGTGCCAGAAACAAGAGCCTCGTACAAATCGATAGGTGCTAGCCACTATTCCTTCTCCCTGATTTTAGATCCATTAAATACCTAAACCATGACGAGTGGGGAAGGGAAAGCCTAGAGACTAATGAGAATAAGATTAATCTTGGTACACCGTAAAGGTCGAGTTCTATTGTGTTTTCTTGGGTAGCCGAGGTTTCCCTGAAACAAAACAATGAAACTTTGGTCGCGACGAACTTCTATGCTCTAGAAAACGTGAGACGTCCTGTTCGACAGGAACGAGAAGTGATCAGCACAGTAAAAAAAAAGGATCCAGTAGCAAAGTATGTGTCGAATAGTACAGTACATTAGGTAGGTATTGTATCGTAAAGTCTTACACCAGTATCCTTGACGTCGAAGAAGCGAGAAGCTTGTAATCAACGCTAACGCCCTTGACGCTAAGCCAAAGCGGGGCGGTGGCTTCGTTGCCCAAGTCACCCGGTCCCGGTCCTCGCCTGCTGAAAACCAACAACTCTTTTTGATCTGTCGCGTCTGTCCGTGGAACCCAAGCACCACGCACCCTCTACCGACTCAACCCCATCGCAACAGTTTCATGGAACCTTTGATGCGCCCTCGAGCCTCGCTACTCGACTGCGACATCTAGAGATCAAGGTCGGGGCCGTAACGATAGTCGCGCAGAAAGAGAGCACTCGCGCCGTCCTCGAAGCACCTCGCCCTCCGATCCCACATACATTGTCCCGACGCGCTGCTCGAGTCTCGAAAGACGTCCCTAGCCAGAGCCCGTTTTCGAATCCGAAAATATGGATCCCCCTCAGCGAGCGAACGCTGCGCAGTTGGCAGCCAGACAGCTGAAGCAGAAGCCTAAAGGGCGTCTTGGGCCTGGCCGATCTGCTACACCCTTGGGGCCACGACCCGATCCTTCTCTGCAGTTCAACCCGGGACAGCAACAGCAGAACGGGGGAGGTCTTTTCGGTGGAAGCGTGCAAGGCGCAGGAACATTCAACTTCACTGCGCCTGGAGGAATGAGCATCCCCACACCTTCTTTTGGTTCCTTTGGAAGCAACTCGACTGTATCACCAGTATCCGACGGTGAGCAGCAAAGATTTCCCGGGGATGATAGAGCTACAAAGAGACAGTTTGGAGGGTCTGCAACAATCCAGCCAAAACCAACCTTCCAGTCAAATGGATTTGGCCAGAGCCAACCCAATGCTTTCGGAAACACCTCTCAACCTGCATCTAATGGAAGCATATTCTCATTTGGAGGCTCCGCTGTAGCGCCGACACCTGCGATTAACTTTGGTGGAGGGAGTGGATCTGCTAGCAATGCATTCTCGTTCGGTGGTAGCACCCAAGCTGCACCAGCTAGTCCTGCCATCAACTTTGGAGCCGGGCCGACGGAGAACAAGCCCATAAGCACCCCGTTCGCCTTCGGGCAATCAAATGCGCAACCCCCAGCTTCGAGTTCACCTTTCCAGTTTGGTTCGACTGCTACACAGGATAAACCCGCAGCTCCGCAGCCTCAAGCACCTATTGGAATCTTCAATTTTGGAGCATCTGCGGCACCTGAGAAACCTGTCGCATCAAATTCACCCTTCAGCTTTGGATCTACCACGACGCAGGAGAAGCCTGCGACGGCGCCTTTCGCCTTCGGGCAGAATTCTGCCGCTCCTTCTAGCTCAGGCATCAACTTTGGTTCTACTGCCACAACTGCTCCTCCAATGAGCAACATTTTCGGAACGTCCACGTCTCAGGCATCTCAACCTACAAGCATATTCGCGCCTTCAACTCAGCCACCTTCTCAAGCGGGTAGTCTATTCACAACTGCAAATGCTGCCCCTGCATCAAAGAATGGCTTGTTTGGGAATTCAAACCCGGGATCTGCTCCAGCCAACAACCTTTTTGGCAAGTCAAATGCTGAGTCTGCACCGAACAGCAACCTCTTCGGAAGCAGAGAGCAAAGCCCTGCACCAGTCCCTCCTCCTACCAGTAACTTGTTCGGCTCGCAGAGTCAGCAACCGGCATCAGCCTCAACTAGTCTCTTCGGAGTCTCTACTCAACCGTCTTCAGCTCCCAAGGCGCAAGAGGAGAAGCCCGCTGTATCGACAGGTAGCATCTTCAGCAATCTCAACAAACCTGCTGCTCCCGTTACCAGCAACCTCTTTAATAGCCCTAAATCACAATTTCCTCCCTCTAATAATTTATTTGGCAAGTCAAACCAGACTACCACAGCAAAGAATATCTTTGGAACGCTCAACACGCCTGTTGACGATTCAGTGAAGGAGCCGTCAATCAATTCCAATGGCGATGCTATATCAAAGATGAACCCGTCGTCCTTGTTTGCGCAACCTAACAACGCTGCCGGTTTGTTTGGCCAGTCTCAGCCTTCTGTAAGTACATTTTGCCCTCGCTTAAGTGTTTTGTTTCATTGGAAGCAAGCCTCAAGCTTTGTTTGGCCCCACTTATTATCCGAAATGTCTTGCTAAAACTTTTCCAGAACAATGAAAATGACGGAAGTGGAAACGCTTCTGCCAAGTCAGCTTTCTCATTTGTTTCAACCCCGTCCTCTTCGCAGTCCACAAACATATTTTCTTCTCCCATGAAGCCAGCTGCAGAACCGTCTTCCTCAAACCAGCCACCGCCGAGTGGGTCATTCTCTCGTCCTTCTGCGCCAACACAGAGCCCTCAAAAGTCTTTCACGCCATCAAGCCCCCAAAAGCCACTCGCAAAACCCAGCATGGTCAATCCAGAGAAATCACTACAACGCATACCTGATAAGGATGACGACGATAGACCACTCATACCCAATGTCTTCGAAATCACCCATGAACAAGTTGCTTTTTACCTTCCTGCTGGGCTCAATGAGTACAGTCGAATGAGCCAAATCTGCCAGTTTCGACTCAATTGCTTAAACACCGGTATGGCCGATTTCTTCAATGCCATTGGAGATTTCACAGATCCTAGTAGAATTCTTCGTCAATACATGGATGCGAGAAAGATGTATCTTGACGAATGGAATGCTTACAAGGCCCAACACGACGGAGGGGTAAAAAGCATTGGCAACTCGAACAAGTTTCCTCGCCAACTCGGCCTGCCCGCCTCGGTGGAGTCATCCCAGTCATCAACAAAGCGCAAGCTTCTTGAAGACGAGGATCAAGAAAATGAAAATCCGGAGAAGAGAACGAAGGGACAAGCTACACCAGCGAATGCTTTTTCGAAGCCTGACTGTTTCGGTGCTAGTTCATCTAGCAAGCTTCTTCAGAGTGCCAGTTCGCCTTTCAAAGCTGCTCCCACGATCGGCCAAACAGTATCCTCTTCACCATCAGTTGTACCGACTTCTTCTACTCCCACCTCAACTTTCAAGCCTATTGCGTCGACGTTCGGTCAGAAAGCATCTACTGCACTCACACCAGCAACCTCGTCAACATCGAAAGGAAAAAGAAAGGCCGAAGAACAACTGACGAAGGATTCGACAGAAGAGGGCAGGCCATTGCGACAAATAAAAACTCCTAAACTAATCGGGTCAACGGCCGGATCAACCACCTCGAACACCTCAAATCTCTTCAAAGATATTCTTGATAGTCCTTCCAAATTGAACAGCCCGAGTAAAAGCCCGGAGAAGAAGATGGCTCCTCTTCCTGAGTCCAAAGATGAACACTCTCGGCTCAACCCCTTTGGCAATCTGCAAGTGCCTGGCTCTCCTGCAAAGGCTGCCCCTCTTTCTATACCAGCACCCGCATCACCAGTCCCAGCTGCGCGTACATTCCCCCCTAGTGCGTTTACGCCGAAGAACCCTTCATCCTTGTCAAATATGTTCACAGCAGCCACACCCAGCACTTCGGATTCTGCACCAAATGGGATATCTACTTCAACCAACGTTTCCTCGACGAAGCCATCAGCAGGTACTTCTCCCACTTCTAATAATCTATTCTCGCCAACGCCAGCTGCCAATACCCCGAGTACTGGTGTTTCAGCCACTCAGCCAAGTCCTCTCAAGCCCCCTGTCTTTGGTGCTCCCAAGGGCGACCCCATGGCACTGTTCGCCCAAAAGGCCGAGGAAGACAAGAAGAAGGCAGAGAAGAAACGGGAGGATGAAATGTTCGACAACGAGTATGATTCGGAAGAAGACGGAGATCCCGAGGAATGGAGAACAAAGTATCGGGCGGCACGCAAGGCAGAGTTAGAGGAATTGGAAGCTCTTGCGAAAAAACCTGTTCAAGGATCACTATTCAAACCCCCTGTCTTTGGTGCTCCTAAGGGCGACCCCATGGCACTGTTCGCCCAAAAGGCTGAGGAAGACAAGAAGAAGGCAGAGAAGAAACGGGAGGATGAAATGTTCGACAACGAGTATGATTCGGAAGAAGACGGAGATCCCGAGGAATGGAGAGCAAAGTATCGGGCGACACGCAAGGCAGAGTTGGAGCAGTTGGAAGCCCTTACGAAAAAATCAAGCCAAGGATTTCAGTTCAAGCCTCAAGCGGACGGTACTAAATCAACCTCCATGCCTTTCAACGATACTGTGGCGTCGACAGTTACACCCTCAAATTCCAAGTCTATTTTTGCAGCCAAGGCCACATTCGACGGTCGTGGAAACAGCCCAGCTCCTGTTCGCTCGGAAAGCCCTGCGCAATCTTCCATTGAGCCGAAATCGATTTTTGGTCCTGCTTCCCAGCCTCAGACCTCAGGAATCAGCGCTTTCAGCTCCGCCAACGCCTCCAGAACATCGACACCTGGACTTTTCGGAAGCAGCAGTGGATCTGTTCTTGATGGTGCTGCATCGTCGAAGCCAGTGACTGATTTCAAAAACATTTTTGGGAAACTGAACTCTGGTGTTGCACAAACTGAAGACGAAGCGGACGATGACAGTGCAGAAGAAGAGAACGATGCGGATGAAGAGAACAAGGACCCAAGCTATAAGCCAAGCGATGAGAGCGCAAGTGGTCCGGGTACGCCAAGCACCCCTGTGGAAGAGACTGGTGCCGGCATTGCTTCTGCATTGAAGGCCAGACCTTTTGGCGGTTTCGGTACTCCTAAGGCTACGACTCTGTTCCGTGCAAGCTCTGGTACTACCACACCTAGCGGTACTCCTTTCGGTGGACTTGCGGCTACCTCAAGCACTCCAAGTGTAAGCATATTTGACCGAATTGGCAAGCAACCAGACCCAGTCCCTGACCAGGAAAAGAGTGGAGCTTCGACTCCTGTTACAAGAAGTCTCTTCGATCGCATGGGAACAGATGCCAGTGGAAAGCCAGTGGGTAAGAATGTCTCGGTGGAAGAAAAAGAGAACACCCAGCCAAGCATGACTGGCTCATTTGGAAGTAGCATATTTTCGAAGTCGGCTGGTGCGCCTGTCGACAACACGTGGAAACCAGATTCACCGATAAAATTTGGTGGTAACACATCTGCCCCTAGTGTCAGCATCACGGCAGCCACACCGACCAAGGCTCCATTCTCCAATCTCTTCGGTAGCAAGGACCCCAAGCCTGCCCCAGCTGCGAGCCCCTTCTCCGGTTTGTTTTCTGCCTCAAGCACTACCAAGGTTCCTACTCCATCCGGTGTGGGTTTCAGTTTCGGAGGTCCCAGTGCCGCGTCTTCTCTCTTACCATCAACCGCTGCTTCTGCCAACACCTCCCGAGCAACTACACCTGGCGCAACTACAGATGGTGAGAGTGGTGTAGAAAACGACCCCGATGCTGAGAAGCACGAGCAGATAAACCTCACAGCCGGTGGTCCTGGAGAGGAGGATGAGGAGGTCGTCCTCGAGGTTCGTGCCAAGGCACTTAAATTCGAGGAAGACAGATGGATCACCAAGGGCTTAGGACCGCTGAGAGTGCTGAAGCACAAGGAGACTAGTTTCACACGCATACTTCTTCGTGCTGACCCCAGCGGATCTATTGCCTTGAACAAGGGTCTTTTGAGTGGCTCGAACTATGTGCAGAATGACAAGACGGTCAAGATCATGGTTCTCGCTGACGCTGGCGGGGCATTGGAGACGTACATCTTGCAAGTCAAGACGGCAGATTCGGCAAAGAAATTGGCGGAGGTTTTAGAGGCGAATAAGGGTGCGGCCTAGATCAGCAAGCAAGAGTGTCAGGGTTTGGGTCGTGGTCGTCTACACGCACAGCACTATCGATCACTGGTGGGGATATGGGGATAGATCTACCGGTAGTCTGACTACCTAGCCTTTGCGCATGGATCTGACTGGTGATAAGCGCTGTTTCTGTGCCCGACAGATGTGTTATCTTCTTCGAATGGGGGGACAGCAACAGAAAGCCCGTATCAGTGGGAGGCGTTTGGCTTGCGCTCGTGTCCTTCATTCTTTACTATCAGGGCAGTTACATCAGCGACCGTTCCCGTTCTTTCGGTTTTTCGTACCTTGTTCGCCAGGTCAGGCAGGGGGGGTTTTCCTTCTCAAGAAAAAGAAGAAGAAGAAGAAGAAGAAGCAGCAAGCGCGTCCGATTTCCACAACAGGAAGTCATTGGATTTTCCTTGCTTGCTTGCGTGCATGGGGCTGGCGTTGGGTTTCGGCTCGGACTTTGGTTGCATAGCGGGAATACGTACTGTACATACATACACACAAGCGCACATAGATAGGTTGTTCACCTACGCAAAAGGGGCGGAGGCAGGTGGCTGTTAGAGTGCACTGGGCTCAATCGAAAACAATTTCCCCATTGGTTGTACTGTTCTTCTTGTGCACTCTGCTGCACTCTGGCATTTTCGGGCTCGAGGCTTCGGTAACATGGGGGAGAATGCAGGGGAGGGAGTAGAGAGAGGGAGTAGAGAGAGGGAAAGGTTTACAGTACTGTATGTGCGTCTTTCTGTCTGTGTGAGAGAGAGTAAGAGAGAGAGTAAGAGCAAGAGTAAGAGCAAGAGCAAGAGCAAGAGTAAGAGCAAGAGCAAGAGCAAGAGCAAGAGCAAGAGTAAGAGCAAGAGTAAGAGAATAAGAGTAAGAGAGAGAGAAACACGAGACTTCACGCACACCCTTCTATGCAGCAACTCACAGCACAGTAAGTAGTGTAGGTATTCTAGGTACAGTACCACCTACTATATACACACAATCCAGTGTGAACAAGTCTTGCTCACTTGCTTGCTTGCTTGCTTGCTTGCTTGCTTGCTTGCTTGCTTGCTTGCTTGCTTGCTTGCTCGCTTGCTCGCTTGCTTGCTTGGAATCCCAGGCCGCAGAAAAAGCCGAATTCGAAGGCGCGGCAACGGGAGAGAGAGAGAGAGTTTGCTGACTGGTTTTCTCATTTTATTTTATTTTTTTATTTTTCTTATTTCTCTCTTCTCTATGCTACTGTTCCTGCCTGCCTGCCTGCCAGCCTGCCTACCTACCCACCTGCCTACTTACCTACCTACTTACCTGCCCGCATGTCTGCGTGCCTACCTGCCTACCTGCCTGCCTGCCCGCCTAGTTCAGGTTACTTACTCGCTCACATCTTACATTTGCACCTCCCCCCTCTCCTCTCCTCTCCTCTCCTCTCTCCCTCAGACGCACGTAGAGGTGAAGACAAAAGAGACCAAAGAGAAAGATGCGATGTTGGAGACCGTTCGTGAGCGGCAGCTGCCATGGGCGTGTAAGCTGGAAAGCTCGTGACCCGCCCAGGTATTCGTTTGGGGGGGGGGAAGGGGATGGGGCTTAATTACAGTACAGTGATACGCTCATGGCCCATCACCACGAACCAGGCATGTTGAATAGGGTCCAGTGCAGCCGAGTGAGTATGCACATCTCTTTCCATGACGACCAACGCAAACCCGCGCGAGCAAGAGCACGTCTACCTCCCCCCCCCCCCGCTAAGCTCTCGTCAATCCTGCGCATCCAAGCTCGTCTCCCGCATCAGCTTCTGCACACTCTCCCCGTCGTCCCCATATTCCGTCACGACCCACAGGCAAAACTGCTCCCACTCGACGCTCCACTCCCTCATCCGCTGCGCCCTGACGCCACTCCCAAGCGTGGCCTCCTTGATGCCCGCGGTCCACTCAGCCGCGCTCTGGTCCTCGAACGCCGCCCATCGCACGCTGTTCTCGGCCAGCGAGCCCAGGCCCGCGAGGCCCAGGTTGTCCCAGCCCTGCAGCGCCTGCCAGAAATCATGCGTCATGCCGTTCGTGTCCTGGCCCAGGATGGCGGGGTCGTCGTTGCATAGCGAACAGGCGACACCTCTAGCCAGCAGCGCGGGGAGAGGGTGGGACATGACGCTTGCGCAGAGCCGCAACACCTCGTTGGAAATCGGGCAGCACTCGACCAGAATTCGCTTCTCCTTCACCATGTCAAGGAGAAGTGGGTGCTTGTACAGCGAGAAGCCGTGGCCTATGCGGCGGGTGCCGAGCAGCACGGCATCGAACAGGTTCTGGTCCGGGTCGGAGCCGTCGCCCAGACACTCGCCGGCGTGAAAGAAGAAGGGGATCTCGATGCCTTCTTGCACGCACTGCTTCTTGAACCAGAAGAGTTCAGGAAGGAGGTCCTTTAAAGGGCGGCCGCTGTCTTCTTGGCCAACAAGATCATAGCCGCAGATCAGGTGGGGATATGCGAGCTTGATGGCGATACAGGCGTCCATGTCTTCGACTATCTTGCGGGTGTCGAGGAAGCGAAGGCCTGTTCAATCTTGTCAGTGGCCCACCGCAAAATGATCCGGTTGATGTGTGACTGACCCGCCCAAATCATCCTCATGCCCCAAAACCCCTTGCCCTCCTCACTCGCCTTGAACTTCTCAATCTCCTCCCCAAAGATCTTGAACATGCGATCATACGTCGGTTCCGGGTCCTCTGAGCCTTCCCTGTAATAGAAGAAGGTGAACGCCTGTCGCAGGTCCAGCCACCTGACCCCGTCATCCAGCAGTTGCTTCATCATACGTCTGAGAAAGAGCTTGAAGATAGGCTCGTACGCAACGATGCCATTGAGGATGGCGAAGCAGGAGGCGAATTTGCGCCACACTGCGTCGACGCCATGGTGATGCTGGATGGATTCCGCGTTGGTGATTGTAGTGCGGGTTTTGAGCCATCTGAGGAACCCGGCACGGCCGCCATCCGGAAAGGAGTCGGCGGCTGTGGTGAGGAGGACGAAGGTGTCAGGTGTATAGTCCGGGCTCCAGAGGGAACTTCCCGCACCTACACAGCATCAGTGCCGCTCCAAGGACCAACATGAGCATGGTAACACACCTCTTTGCCCCTTGCAAAAGCGAAACCCGAACGTCGCGGCCTCCAGCGCCGCGGCATCCGCGAGGGGCTTCGCGGCTTTGATATGCATTCCCGGCGTCTTCAGCAGCACGTCGTAGAGGTAGTCAAAGTCCACCATGGCGTCCATGTGCGCGTGCAGCAGGGCCCCCTTGGGCATCCGGCGGACGATCTTCCAGAGCTTCGTCTCCTCCATGCGCTCCTTCGCCAGGCCAAACATCATGCCGGGGTACACGTTGGCGCCGGCCTCCTGGGCCAGGATGTCCTCGAACTCCGAGGTCCATACTGTGCGCTGCTCTTCGTTGCGGATCGCGTCGACGATGGCGCAGGCTTCTTTGGCTAACGGAGAGAGTGATTCGCGGAAGGCGTAGTCTGGGAGGAATCAGAATGTGTTTGTATGGTGCTACATAGGGAGGAGGGGGGGGGAGGGAGCTGTCGGTACCGCTTCTCTGCTTCTTCTCCTGCGCAATCAATGCCTGCTGGCCCGCGAGATACTGCTTGATGAAGGGCTCGTCTTTGGCCGGGACGCCTTGTGCGACTTCCTCCCACTCCTCTTCTGCCATCCGCGACGGCCAAGTCATGTCTCGCACGCGTGTCATGGTGGTGGTGGTGGTGAGGGGAGGAGGGGGAAGCTGTGCGGCTGATGGATCGAAGTTCGCGCAAGAGCATCAGCACCTTTGCATCTCAACTCTTCGGATTATGTCAGGCAAAGCAGGACGAGGGATCGATGGGTCGTCCTTCGGCGAGCACAGGCACACCTTCCTGCATCGAGACGGCCTGCTCTCCCCGTTTTGGTACAGTTCAGGTCGGTCAGCGCGGCACTGGACTGTTTACAAGAATCTCGCTTCACGGTGTCGTACAGTACGGTACATACAGTAGGACTTTTGTTGACCATCAGCACGAAAAGCATTCCCTACTCCGACGAGCATTAGCATTGACATGAGCATCAGCATCAGCATCAGCATCGGCGTCTCGCAGCTACGATCCCATCCATTTGCAGACAGCACATCTGCTCCTCGTCGTTTTCCTAATCAAAAGAGCCGTACAGGAAGAAGCAGCAGCAGCAGCGGCAGCAGCAGAAAAGTGCCTCGAGCATCTATTCCATCTAAACAACCAAAAATCGGTCTTTGTACACAAATCTCCCCCTTCCCCTTCCTGCCCCTCACAGCTTCGCCTTGGGCCCCTGTGCCTTCTTGAGGATCGGGTCCAGCTTCGTGGCCTTCATGACATCGCCCTTGACCTTCAGCTTGCCGGACATGAACAGCCGTTGCGCGTTCGCCTTGCCCTCGACCAGCTTGCCAAACTCCTCGTCCGACAGGGAGAGAACAACTGCATCGTGCGTCCGTCAGCTTCGCACATCGCCAGCTCCCCCCCCGCATCGTATCCACCCAGCAGAATCCAGCACCAGTCCGCTTGCGCAGATGGTCTGTGGAAGGGAGAGAGAGAGAGAAGAAGGCCCATACCGGTCGGCTTCTCGCCCAGCCCCTTGCCCACCTGGCCCTTGCTCTTGAGATCGATGTGCCAGCTCTCCGTCTCGCCGGCCTTGTTCTTGAGCGTGAAGGCGAAGACGGCGTTGCCGGACTTGATGGCGTCCTTGCGATCCTTCTCGTTCGCGAGGGCCTCGCTGATGGCGTCGAAGGCCGCAGAGGCGGGAAACGCAGCTGCGGCACAGAGAGCGCATCAGTCTCGAGATCCACGTCCACCAACCTCGATTTCACGACCGACCCGGTCGCTCGCGCGGTCCCGGGAGAGAAGGGATGATGCGGTGTGGGCTTACCGTTCTTGAGCGACATGATGATTTGCGAGTGGCTTGATCTACCCGCGGTTGTCGGAGAGGATGATGAGTCTCGTCTTGTGGTATGTACGGTATGTTGTTGTTGGTGTTGTTGTTGGTGGTGTTGTTGATTTGCGTAGAGCAATAGTACGGCAGTATGGGTGAATGAATCTCACAAGTAACTCCAGTATGTACAGCACAGAGCTGTACGTAGTACTGTAGTCTTTCGTTCCCCGGCCCCACGCATGTGAAAGTGCCGAGGCATCGAAGGTCGATGCTGTACTGACTGTACGGGGAATGGAGGCGGGGATGGCGGGGATGGCGGAATGGCGGGATGGCGGGATGGCGGGATGGCGGGATGGCGGGGATGGAGGAACATCGATTCGACCTCCTCGAGAGCGACACAGCTGTGAGGTCGATACTTGATCCCCCAGTCGTCTGTCTGTCTGATCCGTGACAGTACTGTATCGACAGTACAGACTGAATCTACAGTACAGCAAACCCAAGCGGGCACCAACTCGTCGCACATGTCCACAGAAGCGACTCCCGCAAACCTCTTGCTCCCCTCTCCACAGACCGACCACAACGCCCCCCCCCCCTCCCCACCGGCTCTCTCACTCATCCTCATCCTCTCTCTCCTCCGAATCCACAGCATCGCCTCCTCGGGCGGGGGCCTGCACAACTCCAGCTTCCGCACCGCGTCCCGAGCTCGAGAACCCTCCCGCCCCAGAAAGCTGGCTGGGCTCGGGGCCTGCCTTCAGGCTTCAGGGAACACGAAGGGGAAAGAAGGAGGAGACACAGAAGAGCAAGGAAAACCCGATGGCAAGAGGTCGGAGAGAAACAGCAGGGGGAAAAGCACACCTGATCACACACCCTCATCGCCGCCTCGAAGCTCTGCCTGCTACCCCGTAGGACGCGCAGACGCCGTGCAGGTGCAGCGTCTGCATGCGCAGCAGCGGCGAGAGGTCCGTCTGCCAGAGGAGCTCCCAGGCGCGCGGGCGGCACGCGCTGGTGCGGTCTGCGTCGTACGCAGAACGGGCCTGTGGGTGGTGTGGAAGGTAAGCCGCGTCGAGACGCCTTCGCTCGGAGAGCGATTGGGGGAGGCGGCTTGGGCGAGCGCTGGGCAGAGGTGTGAAGGGGGAGGGAGAGGGAGAGGAGGGCAGCGTGATACGTACGTTTTGATACCACTGTCTCAACTCTCATCTCTCGGTTCCACCGCCTGGCTTCCTCGTCGCTGAGGAGGGCCGGCGTTGCTGGTGTGGTACTCGTCTGTGCTCTCTCTCTCCTCCCCCTTCTCCCCCTTCTCCCTTCTCTTCTTTTCTTCCTCTGCTCTCCTCTCTGCTTTTCCTCCCTTCTCCACCTCTTCGCTGTCGTCGAGTTGCTCGTCCTCGGGAGGAGCGTCTTGAAACCGAAATCGGTGAGTATGAGTGCGCTTGCGCTCAGGTGCGTGCATCTCGGGAAGGGCAGTGTGGGGGGCCATCGTTGGTGGACTTGTGGACGCTGGTAGGGCGGGATTTCCGCATGAAGATAAGGTTGAAGGCGGAGGCAGAAAAGGTGAGTCTCAGGCTCGGGCTTCTCAGGCGAAGAGGGCGCTGTTGAAGAGCTGAAGGTGAGGTTGAAGGTGAAGTGAAGTGAGGTGAGGGAGTTGTCCAGAGGAGACCCATTCGGAAGAGATGAAAAGGATATGGCAGATCACAGGGCCGACCAGCCTCCTTGATTCCGCAGAGGCCGTTTGAGACTGTCTTTCCGCTTGACGTGTAGTTGCTTTTCCGCGACGGACACAATAGAGCAGGACAAAGATCACAGTACTGCTCAAGCCGTGAGCTTGCTTGGTCAAGAACTGGCAGAAAGAGAGAGGGAATTTGCACCTCTCGCATACCTATCATACCCACACGGGGATAGAAACGGGCATGATGGGCAAACGAACGCGTGGTCAACAAGAAAACCAAGATCCCGAGAGAACAGACATATAGGAGAGCTTGGAAGGAGCTTGCCCTGTGAAATCGCACGTAGCCTGATCTAACTCTTCCTCCTGGAGCTCCTGGGAACAAACACATTTTTTGCATATTTGTCGTGTAACGAGAATTGCAGCTCGTCATATCGAAAAACCAAACTATTTGGAGGTGCCCTGGCGTAACGTTTTTTTCCGGAGCTGATCTGTCTATTGTCCAGCAAGTCTACCACTGCTTGCCGTGGTAGCCACGGTAGCCACGGATACTACAGTACAGTACTTAAACCTCTACACACAAAATGTACTAACACTTAGGTACAAGCAAGTCTTGATATTTCAACACCAGAAATGAATCCGCTCTCTCTCTGGGCACTTTCTTTTCTTGCTTTTGGTAGGGATTTTGTTTTTTTCCAAAAAAAAAAAATTTTAGGGGGCATATTTTTCTCTTCTCGTTTTGCGGAAGCAAAAAATCTATCTACTGTAGGTGCACGAGGTTGTGATCAAGCGACGCATGGGCGCCCGTACACCCCCCATAAAAGCAGCGGTGAGCCAACGAAATAGGAAAATAAAGCAGCCCATGTCTTCACAAGCAGGACCCCTACCTACTCTGCTCGGGTGCGAAGTCGGGTGCGAAGACGACGATGATCTGAGTACGAGAGATACTGTACTGTACTGTACTGTACAAGCAAGAGGAGGCAATGATGGCTCGAGCATCTCAACCAAGCCTCCGATCAACCAACCCTTCACGTCTTCGCCGTACTGTATGTACAGTAATGTACATACAGTACGAACAACGACAAGCCTAGCTGATAGCTTCGCCAGGTCCAGATCCCAGCACACGTCGCGTACTGACTGTGTGTGTTTGCGTACGCTTTCCCGAGAGCGGCGCGCTCCACCGCCAGCAGAGCCGTAGTCCAGCGGTGTTTATCTGGGGAAGTGGTTTGGCCTTTCTACCGGTGTGCTGTACCTGTGATGTAGTACCCTCTTCGCGGAAGGGGTTTGTCGTACTGTACGAGAGGTCTTTAGCTGACTGGCTGACTGGTCTGCGAAGGGCGATGCTTGGAAGCGCCGGGCAGGTTGCCGCGACCGTACAGTACAGTAGATCGATCTGAAAATTCTTCTCCCCCACACACACATACGCACCGTCGAATTCAAGCCTGTCCCCCACACAGAAAACCTCGACATCAAGCCAAATCCTTCTTCACGATCCCGGCAAACCGGAACCTGCGATGAAAGAGCGGTCGCGTCGACTGGAGGCAGTGTAATACCAGTGACACAGTGGGAGAGAGCATAGGCAAGCCCAGAGGCAATCCCCCGAGGGACAAAAATAAGTATAATCAATGTGATCCCCTTAGGGATCTTTCAGAGATTAAACTGAAAAGAACAGATACTACACTTGATCTAAGCCAATAGGCAAAGAGAGCTAAAGAGGAAAGAAAAGAAGAGAGGAAGAAACGGGCGAGGGCGTGCGCTTATATAGGAGACAGACTCACGCACGGGCCACCCTAAGCGCTAGTGAGGGAGCTAACTCACGTGACAAGACAAGCCCTTTTCCACAGTACAGAACACAGTACCCAGTACAGTACAGTACAGTACAGAGTACTGTAGTACAGAATCTTTGGCACCATGTCAAGACAGGGGGGGTCTTGCGGCTTAAACTTGACAAGGTAACAGTTCTAACGAACCTACAGTACTGTACAGCAAGGCATTT
The DNA here is from genome assembly GCA_009599575.1 of Blumeriella jaapii. Taxonomy (NCBI): domain Eukaryota; kingdom Fungi; phylum Ascomycota; class Leotiomycetes; order Helotiales; family Drepanopezizaceae; genus Blumeriella; species Blumeriella jaapii. The sequence continues at coordinate 420,288 of VWND01000064.1, forward strand.
GCTCGATGGGGCAATAGACACGGTGTTTTCCCGCCACTCTCTCACACCGACTCATTCCCACTCACCGACCCTACTTCACCTGCGTTCTTGCCGGCCTGAATAACATTTTCCTTCTTCTTATCAGGACGCGTCACAGGACAACAAGTCACTCTCTTTTCGCATATCCTCGATAGTTTATTCGTACACGTCCACTCGTTGAGTTCTTGGTTGTAAGGGTTTAGTGTGTCCTCCACCTTATTATCGGGGCAGCGGTACTTGCTTGTGCAAGTCACAACCCCGTGGCCATCATACTCGCAGCGACCTGATACACTGAGGTCTTCGCATGGGGTTGGGCTGCTAAGAGCGGAGGTGAAGAACATGGTCAGAGCGAGGATAAGACTTGGGGCTTGCATTTTGAAAGTAGTTTGGTAACGTAAAGCTGGATTGGAAGACGATGAGGAGTTGCTGGCAGAAAAGTCTAGTGAATGAGTGGATGTTTGTTCGATTGAGTGTTTGTTTGAATGAATGTTGTTCTTGGTTGCGAGTGTCTGTTGCTGGTGCTGGAAAAACAATCGATGCAGCCAGAGGCTGAACATATAGGCTCTGACAGACGTGTACGAATCCTGCGTTATCCGCCATCAAGGATCGTTCGCACAGTACTGTACAGATCCTGATGGATTCAAGTCACGGTAGGATTTGGTTCCGGAATCTAACTTCATGCTAGGCGCTGGCGGTAGCCTATCATACAGTACAGATTAGGTATGTATAGTACTTCGTACATGCTTCGTAGAATGTACATGTGATACACAGTTTGTAGCCCTGCGAGCTACTTCAATTGGCTGCCTTCCTTCTCGAGTTTTACTTGTGGGATTAAACTATCACCAAAAGTGAAATGCATCGTAGTGCTTCATGACAAGGAATGCTTCCAACGACATGCTGACTTCCCTTGCATTCTAAACTTATCGTCGTTTCATCACGTGCGGCTTCGAATTCTCAATCTCATGTGATAGATTCTGGCTCGCGGGGCCGGGTCTTGATTGACGTCCTATCCTAATGTGTTCCTTTCATCGATGTGAGTACATATTATGTACAGCATGAAACGACATGTACTGTACATACTGTAGTACATACAGTCCTGTATCAGACACCCCCGCCCGCGAGCTGAGGCAGCCAAGATAGACTAACTAAGTATAGTATAGCAGCCAGACCAAGTCGTCAGACCGACTAAAGTTAGTAGAGCTTTTCTGGCCACCTTCAACGCGCTTCTGTCATCACTTTCTCAACCCCCATCGCCGCAAACTTTCAACACTCTTCAAAATGGCACGAGCCGAATTGACTCCTGAATGGCGTGCGCGAATTGTTGAGTTGTCCTCTGAACGTTGGTCTGCTGCTCGAATTCAACGGAAATATTCTCATATTCCTCTCTCAACGATTCGGCATACGATTAAAAGGTTTCCTCCTGGTACGACCGATTTCACTTCGAAACCACGCACCGGGAGACCTCGAGCATTAACGGAAGAGCAACGAGACCTTGTGTACGAAACTGTCACTCATTCAGATACTCCTGTCAAAATGCGCGATTTGCTTCAAGAAGTGGACAACGCTTGCAAAAAGCGTTGCATGCAAAACCTTCTTCGATCGATGGAGAAGGAAAATCAGATTCAGAAAAAAACGGCATAAAGAACCATGAAGTTGGTCTATTTGTCGTATCATGCACCTTGTTCTACCTTTCCATTCGATATACAGAAGCGTTGGCGATCTCATATAGACTGCGACCGATAGCGATCTTTAATCGGTTGGCTGAAATTCTTTCAGTATGATTGAGTTGTCTTCGCTCGTCTCTCCTTCACGAAGAGCACGACCCTATTCAGTACAGCTCCTAGTACAGCTTCAACGGGCATCCCTGGCTCTCGGGATCCACCTTCTCCTTCACAAGCTTGATCGTCAAATCCATCAGGTTCTTCTCCAACACCCCATCCTCATCCTGGTACAGCTTGGACCCGGCCTCCGGAATGGCCGGCGGGCATACATACTGGCCGCCCTCCTCCGTCTTCGTCGCGCAGTACATGGCGCTCACGGCGCCCTCCCACTGCGACTTCTTGAAAGGCTTCATGCCTACGCTCATGGCATACCCAGCAACGGGATATGGCTCGTGGATCTCCTCGGTGCTCATCTTCGTATCGACAAAACCGGGGTGCACGCTATTCGCCAGTACACCTTCGCTCTTGAGATGTCGGTATAGGAACTTGGCGTATAACATCTGCGCGAGCTTCGCACGGCCGTACTGCCCGTTCGGGCCGAGATCCTGGTTCAGCTCGTCCAGCGTGGCGAACTTGCAGTCGCTGGGCGTGGCCTGGTGCGCGTTGGAGCCGAGCATCACGATGCGCGCCTTCGAGTTCGACGAGGCGGCGGTCTTCTTGATGACGGGAAGTAGGTGCGAGGTCAGGATGACGTGGCCGATGTGGCAGACGGCCATGTGGCGGTCGACGCCGTACGACGTCTGCTGGGCCGTCATGATACCGCGCGCGGCATCGTTTATCAGGATGTCGATGCGGTCCGTGGAGTCGGTGATTTGCTTGGCGATGGAGGGGAGCGCCTTCCAATCGGCGAGGTCGGCTTGCAGAAACTTGACTTTGGAGACGGTCGATTCGCCGAGCGTCTCTTTGATGTGGGATGAGGCGCCATCGAGGGACTCCCTGGTGGAGGCGACGATGACTGCGCTTTAATCAGTTCCGCAGTTCCGTGCTTGAGGTGGAGGAGATAGTCCCGTACACAATTTAGAAATGTTTCTCTCCAGGAGGGTGTGGGCACACGCGTACCCAATCCCCCTCGAGCCACCGGTGATAACTGCGACCTTGTTACTCTGGTCTGGGACAGCTTCGAGCGAGAACTGCGTCTCCTCAGTAGCAAGCGATTGACTACTCGTCATCAGTTCACACATAACACAACAAAACAAAGCACAAAGCACACACAAGCACGGAAAGGAAAAAGTAAACATACGCTGCGCCACCAAAGTTCTCCGCAATCGTATTCTTGACTGTCTGCACTATGCCTGCCATCTTGAGCGACGATGATGTACTGAAGCTTCGAGAAACAAAGTATCGTCGTGAGGAGATGAGAAATCGTAGTTGCATCTAGCTTTCCGGATTTTACTCCTATCGAGAGAAACCGAGAGATACTTGCAGTTGGCTCGCTGGCTATATAATGCACATACAGATCCTGATTATTTTGGGGGGCTTGATGGGGAAGTGCAGTCCACTGTCATATCGAAGCGTCATCGTAGCCGAGAAGTTTCATGATGATGTAACTCGAATCACTCCCGGCCCAGTGTTGTGCCTGCTTGCGTTTTCTGAGGACGAATCAAGTTCACCCCACCCGCTACTTTTTCCTCTCTCCGGATTGAGCGCCAATGCTTTACCTGCTCTTCTACTGTGCAGTACATCTCGGTCGGTTCGGAGGCGCGATTGATGGAGGGTAGTACAGTACGTACAGTACGGTCGGTCCATGGAATGGTCGGTCTGGCTCTTCGGTGTCTTTCTTACCTGCACAGTACAGACCAAGGCGTACACCACCAAAATCCGGGGAACAAGCTCCGGATGCTGTGGCTTCTGAGCGAAAACATTCCTTTCTGATACTGCCCGCTTGGGATGGTCTCTGATCAGCTCCTGGCTCCTACAGTAGCTCTTGCAGCTCTACAGACGGACTCGATGTTTACCTCGCTTGCAGCCACGCTCAAGCAATGGCCCGCGGGGAAGCCCGCGTTGGCAACTTCTCGCTGCTACCGGTGTTGAAGTGTGATGTGTCTCACATCCACTTGAGCCAGCAACATTCCGATCCAGAGACCCTACATGCCTATGCTCATTGCCACTGAGCATCATCGTCTAATTTGGCTTGGCATGAGACGGCTAATGTGATAGGTAAGGACAGCACTTCTCCTCCACTCGGATTCGCATACCAGATCTTTCCTCTTCACTCCGGGAAAAGGAATTCTCATTCTCCGCCGTGTTGATTTTTCCTAAAGAAATCTGAGTGTGTGCTCCCTTCGCCATCCACCTATGGCCACATAGCTGTTTGGAGATAGCAAGATGTGGAGAAGAAGAGGTGTACACATGTCTCGTTAGCATACTTATGGTCCTTTCGTTGTAAACGTGCGATACTTTCGTCGGTGGCATGCTCGATTCAATGTAGGTTGGAGGGAAGAGCAGCGGCCTGTATCGTTTTGGGATTTTAGTGGTCCGGAAATTGAACTTGACAAGGTGCGAGAGCGGTTACTGTATGGCTCTGCACTGGGTAGGATGCATCCCTTGGAAATGCGAGGACGGCGGACTTCGGGATTGTCCTATTTGCGATGATGGGAATTAGCCTCGGATGGATGAGAGTGCTGGTATTCCGTAAAGACTTAATGTACTGTTCTACCGTTTCGTGTCTTGCATGCTCTTTGACCTCCCCAGTCCATGAACATGGTTGGCTGTCCTCAGCCTTCGAACGTGTATGGTTTCCCGAGTGGTAGTAGATATGCCTGATGTACGAGAGATGGGAGCTAGAGCTTGTCCCGGAGATGGTAGGTTACTCAAAGCGAATTGTCCGACTGCTAAGTTTGACCCCGGTGGTTCCCTGCCGGAATTTACGCCTTGTTTGAGAGGTGAAGAATGGAAGCAGGTAAGAGATCATACATAACGAGGATCTGAAGGAAATTGCAGCATAGAAGTCAATCAGAAGGCTGATGCTCAAACAAAAGCCCCCTAAGCGTTCTTCAGGACCCTTCATCCTGCAGCCTCTCAACAGCCTCCCTCGTTCACTACTCGCATCACCGATCCTCTCGTCTGGAGACAACCTTCTTGGCTCTTCAAATGGCTTCTTTGGCATCTCGCGTCCATTCAACCACCTCCTCAACTTGACGGTCTCGAAGTCCATGATATCAATACTGCCTGGTGTGATATTTGGAGATGATTCTAAGGACGAAGGACGGCGGCGGCAATGAAGTGTGTTCGTGGATGAAGCACGTACCAAGTTGAGTGTTACCTGAGACTTGATAGACGTAATCACTGCTGTTTGATGGCGTTTGATGGAGAGAAGAGGGAATGGTGACCTCGAGGGCACCGAACAAGAAGACATGGCTTGACACAACTTACGGCTTGAAAGAGAGTATTATTAATGTTGATTGCAAGCTTGAGGGGTCTCTAGGAAAATGCTGTGAGGAAAACCTGGATGTTAGTCACTGACACAATATCGATTATCCAGATAGCTCCATAAAATTACAGATTGATCAAATCCCCTCGCCTCACATCAAACGGAAGATATCTCCTACATAAGCGTGTGGTTGAGTACAATCACGTGACTTTAACGCTAAACCTAGCTCCTCCGCGTTCGCGTCTCCCGTCACGTCTTCCCCGAACTCCGCACACATCCAAGTCATCTTTGACACGACAAGACTGGAACTCACAATTCTCAATATTTGCGCGCCGCGACATCACGCCGAGTCTCCTATCCCGACGCGTTCTACGCGCTTTTCCTCTGCGCCCCACTCCTTGACGGCGAACCAAGCCTCCCCCCTGCCCGTTTCTTTAGTGTCCTTTGCTTCCTTCAAGCCTCGGGGACCACCACAATAGCAGTGCAGTAAAGATGGTCGGCAAGCCGATTGGCGATGGAGTGTACTCCGCGACTTACAGTAATGTACGCGCAAGCAGCGCTGCGCTATTCAAAGTATGTAATTAATTTGCCTACCTAGGTTCCTGTGTACGAGTATCAATTCGGAGAAGGCTTGAAGGAACATGGCAAGTCAACACCAGACGTCTGCCTCACTCATACATGCTAACGAATGCGACCAGTTATGCGTCGTCGCTCGGATGATTGGATCAATGCGACACATATCCTAAAGGCTGCCGGTTTCGACAAGCCTGCGAGAACCCGTATCCTCGAGCGCGAAGTCCAGAAGGAGACGCACGAGAAAGTTCAAGGTGGCTATGGTAAATACCAAGGTACGTGCTTCAGGAAAACACCGAGTTGGATCAAATCTGACTTCTTCCAGGTACCTGGGTCCCGCTGGAGCAGGGAGAAGCTCTGGCGCAGCGAAATAATGTCTACGAGAAGTTGCGTACCATCTTCGAGTTTACGCCCGGCAACATCAGCCCCCCTCCTGCTCCGAAGCATACGACGGCCAAACCAAAGCTACCCAAGAAGCCCGCCGTCCCCAAATTTGCGCAGAGTAAGTGGCATGCGCGTGCGAGGCCTACGAAGACAGTGCTAACGGCACAGAACCAGTGGCCGCACCAGCCCGCATGATACATGAAGAGTACGATGATCTTTCACAGATGGACAACGAGAGCATTGCCGATGATACCACAGTCGCTTCGGCTTCTTTCATGGCCGAAGATGACCGATACGAGAACCAACAATTGGTCGGCAATCGCAAGCGCAAACGCGAGGAACAGTTGCAGAGTGCTATAGAGCGCGACCACGTTCTTTACGCTGATGACCTCCTTGATTACTTTATGCTGTCCCATTCCTCCCACGGCAACGTCGCCGCCAAGCCTGAACCACCAGTCAATTTTCAATCAGATTGGATTATCGATTCCGATGGGCATACCGCACTTCACTGGGCTGCTGCGATGGGCGATATCACGATCATGCAAGAGTTGAAAAAGTTCAACGCCAGTCCAACCGCAGTGAACGTTCGAGGAGAGACACCCCTCATGAGATGTGTTTTGTTTACCAACTGCCAAGACAAGCAAAGCATGCCACTGGTTGTCAATGAGTTGATCTCTACGATCGATTGTGTCGATTACTGCCAAGCCACAGCACTCCACCACGCAGCTGCTATGACAATCAGTCGCCAGAAGCACCAATGTGCTCGTTACTACCTAGACATCATTCTCAACAAGATGCAGGAATGCCTTGCTCCAGAGGCCGTTCAGCGAGTGCTTGATGCCACGGATATGCATGGAAATACTGCAGTTCATATCGCTGCTAAAAATAAGGCCCGAAAGTGTGTTCGAGCTTTGCAGGGCCGGGGCGCCAGAACTGACATTCGAAACATCCATGGAGTCACCGCTAATGAGCTGATTCAAGAACTGAACGAAAGCCGAAAGTCGGAACGGGTACTCCAAGGCTCCTCGTCGCCTTTCGGACCAGATTCGAGATCTCTGTACGGAGAGATGCCGGAGGAGCCGAATCGGAATCCACCTCACCACATCTCCGAGGCCGCCATGTCGATTGAATCTAGCATCGCACCGCTCATGATGGAAAAGTTTCAAAACCTCGCCAATTCCTTCGACGACGAGCTGGTGGAGAAGGAGACCTCGGAGAGAGAAGCCAGACGCATCTTGAAGAGTACGCACCAAGAACTCGAGTCGTCAAAGGCCCAAATCAAAGAAATCTCCTACCTCAAGGAAAGCCCGGATGCCATTGCCAAGGCAAAGGAACAACTTGCCCATGTCGAGAAAGCCGTCACTATGCTCATCGAGCAGCAGCAAAGCCTTCAGCTTCAATTCCGTTCGCAACAAGAGGAGCTAAAGAGCAACGGCCATACCATGAGTGGCGAAGACGATGTCGCCGAGCGAGTCATGTTAGCGAAGATGCTAGAGGACGAAAAAAACAAGCGACAGAAGCTCGTTGTTCAATACCGTGATGCCTTGAGCTTAGCTGGCGCCGGCGAGAAGGGTGATCAGTACCGACGACTCATTTCGAAATGTACCGGCGAGCTGGTCGAGCACATGGATGAGAATATCGATGTCCTCCTTCACTCGCTAACCGAAGAGGAAGCTGGCCAAGAGAGCGAGACCGTCATTCCTGACGGCTCTTAAACTTACCGGTCTACTCGTCTGCCCGGATAATTGGTTGTCTGACTCTCTAGTCCTGTCATCTTGACTCACCATTTAATGCCGCATATTGGACACTGCATCATAATCGCGTAATTGGCGTTGGAAGCTGTCTCTTGTTGCAGTACTGCAGTGAATGCATGGTTTCTGTTGGAGTTTTAAAGTGCGGTGTAGGATGATACCATTCCTTGTGTCTTAGAAGCGGTTTTGTCATGAGTGGTCTTCGGACTTGGAGTCTTTTGTGTACGAGTCTTGCTGGATATATGGACGGAGTGCTGTATATTTCTTTGTGATTCACCGAGCAGAAATGTCTTTATATGCCCTTGACCGCGGGTCTTGTCTTTGTCATCGTCAATTGTCTGATGAGTCTTTGACGAGAACATGGTCAGGTGGACAATGGATGTTTGTTCATGGGAAGTGGGATGAGGCAATGTTTGTTGGCAAAGGGTTTGTGGCTGGCTGGGGGTACATAGATCAATGGACAGCCACTACCTTTTACAATTCCATCCCATACATACGATTGTGGAGCAGGTAAGCTTCCTGTCTTGGTCGCGTATTAGTTTCTTCTGACGATGACGATATTTGCTTCTCCCGAGAGAGACGATCTCGAGATGGCAGTGCCTCTGTACATCCTCTCGGCTCCCCAGGTAGCTGCTTGCGATACAAGACACGAGATCGGGAGAGAAGCAACCGCTTCCTCTTTCTCTTCTCCTTCCGAAGACACTCATCCCCTAGTAACATCGTGCCCGCCCGCCTACTTACCAACCGCAGCTCTCTCATCCACGGCACGTCCAGCACCGAACTTCTCTGTGCCCCTTGCTCAACAACAGCAAGAACAACAACAACGACAGCAACCCTCCCCAAGCCCCCCACCGCCGCTCATCGAAGACGAATGGGAAGCCTCGGACGAAGACGAAGCAGAAGCCGAGCCTGACGAGCACCTCGTCCCCGAAGACGCTCTCGTCAACGGCCTCGTCCTGGACGCTGACGAAGGCGTCGTGGACATCTTCTGCTTCGCGGGCGTGGCGGAGCTCAGGGCGGCCCCGCGACTGGCGGCGCCGGTTGTTGTTGCTGTGAGGGGCGGTGATGGCTTGGTGAGGATGCTGGATCTGGGGGAGAGGGAGAGAGTGAAGGGAGGCGCTCCGAGGAGAGGAGGGAAGAGGAAGGGAAAGAAGGTGTGTTTTCCGAGGGGCTTGAGGTGGTGGAGGGTGAGAGGTGAGAGGGTGAAGGGGTGAGGGTGAGGTGATGGTGGTGGTTGGAAAGTAAGCTGGGCTTTCTACGTCTGGTAGGAAGTTTGGTAGGGACCAACGGTTGGCTTGTCCTATTGGGATTCACACCCGCTGATGATGTATAGCTTGAACATCTGAACATGGTCAGAAAACAACATCAATAGATCTCAAATTCCCACACCTCAACATAGTATGTTGCTCTTTATGTTTTAATCCAGCGCTAAGAGTTTGCTATGAACTGGTCCTGCATTCCGCCCATCATTTGATAGCCATTTGCCTCTAATAAGTCTTGAAAACACTATTTGTATGCTAGAGTTGTATGGATCGCAAGGTAGAAGATATACGAGACACGGTCGAGATGTTGTGGTAAAGAGCTATGTAGTTGCTCTTTCTTTCCGGATTAAACATCTGAGCCCAAAGAAAGAGTGATATTATCTTCCTTTCCTCCCCCCCCCTCCCAAGAATTGATTATCATACCGAACATGATTCTCAGGACGGCGTAGACTAAAAGAACGAACGAACACGACGTGTTTTGGATTCTTGTTTACACGATTCGGCTCTAGAATTGAATCAATCACGTGTTCATGACTCGCGAATAGCTTCATTCCCAGCCCCCAGATTCCAGCCACCTAGCTGCACAGCAGCCAAAGTTTGGGCATCCACGAGCTTACGGATTAGAAGCCCAGGTGCTTTCAATCCAGACTTTCGAAGATAGTTACGATTGACAGTGCCGGTCACGCCAGAGAATCCATTCACCGACACCATGAGCAGACACGACGCAGGGAAAGAGACGTGCGAGCCTTTGCTCCCGGCGAGCCAAAGGCCGTATGCCAACCGGCGAACGAAGAAGATCTCGCAGGAGCAAGTACGCAAAGCTCTCGCCGCGATCCAAGGCTTAGCAGCGCTCTTCATCGGAGTTCTTGTGCTCATCGCGTGTTTGGGAACGTACCTATCTCTCGACATACTGTACTCCGAATCGCCTTCCGAGAAGCTTCAGAAGCGTGCTTGGAGTACGCTCAAACATCACGTGGCCCTCCTCGACGTCCCCCGCATCAGCCGTCAAGAATTTCTCGACCGACAGGCTACGCTGGCCGCTGCGCTGGATGCCGCGGGAGTGGACGCTTTCGTTGCGGAGCCGTCGGCGTCCTCGAGCTACTATGCCAATGTCTCGGCCTCTTTCGAGCTGTCGGAGCGTCCGTTCCTTGTCGTATTGGACAAGACCGGACAGTTCTCCTACCTCTCGCCAAAGTTCGAGGTGGGCCGTATCGCGCACCTGGACATGGTATACGACACCAAGAAAGTCATCGAGTGGCCTGAGGAAGAATCACCGTACGAAGTGCTGAGGAGAGAGACGAGTTACAAGAAGGTGATGATCGACGAGCACGTCCGCTTCATGATCGCAGCCGGCATCCAAGCCACAGGCATCGAAGTCGTTCCCATGTCGCCCACGATCCAGTCTTTGAGGGCCGTCAAGACTGCTGCCGAGCTTGCCATTCTGAGAGGCATCAACGAGTTTACCCTGGAGCTTGTCCGCTCGCTTCAGAGGACCATCGAGGTTGGGATGTCCCAGGAAACGATCGATACAGCTGCACAAAACCTGTTCTCGGCTGCTGGCGTTGGGAAAGGCTACTGGGCTATCGTTCTCTTTGGCGAGCAAGCTGCCTTCCCTCACGGTGGATCGCGGGGAAAGCAGTTGCAAGATGGAGAGTTCGTTCTGATCGATATCGGATCTACACTCCACGACTACGGAAGCGATGTTACCCGCACGCTTCTGCCCTCCCAGGCCAAAGTCAGCGAGGAGCTCATGGGGATTTGGGAAACGGTGCATGCGTCGCAGAGCGCCGCCATCGCGCGTATGCAAACCAACGAGACCTGCGCGGCTGTTGATGCGGCCTCGCGCAAAGTCATCGCCGACGCTGGGTACGGACAGTTCTACACCCACAGACTTGGCCATGGCCTCGGCTTGGAGATGCACGAGCATCCGTACCTGAACGGGGCCAACTCCGAGAAGCTGAAGGCGGGCGAGGTCGTTTCGAATGAGCCGGTACGTGTTTCGGCTGATGGGAGGTCCTCTGTCAAAGCTAATGTGTTTAGGGCATCTACGTAACGGGGGAGCAGGCGAGGGCACTAGGTAGGGACATTGGATTCGGCGTCAGGCTCGAAGATCCTATTCTTGTAACGGCTGATGGAGGAGTGTCGATGACTGGTTCGCGGGCCAAGTCTCCCTACGAGCCATAGCCATTGTACAGTACTTCCCATTTGACATCGCTTTAGAGCAAGAGGTAGCGACGCAGATAGAACCGTTTAGATGCTCGCGCGCCCTTGAAAAGCAGACACAACTCCGGAGGAGGAGATGTGTCCGCTAATCCACTATACACTCCTGTCTTCAAGTGCAACTTTTACTCCGGAGTTTTTCACGGCACTTTCGTGCTTTCTTCCTTGCTTCGCTCTTCCTGCACATGGTACATATCTTTGGTGTTCTCTTGGCAAATGCCGCCCATCCATCTATGTAGAAGCCTGTCTCGAGCATTCACTCACTCACTTATTGGGTGGAGGAGCATACACCTGATCGAAGCGACGGTGATTTACTTACTCCCAAACTACACGGCACGGCACACACGATGGAGAAGCTCTTCTGCGACATGAGTCGCCCCTCTCTGGTGGCCAGCACTGTCAAGGGACCAAGGCGAGCGAGCAACCTCTATGGACGGCTCGGACCGCGGAACCTGACTCGACTGTGTACCTACTGTATCTGTCTGTGCCCAAGGTTCAAGAACTATGGAGGAGCATTGCAATGCAGACGGTAGATGTACTCGTACGGTGCGCGATCAAGATTTCAAGCAGAGGAGCGATGAAGAGCGACAGTCCCTGCTTGCTGCTTCTGCACGTCTACCGCGGCACGAGGGATAGGTAGGGACTGTGTTGGGGAGAGCGAGAATTGAGACCTGTGTTTTCACTAGCTGGGCGATGGACTAGGAGGTTGTGTGTTGATATCCAGTTCGCGATCTCACTGCCAGGCCTTTGAGAGAGTAGCTAAAGAAAGCCAAGGGCTGAATGTCTCCTCCAACCTCCATTATTACTATTCACGAAAAACGAGACCAGTTGTGGTTCCTTCCTTGAACGTGATACATACCGTCGGCGCTCTAACTGAGCATTACAAGCCCTCCTTAGCCAGCATGTCCGCAATATCCAAGTAGAACGCAATGGCGTTGAATCTGTCTCCCGTCAACACTTCGTCACCATCACAGGGAGAAAGAAAGGAAGAAAGAAAACTCACTTTCTCTCATTACCCAGTACCTGCCACACCGCCCACCTGAGCCTGTTCGTCCAATTGATCAGATCGAGATGGCTGACTCCCACCAAGGTCCCCTTGTACGTCCCCCACTTCGCGCTCTCGACGCTGACCAATCCATCATTCGGGCCCTCCATGCGCTCCACGATGCGATGCGGCTGTCGAAACGCGCTCCACAGACTCGGATCCACCGTCGCCCCGTACGAGAAATACCGCACACCCGGCGCGTCCGGTGTCTTCGGGTTGAACTCCTCTTGCATGTACTTCCTCGTCAACTGCTGGAACGCGCCTGTGCCCATGCCGACTTTCTCACAGAGCTTATAGACGCGTGGCACGTAGGCCGGGCCGATCTCCTGGAACACGAAATCGGCAAAGGAGGAGCCCCGGTGCGGCGACGCGACCGTCGTCAGGGACAGCACGTGGACGTTCTCGGGCTGCAGCCGGGAGATCATGTAGCGGGCGTCCAGACCGCCCATGCTGTGCGCGATGATGTTGACGCTCTTGCCCGTGGCCTTCGCGGCGATGTCCTGCCCGAGCTTGCGCGCGCGCTCCTCGATGCTGCCCGACGGCGGGACCGAGGCCGTGATGACTTCCATGCCGTTCGCGCGCATGGCGTCCGTGATGCCGCGCCAGTAATGGACTCCGGGGAGGAGAGCGCCTGCCAGGCGCAGCTCGTCGAAACCCAGGAGGCCGTGGGCGAGCACGATGGGGTTTTTCGGCGTTGCTGTTCCCTCGATCAGCCTTCGGGCCTGTCTTCAACACCCACGGACGGTACCGTAGTTTGCTCGGATCGTCGCGAAATCATCCTCAATCGCCCGTCCCAGATCGTTGATCCGTGGGTCATTGTCAGTCTTCTTCTGCGGCTCGGGCGCTGATGCGTCGGCTTTCTGGTCACAGAGGCAGCTGGTGGTGGAGAGGGACATCGGTTTGCCTGGGGCTGCGACGGCGAGGACGCGCTGCGGTTGCACATGGTGAAGCCATCTCGTGCGGGCGACACGAGGAATTAGCATGGTCGTTTCTGGCTATGCATTTGCTTGGGCGTGGGCTTGGGCGTTGGTGAGGGAATGCCATGGCGAGGAAAGCGCTGTGTGGTGTTGATGATTTTCTTTCACGGCTGACGGCGAGGAGACAGTGACGTCGTGAGGACCCTGGTCAGTCAGTCTGAAGGCATGTGACTGCGCCAATATCAACATCGCTTGGAAGAATGCGAGGTACTGTAGAAGAAAACAATGAGGAGGCATTGAAAATCATGGAAAGGGATGAGATGCAATGGGATCGTAAAGTCGCAAGATTCGAGCGCTGGACGAGAACTTAGGAGGCCAGTGGGATATCTTCTGCATTGTCCTTTCATACTCGTACAACCCCCTTCTGCCATCCCACGGCCCGGCGAGCCAGAAGTCCCGTAGCCATCAAAGCTCAGTGCAATCCGACAGTCGACGGTCGACCCGATCGAGATCAGTCTTCAACAACTCGAGTCAACTGCACATTCTTTTATTTCGGCACCTCGATCCGCTCCGGAACCACAGGCTTGACATCAAAGACGGCCTGCAACAGATCCTTGATCACGGCATTCTGGCTCTTCTTGCCCGCCTCCTTGATCTCCTTTATCTTCGTCTCGGCGTCCTTGCCTGCGTCTTCCTCTGCCTTCTTGTTGCCGCTGGTATGCTGTGACCGCGTCAGCATGCCACTGCTCCCATGCGACTTCGAATCCGCATCCAGAAGCCAGTGCCAACGCTCCATTCGATCGGGACCACGGACTCCACAGGGGCCAGTGTATAGGGAGGAGAGGAGCGGGAGCCATCCGTACCTCAGACTCGAAAGTCTTGAACTCGTCATCCTTCGACTTCTTGTACGAATCAATCTCCTTCTTCGCCTCGTCCCTGGCTTCCTTTACGCGCTTCGTGCGGTCTGCCTGTATCAGCCCACTCTCCTATTCCTCCCAGTGCCCTTCCCCGTAGATCCTGAGGCTCGCGGTCCTTACATTCTCTAGCTGTGACACAGACGTTAGCCATTGTCCCTCTTCAACGACACGGCCGAACGTACCCCTCTGAACGATCTTCTGCGCCTCTCTCTCAGCCTGCCGCCGTCATCGTCAGCCCCTTCTCTCCCAGTACAGGTTCGTTCCGGCAGCGAGGCGAAGATACATACGTCGAGCAGGGTCTGGATACCCGCGGAGTTTGTGCGGACTGTTGTTCGTACCCTTCATTAGCCAGTGCCCTTCCAACCTCGATCACGAGGAATGTGTCCTTGGAGACCAACACACCATCGTGAAAATCCTCCTTCTCAAATCTCGGGAATGGTGGTAAAGGAGTGCGTGGTTCGGTATTAGAGGTGTGCAGCAGCAGAGGGACGAGGTTCAAGGTGGCATAACATAGCTCGAGCCTCGAGACAGCTCCGGACCCCGGCGGGGCTGGCTCCGCTCTTGCTCAACCTCTGCAGTGCTATTCAGTAAGTAGAATAAATGTACTGCACTGAACTGGACAAACAGCACCATGCGCCGCCATTGAAAACCCTCAAACCGAACCACTTCCCTCCCAATTACACCTACGGACTCGAGATCACTGGCGACAAAAAGGACAAACCCGAGAAAACCATGTCCCGCCCAGCAAAGCTCACCCTGGCCGGCACATCCCTCTTCGCAGCCGCCACCATCATCTTCGTGCACTACGGGCAGCAGGCCGAGAAAACCGTAAATCTTCCTTTCCTTTCATCTTCTCTTTTCTCTTGCCCCATCACCCTCGCCTCCAAAGCCCGTTCTCTGCTGGACAGAACACAAAGCTGACGCGTCCAACCCCCTTCAAAGGCCATGCACGCCGGCGTCCTCCGCGACATGGAGCAGCAGCGGCTCAAGAAGGAGCGCCAGCTGGACTTCGACATGCAGCGCGCCCTGGAGGCGGAGTACAAGAAGGTGCAGAGCGTGCACGACGGGGCCGTGGTCATGGGCGAGGGCGAGGGCCAGAGGCCGAGGTAGCAGGCAGTCAATCCTGTCAGTCGTGGCCTAAGTTTCCTCAACTACCTTGCCTGCTCTACAGCAGACAGCAAGCGACTCGGAAGGAATTCTGCATACGCTGTTGTGTTTACGGCGTGCTGGATGAGGCGTTGGAGGTGTGCTGCTACGTGATGTGTGTTGTTATTATCCTTGTGATGGCAGGCGAGAGACGATGGGGCACATGTGTATTGACCCCCTCCACCCCCTCCCACCCCCTCCGCAAGGGACGGGACGTTGGTAGAGAGACGTAGTTGCAAGCAAGCAAGAGTGTGGAGGGATGGTGGATGGATGGGAGAGCCCGTCTGAAAATCAGCAGGCTCCAGATATGACATGAAGCTCTGTCTCGGGTGCTTGGATGGGCAAACGCGAAGAAAGAGGGAGTCTCACTCAGCATCTGCAATGTAACGCAGGAGCATGTAGCCGGAGAGAGAACAGGAAACTTGCGAGACCAGGTCTCTCCATCATGGGTTATTTCTCTCAATCATGTTTCTCGCCTGATCCCCATCGTCTTCCGGAAAGATCAACGATCTACTATGGTTACAAAGCACTTTACATCCACAACCTTCATCCTGCCGGGGATAAAATCATTAGCTCGCTCTGCCTCGCGCCACCACACTCGCTGCACAAACGCAACCAAATATGCAGCAGCGTGCCTGTGCGTGCCTGTCCTTTTCTTAGGTCCCACGCATATCTGGTGTCCTTTCCCAAACGCCTCAATATGCAAAGATTTCGTCGCCGTCCCCCACCCACCCCTCCCAACCGTCCCATCATCCTGTACATTCTTACATCTCCCTCCCCTCGCTTCTCAAACCGACTCAGCGAATTGATATCCCGGATCTCGTGGTAAACAATCGAGCGGCGATGTTCATCGACGCCAATTCCTGGAAGAGCAGCTTCGCGGCGTATGGGATGTGGATTTGCGAGATCTTCGTCTTGTTCTTGCAAGGTCTGCACTCGAAAGATTGGGTAGCGAGTTTGCTACTTCAGGTCAGTACATCTCGCCAATTAGTCAGGGGCAGACTTACGCAATAGGAGTCATTAGTCCACAGATGTCGCACACATGGACTCTGAAGGCATCCGAAACCTCAAACAATCTCTCCTTTAGGAAGGAAGCCGCTCCGTGCGAAATCATGCAATCACGCTCCATTTCTCCGAAACGCAGTCCACCGTCTCTAGCACGACCTTCCACCGGCTGTCTAGTCAAGATCTGGACGGGTCCTCGGGCTCGAGCATGGATCTTATCGTCGACCATGTGGCGCAGACGTTGGTAGTAAGTTGGTCCTAGGAAGACTTGGGCCATCATCTTTCTGCCAGTGTGTCCGTGGTACATGATCTCAAACCCACGAGAGTGATAGCCATGGGCTCGGAGAAGCTTGGATACCGAGTCGACCGTAACCTCAGTAAAGGGTGTAGCGTCCCCCTCGAGGCCACGGAGCGTCGAAACTTTACTCAATTGACACTCGATCAAATGGGCAATTGTCATACGAGAGGGAATGGCGTGGGGGTTGATGATCAAGTCTGGCACGATACCCTGGCACGTAAAAGGCATGTCCTCATGGCGGTATGTAATACCAATGGTACCTTTTTGTCCGTGACGAGACGCAAATTTGTCACCAATCTGGGGGATTTTGGTAGTTCTCATACGGACCTTGACGAACTTCATACCCTCGGCATTCGTAGTAAGAAGGACTTGGTCGACAATGCCATTTTCGGTACTTCTCAAGGGAGTCGACGCATCGCGCTTGGTATGCGCCTTGGTTCGCATTCCGAGCTCTTCGTTGTCTGCAGCCATTGGCGCGGTCTTCCCAATGATGATGTCTTCTCCTGACACACGGACGCCGGGAGCGACAAGTCCATCCTCATCAAGTTTATCATATGTACCATGCTTGAGCTTCATTGTGTCTTGTCTGAATGGCTTCTCGAATGACTCCAGCTGGCTCATGCCGACGCGCTTCTCCTGATCGGTGTATGCACGGTAGAACAAACTTCGGAACAGCCCACGATCAATACTACTCTGGTTCATGATAACCGAATCTTCTTGGTTGTAACCGGAGTAACAAGCAATAGCGACGATAGCATTTTGGCCTGCTGGAAGCTCTCGGAACTTCAGGAACTCCATTGAACGGGTAGTAGCAAGAGGCTTCTGAGGGTAGTAGAGAATGTTCGCCATCGTGTCCATTCGTACGCCGTAATTTGTGAGGAAAACACCCATAGCCTGTTTACCCATGGCAGACTGATAAGTGTTACGTGGAGACTTGAGTTGGTTAGTACTACACTCACCAAATGTAGAATTAAATAACTTACTTGGTTATGATCTGGGAAAGGAATAATGCTTGCGCAAATACCCAGTATCATACTTGGGTGAATTTCGCAATGAGTCCACATATGTGCTGTAGGGTTCACCGGAGCCTTGACACGCTTGTTCATATCTCCACTGTCATCGGGTCGGATCTGATATCCAGCTTGAATCTGACGCGAGATGTCGAGATCCTCAGGAGTCATGACAATCATGATCGTCTCCTCTTCTTCAGCATCCACATACTCAACCACACCCTCGTTAATAAGGCCTTGGAAACCGAAGTAATGTTCGTCCTTGACTGCAGGGTCCAGGTTAGCAGGGAGCCGCTGGTCTTCCTCCAATCTTCTAATGTGATCCTTGCTGAGGACCAGGTTGCCTTTGTTAGGACTTTCAACGTCGTTGTCCACAACAAAGAGAGGTCTGCAAACTCGGCCAGCATCCGTAAAAATCTTGAACTCTCTGTCTCGAATCTCTCGAATCAACGATACTTCGTGGGAAATCAAGTGAGATCTTCTCAGGTGCTGAACCGTCTTGACGAGATGGCCAGGGTCACGATGGACACCAACCCACACACCGTTGACGAAAACTTTGGTAGCATTCGGTGATCGCAGAGGCTCGTATTCCTCCAGAACTTCCATGTTACGTTGAATCATGAATTCAATGATGGGATCGCTAGGTGTACCGACGGTGACATAGCACATGAGTGCCAGGTTCTTTACCAGACCACAAGCTTGGCCTTCAGGTGTCTCAGCCGGACAGACCAAGCCCCAATGGGTGTTGTGAAGTTGGCGAGGCTTTGCAATCTTTCCATCACGACCAATAGGTGTGTTTGTGCGACGGAGATGAGAGAGTGTGGATGAGAACGTATATCTGTTGAGAACCTGAGACACACCAGCAGTCGAGCTTGCCGCTTTCTTCTGGTCGCCCCAATTTCCAGTAGACAAAGAGTATTTGAGTCCATTCGTAAGTGTAGTAGCCTTGACACCAAGTGTAAGGTTGAACTCCTTGTTGTTTTCGACGCACATCTTCAGGTATTTGTAGACGTCTTGGGTCAGTCTTTTGAACAAGCCACGGAAGAGCTTTGCCAGAAGAGGACCAGCAAGATCCAAGCGCTTCTTTCCAAAATGATCTCGGTCATCGGTTTCCCGACGTCCGAGGGCGCACTGAAGCATCTTATGGACCATGTATCCCAAGAAGAAAGCTTTCCGGGTCTCGCTGCCCTCTGATTGTGAGATGTGCGGAAGCAGCTCCTTCTGCATGATGTCGCGGGCGTGCTTTATACGCTTGTCCCGAGTCAGAGTTGAGTTCTGCCCACGCTTCCCAATGAAATCCAAAGCAACTTCACGATCCTGAATGACGAAAGCTTCCTCTATGCAAGGCTTGAGCATCTCCAACATTTGAGTATCGTTGCGATCATAGCAGATATGGTTCAGAATATCTTCATCAGAAACAACACCGAGGGCACGGAAGACGACAGCGATGGGATGTCAGCTTTGATAAAGGGCAAAGATGACTTGATCGTTTGTCCGAAACCACCTCTACCACCATCGCCCTTCGAGAAAAGCTTGATAGACATCGACGAAATTAGGCGCGAGCCTTTCTCCAGAGCGCTTCGAATCTCGGCGACATACGACGTTGGGCTAGGGAGCGACTTCTTGAAGACCTGAACAATATTTGCGGCACTACGCTCCTGCGCGATCAGGACTTTCTCGGAGCCATTGATGATGAAGTATCCTCCTTGATCGTATGGGCACTCGTTCCAGGCATAGAGATCATCCTCGTCAAGGTCCTTTAGTATGCAATACTTTGACTTGAGCATGATCGGCAACTTTCCAACAAACACTCGGTCGGGGGGTGGCTCGATCTTGTCCGTATCAATGGCCCGACCATCCTCGTCCTCCCAAGCCAGACGTGTTGGATGGATGCCGGTAGCTGCCATTTCCGCCTCTTGTTCATCATCGAGCTCATTGAGCGGAACGGGGCGCTCGACAGCCACCGAAACTTTCTTTGTCATCTCGAGATAGAGTGGACTCGAGTATGTAAGATTTCGCAACCGAGCCTCTTGGGGCAGCATAACTTGCGTGCTTCCATCGCCTTCCGTCATAGCTGGCCTCGAGAGCAGAACGGTACCGAATTTGATTTCGTATCGGCGCAGTGCGATCGGATTGTCATCGGAAGACAGAGGGTTGTTTTGGTCGAGGGTAAGCTGCGAGCTTTCTTCCACCAGTTCCTGCATCGTCGTAGAGACAAACTCGTCAAAAGAGTCGACTTGTTGCGAGACTAAACCTTTGGCTTCGAAGAAGGAAGAGATAACCATCCAGCAGTCCTCGGCCGTAATACCCTCATCCTCCTCCTCCTCGAACTGGTCATCCTCCTGCTCGTATTCGTAATCATCACGATATTGGTCCGCCATTGTTTTGATAGTGGCGCCAAAGGCTCGAGATTTTCGTGGTACAGAGGGAATTAGTCGTGAAGAGGTCGTTGTGCGGGTTCAAAGGTGAAGCTGAAGTTGAGGAAAGGGCTGTCGCCTCCAGCGATTCGAGGCGCGTCGGGCCCACGGGACTGGGGGACTTCAGCAACTGCACGCCACTTGCATCAAACTTCTCTGTAGTGATATCGAGAATTTGTCGGACAAATGCGACGTGATATTGTTGTTGTGAGTGCGGGAAGGAGATCTCGCGTTGACAGGGAGCTCTTTCAGCACGGTGCTCGCGACGACGAGATCAATGGGGGCTTGGCAACGCTAGTCCATAATTGGCCTAGCTGATTAATATCTAGCGGACAATTAATGATTCACTCTCAGCCTCACTTCCTCGATTATTCTCAAGGACCCTTGTTTCGGCCAATTTACGTATAAACCTCCGTGTAGAAGGCTGATCTGACCGTGTTTTAAATGCGACTTTCATCGAATTTCGCGCTTTTGCTATGATTGCTTCTGAAAGCGGACAGGAAAGGACTGCACATTCTATAACCTTTACAAAGAGTGGAATTGTACCTTCTTTGATTTCTTCGAGAACTACACCTGTGCATGTATGGTTTATAATGTTACAGTTTGGTAACTAAAGGAAAACAACGCTACTACAATGACGATTCCAGCATGGCTAGTAGCTTACAACCAAGTGCTGAATTCACTACTGTAGGTACTTTACTATTGCCAGAGCACCTCTCAAAATACTTACCTATGTCAATACAAAGGAAGCTCTCTTTTACATCTCAGATTCGCCGGCCAACTGTAACATAGATGCCGTGTAACTAGCATTGGGATTGATTCGAGCACTCAATCTCTTACAGTTCGTCGGGTAGTGAAAATTCAACTCTCAGTACGGGCATCCAATTTCGAATCATCCACCCGCAACTCCTGAAAATGAATATCTGCCTAAACAAGTAAAGAAATATCGAAATTCACCTTCAGAAACGATGCTGGTCAACTGAGGATTCCTAAAGAGCATTTCCCTCCTGCTCAAGGCTGCATACAATAAGGACAGTCTATAAATTCTGTAGCACATGCTTCCCAGTAAGCACCCTGACCCCCCATCTCAACTCCCCATATTTCATGTTCCACCTGCTGACAAGCCCACCGATCTCACGCATCTCCATGGATATTCGGCAGGTTTTGATATCCACCGCGCCAAATGTCCATAGGGGAGGCAGGAACGTAATATTGCAGATGCAATGCGCTGCGATGCTGACTCCGCGTGATGACTGAAAGGTTTAGATCAGGACGTGGATGGGATTCTTGATTAGAAGAGGCAGCAGGGCTTTTGGGAAAAGGGAGGCAAATGGCACTATTTGTGATGGGGAGTTAATTACAGCTGGACTTCCGCGAAGACGAATTTTTACACAAAGCAGACAGTGCCGGGGATGGAGAGAATTGTTCTTTCTCGTACATACCGAAGATACTTAAGCACTACCAAGCCTTAGGTACTAATACATATACTTGGCCATGAATCCCACCGCGACAACACCGCCAAAATTTCCATTCGCTCGTCCATCGGGAGCTGAACCTGCTATCGAGTATGCTCAACTACGTGCCTCAGATCCTGTCTCGCAGGTCGAGCTTTTTGATGGCAGTCTTGCCTGGCTGGTTGTCAAGCACAAAGATATATGTGCCGTCCTGACAGATGAGAGACTCTCGAAGGTACACAGCTTGTCAGGAGAGACAAAAGAATTGTGAAATGACGTTACAACAGCAGCGAGACAGACACGGATTTCCGGAACTCTCGGCAGGAGGTAGGGAAGCAGCGAAAAGCAAGCCAACTTTCGTCGACATGGACCGACCGGAGCACATGCAGCAAAGGAGTATGGTCGAGCACGTCTTCATCAAGCAACATATCGATAGCATGCATCCGCAGATTCAGGAAACGGTCGATTCTCTTCTCAACAACATTGCCAATGATGGAGGATCCGAGCCCTTCGACCTCGTGGAAAAGTTTGCTCTACCTGTTCCATCATACGTAAGGCTCGAAACCCCAAACCTGCGGATGACATGGCTGACAAGCCCTTCGAAGACTATTTACAGCATACTTGGCGTCCCTCTCGCGGATCTCCCAATGCTCACAAACTTCGCAGCGATCCGTTCCAATGGATCCGGAACCGCGACGGAAGCCTCGAATGCCAACGCTGCTCTGCTGTCTTACATGGGCGATCTTGTCACAGCTCGACTTGCCGAGCCGAAATCGGACCTGATCTCCCTGCTGGTCACCGAACAGCTCCTCACCGGCCACTTAACACGAGAAGATGTTGTGCAAATTGTCTTCCTCTTGCTCGTCGCGGGCAATGCAACGATGGTCTCGATGATTGCTCTGGGTGTAGTAACGCTCCTACAACATCCCGCTCAGCTGGAGGAGTTGAAGCGGGATCCACAAAAATGGGCCGTTCGTGGAGGAATTGTGCAGATTCCATACTGCGTCAGCGCTAGCGACGAAGAGAGTTGCGAAGGAGGATGTCGTCTATGGTGGGAAGCTGATAAGAGCTGGAGAAGGCATAATTGCTGCAACGCAAAGCGGTAATCGAGACGAAGAAGTGTTCGGGCCGACAGCGAACGAGTTCAATATGAAGCGCGCGAGGGGTAGCGAGGAGGCTTTGGGCTACGGATGGGGTGCTCATCGATGTGTGGCCGAGTGGCTTGCTAGAGCCGAGTTAGAGATCGTATTCGGTGAGTTCTCTTGCAGACCGGTTATGTCAAGGTTACTGACTTGGAATAGGCACGCTGTGGAAGAAGTTTCCTGGTCTTAAATTGGCGATTCCTTGGGAGGAAGTTAAATATTCGCCTCCGAAGAAGGACGTAGGGGTTGACGAGCTGTTGGTCGTATTTTGATTGAGGCTATTTGAGATGCTCAGTATGCTCAGTCCTGTGTGTTTGAAATTGTGGATCAGCTGCCATTTAACTACTTTTAACCATATGTAGACGTGTTTACATCCCCTTGCAAGCTGCTGGTTTCGTTCTCGAGCTTGGCTATGCCGCGAACAAATTGCACCATGACTATAGATTGACAGCAACTCACCGCATCAATGCTTATTTCCCTGACAGAGTACGTACTGCTCCTTTATTCAACCAATTGTTTGGATCTTAATGTTGATGCCGTTGGCGTCTCGTTTGGATTTCAGAGCTTTCCTCCAGCCTTGTGATTTCAGTGTGCATTGGTTCTCTGAACCCCAGAGCTCGAATTCCCGTTGCTTTTCACAGGCACATATCGGTCTTGACGCACTCCTATCCATGGCTTCGTTGCTCAAACACTGCTCGTCATATTCGTAGCAGTTAGGGCAGCATCGCGGTCCATCTAATTCGCAAACGTCGCAAACAACGAGTACCAGGTGGCATCCTTTAGAACGACATTTGCTCAGCCTGTCGGAAGAACTTCCGCAACTTTGACAGATTGATACTGGGCTCATCACACCACTGTTCTCCAGTCCTGTCGAACCTCTGGCATCAAAAACATAATTTCTGCCTCGAAATAAAGAGTCCATCGGTGTCTTTCTCCCCCTAGCGATTTCCTCGTCCATCCAAGACATGTAAGCTGCAATTCCTCCCTTCAAAGTGCACACCTTGTCACCGTCTCTCTTGTCCAAGTTCTCCTGAAGATACCTAGCTCCCTTCTCGCATCGAATCCCACCCGTACAATACGTCATGATCTGCCTGCCTCCGGAATTCAGACTGGTGCTCGTACCACTCATCTGCTTTTTTACATATTGTGGCCACTGGGAGAACCGCCTTATAGGCGGTCTCAATGCGGCTTCGCCGGTCTTGGGGTCGATAAAGTATCCTATTCGGGATTCATAATGATTTCGAACATCCAAGAGCAAGATGTCCGGCTCATTGTGGCATTTTGCGTGGAACTCTTCTGGGCTCAGAGTTTCTATTTCATCCCACTTGGCAGGGAGATAATTCGTCACGCCCATTGGTGTGATCTCAGAAGTCAAACGCACACTGGCTGGAGCACCACCAAATACGCATGCGCATCCTCCAGATGTCGGTTTGAAATAATTTTGCTGCTTTTCTGGAGTGGAAAGATCAAGTCCCGAGAACGACCAGTGGCTTTGACACTCTTGCATGTAATCCTCGATAGCCCGTTTCGTACCCCCGACAGTGATGTTAAAGCCTTCTTTAGCTATGCGGATTTTCCCTCCTAAACTGAGCTTCTGAGTCAAGTTTTTATGAAAGAAAGCAAGAGAGGAAGGGTCATCTGCGAGAGTTCCAGAGCACGTGGGAAGAGGAGGAGAGGCGGCAAAGTAACGGTAGAAAAGAAGCACGAGGCCATCGTTGGTGTTTGATGCTGGGCAAGTACAGCTGAATGACACCGGATCAGATGATCCTAAGGGGAGGTGTGGTTCTTTCATTTTATCCCTGAGAGGCGACGATGCCGCTGCCGTGAAGAGGAGGTAGTGAGAAAAGTCGTCTTGATCCGAACCACGCTAAGCGCTTCTAGGCACGCTAAACCCCCACTAAACTTTTCTGCCTACCAGGCCAAACACACTCCAAAAGAAATCAGAGCTCAATGGTAATTTCGTATGATTGTAACAACTTCTTTAACTCATACTTGGGCTTCCGGTCTGATTACAAGACCATTTAGCAAACACTTCGAAGTCTGGAAGTTCAAGTTTGTTGCGTTGACCACTATCAATACTATTTAGATAAGTCCTTTTCAATTGCCCATGTAGTATACTTGCTTCTCGCAGGAAATCGAGAGTCTACGATAAACCCATTCCCGAACCTCAAGATATAAAACGAATGGTCATTCATTGCTCTAGACTACAACTTAGACTTAAAGTAGCTTATTAAGGATATGGTTGTTTCAGAGCAAGATCGACGAGAATTAGAGCCTGGAAAACAAAAGGGATTCGTCCTGAGCACGAGAATATCTGAAGACTGTGGTTGCGACTTGAGCTGCGCTATCTTGCTGAATTGCCGGTTCTGATCAGGTGCGGGTCGGGAGAAAAGGTAGATAAACGCTCCTCCTCCTCCGCAAAACTGTTGAAACAGTCAAGGAGAAATACCCTTCTCGAAATCTAAGTTCAAATTTCACGAACCCAGTCTCTGTATTGCCAGTTCAGCTCCTGTCTGGCTGTTGCGACGTCGAGACTTTGCTTCTTCTGTATTTCAAAACCTACCATACGCAACGCTATTCTGCCTGACCTGGACGCAAATAGCCCGAGAATCATAAAAAGTACTACAACAGTAGCCCTAAAGGCAAATAATCTCATTGCAATCCGAACAGCTTTTCTTTGGACTTGATGCTCGGGTGACACATGTCACGGAGTTCAAGATGCCGACATTCAATGTCATGGGACTTTCTGCCGGGCTCGCCAGGATTCGAGTAGCGATGCAGTCGTTCCTCGGGGAATGTTTTGGGTGACTTTCGTGAGGCTACTTTCGGCGTGTTGCTTTCATCTTCAGTTGTGGAAGTCTTGCAACCAGGAGTGCGTGGTGCAGAGAGAGGTTAATCAATCGATCGGATCCCGAAAAGATTGAAGCAAGGGATTCTAATCCCGGCATTGGTTCTCTGCTTTTACTGAGGTCACACGTACAGTACGAGCTGGTACAGTAGATAGAAAGTGCCTCGGTGCGGTAAAAATTCCTCGAGCACACACGTTAACAACCAAATCCAAATTCTTCTTCATTTGATATCGATAGCACGATTTAACCCCCATCACATATCCCAATCACATCATTCGTGCTCAGTTTTCATAGAAACATAGATAACTACCAAGCGCATCTCACAAATTCTAATTGATGCGAGTTATTTTGGTCCCCAAGCGTACATCCACAATCTTTAAGAGTCCACTTGCCCCTCTCAATTTCTATACAAAATGTAACAAGCGCCTTCGGGGAACAAAAATCACACCTACACCCACCTCAATCACCAAAAGGTCGTGCCATCGATTAAACGGCTCACAGGCCCACAAACCCACAGGCAAGAAAAAACACCACCACGAACCCGCCAAGAGCGCTCGCTTAATTCCCCAAGATCAACATTGGGATCAAACACCCCCCCCGAACGAGAAGCATAAATTTCCACATCATTTCTTTTCGTGATGAGACGTGATGAGATTTGGTGAATGGAAAACACGAGTTGAGCTTTGTCTTCATAAGAAAGTTGTTCCACTCACGATTGCTAACTTCTGTATCTATCTACATGTTCGTCATCAGCTCAGCTTCATCCCATAAACATTTGTTTTGTATTTACCTGAGATTCTTTAAAAGAGGATGGTGTGTACCTAGTGGCGTGAGCAATGTGAGCAGGAGGTAATAACTAGGTACCGTGAGATAAATGCGTACGATCAATAAATGGTACGTGAGATCTCGAAACTTATTTAGGTACGTCTCGTCAGCCATAAAAAAAAACGACGTATCCGAAATACATATAGGTACCAAGTGAGGCAGAGTCGGCCATCCAAGGCCTATTCTGAAGCAGTTCCATTCTATCCAGAGGCGCCTTCTAGATGCACCTGCCTGCCTGTCCATGCGCCATACCCCGTCAAAACACCCGTTGCATTCCCAGATGTACCTAGTCTGTAGCGACCCTTCTCTAACCCCCCTGATTGCGCCTAGTCGTCATTCTCGCTGTCGTCATCGCTGAGATCGACACGTTTCTTCCTCGTCTCCTGCTTCATCTCGCGATACGTGCTCCAGCTCAGCACCAAGAAAGCCGCGATTATCAGCAGGCCGCCCAAGATGGCGGCCGGGCTCAGCGGAACCCCCGTCCAGGCCCAATCCACCATGGCAACGAGGAAGATAGTAAGGAGCGCGGCAACGCTGCTGAGGACGGGGCTGGTCAGGGAGATCAGCACGAGGAAGGAACCGGAGAAGACGGCGTTGGCGAGCACGGATACGCAGAGCAGCCGGGCCGCCTGGCCGCGCGGGAACTCGAAGGTCTCGAGCCCCGTGACGTGGAGGATAGGGAGCGGGACCCAGAGCACGAGGAGCGTAAAGGAGCCGATCAGGGAACCGAACGTGTTGGCGAATATCATGGCCCGGCCGGGACTGGTGCCTTCGGGTGGGCACGCGAGTTTCTTGTAGAGAACCTCGTAAAAGCCGTAGAGCACGCTGCCAACCCCGATGACGAGGTTGCCGGCGACACGGTTGCTGGCTTCCTTGTTGGGGTCGCCGCCGCCGACGGAACCACCTGACTTCCCGCCGTGTTTGGTGGGCGCTGCATCGCCGTAGGCCACGATCAGGACGCCGACGATGGCCACGGCTACAGCAAAGGATTTGTCCAGGCGGAGCTTTTCCTTGAGCAAAGGCACGGAGAAGGCGTATGCGAAGAATGCGGAGCAATTGTAAATCGCGGTCAGGTCTGACGGCGATGTCAGATTAACCGCCACATACCAAGAGCCTCCGGCTACAGTCAAGGCGCAAGTAACCAGGGCGGTTTTCCGCAGCATGTACGGGACGGGCGAGTGCTGCGTTCGAGGCACCGAGAGTTCTTGGGTCTCGACCATCTGGGCCGTGGTACGGACGAGGTAGATATGCCTGCGCCAGAAGATTTTCCAGGGCATCCTCCATTTTTGGAGGCGCAGGATCAAGAGCTGGAAGGGCCACAACAGGAACCAAGAGCCATGTGTAAAATATCTGCGTGTACTATCAGCACCTATATCCTCTAGCAACAACCAGTCACGTCCTAGTATTCTCTTGGGTGGACTGGGGACCACGTACAACATGCAATAAGCTTTATTCCAGCCCAACTCGTGCTGTATATATACGGCCGTCTCCGTCTGGATGACAAAACTAACCAAGCTCAAGCCCAAAAAGAACGCCGCATAGGTGTATTTCTTCCTCGTCGCCAGCTTGGCCTGCGTATCCGGACTCCTGCTCCTCATCGTCGAGCGTCTCGAGAACGCCGGCCTCTCGCCTCCAGGCGCCTCTGGGGCATTGTCATAGCCAGTTCTTCCTCTCTCCGCACCATCTTTCCCCAGCAGCGGCTGATGCGAGCGCCCGTCCACGGGCCTGTGGAGGGACGGTCTGGCGTTGGCTATCATGTCTTCGTCCTCGGAGTCGAGATCCGCGAGGAATTCGTCTGGCGCCTCTAAGCCCGCCTTGAGCTTTTTCCCAGCCGTCGAAGGTTCTCTCGAGGTAGCCTTTGACGATGTACGGGATACAGGGCGTTGATAGGGCGCTGCTGCTGCTGCTGCGAAGGCGACGTGCTGGGCATTGGGAAGCTGTGGAGGTGAACGCGACATTCATGCGGTTTGGGGGGAGGATACCAAGGTATATATGTATGTACTGCGTGATTCGGTCTAGGTTTCAAGGGATCTCGTGGGCGTGGGAGGTGCTCAGACGTGGTAGGTAGATGTACTGTACTAGGGGTAGCAAGGGTGCTGTTGATTGTTTGGAGGATGCACCGTTAAGGCGATGTCACGGATTAGCTCCCGGGTTCCCCACGCCCCAGGTGTCAAGGTCGACGAAGTAAATCTGATTCACTCACCGCTTCACCGAAGTAGCCGGTCAATATGCTATCATTCGCAAAGGATAGTGTAGAATACTCTGTCGCCTTCATACACAGGTACTTACAGATGATCAAACTTGATGGATTAGATACTGATATACCCATGGCCTAGCTCGGCCTCTCCAAGGCCTAGAACACTTGACTTCGTCACGCTGCGTCTCACGCGGCAACGATGCAAAAGGAAAAGAGAAATCCTACAGATGAGACACAGGCAGTTGGGTCGATCAAAACCGGTCACCGGTAAGCTGAGACTGTAACATTAGCAGTGTGGTGAGCGGTAAGAAAGTCGAAGAAAGCCATCTCGTGATGGGAATGAAACACCACCTCGTGCTGAGACAACTTGCCCCCAAAGGCAAACAACAAACTGGGCAGCTTCGGAGTAAGCTCTCACCAAGAAACTTACTGACAGAGAGGCATAATCTGAACCACGTCGTAGACAAGGAGAGAACGGGGATGAAAATATGACTAGACTGCTTCTGGGAACGGAGGAAACTTCGACTGAAGCCCATTTGAAGATGCCGCAGTCCATTCTGACCACCAGGCTGGTCCATGAAATCTTCAACGAAGCGTACCGCACAGCCGTCACACTCTCCCTGTACCCCACACTCAAAGAAACGGCCGAAGGATGGGTCGAGATTTTGGACATGTTCCATCTCCACCGTCCAGCCCTCATCATAGTATACGTGGTGCTGGTTTGGCTCCGACGGCAAATTCTCTAGACAAAATTCCGATTTTCGGTGTGCCGGCCTACCAGTTCAAACTCCGCGCTAAAACAGCAATCATAATTGATGGTCCAGAGATCATAGATAGTCTTTTTTCCTGCTCGTCCTGGTATATTGGTTCAGTCTCCACTCGACATCTCCATCCTTGTTCTCCAGCGTGCCGCCTCGGATCTCAAAACACCTCATCGTCATCCTAGGCCCGACCTCTGCCAATTCCACACTCTGGTACCCAGTTCGCACAAAGACGTGATGGCGCACTTCGATACTATCCTCGATATTCTTAAAGGTCACTACCCTGCTTCCGACTTTCGTCTTGTTGGTAATAGCTTCTCGCGGTGGGAAGATGTGCTTCAAAACTCTGACAATCCGTAGCCCGAGCTTGGAGGTGAAGCCTTCGAAGATGAGATGGGGGTATGATTCGCTCACAGTACCACGAGAGGAGTTCGGAATATCATGACGAAGTACGACATTGTGCAGGGAGAAAGATACCGTGGGGCCGTGGGGAAAATGCGACAATGTCAGAGCTGTCGGTACGCCTCGATGCTCGTGCAGGAGGACCATGTCGGTGAGACCTCCTGCTTGCGCGGAGGAGACCAGATTTGGCAGAATGACATTTCCCCGATTCAAGCGGATCGCAGTTGGGATGAGGAGTCGGATTTCTTTGGCGAAGGAGGAGAGGCGTGTGGAAGGGTCCCGCGAGGTTGTGACGAGCACTCGGGGATCGATAATTCCAGACAATTGGGCGTATTCGTCGTCGAGATCCAAGGCCTCGTTTGCGCTCAGATCTGGGCGGGATTCATCGTATTTGTAGTCCTCGCGCAGCTTCTTGTCGTTTGCTATGGCCGGGTCCAAGGGTTTGCCTGATGCCAATGAAGACCGAAGCTTTGCTCTCTTCTCAGATATCTCGGCATCTCTAAGCGTGACTGCCCGCCGGTAGATGTAATCTTTCCGTTGGCGTTGGCGTTTTCTCTGTGTATGCGCGCATTAGCAAACAGTCGAGGTGGCAAGACTCATAGTTGCAGGCTTTTTTCAACTATCTTGGGCTTCTCTGAGGTCGGAAGTTCTTTAATGCCTATTCCATTTAGGCTGTACAATGCGCATAGGAGTTAGTAGATCAATCAAACTTACAATTGCGGTGTTCATGTTTGCTGTTGTAAGTTTGTCTTCGGGGCGCAAAAGAAAATGCGAAAGGTCTGCTGGAAAAAATCCGACTGATGACGCTAAATCCGTAGGCACGATTGGCCCGCGCTAAAAGAGGTCTCCGTATTCAAACATTCTTCTTCATTCACCACAACACATTCTCTCCGAGTCACCACGAACCGCCGCACAAGTTCGCCGCCGTGTGAATCCAAGCTGGACAGCAATGACTTGAGAGGTCCTTCTGTCTCTTGTGACAACCCCACCGCTGACGCGCCACAAGGCTGCATTCTAGAAACAAAAAGTGCGAGCCTCTTCTGCCGTGCCACCTCCCCTCTTGATACTCCCCCCCAGCACCTACTATATAGCTGGCATACCGGATCTACTGCGCGAGGTTGCGCCTCATATAGAAGAGACACTGATATTCTTTTCTAGAAGACCAGAAGTCCACAAGATGGAGGGCGCCTTTACTCACCTTGGAAATCACCTCATCTCTGACTCTGCTGCTGCGATCAACGCCGGCGCAGATGATCTATCGACCCTCGATCCCGACGAGTCTTTGCTATATGGGCAATATGGAGGTCGTGGCGGCTTGGGCCCGAGTAGACGCAGGAACGACGACGACGACAATGCCACCGAGGTCTTTGACGATGACGACGACGAGAGCTTGATCAGCGCTCCGACAGCTGGCATGGAAACATTGGGCCTCCGAGGTCCCGAGGAGGAAAAGGAGCTTCCAGCTCACGCCTGCGCGTAAGTTCTGGTAAACAATGTACACCCGGTGCGGGGCTGACCGGTTGTAGATACTGTGGGATCCACTCTCCGAGCTCTGTTGTAAAGTGCTTGGGATGCACAAAATGGTTCTGCAGTGCCCGAGGAAATGCGACATCATCTCACATTGTCAACCATCTTGTTCGCGCTAGGCACAAGGAAGTCCAGCTCCACCCGCTGTCCACACTCGGAGATACCGTTCTCGAATGTTACAACTGCGGCACGAAGAATGTGTTCCTCCTCGGCTTCATTCCCGCGAAGTCCGATACCGTTGTCGTCCTTCTGTGCCGTCAACCCTGTGCGTCTACGCCGTCCTCGAAGGATATGTGGGATATTTCAAGATGGCAGCCTTTGATTGAAGATCGCTCGTTCCTTCCATGGCTCGTATCGGTCCCCTCGGATGCCGAACAGCTGCGCGCTAGACATCTTACACCACCTATGATCGCTAAGTTGGAGGAGATGTGGAAAGACAACGCTAGTGCTACTATTCAGGATCTCGAGAAGGCTGCTGGGATTGACGACGACCCTGCTCCGGTTCTACTCAAGTACGACGATGCATATCAATACCAGAACGTATTTGGACCACTTGTCAAGATTGAGGCCGACTACGATCGCAAGCTGAAGGAAGCACAGTCTGAGGATGGTTTGGTCATTCGATGGGATTACGGTCTTAACAACAAGCATCTTGCGAGCTTTGTTCTGCCCAAGATCGAGCTAGGTGACGTCAAGTTAGCAGTTGGAGACGAGATGCGACTTAAATACAAGGGAGAGCTTCGACCTGTTTGGGAGGGAGTTGGCTACGTTGTCAAGATTCCCAACAACCAGTCGGACGAGGTCACTATCGAGCTTCGCAAGGTTGGAAACGACAAATCGGTTCCTACAGAATGTACGCACAACTTCTCAGCGGACTACGTCTGGAAGGCTACCTCGTATGACCGTATGCAATTCGCGATGAAGACCTTCGCTATCGACGAGATGAGTGTCTCTGGCTATATCTTCCATAAGCTACTGGGTCACGAGGTTGCCGCGGCTCCAATGAAGATCCAGATGCCAAAGAAATTCAGCGTTCCAGGGCTTCCTGAGTTGAACAGCAGTCAGATCAATGCCGTCAAGAGTGTTTTGCAGAAGCCTCTCAGTTTGATTCAAGGTCCCCCTGGAACTGGCAAGACTGTCACTTCTGCAACCGTCATCTACCACTTGGCTAAAGTTAACGGAGGTCAGGTTCTTGTCTGTGCTCCTTCCAACGTAGCTGTTGATCAGCTCTGTGAGAGAATCCACCGCACTGGCTTGAAGGTTGTCCGTCTCACTGCCAAGTCCCGCGAGGATGTTGAGTCGTCAGTTGGCTTCTTGTCACTCCATGAGCAGGTCCGTATGAACGACAGCAACCTCGAACTTACGAAGCTTTCTCAATTGAAGAGCGAACTTGGCGAGCTGTCCAGCCAAGATGAGAAGAAGTTTAAGACTCTCACCAGAGCTGCCGAGCGCGAAATTCTGACCAATGCCGATGTCATATGTTGTACCTGTGTTGGTGCTGGCGATCCTCGCCTTGCCAAGACGAAGTTCCGCACTGTGCTCATTGATGAGTCTACACAATCTGCCGAGCCCGAGTGTATGATTCCTCTGGTTCTTGGTTGTAAGCAGGTCGTTTTGGTTGGAGATCATCAACAACTGGGTCCCGTCATCATGAACAAGAAAGCCGCCAAGGCTGGTCTCAACCAGTCGCTCTTCGAGCGTCTTGTCACCCTGGGTTTGGCCCCCATTCGCCTCAATGTCCAGTACCGCATGCACCCCTGCCTTTCCGAGTTCCCTTCAAACATGTTCTACGAAGGTTCCCTTCAAAATGGTGTCACAATGGCCCAGCGCCTTCGACGCGATGTCGACTTTCCATGGCCCGTTGGCGACACTCCCATGATGTTCTGGTCTAACCTTGGCAACGAAGAAATCTCAGCGTCCGGAACATCGTATCTCAACCGTACTGAGGCTTCCAACGTGGAGAAGATCGTCACCCGCTTTTTCAAGGCTGGCGTTCAACCCGCGGACATCGGTGTCATCACTCCCTACGAAGGTCAGCGCAGTTATGTCGTCAGCTCTATGCAAAACACTGGTACTTTCAAAAAAGAGAACTACAAGGAGATTGAGGTTGCTTCCGTTGATGCCTTCCAAGGTCGCGAGAAGGATTTTATTGTACTGTCTTGTGTCAGATCCAACGACCACCAGGGCATCGGTTTCTTGAGCGATCCTCGTCGTCTCAATGTAGCTCTTACTCGTGCCAAGTACGGACTTGTTATCCTCGGAAACCCCAAAGTTCTTTCTAAGCACCCGTTGTGGCACTACCTCTTGCTGCATTTCAAAGAGCGCAACTGCTTGGTTGAAGGACCACTTTCGAACTTGCAGACCTCCCTTCTACAATTCAGTCGCCCAAAGACTACCTACCGCGGGCCCCAGCGCTATCAGATGTCACACGCGTCTTTCAATGGACGCTCCGGTACCAACGGCAAGGCTCCACGTGACTTTAGCGACGCCGGATCAATGATGGGCTACATTCCTGACGACGTTTCCTCGGTCCACTCCTCTGCTCTCGGCGGTGCTGGTCTCGGCTCGGCCTATCCCCAGATGTTCTCCCAATTCACCCCAGAAACCTGGCCCAGTCTAGACCCTCGTGCCCGTTCCAATGGTCAGAAAGGCCGTGGACGCCCTGCCGAGAGCGTTGCCGGCGAATCCATTGCCGCTAGCGAGCTAACTGATACCACCAGCAGTGTCATCGATGGCAAGGGCATTGGTCAAGGTGGAGTCAGTCTCGGTGGCACCGAACCCCCTCAGAAGCATACCAGTCTGAACCAATCCGATCGTCTGAAACGTTACGTCGAATCTGGTGGCCGAATCGCCGACTACAAGAATGGTGGTGACGCAGGTAGCGTCTTCGGAAGCAGTTCCTTGCTGAGTGCTCGTCGTCTCGAGGATGATGAAAAGAGTGTTTCTACGGCATTTGCGAGTCAAATTGGAGGTGGCTATGATTGATCGACATCTATACTGTCCGTATGATCTCCGGACATGGACTTTTGATGACCGACATCATGTTGTCCCTGAGATGGATTACTCGCAGCTTGTGCGCCCTATCTGTCGCCCGGTCACATGATCTCATCGGTCGATCACGACTGGCCATTGACGACCACCTACCTATTGGGGTTGCTCCATGTCACCTGCATGACTAGTGACACTCAACGCAGGTCCCCGCTACCGCCAACGTCGAAGGAAGGCTACTACTTGGACCCCATGTGAAACGTCCCCGGGGATAGACAGATTGTTTTTGGTGATTGCTACTTTTTGAGATGGGTGGAGGATACATGGTTGTTGTGTACGAAGATGTTCAAAAAAGTGTATGGAAGTAAGGCTGGGGAATTTGCGTGCTCGGGGGGCTACCTATCCGTGGCTGGATGTTGCCATATCTTGCTTTGGGGGTAGAAATCAAATGCAGCAACGCATGGGGTTTCTGGCCGCTTTTGGTCTTGTCGAATAGTGCTGCTAGTCTAGTCAAATCAGCCTTCTTACTGCCACATCTCATCAAAAACAGCTCAAGATGACTCTCCGTCTCTGGTGTCTACTTATCCAGTCTCCCTTCTCTCTCTGTATACTATACACGCGAGGAAATGGGATCCTCATCTTCACCTACCAGCGGTTCAGTTCTACAGCTTCTTTTCCTTGCCTTAGACTACACCCAATGCCGTTTGTTATATTATCGGATACTAGCGCTGGCTACATACCATGTCATAACAGCATCCATTCTCTAGCAACTTGCGTCCAGAAGTACAAAGGACTTCTATGGCGTGGAGCATCTCCCACATCTGGACTTTTAGTTTTCACCTTCTGCTTTACAAGCGCATGGGTTTTTGCAGCGAGAACGCGTAATTCACCTACTGATCCGAAGGGAGCGGAATAGGTCGTCTATACATACAGCCGTGCATAAGGATAGGCTGGGCTTTGATGAGGGAATTAGGGACGAGTGGTTGTTGACTACCCACAGGTAAATATCTCCCTAGGTGGGTAAGCGAGGGCTAGTCAATGATACAACACGAAAAGTCTAGATTCGTCATGGTATCTATGGACTACTCTCAAAAAAATCCGATGATTTACCTGCGGAGAATGACCTGGAAGCTCGATCTACCAGATAACGAGCTGACTTTCGGATAAGCGGATCGTGGTGGCAAGGTAGGCTGGTGACAAAAATGGCGAGCAGCCGCATGTTGAGCTTGATCTTCACATATGTGTACTTCTATTTACGTACTCAAATGTGAAGGGTCGTTCCGGGACATCCCCGTACGTTGGAAAATGCCACTTGAATCGTAGTGCCGGCAGTTAGTTCCCGGCACTCGACTACATGCCGCTTGACGGCAGGGCGTCATCGATAGGCAATGCATTGGATTCCTGCAGGATTTATACGGGATTTAAATTACTTACACCCTCAATCCGTCAGAATGCGCCCCCGCTATCGAAGAGGATGGCGCGGCGACATGGATCTTAACACACAATTACCGCAACTTCCAATACGACAAAGCTTATTGTGTAAGTCATACGAGCGGTGGACAAGCTTGCTAACGCCTTGTGTTATGCTGTCGGGATCAGGATCTTGAGATCGCCGCTGCCGTACTTTGGCATCAGGTGGATAAAAAACCTACACATACCTGCCTCTCTACCTGATGTGTCCAACAATATCATCATCATCATACCTGATGTATCCAGCAAATTTCGACAGCAGGCAGGCAACGAGAGCCCAGGTACTTAAGACATTTACAGATCTTAATTTCACCTGGACCTACAGAAGTTGATAGCTTTGATACCGTCATTGGACCAGTCACTATTTGTAACGTGAATTAAGCGAGTTCTAAATTCTGTCCGTTGTTGCAAGGGAGGTCCAAAGGCACGATTAGGTCTTTTTGGATCATCCACTGTCCCTGAGTATAGTAAATTGGGTTCTTTCTTGGTATCAGTCTATTGATACTTGATGAATTAATACGAGATACCAAAATTGAAAACAAGCTTTTTCTGCACGATTCCTACGGCTTTTTCTTATGACACAGTATTACAGTAGGTAAGTAGATGGTTAAATAAATGCTTGACCGTATGGACATCCTCGCCAGTGTAAAAATGGGGTTTGATCACAGGGACGTTAACGTAGGCCTTACGTACAGTACCTATTGTATCTACTGCTTACATGTTCATGTTTTATCTCACGAATAAGCTTGTCCTTATAGCATATTCATATGATTGTATGAGCTTTCTATCTTACTGATCGTATGCAACTCATTCGTAGTAGATTCCACTTAGATAATTCAATTCATCATTGACTATGATGTATCTTCAATTATGTACTTGCTTCGTTCTTTGTTACACGACCCTTTTAGTACGCCAATGTTCTTTTACTTCTTGCTCATCGACCTCTGCTTTCGCTCTTTTCATTCTCTCAGCTTACGAAATAAAAATCTGCAGTACCTTCCCTATTGCACGCAATCAAAAGAATGCCTTGTAAGTCACGTCTTTGGGAATGCACAATTCACGGGAAAATATAGTACTAGCCAACTTACAACACATCAACGCCAAAAATGAAGCGAGCTCCTCATAGTTATTGTATAATAATCTGTTAATTTCGCAACTTAGAATAGAATAATTCGAATACTTTCCGAGGGTTGAAATTTTTTTAAATCCAAGTGATTCGTACAATGAAACTTGAAGTAAATTCTATTAGTACGTCGCTTTAATATTTAGTAACCCATCCGTCTGCCGTGGTAACAGTATTAATTCGTCTTTTCATCGATATTTATGAATTATCCAACAATTCGTCATTTAAATAATCCTATGCAACTTTCGATAAGATTGTCATTTTGCTCGAGCTTCTTTTGATTCATTCCGATCTGCATTATACGAAAAACCGACGAATATTGAAAGCCAAGCTCGGCGGCGATATTATAAGATCTTGCACTTTCAAAAGCTTTTTCAGCAATAACACTTTTTGCGTACGACGAAAAATGCTTTCCGGATATAAGGTTTTCAGAGATTAGACCGAGAAAACGACGTTCTGGTGGCATAATTGATTTTTGGGTGCCGAGTAATTGAAAGGGAAAAAACGCAGTCGCAAACATTCCCCATTTGATGCATTATTTGTTGCACGTGATTGTACCACAGCTTTCTCCAGACAATTCTACAATTCGAAAGAAGAGATCCGGCTTTACAGCGCCTCACATTAACTGCTGCTCGAGCGTCACGTGTTAGTCATATGTCTAACCAAGGCCTCAGGCCATCCTGCCCTCGATGCATATATTTGCTCAAGCCTACTCAAAAATTATATTTAGTTCGTATACGGGCGATATATGCATGGTTTCCTTTTTAAGGTAAGTGCAAGTGTAGGCATTTATTGATTCGGAACGCCGATGTTAAACACAGCTCTAGTTCGGTTCCTACATGACTCCTACAGGATTTCTCGAGATTCCTACATCTTTCCTACAGTATATAACAATTGTCTTTCCATACGACTGTTCATTTTCTTGTTCACCCAAAAGTTCTTTACTCTTCTGCTTTTCTCTTCCTCTTTTCCCATTCAGCTTGACCAAAAGCGATATTATCTTTTCTCGCAACAATGCAGCTTCCAGCCTTCACCCCAACCCTTACTTTCGCTCTTCTCATCATGTTCACTGGCTGTCAAGCAGACAGGGATGATTGCGAACACCGATCTAGTCCAGGCCAATGCCTTGTAGATGAACTCAGCAGCAAAAAATACTGCCATCCCGAAATTGACCCCGAGGTCCCTCTTTGCCAAGGGGAATGGATTCCGACGTACAACGACATCGTCGTCGAACATAATCTTGACATTTGCAAGAACTTGACTATTGAGGCGCCCTGCGAGCGTAAGACGTTTTGTTGCCCTACCCCGCCGTCTTCTGGGGCATCCTCTTTTGGGGCAAATAACAAACAGATTGTACGTAAGCCGTGGACGCCGGTATTGTCGTTTAAGTTCAAGAATTTAAACTGCTTGTGGATGTAGTGAAGCCCGCGCTCTGGGCAAATTTATACCTACCTTCAGGTTCAAATTATCCCGACAGCGAGCGAGCGATGAGAGCAGGTACCTATGAAATCTATACGGGGGGGGGGGGGGGGGGGGGGGGGGGGG
Source organism: Blumeriella jaapii (assembly GCA_009599575.1). Lineage (NCBI taxonomy): Eukaryota > Fungi > Ascomycota > Leotiomycetes > Helotiales > Drepanopezizaceae > Blumeriella > Blumeriella jaapii. The sequence goes on from VWND01000064.1 coordinate 458,625, forward strand.
GGAGGGGGGTGGATGGGTGAGGGCGTTGAGAGATGGGCGGCACAGGCGATCACGGAGATGTTTCAACAATGTACAATAGGTGTCTAGGTACATCAATACACAGATATCTACGACATACATACGCTCAGGGGATGAATCACGCGGGACACCGGCTATCGTGTGAGGCATCAAGTGACTGATTTTGGCCCGTTGCGTATTTCAATCAAGCCGAATTTTCGAGCCAAAGTTTAACCGAAATCTTGTTTATACCGTGAATTTGTCAAGGAAGAAAATGTATGTATTCAGTTGCGTCGCGTAAGTGTGAAGCGTGTGCTTCAATATTTGATATTAGTAAATGACGATGAAGCGAATTGGGAAGTGATCTGATAAGTCACTTAATTCTCTGCCTGATAGCCCAGCTATTTCGCGTCAGTAACTCAAATCAACCGATTCCCAACTGCTGATGATAGTCCAGACCGTCGCTAAGATGCCCGGTATTCCCGAGACTCCGGCCTTTGTTTCCTTCTGGACAGAAAGCCCGAGTGCACGGAGTAGAATGCCCACCGGCAAGCCGTACCGTGTGTGCAGTGCAGTACTGTACCTCGGTTACGATGTACACAATGCCAAAGTGAGTGGTTAGCCTCAAGCGCCTCAAAACAAGAAATAATGCCTCGCGTCTCTAGAAGTTTCTCCATCCGAACCTTTGGGCCAATGATTTCAAATCGGCCTTCGGTACAGCACAACCAGGAAGCCTTCTCCAGCCCTTAACGCCGAAAAGAAAGCGCCGACGGCGTTGATGTCATAAAATCCCCGGTGGACGAGGATCGACAGCATCATCATAACTCCAGACTACAAGGGCCGGGCCTTTCTCTAAGCCCAATGCGTCTCATTCCTACAAATCCAATACTCCAATCAACCGGAGAGAGCTGCCGGGAACTCGGAATTGAGATAAAGTTCGGGCCTACTTACTCTGTACTTGCCCGAAGGTGGCCCGCTGGCTGCATGTTGCATCACGGCCTCTGACCCAGTCTTGCATCGACAAGATCCTCTGATCGGAGCCGATTGCGTAGTCTGGGCTCCAGCATTTATATAAGGATGGAGAAGCCCACCACATCATCTTCTGAAAAGCCAGAAGCAAATCATCGCATACTTTCTCTCGTGAACCACTTGAGAGACTCTTTGAAGCCAGTAGACGACATACAGAAAGCACACGACCGTACCCGGACGGCAAATATGGCAGCACCAAAGTTCCAAGGATGGATGGGCCTGGACAAGGACTCCGCACAGGGGAAGATGGTGTGGCAAGAGTTTGAGCCGAAGACGTGGACTGAGGACGATGTCGATATCAAGATCACGCACTGCGGTATCTGCGGGTCCGATCTTCACACGCTTAGATCTGGATGTAAGTCCATTGCACATCTCACCTCCGTGACAATGAAGTCCCTCTTGCTAATGTTATACAGGGGGACAATCCCTATACCCCGTCTGCGTAGGACACGAGTAACTTTTTCCTATTCCGCACTTGGGAGCACTGCTAACGGCCGAGCAGATTGGCGGGAACGGCTGTTCGCGTCGGCAAGAAGGTGAAGCACATCCAAGTCGGAGACCGTGTCGGTGTCGGCGCTCAGTCCGGCTCTTGCCTGGACTGCGAGGAATGTACCGAGGGCAACGAGATGTACTGCTTGAAGGGCAACGTGGGCACCTACAACGGCAAGTACCCGGACGGTAGCAAGTCCTACGGAGGCTACGCCGACTACTGCCGTGCCCCTGGCCACTTCACCATCAAGATCCCCGATGGACTCTCCAATGCCGATGCGGCGCCTATGCTGTGCGGCGGTGTGACGGTCTGGTCTCCCCTCACCAAGAATGGAGATATCAAGGGTAAGCGCGTCGCTATCGTGGGTGTCGGTGGCCTCGGCCACTTCGGCTTGCTGTGGGCTAAGGCTCTGGGCGCCTCGGAGGTCATCGCCATCTCGCGCTCCGACTCCAAGAAGGAGGACGCCATGAAGATGGGCGCGACGCGGTTCATCGCGACGCAGGAGGAAGGCTGGGACAAGAAGAACGCGCGCTCCATCGACCTCATCGTGTCGACGGTGTCGAGCCCGAACATGCCGCTCGCCGAGTACTTCCAGCTGCTGCGGACACACGGCCAGTTCATCCAGGTGGGCGCACCCGAGGACAAGATTCCCGCATTCTCGGCCTTTTCGCTCATCGCCAAGGGGGTTAAGATGGGAGGGTCGATGATTGGAAGTCCGAAGGATATCTCAGAGATGTTAGAGTTTGCTGTGAAGCACAACATCCGCCCGTGGATCCAAGAACGACCAATGAAGGACGCGAATACCGCTATTGTGGATATGGAGGGTGGTAAGGCTAGATACCGATACGTTTTGGTGAACGAGAAGCACGCTGCGGAAGAAAAGACGTCGTAGATGGCAGCTGGTCTTCGATGTTATAACTGACAGCTGGTCTTCGATGCTACACTATCAAATGTAATCTTGGAATGGATGTATTATACCTAACTACGTGTTTTTTGTGAAGCAGAGAATTCGTATTATCGACGCTACGTTAGCACCCAATCTCGACCCCTCCTCCCTACATGCATGTTAAGTTCGTGGTGCAATACCAACCAGAGAAATCAACACCCGGTTTCTCACACGCGGAAAATTTAACACGAGCTTTTGTTCATGTGTTTGTAATCGAAAAAGCTTAATCTTCGTAAGAAAATTTGCTAGCTCCCTGTGCCCATTGTGAGTTGGGTATAAATAGGAGCAGACGCATCCTCCGTCTGTATTCACTTCTTCTCAACACCAGCAGCCAGCAGCCTTCACTTCCTCTAGCGAACATCAATCTCAACTATCAGCTTTCAAACATGCAAATCCATTTCATAACCGCCGCCATGCTTGCGCTCGCCAAACTTGCCGTCGCGGATGTAGACTACATAGTTCTAACATCAAATGCAAGATCCAGATGCGTACTTGGCGGAGTATACCCAACTTTGTTCTGCGGCGACGACGATTTCATTTGCTTCGATTACGATCCTAGTCTGGGACTGAGACAAGCGTACACCATTACAGATACCCAATTGAACGAAGCAGCTTGTGACGGCAAGTTTTCAAGAGACTCCTGCACTCAGCAGGTGACGTGCTATACCACTTCTTAACAAGGTATGAATATGTAAGAGCAAGTTCTGGCTTGGCCGTTAGCTGATTAGATATTTGCAGATCAGGACGAACAAACGGGTGCCGGAGATTTATCCCAAAGGATGGTTTTCGTTACAAAGCACGAACATCGTCGCTGTTGATGATAATGATGATATCGTTTAACGTCTGGAGGGGGCAGTGGAACTACGCTACCTCAAGCCTTCCGTAGGGCATTGGAGACGTGCTAAGCTGGGGATTTGTGCATACATGAGATCCTCGACAAAGCAATCATCGCTATTGTATGCACCGACTGAGTTATGAGAATGTGCGACAACATCTACCCGAATGAAATCACAGCTCCTGCTTATCCAAATACGTTGCAAAATCAACACTGTGAGTTCACAACGAAGAGTGCATGATGAAAGCCAACAAGCAGATATACATATCCGTCCATACGTATGTACTGTAGGTATCTTGAAATTTCATTTATTTATTGATGAAACCCAAGAATGCCCACCCTCAGAGAAACGAACTTTTATCCGGACCACAAAAGCTATGCTCTCGGAGTGAGGTGAGGCACTGTACAGTAAGTACAGTACCCTGCAGAAAGTCGTTGTACCTTTTTCTAGCAGCCAAAGCAGCCAAAGCAGCCAAAGGGGGAACTTGCTCGATTTGACATCCAGAGAATCTGGCCGCTTTTTCAACGCGTCTAATGTAAAACGGAACTTTACAAACTACAAAGTTCTATTAACACTCGGAATGCTTAACAACGATTAAGTATTTTTGAAGGGTTTCTTTCGTATTTCCCCGATTTGAATTTTATAGAAAAAAAAATTGAGCGATGACAAAAGCGGACTTGGATCGATTGCATGATGAAACTCTCAACGCGTTTGTGTAAGGTGCAATGGCAGGGAAATACTAGTGAGATCAATCTGTACAGTAGGTTGATTACTAGACTGATATCTGCCCCCAGCGTTCTCTCTTGCCGTCTAGCTTATATACATTCTGGTGTGTAGGCCCCCTTGACTTCATGTGACCCTTGGGCTATTCCCGAATGGTCTTCGGTGCTCGGGCGAAGGTGTCTCCGATACTGGTCACCTGACTCCATCTGACTGATCACCTGACCTGACTCCTGACTCCTCACAACGTGATTTCAAAAGGTTAGAAAGCGTAGTGTAATATCAACTACAGAAGTCTTTCCAAATCAGCTTTCATTAGATGTGATCTCGTAAAAGTAGTAATTCAAATTGAAAGAAAAATTTCTCATGCATGGTGTTACGACGATGAATTCGGGCTTGTAATCATTTGTAAAAGCGGCCGTGTTCTTTAAGCTAAATCGAGTAAGTCTTACTTTAATCTACCCTCGTCTACCCTCGTTTCCTTTAGTCCTGCCTTGGCAGCTAGAAAGAGGTACAGTACAACGACTTTCTGCAGGGTACTGTGCAGTACAGTAATGCAAGTACCTTACTGATAGACACGATTCCCAACTGTCAAGTGCGCGAGCGTGAGCGCGAGCCTCAGGCCAGCCACAGAAGAGACTTCGGGACGGGAGGAACAGGGAGAACTGTGTTCTGGAACCGTAGATGGCATCGGCTCGGGAGACGGGGATCTCTTCTCTGTGGCTTCCCGAAAGCCAGCGAGGATGTTGTGAGCGGTACGTGTGAGTGGAGAGCGATGTGCACGGTGGGTGATGTGGTGTGGTAAGGCTTTTCTAACGGCTGGCGGCTCGTCTCATCGCGTCTCGTCGCGTTACGTCGCGTCGAAGTTGATTAACAATGGAAACGTTTCTGACAGGCGTTTGTTAACTTGATGTCGGTGTATTAGTGGTTTAAGCGGTATCGGTATCAGGTAAGGCAAGGTTTGTATACGTGTATGTGTTTTTTGGTATGCACAGCTTTGTCGGACAATGTGCAAAGAGAATTGATTATTCTATTGTAACCATCCTCTTTGTACAGCACAGCACATATAATACACAGTATAATACATACTACTCGCTCCCGTCAGGCAAAAAAAGGAGAAGGCGCCGACGCATCTTCCCCGCCCCCTTTTCCGCTCTGGTGTTTTGACAATTCCGAACTCCAAACTCCAAACCCCAAACTCCAAACTCCTCCTGCTCGATAAGGTTCAGTAAGGATCCCAAAACCCCTTTCTCTTTTCTGCGTACAGCATAGTACTTTGCTCTATCTCGACGAAGAACAAAAGGGTTTCAGAGCAGCTCACGGAAGGCTCTCGACTGTACACAGTATAGTACCACACCTCGGAAGAGTCGGGTCTCGCCTACCAGTCGGTCACGTGATTTGACGATGTGGAATCGAGGTCGGCACAACTGCCAATGCCGCGCCCGACAGTCTCGAAAGCCCGAGGTATATACTATACTATACTGTTGCCATAACGTATAGATTGTCACCGGACTGGAAGATTCGAGGTGATGCGTGGCCTTCTATCGGTGAGCAGTTCACAGTCGGTTCCGACGGTGTGTAAGGTGGGCATCGGTGCTTTAAGGGCGCTGGTTCGGGGTCAGTCACGTGTTGCAGATAAACAAGCACATCTCACCGACCCTTCGTTTCTACCGATGCATGTACTGTGCTGATCACTGATTGGCAAAACATACCATTCACGCCTTGAAACAGCTCAGGCGACGGACGCGCGGTTTGTAGAGCGAGTTGAATTGTGTTGGTGTGGATGGAAGCGGCAGCAGAACCAGGTCGACGGATCCAACAGCGCACCGCCCAGCACAGGGAGCTTTTGAGAGGGGAACAGGTCGGTCTGCGTTCTAATAATAGCACGTTGTCGACGTTGAGAGCGTTGGGACCAACACCAAGAGGCCACGGTCTACTGTTGTACTGACATCCTGTATGTATGTACAGTATGTACAGTACTGTACATACAGTACAGTACTGTACTGTCCAGACTGTGACAGTGCTTGGTACAGTACTGTACAGTAAGGGCGGCGGAGACACGCTAACTCAGAGCGGCTTAGAGGTTCGGCTCCCAGGACGAGCGTGCCTTTTTTCACTTCCATGTCTTCATCACCGTCCCAGTGCACCACCACCTCGCTCCTGTTCGTCTATCTACGGAGATTTCGCCCACGGCCAATGCTCCCGCCCTCTCCCTCTCCCTCGAGCTCGAGCTGATCCTCGACCATCGCCAATTGCTTGTTGCCCTCCGTCTCCCCTCCCATCTGCCGCGCTGCTCGCTCCTCGCCCGCCTTTTCTGTGCGTGGCAGCCTTGCCGGCCCAGTCTGAAGAGTACGCCGGCTGGTCTCCATCCTACTCTGCCTAGCGCCGCTGGTCCACATCGATCCTCCAGCGCCATCCCCACCAACTCTATCACCTCGACTCACCTCACCTCGCTCACTTCACCTCACCCCCCTCCCCCAATCGCGTTCCCTCATCACCCTGCTCTCTCCTCGGCGCTCGTGGGAAACACGTTCGGAGAACGAGAATCGAGCCGATAACACCATTCGACACCTCACTCACTCGCGTCCGCCGAACAACTTTGCTGCGCTACTGTGCTCTGTTCTGCCCCGAAACCTCGCTTGGTCTCACGCGTCTACGTCGCATCCCGACCGAACCCAGGTCGGCCATTTACGCTCTTTCTTCGCCAATCTCACTCGACGAACATCACCACATCCTCGGGCGCCGTGCCACTTTCCCCGTGCGAGGGCATACCAGCGGCTCCGCCTCAACCTCGACGCCCCGAAGCTCCTCGTCGCTCTGCAAACGATTCGTGACGACTTCGCTCGCGTCAGACGTGCGGTGGGTGACGGAGGTGATCTTCGCCGCGCTACCAGGAACCGGGGAACAAGGCGGATCACTTCTCGCGCTGAGTACCCGCGACGACGATGAACAACGTCAACATGGGTGGCATGAATGCCATGGGCGGTGGCCCCGTCGGCGGAGGCATGCCCATGATGAACAACGGCGCAGGAGGCGCTGTCCGGCGACCCATCGCGGCAAACAACGATACCAACCAGCGCTCGCAACTCAACACGTACATCTACGAGTACTTTCTGAGGAACGAAATGTACGGCTGTGCAAAAGCCCTACTTGCCAGTGAACAGCCGATCAACGTCGAGAAGAACAGCCCTGGGGGTCGCAATGGGAGTGACGAAGGTGGTGACGGCGATAACAAAGATGACGTCGACACCAAATTGCCACATGATCTCCCGCCCCCAGCCATCCCCAAAGAGTGCCCGGAGAGCTGCTTTTTGTATGAGTGGTGGTGTTTGTTCTGGGACATGTTCAACGCCCAGCGTGGAAAGGGTGACGGACCCAGTGTCATGCAATATGTCCAACACACTCAGGTGAGTACCGCTATGGGAGGCGCTCGGGGTCGCTATTGACGATGCATCTAGGGTCAATCGCGACGACAAGACCAGCAACAGCAGATGTTGCGTGGGTTGAATGGCGGGATGAGACCAGACATGACGCAGCAGCAGTATCAACAATTGATGATGCGAACAAATGCCGCCAACGGCTTGAACATGAACCAGCAAAATGAGCTGAGACACAAGGCTATCCAGAACAACAACAACAACAGGAACACGTAAGTCAGCATCTTCTGCCAGATGCGGGGGTACGTACTCACAAAAAATCAAAATAGGACCCCTCAGCATATGCTGCAGCTTCAGCAGCAGCAGCAGCAACAGCAGAAACAACAGCAACAAATGCAAAGGGACCCCTCGGATCAGAATGCCCAGCAGCGACCGCAGTCACCGGGTTCGGCTGAGAATGCCCCTTCGCCATCAAAACGCCAGCGCATCGACGGAACACCATTCAACCAACAACAAATGCCGAACGGGAGGGGACAAGCTGGAGGAATGCCACAACAGGTGGGAGCAACTGGCCCTCGCAATGCTTTTCAAGCGGCTCATGGGCAGCTTGCGAATGGCATCGAAACAAGCATTCTGACAGATCAGCAGTTCCAAAACAACATGCCGGGCGGTCCGAATGCGCAAGCTCGAACTACCTCGAGCCTCGGGGCATACCAAGCGAATCTTGCCCAGCAGCAGGCGAGCCAGATGCCAGGGTCCGTACCCAAGCCAAATCCCGGTGGCCCTCAGAACCAGGGCTCGCCCATGATGAACGCAGGACAAGATGGTGTACAAGTCGCGAATTTTTACAATGCGCCAGATCAGAACAGAATGCAAGGTGGTCCAGGCGGCCAACCTGGTGCTGGCGCAGCAGGCGGAGGCGGCGGCGGCGGCGGCGGCAACCATGCCCTGCAGGATTATCAGATGCAGCTCATGCTTCTCGAACAGCAGAACAAGAAGAGACTCATGATGGCACGCCAGGAGCAAGATAACATGATGCCTCGTGCTGAAGGTCAAGGAGGAGCCCCCGGAGGGCCTGTCGGGCCCAACGGCCAGCCATTTCAACAGGGAGCCTCGCCCCAGGGCCCTCGCTCTGTCAACTCGCCAAACCCCGGTGATCAAATGAAGCGTGGAACACCCCACATGAACAATGCTGGTATGCCGTCACCCCTACCTGAACCCCAAAACCGAGGATCGCCTGTCGCCGGGGGTATGAACTTCAACCTACCTGGCGGTCAAATGGATCCGAACATGAACCCACAATTCTACAAGATGGCCGGCGGCATGGAACCGAGCATGGTTGGAGGTATGCCTAACGGCATGCGTCCTCCAAGCTCGCACCCCCCCGGGTTCAACCAAATGTCCCAACAGCAAATGGCCATGGCTAGGCAAAACCAGGTTCAGAATTGGCAAGGCGGACCCAACGGTCAGATGATGCCGCAGCCAGTCCAGGGAGGAGCTCCTCAGCAACAGATGGGCACTCCACAGCAACGGAACATGCCCCCGCCGTCCGTGCCAGCAGCCAACCCAGCGCCGAACGGTCGAACACAACCTCCCTCGCCGCAACAGAACCAAGCACCACCCACGCCATCTACCGCCAATAAGGCAAACCCGAATCCAGCAAACAAGAAAAAGACGGAGACGAAGGATTCAAAAGCAAAGGTATATTCTATTGCGTTTGGTGCACTACTTTGTAGAAATGTTGACATTGATGGCAGCGCGCCACAAAGAAGGGATCTACCGCAAACCTCAACGCTGGTGCTACACCATCAGCCGATGCCGATACCGCGGCCACGCCGACGCCTGCTACCCCTATCACCCCCGTCCACCCGAAGAGCTTCGCCGGCCAGAACGGCGCCCCTGCCGCCAACGGTCAACCCCCCGCTCCCCCCGCGAACGCGAACGTCGTCCAACAACCAGATCCCCTGCAAGGCGGACTCAATTTCGATGCCAGTGTAAGTGCATTTTATCTCGTCACTATGACCGCGGTGCTGAATTTGGTAGTTCGACTTTCAAGGTGGCATGGATTTTGCGAACCCTGGTAATGGTAACATGGACGTGCTCCAAGATTTCGACTTCGACTCCTTCTTGCACCAAGATGGCGACAATGTCGACAGTTTCAACTTTGACTCGGCTGCATTCATGGACGGCAACGAGATTGGCGCAGAATGAGGACGAATCGTCTCGTCCCATGGGTATTCATGAATCATTCCGGAGTTTCGTTATTTACAAGCATACCTCATGGCGTTTAAGCGGGTCATCATACCATTTCAGTTGTATTGCTTTTCCCCGGATTCGGCTGGCTATCTTGAAAAGAGTCTCACGGGCTGTAGAGGTTTTGGGATAAGCCTAACACAATCATGTGATTGATTTTTGATTAGAAAGTGGCGGCTTGCTGTCCGTTCCCGCAAAAACTTCCCCTGTCGTTCACTTGTTGGTTTTTTCATTTCTTTTTACATATACACGTGCGAATGCGAACGGGAGGACACAATTGTGGGATGAGGGCTTGTTTTCTCTATCATTATGTTTATGCTGCTTCCTTCTATCACTTGTGGATTTTGACATTGGATTTCAGATCCCGAGGCATTCGGGTCTTGGTGAAGGCGGGGTCAACGGAACCTTGTACGCTGTACGTACCTAATACCTACCTGCTCTTGTATCTTTGCGTTCTCGTCTCTATTGCTTTCTCGCGCCGGCTACCTTGCGAGCCGCAAAAAAAAACCTCTGCTGTGGAATGAAATATTTGGGAGTCGGGGAGCTGGGCTGGCGCGAGATAAGAGGTTTCTCTTTTCCCTTTGTGCTCAGATCCGTGTTTATTGCCACCTTTTGTTGTGCTTGGATGGAAGCGGTGGAGTGGGGGTTGAGTGATATGGAAGAGAGGAAGGAAAACCAGTGTATTTATCTTGAGGATGATAGGTGGATTCAGGAGGCGAGTTGGGAATGGATATTTGCGGGCAATGGCATGGGCCATCGGAGCTAGGTCTTGGATTGAATTGCTAATGGAGCACGATTTTATGTTCAGTCTTTGGTCTTCTCTCTCGTTCTCGGGAAATTTGTTAGTGGTGGTGGATGAGTGTGGAGAGCGAATGAGTGATTGTGAACTTTTTTTCACCCCTTGGGTTGTATTTGAGTTCGTTGGTCTTATCCTCTTGACGCGCCTGTCGTGGTTGAGATGTAAAATGTGCTTGGATGGACGTTCTCCGACTTCGCCTTCCCGTTGCTCCACATGATCACTCCATCCATCCCTCATCCGGTCATCTCCAGCTTGCTTTTTTCTTCTTCAATTTTACATCATTGATGTACTCCATCTCGCTATTGAATCACCTCACAACCTTGCATCCTTCTTGTCAATCATCCCTTACATAACTCACAGCTCACACCGCCTGCTGCTGATCCGCTAGTAAGCAGCAACCCACGCTCGCGACGTTTCCCCAGTTCGTGTCGTGGCATGGGATGACGGTTATGAGTATACACACACGACCAGTTTATCCAGATATGGATCTATGAAGAAGAGCGAGGAGAGGTGGAAGGGCGTAGCGTGAAGGGAATTGGAGGTCAAGGACGACAACCACGAGGAGCTGGGTAGGGTTTTCGCCCACCCATGGCGGCATTGGCGGAGTCCGAGGAGACGGTGCAAGCACGGGTACCTATCTGCTCTGGTGGTCGGGGTGGGTAGGGTATGGGCCTTCACTGTTGAAGGGCGTGGAACTTTCCAATACCAAACGCGGGTGCGAGGAGGAGAGGCGGGAAGAGACGGAGAGCGGCTGTGTAGGGAGGGAACTCGTTTTCGGTCAGGGTGTTTGAGCTGAAGTGCGTGTCACAGCGGGTTCAGGAGTAAGCGCTTCATCTATAACGGCGGGGGGGAAGGGAGATCTTGAAAGGCTTGTAAGAGGTACTGTAGGTATGTACATGCAATGCAGTAGGTGCCCCCCCCCCCCCCCCCCCCCCCCCCCCCCCCCCCCCCCCCCCCCGTGTTTTCTTCCCTTGATCTTTCTTGATCTTCCCTTCCTCGTTGACATCTCTACTCACCTGTCTACATGCATCTTTTGGTCCAAGTTAAAAACACTCTGCCCCTCACCGGGAACCAGGTGTCCGGCATTGCGTGCAAAGATAGAAAAGAAAAAGCCTCGAGCGAGCGCATGATCGATCGCTTGACTGAGATGATTGAACATTGCTACTTCGTGCCCTGGCATGCAAAACAGTGCCAATATGTAAAGGAAATAAGCCTGGGTCGGACTTGCAAATGCTCGCATCTTGAAGCCGATTCTATTTGCAGCTGTCGCTTACAATACTGCTAAATCTCAAACCGACATTTTTCTCAATCCCTCTATTATGACATCCTTGTTAGTATTAGTCTCATCTCACATCAGGTATCTAGATGTCGTTTACTCACGACCCGCGAGCTCGCGTTTCAAAACGAGCTCGTCTATCTCTCGCGCATCTCGAGTTCCTGCCAGGCTTAAGGAGTAGGTCTCGGCTGTTCGTGCCACTCCCAGCTCCGCCGTTTCCCCCGCGATCCGAGCTTGGTGCCGGCAGAGTTTCAGCGACTGTAAATCAACGGTCGTGCGGTCCTAGTAGATTAAACCCGCATCTGCAATTAGCAACCCAAAAGCTTAGCAACTCTCTCGAGTAGAGAGTCAATTGGAAACAGTTGTGCGTTAAGTAGGGTGCAAAAAGTGCCTGCACCCCCCCTAGCAGCTCAGGTAGCCAAGGTCGACTCAACACAGCCAAGATATACTCACTAAAACTTGATTCAATAGCCATGGTAAACCTACTGAATCTAGTAACTTCTATCCGGCCGCTTGGGAAAGTAAACACTCGAGTCTAAAATTTTGTACACCGCTTTCTAGCCTTAATATTCGCGTTCACGAACCGTTGGAAAGGAACTGCAAGAATGTTTTAAATGAGTCCGAGAAGCAGATCAACGTTCAGAAGATGTTTCGACAAATTGTACATGCTGTTAAAAAGATAGTTCGATTCGATGCATTCGGAAGGAATTTGAGCATATTCAATGCGTTTAAATAGCGGCCAAATAAAACAGTACCAGAGTTAGTAGTTCTATCCTGGCGGCATAATGTCTACCTTGGCTTTACCATTGGCTGTACCATTGGCTACCTTGGCTGCAATGGGGGTGCAGACACTTTTTGTATCCTGATTTACCCGTACGCTATTCCCATTTTTCTACGCGAACACGAACAGCGCGACCAGTATAACTGACCCCGTATCTTCCTGGCCCAACAGTAATCGACACACTTGCTCCAGCCACCACGATCAACGAAGAACACCCAACGAAACCGACGTTGCGCTTACAGCTTCCTCGATACCATGGGCAAGTGAGACACTTCGTTTGTCGATATCTGAAGGTCCTAAGGTTCACAGAAGGGTTTCGTTTCAGATTGCAGTTTCGAAACTTGATGGGCCGGTCGTAGGAAGGAGAGGGAAGGTCGGGAAGCCATAGGTCCCAAAATCCCTCCCGGGTCTAGGATGAATAGGTCCAATGCCTGCCGCTTAGCTCACCCAGTTTATTACTCCGTATTCCTCCGTATTCCCCCGTAATCCTCCGTGTTCCCGCTGTCCTGGGACCATCTGGGGTTTGGAGGCCTATCTGTAGCGGACCGTTTCTGCTAAAGAAAAGAACAACCACAGCATTTCAAGCTTTGGGTAACCTTGATACGACGCGTCAGGCAACTGATCTGCAGAGCTATACATCTTGACTCGCAGTACAGTAGGAGATGATGATGGGCGAGTGCGCTGAACAAGCGCCTGTTTCAGCCAGGGATGAATTTAGGTTGAGATCAACGTCGAGGTTTTACCCACCCGAGGTAGATTGCACTCGCAACTGCTGCCCTCCTTGTGGTTGTTTGGCCCCAAGAATCAGACACTCCGTGGCTGAGCATTTGTAAACCGGGTGTTGCCGTAAAGATCGGAGCAGAAGGGAACTACGAAGATTCGTCATCTTCTCCTTTTCCCCGGTTTAATTTTCGTCGAACGGAATATTGCTAGAAGTAAAGCAAACATTCGCATGATTGTTTTCGTTCGCGTGCCCTGAAATTTAAAGCTCTCGGTTAGCCTGCATTCGGATACGAAGCTCGCTTGTTTCTTGTCGTCCTTATTTTCTCTCCAATTCGAGCGTATCATCGAAATAGAAAGGTACAATCAATCTACATGTCGCATTCTTGCGTAGCTCTCCTACTGTACTACGTAATCACGTACATCTAAGCCATGCCAAGCAATGTCGGGAATCGGAAGTACTGTACATCATGCAAGGGCATATATTTGCAACCGTGGAAAGCGATTCGGATGAAAAGATCGCTACCTTGGCTTTTTACTGTACCGCACGGTACGTACCTAAAATTTTCTGCTCTCGACAATCCTTCTACTTCCTGATCTTCCAGTTTGTGTGTTATCCGAGGTCTAAGAATGGGTATCAACAGCCGTCGAGTCATGAGCGCGTGCGTATTCAACACAGGAGAAACGCTGCAATCTATTGGAAACAACCTCTGAGATTTACACGATGAAAGCCAACAGTGTTCCCTTTGAAATCTAATTTTTTTGCACAGAGACTCGGATCATAACTTCTAACCCGTAAGGTTTCTCACATGAGTCTTGAGCGCGTATTCATCATAGGATAAATGGTACAATCTATCTGAAAACAATCTCTAAGATTCAGACGATCTCAAGTACAGCGATATTTTTGAAATTTTAAATTTTGCACAGAAACTCGGATCACAACTTCTATACAGTAGTAGGGTTTCTCACATGAGTCATGAGCGCGTGTTCAACATGGGAGAAATGCTACAATCTACTGGAAACAACCTGAGGTTTGTACGATCTCAAGTAACAGTGTTCCCTTTGAAATGTAAATTTTGCAGCGAGGCTCGGCTAATAACTAATCTACAGTAGGGTTTCTCCCATGTCCCCCGCGCTTTGTGTTCCATGTAAAGATCTCTCAGGCGACATGGCACCTGGCGACGGCAATTGGAACTTTCCACATTTTGTTTCCAATATCGACCCTGATACGTGCCGTTGGCGCGTGTAGAGAGCCAAGTAAATCATCCAATTTACCGAACTACCCCGTAGCGAGTAGTTATTTTCGAAGGCATGCTTGCTAGCCGATGATGGTGTGTGTATGTATAAATGTCAGAGCTATATCTCTACTCTACACCACTCACTTTTCTGTTCACTTTCGATTTTGACTTCTGACTTCAGTTGCGCATTTCCTTTTTCTGTTTCCTACTTTGTTGACACGCTTTCCTTACCATGGCCAGACTACTTTCGTACATTGCAGCGCTGACGCTGGCCTCGCTCGTTGTTGCAGAGTGTGGTGCTGGCTCGCCCCATGCCGTCGTCGACGGAAGAAATGGCTCTTTTGTAACGACGGCTGGAAATAACGAAATTTACACCGGACCTGATTTCTATAAAGCCATTACCACTGGGCTTGACTCCCTCAAAAGCGGAGATGTAAGCCTCACTTCAACCTATGTCTCTCATGAAGCATCGTCCATCTCGCACAGTCTTGAGAGAAAGTTCTCGTTCGACATGTGCTGTCCTCGCCCCTTCATGGCTTCAAACAGATACTGACCATGACTAGCGCATCGCAGTCATGGCTGATGGCTCTATTGGTGACCACTCGATATTCGTCGGCGATGGCATCACCTTCGAGGGCTGCGGTACCATCGACGCAACTACCAACTACCACGGAGCCATTGAGTCCACTGGCACCACTGATGCCTCAATCCCATATCTCACGCTAACCGGCAATCCTGTTTTTGGCATGCTCTTCTACGGTACCAAGAATCTCAACCTGGGCATAATCAACATGCAACTTTCCGCCGGCTTGGGAATCCGATTTAACCGGGATGATGCCCCGAGCAGTAATGTGACGATACATACCCTCACAGTGACCGGCGCATCTAGCCACGCTATTGAGACTGTACGTGTGCCTTCGATCTGCTCCCGGCCGGTCGTTTCACGTGAGGATGCTTCGCTGACTTTCTGCTCTCTAGTGGAACATTGACGGCCTCTCAATCGGCGCTATCTATGCTAAGAACGTCGGCGAGTGCGGTCTCCTTCTCCAGAAGGTTACCAATGTCCATGTCGGCCTGTACGTACCGAGCAGCCCCCTTTCTTCTCTCAATGCTTTTTTTCTTCAAAAACCCCCAATGATCCTGCAGACACAACTTGTCACTTTAGAGGCGACCGAAACCTGCACGTTGCAACCGCTGACTTTGCTATGATCTAGGGTTGATGGCGACAATTGTGCTAGAGGAACCGGATATGCAACTCTCCGCTTCGCCAACAACGCTGGAGAGCTCACCGAGGGCGACTACAGCAACAACATCGTGGTCGACAAGGTCGTTTCTCGCGGCGGGGGCCGTGGCATTTTCTGCGTGACCAGGGTAAGACTCTCTTCTCTCCTCTCCTCTCCCCTCGAACGAGATGGCGGCCATAGGCCGGCCAGCTCGGCGAGCAAACCTCCTCCTCCGGTACCAAGCATGCTGACACGCACCAAAGTCCGGAGGCGCCACCATCAACTCAGCGACCATCAGCGACAGCGGCAACAACGCCATCCTGATCCAGAACTGCTACAACCTCCACATCAAAAGCGGGTCCATCACGGGCGGCGGCGAGGTGCGCATCGCGTCAAGCTTCAAACCCGACTTCCCGAACAACAAGGACATCAGCATCAGCATGAAGGTTACTGGGACTACCATAAAAGAGTCGCCGTGCGGCGAGCGCATCACTTGGGACCTGACGGGCGACGTAGGAAAGCCTACGTGCGGGTAAGGCACAACATAGTTATGATCTGGTATTGGCTGGCCTTTAGTCAGGGTTCTGCACCGTGCAGGTTGATGTTGATGATGACGATGATGATGATGACGATAATGATGATGTTGTTTAACGTCTGGAGGGGCACATCCACCTCAAGCCTCCCGTAAGGCATTGAAGACGTGCTGTGCTGGGGATTTTTACATACCAAAGTAAGCTTTCGGGAAAGCAGTTACAGTATATACAAGAAATCTTTGGCCATTAGGCCTGCTAGTTGAATTTTTCTTCCTCAGGCGGGATTGTTTTTTGATAATGTTTGTGAAATGGCTTTCGATGATTTCGAAATTACAAAGCATATACGTATTAAAAAAGTACAAATTATGGTTGAGGAAACGCTTTTTTAATACGCAGATTCCGAATTTCGCATTCCGCGGTATTTTAGCTTTTTGTTTTGATTTTTAAAAGCATTTTCAGAACTTCGACATCGGCGACGCCGGATCGTTTTAAGAACGGTTTTTCTTACACGCCGGTATAACTGCTATTTGCAGCTTTTCCGCGTGTTTTTTTGATTTTACCAACACTTTTTTCTTCCTCAGATATGTTGTCAATTATTTGAATCTTTCACTTGGCACGTCTTTATACCCTTAGGGAGGTACAGGATAGCAGCTGGCAACTGCGACATTCCGTTAGACAAAAACCAATATCATCATCAGCGGTTATGTCGGTAATGTGGTTATTCGAAGGCGCTGTACCGGGGTTTCGATTATCGAGCTACTGCACCGAGCCTTTCTTTTCCCGTCTTTGTTTTCCAGTACAATTCTTCCGGAATTCTCAGTCAGTATGCCTTCGTTAAGCAAATCGCAGTATTACACGTAGTTGTAAAAGAAGAAGAAGAAGAAGAAGAAGAAGAAGAAAAAAAGGCTCGGATCGCCGATGAGGAAAATCTCTTAGAGATCGCCATGTGTCGATTGCTCGATTTTGGGCTCTCCAGACTCACTTCAAAGATAACCAACCACCTTTTTCTACCGCAGGAGAAAGAAAGAATTGTAGTCGAGAAAGCTAAAGGTTCGTACAGTACAGTACCAGGCACCGCGTACAGGGATTGAGTCTAGCCCGTGAGGTCGTCGTCGTCGACGGCCTCGCACTCCGAGGGGCCGCTGCACCGTGCGGGTTTCATGGCGGACTCAAGAGATCTCATTGTTTCGTGCCCCACAAGTGTTTGTAAACATCTTCTTCTACGATATGATATTTCTGTATACGTATATGTTCCAGGGTATAGTAGAGACGGTTTGCGCAGCCGGCCAAAATACCAACCACTGTTGTCAAGTCAGTGGCATTCGCTAGTGCTTGTAAAAGGGGGTTACCCCCTCGCTTGTTCTGAACGAAAACAAATAAGCGAGCACGATCCCTCTCGACACCTGGGAACAAAACAACGAATCTCGTGCTTTAATTACATTTGGCATGGTGGATATACGCCGTAGCTGGTCTGAAATTCAGCTCCTCCTTCGTCCCAAGTCATCGTTATCTTCCTTCATGTGGTGAGGTGCCCGGCCACTGTGCCTCAACATCCTCCTTCTGGCCCGACTTGATCTTCCTCGTCTCAGCGCCCACATGCGCGTCCAGGTCAGCTGAAGCATTCTCCTCCATAATTGCAGCCGCGACGCTCCCATCAGTACTGATATTGTCAAAGCCTCCTTCCTCCTCAATAGCGGCAATCTCCTCCACCTCGATCGCTCGTTCCTCCACAGCTTGCGCAACCTCGTGGTCAGGGTTCTGCGTGGGATCGTTTGCGTCATCACCGTCCTGGCCCGGGTTGACCATCTCGTACTCGAGGATCTTGTTGATCTTGTAAAAGCCAACAGCGAAGAGCGTGCCAACGAGGGGCCCAACCCAATAGATCCAATGCTCATTGTCGAAATCGTGCGTGATGGCACAGGGCGCGAAGCTCCGCGCGGGGTTCAGGGAGCCGCCAGTGTAGTAGACAGCAACTAGCTCCGCGATGAAGAGGGCGAGCCCGATGCCGACGGGCGCGATAAACGTCGCGCGGTGTTTCTCGCCGGCTAACATGACGATGGTGAAGACGAGCTCGGCAGTGCAAAGGGCCTCGATGAAGAGGCCCTGGGCAGGGGAGGTGCCGATTGCGAGAGTGGTGCGCACGTTGAAGGCTGTAGGGAAGAGGACCGAGACAATGTAGGCGGAAAAGGTGGCGCCTGACATCTGCGCTATGAAGAGAAGGACTGCACGCAGCGGCGAAAGAGCGCCGAGAAGGGCGAGGGCTAGTGTTACCTGACAAGCCGACGATGTTAATGTAGCGCGATCAAGCGGCTGGAGAAGTGAGACTTACGGCAGGGTTAAACAAGCCACCGCTGATCCGGAAGAAAATCCAGGCGTTGACCATAAGACTGAAGCCAAAACTAAGTGCGATATAGAGCAGGGTAGCGGGGTTGAAGCCCGTCGCGGATCCTGTCGTGCTCTGGTTCGTAGAATCTCCGACTCCAATGTTGGCGACTTGGGTGCCGGCGAATGCAAAGAACAGAAACATGAATGTTCCCACGAATTCGCCCATGAATGCTACCGTGTCTAATCACTTGTCAGCAGCTGGTCAAAGATATCGAGGTGTTGACATGCGGTTTTTCGCGTCACTCTGCATCCATTTGACCCACGGCACGGTTACTTTCATTGGCACTACATTCGACTTGTGCTTCTGATGCAGCTCGTGCCTTATCCTTCTTCTCCGGCGATACTGTGGGGCTTGACTTCTGTACGTTGTGTTCGTGTCGTCGTCTGAGTTCTGGGAGCTATTATATCCTCCGATCGGGGCATCGTAGTTGTGGTCTCTCCTTGATACGCCATGCCGCCTATCGCCGTGCTCAGAGGAGAGCCTGTGTCGAATTCTTTGCGGTCCAGTCTGTGGTCTGCTGCCATCGCCCTTTATCCCGAGATTCTTATCCGGCTCGGCTGCGCCCTGGTCGTGGCCCTGTAAAGAGTGTCGCTGTCGAATTCCTTGCGGCCCTGTCTGTGGTCTACTTCCATCCCCATTTACTGCCGGCTTCATTCCCGGCTCTGAGACTGTTTTCTGGAGAGCTCGCAGTCGGTCTGCGGATGGGTTCTGGGGGAATGTAGCAGGGGCTGACATGTTGACATTGGCGGGTCAACGATGACTATGATGCACTGAGATGTCAAGCCCTAGTGGAATAGATATGGAGAGCGAGTTGCAAGAATATAACTTGCCACAGAACAGTTACAGAGAGATATGGAACATAACAGGGGAGGGGGGAGAGGAGAGAAGGTGGAGATCTCAGTAGCTTGGATTTATCAACTATTTTGAATGCAGCAGTGGAATCCTGCGCCAGTGAGCTACTAAAGTAAACCCCACGACACGAACCAAATGCGATGGGAGCCACAGCTGTAGCTCCCTTCTTAGCTTCAGGCCCGGCAAGCGAATACCGGCAAGCATGTCAAATAAAGTAGGCAACTGGTGGAAGAGGAGCCGCAGAACGTTTGAGCAATAAGATCTTAATAAAGAACTGTCATGAAAACTAAGGATGAAGTGAAAAAGGTGTGCTGGTTAGGTCGCCTCTGAAAAGCACTGGTGAGAGGCTGATCGTGATCAATCTACGCCCCCGATGAAATGCAATTCTACCTTTTCGCCAGACTGACAGTCCCTTCTTGGATTTTAGAGTGCTGCGAGGAACTCATACCAGATGTGTGAAAGCTTTGTGGATACAGATGCAAAGCCGCTGGCACCTTGAGAGCATGTAAAGAGAAATCGCCTTACTAAGAGCAGAAACATCAAACCTAACACGAGAGGGCCGAATGATAGATTCCAGGATGACCAGTACCAGCCGAGCGCCCCAAATCCGCCCAGTCCTTTGAACGCCCAGGCTCCTTTACATATCCCCACCCTTATTCATCGTCCGCTGGCATCTCGTCGTCAATATACCGTATCAACGAAATCCTCATCTCAGTCGAGTCGTTGCCTCTCAGAACATCACTGATGAAATGCGCCTCGACCTGCATCTGCACCATCTCGAGCGCCCCTCTCAGTACCCCGCAGAAGATGTTGCAGTACCACAACTCGTCTTGCGCTCTTCCATCATCCGGCAATTCGACAAAGTCTGCTAATGGGTTCTCTTCGAAGATGAGGGAGAATTGCTTGTTGTCGCTCGTCCAGTTCGTGACCGTCGGTGTGATGTTCAGGAAGATCTTGAAGCCCACCTAACAAACCATCAGCCCAGTTATCCTCATCAAGATGCGTCGAACATCACAAATGCACCTTCGAAATTGACTCCGCCGTCTCTCTGAAGTTCGAGCACCGCCTCATCGTGTTGGATTTTGCAAGGTAGTCCTCGATCAAGCGTAATCCGATGTTGTAGCCCATCTTGTCCAGCTGCTTGTTGACCTCAACGTAATCATTCTCGTAATCTTTACAAAGTTGCACAACGATGGTACCGTATGTAAGGGTGACCAGCTCAGCGTTGACTTTGTCAACCCGACTCCTAGCTTTGGGTCAGTTTTGATCACCACGGAGGTGCCCACATGGTGCTTACTTCCACACTCTACAATCGCGGTCAGTATTGCTTTTTGTGAACGGGAACTTTAGACAAGTCTTACTCTTCTCCTACCCGTGCGGCTTTGGAAGCCATGGTTATGAATTGATGGGAATGTGAAGGACGAGGATGAGGCAGAAGCAAGGGTCGAGATCAATGTTCTCGAGAGGCTGCGTGCGCTAGTGCGAAACGACGAGGCAGCGAAATTCACCAAAAAGTTTCCGAGCTTGAGCTTGAGCTCCACGACTAGCTCCATACAACCTCGTCACATACTACAGTACAACCCGAAATTGATACACAACTACAGCTCGCAATCACAAATCATGGCTTCAGGGAAACGCGCCGCGTCAGGCGACTTTGACAACTCGCAGATGGTATTGAAGAAGGCCAATGTGGGGGGTAATAGCAAGGCTGTAGCTGTGGTTAATGGCACTGCTGCGAATGGCGCGCTCATTCAGACGGTATGCTCTACTCCGAAGCTTGTGAAATCTGGTGCTAGATTTGATGCTCTAATGATGGCAACTAACAGACGTGGTATAGGTGCCGCGAACAACGGGTCTGCAGGCTCCTGTGATGGAATTGAGTGGTCATTCTGGGGAGGTCTTCTGTGCCAAGTTCGACCCGAATGGAAACTACATTGCGTCTGGATCTATGGACCGAACCATTAGTGAGTTTGGTCTACCCTCTGGTCAGACGGGCTCTTCATGCTGATCCGGGGTAGTGCTGTGGAGAACCTTTGGCAGCTGCGAGAATTACGGCACGTTGACAGGTCACAAGGGTGCGATTTTGGATTTGCATTGGTCGCGGGACTCGAGAGTGTTGTTCTCGGCCTCGGCAGATATGCACCTGGCCAGTTGGGATCTGGAGACTGGAACGAGGATACGGAGGCATGTTGGGCACGAGGAGATCATCAACACCATGGATATCAGTAAGAGAGGAGAGGAACTGCTCATCAGTGGATCGGATGACGGATGCATTGGAATTTGGGACCCTCGTACAAAGTCGGCGATTGACTTCATTGAAACCGAATTCCCTATCACGGCCGTGGCTTTGTCGGAAGCTGGCAACGAGCTCTATTCAGGAGGCATCGACAATGATATCAAGGTATGGGATATGAGAAGGAAGGCTGTGGTTTATTCGATGCTGGGCCATACCGATACCGTCTCTTCCCTCCGAATCTCACCGGACTCTCAATCTCTCTTGTCAAACTCGATGGACTCCACTGTACGGACGTGGGACATCAGGCCATTTGCGCCAACAGAACGGCACATACGAACCTTTGATGGAGCTCCTGCTGGTCTGGAAAAGAACCTTATCTCGGCTAGCTGGAACCATGACGGTAAACGAATCGCGGCGGGCGCCGGTGATGGAACAGTGGTCGTGTGGAACAGCGAGAATGGAAAGCTCTTGTACAAGCTTCCCGGACACAGAGGAACGGTGAATTGCGCCGAGCTTTCACCTTCTACGGATCCTATCAGTAAGCATTTCTTGACGCGAACCTCTTTTGTGCATACCTCTAACTCCCTCTAGTTCTCTCTGGTTCGTCTGATCGGAATTTGCTTTTAGGCGAGCTGAAGTAAAACGACATCTCCGGAAAGTAAATTTAGAGCGCGGAGTAACCGACGCCACTCCTGTGGTACCGGTAGGTATCATGGAACGCGAAGCTATTTCAGGGGTGTGCAAGAAGCGTCAATTTTAGGGGTCAGGAGATATCATCTGGTTTTGTACCGGCCTCATCCCGGGGTTTGATTGATGAATCTTGTTGCGCAGGTGGACAGAGACGAAACGGCAACATGCCTGCGAGAGCTCGTTTCCCTCGGGATTCAAACATGCACGCGGCGAGCATGCTGGTGACAGAACACTGACATCGATGACTGATCGTCGAGACTCATGATAAGCCCTGGGTTTAGAAAATGCAGGAACGGCAAAACTTCCGCACCCAAGGACGGGAAGGGGATTGTTGCCATGTACCTAATTAGTAGTGGAGGAAGTGAAGCACTTGAAGCACCACGGGTAAGTGAGGCGACATGAAGTAAAGTGAACCAAGCAATTGCCAATTGTTCGCCAAGCATCCCATCATGCGTGGCTATTTTTCAACCCAGACAAAATATCGAAGTGCCTTGGCTGATTCTTTCTGGCCAGCCGAGCCAGCCTGAGTCTCCAAAATACAGCATCTTTCGTCCGTTTTCGGAATTCCTCGAGGCCTTGGGTTTACTTGAATGGCAACGATTGGCGGGCGGGCGCCGGTAGGATTTTGAAACTTGTACTGTAGGGGCCCCTCTGCCCCTATCAAGCTGGGCAAACCTAAGCACCTACATTGGTATCACCTACAGTACTGTACAACTCCGGGGCTTCATCTTTACCCTGCTGCTGCTTGAACCATCTAGACAGGTTTGGAAAATGTCTCTCAAGCTTGTGAATCCTTCTTCGTTCTTGTTTATCCTTTTGGTCTCTGCATCTCTCTCTCCTCTCTCCCCTCTCTCTTTTATTAACTTCTTTCTCCCTTTTGTAACGACTAGACAAGTTCTTTCCTTGTTTCCTTGCCTGTCTCTTCTGGCTTGGGGTTCTGAGGCTGTAGGTGGATTACCTCCTCCTCCTCCTCCGCCGCCTTCGAGCCGTTACGCGTTTTAGGTCTTCCTCACATCCGTCTGCTCGTGCTTCTTGAGTGTTCCCTACCCGTTTGATCTGAACCGGCCGAGTGTGTTTGGCACACCCTTATACTTCGTCCCTCTCTTCACTCCATACTCCTGACCTCTTGGCCGACACTCCTTGGCAGGGTCACGAAGCTGCTGGCTTCTCGAAGTTGTTATACTTCTTCGACGCATGTTCCCGCGGAGACTGTCCAACCTCTGGCTCTCATCTCATTCGACCCCGATGCAGGATTACGTACCGACGTGCCGGTCGTGCTAACAAGGCCCACGTCACACGAGGCCATTTTTTGTGCGAGACGCGACGTCGGCCTTCTCAACAAGACGTATAATCGGGATTTTGGTGGTTATAGCCCGCCGATTGGGAGTTGGAGCCTTGGAGAGCCCTGGTGGATTCCTCGAGACATACCTGACATACAAGTGTCATGAGCAGACGGAAAGATCATCGGCCAGAGAGGCTGAATTTAACGGCAACGACACTGCCGCACGTGCACGTCGTCGACACCGGACGGAACGAGTCGCACCGACACCTTGAAGTGCCGTCGGCGCTCGGGACACCGAGGGAGAGGGTGAGCTCCAGTGGCCTACACACTCCGAGGATTGAGGCGCAGAACCTCCCTTCAGCAGGATTGCATCTTCCGTATATTTCGCAAGTCGCACAATCTCAGCCACCCACACCGTCATGGCCACGCCATCAACAAGCATTCAACGGGGGCTTGTCGCCTCTGTTGGACCGGAGAGTTTCTCGGCGATCTGAAGTCGTGGGCCCGGTCGGCGAAGGCCTGGCCGAAGCCACGAACCACGAACCCCGACCGAGGCAGAAAGCCAGTGAGCTGAAGCGCGGATGCGTGACCACGAACCGACATTTGCGGCCCCGGATCGTGACGAGCGTCTTGTATGGAACGGTAAACACCACGCCCTCCCGTCGACTGACCCCGAGCTGACATGCCGCAGTTGTCGTCTTCATCATGGCCATGTACCTCGTGACGCTCCTCAGCAATCGCCGCATCGACCAAGAATACCACATCATCTTTATTCTCTCCATCTTGATCACGGCCTTCTTGTTCCTCCATAGCCTGCTTGGCCTCTACATGACGCTCAAGCACCCGTCTCCCAACCCTCTCGATGTGGAATCTCACGCACGTCCGCCAGCAGGCGGGCCCAGCGGATATGCCGAGCCCGTGGTGCCCATCCCAGTCGCGCTTGCACGTGACGAAGAAGCAGTCGGCATCGAGAGCGATGCGACGAAGGTCCCGCCGCCGGCGTATGGCCTGTGGCGGGACAGTGTACGAGTCGATCCCAATCGAATCTTCTGGAAGAGAAACTCGGCGCGCCCCAGCGCTCTGTCGGGGGCGAGGACCGATGGAAGCGCCCCGCGGCCGCCGAGTTATGCCAGCGAGGATGGAGTGGGTTATGCCTTGGCCAACGGGCCCAGGTCCGCGCTGCCGTCCCCAATGCCGATTCATCCCTCCGAGCTGGGGCGATTAGAGCATCTCGGCCCGTAGGGGCGCGGGAGCATCTGTGTCTACGACCTGTGTGGACTGGGCGACGGCAGCATTTGTGCTGCACCGTGCCACCGTTCCGATCTCTCATCACCTCTGTGTGGCGTGGGGAGCGGCGGGGGATGAGATATATGTTTTAAATTAGTAATTTAGTGTGCTCTCCATACCGCCCTGGGTGTCCTCGGCCGGGCTCTATTCCGCGGAGAATCAATCAATCCATTTCGTCTTTTCATGAATTGGGGGCGTCGAGTGTTGCAGAATGCTGAAGCAGGCATGGGCTGCTTTAGCGAGCATGTGGAATGTTTTGTAAGTCACAGCTGTATGTACTGTACGTACATACGTACATACAGTACGTACAGTACGTACAGTATGTACAGTATGTACAGTACTGTATGTACTTATGTACAGTACTGCGCTGTAGGGTACATATTCAAATCTGATGACTATTGCCGAGCGCACTTGACCCCTTTTCTCGCTCTCGCGCGCTACTCCAACTTGCAGTCACGTTTTCCGATTGGCCAACCCCAGTGTCGGGTCAGCGCTCACGAGAGGCCTCGGTGCTCATTTGCTGCTTCCCGCTCTCGGCCTGTACTGTACATATGACAGTACTGTATGTACTGTGCTCTGTGTGTGTCCTGTGCAGTCCAGATGCTCTAGCTCCCAGCCCAGGCTCGGGCTTGCCAAGGCGCTTGCTCGCTTCGGGCCTAGGCATCTCCGCAGGAAAGGTTTTCTTCCCCCTGCTCGCTGCACGCCCTCTCCCTCGTCTTCCCCAAACTCCTCCACCCTACAAACCCTATCCGACAAATTTTGGTCCGCGACGCTGTACACGGAGGAGCAGGTTGAAGGAAGAAGTGCTGTGCTGTTGTGAAGGAAGCCGGAAACCTGCACGAACCCAGCCAGGAGCAAGGACTGCCAACGACCGGTGAGTGCGTTTTTGACCTTGGCTTCATTCCCAGACTCGGACGCCGCATCGCCGGCGCTCCCTGGTCGTCCTCCACCACACCCAGCGGCTGGCTGCCCTCTGCGCGGCGGCCTTCTATGCAGCGGTGCGACAACAACACAAGCAGACGACCGCGATCCATTCGGCGCAGCAACGCCGAGTCTCTCGAGGCAGGCCCCAAAAGTCGCACAAGATTCATGCATGCGTACTGCAGCTTCGCAGCTGCTGTCATGCAAGGCGAATCTTGGTAGAGAGAGGACTTTCCAGCTTGCATTGCCCATATCAACAGCAGCAGCGCGCTCCTTCCGTTCTGGCGACCCAGCATGCCAGCCACCACCACGGTCGAGGAATGGCTGCAGACCACTCGAGCAGATGGGCCGCCGCACTGATGCCGGAAAATCGGGAAGGACTGGGTCTCGGACGACGGCGCATTTGTAACGTGCTGTGCTGACGATGGAACCGAACAGATCCATATGCTTGTCGCCATGTCATCTCTCTCGCGCCGTGCCTGCTACAAGTGCGGCAACGTTGGCCACTACGCCGAAGTGTGCTCTTCTGCTGAGCGCCTTTGCTACAACTGTGAGTGGCGACTCCTTTGCGCGCAATGAATGTTGGAAGCCGAACTGACTGTTTTTTTCTTTAGGCAAGCAGCCAGGTATGGTTCACTTCCCTAGGCGCGACTTGAATCAATGGGAAAATTGGATCTAATGACTCATCAGGACATGAATCGAACGGATGCCCGCTTCCCAGAACCACCGAGGCAAAGCAATGCTACCACTGCCAAGGTCTGGGACATGTTCAAGCCGATTGCCCAACCCTCCGATTGAGTGGTGCCGGAACTAGCGGACGATGCTACAACTGTGGTCAACCCGGTCATTTGGCTGTATGTTCCCCCGCAGATATCCTATTGCTGGAGAAGTGTTCATGAATTTTAGCGCTCTTGCCCATCCCCGGCTGGTCCCGGCCCTATCCCAGGTGTTGGGCGTGGTTATGGTGCTCCTCGTGGTGGGTTCGTTGGTGGATTTACCCCCCGTGGTGCCTTTGTTGGTGGTCCCCGCCCTGCCACTTGCTACAAGTGCGGTGGCCCAAACCACTTTGCCCGAGATTGCCAGGCTCAAGCCATGAAGTGCTACGCCTGCGGCAAGCTCGGTCACATCTCCCGAGACTGTACTGCTCCTAACGGCGGTCCTCTCAACACTGCTGGCAAGACATGCTACCAATGTGGCGAGGCTGGTCACATGTAAGCTGCTCTCCCTCAATCTCGTGGGTATCGACTAAACATTTACAGCTCTCGTGATTGTCCACAGAAGGGTATCAATGGTGACTACGTTGGTGACGTCGATCCCGGTGTTGCCGTGGTGGTTGCTCCCATCCAGCCTATCGCATAGATCCTTCTTGGATCCCCACAGCTCGGTAGGCCGCGATGAACTATCGACCAGCAACGTGGAACCGGACATCGATCTTCCTTTCGGCGTCGAACATCATGCATGATCTTCCCCTCGCTCGTTCTGCACGTTTTTTTTTTTTTCAGCTCACGAACGCATAATCGAGATTCCAACCCCTCACGGACAGCATTCCCCTCGGCGCCTTGGTCTTCCTATGATCGGTCTCCATTCACGAACATCCAAAAGCTTTTCCTTTTCTGTTTTCACGAAATTCGATTTCTACCTTACGAACGACATATGACTAGTCACACTGGCAACCCGGTAGTTACCACCTCAACGACGACGTTGCGAACCTTAATTTCTGTGCATCGTAGGAGACAGGTTTGTGCTTCAATTCGAATAGCCAAACGCTGTCACAGCAGAAGGACATGGGAGAGGCACGGAAGGGCGAAAGCAAGGAGGTAGATGAGAGGAAGTGGGGCGAGCGATGATGGAATAATCAGGCAAACAAAGGATGGGTAGGAAGGGTGGAGTGCGAATGGTGGGTGTCGGATGTGTGCTGTGATGCACGCATGGAAATCCGGATGGAGAACGGTAATCGAAAATAGGACCCGTCGGTAGCAAGAGGGCAGAGCAGGCAGGAGGCTAGGTAGGTAGGTAGGTACCTAGCAAGGCAAGACATGCAGCGTGGAGAACACTAAGTCGTTTGCGGGTGTCGAGTCTACCGTAGCACATGGGAATGAAGACATAATTGAGAGTAAAGTTCTGGCCTTTTTTCGCCCCTACGAATTTGGTTTTGGTGTTGGAATCGGTAGTAGAGGCTGGGTCTGCTTTGCTCCTGGATCACGTGACAGCTGTTGCCGTTTTCGATGCCAAGGTTGAGGTGCTTAAGGTGCGCCTTCCGAACACGGATGCGGAGAACTGTCCGGCAAGGTAGGCAACAGATTATGTCAGCTGGGTTCTGCCTTGCCCACTTCTCTTGACCATCTCTTGACCATCTCTTCACCTGATTCTCATCTTCTCTCTCCCTTCGTAAATTCCAAGTCTCGCAACATCCCGGTGAATCTCACGCATCATAAAGTACTCCGGAGTGCCTGCCTGGTCAAATCTGAGAATAGCGCATCTGCCCAATGCAAGACTGGACCATCGCGGAGATTGTCATCATCTCGGCCTTCGCAGCTGTGGTGTTTGGACTCGTCGCTGCTGCTGCATCGGGGTGGTGCGGGCCTGAGTTGGACATCGAGGAGAGCGAGGCTGCGGAGAGGTACCGGAGGTGAGAGTTGGGGATTCGAGGAGGAGGAGAAGGAGGCTGCGAGAGCGACACGAGGATCCGACTTACTCACGTCAAGACAGCACATCACTGAATTAATTCCGGGCTCGTGCTTCCTGCTCTACTGACTCGTTTACGATCATCATGGCTGGCGGATCGGTCTATAATGGCGGCGGCGGCGATGATGAGGAGGTGCGTACTTCTTTGCCTCTCTTCCCTTGCCCGCGACGATGATCTGACTCCGAACAGACCTGCATCGTCGATGTTGACGAGCTCCAAGCTCATGGAATTGGTGCTGCCGATATCACCAAGCTCAAGAGCAACAACATTCATACCATCGCTGTGAGTTCTCTCATCTTCCTTGCCACAAGCGCAGCTTTTTGACTGGGCGGTGCAGACTTTGATCTCTACCACCACGCGAAGACTGCTCAAGATCAAGGGTTTCTCGGACACCAAGGTGGACAAGATCAAGGAGGCTGCTAAGAAATTATCGGTAAGTAATTCTGGACGACTGTTTCATTGAGTCTCGGGGATCTTACTAATGCTGCACAGCCCACGGCTGGATTCATGACTGCTGCTGAACTTGGCCAAATCCGCAGGCGCTGTATCAGAATCTCTACTGGTAGCAAGCAACTCGATGCTGCTTTGAATGGGTCAGTTGAGTTGCACCCTGTCTTGGGCAATCACTAACTTGTACACAGCGGGTTTCAGACCATGAGCATCAATGAAGTCTACGGCGAGTTCAGTTCGTCCCCCCAGAGTGTTTAAGGTGACTTTGTTGCTGATTTTTCGCAGGATGTGGCAAGACCCAGCTCGCACACACCATGTCGGTCATTGCACAGCTTCCGAAGGAGATGGGTGGTGCCGAAGGAAAGGTGGCATACATCGGTAGGGCGTTCCATCCCCGCGCATGCGTTTCCACAGTTACTGAACTCTATAGACACAGAGGGCACTTTTCGTCCGGAGAGAATCGCAGAGATTGCCGAACGCTTTGGTGGCAAGTTAGCACCTACCCAGATTAGTGTGACCTTTGCTTATCCGATACAAGTCGACCCTGAGCAAGCCTGTGAGAATATTGCATATGCTCGTGCTCAGAACTCCGAGGTAAATCCCACCCTTGATACACTGCTCGGATCGTTGACTTGATCCCAGATGCAAACCGAGCTTCTGGAAGGACTGGCAGCTAACTTCGCCACCAATGAATATCGTCTTCTCGTCATTGACAGTGTCATGTCTCTATACCGTACTGACTACTGCGGTCGTGGAGAGCTATCTGAGCGTCAGCAAGTCCTTGGACAATTTCTTAGACGTGCAACACAGATGGCAGAGGAGTTCAATCTTGTTGTTTTAATGGTCAACCCCTTGAAACCCCATAAGCTTCTGCGTACTGACCAATGTCTCTCAGACAAACCAAGTCATGTCGGATCCTGGTGCCAGTGCTCTCTTCGCAGGAGCTGATGGCCGAAAGCCTGCTGGAGGTCATATTCTTGCTCATGCTTCTACTACCAGACTTCTTCTTCGCAAAGGTCGTGGAGAGGAGCGTGTTGCCAAGATTGTAGACTCCCCTGGTCAGTTTCTCTAGCTTCAAAATTCCACAACATCCTTGGTCTGTTATCGAAGTCTGCTGACCATGTTTCCAGACTGTCCTGAACGGGAGGCTACATACATCATCACCACTGGGGGCATCGATGATCCTGCGAAAGTTTGAATGATGGTCTCAAATCAGATCTGTTACCTATTGCTTATCTGATTGTTTTACAAATCTGCTTGGGGGTGGAGAAAAGTCACGTTCATACACCTTGCATAGAGCTTCGGAGTTGCTGTTGGACATGGAAATACAGTACACAGTAGGTACCTATATGTACCCGGGGCACTAGCGCCATCAGATTAGATTAGATCTTCATCCACCAACCATTTGCTAAATTGGCGCTAAATTGGTGCGCCCTTCTTCACCGAAAATTATTTCACATATAACAACCATCCTTTCACAGCTCGACAAAACAACTGTGTCGTTCGCACAATCTAACATGTCGAAAATCGGGGAGTTCACAGTCCTCCCCCTGAGTATACCTCCCACGCCCGCATTCTCCAAACCAACCACCCACACTCTCTATCTCCGCCCTCACTCTCCCAAGATACCCACGGCAAACGACTCTCGCAGCCTCTTCCTCGTCAATGTTCCGATAGACAGTACCTCCGAACATCTGCGCGGCGTCTTTGTATCTCTCCTCGGCGCCGGCCGCTTCGAATCCGTTACCTTCGAGCACGAGAACCAAGGCCCAGGTACGAAGGCCGTCGTCAAGCCCACACCCAACAAAAACGTGAACAAGGGCAACAAGCGCAAACGCGCAGATGCCGTAGCGAACGAGGAGGAAGGATCTCAGCCGCTCCCTCTGATCTGGGACCGCGCGCTCCGGCGGAGCGGCAGCACGGCGGTGGTGCTACTCGTGGACGCGGCAAGCGTGGCGGGAGCCCTGAGAGCTGCGCGCAAAGCTGGGCAGGGATCGCGGGCTGTGGTCTGGGGAGCTGGTATTGGAGCTGCTGATAGTTCTTTGTTGCTGGGTAGCGCGCGGTATGCTGCGCATCAGCGGCTGCGATTCCCGGACGAGGCGGTCCTACAGGCGAACGTGGATGCGTACATGACCGCCTTCAACCGGGCCGAAGAGGCGCGGGCGAGGGAGACGAAGAGGAGTCGTGGCGTGGTGGACGAGGATGGCTTCGTGACTGTTGTGCGGGGGGCTGCGAGGGGCGGTGGAGGCGTGAGGGCCGAGGATGCGGAGCGGAAGAGGGGAGAGTTGGAGGAGAGAGAGGGGAAGAAGAGGGAGGAGCTTGCTGGCGGGTTGTTGGGTGGGTTTTATCGCTTCCAGGGAAGGGAGAAGAGGAAGAGTGAGCAAGGGGAGTTGGTGAGACGGTTTGAGGAGGATCGGAGGAGAGTTGAGGAGATGAGGAGGACGAAGAAGGGAGGGTTTAGGCCGGAGACATAGGGGTTTTGGGATTCGGGTGTTCGTGAGCGTGAGCGAGTGACCATACGAAAAGACGGAGTTAGGAGTGTGTTGTTCCTGTCTACAGGCTGGGGAAATGTCTGTCAAGAGGTACGTCTTCTCTCTCTCTCTTCTATTGGCAAGTTCCTTTCCTCCCGCATGCCCTCCCATTTCTGGAGAGGATCACTTGCCATGCAGTACCCAAGAAACCACATGATGACTCCGCGGGGCCATATGAGCTTCCTTCTTTTTCTTTTTCTGTCTTTCGAGAGAGGAAGAGGAGAGATTGGGGCAATGCCTACAAACACCGCAATAAAAAAATCTTCTCAAAATTGTCTGATATATAACACACTGTTACTGCTTCTCTTCCCTGCCCTAGTTTTTAGTTTTTGGGTTTTAAAAGGGGCGTGGGCTGATTTGCTTGTGTTGGATCTAGGCTGGGATGAGATAGGACAGGATGCCAGATTCTCGAAGTAGAACTTGGGGTCAGTTGGAGGGATGGGAAAGGGACGGAAGGGGCTTGATCGATGACTTCTCGAACCAGGCTGCTGGGTATTACTCGATTCATCTTCGCAGCACGAGGAAGGGAGGTAGAACTAAATTACCCCCATAGCGTGCGAAGTTGCGGACTCAAGATTCGCAAAGACAATAGACACACACGCGAAAAGAATCATAACTAGCATTTTAAAATAAAAGCAGTGGATCTGTTTTTTTGATCAACAAAATGCCAACACCACGCATCTCATAAGGGGGTGTCTCGGAATGCGATCAAACTAACGTGGATCCAGAGGAGCATATCGTGATGTCGTACCACGATGGAAATGTCGGGCAACCCTGATGTAGGTATCTCATTACGCTCCACCTACCCAGGTAGATCATTGGGCAAAAGAGGTGGAATACCAGGCTAAGAGAAGAGAGTACTCATTTGTTTAGGCCGAGCCTGTGCAAGCGAGGTGCTCCCAATTTGCTTCTGGGGTTATGCTCAAAGGCTTTACGGTTAGATGGGTATCAGAAGGCTGAAGATCGGCTGTTACTCTTTCCACGAGGTGGTCCTGTTGATGCTAGTATCGCTCCACCTCCACCGATGGCTTTGAATACCCGGTCTTGATATTGATGACCCATGCCTTGGATCCAAATATTTCTGAAACTACGCTGGAAGACTTCTACTTAAGAATGACGAAGATCATCTTAGAATTATCGCAGCTCAAATTCACACGAGCCTCCCGGGAATGTTCGCGAGCGAGGGACGATGCAAGGCCAAGTTGGGTGAATTCCCGCTATAAGCTTCATGAATATTATATCGATCTGCTATTCGATTCAGTATGGCCAGCATGGTATTCCAAACTCAAATGATCCGATCATGCCAAATTTAAAGGTAGATTAGCGTGACAATCACATGACTTTCGCGTCATCGGATTTCCCACGCGTAGCTGTTCAGCCCCTCAGTCGTGAAATTCTTTTTGCTTGATTCTGCACCACAACCACCACTACTTCACGATGAGGTTACGAGTCACTGTTCGTCGCCATGGCCTTCCCGATACTCCCATTGTTTGGTCAATCGACACAAGCACCTCTCCCACGGTCTACCAACTCCTCGAGCAAATTAATAGCATAGTGCCTGTTGAGACAGACGGGCAGTGGGGTTTGGAAGATTACGCCGTCGAATTGAAGGGAAGCAATGGTGCTAATTACGAATGTCTGCACTTTCAACCTGTCGTGAGCGTAATGAAGGAGGAAGACGAAGTCATGTACGTTCATCTCGAATAGTGAGGCGTCAAATGGAACTGACATCGCGCTCTTGATTAGTATCCGCCCACTCCTCACCCAAGACCTCAAGGTTCGCAGAATATCCGGCAGACACCAGATCTCAGATGATGGCAAGCGTCTCTACGACGGTCTTGCATTGGGCAGACCACTCCTCAGATCGCCTGCTGGTCGGCCTGCTATCAACATACCTCCACGGAAGAAGCGAAGGCTCATAGATGACGAGGATGAGGATGATGACGAGGGCTTGCCTGCGCTCAAGGATTCAGAGGAGCCTGGCAAGAAAAAGAGCCAGCTACTTCTGACGCAGGCGGATCTCGACGATGAGGACTCCGAGGACGACGAAGATTTTGCCCCGGGAGAAGCCAGCGATGCGACAGAGAACGAAGACAGTGATTCGTCTGAGGAAACAGGTCAGCAGCTTGTATTGCATGCTGATCTGGGAGACGACGACTCAGACGATGACGAGGACTTCGCGCCCGAAGGTGACGATTCGGAAGAGGAAGATGACGACGACGGAAGCAAGCAGTTGGTTGTTCATGCCGACTTCGATAACGTCGATTCTCTGTCCGACGAAGAAGAGGAGGAAGGTGACGAAATGGAAACAGGCAAACACGGAGCCGACGAAATTGATGCCAATGCAAAAGTCCGGCCTACTTCGGGATCTTCTGCGGAACAAGACGCCGCCGGTAAAGAGCCTGCGCTTTCCAGCATTGAGGACCCGCGAACTCGAGCGAAGATCCGTAAATTGCATTCGGCCTTTCCTGACTCTCATCTCGCGGTTTGTAAATACATTCTACATGGGGTTCAGGGAGATGTTGGCGAGGCCTACGAAGTACTTGCTCGAGGTTTTCGTCCCAAAACGTCTAAAAGGGAGATCACTAAAACCTCTGACTGTCAAAATGGGCTGTCAGTCGGGAAAATCCGTGCAAGGAAACAGTCGAAATCAAAAACCAAGTCGGATTCTCCCGTAGCAGTGGCTCCGAAGGACCCGGACAGCATGCAGGCCGTTGACGACCAAAGCATGAATTCGGTCGTGGAGCAGTATGATCAGCAGGGTTTCCCACCAGGATCCATCAGCTCGGGAATAGCTCTCGGGTTCATGGCTGAAGCTGCGAGAAGTTCGCCGGGTTCTCAACTGGCATCGACTGAGGCAGTTCCTATCGCAAAGAGTAAACGCATCAAGTTCGCCGAGAATGATGATTTGGCTAACGGCCACGCCTCCACTGATAAAGAATCTCAAGAGATCGATTCAAGTGAGGACGACAGCGATAGCGACGATTCCAGCGAGAGTTCAGCTTCAAGTAGTGATGTCAGCACAAACTCGTCATCTTCCGATGATGATGAGGAAATGGCTGATGCGGTGGACGACTCAACATCTTCTGACAGCAGTAGTGATAGTAGTAGCGACTCTTCTAGTGAGGAAGAAGCTCCAGAAGTACAATCTATCAAGATGACTACCACTCCCCGATCGACAGGGGCGCCAGGCAAAGGCAAGCCCAGCACGCGCAGCCGAAATGCGCGTAGGAGGGCTGCGAACATTCTGGAAAGATATAAGAGCAAGGGCATCCTACCAGCTGGTACGACTTTGGCAGAGCTCTCTAAGCTGAAGCAGGTGAACGGAAATACCTCGCCGGAAGAAGCTCTTGCTGCGCTAGAGGAATTGAGATCTCAGACGGGATCTACTGGATCAGGCGAGAAATTGAAGAAGACTTCATCCTCGGTGTCAGGCGTTGCTACTCGTAGCGCAGCCCAGGAAGAATTTGAGCGTCGTAGACAAGAACTCATCGCCTCTCTGGCTAATGGCGGTGTCGATGTCGATGTCGACCTGCAATCTGCGGAGAAAGCCCGAAAGCCCTTCACTCCTGTACAGACACACAAACATGCTAAGACCAATGCCCCGCTGCCTGCAACGACTGGACCTGTCGAGGTCAAGCAAGCACACGATCCTGACCCTGGCGAAGCTGAGGATAGCAATCCGTCTCTGTTATCGAAGGTTTTGTCAAATTTGACCTCAAGCTTCATCGGCCCCAATACCGCAGAGGCAGAACAGCAGAGACCTTCAACATCTCTTGGAACTCAAAGGGATACTGACACTTCTATCCAACCTCCCAAACCTCAAGCAAACTCAGCTCACTCGGCCCCGCGACGCACAAAACTCGATTTAGGTGCTGGACGAAGAATGCTGTTTGGTGCGTTGGGCTTGAAGGCCCCGAAGACGAAACAAGACGAAGAGAAGCTCAAGAAAGATCTCATGAAGGATGTCAAGCCTCTGGTAACACCCAAATCTGTTGAAGAACCGGAGTCCAGCGTTGATGAAGAGCTGGACGAGGATCCGGAAGCCTGGAGAGAAAAAATCATCTACCGAGCCGTGGAGTGTGTTCTAGATCACGTTGAGCTGAGCGAACCGCCATTTCCTTTCGTTCAACGATGGGATCCCCAACAGCGTTGGACGAAGAATGGCAAGAGGAAGAACGACCAGCAGCATGAATCTCTGTACCACAACGAAGGCTCTCGGTCGTCAAAGAAGCAGAAGAAGAATCGTAAGGGGAAACACGATCATGCAGAGGAGCAAGAGTACCTCGAGGCGTCGTACGAGCATAGCTATCAAGAGGATAGTATCATGGACTTGCAGTTCGATAAATCGACACAGCCACAAAATCATAACCGAAAAGATGACGAAGAAATCAACATACAATTGTTGAACGATGCGCAACCGGCAAAGGAGAATTTCCAAGCTCTTGTCGATTTGCCTCCGCTTCCCGAGGACCCATCAACCCTGCCCGATCTTCTTGACGGGTTGGCCAGTGTTGGCATGATCATTGCGTTCAAGAAGTTGGAATTTTCTGCTGCTACCCAGTGGCAACCCCTCCTATCAGCCTACTTGACTGCGACTGTGGCCGAAGTTTCAGACAACGGCGAGCTTACACTCACGCTTGCACATAGAGATCGTAAACATACTGAGAAACAATATGACGAGAGAACTGGCGAGAGGGTGTTCGAAAAATTTGAAATGCCTATCGATGAAGACGACGAAATGGATGAAGATGATGGCAGCGTTCTGTACCTCTCTTTTGCGGAGCTACAAGAGCCTAAGATTGTCCAGAATCTGTCAAACAACCCAGTCGATACTCTCCCGACCGGAACAGCGCAGCAAAATATTGACCTCGGCACTGATGTACTGACCACCTTGAACCATGAAGAACAAGCCCAAGGAGCGCGGTCATCTCATGTGGAAATTCGTGAGGAGAGAGAGGAAGAGCTGTTAGCATTACAAGATTCTCACCAATCTTCTCTTGAAAATCTTGTCGAGGCACAAGAATCTCGTTTTACAGAAACATCCATAAGTTCGCAAGTTCTGGATTCCTGCCAGCACGACAGCCAGCCACGTTCTACAGAGCTCAACGTTTCACAAACTTCAATCGGGTCCAATCAGGCATCTCAAATTCAAGAGACGCACTTCGAGGACTCCGTAGTCGACGAAATGGAAACCGAAGAAAAATTTGTTGACGCCCCAGTGGCTCAAGAGACAGGCCGTGGCATCACCGAGCCTTTCACACCTCATATGCGCGACGGTGGTGCTGTTGACATTATAGACCTTAGTGAGCCAACTGATGACGCGAGACGAACCATAGGTCGCATGATGAAAGACGCCGGATTTCGCTCGAGCATTCCATCGTCTATTTTGAGAGACATTCGCCCTGATGGAATGCAATCTCCTAGTGAGACCTCTTCGTTCGAGAAGCTGAGGGAAGAAATGAATAATGTCAATACGGACAAGGAGAACGAGATGGGAAGTGAAAGTCAGAGCTACTCCCCGAAGTTCAATGGGTTCGGGTCTTCGCCTGTCCGAGGGCCAAGAGAGTCCTCTCGAACTCCGACTAAGCCCCGGCAAGGAGCGCGGGCAATCTCTCCAAATAAACCCCCTTCGTCAAGTTGGGAGACGGTAGAACATGATTATCGAAGCTCGCCACCGCCTCTCAAAGAGCATCCGCTGCTATTACGCGAGCCAGTAGAGCAATCCAGCTGGGTAAAAATTGATCAGGATCAAGCCGGAACCCAAGCTCAGCACTCCAGTCCTCTGCCTTGCGAGCCTGTCGGTCGTTCAACTCCTCCGGCAACTGCTTTATCTGAACCTCGTCCTGCGGAACAGGCAATAGTCTCCCCTCCGCCGCCCGAGTCGGCCAAACGTGAGTCAAAAAGAGTCGCGACTACGTTGTACCGGAACTGACGAATAGCAAAGTGCCAGATGGGAAAGGTCAAGCTTACTGGAAACAGCTCCAAGCAAGGAGGCGGAGAAGAAGCAATGATTCCGATGCTACTAGTACCAAGTCTAGCTCGAAGCGCTCGCCCTCTCGATCGCCCGATCTAGATGGTGTAGAGAACCAGGAGGCTGAATCGAGCTTGAAATACCCTAAGCTTTCAATAACCTCTTCATTTAATAGTCAAGTCACAGATGCTGGTAGACAACCGGACTTCGGCTTCAACGAAAACTTGGCACTGAACGGGGGCTCACTCGTAATTCCAGAAAAAGATACCAGTACCAATCACGATACAAGCCCTCAGCCGCGTCATGAGTCGGGATGGGATTCCCCAAATATCGAGGCTGGTCCCAAGTTTGCCAAGAAACCTGATTCCGAAGTCACATTACCACCAAGACGGTCTCTTTTCGCGAATCCCGTTCGCCCACCTCCACTCTCTGATTCTTCTTCTGACGAAGATCTTCCCTCTCTGCACCAACTGTCACAGGTACGTGAAGTACTGTCTCGATGCTCTGATGCCGGAGCCTAAGGGGTTTCTCGATGCGTATTTCAACAACTGTAATACCTTGCTGAGAGGTTAATAGCGTGCTATGACGATAAAGCGCGAAAGCACAGCTTCTGTCGCTTCCAAAAAGCCTGCCAAGGCTGATGCAGAGTACCAAGAAACGATGAATGCAAAAGAAGACGACAGTGGTGATGGCCAAACAACGCCTAGAGCTTCTCAGCACAGCCGGTTTCTAGCGTCGACACAGTCATCGAGAAGTCGAGCGTCAAAAAGTCGCGATTCTGAAAAGTCAGCAACCCAGAGTTCCAAGAGCAAGGCTTTTGGTCATCCAGCTTCTCAATCGAGAACTGCCGCTCCCCGGACGTCTCAATCCCGTCAACTTTCTCAGAGGACGGATTCGATACCTCTTGGATCTCAGATCATAGTTCTATCATCGAGCGATGCTGAGCTAGAAGTGGAAGCAGCACCCGAAGATTCGAATGCTCATCTCAAGGAGTTCCGCCACGCGTACAATCTCGATAGCGATGAAGATAACCTCCCAGGCTCTTCAGGGGGCTGGGTAGCGAAGAAAAATGATCTCATCGAGCCAAGAGCGGTGGGAGGTGGGAACCAGGGGTTACGAGATTCTTCACAGAACGCCAAAAGCGGAAAGAATAGTCGTTAGAATCTGGGGAGCGGTGGGTAGGCATAGATACGAAAGAGAGATGCTTGTTATTTGCGCAAATGCGTTACCTCTGTACGTTTTCGCGGAGATATCACTGCTGTAACTAATAAAAGCATACTTAATTGAGTATTGGATCTACATGGAGAATGTGCAACTAGGTCCAGCTGTTAATCAGCTGTATTAGACTCCCGATGCTATTGATACCTTCAGGCTTTTCAACTCGGTTCAGAGTCATCTACATAACCCAACGTCGACTCGAAACACAAAAGCGGTATAGTTTCAAGCTCGCTTTGAACTTACTCAAGCTGCCTGCATGTACAGTGCGTCGTGCTGTGATGATATCAGAATCGCATTTGGCAGTGAATGATGCAACAGTAGAGAATGAAGCGAGTGATCTATACAGTCATTCCTCGAAGACATCGACTATAGAGTAGACGCCATAGCCAAGATTGGAATCCCAATGCTCTCGTCTCCGAACGCCTCCAACACCTTCCCATATATCAGGGCAGGGGTGATGATTCCCAATAGCCGGAGCCGTAGTGTATCCCCTCTATAATAAACAGAGAACGTGCAAGACCCTTTCTTTGCTACCCGAACCTCACACTCACAGAGCTGCACCAACAGCAACCACCAGCGCCCCAACTGCCATCGCCTTCAGTTCTCCCCTGATCTCACCCCTTCCTCTCGCCGCCGCAATCTCGTCACCCCCAGGAAGCACAGGTTCATGCCTGCTCAATCGTCAGTCCAAACCCCGCAAATCTCACCATGTTTAACCGAGCCCTCCTCCAAAAAAGCCGGGGGAAAGAGAAAAGGCCGAACTCACCACCCGCAAAACACCCTGTTATGTCCATACGTCGCGCAGCTCCAGTAGGTCGTCATGTGCCACTTCTGCCTCAGACTCAGCTGCAGCTCGTCCCCCGGCTTGAAGTCCGGCTTCGGGGTGACTCTCGCGGCAGCCTCCTCGCTTGGTGTCCTTGTCGGCGCGCTACTCATCGACGTCGAAGCTGAAGATGGCGGGGCTGAGGTTTGCTTGGGTGTTGACGATGAGGTTGGTATAGATAGTGGGGTGGTAGGTGCAGCTCGAGGCGCTGGCAGCATCGCTTCGGCAAGAGCCTGAAGAGCGAGCATCATAGCTGCGAGAATCACGGCGGGCTTCATTTTCCTGGCGCCGGTGCGGGTAGAAAGAAGTAGCTCTGGAGGGCGGAGAGGACTGAGATATGATGTGAAAGAGGATTTGATGTCGGACCTGAAGTCTACGAGGTCCTGACACTCTTTGAAGGCGAGGTATGGCTTCTCGGGACTCACTCCAGCTAGACTGAGATTGCTGCTCACTCAGATAGAGGACGTTGTTGGTATCTGATCTGTTGGTTTGCCCGAAGACTCCAGGACTGATCAGGAAGTAATCGAAATGGGATTGGGTGTAGGTGAGTATGGAAGGAAGGCTTCAGATACTGACTGCACAGTACGTGCAGGGTCAAAATTGGTGGAACTCGAAGGCCGAGGATCCTGGATAGGTGATGGATGATTGAAGCGATCTGATTGTTTTTCTTCTTGCTAGCAGCGCGAAAG
This sequence comes from Blumeriella jaapii, assembly GCA_009599575.1. Classification (NCBI taxonomy): domain Eukaryota; kingdom Fungi; phylum Ascomycota; class Leotiomycetes; order Helotiales; family Drepanopezizaceae; genus Blumeriella; species Blumeriella jaapii. The sequence continues at coordinate 498,868 of VWND01000064.1, forward strand.
GAACAGATATAGAGAACATAGAAACAGAGAACTGTGGACATACCTGGCGTGAGACTGTTATTCATGACGAGACCGTCGAAAACAGTCACAGAACAAAGCAAGAAATTGCAGGACTAGGTAACCAGCACGCATGTGAATCACAGTCGTACCTATTCATGCCCCAAGTCAGTGAGTAAAAGACAAGGAACGCATCATTTACGAAACGAGAAGGCAAGCAAGTTGAAGGAGATGAGGCAGTGTTGACTCGAAAGTATCCGATGATGCTCGAGGCTGCCGGCGCACAGTTGAAGAGGGTACGGGTTGGCCAATTAAGCGACCTGCAGACGCGACGTCTGAAACAATCACAGCACCTGCTCTACACAGTGAACACTTGAGAGCCTGCGTTTCGGATTTCTCTTTGAGATTGTTGAGACTGTAAGTTTCGTTGTAAAAGGAGGAGAGAGAAAATGCGCGGTTGGTTTGCCGTCAACTGATTCAGCTTAGCTGAAAGTTAAGATATATGCTGCCAGTCGGGGATGTTTTGCTTCACAGTGGAAAGATTTGTTGCACGTCAAACCAGGTGTTTCAGGCCTATGTTTTTGTTATCCTACATATCTGGATCGGTGCCTGATCAGAGTAAAAGGGCCCCTTCTGCTGCTCACTCTTCAGCCTCTCATACTCAATCTCTTGAAACCCGAATCCGTTCTTCCTACATGCATCCGGGAACTTTGCAAACGTCTCCTGGCTTCTGATTGTCGCTGCTATCATGATCTTAGCATCGGGATACAATTTGAACAAGTCCCCGAAGGTTGAGATCAAGGGCGAGATGTTTCTTGGGTCATATGTAAGATCTGCTCCGAGAATAAGATCAATGGGACGTCCGAAGTTCCACTGGAGATACTCGCCGCCTGTAAGAGCGTGACCCCATTTCAACTCTTTGCCTTCGAGGTGCGAGGAGTCCTGTAGGCCGTTGAGATAGAAGTTCGTTGAGAAGCTCGTCACGACATCGTCATCTCCGTCTGTGGCAAGGACGTAAGCAGGCTTGAGATACTTTGCGCAAAGGATAGAGAGGTAGCCTGTTCCTGAGCCAAGTTCGAGGATGGATTTGCCGTGAATGAGACTCGGGTTGCTACAGAGGTAGTTCCCCAGGTGCAGACCAGCTTCCCAGGTTCTGAGACCCGTGGTCCCGGCTGCTGCGAGCATATTCCTAGCCTCGTGAAGAGTGATGCATGGAGGAATGTCTGCTTGATAAGATAGAAGAGCGAGGGTGTAAGTGACATATGCCTTCTGTTGAGCTGCTTCTGTCTCGCTTGGAAATGACATGGATAGCAGAGGCGCAAGGCAATTCATCAGATCATCAGATATGCCCTGGCCACAAAAAGGTGAGAAACAAATCGTGAGGATTAGATCGAATTTGCTTACTTCTTCGTCCCAGTCCTGAATGCTCATCTCAATCCTCTTGACTAGCTCCTTCAAGATTCGGAGCTGATACCGTGGAGGAGGAGCATACTTGTCCTCTTCCGAGAAACATCTCACGTAGATAGAGTGCTGGAACGTGTCATTTCTGAGGTATTCTTCAGCTGGGTAGTGAACGTCGTGGGTAACCTGCAGATATTGGCGACAGAATCGATCGAGCTGTTGCCCTGCGCTGGCTGGTAATTGAATTTCCATCCCCATTCTGAAACCACGAGCAATTCATTGTTAGAAAGACAATTCAGTCTTCACATAGCGAGGAGTGCATGGCTTGGGTAGGAAAACGAAGCTGTCGTCCCTACGAATTTTCGAGACGCCTCGAGGGTCACGTTATGTTCGCCTCAGGCACCAAGCCCTAAAATTCGAAAATTCTCACTGTGGGCTCGGTTCCGGCGCTAGCTTTGATAACGGACGGGACTCCTCAGCAAATCTTTCCAGCCCACGACGACGACCTCCCTCGACAACCGCACGCCGACATCTGTCTCACCACCAGACAGACGTATCTGAATACCCGCAAAGATGGCGGACCGTGAGCAAGCAGTCACCCTGCGTACGCGCAAATTCATCCGAAACCCCCTCCTCGGCCGCAAGCAGATGGTCGTGTAAGTTGCCCCCCACAATTCGACCTCTCGCGCGTCCGCAGCATCAACAATATCATCAGAAGTACTGTCGCACAACCTCGCAATTGATGTGGATTCCGAAGGAGGATTTGGATGGAACACTTGCTCTTGAAGAATGGATTCTGACAACCGGGCGACACAGTGACATCCTCCACCCAAACCGCGCCAACATCTCCAAGGATGAGCTCCGTGGCAAGCTTGCCGAGATGTACAAGGCCAATAAGGACCAGGTCAACGTCTTTGGTCTTCAGACTCAATTCGGTGGTGGCAAGACAACCGGTTTCGCACTCGTCTACGACTCCCCCGAGGCCCTAAAGAAATTTGAGCCCCATTACAGATTGGTCCGTGTTGGATTTGCATCGAAGATCGAGAAGCCCAGCAGACAACAGCGTATGTCCTTACTCTTGCGCATTCCCCGGAATTCCGACTGCAGGGTGCATGCTACACATGGTGGATGGGATACTGACTGGGCCGCGAACAGGCAAGCAACGCAAGAACAGACAAAAGACTCTCCGGGGTACGGCGAAGGTCAAGGGTGCCAGCAAGAAGAAGGACAAATAGACGAATCGTTCTTGTGCTGGGTGAACTGGAGATGTGGGCAAATTGGTGTTGCGGAAATGGGCCGCCTGCTGTTCTTCGCACTGGCTCTTCATTTCCAGCACATGCATGGATTCCGACGGCATTGGGGATATGGGTGTTAATTCTCGATGAAACCTGAGGACTATACATTACAAATCAAGGCGTTTGCTTCTCATGAACGAAGGTCATTTGTGAATTCGCCATGGCTACGGCACATTCAGGGGTGAATATCTCGCAGTTGGTTGGGCCCCGTGCCAGGAGTCAATTGGAGCTGGGGCTGGATGCAGCGAGCTATGGAGGTCTCCGACTACAATGGACGATTTTCCTAGTGACCTATGGTTCTGGAATTGGTACAGCGGCATGTTGAGGCCCAGGAAGCACTTTAACGACCTCTAGGCAGAGGGAAAGCGTATCGAAAATGTTACGAATTGGAAAGTTCCAATTCAAAACCGACTTTTGTTTTCGTCGAGACTTGAATTTGTCTCTTCCAAACTTCTCGGCCAGCACCTCTGAAATCATTTTTATCTAGATTTACAGAATTCTTCCACTAGCGGGAAACCAATAACTCGGAATTGAGACCGACTGTTAATTCCACCCGGTCAAACATCACTGTGCTTTCTGAAACCTTAATTATGGTGTAAAGCTGCGGTCGAGACACATCTTGAAAGACTTGGAACATTGGTTCACAGAAAGCAGGCTCCTGAATGTCCACTGTGTTGCTACTCTTGGGGGAGGCACGATGATGTCTTGTTGCTTGCCACCAGTAACTACCTCTCTATCAAGATGGTTCTCGATTTGAGAGTTGCTGGTCAGTGGCGTTCTGTCTCGGGCTTTCCATTTATACAGTCACTCGGTATTGCTTCATTTGTTCGATTGTACAAGATCTTTTTTAAGCTTGTGGTTTGATATTTTCTACGTTCCTAGCATTGCTTTACTTTTAACCGCCAGCCGCAAAGCTATAGCTCCGCAAATCATAATGTGTTTGAGTGTGGTGCTTATTCTGTAAACGAAAATAAATGTATAAATTCGGAATCATAATATGCGAAGTGTCGCATCCCCCCTTATAGACTTGACGGCATGGTGAGCACGGAGCGGTAAACCATCATTCCTGTCCGTATCGTTTCCGGCTATGGTAACTGCAGATCTTTGTTGTCTACGTTACGGTACATGCTATTTGCCTTCGATTCGAACAACGAGCTGTGAGATGCACACAAAGAATCTACAGATGGCCTTTTACTACCTCACGCTCACAGCCCAAGAAATCTTACTCTGCCATGTATCCTTCTCTATATCACGGGAACGATTAGTGAAGCCTATTTCCAGAATTCGCTCTCAAACCCTCATCACACAACAAACACCACCTACGCTGCTACAAAAACCTCAGCCCGAGCCTCCATCCACGCCCCCTCCACCAAATGCTACTCGGCGTCCTTTTTCTAACCATCGGCCTCCTCTTCCTCTTCCCGATCATAATCTTCTTGTTCGTATCAGGCCTACCATATGTCCCTTTCCTCGTTTTCGGTCTACTCCTCTTTTGTATCGGCCTCACGCTCATCCTCTTGTTCTCGAAACTGTTCTGGACCCTCGTCTGGATATTATGCGCGCTGTTTAAGTTCTTGAGATGGTCGATTACTTCCGACAACGAGGACTGTGGATAGGGTGCGGCCGAGAGCAGGGGTCGGGAGGGGGAGAAAGAGGGTTGTTGGCAATCGTCAAGATGGATGGTCGGAAGACCGGGATGACGAGAACGACGATGTTCAAAGACAAAGAAGAGAGCGAGGATAACATGCTTTATGCGGGAGAAGAATGGCATTAATGGAGTCTGGTGGCGACGCTAGAGGAGGGCTGGACTTGGTGTCGAGTTTGGCTCACAGAAGATGCCTAGACGTCAGGTACAGCTGCTTCTTGCAGATCTTAGAATGGACACACGAGTATTTGTAAACATAGATACTGGACTCTTGCATCCCTGTTCGCGAGAAAGCTTGTGCTCTGATGCACATCAACATTCCTGCAAGTTCCACAATTTGTGACGTCCGTTTCAACATCTCTCTGGACTCATCTCCTCTGGGCTCGTCATCCATACTATACCGCGAGTCCTCCTATAAACGAAATCCAAATGTGGAATAAGTCTGATGCTTTCAATAGGCTATTTACAGATATGTGTCAATCCCCTTGATGCGCCTCGTGCCAAAAATCTCAGACTAGACATATGTACCTTTGACAGGATCTACCAAATGCTTACTGTAAACGTTGATGACATGGCCCCATTGTCTCGATAACCATCTCAGAACACCTTAATGCCCTATCATGCCCTATTAGACACTCCCAGCTCAGCTCAGACACATGAACAGAGACGCGGCCCAAGTTCAAGACTCTGTTTGTGCTGTGGTAGCCTGTTGGTGATGCCGCACTGCCGTCCTCCACGCCGACATCATAGGCTATCTTGAGAGACTCAGTCTAAGCATCACACTTCGCTCCTTCCATCAGACAATCAGAATGTATCATCATAGTCTACGAGTCAACCGTAGGTGACGGATTGATAATCAGTGTTGCGAGAAACATTCCATCGGGGACTTTCCTCCATTCACGGTAATGAGACATATCCATCACTTCAGTTTGTAGACTGACAAAGTCCTTGTATCGTAGGGAATTCGATGATGGAATCCCACCCAGCGATCTCTTGTCGATATGAAATCGCGTCGGGAGAGAAAAAGCGAGGTGAAGTGCTGGTGCTGTGGACATCGTGGACCCGAGTTCTAGCCATGCGATTCAACTTTACGGAGGAGTAGACCGGCGGGTTTGTGGTAGCCTTACCTGCGCACTGAGGCATTTATTTTTTCCCCTACAACATATACCCGAGTTGCAAAGCCCACGTATCAATAAACAACAGCACAGTAGCTTACCGGTGAAAATCCGCGTTGGCTGTGTGAGGTAATGGTTGGTCCCGGACCGCAATCTCGGATCAAAACCACGGGTTCTCTGAATTGATATGATCCATCTGAAAGGACACTGATCATATACCCCCGCTTGGAAATTTTTTTTTTGCTCTTTTATCTTTTTTGTATTTTTTTTTTTTGGCTCTTTCATCTTTCGTATGGTTTTTTCCCTCTCCTTTCTATCTTTTTGGTCTCCTCGGTTTTTCCCATACTTGCTTCCCATCGACGCAATACGAATTCGAGCTCCGCGGTGTCACTTAGTTGGAATGGTAATTCGCTTTTTCCCCTTGTTGGCAAGTGTTTTTTTAGATGTTCTTGTATGTTTTGGCTTTGTTGACTGCCGTCTCTGTCTCCACTTTTTAGGCGAGAATGTTTACGCGTCGAGATGTATGTATGTAAACACGAGAGAAAGATATCTCCACAAATCCGGATATGATCGCAATGAATTTTGCTATGCAATTTAGAATTAGAAATCAGGAAGCTTTGCGCGAAGCCAATTCATGATGAAAAGCAGAAAAAGTGATCACAACCAGCCGTCTAGTGAATGACCATCATCACCACCACCACACGCGATGAGAGCTGCAGCTGCCTCGCCTTGACGCTCTTCAACATCAGCTGGCAGCTCCTGGCGATGATACACAATCCATCAGAGCCCTCCAATGCATGACATAATGCGCTGTTGCTTCATCATCAGATCGTCGCAATAAACAACGCGTCGCTCCCGCGGCAAAGCTCGCCCATCTCTTGACGACTTTCCATCGAACCACTTGGAATCCATCCCCTCCCTACCCATAGACAGTCCGTCCCCTGCTCATCGACCCAGTCGTCGCCATCGAACCGGATGGGATGCCGAGCACCACCCCTTTCCGCCGGAAGATTCCGGTCGGACCGCCATGAACGGCACGCAACGCTTCGGCAACGACACCTGGAAGAGTCCGGACAGCGGCGTTAGCGACCTCGCGCTTTCCCACGCCGCATGACACTCACTCGGGGGTGCACAACAACAGCCGCCCGTACGGACGTTTCCGCCGCGGCCGTCACACAGCTGTGTCCCACGGCATGGTCACATGCTCGATACTTGATCTAGTGGCATCCTCTCTTGCACTCACTGCCGGCATCCGAACATCTCATGTCCACTGCTATCAACACCCATCTATCACTGACCTGCGATGCCATCCCCAATCTTCAAATGGACGTACCAGGGTCCTTGAGCTCAGAACCAGGTACGTACGTCAAGGATCAGCAAAACCGGCAAGTGTTTTCCGAGTCTATTTCACCGTCCTCGAACCACGCGCGGCTTGCACTCCTCTCCCCGGCAAATGCCCTGCCTGCTTTGCGTCAAACCGAGGGCGTCCGATTCTGTGAATCCGTTCGTTGCACGCCCTGTGCGTGCATCGAGGCGACGACTGCTTTTTCGAGTCTTTCGGCGACGTGCGCCGGAACGGTTTCGCATACAGCAATGACTTCGATACTCATTGGTCTTGTTTGAGATTGCTGGTTTGGGAATCCGGGGATCATACCCTTCCTCCTCCTCCTCCTCCGCGAGCTCTCTATCACGAGCCGCATCGTTCGTGCGTAAATAGATGCTTACATGTCCGCATCTTGAAACTCCGCACAAGGAGTCCCAGTGGCCAGCCAATGTGCTACAGCAGGTCGGTGACTTGCTTCTTCACCGGAGAAAGGCCAATAATGGTCCCGGAAAACAGGCCGCTCGAGCGTTTGGTACGACTCTGGGGGCTCTGTTTTGGTGTTGCGAGACTGGGGAGATTGCCGAACTGCTTTGTTCCTTGCCTGCCTGACACTCAACACCATTCTCGGGAACCGTTTCGACTGGCTCGTGCGAGGACGGAGGGTCCGAGGCTGTTGATATGCTGTCTCACCATGTCCCCTTCCTTCCCCTGGCAACTCTCAGCGATGCACCTACTTCCTTTGGAACCCAGGCTCGGCTGACTTGCTACGCTTCTGTGAAGTTGTGGAAGTTGCTTGACTACAAATAAACAGAGGGCGATTCCGTAGAGATCGCCTTGAATCATTTCCCAGAATCACTTCCCAGACTCACTTCCCAGACTCACTTCCCAGACTCACTTCCCAGACTCACTTCCCAGACTCACTTCCCAGACTCACTTCCCAGACTCACTTCCCAGAATCACCTCTCCACCGGCCTTCATTTTTACAGCCAAGCCAAATTCGATACGCCTTTAGGCCGCAAGATGCATCGCGCACCGTCCTTCATCACGATGGGGTTGTACATCTTCGTCTCAGCACTTACTGTCTCCGCGTCACCTAGCATGGCAGGCAAGCTTGACACCAGACAAGCTGTACCTCCCGTCCCACTTCCTCTGAGCCAGGTCTGTTTCTCACCATTGGGGCTTCTGGCTGGTGATCGTTCTCTGCCTTGGTGCACATGGCCAACACCCTCAAGCTACTCACGAGCACCAGGCACAGGCTGACATCTCGCCGGTGATACAGGACGAGCTCAACTGCGGGATCATTCCCTGCCCTACGTTCAGCGCTGCCGATCAATTTGTGGACGTGCGTCCTGGCAGCGGTCACGAATTCGTCGCTCCTACCGCATCGGACCAGCGCGGCCCGTGTCCGGGGCTCAACGCGGCGGCGAACCACGGCTTCATCCCCCACGATGGCATCGGCACGGTGGCGCAACGTACGTAGCTCATCGGCGGCGTTGGTGGCCGTCACTGACTCCTGCACCAAGTTGCGACGGGTCTCCAACAGGCCTACAACATGGACATCCCGCTCAGCACCGTCCTGGCGACGATCGGCGTGGCCTTGACCGGCGACCCCCTGGGGGGCACATTCTCCATCGGCGGCTCGTACCCGTACGTCGATTCTGGCCTTGAGAGCGGGGCCTGCTGACGATTGTCCCCCAGAGCCAGCTTGCTCGGCGGCTTGCTCTCACGCCCCGAGGGTCTCTCCTTTTCACACAATGCGTACGAGACCGACGGTTCGTGCACGCGCGCAAGTCCCTCCCGCGTCTCCAACGTGTTCCCGAAAGATGCGTCTGGGCTGACGGAACGAGCAGGCGGATGCGTACATGAACCACGGGGATGGCAGCTCGCTGCAGATGGAGCGCTTCATGGCCTTGTACCGCCGGGGGCCGCTGTTCACGTTGGATATCATGCGGCAGCACAACAGGGACATGCGAAACTGGTCGGTTCAGCACAACCCGTACTACTTCTCTGCCGTGAGGGCCTCGTCCACTGAAGCAGCACGTGCCCCTCCTGACGCTGGGTAGCCCTTCGCCGGTCTGGTCGCGCCCATCGGCCATGTCCTCGTCCCTCTCCATTTCTCCAATGTGAGGCGCTCGCCGATGTCCCCGCGCGCCGCGGAGCTGATCGATGCTAGCACACGGCCGGGAACCCCAATGGCTACGTGGACCGCGCGATCCTCAAGTCCTTCTACGCCGTCAGCGGCCCGGAGACGGCCCTCGTGCACACGCCCGGCCACGAACGCATCCCACCGAACTGGTACAGACGGCCCTCGTACAACCGGCTGGGGCTCGTCAACGGCTTTGTAGGTGGCCGCCGCTTCGTGCCCGCGGGCCGGCGAGGAGCTAACGGGCGTCAGTCGGAACTGGGCGTGTCCGCCATCCGCTTCCCGGAGCTGCTCTCGATTGGCGGCAACACGGGCACCGTGAATGCAAGTGCCCCTTGAGCAGGACCAGAGGGATCGCGGCTGACCAGAGCCCGGCAGTCGTTCGTCGGCGTCAGCACGGCCGACATCTCCGGCGGCGTCTTCCACGCCGCCAACCTGCTCCGCGGCAACAACGTGGCCTGCTTCCTGCTCCAAGGCGTCGAAGCCGCGACGCCCTCGATCCTCTCCGGCCTCGTCGACGCCCTCGGCCTCGGCCGCGCCTTGCAGCTCTTGACCGAAGTCATCGACCCGGCGCTGACCTCGCTGGCTTGCCCCACGATGACGACCATCAACACCTCCCAGTTCAGCCAGTTTCCCGGACGCAGCTACCATCCGCGCTCCTGATGTGGGGTCTCCGCTCGCGTGCTCCACGGCCGTCGAAAGCACCACTGGAAATGCGATGGTTGTACCGATTCGGCGATGGTGCGCGGCGCGGGAGCCCCCATGTGACATTCTAGATGTGTAGATTGCGACTGACCCCCCGCGGTCTCGCTGTCTCCCGTGCCGTACAGGGAGACGTAGGTACGGTACGGGTGCGAGGGGTGTGGTCTGTGGTGGGTGCGGCAAGGGCTTCTCCTCGAGCCTTCCGGAGCATGGAAGTCTTCTGCAAGCTAGCCGAGCAAGTCAACAAACGTGGTGTAGAACAGATGCGTAGCACCGCTCCCAAGAATGCCTTTCCCTCAACGGCCCGTGCCACGAGTGAACCCGTCCGGAGAAATCGTCACATCGTGCACACCCACGCGCTCCCTTCCTCCTCTGCCATCCCCCCCCTCCCCATTGATGGCCAGCGGGCGCGCCTCTCTTCTCCCGCGGAGGGCGAGCGCGCTCGCCCCCGTCTACAGAGCCGCAGCCGCCCACGCGGCCGCGCCCCCGAGCAGCACGGCGCCCAAGTTGCCCGTCGGCAGCGCCGCCGCCGCGCCCGTGCTCCGGGTCGTGCTGGCGACGGTCGCGGCCGGGATGGGAACCGCCGTGACCGTGACCGTGGCCGTGGCCGTGGCCGTGGCGATCTTGCGCTGGAGGGAGGAGATCTTGGCCGCGGCGGCGGACTTGAGCGAGGCGACGTGGGACGCGGCGCGGGGGCCGGCTGACGCGGTCGGTGAAGCGGGTGTATTCTGGGGTCGGCGTTAGCACGGGCTGGGGAGCTGGATGCTGAGAGGGCTGGGGTGAGAGACTGTGAGAAAACAGAGGGGAGGTGAGGGGGGGGGACTGTACTGGTTGAGTAGGAGTAGGCGACCTTGGAGGCTTCGCTGGCAATGGAAGACCAGAAGCTATCGCCCTTCTGGATTGCCACTGCCCCGAGGGACTGGACTCTATCGCCTATGTCGTCGAAGAAGTCGTCCCGGTCCTGGTCGTGGGAGAGGCCATCCTGGCCCGGGTCGTCGACGAGGTCGTCCTGGTCCTGATCCTGATCGTCCCAGAAGTTGGCCTGGTGGTGGGTGTTAGCGGCGCTCATTGGAGGGCGCGGTAGAGACTTACGACGGCGAGGGCGGCCAGCAGGGCCACGAGAAAGAGACTCTTGAGTTGCATGTTCGTGGTGGTGTGAGGTGAGGAGAGAGAGAGAGAAAGCAAAGACCGGCAAGGCACCATCGAAAACGATCGAACGTACGGCCTTCTTTGACACCGGGCAGACACCGAGAATATCAAGCCACGAATCTAATAATACATGCCTATCCTCTCGGACGAATCCTCCCCGCTGCCTCGACGTGCGGGGAGTGGTGTTGTGCCATTGCTCGACGGGGGCTCTCGCCCGAGAAGGCGACGTCCGGTGCCGAGATGTCCGCAGTTCTCATGATGGGCCGGCGAATCGTCCATTCTGAAATAAGCTCATCTGATGCCAAATTCTCGGAAGCCGGGGATGTTGGCTTGTTTTGATGGGGTCCGCGACGCATGTTGCACAGTGCAGACGCCAAGGCTCGCGAGGGCATCACCGTCTATAATTAAGCACCGCTATCGTTTTGGCATCGGCGCTTCCGTGGATACGTACCATGAGAATCGACCGACTTTTTAATTATTGGAACATGTCCATAGCTTTTCGGACTCGACGGTCCCGATTGAAGGTGGTGCGTCGGTGGGTGATGCGATCGTGCTATTTGTAGGGGTTTTTTTCTTTTCTTCGCCATCCTGGTGGGCACCAGTCTTCGGGACGAGACCGAAGTGACGCTGTACGGTACAGTGGAAGGAGGAGGTGCCCATGGAGAGAAAGTATATCTTCTGTCTGCTGCTCTCCGTCGCAGCGAGTGATTTCTGATCGGCGTTGCGGTGAAGAACCTTCCCACCTCGACTGTTCCGCTTAGCGAGCCGCAAACCCAAACAAAGCGAGCCACCCCTTCAACATCTCTTCCCCCCGCATGGAAGAGAGATGGCCGCATCGGGTCATGGAAGCCATCGTGATTCTGAAGCCGGGCAACGCCGGGCATCACACGGATGGACATGCCAAGATCGACCCCATATCTGCCTCTGGAGGGTGCTGCTTCACCTGTTGACTTGACGCTGACAAGACACGCAGAGGGGGTTGACGAGTCGCGAAGACGCCGTACGGTACGGTACAGTAGGTGTGCGCTCGCAACGCAACCGGTCGAATTCAAACAGGCAACCTCCAAGCATGCGAGGGTGTACTCGGAGCCGGCACGCGTGGAGTATCTTCTTTGCGCACCCGTTGCCGGACCATTCTCTCATCTGACCACGCGACGTGCGTCCCGAGCAAGAACGAAAACGACGAAAAGGAGAAGAGGAAGAAAAGCCAAAAAAAAAGAAGAAGAAGAAGAAGAAGAAGAGGAAGAAAAGCCAAAAAAAAAAAGAAGAAGAAAAAGAAGAATCAGATCCGCGAGTCTCCTTCTCCTTACATACCGCACCTGCCTAGCTGCCTACCTGCCTGCCTACTATCTATATACCTACTTACGCTCACAGAGATCCATGTCCAGTACACGTCTTCTCGTACCATACTGCACAGCAAGCAATATCATACAGCACATCCACCCACCCACTACCACCACCACCACCACCAGCTGATACTGTACTGTACTGTAGGCCGGCTCCCCAGACAACGACGAACGAGTCTCGACACCACGCAAGATCCAACCACCCACCCACCCACCGCAAACCACCTCCACGTATACGTACATACAGCACAGCACAGCACACACAGTACAGTACATATAGCCTTTTCAATCAGCCTGGCGCGGAAGAAGCCCGACTCACGGAACCCCCCCCCCTCTATCTGTCTGTGTATGTGTATGTGTATGGATGGATGTGAACAAGTATGCGCTTGCTTCCCTTTTGCGCCATCGAGGCTCTCTCTCGCTCTTTTTCTTACACAATACAGTACAATCCAATACAGCACAGTACAGCACAGCACAGCACAGTAGTACACACCTACCTACCTATACACGTCCAGTCTCAAAGCGCGTCCAGTCTCAAAGCAAGCCGCCTCGATAAAAAAGAGCGCAACAGCATACCTATCGCCCCCCCCTCCCCTCCCCTCCCCTCCAAGCACAAATCTCTAATCGGAAGGTCTCGAATAGGTGGGTGAGATTCACTTACTTACTTACTTACCGGTTCAGCAGGTCTCTAATACCCAACCCCCCCCCCCCCCCCCCCCCCCCCCCCCCCCCCCCCCCCCCCCATTCCGTAAAAAAAAAAGAAGTAAGAGAGGGCTCGGCTGCACTGCACTGCCCTGCCCTTGTCCGCCCTCCGCCCTCCGCCCTCCGCCCTCCCCCACCGCTGGACAGGAGAGATCGACGGATGGCCGTGGTCGTGGTCGGGCGGGTGGGTGTGTGTCTTTCCCTTCCCTTCCCTTCCCTTCCTTTCCCAGACGAGGGGAGACGGCATTTGGACTGGCTAGCGGACAGCAAGATACCGGATGGCCTGCCTGCCTGCTTCGTCGACCTGCTCCCCACTGATTGTGTTCACGTGACACGACTCGATACGATGCGACTACTGACTGACTGACAGATAGACTGACAGATAGACAGATAGATGGACTGACAGATAGACTGACAGATAGACAGATAGATGGACTGATAAATGGACTGATAGATGGACTGACAGATAGACAGGTAGACAGACTGACAGATAGACAGATAACCAGCCAGCCAGCCAGCCAGCCAGACAGATAGACAGATAGACAGGTAGACTGACAGATAGACTGACAGATAGACTGACAGATAGACTGACAGATAGACTGACAGATAGACTGACAGATAGACGGACAGATGGACAGATAGCCAGCCAGCCAGCCAGCCAGCCAGCCAGTCAGTTAGACAGGTAGACTGACAGATGGACTGACAGGTAGACTGACAGATAGACTGACAGATAAACAGATGGACTGACAGATAGACAGATAGCCAGCCAGCCAGCCAGCCAGCCAGCCAGCCAGCCAGCCAGCCAGCCAGCCAGACTGACAGATAGACAGATAAACAGATAGACTGACAGACTGACAGATAGCCAGCCAGACAAACGAACAAAGCACCAGATAATACGCATTGCGAGCATATGGACACACATATATCTATATACACACCTACATACACATGTGCATACCTTATATACACATATACAAATCTACAAACCCTGCCTCTCGATCATCTCTCCTCCTCTCTACTGTACTCTATCTACTCCATCTACGTACGGTAGTATACTGCTCTTGCCCACCACACACACACACAAACATACACATACATAGATACATACATATGTACGGTACTACAAATACTTACATACATACATACAAACATGCATACATACCTACCTACAGTACAGTACAGCACAGTACATACGACCCCGCTCCCTACCCTCCCCAACATCCCCCTATGCCCTTCTATCTCCCCCCCCCCCCCATCGCACCCAACCCAACAAATGAAAAGGGATTCCAGAGAAGAAGAAGAAGAAGAAAAAAAGATTCAAGCCAGGAACCTCCCCGCCCCCCCATTAAATGTCACATCCGTTCCGTTCCATGGAGTCATGCCAGAGTCAGTTAGTTATTCGGTCAATCTATAAAGTAGGAGGGGTATTCTAAGAAAAATGTTGTGTAGACACAGCCCAAAAAGATCTTCGAAAGAGAAAAAAAAGAAAGAAAAAGAGAGGGACAATTTTTCGGGTGTTTTTTAAAATGCCTGCCTGCCTGCTTGCCTGCCTGCCTGCTTCCATTTCCCCTCTCGGCCTCTCTATCTCCCTCCCTCCGCATCACCAAATTAGCGAAAAGCCCGGAGGTGCAGAACAAACATGGTCAACGCAAAAGAAAAAAAAAGCTAGCTGAAAGCTGGTCGCTCCGTAAATTATTGCGCGGCGGGGTATGAAGCAAACGTAAGAGCAGAGGACACGTCGAAGAAGAAAACCAAAAATTATAACGCCCCCGAGGCCAAGCAAGGCCATATGTCAAACAACGACACAGTCTTTCGTCCTCTCTCCCTCGATTCATGCATTCTTCCTCTCCTGCTCCTTTCTCCTGAAAGAGAGACGAATTGGTGGTAGACGCCCGCAAAAGGAAGCGGAAGCGGCCACGGAGAAAAAAGGTGACAAAAGAAAAAAAAAAAATCTATACACACGCTCACGACCGGCGGATGTCTACCAGACCACCCACCCCCGATGCCAACAAAGGAACGTCTCGAAAAAGGTGATCGATCGAACAAGGGGAATCTCCCTTTCGGTCTCCTCCTCGCCACCCGCCCCAGAATTTACCCACAACACCATGCAATGATTAGATGCGCCCGAAAACAAAGAACGAACTTTTAGCCCCGTAGGTGATGTGACAGATGGCGTACGCCGCACGGGGGAGGACCCCCTAAAATTGAGTAGAGGCGGCAAAGATGCTGGCCGCCGCCGAGGCAGCCCACTCGTTGTCCTCGGCGTCGTAGGGCGGCGTCGATGATGGCTTGTGCCCGTGGGGGGGCGGCTTGGACGGCGTCCCCTGGTTCCCGCCGTGCCCGAACAGGACGGCATTGCCGCTGGCGGAGGGCGAGGGGGTCGGGTACGGATTGGACAGACCCATGTTGCTGCTCGATTGCCGGAGGGGGCGGCGGGCGTCGTTTTGAATCGTGTTCCGGTCCAGCTTCCTCATCGCTTTGCGCGTGCTCGAGAGCACCTCGTGCAGCAACTCGTCCTCTTCGTCCGGGGTCTCGTATTGCCTGGTGCCTTCGGGCACCTGCGATCTGCGGGTCCGGCTGGAGATGGGTCCGGCGGTCGCCCGGGGGCGTCGGAGGATCGAGCGTGCCGAGGCAAGGAGTGGTGACGCTTCAACACGCTGCTCTGACTCGTCGCGTGGCTCGGCGGGAGCGGCGCCGTCGCCTGGGGCGGCGCGTCCAAGTTCTGTTGCACGTTGCGGAGGGCCTTGTCCAAGGCGTCGTAGGAATCGACCTTGTGCGCGGGGCTGGGCACCCGATGCGGGTCCAGGATCATGGAGGACCGGTTGCTCGACCACGGTCCGCACCCGGCTTGCGCCTCGACATCGATCGATTTGGGGGACATGGGAGTCACGGATTGGCGTCCGGAGAACCTCCTCGCCCGCTTCCTCAGGTGGGAGAAGAAGCTCTCCTTGGTCCCGCTGGGAGGCGACGCCAGCCGCCGTGGCCATTCAGGGCCGCCTCGGCTTGCTGTCGGTGCAGATCGGCATAGTGATTGTTCGAGGAGGCCACCGACAGCTGTCGCCCAATCTTCTTGGCCGCCTTGGCATCGAGATTGGCCGGTCGCGGGCCGGCCGCCGCCGGGTAGGGCTCGTGGCACGACGCCGTCCGCCCGCTCGCTTGGGCCGTCACCGTGTCCGAGAGGGGGGAGATGGGCTTCACGGCGGGGAGGATGGGCATGGGCGCCACGTTCGCGCCGCCGCTGTTCCGCCAGGCCGGCGGCGGGCGGGTCTTCGACACGGGGAGCTCACAGGCGGCGGCGGGCACGGGCGAGGCGCGGGGCGCGACGTTCTCCTTGCCCCCCGGGACCGGCGTGGAGGGGCGGGCGCTGTCGGACCGGCCGATCAAGGACTTGCGGAACCAGGACGCCTTCGAGGAGAGGGTCGGGGCCATCTCGCTCGAATCCTTGGAGGCGCGGTAGCTGAGGTCGGAGTGCTTCCGGCCCAGGATCTTCGAGGCCGACGACTTGGGCCGCAGGGGATCGACGGCATCGGCGAAGAAGTCGTGCGCGAGCGCTTGGGTCGACGTGGGCCGACTCTGGGGATCCCACATCAGGCACCACGTGACGAAGCTGCTGAGCGCGGCCGGCCACTGCGGCGCCTGGAGGATCGTGTCGAGGGCGTGGGGCGCCATCTTGGGGAACGAGAAGCCCAGCTTGCCGGCGAGGCGCGTGCCTTCCTTCCAGTCGCCGCCGCCGACCTTGGCGCCGGCCTTGTTGTACCAGTTTCCCGGGCTGCCCATGATCTCGCACACCCGCCACACCTGGTCGACCTCGTTGCCGCCGGGGAACAGCGGCTTCAGCGTCGCCACCTCGACGGCCATGGCGCCGATGGCCCAGATGTCGACGGGCGCCGAGTACTCGCCGGCGCGGAGGAGCACCTCGGGGGCCCGGTACCAGCGGGTCGACACGTACGTCGTGTAGGGCAGCTTCGAGTGCGTCTCGCGTGCCAGGCCAAAGTCGGCAATCTTGACCGTGTAGGCGGGCGGCGTCGACGGCGGCGTGACCAAGGCCGAGTATCGACGGAAGGCGTTGCCCGACTCTTGCGGGCCCGAGGTCGAGACCAGGATGTTCTCGGGCTTGATGTCTCGGTGGAAGAAGTGGTGGGCATGGATGTGCTCCAAGCCTTGCATGATCTGGAACAGGATGCTCTTGACGCTGGCCACGTCCAGCGATTTGTGATCGCGGGCCTTCATCAGCTGGTAGAGATTCCCATCCATGTACTCCATGGCGATGTGCAGCTTCTTCGTGAAGGGGTCGAGGAAGATGTCCAGGGCGGGCACGAGATGTGGGTGGATGGGGAGCGTCTTGAGAAAGATGACCTCGCGCAGCTCCAGACACGGCTGGAAGGATTCGAAGTTCTTCCTCATCGTCTTGATCGCGATCTAGGGCGACGCGTCAGTTCTTGGCCCCTCGGAGCACGTCTCCCGCGGGCGTGCTTACCACGGTGCCTCGTTTGGCACACCGGACCCCGCCGCACGCACGCGTGCCAGCACCACGCTGCCGAAGCTGCCATCCCCAATGTCCTTCAGGACCTCGAATCGGTCTTCCAAGGCTTGCCCGGGTCCGGGATGCGGCGTCGCGGCCCCTCGGTGAGCCAGGTCGGATGCTACCGTCATGATCGCGGCCGTCATGATGGGTGGTGTCGCGGACGTGAGACGCGGGTCGAGTCGAACGCAGAAGTCGGACCGGGCGGAGGGGGAGGAGGAGGAAGAAGAGGAAAAGGGAAAGGGGAACGGGTCGGGAGGTGGAGTCGTCCGTCGTCGGTCGTCTCACTCCACGTCGAGGACTGTGGTGGGAAAAAGGGAGTCAGCTAGGGCCTCCCACGCATGGAGATTGATCGGTGCTATCCCACACCAGATGGGCTTACACGAGATTGCCGTTCAGAAGCCCTTCCGGGAGAGCGGACTGCAATCAGCGGCGCATGCAGGCGAAGTGGAAACCGGGGAGGTCAAGGCGTCGAGGAACGGTTGGGGATGAGAGGGGAGGGGATGGAATCGGCCGTCGTTGAGATGGGCGTCGTGCGCTGGTGGGACGGTGGGAGTGTGGGAGTAACGAGCGTGTGTTTGCGATGAGGGTGACGAGGGGTGATGAAAGGACGATTGGTGTGGATGTCGATGTGTGGATGTCGATGTGGGGTGGTGGTGGTGGTGGTGGTGGTCGTGGTGGTGATGATGGTGGTCGTGGTCGTGGTCGAGGGGAAAGGTGAAAGGGAAGAAGAGTTGTTTCGGTTCGGGATAGGGTAGGTACGCACAGTACAGTCAGGTACAGTACAGTCCTGTGCTGTACTGTACATACAGTCTGTGCAGTGTGCAGTACGGTAGGTACGGTAGGCACGGTAGCTACAGTCCTGTGGTGTCGTGTCGTGTCGGGGTCGTGTTGAAAAAGTCTCGAGGGTCCAGGGAAAGAAGGGTAGGGAGGGCAGGGCAGGGCAGACTAGACCAGGCTAGCCCCAGCGAGGCTAGACCGGGCCTGACCAGACCAGACCCGACCAGGCTAGACCCGACCCGACCCGACTAGACCCGACCGGACCAGATGCGACTAGACCACAACGGTTCCCAGGAAGTCGGGGAGCGGATCTCGACCCGCTCGTGGCTGGAGGGACGACGACGAGGCCCGACGAGGGACCGTGACCAAGAAAGGGACGAAGAGGGAGGCGGAGGAGCAGAGGAGCAGAGGAGCATCAGGAGCAACAGCAGCAGGAGCAACAGGAGCAACAGCAGCAGCAGCAGCCGCCGCCGAAAGCAAGCCAAGCACAGTACAGCGCAGCAGAGCAGAGCAGAGCACAGCACGGCAGACCGACCGACCGACCGACCGACTGCCAGTTGACGTGACTGCACCGACTGCACCGACTGCACCGAAGCTCGTGGTCGATGGCCACTGGCTCACGGTCGTGGTGGCGGTCGTGGGCGCCGTGGCCGTAGCCGTGGCCGTGGCCCTCACGCTACGGGGCGAGGAGCGGGAAGAGTGGCGGCCGGATCAGGGGGAGAGGGGGAGGGGGGAGAGGGGGGAGGGGGAGGGGGGCAGTAGCGTAGAAGGGCAGAAGCGCAGAAGGGCAGAAGCGCAGAGCAGAAGCGCAGAAGCACACAAGCAGACCGACCAAGCAACTACTGCCTACGGTCCGCTGGAGAAGTCGTTCTGGCTCGGAAAAGGATAGGCCCGTTGCGGGCCTGTAGGTCGCGTCCGGTGTAGTGAGTGTGGGTGTATGTGTAGTGGGCGGTGCACACCTGCGGAGTGGTGTAGCGCCGGGAGGGTGCGTGGGTGCAGTAAGTGGGGGGGTGGGTACAGTCGGTGGGCGAGTGGGCCGATGGCTGATGGGATGGCTGATGGGATGGCTGATGGGATGGCTGATGGGATGGCTGATGGGATGGCTGATGGCTGACGGCTGATGGCTGGCCGTGGGACCTGGAAGTAGTACGGTACCGTACTGTACGTACCGTGCATGATTGGCTGTGGCGTACGGTGCAGCACGGTGCGGTACGGGACAGTACGGCCCCTAGAAGGGACGAAGTGCGGCACTACGTTTTATGACCTCTTGGCGTGCATAAAAGGTTCGGCATAAAAGGTTCGGCGTCACATCGTTGGGTTGGGTTGGGTTGGATTGGGATGGGATGCGTTGGGTTGCGTTGCGTACGGTACGGTACGGTCAAGCTACTTCTTGCGACTGTGCAAGTACTGTAATATACAGTACTGTACTGCACTTACACAGTCTATCGGTTAAGTATTATTCCTGGTCAAACAGGGATAATTTCACCTTAGCCCAATCAAGTAATGACCCAACTTCCGGTAAGCTTTCACGAAATACGACAAAATTACAATATGAGAGATACGGGCAAAATTTTCACACAACACAACGCAATACAACGCAACGCAATACAACGCAACGCAATACAACGCAACGCAACGCAATGGCTTCAGCTTCTACTTCAGCTTCTACTTCAGTTTCTAAACGTTTAAAAGCTTCTGATTTAACTCGAGGTCAGCGACGTGATATTAGCTTGCTTTATTCAATCGGTGTCAAGCTGTGATTGACGCCGAAGACAGATTTACAAAATATTAAAATATTTTATATCATACACCCGAAAGCAGTTCTCAAACTTCGTATTTGTCGTAATTTGTTTACGTATACCTTGTTAAAGTCAATTTTATTATTTCATGGAATACTACTTGATTAGGTCAAGTTTTGTCTCCACACCCCCACTGTTTTTAACCAGGAATAATACTTAACCGATAGACTGTGTACACACATGCTGACTTTACTGCACTTACACATTTACTGACTTTCCTGCTCTTACACTTATACTGACTTTCCTCCACTTACACCACACGCTCCGAGCTGCGCATGCGTCGATGCTCGAGAGCCCATCTCATCTCGCTTCGGCCCAGCTGAAGAATCCTGATCTGTCTTGGCCCGGGCCTTGGCCTTTGCGGAGAGCGACGGCGTCCATCCCTCTGGTAGGGAGTCCAAACGGTGCGGTACGGTACGGTACAGCACAAGCATCCGGACCATGATCGTCATTCGCATTCATGCTTTGCACCTCTGAAACGCGCCCTCTATCTCCTGGTCGAGCCGAGTCGCGTCCAAAGGGGCAGAGAGGATCGTGGCCGAGGGCCCTGCCGCCGTGCGGTGCAGCGGCGAGAGAGATCCAGCCATCACTCCATCCATCAATCGATAAATCAAATCAAATCAAATCGAATCCATCAATCAAATCCATCAATCAATCCAACCACTTAAATCAACCACTCAAATCAACCACTTAAATCAACCACTTAATCACCACTTACCACCACTCAAATCAACCCCTCAATCACCACTTAACCATCACTCAAATCAACCCCTCAATCACCACTCAACCACCACTCAAATCACCCACTCAACCAGCCCACCAATCCCTCCTCCAGTCCCGCGGCCCTTCACCATTGCATCCCCGCGAGGGGAATGTGACGGGCAACCATCATACGGTACCGTACGACACGTATCCTCCCATGATTGGCGAAGCGACGACGACAACGACGACGACGATGATCGCCCTGTCGCCCCGTCCGCGAACACATACAGTCCCGTACACACCACAGCTCGTCATGCAGTACATACAGTACCGTACAGTACAGTACTGACTGTACGATGCCCAGGCAATCAAACCACGACCACGACCACCACCACCCGGCACCCCCTCCCCTGAAGCTACCTCCTACTCCTCTTACAGTACAGTACCGTGCTCTCCTCCATGACTACTTTACCTCTGGCGCGGATGCGGTGCCGAAAGAGCTCTACTCTCGTCGGCACTTCATGCACGCCTCCCCGACCTCTCGAAAGCTACTGTAGACTACATACAACACCGGGACCGTACTGACGCGCCATGGACTGACGGTCCTTGCTCTTTGCGTCCTAGCAGTGCGGACATACAGCGCTGTGCCCATACGCACAGTACTCGCCCCCCGAAGGGCAATCAATCGAGGTGCCGTTTCCCCCTTTCACCGGGCCATCGTCGTTATTGTCATCGTCGTGCTCCTCCTCTCTCTCGCGGGCTCGGGCTCGGGCTCAAGCTCAAGCTCAAGCCCCAGCCTGGTCCATTCCAGTCCAGTCCAGTCTAGTCTGAACGGTACATGGATCAAGATCTATCTGGCCCGCCGCCCGCCGCCGTTGAAGGAGAGATGCGCCACACCCCCCCCCTTTATCAAATTGCCGAAAAGGAAACCAAATCTACACACGCTACGAAGTTAGATTGCCGTGCAACCCCAAAAAACCACCGACGCTCTCATTCTCTCGCTCTCCCTCTCCCTCTCCCTCTCCCTCTCTCTCTCCTTCTTCTCTCTCACACACACACACACACACTCATTCTCTCCACTGAAATTCCCAGGTATGTGAGTGGCCCCATAAAATCATATCACCTCCCTCTTTCTAGAAGGAATCCACCACACCAAGATCCGCCGCCGCCCTCCCTCCCCTCTCCGCACCGCCATGATCGCAATGATGGCAAAACCTTGGTGATAGAAGTATCGGAAATGTTTACCTCGTACCGACATGGGTGGTGGACCCGCCCGCGCCCCCTCCCCAACGCTGGCGGGACTGCTGGACCCTCGGCCGTCGAGAGGAGGACAAACGCTCTGCGGTACCGTGCTGTGCTGCGCTGTGCTGTACCGTACCGTACCAGCGAAGAAGAGAAAGAAGGATCGCGTCGAGTCAGGCCGCATCGCCGCGCCCGGGATCGACGGGCAATCCCCAAATTCAAAAATGCATCATTTCGTCCTCCCCCTCTCTCCGCCCCTTTCTGATCTTCCGAGCATGTTCCGAGCGGTACGGCATCGCACTGGTATGTGTACAGAACAGTACAGTACTGTCTATATGTTTGTATAGTACACAGTATCGGTACACACCGTCTGTACCGTAATGTACCGTACAGTACATACATACAGTCGTCCTGTACCGTAGGAGAAATCGTAAGGGTTCAATGCCTCGCAAGGTCGGGCCTGGCTGACATCTTGGTGTCGATGTTTCCCAGGACAGGCACTTTTCCTTTTCCCTGGCCCTGCCCTGGCCCGCCGGGCGCTCCCTCGCCTTAAGCCATTCATTCCATCGGCATGATCTGCCCCCGCCCATCGCGCACCCATCATCTCCACTCCCTCGTCTGTCGGGGCTTCCTCTCGTCGTCGTGTCTGTACCATGTACACGTACACAGTACTGTGTGTACTGTGCTGTAGTGTACACAGTACACACACAGACTCGGTTTTCCGTGTGCCCTGGCGTGTGGAACCTCGTCCCCCTGAATTTCTCCCCCCCCGCCCCGACGCTGCAGCCGGCTGCAGCACGCAGCGTCTTTTCTGGAAAAGCACAGAATGCTCCCTTCTCCGCAAGCACCCGGGCATCCATCCATCCCCCAAGGGTACGGTCCAGTCCCGTCCCGTAGAGAGAAACCACATCCGCCATGCCCGCAGCACGTGAGGGACTGCACGTTTGACACGGGTCCGGCCCGTGGACCATCCATCCGCACGTGACGTGGGTCGAGTGGGCCTTCGGTCGACATCACCCTCTCGCCATCTGATTCTCCCCCTCCTCCTCCTCCTCCTCCTCCTCCAACCCGCATGACCCCAAAGTAAGACATCTCCAGATTTTCCAGCGCCGGGTTCGTCCGCCTGTACCTGCGCGTCGGCAAGCTGCATCCCCGTCCTGGCATCCGCCGTGCAGGAGAGCCCCGCTTCTGCCAGGCCTCCACCCAATCTGTTCTGTTTCGGACTGTGCTGGATGTACTGTGTGTATGTACAGTACTATGAACTGTACGATGCATAGTAGACGTAGCGGCGGCTTTCGAGCCCGGTTCCTGTGTCCCGGTTGGAACGGTACGGTACGGTACGGTACGGTGCCCTTTCATTCCCTTACAGTAGGTCCCCCCCGGGGTTCGGAGCCCTTCCGTCTTCCGCAGAGCGACGGAACTGCCGTAGCTGAAGTTCTTCTCTCCTCTCTTCTCTCTTCTCTCTTCTCTCTTCTCTCTTCTCTCCCCGCTCCACCCAGGTTCTCATGACGCGGCGCTCGGGGAAAGGGAGCGGCCTCCATCCGGAGTACTGTAGGTAAGGTCCTGCACACATATTGTAGCTAAGCTCGCGGAGAGTATGCAGAAGTGCTACTGTGTGGAACAATGCTCCTAGCCTGAAATCTACTTGGCGAGCCGGGGCTGGGTCTCTCTCCAAGCCACGACGGCGGAAAGGGGATGGATGGGTGGATGGGTGGATGATGGGCGGAAGGATCGTGGTGGAGGTGGACTCGACCGGCCTTCCACGCCCCCCTTTTTCCCACGGCTTTTGTGTTTGTTTGGGGGGGGTTCTGCCGTGGTGGCTTTTGGCCTCCGGAGGGTCATCGAAGAAAAATAGAGGGGCTACATAGGTAGGTAGCTTCCGCATCCTGTGATGGCGTGGGGCTGTGATCCCTCGGCCGTTGCTGATGCTGCGAAGAGAAGATGTGCCTACTGAACTGACTGTACTGACTGTACTGTACTTGCTGTACTACAGTACATACAGTACGTTCATCGGCGTTTCACCCCGGGTCTGGAACGGGGACTCGTGTGACGGGAGGCGCGTAGCGGCTGGCTCGCACGCCTCGAGCGCTACAGCACGGTACATGTGTTGTGTACCGGTCCACCGTCGACCAAGGACCACCAGGCCACGATGGCCTCCAAAGACCACTTCGCGATGCGATAGAGCGCGCTCGTCGTTCCGCGTCGATCCAGTGATTCTTCCTTCGATCCGTTCTACTGTACTGCTTCCACCTTCGCGCGAGGGCCTCCTCTCATCCAGGCAGGCGTCACGAGTCGATAGCGTCGCGATCAGACCCCAGGTTTCGTCAGATCTCCCTCCAGCGCCGCATGCATGCGTGCGCCTGTTCCCTTTCTCAAATTGCGTTCCTTCGTCCGGATACGGTGTGCCTCGTGGCGACTCTCGGCGAACAGACTCTTCGAAGATCGAGCTCGGGGTATCTCTCCGTCCGGCCAGTTGCCCGCCGCGGCGGAGAATCTAGGTCACGACAGATATCGCACCACTCATCAGCCGGTGTGCAGGAGGGAACCTGGAGATCGGTCTCTGTGCGGCTGCACTCTGCTGAATGGCAGGACGGAGTCAGACGGCGTGCTCAGTAAGTAGCGTTTACTCACCGTGGGCCCGTGGCGAGAGAGAGCACAGGTTGCAACTCGGTCGCGCGGGAAACCCTATTCTCTGTACAGCACTGTACATCATACCACTCGCTACTTGGGCAGCAGCATTTGGTGTGGAGGCGTGATTCGAAACACGCTCAGTATATTGAAGCATGTCACTGCTCCATAGGTTGGTCTCCACAGATACAGGTAACCACCGGTGATATTCTCGATTGGTGTTATTCGCTTGTTTCACACGCGGCCCATTCTCGCTCCTGCCGTCTCGAAGCAGCGTATCTCCGTCCTTGTTCTGTTCAAGATGGTGGGAGTTTGCCTCCGTGTTTTAGCAGCAATTCCATAATCCTCTCAGATTAAACTTGAGTAGTCCTCAATTGTGATTACATAGGGATGCCCTCCGATAAAGACTCGAGACTGTACTCGACATTCCAGTGCTTGCTGCTGGTCATTTCCAGAATTTCAACGCCTCCCATCTTAAAAGTCTGGCTTACTGCGGCGCAAAACTGGTTTGGATTTGCCAGCATGGATGGGTATGGGCCAGCCAGATAGAGCCTGGGCTCTTTCTCGCAGATTGATTCCGCCAGAATCTCGTTGAAGAAGCAATCTTCTGCGGCTCTTGCGGAGCTCTGGAATGCAGACACATGCAGATGCAACCGGTTTTTTATTGAATTTTGACATTGGTCATTTGGCCCGGCCGTAGGTAATCCTGCTGGTGAAGCGATACCAAAGGCTCGACAGCTGCAGAGAAGCAAATGCCTAACACGGGACTGCGATGGACTAGACTGCCAGTGTCAGCTCCAGGTCTTTTAAATGCTATCGCGTCTCTTCTTGGCATCGGATGGCCATACCGTATCAGATAACC
The DNA here is from genome assembly GCA_009599575.1 of Blumeriella jaapii. Lineage (NCBI taxonomy): Eukaryota > Fungi > Ascomycota > Leotiomycetes > Helotiales > Drepanopezizaceae > Blumeriella > Blumeriella jaapii. The sequence goes on from VWND01000064.1 coordinate 524,222, forward strand.
CGTTGTTTCGATCTGCGAGGCGCCTTCCATGCCGTCGCTACTTTCGAAGTATCCTTTGTCGAGGCGCGTCAGCTCAGACAGGGAGGGAACGTGCCGTTGAATCGTGAGGAGCGGTGAACAAAGATCTAGCTATGAGAATCAGCAACCGCATCGTGAAGTATCTCCGGAAACAGTGAATTCAACAGATACAAACACTTGCAACGTGTTTTGATGCGCAACAAAGAATAATCAAATACAAGCAATTCAAGTGGAGCTCCTCCGTGCAAGAACAAGGCTGGTGCTATGGATATCTACTCTTCAGACCGAGTGAATTTGCTGAAGTGCCATTGTATCTGCTGTTGGGTGAATCAAGTCGTGAAAGGAAAGAGCCGACCGAACATTAGGCGCTAGCACCAATTTGGACTAGCACCAGGGTACATCAAGAATCTCCCTCCTCAACTCGACCTTCGACTCCACAACAGCAACAACAGCATCTCCTAAGTCACCTTCCTTGACCTCGACCGCGATAGCGGCTGGCGGTACAGCTTGACCGCGCACCTGGCTGCCCCAAAGCCAGACATTCGATCTGTAACGTCGACCTCAAGGTAAGCCATTCCGTGCTCTCCCGTCACGCAGCACGCCAGCCTGCAGTCTCTGCAGCCTCTCCAACTTGCGCTCTTGGTGAGCTGGTAAGATATGCTCCGGCAAGATGTCCTCGTCGGTTTTGTTCGATCGCGCAATCTTGCTTTTCTCCATTAGCCTCTCCTCCACGTCACATCTCAACAGCCTCGCAGATCGACCTTGGACCCAGACAGCTCCCCCGATGCCATCCCCAGCTTGCGCCATTCACCCTCGACCTCCTCGGCCTTGGGCTTCTTATGTCTCTTCTCGTGTGTCGTGAGCCTTATTAACTGAAAGCTAATCGGCTGCCTAGTCAAGATCAATTGCCATACGCACTGCCACAGCCAATCCTTCAGTCGTCAAGATGGTCTTCGACAACAATAACCCTACAGGAAAGGAGTAAAGACACCTTCCATATTCTTTCGGGTACTGCCAGACTAACCGGAACTTAGGAGACAGAGTGTCAAGTTTCTTGACAAGTGAGTCCTTCCGACTAGAGGTTTCGAATATATACTCACCTTTTCAGGTACAAGTGCCGCATATGCGAGCAGTGGAAGGCAAAAGGCAGTTTCTCCAACAAGGAGCTGAGCATTTACACTTACAAGGTTGACCATGGACACTCGGTCAATGGCATCTCAGCCAAGTTGAGATGCCGTCCATGCTCTGGTGGTCCTGTTCAGGAGAAGTGGTGTGAGGGACCTTGTGGGGCGTGGAAGGATTTGCAGCAGTTCAGCAAATCTTCTCGCTCGGCCGGCGGCAATCAGGTACCCAATGTTGGAGCTAGCTACATGCAAGCCTAAGCTGACCCCTGTATTAGTGGTGCAAGGACTGTACTCTGTGGAAGCTAAGCAACGAGCCAGGTGTACCTTCGCAGGCGGCTCCTTCGGGAGATTTGGCACCCGATGAGGATGAGGACTATGTCACGCCATATCCTTTGGAGAGCTCCCAGTACAGCTTCGACCCAGAAGCTGGTTATGGAAGTGAAGAAGAGTCCTATGAATGGCTTTATACTGTGAGTCTATAGGCTTGTTCACGCACCGGAAACACTAACAACTGGCAGGGATCCCCTCAAGCTTCCCATGAGGCTGATATGATTCCTTTCAGTGAGCACGTCACCGACACCCGCCAGATCACTCCCCTCCAGGCCGCTACTACCACCCCAACTCAGGTTGGCTCCACGGCTTCGTCGGCGACTTTGAGAGACCCACAAAACCGTAACTACATCGAAACTCCTTACGCTCCTCTGGCCAGAGTTTTTGGAAATATTTCATTGGACACAGGCTCTCAAACTACTTTGTCTACAGCCAAGGAATCCCCCAATGCTAGGCTCCGAGGACCTGGCTCTCAAGTTAATCCCGACCTTCAACATGCTTCCTGGACTGTCGTTGGTACTCCCCAGGTTGGTAACCGCTCTGGCAATGCTCGCGCAGAGAATGCAGAATTTCTGTCGATGTCATCAGCCAGCAATCGCTATGAGCGTGTAACAGGTAGCGTGGTTGGCAATTGGGGTCCTCTCGATACTCGTCGCCGTGAACAGCAGCAACCAATCCCGTTCACTGGTTGGAACCATCGAGGTATTGCTCACCCTCGGCAGCGACATACATCCGGCTCTGAGCAGACACCATCCTCATCTACGCCATCCTGGACGACTCCATCCGGCTCTCAGCTGACACCATCATCGTCTACACTACACTCGGTGATTCAACCTGGTCCAGTTCCCGCTCGTTCCTCTCCATCACATTCTCTGCCAACTTCTCACCAGTCTAGTGCCACAAAATCTTTCGAGGGCTCGAATGGTTCCCGTTCGGGTCCAGTTGCACCAAACGTGGGGTTACGGAAAGGCGGCTGGAGTAAAGCCATCGGCAAGAAGGACAACACCGTTCTCTACGACGCCGTCTACAATGCCGCTCGGGCTCGAAAGGATAGAGGAAAGTCGACTACCCAGCGTCGCCGTGACGAAGACGACGAAGAGGATCTGATTAATATGTGAGGCACTTGTCATTGCTTGAGAGTCAGAAGGAAGCAGCTTTTGCTGTAACCCGGGCGACTGCGGTCTGCCGCATCTGATCTCTCTAGCGCGGACTTTTGCTTCCCATGAAACACTCCAAGCCCTTCTCCGGCCATAATTCCAATCGTTCGTCAAGTTTTACGCAAAGGTCTCGCATCTCTCCGTGAGAATTTTCATCGGTCTCCAAGGAACTGGTCAGATCATAGCGCTGAGATACAAACTCTGCTCAGTTGTAGCACTTTCTTAATGAAAGATAACTACAACATCACAAGAAATTTGGAACATTCATAGTGACCTTGGTGATGCAAAATAAATCGTGAAATCAGCTACAACTTTGATAATCTAACAGACGCTCATTCCACACGTTTTTTGGGGTTGGGGCCTCATATACTATCGAAATATTTGACTACACAACGAAGCAGTAAAGGTACGATTATCGTAGTTACAAAGATAAGCAACTAAAGGGTAGTTCATGCAGTTTAGGTAGTTTCCCAAGCCATGTATTGCCTTTCTTGCATGTTATAAGTAGAGTTTTTTTTAATCGCTCTCTTTTCCAAGCTCCGTTTTCCAAAACCCGGAGCTGCTTTCCTTTCCTTTCCTCTCTTGGCCTCCCTTAGCTATCTCGCCGCGGTCGTTGATTTGATTCTCTAGATTAGTAACGCGGAGGAGTGAAGTTACGAACTGGGTACGTCGATGAGGTACTACTGCCAGCTTTCTCGGGCTCAATCAGCGGGAAAAGTACATACATACCTACACAGATGTGGTAGGTAGTTAGCAGAAGCGTCATCTACCCCTTTTTCTCAATCTGCCATAACACATGCTCGCCCTTGTAGCTTCCCCATCTTTTTGACGCGCGAGGCTTCTCCAATTTCGGTGCTGAGGAGGAGGAGAAGCGGCAGGCAGATAGGTACCGTAGGTAGGTAGGTAGGTATGGCCAAGACTTTCCAAGGCAGACGAGAGACTAGCAAAGGAAAGGAGAGGATAGGAGAGAAGAGAAGAGGAGAGGATAGGGCTTAAAGTACAGTAGCAAGCAACCATCCACCTGCTCTTCTACCTACCTACCAGCTAGCTAACTTGCCACCTCATGTCCACCAGCTAGCTTTCGCTCTCTTACTGACCTACCACCGACCTCGACTCACCGTTCACTTTTGCAACCTCGTATCTCCAGCCCCTTCCTCCCATCCACCCACCCTCTCACATGACCTTCGTCTGCATGTACCGCGAAAGCCTCGAGAACACTGCGCGGATGCCATGACACTGCCTCCGCTACTCGCGCACCGACATTCAAATAGCCCGTCGGCCCGTCAGTCGGTCCCGGCAGGCTTCTGGAAGATGGGATGGTCTGGGCGGGTGCTGCAGTCACGGCATTCGAGATCCGAGCTGAGCTCAGCTGAGATGGGCTGGAGCGACCCGTAGATACCTACCTGTCTATCTATCTATCTATCTATACACGTCACGGCTTTTCCCCACATTGCTGGGCACTGGAACTGGAGGGGGGTTTTGAGGCAGGTGTTCTCGCTAGCTGCATGCACGCTTACTTGGGTAGGTAGGTAGGTAGGTAGGTACTGTACTGTACTGTACTGTATGTACAGATACCGATCTGCCTACGTAGGTATCTGCTGCCTACACATCTCAGAGCGTACGCACTCACTCACTCACTCACTCACTCACTCACTCACTCACTCACTCACTCACTCACTCACTCACTCACTCACTCACTCACTCACTCACTCACTCACTCACTCACTCACTCACCCACTCACCCACCTACTCCCTTCACCGAGGTGCCCAAGGCGTTTGTGCGCATGCTCCACGCGCGTAGCGAAATCCCCCCTTCTTCCATATCCATTGAGAACAAGTGAACGGAAAAAAACCAAGATTTCGTTCTGAAACCACCAGATGCTAGAACCGAAGCTAAAGCATTCGATGTTCGATGCTTCGTCTACTGGTTTGTAGGTTGGCGGGCGATGCGGTTTAGACAAGGGATCGTACGAGGACGAAATGGCTGTTTGGATGGGGTGTTTGCGAACTGCAATTTGGAGCGCTTTTGGATAATGGTTTCTTTGATTATACGTACGATGTTTGGATGGGTATGTTGGTTGGGCGTGGTGCTTTTTCGGTGGATGAATGGTAGGTAGGTAGGTACGATCGACGTGTGGTAAGGTAATGGTTGATAATGCGAGAGGGGGAAGGCAGCCAGCCCATTATTTATATCAGTTTGGGAATGAAATGAAAAGAAATGAAATGAAATGCAGTGCAAAACAAACGATTGCAGCTCCGACACAAAACTCCTCGAGCACCTTCGAGATGCTCCATAAACTATCACACATATAAAAGCCGCAATGGAACGTTTATGTTCATGTTCATGTTATGAGATATAACAAACAAGCGGAATACCGAGCTGTTGAAAGCCAATGATTGAAAAACGCATAATACTAGGTGGTTTCTCGAGGGCTAGTCGATAACTCTAGACGTTACGTATTGAATCAGCTGCGAGCAATTCGCAAAGCGGAAAGCTGACCTACGAAGCTTGAGAACATGGTAAAGCTTTTGCTTCAATTTGATGTTCTTTTCAAATTGATATCTCTGTTAGATTGTGTTGTTGTATTTAGTTTTGAGATGGAAAAGGGGCGCCGGGGGGGGGGGGGGGGGGGGGGGGGGTGGAGGCGGGGCAGGGTGGTTCGCTAAGCATATGTATGTATGGGGCATGCACAAACACTTTTGGCACCCACTTTCATCCAAGTCTCAGCCGAGGACTACCTACCTACCTACCTACCGTACCTAGGCAGCATACACGCTCCCTCTAGTTTCAAGTTCGACTTTTTCTTTCTTTCGTGACCTACGTACTTACTCCACTCTACGGTCTCCCAGGTCTCCGGAGATTTCCACCTTCGACAAACGGTCCTTTTTGCTTCACACCACTGCACTTGTCTTTCTACTGAATGTTACCAAAGGGTGAATGTACGTGCAAGCAAGGTATATGTATAGGTATGTACACTTATACCAAGCCTAGGTAGCCAGCTACCTAGCTACCTAGGGAACTCTAGCTACTGCTGCCTGCTTTGCTTTGCCTGCCTGCCGGTCCGCTCGCTCACTCACCTGCCTTGCTATGCCATTCCTGTTCCGTGACCCATCCATCCTATGCCCCGTCCGATGCTATGCCACGCCACGCCATTTTCCTTAAAGATCCAGATCGACTCAAAACATACGTACACAGACACAGACACAGGCACACACATGGACACACACATGCCATCCCAAAGAGATCAAGCGGCGTGCGTAGGCCCAAGCCAGACCTCGCCGCCCTCGCCCCTGGGCCTTAATAAGCCATAACGGAGAAAGGAAAAAAAGAGGGGGGCATTAAAGACGCAAGCGTAGGAATGTTCAGACCTCGCCGCCCTCACCCCTGAATAAGCCATGGTAGCCCGAGGCGCTCCGGCCCTCGTTGACCATGCTCTCCGCGTCGCCCACCTGCTTGCGCTCCGAGATCTCGTGCTGGAGTCGGAGATTCATCTGCTTCTGCCATAACACGCGCGTCAATCCTTGGGACGACATTGGAGGAGATGCCCAGCCCGCACCGCCACCCCTCATGACTGCTCTGCGCTGGGAGTCAGTTCTGCGTGATCCGTGTCACTTGGTGTCGGTGAAAGGAGGGGGCTTGGAGATCGGGGCATGAGTGTAGTGCGCGAGGATCTGCTACTTTGTGGACGTGTCTTTGGACTGGGGATCGAGTAAAAATGGAGGATGGGAATGTAGGTTGGGGGATGAGAGATGGGCATTGTACGTACGATTGCTACTGAAGAGGCTCCGAGGAGCTGGATAGGCGGTTTAGATGGAGATAGACATCTGTACCGTAACTAATGAAAGGCAATGTTAGGTTGCTGTAGTCTGTTTGTGGGTCACGAGATCACTCACCCTTCCATACTGATCAACTTCAAATCACCCCCGAAGTATCGCGCATATAACCTCGAGATCGGCAAACCATAACCGAAACCAGCCATGGGCGCCTTGAAATCATTTTTGTCGAAATCAGGATCTAGATTTGGTGTGGTGTCCACGGTGGTGTACATGTAGGTCCAGACGAGAGGGATAGCACTGCGGGTATACCACCACCCTCGTCCGAGATCTTGATGGTGATGTCCTCTTTTCCCTCGGCGACCACGACCTTGGTGACGGGAAAATCATCTTTATCTTGGCCATGTGCCTCGACGACGGCTCTGAGCGAGTTCTTCAAGGTTTCGAAGAGCATGTGTGATAAGTGTCCTGGGACATACATGAAGTTGAGATGCGGTGGGCAAACCAGCTGGACCTTTGGCGCATCGAACAGTCCGTAGTGGTCTTCGCAGACAAATCGGGCATTCTCAATAGCTTCTTGCGCAAGGTCCTTGACGTTGGTCTTGGTGCAGATGATCCCTACGTAGGTCGGATCCCTGGTTTGGTTTTGATCCGTCAAGGCGATGTGTTGACCTATTAGCATCCTGATTCCAATCCGGGACATATAGAACCGGTCCAAGAAAGCTTGGATGTTATTATCGATCTGCATACGCTGCTTTTTTCGCTTGTACTCGAGAATTCCTTGCGCTACCGTCGTGACCACGCCATCGTGTCGCCGCTTGATCGTGTTGAGAGTCTCTGAGAATCTTTGATTGTAATCTTGGAGCTCGGGCGGCCAGTCGTTGCTGTCTTCCACGGTTGCGAAGTAGCGCTTTGCAGCGATCTTCTTGCCATTGTCCCCACTGCCGTTTCCACTCGAGGGCGAAGAATTGTATTGACCTCTCTCCACGCTCGGGTTCTGCGTAACCTCCGACAAGATTTTCGAATGCTTTCCATCTTGCTTCGAGGGCTTCATGAGTCGATCGCGCACGTCCTTCGACAGCTGAGGCCGCGGAAGCTGTGTAATTTCCTGTATCACATGTCAGAAGTGGACTTGTACTTGGCGACGTATGCGCCCGGAGGGAGGGGGCGTAGCTACCTCGAACGACTGGGCGTACCAGTCCTGTACTTTACTGATCGAGGGCATATCGTTCAGGCCATCGGGTAGGTCTCCCAACTCTTGAACGCGGTGCGCCAGTCGGATGGGAAGCTCTTCGGACAGGAATTGCGAGGCGCGGAAAAGCGTACCTGATTCACCGAGGCTGCGTTAGTAGAGACAACAGGAGGAGGAGCAAGCACGTCGCGGAGTTGGGTTCGACCATACCTGTCGACGGCTTCTCGCCGAATTGAACCATCTGCCTCAAACTGACTCCAGTCGCGGGGAATTTAGAGTAGTGCTTGATGGTGTCCATCAGCCGCTCACTCTTCTTCCACGACATCTTGCGGGGTGTTACTGGCCCTCAGGCCTATGGGTGGTGTTCGAGTATCGGCCGCACTTATAAAACACGCCTGAGCAGAAGCTGGGCGTCGAGTCGAAGTGAAGAACCCGCTGTCTCGCTGTCTCGAAGCTCGAAGCTCGAAGCTGGTGGTGGTGGTGGTGGTGGTGGTGAGGTTGAGGTCGAAGAGGGTGCCGAGGCAGAGTCACAATTGATGGGGGTGAGCAGCTGGAGCTCTCAGATAGCCACGGATAAGGGCCGAGATCCGATAAGGTACATATGTATGTTGTATGTACACACATACCGTACATACCGTACAGTACAGAAACAGTACAGTACACGTGAGTCACGGGGGAGCAAACCTGCCTATCTATGTACAGCAGAAGGTGAGCTGAGGCTTTGTGGAAAATTTTCCCGATATCAAGAGCAAAGAAGCACACGGGCAACAGAGCCGCTAAGTTGATCATCGATTGGCATTCTTGAGTAACCACTTCATAAAGTACTGTACGAACAGTACTTACAGTAAATAGCACATCGGACCAAGGGCAAGCATCACCCTGCCTTCCCTTGCACCCCGCAGTTTTCGATTTAACGAGCGTGTGTTTGAGTGGCAGGATCGTGGGGTACCATGTAAATAAACACCAACAGCTTAGCTTGTGTGAGGTACGTGAGGTACTTCACAGTACAGTCAGCACCTATCTCCTCCCAGAGCCGCCCAGGGTCTGGAGAGCCCAAATTAAGCAATCGACACGCGGCGACTTCGAAGATCTATTCCTTGCCGGCCATCTAAGCCTTCATTTTATTTAAAGGTGACGGTAGGCGTAAGTACGTAGGTACGGACGAAGGCATTTGTGCTGTACTGTAAGCTACATCGACGTATGTAAAAAGACGTTTGGAAAAAATGAAAAACAATTCGACGTTTTTGATTGAAGGAGTTGAAATGCGTTAAAGGGGTTTACAACAAATTCGCTCGTGGGCTGTAAGTTAAGTTGGCTGACCGGTACTTAGGAGGAAACCAAGCCATCAAGCTATTTCTATATTTGGGGATGAAGCAGTCGGCTAGACCATCGAGACCCTTCATACTACGGTAAAGCACTTTCATTGCGGTTCAAAGTCATTTACTAGGAACCTACTGTACACAGCATTGGTTTGAAACACCAGCTTCATACTTCCGCAATGATAAAAAAAAGTGAAAACACCTCTTTTGCATTCCTGTCTTTCTACAAGCTGGGGCCAGCTCTTCCTCGACGGCTGCTTAGATTCAATCCGGACAGACTTGCTTGATACTTTTCCAGAAGGAAACCGCTGACAAGTATCGCAAATGGATAGCCGACCGGAACCCGGGTAGCAAGTCCTGGGAAAGACGCGTGGGAATCCCCAAGACGTTCTATCCACCGCCTCCGAAAGAAGGATCTGTTCTACCGCGCCGACTGGAAGGAGTACGTCTGGAAGCTGCCGAAAGAACCGTGAGCCACAGGAGAAGTTGATTGACTATTTACTATGAATAGCATTGGCAAGTCACCGTCGATCTAAGGCCACATCTGCACGCGGGCACCGGCTATCATGGCCGAACAAAAAAAAGAATAACAAAGATTCAGTCAGGATGATAGGTATGCTTCACAGCGGAAACCGAAGCAACGCAATCTGGCATTGTAGACGCGAATACTATATGACAAATAGAGCTACTGTACTAGCAAACAGAGAGAAATTCAGCGATATCCATCCTCCGCTAAGCAACCAGTAGCAGAAAATATGTATGTTTAGTTCTTCTAGATCACAGGTAAATTGGGAAGAAACACATGCACTGCGAAGGGGGGAAAAGCCTTTCTTCATGCCGATTTCTTTCTTTTCAAACTTGGCGTGACAAGGGGCGTTAGCGAACGGAATGGCACTGATAAGAGCTAAAATAGCCAACCTAGTGTATGTATGTACAATCAACGGGCTATCTTAGGGAAATCCTTTTTTTTTTCGCGGAATTGTGAAGCGTGCATTTCAAACGAGAACGTCATTAACTGGGTGGAGAAAATGGCTGTGAACCGGAATGGAAGTGCTTTGGTACTGTAAGGTGACTCGATTCTCAGCCCGGTAGCCTAGCCTGCGATTTGAAAAACGATAGTGATTTCTGGCAAGGTGAGTAAGTTGTAGGTTTTTTTTTAAAGGAGCCGGAAGCATTTGGGAAGCCTCGGGCATTCAAGAAGGTTGGCACGAACTTATCAGAGCGACATTTGAAGCGTGGAGCAGATAGGGTTAGCTAGATACCTTAGACATGAGTAATCGGACTTCGACCTGAACTCCAAGCATCTGAAAAGGCCAGGCTATTCCAAGCCGTCCTCACATGAACGCCAATAATCATAATCGTAGATTGAAACATCATACCTAGGCTTTGTATAGAGTATCGAGGAAACCGCTCGCCAACTCGACCACAACGCTCTTGTTCGGCAAGCTCCCAGCAACGCCATACAGCGCGGCACTATCACCGACACTCTTCCCCTTGGCGCCCTTCCCTTCCACGATCCGCACCCGCTCCTTCTCCTTCTCGCCCTCAATCACAGCCTCGAGATCCGCCACGAGCTTCTCCCAGACCTTGACGATCGGCAACGTGACAGCGACGTGGATCGCCGGTGGGCTCTGCAGGGAGTTCAGATGCCACCCTTTGGCCGACATGGCGTCGGCGATGTCGTACACGTCCAGCGTCTTGGAGTTGAATGCCACGACGGACACGAGCGGGTGGCCGAGGACCTGGAGGTCGCTGCTTAGCGCAGGGTTCTGCTCGATGACCTCGACGATCTTCTTCGTGGCCCCGACGATCTCGGAGCAGGACTTGACGTAACCCTGCTCGCCAACACTCATCAGACTCGCCCAGCAGCCGGCAATCAGCGCACCGGGCCGCGAGCCCGCGATGGACGGCGAGGCGTACACGCCACCCGACCAGTCGGGCGAGATGAAGTACTGGTAGCTTCGCAGCTTCTCCGTGCGGTACAAGCACGTCGAATTGCCCTTGGGCGCGAATCCGTACTTGTGCGTGTCACAGCTGATGCTCGTCACGCCCCTGAGCCGAAAATCGAACGGCGCCGTCTCGAACCCAGCTTTCTCGAGGAAGGGCACGAGGAAGGAGCCGAGGCAGCAATCGACATGCAGCGGGACCTTGCGCTTCACGGCGAGCTTGGAGAGCGCCGTGATGTCGTCTATGATGCCGTGCGGGAAGTTGGGAGCGGAGCCGACGAGCAGGACCGTGTTGCTGTTTATGAGGCGCGCGACGGAGGGAATGTGTACTTGATAGGACGGGGCTGGGCACGCCACGAGGTGGACTTTGATGCCGAAGTACTCCCCGGCTTTGCGGAAGGCTGTGTGGCCTGTTTCGGGGAGGATCCTGTGAGGCTGGTGAGTATTCGGGATTGAAAGCTTCTAGGACTGAAGACGTACATCTCTGGTTCGGTGACGCCTCGCTCTGTGTATGCTTTGTTGCGGGCGCTCAGACAGGCCATCAGGATGGACTCTGTACCACCACTGGTTGTCACGCCTGCTGATCCGCTCGGTGCATTGAACATCGCCAACACCATCGATACAACCTCGGCCTCCATCTTCCTCACTCCCGGGAACACATCTGGGTGAATGGGGTTGGCCACGGTGACTTTCCAAACGCCTCCGTCTGCAGTTTGATCAAAGATTCTCCCCCATGATATACCGCACCCGAAACGAAGCCATCCTCCCATCTGGTGTGGCTCATTGTCGCGAGTGCCTCCAGCTCCTTCAACACCGCCTCTTCCGACCAGCCTTCCTTCGGCAGTGTCAGGTATCGGATGACGCCCGGCCCAGACGGCACCAGCTTTCCTTGCAACTTGTTGATGGCTTCGCTAACCTGCTTCTGGACCTGTGACCGCACGCCGGGCGCGCGGAGGAAGAGGCCGTAGAGCGTGCGGCGGACGGAGATGTAGGCATCTGCGAGCGTCCCCAACAGCCCGCGGCCCTTGAGCTTCAGCATCGCTTTCCTCGTCCATCTCAGCAGGAAGAGAAAGAACACGATGTTGCGGAATCTGTGTGCCAGAAGCAAAGATTAGCTGCCTGCCCTTCTAACGTTTGAGCAACGGGCCAGGACGTACAGATCGATGTTCAGAGACAGCAATTGGCCGCTAGGGCCGGCTTTCTTGATCGCGAAGCTGTTGCGCAAGCTCGCGGGTAATCTCGACGTCCCGGGCATGTTGTTGTTTGCGCTGCCTATCTATCATTCACACAGTCGGGAGGCGCGGCAGGGTCGTCGGGAGATGGGACAGAAGGTAATCTTGTACCAAGGACTATCGCTTCCGATTGTACTGTATTGTTCTAGCCGAGGTGACGATCACATGTTGTGGACGAGACAAATGAAGGAGGTTCTAACTGTTGGTATTTTGCCGGTGTACAGATGCGAAGGATTGGCAGGTCTCATTCGAAGGTAAAGATTTGAGCCGCCGTTGAGTGGCGAAATCGAGACACCGGGACCGGGCATTCTCAGCCTTGTGAGTGAGTGGTACCGGAGAAATTAACATGTGGTGGACTGAGTTAGACCCTTGAACCCATCACGTCTTGGGCTTATATGGGACTTTGGATCGAGTGCGGGTTGCTAGTTGGTGATCTTGGTTCAGAGTGCTTGATTTGACTTGACTGCGTAGCACCTGTTGAACCTCCTCCGAGTCGAACAGCAGTACCACTTTACCGGCTGCAGGGTATGTGAACGTGATATTGTACAGTACATGAAGCGCTATTCGCCTCCTCCCTCAGTTCCATCGCTGCAGAACGCCGATTCTAAACGGGCTTCCCGTGCCCTATGCAGATGTTCAATCATACAGCAGATTATACAATCACAGGAGACGTGCACCTTCATGCCATCCATCCCATTCCCAAACACCGCAAACGCCATTCTAGCTCACTGCCCATATTCCATGGGATTGCTTCGTAGATCGTAGATCATCAGGGCGCCCTGTAACCTTATCGTGTGGGCGGAAAGACCGAACAAAGTATTAAAGCGTGGTCATCGTTGAACCGGGCTGTTTGTTGTTTTAACGAAATGCGGTCCTCCACTGTTTCGAAAACGGCTCTGCCTCCCCCTCGCAACTGCGCCCAGGCTGATCACACCCATTGAATCGAATGACGAAGTCTCCATCTCTGTAAGCGCCCCCCTCTGATGCTTGCTCAAGCTGGCTGTACCCATTCAAGGTCCTTTGCGGTACAAGCGCCAGCTTCGACAGAATCGTTGGGTGCCATTGCACAATGTGTTCCTGCAACTCAATTAGCACAATGGGTTCTGCTATGCAAGAGAACCTGCGCTTACTAAAGCGTGGAGGTCTGCCTTCTGAAAGTTGTAGGAGCGGTACAAAGGATCAAACCAGGTATCCAAGAAGAATTTGGCCCAGTCCCCCTTCCGAATGATGAAACTGCTCTGCGACAACCCACTCTTATCCTGTGTGAGAACAAAGTCTATGTTGCCACCCTTCAGATGGGGGTAGGTCTTGATAATGCTGTCAGGGGGGACGATCGGTTGGTTTCTAACCATGATGCTCTCCAGCTTTTTCGGGCCCATAATCTCCCCTTCAACGGTCATGTCTGGATTCATGATGAGCGCGTTCTGGTCCAGGTACCAGATGAAGGTGCTGTGAGGAAATTTCGTCAGGGCATGTCGAGTCGCTGGCACTCGAGCCCAGGAGCTAGGAGATCCACCCAAATCGTACTCTTTCGCGGTCACGAAGAAAGTCGTGTAGCCTGCTAAGCAGTCAGTGTTCCCGGCCCATGCTTCGGCGCGCTGGGTCTTCTCACCATGCTTCTTCGCGTACTCCACCCGGTTGTCCTTGATGTTGTTTAGATACTCCTTGCTGTAGTTGTCCGGGTCCAGAACCGTCACAATCACCACCCGCGGAGTGCCTGATGGTATTCTGTCTGCCCCTCCCCCAAAGATCTGTGAGAATAAGAAGACCAGCGCAATCACGACCAACGCGCACACCGCGAGCGCCTGCACCCTGCTTCTTCTGAACGAGGGGAGTCGTGTTGATCGAGACGGCGCGTAGGGCGCGGGGGTCGATAACTTCCTCGTGGGAAGCGCGAGATGCATCTTGAAGTTTCGATCGTCTGTCGGCCGCCTAGCGGTGGCTGAGTTGAAAGCAGTCGACACAAAAAAAATGCGACCGTCGAGATGGTGACCAGTGGTTGACGTTGAGGGTGGGCTGAAAAGCTTACTCACAACCTTCTTTTCGTCTAGCTGGCACTTGCTTGCCGGCAACGTGATGAAGACCAAGGATGGCTGGCTACCTCGATTGATCGATCACTGCACGTACGCGTCGATTGTCGCTGTCGCTGTCGCTGTCGCTCTCGCTGTCACGGTCACGGTCACGGTCACGGTCTCGACCACCAGCGACAGACCAGATTGCTCGTTGGGGAAATGTGCAAGTGCCACGAGTGAAATGAGAATGTAGCGTCCCGTCTTTCAGACTTTGGCGTCACAAACCCTCGATGGTTTGTCGACTCTGATTGGCTGCCCGCTCTGCGATAAGGTCCACGTCTGGTCAGGACCTGGAATAGGGGGCCGATTTCGCCGCTTCTACACAATACAGTATATTGACCATGTTCTTTTGTACCCCAAAGTCACTTGGGGATCTATGGAACACGAGAAGGAATCCGGAGCCTACGCCTTCTGATCGTCGCATGGTCGCAGAAGGGATGCCAGAGCCACTCCTGTGGCCCGTGGCACTAGAAGCGTAGCTAAGGAAGTGACCGTCTCTTGATGATGTCCACTGCGAGGGGAGCTCGTCATAGGTACGGTATCATGACAGCTCGCAGGCCAACGTCTTTCCAAATTCCATTTGGAAATGTTGATTTCTCTCAAGTACAATTCCCCATCTCCCAGTCCCTGCTTTCGGTGTCTTGGGCAAAACGTACAGACGTCCATCAACCATGTCTTCGTCGATTATCCAACTAGAGTGCGGATGCAACAACTACCCGTGGGGGAAGAAGGGCAAAGACTCTCTGGCGGCTCAGTACGCGCTTGCAACGCCAGGAGGCACTTTCGCGCTCGACGAGTCCAAGGAATATGCTGAGGTTGGTTTATGTTCCTGGTTATCTGCGAGTGTCTGAACGAGTGTGTGCCGGATCACGGAAGTGATGCTAGACGTTATAGATCGCAGGATATGCATTGTCCAATCAACTAGAGCATGTCGTTCTGACAAGAGCGTAGCAATGGATGGGCACTTACCCAACCACCCCCTCAAAAGTCCTTTCCAGCGGCGAAGATCTCCAGAAACACCTCGACGCCAATTTGGAAGCTCTTATCGGCAAGCCCATCCTTCGAAAGTTCGGAACAGATCTTCCCTACCTCCCAAAGGTATTGCCAGCTCTCCGTGAAAAATGACGCCCAGCCAGCTTACCTTCCTAGATCCTGTCGATCGCAAAAGCTCTCCCACTTCAGATCCACCCGGACAAGAACCTCGCCGCGAAACTTCACGCCAGAGACCCAGAGAAGTTCGGCGACAGCAACCACAAGCCCGAAATTGCAGTCGCGCTCTCCAAGTTTGAAGTCTTCGTCGGGTGGAAACCTCTTTCTCGCGTCCAAGCCCTGTTTACCAACGTCCCGGTCCTCGGGTCCAGTTTTGTGCCTAATGATGCCCCCGCCCATTTTTCGATGGAGACCTTGAAGGCAATCGTTGGCAAGATTTTAGGCTCGAGCGACGAGGAAATCGTCGATGTGTATGAGAAGCTGAGGGCGATGCCGGCGAGCGAGTTTGGCGAGGAAGAGGCGTATGTTGCGAAGATGCTGCCGAGACTAGCGGAGCAGTACGACAAGTCCGATCCGGGGACGCTGGTTGCGCTTTTGACCATGAACTATTTGGTGCTAGAGAAGGGCGACGCTATATACGTTCCTGCGGAGTGAGTATCCCGACCCATTTGAGCCATGGATAGCTGACGAAATGAAAGCGGAATCCACGCATATCTAAGTGGAGATATCGTCGAGTGCATGGCACGCAGCGACAACGTCCTCAACACCGGCTTCTGCCCTCGCGCAGACAGAGACTCCATCGAGCTGTTCACTGCAGCCTTGACATTCAGTCCCAAGTCCGCAGACGAGGCTCTGCTCAAGCCCGAGGCCTCGTCCAAAGGCACTCAAGGCCATACGCGAGTTCTCGCACCGCCTCTCAGCGAGTTCAACATGCTGGTCACGGATCTGAAAGCAGGGGAGAAAGAGACTGTCCAGGCGCTGCAAGGGCCCGGCATCATGATCGTCACAGGAGGAAAGGGAACCCTGAAGGCCCAGGGCAAGGAGACTGAGATTAAGGAAGGATATGTGTTCTTCGTTGGCTACAACACTGAGTTCGAGCTTGTAGCCGACAGCGGTCTTGAGACACACATCGCTTACGCAGAGGTGTGATTGGAGAAGAAAGAGAATAGTGAACCAAAACGTGGATTTTAAAATTAAACATCTTTATCAAAGAGAATGTATCAATTCATCTGCCTCTGAATCTTCTTGGAAGCGATTCGCCGAAGCGAAAAAATCAGCACCGCACTCCGTAAGAAGGAGAGCGGCAAATCGACAGAGCATTGACTGGGCTCGCGGCCGCCGATAGTGAAATGAGAACAAGACGCTCAGATTTCGAAGGCTCCAGCGAATAGATGATCTATGCACACAGACTAGCTGACACCCTACTTGGAGAGGAAATCGTGGCAGCTTAAGTTGTGTGCATTGTGAAGAGGGTAGATAGAAGTAGGAGAGGGACACAAGTAGCGAAGTGAGGAACCTTTCAAGAGATTGTAGTGCAAAACAATACATTTCGGACCGCTACTGCGTCCAACGAGTGTCAGAATCGCTACTGTGTCTTACGACTTTCAGAACCTATGTCTTGCGAAGTTGTGGCCTCAGGAGCTGCGATAGGCTTTTCGATCTCTTCGGGTTCATCGTCGCCTTGTACATCAGCAACGCGTTCACCAGCCAATTCGAGAGCTCTCTTGGTCCAAGAACGGACAAATCTCCAGACAGCCTATATTGTCAGTCAGCCATCATATGAACAAGGTTAAGCGTGTAACTTACTATGAAGAACGTGATCACACCTATGATCGCCACAACCCATGCAGTACCGGATAGTCGGTCAAGTCCTGTTCCACCCCTTCTTCCAGCACCGCCTCCAAGAGCACCGGCCTGCCTCAAGTTCACCCAATGCCACGGGGACATTGCAAAGAACGTCTTGATGAATCCAAGCAACCTAGAGATGCCAGTCCTTTCAAAAAGTGCTCGATCCATGACGCATTTTTATCCTCCAAAAGCATGGCCGTTCCGCCGGATGGCAGTGATGTGATTGTATCATACGGATCCAAGTACAAATTTATGATCGGATCTGCAAAAAAACCAAAGACAAATACCGTGGCGGCCATGATAATAAGAGTAATCAGAATTTGAGTCCAGGCACTGGTAATCACCCGGCTCCAGCGCATTCGTTCCAGACGATATTGGTACTTGCAGGTAGGGCACTCCCAGAAGTTTCGAGCCGTGTACGATGGACCCGAATACCTCCATGCTTCCAGGCATCCTTCATGAACATATTTCTGGCTCCCTCGACATTGGCATGGCCTGATCAAACGTCCCAGACTGGCGTCGACCGAATTGTAGGAGACCTTTGGAGCTGGGTGGAGCATTGAAGGCATTTCATCGGCGCGGAGCTCGAATGATGGAGGCACTTCCTCCAAACAGATTCGACAGATGCGAGTAGCATAGTGCTTCTGAGGCGGCGGAATTGAGGGTGAGGAATGTTCGCTGTCGAAGCCTTCTGCATCAGACTCTGGTTCGTCCTCTCCGAATGCACCGGGCGTACGGTTGGCTTCGGATGCCTCTTGTCGAGCGTCGTCTGTTGCTTCTGGCCATGACCAGTTGGATCGGGTCTCATAGCGATCAGACATTCTATTGTGGTCGTGCGAAGAATGTGGTCGTGTAAGTATGTGCATACAGCTCTGGGAAGCCTGTTCATATCAGTGTTCAGCCATTAGTGATGTAGATAGTGATGTAGATTTCGACTGGTGGATGCCAGGTGTCAGGATTTTGTGACAAAATGCAAGGTACCGGCGTGCCTTCATCCGTCCGAGAGGAAAGAAAGATGTAGAAGGCGATTCCGAGTGTTCAGCTCTGATTGATGCCTGAGATGCGAGGCTGCCATTGAGGCATTGGATGAGGCCGCTAGAGTCAAGCTCCAGCGAGAAGACGCGTGCTCCTCGCCTACCTGGACAAGCTTGAGCTCAACATCAACAGCTTCGTTCCGACTTCCCCTCAGCTCCGTAAACTCTCCCAACCCCGACGCAGCAATTATGGCAGACAGATACTCATTCTCCTTGACGACCTTCTCTCCCAGTGGAAAACTGGTTCAAATAGGTATGTTTCAGTCCAGGCGCGCGGTGACAGCTCACCGTCGGCCGAACAGAAAGCTGATCTTGTGGATCTAGAATATGCTTTGAACGCTGTCAACCAAGGCGTGACCGCGCTGGGTATTAAGGGTACAAAGGGCTATCTTCCCCGGGGTGTATAGCAGCGCGTCTAATATATGGGCAGCTACAAACGGCATCGTCCTAGCCACAGAAAAGAAGTCATCGTCTCCCCTCATCGACCCTCCGTCTCTCTCGAAAGTCAGTCTCATCACCCCGAATATCGGTATGGTCTACTCGGGAATGGGCCCAGATTACAGAGTACTGGTCGACAAGGCGCGCAAAGTCTCCCACACCGGCTACAAGAGAGTCTACAACGAGTACCCGCCCACGAGGATCTTGGTGCAGGATGTGGCCAGAGTCATGCAGGAGGCTACGCAGTCTGGAGGTGTACGACCGTACGGCGTCAGTTTGTTGATTGCTGGGTGGGATGAGGGTATCGAACCAGAGTCGGACCAGGCTGCGACTGCTGACTCGCCCCCGGATGATAAGAAGGCGTCGAGCAAGACGGGTGGCACTTTGAAGGGTGGACCTATGTTGTACCAAGTTGACCCCAGTGGTAGTTACTTCCCATGGAAGGCGACGGCCATTGGCAAGAGTGCTACTTCTGCGAAGACTTTCTTGGAGAAGAGATACACCGAGGGCTTGGAATTGGAGGATGCTGTCCATATTGCTTTGTTGACACTAAAGGAGACTATCGAGGGAGAAATGAATGGAGAGACGGTCGAGATTGGTATGGTGATCTACCCAACTCATCAAGCATTTACTAACGTCCTCAGGTATTGTCGGTCCACCAGCTCACCACTTACTTGGCGTCGAGGGAGTTGAGGGAGCACAGGGACCAAGATTCCGAAAGCTGACACCCCAAGAAATCGAGGATTACCTTACGAATCTATGAGCTTTTTCTTTGGGTAGGTTGTGCGTTCAGAACACGCTGTACAATAGACCGAGAGGAGAAACCAAATTCAAGGACATGATACCAGTTTACACGCTCTGTTCCTTAGGTCACTCTTACTACCAATCCACTTTCCCTTTAAGTCCATTTTCTCGAGGTACTTATCATGGTATTTTTTCTACCAATACGAAAGAGTTTTTATAGCCAGCATGAACCCCCGCAATCTGCAGACCTTCTTCCAAGGGCAACCTAACTTCCGTCCAGTCCTGAATCTCCGCCGCATCCATCCCCAGCTGCCCATTTTCGCCCGACCCGACCACGAAAAGCTTCTTTCTGGTGGTCACAACAAGCATGTGGTTCATTCCGACCGCGACGTCCAAGAAATCCTCGCCGTTCAGATCAAGCGGCATCGGGCTCCCTCCCAGCCCCTCGATCAGAGGCTTCTCTCCCGCTCTGCCGCCCCAGACATACAGATCGTTGTCCTCGGTCAACACTGCAGTCACGTAACCGCCAGAAGAAATTTTAAGGATGCCTCTAGCTGCGAGCTCGGCTAAGTCTTCCACGATGCTTGGTTGGTTTGCTGGACTGAGTTTTGTCAGTTGGTCAAGCATGGGGGACGATGAGCAGCAAGAAGAACGCGTACTTCTCGTCAACATCTCGCCCGAGACAGTTAGGATATCGTCCATCTCCCCAAGTGTAGATGTGGCCGGATTTGGCGAGAGTTGTGAAGCTCGTCTGGTTGGCGACTATGTCTTGCAACTGTTCATACTCGCCGAGGACCTGAGCCGGGTCTTGGAAAGATTTGTACTGTGCCAAAATGCATTTGCCTGTGTCTCCAGGTGTGAATGCTGATGAGTGTCAGTTTTGGAAACAGGATGATGTGAGGAAAGGGTGGAGCCTACATGCTCTTTGGTCATTGCCTGCTAAGGCTGTGCTGGGGAGCCCGTCGCCTCTTGCTAGACAGCGCTGGATGAGCTCATCTGGTGTGCCTGCTGTTCGGAGTTCGGAGTGAGTTGATACTTGGAGGTGTCAGTTTAAGACTTCGAGATGTGTGCGGGTTGGCAACAAAAAGTCACTATTTGGCCTCTGATAACAAACGTGAAATTCCATGATTCTATATTGCCTGGTTCCGCCCTTGCGAAGACGAATCTCTCGACTTACCAAGAGTGGCCGAAATGGAGGTTCTCAAAATCCGAATGTTTTGGCCCTGCAGGACACACTTGAAGCTTTTCAGATCCTGGGGGAAATATTCGGGTCCCCGATCTTCAGGGGAGTCGAAATCAAGTTGCCCCCAGGCGTTGAATCCCGACGCCCATAGCTCCATCCTTCCTCATTGTATAGTTTGTACTGTAGGTAAAATTTGGATCTAGTTGGAGCCGACTCAGCCAAGATTGCCAACGCCCCCACTCCCTAGGTACTGGCTGGCTCAAGCTTCGTTCTGCACGTTGAACCTCGACCCAACTTCTAGCACTTGAATTTCTCTTTATCATTTGACATCTCTAGGTATTTAAATACACAGAATATTACGGCCCGTGTCTTTGCTAAGCGCCACTCCTTCGACCATGATAGCCTTGGATGGATACATGGCGTTGCTACGCTGTGCCGTACTCTATCTCTATTTGCGTACCACCCCGAAGCGCCTCAAGCGTGAGTTCTGTGTGACCAAGTGCTGCCTACTCTCAGGATACGATATTTGTGCCTGTAGGGACCGATAGCATCTAACCAGGCCAGCCTATTTTTTCCAGGATTCGTTCATTCCGTCTGTTGCTTCTGGCTCTCTTGCACACTCATCTTCCGACGGTGTGTTGCTGTCCGGACATAGATTTGTCGCGTGATTTTTCCAAGGCATTATAAGGAGCGCAAGTCACGTCTGGGCCTATTTTGAAAAGGATCATTGGGAACCTGGCCTTCACGACCGATCTATCTATTCCTTTACCCGAGTGCCCCCCTCGAAGAAACTGCTGCGCGGTGTCTTGCGGCTTCGAGGAGTCCTTGAGCAGGCGACCTCCTCAACCGAAACGGGTCGAGATCCTGGTCTGCTATTAGGGTCGTCGAAAGCTAGCCTAGCGATCATGAATCTCAGCCTACCCCTTCGGCCTGCAAACAAGAGGAATGATGAGAATCGGAACCATTCCATGAATTATACGCCATCTTCCTCTACTGAGGCCATCGCAAGACCTATTCGCGAACCTACCCCGCTCACTGACCGGCTGATTGTTGGGCTTGACTTTGGTACCACCTATTCCGGGTAAGTTTAGTGTCGATTGATTCTTGAAATGGACTGGGCGGAAACTGGTAGGTGCGGTTGAATTTTCTGGGATGCAAATTGTCGGAAGAGACACAGGGCGCGGAAAGTTATGCCATGTCAAAGTATACAGTAGAAAATATCTTGGTCACTCACCAAGCTGCATTTCTTTTCTGCTGAAGGCCAGCCTGCCAGCCCTCGCCGAGAGCATCTTTGGCGAGTTGAAACACACCAAGAAGAACTCTGGTTACGTTCTCTGTGTCTACAAATATGGCTGTTATGCATTTGGCTCTAGGCTTGATTTCTGATGAAAACATACTGATGGGTCGCCAGTGTTGCCGCTGTATATACATCCACGCCAGATGATATCGAAATCATCAAGGCATGGCCGGGAGGCAATGGAATCACTTCAGACAAGGTTCCTACAGAGATTTCATACGACTATCCTCCCGGTTGTCCTGAAGGGACGGAGCCCAGAATAAGATGGGGTTTTCAGTTTAAGCCCGAAGAATCCAGACTCCGGTGTATCAAACTTTTCCTCGATCGGTCACAGAAATTACCTTTCTACATTAGTCCGTTGGAGACCGCCGCTCTGTTGAAGAAGGTTAAGAGGAATGTTGTCGACGCTGTAAGCGATTACCTGGCCCAGATTTATGAGCACACGATGGAGACCCTGACCAGGCGGTACGGAGAGTCATTCATGGCTTCGACGAAAGTCGAGTTCGTACTCACGTGTCCGGCTGTTTGGTCCGATGCCGCGAAAAACACCACTTTGCTCGCAGCGGAGAAAGCAGGTATGGGTTCAAAGTCAGACATTCAGATGATCAGCGAACCAGAAGCCGCTGCTGTCTACACGCTTAAGGCTTTTCAGCCCAACCACCTCAGTGCAGGGGACAACTTCGTTGTCTGTGATGCTGGTGGGGGGACTGTTGACTTGATTGCTTACAAGATCTTATCCTTGAAGCCTTTACGGGTAGAAGAGTCTGCCGTTGGAACAGGAGGCTTATGCGGGAGTGCTTTTCTGAACTATCGCTTCGAGGAGTACGTTCGGGGACGCATTGGACATGCCAGATTCGACGAGATGAAGCTGAAGAAAGGCAAGTGTTGGCAAATGGGACTTCGGTACTGGGAGGAGGTCGTGAAGCGCAACTTCAACGAGGAGGAGCATGCCGAGGTCAACGTTCCCTTTCCTGGCCTGCCGGATGACGAAGAGGCCGGCCTGGATTGTGGGTTCCTGGTCATGACTGCGCCGCAGATCAAGGAGATCTTTGAGCCTGTCGTGAAGGAGGTTTGTGAACTCGTTCAAGGTCAAGTCGATGGCATCCGGCAAAAGGGAGGCATTGTCAGCGGGATCGTATTGGTAGGTGGATTCGGGCAGAGTAACTATTTGTACACGCGGCTAAAATCCCATTTCAACACTGCGGCGCCACCTCCCTATAGCGAGAGGCCAACGCATGCACAAGCTACAGCTCTGACCTCGAACGGTTCCGTAGAATTCATGCAGCCGGTCAATGCATGGACTGCCGTCGTTCGAGGTGCGGTCTTGAGGGGTCTCGAGGGTAGCATGGTCGTTTCTAGGAAGGCGAGGATGCACTATGGCACGTCGTATGCTACTGTCTATGACGAGGAGAAACACCAAGTTGGCGAGAGGTATTGGAGTCCACTATGGGAGCGCTGGATGGTCAGTGATAGGATGCAGTGGCATATTACGAGTGAATAATTTGACCTCACGATATGTTTTGAAACTGACATTCTACAGAGGGAGAGACGCTAAATGCCGCGACACCCGTCAGCTTTCACTACACTCGAAACTTCAGGTAAGAACATCCAAGCTCACCCTGAGCCTGTACAGACTCTGACCTACCCCTAGACCTGGCCAGTCACTCGTGGTGTCCGATGATCTGATCGCCTCCGATGCTGACGGCGAGCCGCCGGCTGCGTACTCCCGAGATCTCCTGAACGTCTGCACGCTCACGACAGATCTGGGCGCCGTGCCGAAGAGTCTGTTCACAAGACTCACAACGACGAAAGGGCTGGAATTCGACAACCTGGAGTTTACGCTAGAGATGGTGGTCGAAAGTGCAGGACTGGCATTTGAACTGAAAGTCGACGGGCTCAGGTACGGCAGGGTAGAAGCAGAATTTCACCGACCTAGTCGCGTGCTCGAGAGACTGGCTACAAGGAGTGCGACGATGATGGGGGAGATGCAATGATTTACCGAGTGAGTGGCGTGCGTATGTATGTACATTCATCCACATTGGAAGTATCATGCAGGCAAATAAATAAGTGGCTTGCACATTCACATTGGGAGAAGAGCGAACCACGTTTGCCTCCAGCAACGAAACCTTTCTTTTCGGATTGTACCAGCAAATTGTCGTTACACTATCGCGAAAGGTACTATCACACCAAGGTAGGAAGCCGCCTCTTCCACAAGACCGCTCTAACGCTTTCATCCTCTGAGGCTGTGTAGGCCCAGCCAGAGCGGCGGCATTTTCTTGTCTGTGATCGTGTGTGTACTTGTTTTCAGTGGTGTTGTTGACTTCGCGGGAATCGCTTGCGAGGGACGGATACCCGAACCGGCATTCACGATGCTGGGTTGGCTAAGACCTAACGCTCCTTCCCGATTCGTGCTAAGGTACAGTACTGCTCATGGTAGAAAAAAAGACCAACACACGCACCACAGCTGTGCAAACCCGAACATGAAGACCAACCTCTACCCATTCTCTCACTTCCGTCAAGCCATTACGACACGCCATTCAGAACCCATGACATAGAAGATCCCGACGGGCGTATCGGAAGGCGACATCTGCATTCTACCGAATCGGTTTGATCGAGGCATCGTCAGCACCCGACGGGCAGAAAGGTGACCGTCGCACAACGAATGAATTGAGGAGCGTTTTGCATTGGTATCAGAAACAACGACTTTTCCCCTCCCCGGATTTGTTACAAGAAGATAGCAATGCTCGCTCAAGGAGAAAGGGGTATCAGGAAAGCGCACGAGCAACGAGCAACGGCTCGTCCACCCCATATCACATCCGAGTCCGACCAACCAAAAAGTCGCCGTTTTCGAAGACTCGCAGTACCTCCATCCCGCTCAACCGTTGCACACGGTACACATGTCGTTCAAGACACAGGCTCTCTGTGGGTAAGGCAGACTGTTCCACGTTTGCGCGTGCGCGTCTGCCTCGCCAGGTGTGCCTGTGCCAGTACCAAACCACCGGATCTTGGCTGTCATCATGCATCAAGAAGAAGGAGAATGAACCAGAGGAAAATGATATCAGCACAGAAACAGGAGGCCGGACCCGCCGAGAAACTTTTGCCACCAGTGGCGGCGACGAGTGCTCAGCCATAACAATTTTGAGACTTCCGCCGCTTACTGCTCACAAAAAAATTGTATAACCACGCCAAAGTATGGAAGATGAACTTTTGCCTGGAGAGAAGATATCTCGTTGACCGCCTCTCCCTGACCGAACCGAGAATGGTTCAAGATTCGAACTTTACGAGACACACAGTATGGTTCATGACCAGTGCTCCTGGTAGATCTGAGGTCTTTGAGATGGTCGGTAAGTTTCGTGTGTCTTCTCCTTCCCTTTGTGTTTCAGAATCTGACGGTTTTCTTTCCTCGGGTCGTGTCGTTGCTCATAAGCATTCGTATCCCTACGACTCCTAGCCTTCATTTCCGGAGTCTGGAAGTCGTTGTCCACCAAGTTCTCGCAAGGATGTCTTTCGCTCCACGATGTGTGTTCCTTGTACTCTTCGGCTGTTATGAGCCCACAGGCCTTCAAGTGTTTGATCAAGAAGAAATCCGGTCGAGCATGATCGAGTGTCCAATGCTCCTGATAGTGACGGCCGATATGGAGCATTCGTTCCCTCCAGTTCTGCCATGGGTCGGTGGCATTTCGAAAATGTGCATCAGGCTTATCGCAAAATATACACACTGTGCTCGACGGCGGGGGGTTTCTCAAGAAGTGAGAGAGACTGTGGTTGATCCACTCCTCGAATCGTTCGGGATGGAAGACCACCCCACAATCAAATAAGGCAAATTCGCAGGGGAGCTGGTAGTCGTAATCAATTGGTGCCATACTACCAAACGGATCCGAGTGCCAGGGAGGAGGATTACTGATGGGACGTTGGAGTTGAAGTTGGACCTGGGCTGAGGGTGCTGATGACCATGAAGTGGACGTTGATGATCTCCAGCTCGCAGATTCTCGACCGCTACGCCTCAAAGTTGATGCGTTACTGACAGTTGGGCTCCTCCGTGTTGCTCTGTAGGCTGGGTAGTTGGAGACTCTTCGTGTATCGAAAGAAGGCCTACCACCTGCCGAGGTCACAACTCCAAGAGGCCGTCTAAGCTCGTCACGGCCGATCAGATTCGCAAAACTGCCTATTTCTCTATCCATGACAGCCCAAATACGAGTCTCTCGTAGATGTCGTCGATTGTCGGTTGTTATTGCGGCGGGGTGCGATATTCACCAACAGATCATTCCAGCACCTTCAATAAGACCTGCCTATAAGAAAGACCTGCTTCAATATATTTTTCAGAACTGGATCCACTACACAGTCGACCAGGAACTGGCGTCTGTCGAAGAGATCGATAGCTTCGGAGCCCAATGTATTTTGGAAGCTGCTACAGCTGTCAAAGCTGGCTTGGGAGAGGTGGCGAAGAAGGCGCAACTTCCTCGCTTCTTTGTTGCAGGGGTGCTCTTATGAAATGGATAGCACGACAATAAAACCTCTCGAAGAAGCTCTTTCTTGGACTTCTTCGAAGGGCATGGGATCAAGAGTGTTTACTAAAGGATCAAAGAGAGAATTTCCTGTTGCAATATCCGTTCATATACGAACATCTTCTTGAGCTCGCCATCGCATTGCATGCGTACCTCCCAAGGCGATCAACGGCAGTCATGGACAGCAATGGTGCATAGATCAAGCGATAGCGGCTCAAATCATGCTCGAGGGTCTCATCTGACCTCAACTCTCGGGAATATCCACATTACAAACCTCGCTTGGCATGTATTGAATGCGTCTTCCTCTTGATACGCTGGACTTGAGGAATCGTCAAGTCGCACAATCATTGGGTTCGAAGTGGAGCACAGCCGTGTTGCACCGATGCAGCACTCTTCCATTTCACTGTCCCCTCGGATCCCGCCGTTTTGGCTCGGAGGGTCCTCTGGCTTGAGGAACCGAATTCAAGAAGCAAGGAGGTACACCCCACGACCGACGTGGAGTGCACGCCGTGCAGGGATGACTTTGAATTCATTCTGCATGTATCCGCATGCTTCTTCCCACGGACTGGTTCATGAAACGAGGCAATTAGACGATTACTGTTGACACCACGAACACTACCAGATTGCAAACATACTGGCTATTTTACACACCGCTGATCCTGATTTATGGAGAGAGGGTGTAATGCTTGGTAAGTACGTTCGCAGGTTACGCTGCATACAACCTGGTGATAGCCAATCGCTGAATATTCAAAATCTGTCTTCAAAGCAACCCTTTTTGTTATTCGGACACAACAGGATCACGAGACCGCATGCTCGTCTTCTCGGACCAAGGGAGAGCCTTTGGAGTATGCTTTGTGTTCGATAGGGGACCAAAGCTAGGTTCATTCGGCCCATTTCGTGCGTCTCGGGTCCTTGCACATATCCAATGTTACTACTTCGGCTTCTTCCCCGGTATCATATACCGAACGCCAGCAGCGTTGACTGACGCTGAGTCGATGTTCCGAGCTGAGAGCTCAGATGCGTTGCTGCCTAATGATGACTTCCTGCGAAGATGTAAGCATCCGTCGAAACCAATGCATACATCGGAGGAGCATCTTGAGTAGCAAGGATGGCCATCGCGAAAGATCTCGTCGATGCTCAATAAAAAACGCAGCGGTCAGGCCTAGATCTTGCAAGGCGCGAGAGCCATGACATCTGTTTTCAGAGGCCAGAGGAAGACCACATGGACAGCATGATGGAGGAAGTCTGAGCCCAGATTCGGGGAAACGGGCTATATGACTAACTGGCTAGAGTTTCCGTGCTCTGGTGCATTCACGGTCTTCACAGCACTTCAGTGCAGGGATCGTCGTATGGGAGGAAATTGCTAGCCTGAAGTGGTGAATACGGGAAAGTGGGAACAACTCACAGCTGCAGAAACGCCTCGCCGATGCCGCAGGAATCATGAAAGAAAGCGGCCACACCAGTATGCCGCAGAGCCTCCATGCGGCTTTATTCTGGCCCGAAACCAGATTCGCTCCGAAGGGTGACCCCACCTTTCCTCCGGAATACCATCCGCGGTGCACACGATAATGCATGGTAGAATCTGAGACGGGTGTGACCGGGTGCAACCATACCGTGTGTTCTATTGCAGTAGAACTACTGCGCTCGGGCTGGTGGTAGTCTCTACGATCTGGTGATGTCTGGGCGTGAGTAACGACGACCATGCTTCGTCATTTGCCGATTCAGCTGTGTGTGCTAGGTCAGACTCCTCCCTCTCTCCTCTGGGTATCAGTCACTTCCTTCTTCTCACACCACTCTCTCAACCGGGTTCACAAAGAACCCTGATCTTAACCACCACGTCCCTCAAATGGACCCTCTCCCCGTTCTCGTCTCCCGCCTTGATGATCCCTGGGAATGTCACACATCGGATCTCCCGGTCACTCAACGTGTCCTCGTCTTCACCTCCCACATCCTCCATGATCTCAGGGTCAAAGCTTGGTCGCTGATGACCTCCTACACATGGCATCAAAATGCTGAACGCAGCCTTCTGAACGCGGAGCCAGCGAGAGATCTCAACAGCGCTGTTAATTAGCGTCCGCAGTTGGTCTCGCACCTCGGCGTGCTTCGTATCACTGATGGAGTCCATTGTGCTGTTAAGTTGCGACACGACGTCTTCGACGATGCCGTTTGTCTCTGCTGATAGTCTTTGCGAGTCTCTGCGGAAGATGGAGAGCGTGAGTAAGCGCTATTGGTTCACGCCTTCTACCGAGCCTACCCTCCCGTCCAAAATCCGCTTTGCAATGCTCAAAGTGAGAAAGCCGGAGAGCGGATTACCAAAACGGCTCAGGTGTCTTTCTGCGTTTGACAGGTCTTTGGCTTGGCCCGGGGAGAGGCCGACGAAATATTCTTCGAAGATGTGGTCGACCCAGCAGCCGGGACACGAGTGATTGAATGAGGTGAACCTGGCAGGTTGAGGCCAAAGACTCGCAGGCTGGGACGAGTGGTTCTAGATGTTCTCGTGTGGAGGTGTCGGATTTTTGTGTGTCTTGGAGAGAGGTTAGCCGAGAGGGGCTAGACAAGCGAGGGAGGGATCGGGCAAAATAAACAATGAACCACGTCCAAAATTGTCGTGACGTTGGAAAAGATCATCCGTTTGAACAAATGCTCAGGATCGACAACCACCACATTTTCATATGACCTTAGTATGCAAAGAACATCCTACCGTGTAAGGATCGGAGCTTTGGCCCCACGTCGCATAACCAATATCTGACTTCAGATCAATCAACATCACTGACTCAGCCCCTTCTCCTTCACTCAAAAGACACACACACACACACGCACACGCACACACACGCACTCCCTCCCTCAACGCGACGCGAGGAGAAACCACGGCGCCAACCTCCCGATCCGCGCCCTCCTGAAATGCGTCAGCCCCCAGTTCTGCACATCGTTCCCCGGCCGCCGCACCTCCTCCCCCAGACTCTCGTCGCTGACCTGCTCGCCGCCGCCGGCCCGATTACCGAGGAGGATGAGGCTGAGGGCGAGGGTGAGGCCGGCTTGGGCCCATTGCCATCGTCGCTGCCGTCGTCGACATCAGCCGGGTCTGGTTTGGAGCGGTTGTGACAGTGGCTATGGCCGTGGCTCAGAGCGCCACGAGGAGGAAGCGGCAGGAGCGACGCCGTGCTCACTCAGGCTCGTCGTGCTCGTCGTGCTCGTGGAGGGGGAACTCATGATGATGGCTGAGGCATGTTGGTCGGTCCTTGCCTTTCGCAGCTTGGATCTTTCTGGCTCGGATGCTCGGGGGTTCTGGGAGTGAGATCAGATGCGTTGAGAGCTGGGTGATGTCTTGATGGTGGCGGGTCATAGATGGATCACGTGATGGCGCGTCGAGGCGTGTGTACATACCCCCACCATTCTTGTCCTCGCTTTGGGCATCCTGGGTGGAAAGCATACAGATTCCGTACGAAGATTGAGAGGTAGATGAGTAGGTATCTGTACAGTACAGTATATATTGTATAAAAAAGAAGAACTGTACATAGAAGTAGAAGTACTGTAGTATTTCTGTACAGTACTGTAGGTGCAAGGTGGGTCACAGTAGGTAGATACGTACGTACTGTAAGTTGTCTCATGAGTGGTTACAGATATTCTTGTGGCAGATGGGTACTAACTGCAGCTTTCCTCGTCCGAGCATGATGCAGGAATCGTATCTCGGCTATCATACTTGTATTCCATACCTCAGCGAAAAAAGCTTCTCACAGGAATCCCGAGATGTACAGTACCTGAGGAGAACCAACAAGAGCGTGGAAGGGGAGAAGAGTACACTGTACTGTAGGCCATCTTGAAACCTTGGGTACTTCGATCGACTGCTGGAAGTTAATGTACAGTACTGTATCTGTATGTACATCGGACAGTATATCTGACTGCAGGCTCGCTAAGCTTATTAAGCTCGATCGAGATTCGCGAAATGTCAAATCGAGTATCCCGTAATGCCATGTTGAATCTCGATTCTATGTGACCTTGCCCGCTTTGGAAAAGCCATGGGTGGGAGAAGCATGGCCTTGGTTTTCCTGGATATCGAGATGACGGAGAGCCTGGAGATATGTGATGGATGGCAGTGATCAGGACGTGGAAGCGAGAGTAGGTATGTACATCGTACTGTATTGTATGTACAAACCATCTTTCCAGCTAAAGATTGGAACGCAAGCGGATGGATGTACGGTACTGTACTATCCGTACCAAACGGATTGCGTACAGAACACTGCTGGCGTAAGGCACAGCATGTTGTTAGGATGCAACTTAATATAGCAACGCAAGGCAACGCAACTAGTGCCAGGTACAGTAGGGGATTGAATGATGGAGGATGGAGGAGAATTTGCGCCATCAACCGATGGTATTGTATTTACAGTACTGGAGTGGAAGGTATTTTACAGTACTGGAGTGGAAGGCACTCGAACATGATAAGTGACACGACAACCGGAGATACTTCACTACTTCACACTTCCCATTGGCAAACATGGGGCAGACATTGGCAGACATTGGCAAACACTGGCCAAGCAACACGAGTTTGGCGCTGCGCCCAGGGTATAAAGTAAAGGAGGCTGGGAAGCAGGGGCGATTGGTTGCCGTTGGCGAGCTGCAGCCGCGAGTAGCGACTCCCTGCTCTCACCAGGGCCTGGACCCTTTTTTCCGCCCTGCAAGTGCGAGGTGCGAGGTGCGAGGTGCGAGGTGCCAGGCGCTGTCGGATGACGTCGTCGGGGTCGTCACACGTCATTGCGGGATCGCGTGGCTTGGCGCCCCCACGGGATCGGATCTTATACCATACAGTACTGTGTGTGTACTTATACCGTGGTGTTTATACCATCGTAGCTATTCCGTCGAGGTGTTAACCATAGTCCTTTTACCACCGTGCTTTACTTTTTACCACCGTGCTTTTACCACCGTCCTTTTACAGTAGTAATAAGAAGCACGGCGATATACAGTACCTGGCTAAGGAACTGCGATGGAAAAGTAACGGCTTCGAAGTGCAGTACAGCACGTCCTTGCTCTCTTTCTCTCTCGACTCGTCTCGGCCTGGGAGTGTTTCCGCGGTGCCTCCACATCCACCTGTGTGTGTGTGATCTGATTGATGATCATACCGACTGTCGATACACAGTGACAGCATTGTAATATGTAGTAAGTACATGCTGTAGGTGGTGCTGCCACGTCCAGTCCGGTCCTGCCCTCCCTCCCCTCCCCTCCCCCCTCCCCTCCCCTTCCCTTCCCTTCCCTTCTGCCCACTGAACTTCCCTTCCGCGGTGCCCACCGCCCACCGCCCACCCTCCGCCCACCCAATCATGCTCCTCCGACTGGGCCCAACGAAGCCAAACCACCCCACCACCATCCCCATCATCCCATCTCATCCCTCCCTCCCTCCCTTCCCTTCCCTCCCCCCCATCCCCGTGCCCTTCCCGCGCTTTCCCCAAATCAATCCATCCCCATCAAAGAGAAAAACGCCAACGGTCGATCTCGACCGACAGGACAGTACTGTACCTCGAACAACGACGGACCCCTCTCTCTCGCGCTCATTCCCTCGACCTGCCACCCCGCCAGCATCAGATCCGCTGCGATCACTGCCTCGAAAAGATGCCCGAGAGCGTGATCGCGCATCACGAAGCCGAGGAGCGGGTATGCTGCATCTCTCCTTTTTCTCTCTCCTCCCCTCCCCCCCCCCCCCCCTCCCTCGCGACCCCCGCCGCCTTCGGTCTCCCCATGGAAGCATCTCACGATCCACGCGCAACTTGCTGACCCCAAGCGCTTTGTAGAGCGAGGATGGCGACGCCGAAGGCTCTGTCAGCTTGCCCGACCTGTCCGACCTGACCGAGCTGGGTGACAGCATCGATGCCCTGACCTTCGAGCAGATCCTGGAGATGGACGACGACGAGGACGATCGAGAGTTCAGCCGCTCCATCGTGTTTGGCTTCTTCGAGCAGGCTGTGCAAACCTTTGAGAAAATGGAGGCCGCGCTGTGAGAACTCACGCCCCCCCATCCTCCCCCCCCCCCCTCCCCCACACCTCCTCCAACACGCGCGCTTTCGAATTCATGCTGACGCGCTACTTCGTTGCCGCGCAGGAAGGATAAAGACCTCTCCACCCTCTCCCAGCTGGGCCACTTCCTGAAGGGTTCCTCTGCTACGCTCGGCCTGACCAAGGTAAAGGACAGCTGTGAGAAGATCCAACACTACGGTCAAATGAAGGACGAGGAGGGTACCGCCGATGAGCCTGACAAGGAGTTGTGCTTGTCGCGCATCAAGGAGACTCTGGTCAAAGTCAAGGAGGAGTACGAGGAGGTTGAGAAGGTCCTGAAGAAGTTCTACGCTTCCTGATAAATTCGCCCTCCGTCCCCCGGGCTACCGGCTACCACGGCAAACCACCAGTCTCGTCAGTGCTTGTGCTCACACCCGGAAACGCTTTTTCTTGGATGGCGTAGCCGACAGTTGCCCGTCAGGAGGAGTACTTGTTCTCAGGCTTCGCGACGAAACACATCTCTAGGCTGCGTACCCTCGGCTCTCGTGGCTTTCTCTTGCGGCACTTCTTTCCGGCATACCCCTCCTCCTACCCTGCGGCGGCTCTGGCGTTCACGGCACGGTTGTTTCTTCTACGGTCCTCCTCCTGCATTTGGCATATGGTGTTTTTTTTTTCGACGCTCTTCTTGATCTTCAGCAGCACAACTTGAGTTTCTCAAGATTACTACGGTACTTGGGCTTGGCAGGATGGAAAATGCTTTTTTTGCTATCTCTGTTTTCTGCATGCGAGGGCGTACGTAGAAGCTACTTAGTGACGGAGCATGGAAGAAAGATTTGAAACCCTCCCTCGCCACTCCCTTTCGGCTTTTTCATTACTTCTTAGGTATGTGACGACTCGGCTTTTTCTTGCCTTGGACGCATATGACGCGAGGGCCAAGCTATTCTAGGCAACTCGACGGGAAGGGGTCTCGCAGATCTGACATAGATTTCGGCCTCCGAACCCTCTCGTGTTTTTTTCTTTCTTTCTTTCTTTTCTTCTAAAAAAAACTTTATTGCTTACGATGTACCCTGACCCCGCTTGTTCGCATCGAAGTGGAAGTATGTACTGTACGAGACGCGTAATTGAGATAAGGTACGCAGTGCAGAACTCCACTCTACAGAAAACCTACAGTGCTTACCGTCCTCCAGATCCCGAGATACAGGTCGGTAGGTATATCAGGTGCCCTACTGAGGGGTAACTTCCTCCCAACATCACCAGCGTGGTCCTTAACGGCGTCGCATATCACCGTCGAGACATCTCTTCTTCTTCCCCAGTCTCGAAATTCTCCTCGTCACATCTCCTCACCTCACATCGCCTCACATCAGACAGGCATCTCCCTCTCCCACTCAACGACATACTCCTCGTCCCCGCTCTCCGTCCGCCGCGCCCCCATCTTACACAGCGCAACTCGCTCAGCTCTTACCCCGCGCATCCACTCGAAATCCTTATACTCCCTCACCAAGCCGTCCACCTCGAACGTGACCCTCTCTCTCCTCCCTTTCCCTCTCCCTCTCCCACTGCCTGGTCCCCTGCCATTGCCCGTCCCGGGTGCTGGCAGGTACACCGAATTCACCACCGTCGCGTGCAGCAGCAGAGGCCTCTCCTCGTTCACCAGCAAGCCGGCGAACGCCGCCCGTAGCCGCTGGCAGAAGCGGTACAGGCGTAGATCGGGGTCGAGCGGGGCGGCATAGAAGACGGCGGCGCGGGTGCTGCTGCTCGCGTCGGCTTGCTGCAAGGGATGGAGACCTCGCAAGGTGATGGTTATTGAATTGGAACCTTTCCCTTCTGCTGCTGCTGCTGCTGCTGATGGTGGTGGTGATGATGGTGGTGGTGGTGGTGGTGGTGGTTCTGAGGGGTTGGTGCTTGTGCTAGGCTTGGAAATGTGCACCACGGCTTCCACGCCGGCGAGCATGGCGCCCAGATCCAGCGTCTGCAGCCGATCGAGTGCGGCTTGGAGTTGCGCCGGCGTCGTGAGGGAGAGGACGCCGAGCGTGAGGTGGAGGGTCGTGAGGGGGCGGATGGCTTGGGCTGGGATTAGGGCTGGTTGAGGTTGGGAGTGCGGTTCCAGTTGCTGGGCCGCGGTGCTGACTCGGGCAGTGAAGGCCGAGAAGGCGGTTTGGAGTTGGGGGTGGGATGTGGTTGTGAGGAGGGGAATGCTGAGGAAGTGGGTTAGACGCGGGGAGGGCGACATGATTAGATTAGATTTGTTTGTTTGTGGGATGGTGGTGGTGGTGGTGGTGTTTGAATCTTGGTATCTTGTAGGTGGGTAGGTACTAGGTGGTATGGGTGGTGTGATGGATTTTGACCAGACTCAGACTTGTGTCGTAAGTACTGTAATACTCATGCTGCAATAGCTGAGGCTAGACGATCATAAGATGACATTGAGATGAGATGAAGTTGATACTTACATGACTACAGTACTGTACATGTACACATGTAGTAGGTTTGTAAGTACCGTACAGTAGAGTAGTAGTAGTTCCTTAGTGCTGGTCTACTAGAGAATCTCGGCCCGGTCCATATCACGTGACTAACTTACGAGTGGTCCAAGCTCCCGGGACCCCTCCATCCATCCATTCTACTCTCGGATCACCACATCTCGCAAACAAACACACAAACGAACGAACGAACAGCCTTAACCAGCGCAAACGAAACAACGTATGACCAGATGACGGGTCTTTGCATCTTCTCCAACGGTACTTAGCGAGCGAACGCACGGAAGGGATGAGATAGATATTCATTTGATTGCGGAGCTTTGCTTTGCTTGGCATGGCAGCAGCAGTCTCATCCCTCGGTTTATCTCCTCAACTTCCTCCTTCCAACTCGCCATTTCCTGCATTCACTTGATTTTGGACTTGACGGCAGCTCGTTTCGTCCTCATTTTGATTTTGGAATTCGGATTTTTTCGTATGTACCCGCTCCCGCGCTGTCTGCTTGATTTTTCTCTCCATCTTGGTTATTTGAGCGCTCGATCGTGAAGGCATTATTGAAGATGCAGGATCTCAGAGACGCGTTCCTGGATCCAGCTACCACGGACTCCGTTCCATTAACTCTGGTTCCGGGCGTCGAGCATGACCCTGACCACGAATCCCCTCCTCTTGCTTCCTCGGCGCCAATTGCTGGCGTCGAAATGGAGATGAGAATTGAGACTAGGGATCAGGGTCAGGGTGTAGACGTCAATGATGCCGACGCCTCCCTAGATGATGGCGATCCGATGGGCTCGCTCGGTCTGGATAAGCCCCTGGTGATCAAACCACGGCCGTATCAGAAGGAGATGTTAAGGGAGAGCTTGGAAAGGAACATTATTGTTGCTGTGGGTCATTGAAACCTTTTGAATATCAGTAGGGCGCAGACGTACGAGGGACATGATGTTGACTTCTTCAGATGGATACGGGCTCGGGAAAGACGCACATGTAAGACGAGTCCAGCTAAAACCTTTCTGTAACTAAGAAACAGATCTAACGCTATCTAGTGCCGTAATGAGAATGCAATTTGAACTCGAACGCATCCCTCCCCATCAGGCTCGTACACCTCTCAACTTACTTGCTGTGGCGTCTCGTTTAACAGGACTAGGTTGTCTGGTTCTTGGCACCGACAGTCGCCTTGTGTGAGCAGCAATTCGTCTATATCCAGTCGCAGATCACCTCGGTGCAAAGCAAGTTCCTTAAAGGAGACGACGGGGTGGAACGCTGGACGGAACAGAAGCATGTCAGTATTCTGCTGTCACCCGCTTACTTCCCTGATGCTGCTTTGACTAAACACTTGAGGCAATTAGTGGGATGCAGTCTTGAAGAACATGAGAATCGTCGTGTCGACCTACCAAATTCTACTAGATGCACTCACTCATGGTTTCGTAGGCATGGGGAAACTGGCTCTGATTGTGTTTGACGAGGGTGCGTATCCTAGCGGCGATGGATGGTTAATGCTAACATTGAAAGCTCACAACTGTGTCAAGAGTCATGCCGGAGCCAAGATCATGACGAATTTTTATCACAAACGGAAAGCTTCAAACCTTAGCGTCCCTCAGATCCTTGGACTCACAGCCTCTCCAGTCATGCGGTCCGATCCTGCCTCGGTAGTAAAGATTGAGAGTACGCTGAATGCGATATGTAGAACGCCTAAAAAGCATCGCTCCGAGCTGAGACTTCAGGTAAAATTACCGGTTCTGTTACAGGTCAATTATAAGACGACTCCTATTGTCGACCTCGAAAGCCGCACGAAGACAATGAGGACCCTCAATGAAGCATTCTTAGGCATGGATGTCACTACAGATCCCGGGTTCCTCAGCTTGTCGAAGGATACCTCGGAGAGAGCTCGACACAAGCTTAGCAAACTGAGGGCTAGCCACAAAACCTGGTGCCACAGCCAGATGAGGTCCTTCCAAGCAACAGCTTCAACGATCCTTCAAGAGCTGGGAGCCTGGGCGGCCGACTATTATGTATCTCAGGTTGTGATGAGGTTTGAAAAGGTTGCCAGCGGCACCACAACTCACACTGACCTCTCAGATATCTCCAATGCCGAGAAATTGTACCTCGCCGGGGTGATGAGCCAAATCGAGTTGTCAAGGAAGTCGACTCTAGACTTTGATGACTTGCCACTGCTGAGCGACAAGGTAACAAAGCTTGTTGAGGTTCTACTAAACGAGCCGGCCAGCTTCTCAGGTATCGTTTTCGTTCAAGTAAGTGCTTGACTGGCCTCTTTTAGACCCGTGGGGCTGAGCTTGCCATAGGAGCGTGCAACAGCAGCGGTCCTATGCCATCTGATCTCGGTACACCCGTCCTGCAGTAGGTTTCGTACGGGGACGATCGTAGGCACATCAGGGCACAGTATGCGTGCTCGCAACATCTATGATCTTATCGATCAGGATGAGCAGAAGCACAATCTCTCGATGTTCAAGTCGGGGCAGATCAACCTCGCAACCGCGACGAGTGTTCTTGAAGAAGGTATCGACGTTCCCGCGTGTAACGTCGTTATCTGCTTCCAGGCGCCTGCGAACCTCAAGTCCTTTGTACAGAGACGAGGGCGCGCGAGACATCGTGACTCGAAGCTGGTCTTGCTATCAGATTCGGCCGGCAAAACACTCGTTGAGTGGCAGGCTCTCGAGGCTGACATGCGAAAGACGTACGAGGATGAAATGCGGGCCCTACAGGAAATGCTGGTCTGTGAGGATACCGAGGATCACGACGGGAGGTCCCTCCGAGTGCAGGAAACTGGCGCCCTGGTGGATATGGATAACGCGGTATCACATCTTTACCACTTTTGTGCCAAGCTACCCTCTGCAGCCTACGTCGGTAGGTGGCATTCGATTTCATCCCGACCTTTGCCTACGACTCTACCAAACATAGTACTGTACTGACCCTTTGAAACATCTATAGACCGGCGGCCTGAATTCATTTGTTCTAAGGAGAATGGTTTCGTCCGAGCAGAGGTTGTGTTGCCTCTCTCAGTTGAACAGAGTGTGAGGACAGCCCACAGTTCCGGGCCGTGGAAAAGCGAGAAAAATGCTATCAAGGATGCTGCCTTGCAATCGTACAAAGCTCTTTATCAGGCCGGTCTCGTCAACGACAATTTGCTCCCAGACCCGGGCAAAGACATTGTCCCTGAAGATATCAGATCTCTCGGGGATGGCGACGCACGAGCCTCAATAGAAGATGTCAGCGAGCAGCGCAACCCGTGGAGAGACGTCGCACGGGCATGGGAGACTGCCGAACAATGGCATCTTTACACGGTTCGCTCTAACAGAGATGTTGAGTTGAGCTTCATGGTCCCCATGCTAGTCCGGGGTATGCCAAAGATGTCACTGTACTGGGACGGTGTTAGGCAAGTCGATATCGAGTTCGCGAAGGATACGAAGTCCCCAGATCCGGAATTTCGATCATTGGGAACGGAACATACATGGGCTCTTCTGAACTATGCCTTTGGAGCTCGATTCCAGGTGGAGAGAAAGCCATTCTCGCTACAAGCTGTCATGAAAACCCAGGTACCTTCGACCGATGGTGTCAAGGATATCGAGCCGGGTGAGACTGGTCCCTTCTCCAGCCTGATCAGAGACAGAACGGATAAGAATACTCCCTACTTGTGTGGAGGAGTACTGCCAGGAAAGCCGGACATCGGTCTCGTACAAAAGCCGTATCAAGGCTACGAGAATAGTTTAGATTCGCCGCATCTCATACTCACAAGAGTTTCCAAGCGTGTGGATCTGTTCCGCAAGCCACAGCCATCCAGTGACGTTCCGTCAAAAAAGCCCTACTCGATTGTCCTCCCGCTCTCGAGGTGCATGGTCGATGAGATGCCGTTGGAGATGTACGACCTCGGCCGCCTCATTCCTTCCATCGCGTACCAGTTTGAGAAACACCTCCTCGCAGAGATACTCATGCAGAAAATCCTGACAAACGTCCACATTCTGGACCTCGCCAAGATCGTGAGAGCAATCACGGCGTCCAGCGCTTCCGATGAGCTGTATTTCCAAGACGTGCCGTATGAGATGGACTACCAATGCTTGGAGTTTTTTGGAGATACTGTTCTGAAGCTGTACACCTCGGTCCACCTCATGGCTAAGTATCCCATGTGGCACGAAGGCTACCTGACTGAGCTCAAGGGCCGCATCGTCAGCAACTCCAGCCTCTACGCAGCAGCAATCTCGATCGGGCTCGACCAGTTCATAATCACCAAGCAGTTCAACGGACACAAGTGGCGGCCGACGTACGTGGATGATCTCCTGGCGCCAGGGATCGACGAGGCCGCCGAAGTCAAAAGACCGCTGTCGTCAAAGGTACCGGCAGATGTTCTGGAGGCCCTCCTTGGAGCTTGTTTCCTCGATGGAGGCGAGGTCGAGGCACTAGAGTGTCTCAAAACCTTGTTGCCTCGCCTCGACTGGCAGACCACGGAGCACAATCGGTCTTTGCTCTTCCAGCGAGCTCCAGATGTCGAGCTCCCTGCGACTCTGGAGCCTCTGGAAGGCATGATAGGGTACGCATTCAGAAAGAAAGGCCTCCTAGTAGAAGCAGTGACACACGCATCGTGTGCCTCCGGTTCTGCTTCCCTGGAACGCCTAGAATTCCTTGGCGATGCCGTTCTCGACTACCTAGTCGTCCAACAGCTCTGGAATAGCGACAGCCGCATCACTTTCCTCCAAGACGGCCGCGTCCAGCCCACCAAGCGCCACGTCGGCCTGCACCGCTTGCGGACCGCCCTCGTCAACGCAGACTTCCTCGCCTTCCTCAGCATGGAGCTGCACATCGAGCAGGAAACCATCGACCTCGCTGCTGCGAGCAACAGCAACCAATACCACGTCCCGCCAGAAGAACGACACACCACGGCCGCCTTCCCGCTGTGGAAATACATGCGCCACGCCAGCCCAGCCATCGCAGCCGAGCAACTCGCCGCCGTGGAGCGCCATCGCGCCCTCGCGCCTGCTATCCGTGACGCGCTCTCGAACGGGACCCACTACCCCTGGGCGCTGCTCGCGCGGCTGCAAGCGCCTAAGTTCCTCTCGGACATGGTAGAGTCCCTGCTCGGGGCTCTCTGGATCGACAGCGACAGTGACAGCGACAGCGAGGCACAGGAGAAGGAGAAGCACGCGCGGTCGTTCCTCGCGCACCTCGGACTCACGCGCGTCATGGAAAGGCTGCTGGCGGGCGGGGTGCAGGTCCTGCACCCGAAGGAGGAGCTGGGCATGTTGGCTGATGCCGAGACGGTTCTGTACCAGCTGAGCGGGCAAGCGGCTGCTGTCGCGGAGGGAGGGTTAGTGTGCAGGGTTTTGGTGGGGGAGCGAGGTGGTTTGTGTGACTGGGGGCGTGAGTAGAGTCGAGGTTGAGACGCGCGCGGCACAGGAGGCGGTGCGTTTGTTGCAGGAAGAGAAAGAGAGGGAGAGGGAGGCGGAGGGTGCGCGAGATCTCGAGGGTAGGGAGAACGATGCTGGGAATGAGGAGAGAGATGCTGGTGGTGTTGGTGTTGACATCGAGATGGGCAACGTGTGAGGGGTTGCACCTTGCGTGGGTCTCTGCGGTAAAGTAAATGGATTGAGTACTTCCTAGGCCTAGGCCTAGGCTCCCTCCCATCCGTCCATCCACAGCGGATAGATACTTCGAAACATGGAGTGGAAACTTTCGATTTTCTTTCTTCTCTCTTCTGTTCCCTTCCCTCTCGTCATGGGCCTACCTACCTACCTACCTACCTACCAACCTACCTACCTAGGTACTCGACCCTACTTCTCACCCACCTACAGGGAAAAGGCCAAGGCAGATTCGATACCAGGTGCTCAGACGGGAAAAGAGAGAGAAAGGAAGGCGGCGCTCGCTTCTTGGGAGGAGTACGGTATTCAGGTAAGTAAGTGCCTGCTGACTGAGCAAGGTACGTACAGCACAGCACGTACCAAGGATCGAAGCTGAAATGCGGAGTTCGAAATTCCTGATGGTGATGATGATGGAGATGGTTTCATTGATAAAAGTAGGTAAGAATGCATAGCTGGGAATGGCGAGACCTCCCCCCCCCCCCAAAAAAGGGGGTACGCAGAAGAGGGGATCTAGCACGAGGAGATGTAGCGCGTTGGGTGATGCGTGATGGGAAGGTAGGTAGATGATGGGAGGGTTACTGTGCTGTATGTATGTAAGTATATATATGTATGTACTGTACCAGTATGTACCTATGTATGTACCCAGGTAGGTAGGTAGGCAGACATGTAGAAAAAGCACCCTCCCGTGCGTATGAAATCCACATACACACTGCCACGCCACAGATCTCCCACGGTCAACAAACAGCACCTCACCTGAAATTGCCTTACCTTACATACCTACTACCTACGTACCCCACCTTCTTTTACAGTACCTACACACATAGGGACATGCAAAGATTACTCTGGATTACCATAGGTACTTAGACATAAAGTTTGATGCAACAACAACATAACCAAATCAACAAGCAATCCATTGATTGATTGATTGATTCATGCTTCATTCGCGTCCTTCCGGTTGGAAAAAGCTTTCTTTCCGTTTGAATGGCTAGCGAGCTACCGACCTATCTACCTACCTTACCTACCTACCTATCTCATGTGCCTACCCCTCCACACCTTATTTGTGCGATCCTACAACCACACAAAAAAACATAAAACCCAAGAAGTAGGAGTGAGCGATTGAAAAAAAAAAAAAAAAAAAAAGAAAAAAGAGGCGAGTAGACGAGTGACATAAGAGAGTAGAGGACACAGAACATAAATGTAGAATACAAAGCTCGGTATACACCTACACACATATACACACAGTACGTAGAACTTTTTGGTATTTACCGCATCATATCATATCGTAATGTATCAAAATGAACGGCCATCAAGGAAGAAGCAAGCAAGCAATCGAGTATGGTTCAAGAAACCTAAAAAAGAGCGCTAAGGTATCATGTACTAAAACAAAACACTCCGCCTGGTCCCCGTCTACACTCCTCCTTTCCCCCAAGAATTCACGCCGGCACCTGTGAATCAACTCCTCCAGTCCGAAGTAGAAAAAAAAAAAAAAGGAGCGAAGTTCGCTAAGCCAACAAAAGAAAATACATATCATACTAGCTCTGCTCAATACCGCCTTCCACCACCATAGGTCTCGTTATGCTCTGGGCCCCGCCCTTTCTCCCTGTACCACTCCTCCAATGGTGCGCCTCGGTCACGAGGATCTACGGACGTCGAGCCGCGCTTGTAGGGTGGTGCTCTAGATGATGACTCCTCGTGGTAGCGGTCCCACTTCTCTGCCTCGCGGGGACTGCTGAACTGAGACGTGAATCGGTCATCTTCCTCGTTACCATTCCGGCGATATCGGTCGTCCCGAGAGCGTCGGTGAATATCAATCGGTGGGGGCCCGGAAGGCGGGGGAGGAAAGACGGGGTCTGAGCCTCGTTGACTGGGGGTCACTGCCGAAGACGACTGGTTTTGGTTGGAGCTCGAGGCGGATGGGGTAGGATTGTGTCCATATTTGGAAGAGTGGATCTCTTCTGGAGTAGACTGGCTGAAGTTTCTGAAAGGTGGAGAACTGTCTTGCCGCTCGGGGAGGGTATCGGCTCGCGGTGCTGCCCGCGCGACCGGGCCGTACTTGATCGCCAGATGCCTCACTGTTGCGGCTGCTCGTCGATGTTGCTCTTGTCGGCCGCGTAGCGTTCTTACTTGCAGAGTCAGGGTGGCTTTTTCCGCTCCCAGTCTGGGCTGGGTGGCGGTCGCTATCGGCATGGACTTTTCCGCTTCCGGGCTGGGCCGAGTAGGGCTGCCGGTCGCGTTCGAGTTTGACGCCTTCTTCGTTATTGTTGTTGTTGTTGTTGCCGTTGCTGTTGCCGTTATTGTTGCTGTTGCTGTTATTGGTAGTAGTAGTAGTGGTGGTGGTGGGTGTATTATTGGATGTCTCAGAGGCCGAAGGGACGCCGCCATAGGGTTTGCGTTCTCGTTCGAGGGGTTGAGCTTTGGTAGTCGTGGGCGAGGTGCGAGTTTGGTGCGTTTCGATGGGAGCGTCGTGGGAGCGGGATTTCGAGGATGAGGAGTTTCGGCTCAGAGGCGGGCTTGTGATTGAAGGTCTTCGTCGACTGGTGGAGCCAAGTTCCTCAAGAAAGTTCTCGATGGCTCTATCGAGAAGCTTTCTCGAGGAGCGGTCTTCTTTCTCAGGAAGCAGGTATCGCGACATTTGCTTGGGAAGTCGTTCTGGCTTGCCGTCTACCAAGTCGCCGTCAGCGTTAATTGGCATGGCGATGACCACTTTCTCGAGCCTCTGATGTTCTTCTTCGGGATAGGCTAGGAGGTTGATAGTCATCCAGTGAGCGAATCCAACTGGTGTAAGAGACGGGATAAATGGTGCCGAGTGGGATCCCTCCTGGACCAGATGGTGCTGACAGCCCAGGTCTTGGTAAAGCTGAGAGATGTGCTCATGCGACTGGGCTCGGAAGATAGCTGTATCTTGTGAGATGCGTGACGCGAGAAAAGGGGATGGTCCGTGGTTGCTTACTCAAAAGAGGATGCGGCTCCTTGTCCACCGCATGAGCGGCATAGAACGCAGCCATCTTGGACGGAGTGACAACAATCGTCTTCTTAGGTGAAAACTCCTCAATCTGTCATGATGAAATTAGCCGGGGGAGGTTTTTTTTTTTCACCATTCCATCGGGCCAAAGCTTACAATGTGATTCGCCAATCCTCGGAAAAATTGACCTAGTCTCTGTGTTGGTTTTCCATCACTTTCGTACAACTTTCCCCATTTCTGATCGATTGTGGACAGCTCCATCGTCGAGTATGTCCGAGGCTC
Source organism: Blumeriella jaapii (assembly GCA_009599575.1). Lineage (NCBI taxonomy): Eukaryota > Fungi > Ascomycota > Leotiomycetes > Helotiales > Drepanopezizaceae > Blumeriella > Blumeriella jaapii. The sequence continues at coordinate 567,701 of VWND01000064.1, forward strand.
TCCAGCAGGTCTAGTGGGAGAAGAAGTATGACCCGAGACGCGGGATGCTGAGGGCTTTTCTGAAGGAGTTCTGGTGGCAGGCTGTGTCTTATCTACGGAGTGGTTTCTTCTGGTCGGTTCCTCGGGAGGACTACGTGAGCGCGATCTCACCGACTCGGCCGTGGGAGGCATGTACGACTGGGCGTGTGTGTGTCTGCCAGTCTGAGTTGGGGACGGAGGGGTATGAACCCCTCTCGAGGAAGGTGGAGGGGAAGACGTCGAGTTCGACTTGATCGAAGCTGATCTCTGCACCGTCAAACCACGAGGCAGGCCCTCGACACTTCCCGTTTGCTTCAGTTGCTCAAACACTAGAGATTTGGTCAGCCATGTGCAAGGCTGTGTCAAGTTTTTCCCACACGAAGAACGTACCCTCTCTTTTGACCTTTTCTGTGATGGCAGCGATCAGCTCTGGCGACACTCCATCAGAGCTGCTCTGCTCTACGCGCTCCGCAATGGTTGAGCCCATCTCGCTGGGAGATATGCGTCTGCGCGGGACTGAGTGATCGTGGTGGTCTCGGTGTTCACGTCGCAGGGAGGTTGAAGGGCTGCTATCGCGCGGCTTGCGGTCGTGCGAGCCCTGGTGCGTCGTGTAATCGCTGCTACTGGAAGCCAGGGGGTCGTAGGCAGAGTCCCCATTGCCTCGCAGACGACAGGCGTCGTAGGTCATCTCACCGAGTTCCGGCTGGGCTGGGCTGGGCTGGGCTGAGTGCGTTTCCGTCACACCTCACCACTCGATGGCGCTTGGTGCTTGGTGCTTGTGACGGTCTCTGTGTCTTCCTCGCTCGCGGGACAGAGGTGGTCGGTCGGACTGGTCGGCTTGCCTCCTGAGGCAGCTCGGGTGGTCTGGCACCGCCGCAGCGAGTGGACTGCGACCTGCTTTTGTTTATGTTGTTGTTGTTGTGGCAATTGGTGGTGGTGTTGTTGTTGTTGTTGTTGTGTAAGCGTTGACACAACTTTGGTGACAAGCTCGCCGGCGGAAGGAGGAGCGCTGGGATCGAGGATGGATGGAGAGAAGAGGGGTTGAGTGGGCGGAAATGGGTTGAAGGATGAGGAGGGAGGAGGAGACGATGCACAGAATAGATTGAGAGTCGAGTCGAGTCGAGTCGATCGAGCCGAGTCGATTGAGTCGGGTCGATAGATTCGAGAGCACAAGGCAGAGGGCAGCCAGGGAGCCAGCCAGCCAGCCAGCCGAGAATGGAGGAGGAGGAGTGGAGAGAGAATCTGATGCAGAAGATAGAGTGAAAAAGAATCTACTCGGGGCAACGCACTGGGAGCAGGGGGGAGGGGGGGGGGGGGTGGTCCTGGTTGGGAGTTGGGAGGGAGAACGTGGGAGTTGGGAGAGGGAGTGGGAGGAGTGAGAGTGGGATGTGTGTCTAGATGGCAGATGACTAAGCACGCACGATGTCTACCAGTACTGTACTGTACAAGACAGTGACGATAGCTTCCTTTCTCTTCTCGTCAACCTCACTTCACACCTTGCACTTCTCTTCTCTCTTCCCCTCTCTTCTCCTCTCCTCTCCTCCCCTCCCCTCTCCTCCCCTCTCCTTTTCTCTCTTCTATTTCCTCTTCTCGGTGTATGCGATCGGTCTCATGACCACCACCACCACCACCCGCCCTTCGTTCCCCATCTCTGACATCCAAAATAGCCACAGAACATGGGAATCATGTTGTTTTCATCTGATGCCTGACAGCCAGGGGTGCAGACCGCTACAAGGGACAGCAAGTGGCTGGACCACCGCTCCCAAGCTTCCTTCGACGTCCTGTCATCCTGTCCGTAGAGTGCACACGCACTCTACTCCACGACGGCGTTTCAGATGTTTCCATCCCGCCACCACCACCTCCACCACCTCCTCCTCCACCGCCTTCTTGTCACTTTCACTTTGGCACCATCACCATCTCCCCCTCCTCCTCCCACTCCAGCAGGGCAGACCAGGACCGAATCGAGGAGGTGGCCAGCCAGGGAGCGAAAGAGAAGGGAAGGGAGGGTCCACAGGGTCCAACAAACCAAACAAACACGCATCGCATTGCAGCGCGGCATGCATGCACGTCCATCCCACCACGCCGGCTATGCCCACCGAGCGAAAGCTGGCATTTCATTAATCAATGCGCGACAGCAGCCGCGGTGAAAGGCCGGGGCGAGGTCACTGCCGGAGCCACGAATAGTATCCAGTGTGGGGAAGCTGGAAACGGCTCGGACTCCTGTCGTATGTAAATCACCGCCGCTTCTATTCGTGGTCACGATACCCGACGAGGTCACGTGAGGACGGTGGTGGCTCGGTGGATGTCGACGTGGAGGGGTGACCGAGCACGGGGAGTCAGTCATCCGGCGCGGCAAGGCGAGGCTCGGTCTCTTGCAGTACAGTACCGTACAGTACCGTACAGTACTGTACTGTTGGTACCTCGTACGACTGGCGGGATCGAGATTCCCAGAAACAAACCGTTCCCCAGAACAGATGCGTTGCCGTGGAGGATGCTGTGCGTTTGACTTGTGCAGGAGATGAACCATTTGGATCCACATCAACCCAGGCAACGATCGTCGTCCTTGGCATGCTATTCTTGTTGCACATCGCTATCTATACAGTACCCAGGTATACAGTATACTGCTTGGTGTATGTGTGCAGAGAGGCACAGTACGTACATCATGTGTCGGTTACGTGATCGCGTGTCATCTCGTACAGTACAGTACTGTGCGCTACTGTTCAGAGAATCGGACAACCCGGAGATACACATCTGGTCCGTATGCCTATGGGCCAAGTAGAAGTACGGTACGAGCCAGGAGACTGGCTGGCGGACTGGTCTCTTCGTCTCGACCGCGTATTCAGGATTTTTTACCTTTGCAAGAGCCACGTACTGTACCCTACCAGCACTGATGCTGCTGCAGAACTCGAAGCTTTTCGACTGGTGGACATTTAGATCCCTTCCTCTTGCACAGTGGCAACCATGGCCAACCTTCTGGGTTGCCTGCCTCACCCCCTCGTGATGAACAAACCCAAAAAGAAGAAAAATAAAATAAAATAAAGTGGTCGATGCACTTCACTTCGCATCGAGAGTCCTCTCTCCCTATGTACTTTGCTTCACTCTTCATAGTAGTTCTTGTCAACAGCCCCCCCCCCCCCCCCCCCCCCCCCCCCCCCCCCTTCCCACGTACGTAGAGAAACTCTACATCCCGTCCTTCTCTTCCCCAGCCGCCGCGCGCTTCTCCCTCGTCTCGCCCGCCCTCCGCTCGAGATCCCGCGCGTAGCCCGCGCGATAGCTCTCCTTGTCGTGACCGGCGATGACCCACGGCGCGTGCGTGAAGAGGTAGTTCATCTCCTCGAGCGGCAGGTTCTTGGTCTCGGGCAGGAAGAGGTAGAAGAAGAGCGCGTTGGTGAAGTTGCAGATGATGAAGACGAAGTAGTAGCGGTAGCCGATGTTGGCCATGGCCGTGCCCGTCACCTGGCCGATCAGCGTGTTGAAGGCGAAGGAGACCATCGTCGCCATCGAGACGCCCTTGGAGCGCGTGCGCGTGTCGAAGATCTCGGCCGGGATCACCCACGAGAGGGGCCCGCACGTGGCGGAGAAGGAGAAGTTGTAGAGCCAGGTCCTGGGCGCGCGCGCGCGCGGCCGTCAGTCGGGGCCTTCGCCTCGTGGAGCGGGGGGGCAAAGAAGACCAAAGAATGAGAGAGGCAGATGAAAAATCCCTTCTTACATGGCGATGAAGCCCCACGAGGCGGATTTGTTGTTGGACGATCCGACGGGGAATTTGGCGATCAGGATGCAGGCGATCAGGAAACAGACCTCACGTCCGAGTCAGCATCAGGGGATCGATCACTCTCTCGACACGGGAATGGCATACCATGTTCATGAGGTTGCCGAAAATCAGGGGTCTCCGACGACCGAGCTTGTCCACGAGCAGCACGCATGCTGCCTGAGCAACGAGGGCGATGATGCTGTTGATGGCCTGGTACATGAGCGCATCCGACCCCTTGATACCGATGGAACCATAGATGTCGACACTGTAGTACTGGATGGCCGAGACGCCCGTCATCTGGACCGAGGCTTGGAGCGAGCATGCAATGAGGATACGCCTGAAGGACGATATGTCGGTGAACAGGTCCAGATATGACTTCGCCCCGCTCTCGCGCTCGTCGCTGACGCTGGCTTGGATCTGGTCGAACTCGGCTAGAACCCAGGCGTCGGATTCGTCCCCGTTGGAGTGAAGCCGGGCTAGAGTCGAGAGCCCGGCGTCGTGATTCCCGCGGTAAATGAGCCACTGGGCTGCGCATCAGTAGGCAAGACCACAAGAACAGGATCGGATTGCTTACGCGCGGCGATTCTGGGAACATGAAAATCAGGGCCCCGAGCACAATAGCCGGGATGAGTTGGATGGCCAGAGGCAAGCGCCACTGGGCCTGGTTCGAAAGCCCAACGAACGTCCCGTACGAGATCCATCCGGCGATGAAAGATCCAATGCCCAGCATGAACTGCTGGAGAGACGTGATCATGCCTCTGATGGAGGGATGGGCGATCTCGGACTGGTAGAGAGGGATGATCATGACCAGGAAGCCAACGCCGACGCCGGCCAGCCAGCGTCCCGCCCACATCATGTGGAGATTCGCCGCGCCCGTTTGGAGAGCGCCTCCTAGGCAGTATACGATGGATCCAATGACCATGGTCCATCGGCGGCCAAGTCGATCACCACTTGGTCCTGCGAGGCCGGCTCCGCAAAAAGCTCCACCGGTGAAGAACGAGACGACAATTCCTCTGGTAGACGTGTCAGACATCGATCGCATCGCGTTCTACATCCTCCGAGGGACGGTCTTACGTTTCGTTGGTGCTCGGGTTGTTGAAGTATGACTTGAAGTTCGACGCTGCGATGCTACGAGGAAGGTCAGTGACCGACGGACGACACGCGCCAACCAGCGCGGGTCTGTCTGTACTGACACGGAAGCGATAACACCGAGATCATATCCAAAGAGGATAGACCCCATAGAGGCGAAGACGCCTACGAGGAACTACTCCAGTCAGCATGCATCCCGACTCTCGCCTTCTCCACCCACGAACACCTACCTGGTAGACCTTGGGACGCATGTGTGCTGTTGAGACGGAGCGAATTCTGCCAAGGAAGATTTCCGCAAGAGTGGGAATGGCGAGAAGAAGATCTTTCTTTGCCAGGAAACAGTAGGCATCTTATATGCAAATGCAGGGACGTCTTGATCGAGACCCTTGCAAACCATGCTCTGCAGGCCGGCGCCGTGTCCAACTGCGAGGGCAAGCCTTTGTGCCAGTACGTACTTACAGTTCATGAACTGTAGATAAGTACACAGTACTGTGTCCAGCCCGGTACCGTACAGCACTGTAGAGTATCTCTGACCGTTCCGTTTCCGGTGAGATGTGGGGGGGAGTGGATCAAAACAAATGGTTACGGACGCGGCCCGACACGAGGTCTGGGGGTTGGTCGAAGCGAGAAACGCTTTGGGTGACGATCGGCTCTCAACAGCCTTTGTGTACTGTACTGTGGCTCGCTTATCAAGTGATACACGCGCGCCAATCACGAGATGGGCTGAAGAGCTGGTGAGGCAGACATGGCGCCGAGGGCCCAACTCCACGAAAGAAGCTGTGGGAAAGATGTTTGGTGTGACCGGGTCGACGAGGGGGGAGGTCTTGCTCTCTCCACGACTCGAAGAGCCGGGAGCTGGTTCGGTTCTTGATCCATCGATTGATCGATCACCACCCGAGAACTTCGGAATATCGACATGGCCACCTTTACCAGAATCTGCGAGGGCGACTCCCCTTCTGTTAGTGTGGATGTGAACAGGAGGCTGTCGAGGATCGGTACTTGTTCTCCTCACGTCGCAAAGATGGGGAGAGAGAGGGGGGAGATCAGCTTTTCCTGACTGTAGATAGATCCAAACATCTATGGCGGATTCACGGAGTAAGTCTCCCGAGCTGTTGGCCTTGCTTGATCTCAACCAGCCCAATCCGAGGACCCATCTTCAAGAATGCTCTCGATGCGAACGTCAGCTGCATCAGAAACAAGCTGGGAAAGAAAGGCCATCTCGATCTATTTCACATCCCCAAGACATCGAATGCTTGTGCTAACCCATCTCCAGACACATGGGCCGCTGCATCTACGGTGGGATCTACGACCCCGGAAACCCTCTGGCGGATGAACACGGTTACCGCACCGACGTCCTGGCCGCTCTCCGCGAGCTCGACATCCCCGTGATCCGGTACCCAGGCGGGAACTTCGTAGCCACTTACCACTGGCAAGATGGAGTCGGTCCCAGGGAGAGCAGGCCGTCTCGTCCAGAACTCGCCTGGCTAGGAACCGAGACGAACGAGTTTGGTAAGCTTTCTCCCTCCACAGCACAGCACTTGGAACTTTGCGAGAGCAAGCTAACGAGAAACAGGGACCGACGAGTTTATGCACTGGCTCGGTGTTTTGAGCGAAGGCAGAGAGAAGCGAGTCGAGCCCTACTTTGCCCTCAACTTCGGCACCGGGACGCTGGATGAGGCATTGGCCTGGGTCGAGTACTGCAACGGCACCAAGAACACGTACTACGCCAACCTCCGCCGGAAGAACGGGCACGAAGAGCCGTACGGCATCAAGTACTGGGCTCTCGGCAACGAGGTGACGCTCTCTCCACTCCCCCCTCATCGAGACACGCAGCCAGAAAAAAGTTCCACGCTGACCGCGATCCCAGATGTGGGGACCGTGGCAAGTCGGCCAGATGACTTCCGCCGACTACTCCAAGCAGGCCGCGCAGTGGGCCAAAGCCCTCAAGCTGCTCGACCCCAGCCTCTGCCTCATCTTGTGCGGCGAGACGGGCGTCGCGTCCTGGGACCACGAGGTGCTGAAGGACTGCATCCCCTTCATCGACATGCACAGCATCCACATGTACACGGCGGCGGCGGCGCACATCCCCAACGCCATCGCGCCGCTGTGCGCAGAGCGCGCCATCGAGGCCGCGGCCGCGCTCATCGACATCGCGCGCATCGAGAAGGGCGTGCCGGCCAGCGTGCCCCGGGCGAGCATCTGCTTCGACGAGTGGAACGTCTGGGACCCGGTGCGGGCGCCCGGCGAGGAGGGTGCCGAGGAGCTGTACACGCTGTCGGACGCGATCGCCGTCGCGGTGTGGCTGAATGTGTTCGTGAGGCAGAGCAGGTGGGTGGGCATGGCAAACCTCGCGCAGAGCGTCAACGTCATCAGTCCGCTGATGACGACCGCGGAGGGCATCTCGAAGCAGACGACGTGGTGGCCGCTGTGGCTCTTCAGCAGGCACATGCGTGGCTGGACCGTCGGCGTCCATGTTCGGGCCGGGGCGTATGATGGCGTGACGGAGCCGAAGTGGTTGCAGGCTGTTCTGGACCAGGGGGCGAGCTGGCTGGATGTCAGTGCTTCCGTGAACGAGGAGGGCGAACTGAGTCTGGTGGTGGTGAACATCAGCGAAACGGAAGATCTCGAGACGGAAGTGAATGGGGTGGGGAGCGAGGTCGAGGTATTTACCATCACGGGGAAGGATGCGAGGGTTGTGAATACCGTGGGCAAAGAAGAGGTAGGCGTGAAGGAGAGCAAGTGGGACGGGAAGGGGAGGTATACCTTCCCGAGACTGTCGATGACTATGCTGAGGTGGGATACCGGGAAGAAGATCACGGAGGTGAAGAAGGGGGGCGTGAGCTTGGAGTCGAAGAAGTTGGCCTCGACTGTAGCCTGGTAGACAGGTAGATTGATAAACAAACCTCATCCATCCCGTGTCCAACGACCCCGTCTTGCCGGCGAAGCTCAGTCCCGAGTCATCAGATCGCAAGCCTTGCTTGTGGAAAACCGGTAAATCCTCGCCGGGGCATCCTTAGATTCCTCACGTCCATACTGTATTCGACAACCGAGTCGTGCTGGCCAAGCTCAGGATGGAGTGAACAAGCACCTAGCAGCTATTGCTTATTTCAAAACGAAAAGGAAGAAGAAGAAGAAGAAGAAGAAGAAGAAGAAGAAGAAGAAGAAGAAGAAGACTAACCAGGCACACATTCTCCCCACACACATACACACACACACTGACAGACACACAGACACACCCACCCTGTCCGAGCCCATTCAGTCCCAACAGGCTCTCTCTGAAGGGAGGACCAGACAGACTCCTTTAAAGAGAGCGTTCGAAATCGGGGTTCCTCGAGAATCCAAGCGACGGTGCTCGGTGGATCGACAGATATATCATGATGGAAGGACGGTACATCGGAAGCTGAGCTCATCGGGACCGGACCGAAGCGAACGAAGAACGAAAAGAAGAAAACAAACTGCCGAGATCGGAACGCGGCTGGGTGGGTTACGATGTGTTGCAGGAAGATGGATGCAGGGGCGGATCTGGATCTGGCCGTACCTACCTCATCCGTGATGGTTGGTTGATTAATTGCCTGGAAGCAGGAAGGAAGGGGGTGTGAACGAACCAACGAGTCTTTTTCTATTTTCCGAGCTTTTTCAAACCTTGAGGGTATCGTAACATCCACCTATTCCTGATCAAAACACCCCAAATACCCGACAGCTTGTAGTATACAAAGAGGGCTCGGCCGCCGGGCCCTTGCCCCTCGTATTTGAAGCTCGCGCTTCCCATCTCACGCCCCCTTCCTGGAGCACGTGAATCCGCATCTCGCCTCTTGCATCTCGTCATCCGTTCCACCGCTTCGCCGCCAGCTGACTGCTCCGGGAACATGAGCCACAGGGGTCTCATCTTCGGCCACCTGTATCACGTCGGGCATCTGCTGACTTCATGCGGATACTTCTTCCCGTCGTCAGAGGTCAGGTACTGTACATGTAGCCTACAAAAATCTTGCGTCGGTTTCGACATCGCGGGCGATCACCGGCGAAAGTTGATAACAGCCAACTGTCAAGGGTTAGCGGAGCAATCGTTCGAGAAGGACATCAACACACCCGACTGTTGACCCCGTACGCGAGCTTCTGCCCGTTGGCATCCCAGCACATGGAAAACTGGTCTTCGCTGTCATCTAATACGGAGTCTTGGGACTGTGGTGTTCGCCAACCCTTGTCATCTCCTCGAATCCAGACCGCTCGAGGCACGCTCAGATCGTCGGTTTTCCAGATCAGGATGCGCTCGTTTGTGGCCCCCGCGATAAACGCCCCATCGGGTGTGAATGAGAGCGCGACCACCGCGGACCCCATCGTCACCGATGATAGTGAATTCTCGTCCGACGAGTACACGTTCCAGAGGCTAATGGCGCCATCGTCTCCCGCCGTGGCGAGAAAGCGTTCGGCTTCGCGTTCCTGTGCGGGAGCCTGTGAAGGTTGCCATAGCAATGACGTGATCACGCCTTGATGGGCGTTGAACGATTTCTGACGCTCTGAATCATTCCAGATCTTGCTCATGTCAGCGAAGGGTTAGTTGAAAGTTGGGGAGGGCATGGGCAGCGTACCCCTATCGTGCCGGACTCGCTTGCCGTAGCCAGCAGTCCGGATCGGGGGTCCCAAGAAACGCGCGAGAGCACTTCGCCGGATGGGACTTCGTACTCCTTGCCGGGGACGACGGCACGATCAACACAGGCGAATTGCTGGAGACGCGTCCCCCCGCACAGAACGAACTGATCATCCCCTTTCCACGTAGCGTCGAGGGACTGTTCGACCAGAACGTGATGCGGCAGAGGGAATCGGGTCGAGTAGTCCAGTGACGGGAACATGATGGTGACCAGCGTGCCTTTCTGCTCATCCTGGGGGGAGATGGCCAGGCAGGCCATGCCCCGTTGCGCTCCACCGGAGGCAGATGACGGGCGAGTCGAAGCCGTTGACCGAGTGGAAGGGGGATGCATCGCGATAGAAGAATTCGATGCGGGCGTTGCCTTCTTCGAATGGCTCACTGGCGATGGCAATCTTGTCGCCGTCGGGAGACCACGAGAGGCCGGTGACGGTCGTGGTCGAGGACACCGACCCGTCCAGGAGAGGGAAATGGAAGACGCACGACGCCTTGCCGGGGCTCTCGGAGCCCGAGTCGGGAATCGGCGGCAGGGTCCACATGCGGGCTAGCGCATCGGTACCCGCAGCTGCCAAGATTTCCGCCTTTTGCGGATTGAATTCACATTGAAGCAGGACGACATTCCTGGCCGACGGATCCTCCGAGAGCTCGAGAAAGACCGTCTCGGAGGCGAGTTCGTAGACCTTGTCGACCTGGGTCCCCGTGTCGGGGCCCACGGTGGCCACAATCGGGGAGGGGAGTTGCTCTGGCGATGGGTACGCGTGCTCGTCGCCATTGGGATCGTCATCGACATCCATGGGCGTGGCCTCCAACCCATTCTCGTAGCCGTTGCTGAGGCGCGGTCGCTTGACGAGCGCCCCGGCCTGGTTGGCCGCTCGGTCCTGGTCGATGTGGTGCTTTCGCGGATTCTCGGGATCCTCCTCCACTTCCGGCGGCGGCGACGCTGGCATCAAGGGCCCGAAGAATCCTGATGCCGGGGCCGAGACGTCGCGGGGGGGCTGCTGGCGCCGTCAGTCTGGCCGTGGGAGCCGTGGGAGCCGTGGGCGCCGTGGGAGGCCGTGGTGAGCACGAGGCGGGACATACCTGTTCGAGCTCGCGTTCCTGTACATGGTACAGCAGGCCTCTATTCAGAACCGACACTAGTGCGTGGTTCTGAACATGGGGCGCAAAATCAAACTGCTGCTGCGGATTGCGGACGTTCCACTCCTTCTGAAGCTGGACGGCCGTTTCCGAATAATCTAGAGGGGCTCGTCAGTTCTCACGACGCTCACGCTGCTGCGTTGCTGCTGCGGCTGCTGCTGCTGGTGCTGCTGGCGCTGCTGCTGCTGGCGCTGCTGCCGCCGCTGCCGCCGACGCCCTACGCACCTGATTCTACCAGATACCTGTGAGGCACGACCAGCAGCCGTTAGCGAACTGCAAATTCTGGCGCGTAGCTGGCGACCGGATGGATGGTGTGGACCAGGCGGAAACACATACCTCCAGATGAGATAGTTGACCTTGTCGGAATCAAGCATTTCCTTGGCCATGGTCGCACACGGCGGAATGGGGGGGGCTGCAGTCGGGACCGGATGGGCTGCGGTGGTGGTAGTGGAGGTGGTGGTGGTGGTGGTGGTGGTGGTGATGGGGTGGAGAGGGGGGGGGGGTGGTGATGCTGCTGGTGGTGATGCTGCTGGCTGGGCAGCGGCAGTGTGTTTTTGGTGGTGGTGTTGATGGTGTTGGCGCTGGGTGTTTTGGTTGCGGAGAGTTCGAGATGAGGAACGGAGAGACACGAACAAGAACTGCCCGAGCCCAAAGGAGATGGTGCGGGATGGGATGTGGGGACAGGGACGGGGAGGGGAGGGGAGGGGAGGGACTGGGACGGGGACGGGGACTGGGACTGGGACGGGGACTAGGGGATGGGGACTTCTCTCTCGGTCTCTCTCTCACACAGTCTCTCAGTCTCTCACTCTCACACTCTCTCACACACACACTCTCTCTCTCTCCCTCTCTCTCAGGGAAGTACCGCATGTACTGCACATATGTACTCTATGTACTCTATGTACTGTACTACTGTACCGTGCTGTATGTACATACTGCCCTGTGCCGCCGGGGCTGCGTGGCGGGTCGCACGTGATACGTCCAGATTGTACTGAATGTGCTGTGCTGTGCTGTGCTGTACTGTACTGTACTGACTGTACTGACTGTACACATTGTATGTTTGTGTAGGTAGAAGCACCGTAGAAACACACTTAGGTAAGCAGGAAAATGTCGTTGGGTCAGGGCGGGGCGGATTCATACATGAGAGTTCCCCCTTAGCCCTTTCCGCTCTAGCCCCGCACACCCGGGCACGGACGCCTCAGCAAGGACAAGAAATCCCAAGAAATTGACTTCGTTGGCCCGCCTTACGTAAGGACGTCCCAAGAAAAAAGAAGACACGAAGTTGACTTGACCACAGACTGTGCTGTACTGCACCGTACTGCACTGTACTGCATAGTACTGTACATACATACATGCAATCGTAGAGCTGTGAACGTGCTTCCACTGCTACCGCTTCTACGATTGCGACAACGGCGACGACAACACCGACCACCACAGCGGCGACAGCAGCGGCGACGACAACAGCCACAACGACGACGACGACCATATCACCAACTGTTGACCCGCGCCCACACCCACCACCACTATAACCATCCCCCCCTCCCCCCCCCCCCACAACTCGAGCTGCAAAACACCCGATCCTCCTACCTGACTACACAGGACCGAGATACACTCGTAGCCATGCCGCCCAGCCTGAACAACCTGCCCGTAACGCGCATCCTCCTCGTGGCACTGGCCACCCAGTCGCTGCTCAGCTTCGCCATTCGCTACAGGCAATGGTCCGAGGAGTCCGATGTCGTCGTGCCCTACTTGTCGCTGGTGCCCCAGCTGTCGTTGATCTATCCCTGGACCTTCCTCACCACGACGCTGGTAGAGAACAATCTGTTCACCTTGGCCATCGCCGGCGTGACCATCTTCTACGGCGGCCGCTACATGGAGCGAGCCTGGACCTCGGCCGAATTCGCAAAGTTCTGTCTCGTCGCGGCACTGATACCCAACGTGCTGTCCTTTGGCACGCTCGTGCTGCTCTTCGCCGTGACGGGCGACATGCGCTGGACGTGAGTGCTCCCGCCGCGGTGCTGATGGCCTCTCGCTAACCCAGACCGGCCAGCTTGACCACCATCAACGGCACCATCCCTCTCCAGATGTCCTTCCTCGTGGCCTTCTCGCAGCTCGTGCCGGCGCACACCGTCACGCTGTTCCGCGGCATCGTGTCGCTGCGCGTCCCGCGATTCCCGCTCCTCCACCTCCTGGCCGTCTTCGTGCTCTCCCTCACGCCTCTGCTCAGCGCCGCATCGGTGCTCCTGGGCACGGCGGCGTTCGTGACCAGTTGGACATACCTGCGATTCTACAAGGCCGCCTTGCCGGACCTGGATACCAGTCAGGCCTCGTGGCGCGGGGACGCCAGCGAGACCTTCGCCTTCGCAGAGTTCTTCCCCGACCCGCTGAAGCCCGCCGTGGCAGGACTGTCGAACCAGATCTACGAGGTGTTGGTGTCTCTGCGGATCTGCACGCCCTTCTCCGCGGCCGACGTTTCGGCGTCCCGAGGCGATACCTCGGTGCAGCGCGGGACCCCAGGTAGTGCAAGGCAGGAGGCCGAGCGGAGGAGGGCGCTGGCTCTAAAAGAGTTGGATCAGCGGTTGAACTCGGCGTCGAAGCCAAAACCTCAAGCTCCTCCGCCGGCTCCGGTAGGCCCTAGCGTCCAGATCCAGCCGCAGCCGGTTCAAGCACCGGCTGCGATTCTAGGAGAAACAAGCTACGTGCCGGATCGAGAAGGAGACCAGGAAGGGCACTAAGGCATCGGATAGTATACTTGTGGGGCGTTAGCGAGAGATGCGGATGAATCCTCCGTGTCGGAGAAGAGTTAAAAACGTCCTGATATGTATACCTACCATATATGATACCCCGAACTCCGGCCTCATGTTTGCGGCGTGACAATCCCTCCTGCCAGACAGGGGTGTCCACGGAATCCTCGTCCAACGTGCGTGGTGGATCTCGTCTCCGTCGATGCGCTGTTACTCGGTACTGTACTGTACATACTGTACAGGACTGTACAGGACAGGACAGGACAGGACAGGACCCAGCTGAGCCAATGCCATCACCGGCTATCGCGGGAACCGTGCCTGATCGACCTCGGTTCAAGCACACCTGCTCCCGGCCGAACGAGGTCACGCCCCATCACGTGATCACAGCCAGAAACGAACCCGCCGATGGGCGCGTACTCTCGCCGCCCGGTTTCACAGATCTCGACGCCCATCAAACCGGTTTCATCTCATGGCATCTTTCGCTGATGGTTTGGCCCGCCGAAAGTTACATCTCCCAGGAGGCTTGAGCACTACGATCGGGATTCGCTTAGCGCTGGAGAGAGCTAGAGCGAGCCAGGGTGGTGGAAACTTGGAAGGTGGATGAACAGGTTTCTACTGTAACCTAACGCGTCGGGCGCAGCGGGTGGCACGAGTGTCGCCTTCTGGGTAGGCAGCCGGCTCGCAGGCACACTGCGAGGGCTTTGCATCGATCCGCATTTGCATCTGCATCATGTTGCGACTGACTGACTGACTGACTGCTCGCTCATGCCCTTTTTCATGCTGCGGCTTTGCAAAGCGAACAACGAAAGAAACAGACATCGAAAAACGAAAAAACGAACGCGAAAACCAAAGCACCGACTGCACGGCAGACGCCTCGCTCCCTAGATCAGGTTGGGCTCTGGCACCGCGGCCGATACGGACGGGGGTCCCTCCGAATGCTGGAGAATGAGAGGATTGCGGGCCTGGCTCACTCAAGGCTTTCTTTCTCGGAGAGTGGTAGGGAAACGGGAAGGCGTCGTGAGATCAGATAGCACGCCAAGTCAGGCCGTCGCACACCCCATCGGCAGTGTGGCTTTGGGGTCCTCGTGTTCTCCTCCGTCTGCCTACTGTACAGTACAGTACAGTACAGGACAGGACAGCATCGAGCTTATGTGCTTTACAAAATGCATCCTCGGCTACGGGGCTACTGTATGTACTGTGTACTGTACGTACATACAGTACAGTACTGCACAGCACTGTACTGTAGGAGACAACACCAGCACACGCCTTCTGTGTGACCTGCCGATCTGACACCGTCTAGCCTGCCTCTGTGGGGGATGCGTAGGCATGTACTTGTACTGTAGTAGTAGGGGCCGTGTCATCGACGCCGCCATGCATCCGTCCTCCCATTCGTCCGTTCATCCGCGCGAGGCCCCAAGGAGTAGTAAACGAATGTTTTCTTCTCTCATCCTGGACCAGGGAGCCCTTCCTTTCGGCCTCTCCGCCTGATTGGTCGAGAAGGCTCGAAGGTTCCGCTGCGTACTGTGTACACATACGGTCTGATTCAGATCGGGTCACGTGGCCGCCTCACTGTACTGTACAGTACCTCGCGGCGATCTCTTCCCGCTTTTCTTTCTCGTCGAGAGGGTTCAGTGCCACTGCACGCTGACTACTGCACTGTCGCTGTCGCTGTCGCTGGATCCTGGACCGGGGCCTCCTCGCCTGCCACGCTACATTACACAAGTGGCTGAGCACACACACACACGCACATTCGAAGTGCATCCATACGCTGTGCTGTGTGTACATGTACGTAAGGAGCATATAAGATGGGCATAGATGTACTGTATGTACTGTACGTGTCTGTGTGTTTATATGGGAGTGTAAATGGACACCCACAGGGCTGCTCATCGGATCGGTGGATGGAGGCGCGATGCGACGCTTGACAGCAAGTAGGAGGCAGAAAGCAGAACGCAGAACGCAGAAAGCAGAAAGCAGAACGCAGAAGGCAGAAAGCAGAAGGCAGAAAGTAGATGGGAACGTTCACCTATTTACTGTACTGTAGACAGCTGTACCATCTCAGATGGACCAAAACTTGAAGACTGCTCACTCAGCACCAACACCTACCCACGATAGCGCTTTTAGGACTTGACAACCCAAAAAATTCGGTACCGTCCGTGGGTTTGCACTGTACAGTACTGTACTGTACATACTGTGAGGAAAACAAACCACCGCGCCCATCTCACCATGTGTACGCCATCTAAGATACAAAATGCGTACCTCCAAGTGTGGAGGGGTGAGCAAGCCAGGGGAGGAAAACGGGATGTCTACAGAGTACAGAGATTGAACCATTCGTCGCCTTGAGCGGTAGAAGACGGGGAGTGGCCATATTGACGAGGAGAGCATTGGATTGGGGCGAGGTGACAGGGAAACATTCCTCACAGTACAGTACAGTACAATACAGTATGGGTCTTCTGTACAGACAGACAGTACAGATACTGTACAGTACATCGTCTACGGGAGGCAGCTTACGTAACACCCAGCGCGAGCTTGGGAGGGCACTAACTTTTCAAATCAAAGTTAGAACGTTGCAGCGAAATGAAACTTGCAGTATCGTACAGTACTGTACAATACAGTACAGAGTGTAATGAAAGAAAGGGGTTGGAGAAATCGACGTCTGGGAAAGTTGTGGGCGTAGCCAGTGCAAGGCTTTAGCTGGAGCTTGTCAGGATGTTGGTTGCATTCGCGCAGAATAGGGTTGGAAGTGTAACAACACACTGTACTGTACTATGTGCTTTACTGTTCTCATCGCAGAGGATTTTCCCATGGGTTCTACCGCCTTACTCTCAAGAATCTGTTAACCTTTGCGTCATGGAGATATTGCAATCACTGATTTACAGTCCTTCTGCCATATCGTAATGGTCGCAATTGTACGGTTCATGCTGTGGCACACGAGCGGGGGAAAAGCGCAGGCGCAGAAAATACGCGAGGGAGTTTGGCGATCACGTGGTCTCTGAGCCATTTGATGCAATGTGCCGTCCGTCGCCGGTAGCCGTACAGGACGGTAAAGCGCTGCGCTAGGCATTCCCAATCCTTCATTTGCTTAGTGAACCCACTCTCCTCTTGAGTACAGAGGCAAAAGCTCTGGAGTGACAAAAAGCCCGCAAGCTCGCGTTGATGATGATACGCACTGCAGATGCGGGCGCGGGGCCCAGCTGCTGGCTTGCTTGCTGCATGATTTTGTTGGGTGGAGTTGACTCGGATAGTGGACCTCATTTTTTGCTTTTTCATCTTTTCTTTTTCGTTCTTTTTTTAACCCGGCGTGCGTGCAGGTGTTTGGTTGGAACGATTCGGAGTACAGAGAACTGGAGGATGAGTTTGCCTCCGTGATCTCCTGTGTAGTGTGAGAGCGGGGAAGTCGAAGCCATGTGGGGAATCTGGGCTTGTTGGATGGATTAGAATTCGGTCGGTTCGGAGAAAGGAATAATCTTCCAACTGATCATTTGAACAGAATACCTTAAAGCATATGATCTGCGATTTACTTTGAAAAGTTTAATGTTGGTAGGAGAAAGTCCGCCCTCTGTCCTCTTCTTGCTCGATCAAGAGTTGTTCAAGTCCGATAAATGATCGATCCAACCTGTGATCTTGTTACAGCTGGGAATAATTGTCTTTACTCGGTCCCATCAGTGAAAGATTCACGGACGGTTCGGTGACCTCTTCGCTGACCTTGCAGGCAATGCAGTACATTACACACTGTGCACAGTACAGTACAGCACAACACAATGTGACGTTTCCTGCCTCAGGCATCATGCCTCGGCTCCTCCACACGGTTCTCGGTTCTCTGTACGACACAACTGGGCTGCTGGATCTGTCAGAAACGAGCGCATTGCCGCTGCTGTGGGCTCTGAGATCGATGTTGACGGGCTGAAATGCCCTTGGTCTCCTTTTCCTGCAGGAATGTTTGCGTGAAACATTAGATTTGCTCGGTCCGAGGGCATCCCCTTCGTTGGGCGGCGTCAGATAGTGCAAGCCCATACCTTATATACCTCCATCTCTCCAATCTCCTCCCGCTCCTCCCCAGGAAGGTTTTTATGTCATGGACGGGAAGCACCGGCCGAATGTTCTCTCATGCCCTAAATTTGTTCTTGGGGGTCAATGTGGTACTATACATCTTTTCCCAGTCCCGACGGCCTAGCTGGGTCTCGAAGGCAATGAATCTGCAGCGCTCCCTGACAGGATTCATGATCGGGGTAGCGATCCCAACTGTGGATTCCATACCGAGGAGGGGTTCGTTTGGACAGCCCACCGTCGCTGCAAGCAACGGTAGCGTTCAAGCTTTCCCGAGCTTACCGATTCGGTTTTGCCAGTTTCACCGTCAAGTCCGAGCAGGGTGAAGGGTTGATTGAATCATAAAAAGATGCTTCGAGGCGTTCGACGCGAGATCTGCGGTCCAGGCCATCCCGCACAGGGACTACCGGTAGCAGCGTGTTCCGCCGTTTATTCCCGTCCGAGACAAGCACCCACGCACGCACCCACGCACACGCCCATGCTCCTTTGTGATGGCATGCTCGCTTCGCTGCTCCGTTGTTTTCTCCGAAGGGCCGTATCGGGTGGGTATTGTAGGTGTGTATGCATGTATGTATGTCTGTATGCATGTATGTATGTGTGTGTGCGTGTGTGTATGTGTGTGTAGGCTGGATGGGATGGATGGTTGTAAGATGAGGTTATCTAGACCGCACTGACGTCCTGTACCTAGCGAAGTTACGATAAAGGTAAGTCAGGCTAAGGGGCCGGCTTAGCTGCGTCTGCGTCATGACCAACTTGGAGGAGCGCCAAGGAAAGCATGTCCCCTGATCGGTGGCCAGGCGGATAATAGATATAAAAAGGTGCTCCCGTGGCCGGGCCCGCGTTTCTCCCAGGTAGTGCCTCTTCGGGACTAGCCCATTGTCTAGCGCCAGAGTCGCCACGGTGCAGGGGGCTGTCAACCTCCACATCATATTTAGCGGGCTCTTAGCATGCCGTGGGTTAGGTGAGATGGCGCGAGTTCCACTGGGCTTTCCCTTTCCCGCAGCTCTCCGCCCATTTTCCCTCATCTCCTCTCTTGAGCGTCGAGAGCTTCCCTCGCCTACCGTCGCTGTCGTCGCGACCTGCTGCATCGAGTATCGGGACTACATTGGAGTATTCTTACCTCTTCTTACTGCGTCATCACGGCCTTAGCAGCCTGCGTGTGTGTATCTCGACCTCTGTTTGCGCCAGCCAGCTCCTCGAGAGCTACCGGTGTGAGTGCGCATCACCACCAGCTGCAACTTCAGACTCCACATTCAGCCACGAAAGCCAAAAGCGGACCAAGAAATATCTTTTTCGATTCTTGTGATAGGTCATCCAACCGTTTGTTGGCATTCGGTTGCGCCGCTACTGCCCAGCGCGTAAACACGACTCGACCCAGGGCTTGTTGCGACTTGGTCGGCGATGGCATCTCATCACCCGTCCCCGCCAGGCCCGATGCAAATGCATCATGGACAGGCATCTGGTCCTCCGCCGCCAGGAATGGTACCTCCACAGCAGCACTTCTCGCCAATAATGCAACAGTTTGCCGCGATCAATGAGCTTGTGTGGATGCAGATTGGTACGGCGCTCCCCTTCAGATGCGCACCGTGTAGCTAACAGCCGCTCAGGGAGTTTCGCGGAACTTTTGAACAACCTCGATGAAGCTATTACGGCTTATGAGCATGCGCTACGGGCCAACCCCAGATCCATACCAGCCATGAATGCGATAAGCTGCATTCTGCGCACACAGGAGCAGTTCCACAAGGCGGTTGAGTATCTCCAGAGCATTCTGAAGCTGGAAGTCAACAATGGAGAAGTTTGGGGCAGTCTCGGTATGTTTTCAGTTTCGTCCCTCTAGATACCCGCTAATCTATGAAGGTCATTGCTATCTAATGATGGACGATCTGCAGCAGGCGTATTCCGCGTACCAACAAGCTCTGTATCATCTGCGAGACCCCAAGGTAAGTGGGATCGACTTTCTGACGACCACGATCGCTAATCTACGGACAGGAGCCCAAATTATGGTATGGTATCGGGATTCTCTATGACCGCTATGGGTCTCTTGAACACGCGGAAGAAGCTTTCTCTCAAGTCATGCGCATGCAACCAGACTTCGAGAAGGCAAACGAAATTTACTTCCGTCTCGGCATAATTTACAAGCAACAGTCAAAGTACCAGCAGAGTCTCGAGGTACAACTTCCCAGGCGACATCGAGTGTCTCGCACTGAGCTGACTTTATGCAGTGTTTCCGGTACATTGTATCGGTACCACCGACGCCCTTGACAGAGGAGGACATCTGGTTCCAGATCGGACATGTTCATGAGCAGCAAAAAGATGTAAGCACATCTATTTCCAGCTGTAGCGTACGCATCTGACAACCGTTCCAGTACGACAACGCGAAATTAGCATACAGGCGTGTGCTGGATCGCGACCCGAACCATGCAAAGGTCCTACAACAGCTTGGCTGGCTGCATCACCAGCAAAGTAACAGTTTCAGCAGCCAGGAGCAGGCGATCGAGTACTTGGAGAAATCCGTCGGTTCAGGTAAACTCGTCAGAATGATCAGTCTTACTATCGCGACACTAACACGTGGCAGATCAGAGTGATGCTCAAAGCTGGTATCTGCTTGGACGATGCTACATGTCACAGCAGAAGTACCCAAAGGCGTACGAGGCATATCAGCAAGCAGTTTACCGCGACGGACGGAACCCGACATTCTGGTGCTCGATTGGCGTTTTGTATTACCAGATCAACCAGTACCGAGATGCACTTGATGCATATTCCCGTGCGATACGCCTGAACCCGTACATTTCCGAGGTCTGGTACGACCTGGGAACTTTGGTGAGTTTGCCTTGACGTTTCGGCGAAAATTGTTTGAGCGACTGCTAACGATCGGAACAGTATGAGTCCTGCAACAACCAGATCAACGATGCGCTCGATGCGTATCAACGTGCAGCAGAGCTTGATCCTAGTAACGGTCACATTAAGGCACGCCTTCAGTTGCTGCGCAGCGGACAGGCTGGCATCCCGGTTCAAGCTAGCGCTCCTCTGCCTCAAGATGTCCACCCCACTACCTATCAGGCCAGTGGAGCAGTAGGTCCTCCAGGCCCTCAATGGGGTAACTCGGCTCCGCCGCCTCCACCTCCAGGACCTCCTCTTGGACCGCCTGCGAATGGCTGGGGCAGACTTGCTGAGATCAACCCGCCTCCTCACCCTGGTAACCCGTACGAGCAAAGAGACCAACCTCGAGGCGGCCCTGGTCCTGCACCCCCCCAACCACGCGCTCAGAGCCCCAGGCAATCCGAGCAGTTGCGACCATTTGAGCAGCGGTTGCCTCCTGGCCCGGCACTCAATGGTCCGAGTGGTCCACAACAAGGTGGTGGCCCGAATGGTCGTCGCACGCCTCCTCGCGAGCAACATGCTACGATGGGGTCGTACCCAGGTCCGGGGTTGTCACAGCCTCCACCGTCTGGACCCCCGCCTCCTCCTCCGCAGCGGGTCTCGAATCCTAACTACGCTGGACCAGGACCTTCTGTATTGCCTCCTGCCCAGCCCAGCATGAATGGTCCCGGTCTCGGTCCTGGTCCCGGCCCTGGCCCGCAGTCCCTACCACCTTTCGGTCGAGCTACTAGCCCCCCACGAACTGAGGTCCGCCCGATCATTGATAATCGTATGCCGTCGCCCAAGAATGGTTATCCACAACAACCGCCGTACCCCCAAGCTCATCATCCAGATATCTCTAATCCGGGAGGCATTGAAGGTGGTGCTCCAGCTCCAGCGTCTGCATTGGCTGCTGCTGAAGCCGCTGCCGCAGAAAGAAATGGTGATAGACCTCCATCAGTGGCTTCTTCGGTGGGTCCGAAGCGAATGCGCGAATGGGAGGAAGACACTTCGATGAAGAAACCTGCCAACGATGAGAACCGAGCGCGCTTAGACGACATGCATCATCGTCGCCATTCCACATCTCCAAGGGATAACTTTCGTCGCAGCTCATCTGAAGCTCGTCGAGCCGAGGAGCAGAGACGTATGGATGAGCAGCGCCGTGCTGAAGACCAGAGGCGTGTTGAAGATCAACGCCGAATCGATGAGCAACGCAGAGCCAACGAGAATTATCACCCTTCCGAAGCAGCACATCACCCCCCAACTCATAACGCGCATCCTCCGAATCAGAACCAGAACCACCTACCACCCATGCAACAAGGACCACCTTTATCTCACACTCCGGCTCATGATCTGCCTCCCCCGCCCCCTCCGCCAGCACCGAAAGATTATCCGGTCGATGACAGGGAACAGCGTGAGAGGGAACAACGAGAAAGAGACCAACGGGAGCTACGGGAAAGAGAGCTACGGGAAAGAGAGCTACGGGAAAGAGAGCAACGGGACAGAGAGCAGCGAGAGAGGGAGCAGCGAGAGAGGGACCAACGTGAGCGTCTGGAACACGCTGTACCTCCGCCCCCTCAAGTTAGCGAGCCAGAGCGTGCCGCGCGGAAGATGGAGGTTGACGAAGACTATGATGATGATGGAGAGGACGACAAGAAGGGCGGTATTGTCCCCGTTGTAGGATCTGGGGCTGGTTCCGCAATTGGAGAGACCAAGGCAGTATCCCCGGCGGGAATCAACGGGCACGTCAACGGTGCTATGAAAGGGCAAACGAAGGTGGAAAGCTAGGCTGGGCTGTCAATGGGATGTTTTCATTTGTTCGTGTCATGACTGTTAATGAAGCCTGTTGGAGAGAGGTTTCTTATACTTCGATAAATTTTAGTGTATAGATTGAGCATTATCTCATGCCATATATTCTGAGCGGTGTTGTGCAAAATTATTGTTTCTCTCTCGATGGCCAGGAGGGGCCTATCTATCGACTATGCCACTGGTCAGGATGGTGACTATGTACACCACGTGGAAATTGATATGGGTAGTAGAAAACTGTTCTGGGGTCACGACTCAGGAAACTCAGAGTTGCACAGGTGTTACTGTATATGCAGTCCCACATGTACATATCCTGATCGGAGGATGGGTCTGGACCTGAATATTGCAAACCTAGCTGACGACGTGGTTTTCTTCCTCTGCGTACAAATGTACTTTGATGATAAAGCGTCAGCAATAGATTAACCTTGAATTACATCAATAGATTCATTTGATCGTTTACCGGTCTGTCGGGGTGGGGAATCAAGTGACCGATTACCTAAGCCTATCAAGATTTCTGGTTTTCCTGTCACGTGTCACGGCCACACTAGCTCCTCCTCGCTTATTTTTTACCGCACACTCGCAACTTCGCTATCTCGTTCCGACTTTTCGTCCCTTCACTCCCTCTTCATCGACAACAGCGCAACACGTCGCGCATCGCCAAATTCGATACTCATAACCTCTTGGATCTCTCGGGACGTATCTCGAGACTCGCCAGTATGAGTCACCGCAAGTTTGAAGCACCCCGTCACGGTTCTCTTGCCTACTTGCCTCGCAAGAGAGCTGCCCGCCACCGTGGCCGCGTCAAGTCGTGAGTTCTTTCTTTCCGGAAGAAGCCTAATCTTTAATTGCAGACCCGGTGTGCAGTCAAGGCGATTTTCCTTCCATACGGGAAAATTTCGCGGATTTTCATTATACCAAAGAACTCCTGCTAACTCCTCAATCTTTACCAGCTTCCCCAAGGATGACCCTAAGAAGCCTGTCCACCTTACGGCCACTATGGGCTACAAGGCAGGCATGACCACCATCGTTCGCGATCTCGACCGCCCCGGTGCGAAATCACATAAGAAGGAGGTTGTGGAAGCAGTCACTGTCATTGAGACACCACCCGTACGAGCAACGCAGCCCGCTTGGCACATTGTGCTTATGGCTAACATCTTTTCAGGTGATCGTTGTTGGTCTAGTTGGTTACATCGAAACCCCTCGAGGTCTCCGCTCCCTTACTACCGTTTGGGCTGAGCACTTGAGCGATGAGGTCAAGCGCCGATTCTACAAGAACTGGTACCGAAGCAAGAAGAAGGCCTTCACCAAGTACGCCAAGAAGCACTCTGAGTCCTCTGGTTCGTCCATTACTCGCGAGCTCGAGCGCATCAAGAAGTACTGCACCGTCGTCCGTGTTCTTGCCCACACCCAAATCCGCAAGACCCCTCTCAAGCAAAAGAAGGCCCATTTGATGGAGATCCAGATCAATGGAGGTAGCATTGCTGACAAGGTCGACTTCGGCAACGGTCTCTTCGAGAAGCCAGTCGAGATCTCTTCCATCTTCGAGCAGGATGAGATGATTGATGTTATTGCCGTCACCAAGGGTCACGGTTTCTCCGGTGTTACCAGCAGATGGGGAACCAAGAAACTTCCGAGAAAGACACACAAGGGTCTCCGCAAGGTCGCCTGTATCGGCGCTTGGCACCCTTCTCACGTCCAATGGACTGTCGCTCGTGCCGGTCAAGACGGATACCACCACCGTACATCTGTCAACCACAAGATCTACCGTATCGGCAAGGGTGATGATGACTGTAACGCCACCACCGACTTTGATGTTGGCAAGAAGCAAATCACTCCGTATGTTCTCAATGCGTTTCTCCTTCGAACCAGGCTAATATCAATGCAGTATGGGTGGCTTTGTCCGATATGGTGAGGTTAAGAACGACTTCCTCATCCTCAAGGGTTCCGTTCCTGGTGTTAAGAAGCGTATCATGACTCTCAGAAAGTCCATGTTCGTCCACACATCAAGAAAGGCGTTGGAGAAGGTTGACCTCAAGTGGATCGATACGTCGTCGAAGTTTGGTCACGGTGCATACCAGACTCCTCAAGAGAAGCACGCCTTCCTGGGTACGCTCAAGAAAGATATTCAACCGGCTGCTTAGAGGTTGTATTTTTGCAATTTCATGCGGGCTTCGCGACTTGGTGCTAGGGGGTAACAACACGGCATCTTGTGCTCTCTAATGATGACCCAGTCAGACATGAAGTAGAACAACGAATTCTATGATAACATGTCAAAAGCACAACTTGTGCAACACTATGTCCCGTGTATCCGTGACTTTGTCGTACCTCGAATTTGTGACAGAATCAAAATAGCTCCTACCTACGTATTACAGATAGCATCTGTCGTGGTGGTTCCGGGTCTTTGCTTTTCCTATTTGTTATGGTATTTGTGGTGGGTTTCATTTACTCTTATACGCCTTGTTTTGGCTGGACGCGCAGGTCTGGTACGACCCAGAAAACACTTACTTTAGCTTCAACAGCTTTGATCACTTGATTTATCGAAGGCCACTTCGCCAATTCCATAGAAAACCATCCCGCCTGTAGGGGAAAGGCTCAAATAGCGGACACTTATCACATCTTTCTTTTATGTAACTGCTTTCTCGAAGGTCTCATGTATGGAAAAATCCCCAGCTTAGCACGTCTCGAATGCCCTGCAGGAGGCTTGAGGTAGCGCAGTTTCACTGCCCCCTCCAGACGTTAAACAACATCATCATCATTACCATCTGTCGTGCTTAGAACTGAATTTGGACCCCTCACCTTAACCCTACCCAAAGTTCGCATTCATTCCCTGCCTTCCAATATAAAAGGAAAAAAAGACGCAAAAAAGAAAATCCGTGTTGCGTTTGGCAGGAATTGTCCCACGCAAACGTCCGTCCCACTTTTCAACAGCTGCCCTCTTCTGAAACCCAATCTCAGCATAACATGGGCGCACTTCTCTCCTGCTTCAAACCAAATTCCAAAGACTCTTCCCAGAACACCACCCAGGCTATCACTGCACCACAGCCAAAATTAGGTTCCCCACGGCAACCCGCAGTGCGCGAGGGATTGGCGGACGAGCACTTGGCTTCCGTCCCACCATCAACCACCTCACAAACGCAGACGCAAGCCAGAGCGGAGGGCGTGGACGGGGAGTCGAAGGCGGTCCAGAAAGTGGCTGTCGAAGCGCCGGTGCCCATCGCGTGAGCAGCTTTCTGCAATCTCCTCTCCCCGGACCTCCTCTTCTCCTTCTCAATCACAGAGCCTTCGAGCATCATCGAGCGTTGGCGAGGTGGAGGGCTGAGCCTTTGTGGTACAGCACTGCTCCTACCGACAGCACACCGCAGGCTACTGTGACAAACGACAATATGTCGACGGACGACGGATACATGTCCTTCCTGGATAAGGCGAATCAGGACCCCGGTCAGGGCGTGGCGGAGGGGCAGGCGGGTGGGAAGGTCGAGCTGAAGGCTGTGGATGGGGGTTTGGAGGTGCCGGGGGCTATTAGCAGTGTACTGGGGAAGGGGGAGAGCTTCTACATGTCGGATGCTGATGAGCCGTTTGTGGGCGTGGCTTTGACGATTGGGAAGGGGGAGGGTCTGCCGGACGAAGGTTTGTTTGGTCGCTTTCCTGTTTTTTTTTGTCTCCTACCCTTGAGCTTGAAATCCTTGGCTCTGTCGTGTGTCGGACATTTGCTGATGTTTACTGTGACTCTAGCTACCTTTGCCAAGCTGGTCCAGCACCCGGAGGCCGACAAGGCGCATGTCCAGATCATGGATATCGGCGAGTGGGACCCGCAGGGCCAGTACAAGGACGTGGTGGATGCTACGCGGGAGGCTGCAAAGGGTGGCGATGTGAGGGTCTACAGGATCGCGAGGGAGGGCGCGAGGGCCGAGTATTGGGTTGTTGGCGTAGAGGGAGACAAGTTGGTCGGGGTCAAGGCGCTGGCTGTTGAGAGCTAGGAAGGTGATGTTTGCTTGAGACGGAAACGCTTAGGAAGAGTACCTAGGTCATCGGTGCCATAGGGAATAAAGGGTCTGCGGAACCTGGAGCTAGGCATACTGGCATGGCGTGCGAGGGTCCGGTGATGCTTACGGCAATAAAGATTTCGTTTCTTTCACACTTGGACTGCCAGTACCTATTATTTCCATCGATGTCTACTCCTCGGTTCTCTTACCCTCAAGTATCATAGACATTACCAATATCTACATATCGGTGACTGAACGGGGTCTAAAGGTCAAAGAATCAAGCATGGCAAGCCTTAAGCCAGCAGGGTACAAGAGACTTGTATCTTTACTCTTTTCTTTCGAAGCGATAGAATAACTAGATCGCTAGGAATATCATAGAGAGGCTTCTACTTAAGATTTTTCTCTTTTTGCTGATAGGATCTGTTTGCGATGGAAGCTGTGATTTGCAATAGGAAATGTGGTATCTACCTATCCATGCATTTATACCTCGACTTCTGATTGATGATTTGATAGAACTTTTGTAGATTTCAAGACAAAAGAAATAATGTCTTGGTAGTAAGAGTGAACTTTTGCTAAGGGAGATCCAGTGCAGAGGTCTTGGATTGATACGATACACAAGTACAGCTATAGTACCATAAGTCGGATCGGATGTGTATGCGGATACTGGTAAGAAAGCAATTCACAATGATATTGAATTTTTGTTTTTTTTTCTGCATCTTACTTTCGTCAGGGATATCCTGATGTCATTAGTCAAGAAAGACCCGACGCGAGACTAAGATCTGGATATTCCAGACGACCACCAGGGAATGTCTGTGTGCTGGATAATCTGTATGCCTTCCTTCCACTCGGTCGTCCGAGTTCCGTCCTGACAAGACGTCTGTCATGGTCTATCCTGCTTGTCAAAAGGCTTCGGGGTTCAAGCTTTTTTTGGCTTGGATGTCGTGCATGTCTGTTCCATGCGCTAGCGTCTTGGTGCAGTACTGTACCGTAAAAGAGCGTGGTCTAGCGTGTTAGCAGATGCCTGAGAAAGGTGTACGACAAAGAGAGCGTGAGATAAGGGATGAAGATAGAAATGTGTACAGCTGGCTCAAGAAGCGGTACGCGCAAAAGTGGCGGATTTACGTTGCTTAAATAGATCGATGAACGTTCGTTCACAAGGCAAAGGCTTCGTGGAAAAGGGAAAGGCAAAGGATAGAAACATGATGGTACTGTAGATAGAAGTCATTGTCAGTTTGACATGTGTATTATACATCCAGTAGTACAGTAGGTCCGGAGTCACGCTAAGATAGGAGTGATAACAACCTGGAATCTCCGTAGCGCTACACATTGTTTACTGCTACTTTGTCTTGGCTCTGCTCCTTCTGCATTGCACCACAAGCCGCTCTCGCCTTTGCTTCAACGACATCGTCCAAAGCTGCTCTAAATCTCGACTTCAGCTTGCCATTCTTTCCTGCCCTGCGACTTCAAGTCAGCTCAAGTCGACTCCTCCCCACACTCGTTGCTCTTTCCCCAATTCCGGGATACTTACTTCCTTGGCCGTCGCCTTATTTTCGATTCAAGCTTCTCAAGCATTGCTTCGCAGGCGATCGCAGATTCATCCACCGGCACGCGCCGACACTATAGAGAAGGACGACAAACACTTCGCCCAACGCTAAGGAGACAAGTGGTGAGGTAGATAAACAAAAAGTTTTGGATACGGTAAAGCGCGCTCCTTACCGGTATCATCAATATGGCTCCAGAGGGCTTCGGGCCAGCACTTGGACCTGGATCGAGGCCTCAGAGACCGTTGCGCATCACCGTCTGTTCTGGGAGCGGAAGAGACTTCCTCGAATCAATGCCGTCCGAAAGCTCTCAATCAACTCAGACCCCCACAACTTCGGGCCTGTCGAGAAATTTGCTGCCGTCACCTAGAAGTCCAGCCGCCCCCACATCTCGACTGCCTGCTGCTACCACAAACGCTATATATGGCTCAGGACTACCAGAATCAGCGGAGTGTCTACTTTTGCCAGCGCGATCGCGCTCCAGCATGTATCCAGACTCTCCGGTGGATCAGTCGCATCATATGTCATCGGGGATGTCCTCGAGAAGTTCAAGCTGGGCTTTAGACGCACCGAGTCGGGACAGTCGAGGCTTTGCTGCTCCGTTTGGCTCTCCGTTTGCATCACCACTCGACGATTCAAGGGTTCCTTCGCGAGCTGGCAGTGACGAAGATAACATCAATACCCAGACCGTTTCCGAAAAATACAACATAATGCCCTCCCCAGGACTGCTCCTATTCCCTGAGGACGTAGAGAAAGATGATGATATGCACAACCCAGGACCAAACGACAACGATCGCGATAAGTGCGACATCTGGAACAAGAGAGGATTGGCAAACGTAGGAGGTCTGATGCTCATCACCGTCGGTATTTTAGTGCTCTTCGTTGGGTACCCTGCTTTGTATGCTCTAGACCTCTAGGACTTTGGTGATCTCGCTAATGGGGTGCAGATCGTTCGCTCGGAACATCGTTGCCCCTCATTCATCCTGTGGCAGTAATCCAGATTGCTTATCTGACCAGATGCCATTACTCAAGAACCAGAGAGTCGGCCTCATTGATCCCGACACACCAGATAACGCGAGGACGAGGACTGCACACGATGGGACGAAGTTAAAACTCGCGGTATGGCCTAGCAGGTAGCCAAACTACAACTGACTAATCTCCCATAGTTCTCTGACGAGTTCAACACTGATGGCCGAACCTTCTACGACGGAGACGATGCCTACTTCCAGGGCGTTGACATTTGGTATGGTGTTACCCAGGATCTGGAATGGTACGATCCAGACGCCATTACTACTGCCAACGGAACCTTGAATATTCGGTTTGATGCCTTCCAAAACCACAATCTTAACTACCGCTCTGGAATGCTGCAGTCATGGAACAAGCTATGCTTCAAAGGGGGTCGTCTGGAAGCAAGCATTTCGTTACCAGGTCGTGGAGATATCCAAGGCTTCTGGCCGGGTTTCTGGGCGATGGGAAACTTGGGTCGACCTGGGTATCCTGCGACTACAGATGGTATGTGGCCGTATAGTTACCACCACGAGTGCGATGCAGGAATTACGGCCAATCAAAGCTCTCCTGATGGTTTGAGTTTGCTTCCCGGTATGCGTCTACCGGCCTGTACTTGCAAGAATCAGGACCATCCAAGTCCTGGATCCTCTCGCTCTGCGCCCGAAATCGATGTGATTGAGGCCAGTTCCGGCTTCATGGGTCCCGCTCAATATGATGCGGCTACAGGTACAGCATCTCAGTCCCTGCAGATTGCCCCTTTCGATATCTTTTACCAACCAGACTACGAATACTTGGAGATCTATGATTTGACCAACACTGGCATGAACGCGTACCGCGGTGGCCCCTACCAGGAAGCTCTTTCTGCTGTGACTTGGCTCAACAACGATTGGTACGATGGAAACGCATATCAAACGTACGCCTTTGAGTACACACCCGGTGCCAAAGGGGATGTCTCTTGGTCTGTTGGAGAAGAACACACTTACAAGGTAGACCCGCGATCCCTCAGGCCTAACGGGAATATCGGTCAGAGAACAATTCCCGAAGAGCCCATGTCTGTCATTATCAATTTTGGCATGTCCAACAGTTTTGCCACGGTTTTCTTGCCCAACTTGGCAAAGCTAATGCCGGCAACCATGAGGGTCGATTACATTCGAATCTACCAGGAAGAGGGTTCAGAGTCAATCACCTGTGACCCGCCGGGCTTCGAGACTACGGAATACATAAAGAAACACCCAGAACCTTGTATGTACCAGGACCCGGGGTGTTTTGTGTAAGACTGATGAACCCTCAGATGCAAATCAAAACCTCACCTTGTGGAAGCAAACAGACTACACATGGCCGACAAATACCCTCGTGAATGGATGTTCCGCCTGAACGTTCACGTTACTTAGCGTCTGTCACAATTAACTTGTACATATAGAATTTTCCTACGCCTACGGTTTTCAAAATCCCGAGACTCTGAACGAATATGATACCCACAAAAGGACACAGAAAAGCGATACCGGCGTCACACATTTTCACCCGAATTTTGCAATAGCAGAGACGCATGGGAAAGCGGAGTTGGCGTTCGGACATACATTCTTGCACTCTCTTCTCGACCTTGGCATGTCAGAGCCTCGCTCGTTAGGTCGCTGTTTGCTCTACAACATGCCAACGCTCGACACCGTTACTTTCGTTTCGGTTCTCTTGTTGGGTTGGCTTATTGTCCGCACTTAGTAATGGACGGGTGGTGACTGCATCCGCTCAAACTTGCTCGGAGTTGGAGTCAATTCGCGCTAGAGGGGCATTGCTTTCCAGGAGTAGACGAGTTGCTATAACTGGGATGGAACGGCCGATCTGACGAATTGATAGAATATGGGCTTTGGAAGAACCGAGGTTTAGATTAAAGGAGAACTGGATCGGAAGGCGAGTTGGATGGAAGGGAACTTGGATGAGCAAAGACTTGTAAAACTCGAGGGCGGGAAGTCGGATGCTCTCGAGCGGCGGGTGCATGCATGCGCTGCCTTTCCGCTACCTCTGTATTTACTCGACTGAGTGGTGTGCATGTATATACGACCCTGAAGGGAGAAAGGTTGAACATCCTTCGAGATTCACTTCTTACTTGCAAGTTGCTCCCGAGTGAACGACACTTAAGCGAGTGAGTGGATCGTCAATGATCTATTAATAAATGAGCGCTGATTAAAGAACTTCAGCCGTGCTTCTTTCGGAACGTCGGTTGTTTGGGATCGATAAAAAACATCGGATCATGGTCGAGTACCTATTGTATTGTACAGCACCAGTGCATCTGATGATCTCGCTGACTGTTTCTTCCTGCTAAGTAAGTTCCCCTTTGGAATCTTATCGCAGTGGCTGTTGTTGATCTTCTCTACGAGATGCAAAAATCACCAAACGGAAGAGATGAAGACATCGCAATATACAAGTTTATTCAATGTACTGTACTTCATAAACATACACTATGTACATCCTCGAAGCAAGCTACTGATGTGTGTTAAACACAGGAGGCATAAACGCCATACCTATTATAAGGTCAGCCTCAGCACTCAAACAAACGGAGTTAGATATAGACATACCTTTCCCGACCGTCCCTCTACCTGACTCAGCCTCAACTTCATGCACGCCCCCCGCCGACCGCGAGATAACATGTCGTCTCAGCATCGCCAAGATCTCGCTATTCCTCCACCTCGCCGGCACCGGCCTGTACGCCGGCTTGAAGGTGCCCACCGTCTGCGCCCACTCGCCCTTCTGCGGCGCCACAGGCCCAGCGCCCGTGCCTGCCGCGGCGGGAGTCGCGCCCTGCGGTCCCAGTCCCGCGCCCTCGGCCGTCTCCTGCGACGTGGGCGTCGGCTCCTGTGTCGCCCAGTAGTAGATGTCCCAGTCATTCTCGTCGAGGAAGATGTCCAGCTGTGCCATCTGCGCGGGCGTCATGGTGCGCAGGTGCGCTTCGGCGAAGGTCGACATCAGGAGATCGCTTTCGAGCGTGCCGCGCTTGCGGCATTGATCTGGTGCACACAGTCCGGGTCAGTCATGGTATGTTTGTATTTTTGGACATGGAGAGGGAATCCAAGAAGATCATGTGTGAGTAGGTGAGGGGGGGGGACGAACATAATAGTCTCGCACGCATCGTATTCGGGTCCTCGCCCGTCCTCCTCAACGGTTCAACCTTGAACTTCGCACCCTCCATCTCGCCGACCCCCATATCAGCATTCGGGCCTTCCTTCGGCTCGCCCTGCGTGCCGCCTGTCATGCGCTCCGTGTTCTCGGGCACCGAGTCCTTGGGCACGAAGCCCGGCTCGACGGCGCTGAGGAACTCCGGGGGCGCCTTGCGCGCCCCGACCGACGGCATCTCGTTCGAGATCGTCGAGTTGGTGTTCGTCAGGTGCGGGTTGAGCGGCTTCTCCTGCTGGATCTTGCGGTGTTCGGCTGTGCCCTCGTGCGGTTGGGCATTTCCTGGGCTGGCGAGGAGGCGGGCGGTGCTGGAGAGGGGCCGCGTGAAGAGTGCTGAGGGCCGCGCGGAGCGGAGGGCCAGGCGTATTGAAGACATGTTTGGTCAATTGGTCTGCAATTGTGGTGTTGAAGGAAGTCGAGGGGTCCTCGGATGAGATGTTGTGTTTATACTTCGAGGATCAAGAGCCGAGAATTGGCTGCGTCATAGATTTTCGCACGTGACTATACATGGATACTGCACCAGCTACGTCGCCACATTCTTTGAGAGAAGCAAAAATTGGTAATCCATAAATATCGATTGAATGTTATCAACTTGTAAGTTTGAATTCGAGAGGTGGGTTAGGCAAGAATGAGTCGTTCACTAGAGTCTTCGTTCCGGCTGCCAAAACCTGTAGCCGATGGACACTATCCACATAAATATTGACTATCGAGACGAAGCGGTCAATTTGAACTTTGTAGAAAGCATCGAATTTCGTATCGAATATTAAACTGATATGCCCGGACCTTGGTACGCAAATGGCCCACATGGCATTTCCGTGCAGGAATTTCAGCGAAAAGCTCACGGTTTCTATCTTCATCAATCATCCTCAATAGATTCCACTTCATGTCGGCCATCTGAGCCCACATTGCTTTCAAGATCTCTTTGCCTCTTTTCCCTCAGATTCACGCCAGTACCATCTTCTCCTCTTCTGAGTCCACGTCCAATATGAACATTCTCGTCCTTGACCGCCTTGTTCGCTTGGGAGATCAGTCCATTGTAAGGCCGGGGCTTGGTAAAGATGAACATCTTCTGGTGAGTCTTGGCATTGCTAGAGCCAGAATGCGGCGCAGCAGATGAGTTGTCTTCAATAGCTTTGGAGGATTGAGTTATGCCAGAGCTGATGTTTTTGACTGATATGTCGAAAGTATCAGCAGTAGCAGCTTGGTCCTTGGCGGGGAGCGAATAAGCTGAGCCCCTTCCTAGGTTGGAACTCGAATTTGCAAACAGAGAATAGTTTCTTGCCTGCCTTCCCGACGAAGTGGACTGCTGGCTAGTCGTCGCGTCGCTGTAAAAACCAATAGTTCCCACGCCTGTGATACGCTCAGTAGCCGCGTGAGCTACTAGTGAGGAGTCATCCAGGCCCTGTTCCGAAGAATTTCTGATTGAAGCCAATCCCAGGCCAGAAGCTTCAGCCTCGTCACTGCTGCTTCCACAAACGAATTTTCTCCAGAGTTCATTGGGGTCTTCGCATTGCTCTCTCTCCGCAGATTTCAGAGGAGCTTGTAAATTCTGATCCATGAGAACTCTTGGCGAAACGTCTTTGGGAGCTGGTCGAGGAAGGATATCGGCCTGTCTGCTATTTGCAGGAGGTTGTGGCTCGCCTTCCACTGAACGAATTCGAGTCGAGGTATCATCATGTGAAATAAGCTCTGATAGATTGCTTTCCACATCTTTGTGGGCCAGATGTTCTTCTTTAGATCCATGCGAGTCGCGGTGGTTTCTCCAACTCTCCACTGCTTTCAGATCTCGTTCTTCGAGCTCGGAGGTGTACGCATCTTTGGCGGGTATAATTTTACTTGGTGGTCGAGTAGGAAGAACACTTACTCCAGGACTGACGTACCCATCTCTAGATGGAAGCTTACCAACCTCCATTTCCCTGGAATTGTCATCACTGTTTTCTTGCGCGATCCAGCTTCGCCAAATCTCGTTCTCAAAAACTTGCGAATTGGAGACGACTGCCCTCGCTGCTCCGACCTGGGCTACATCACTTGCCGTTACTTCCGATGGATCGGACCGGAGGAGAATGGATCTTTTCGAGCTTTGTGGTACTGGATGATGTATGGATGTGGAGGACGATGAGAAAGCTATTTCTCCGGGACGGAGAGTTTTTCGGAAGTGTACGTTGGGAGTGACAACTTGGCGTCCATGAGAGATTTGTGCTGATCGTGTGTGATGTTCGTGGAGCTTGTTTTGTAGCTTCTCGAGAGACTCTTCCGTTACTCCTTCCCAGCCTTGATCCTCTGGCAGTTCATTTGCCTTGTATTGGCTGTGGCTTGCCCTTCCAGAAATCCTCGGTCTTTTGGAAGTTTTCCTGGTTTTATCGCGATGGGCATAAGGACTTTCGGGGATTCTCGTCAAGCTCGTTCCTGGTTCTCCTCTAAACTGGTATCCTTGTATACTTTCGTTGTCTAAGAGCATGATATCTGACGATGACATAGCCCCAAAGCTCCTTGTAACCGCAGGCGATTTGCTACTTTTTCTGCGCGGTGCCGTGCTAGAACTGAGCCCAGGCTGAATGGACCTGCCGCCGATGTATATTCTTACATCTGGTGCTGGTGGGTCGGGATGTTGTAGATCTTGCGCAGCGACGCGACGAGCATAGTCGGGGTGCCTTTTTGCCGCAAACGGAGACAAAATACGAGACTGCGCAGATCTATATTTCGCTTTGTGACCGTGCGATAACTTCCTTCTCTTGCCAATGTCTTGCTCGTTCTTGGGAGAAGCGAAGGCGAGCTTTAAAGGCCTCTGTATAGTTACTCCAAGCCAATCTCCTTTGCCAAGTATCCTCCTCTTCTTCTCCGAAAGTGACTCCCCGGCCTGCTGTTGTGTTGTGCTTCCTCCATCTGACGGAGCCAGGGAAGTTTCGCGCTGTCGCTTTGCGGTGCAGGGAAGGGGAGTGGCGCTGTAGAGATCATCGTCTGCGACACGGATTTGCTCTCTCTCTATCTGAACTGGTGGAAGGGCTGGAGGGGAGCGTGGTTTGTGGGTCCGGGAAGAATGCCCGGCATCATGTCTTTGAGAAAGATGTGCGACTCTCGCGAAGTGCAGTCTCTGTCTTTGAGCAGCACTGTCCGTCGTAGTGGAGTGCCGTTGAAGGCGGCCGCCAGTCCAGTTCATTGTATTGATCGTAAAGAATATGGATTGATAAAGACTGGCAAAAAAATACTCCAATAATCGTGGTAAGAGAGTGGGAAGACTTCGGTATGGCACGGGATAGAAGTTGACGTCGCAGACTTCCGAAAGCGCCATCGCCTCGCGAACCGCACTTCTAGTAAAATTCACCATTGTAAAAACACAGCAAGTGAATGTGAAGTCCTCGAATGGAAAGATAGAAAGTAGGTTGAACGATATCAAATAACAAAGGGCTTTTCATTTTTATTAGCAACACCAGTTTAGAGCTACCAAAAGTGGCTATCTATCTACAAGGTCGAGCAGCTTTAGATCCCTAGACAGAAAACAAGCAGTGGTTAATCTTGATTCAACGTCACCTATCTTGGTTTCCTAGGCTTTGCCCCTTATTAAACCATACGTAATAACGAGACTGTTCCAACAGCTGTGCAATCTCCTTGATAAAGCAGTCTAATCAGCGCAGATTTCTGCCCTGGTAAAAGCATAGCCTTTAACGTGACCTACCCCCCCTGGAGTGCATACACAGGACCAGAAACTCATACGAAAGTGATTCAACAATCGGAATTTCACTTTAGTAAAACAAAACCTACCTATGCATAGCTGTGGTCGTGATAGCTACTCTCCAACGCATTAGAGTAATCCATTGACTTGGATGGTAAAGGTCAAGGGTACCTAGGTAGGTGGGTTGTTATTGTTACATCAAAAGTTGAAAAGAGAGAAAGAGAGTATCGGTACGAACACTGCTAGGGCATTAAGACGGCCGACACCGTGTGCTATCGAAAGGTCAATGTGGAATAGTAAATGATGGACGTTCATGTTGGGTTTCCAAGTTGCTTAAGCAGAGTGAGAGACGACCAGAAGAATACCAAATATTTCCACAAGAGGGGGTAATAAAGGTGATTCAACTCACCGACGTATCAGATGACAGGTAGCTCTCGCAAAGGACAGGACAGCTTCACTACCCCCGGGTCAGCCTCATCCACTGCCTTTCATTACTCCGTCTTCGTGTAGCTATCTCAAGAAGTAAGATTGTCTGTCATCTTCTACAGCGGCAGGATAAAATTGCTGAGTCAATCGTGGGTATATTTATTGTAGCTTGCACAGCTTGGTAGCTTGGTCGAGATGCAACTTGTCGTAAGGGCTAAGGGACGAAGTTATTGAAATGAACACATAACTTGGCTATGTGGTTTAAAGCTCTGTCGTTGAAACTATCTAGATCGGGACTTGCAGATCTGAGCCGCTAATCACAGTATATGCATGGCATTCATTGTCTCTGGCAGTTGAATTTGGAAGAACGATAGAGGTGATTGAGGAAGGGCATGATTAGATTATGCTGTAGCATCATCATTGTGAGGTAATGTACATACAGTAGGTTACTTAAACGTTTGGTGCTGTGGGAATTTATTGTTCCCCCCCCCCCCCGCCCAGCATTAGTCACTCGAGCCAGGTCCCCACACAACCAATCAACATCCCCCGTCGGTCTTTCCTCGGCAACAAAATTTTGCATCCAACATATATTTTATTTGAATCCATGCTCAGCATCAATAGGGATTAGGTGGTGTGGTGTAATGGTAGCACGTGACGTTGTGGTTTTCTATCTAGAATTCTACACTGATCCGTTTCAATCTGGGTTCGATTCCCAGCACCGCCAAGATCAGATCTTGGCTTGAAAATGCAGGTGGTTCAATTCCATCAGTCTTATCATCCTCTTTTTTTGCACTTTTTTTTTTAAATATTTTTATGGCTTGCCGAATTGCTTGGCGTCCGTTCGTGCTGCCGGCTCTCGTTTAGCATGTAGAACCTCACGCATACATTCATTCAACTTTTCCCCGTACGAAGCAAGTGTCTGTCCTCTTTTGCGCAATTCTCTTTCGAGAATTAATACACAGAGTGCATGCACCCACGGTGGTACAGATAGATGATGTGTTGTTGTATGTACTCCGTGGTGCTGGACGCATGTACATACAGAACCGAGATGCGTGAACGAACGGTGGAATAATGTTCGCCATTACAAGGGTGCTGCTTGCAAAAAACGAGCGAGAGCAAGCAGAATCAATGATGAACGAAAGAAAAAGCTTGTACGTATGGTATTTATCGTCGAAGGAAGGGCGTGGGTGGGTGGGTGGTTGGTTGTTGTCTCTGCGGGATTATATATCTCTATCTAACTATATGTATACAGTACACGCTCGTAACAGTACACGCTCGTATGTATATGTATCTTGAGAGTAGTAAGTAAGTAAGTACATCGTTATCATCATCAGCTTGCAGTCCGGTTTGTGAATAAAGATAATAGGTAGGTAGTAGGTAGGTACAATAAGTGAGTGAGAGAGTGAGAGAGTGAGAGAGTGAGAGAGTGAGAGAGTGAGTGAGTGAGAGAGTGAGAGAGAGAGAGAGAGTGTGTGATATGCGAGATCACAGTAGTAGCTACTGTACATCAATACATACACACACCCACCCAAAGCGGAATGTTCGGCGTCTGTCTGTCTATGCGAACGAGACCAGGATCGCCGCCCTATGTGACGAAGGCCAACCAAGCAAGGGCAGTAGGTAGGTAGAGTTGGCAATGTACAATAGAATAGTAGTGCTAGGAACTGTACGTATCAGCTGAGAAACCGCAAAGTCTTTTTTTCAATGGCAACTCTCGCCCTGAGCAAGTACATAGGTAGGTAGGTACCGAGTTTACTCACACCCATCCACACACACACGTAACAAAACGCGCTACTATCTATCGTCAAGCCAAATAAATATCCGGGTATCATACTACGCCTGCCTGCCTATCTATCTATCTAGAACCCTAAACGCCTCTTGACAAACTCAGCCCAGACGCCCAAATCCTCCGTAACCTCCAAGATCCGGCCCAGGTCCTTGACCGTCAGGCCCTTCTCCTGCTCGCCCCCCTTCAGCAGGTTCTGCGCCGTCACCTCCACCGCCCCGTTCAGCCGAATCTCGAACGTGACGTCGCCCGTGATCCGCCCGCAAGGGAAAGCGATGCGCAGGCGCAGATTGGGCTGGGTCGTCAGGATCACGTCCAACTTGCGCTGCGGCTGGACGAGCGCGCCTCGCATGAACTTCCGAAACTCGTCTCTCTTGCTGTCGGTCTGACGCGGTGGTTTCGAGGGCGTCTTGGTGCCGGGGCCGAAGCTCTTGTTGAGCACCGTGGAGAGGAATGCATACTGGCGGAGCGCGGGGAGCATTTCCACCAGCTGTCGGGGATGCGAGAATGGAAGCTCCGAGAGGGTGTAACCATAGTCGGGCTTGTCGATACACAGCTCATGGATCTGCTGGGATTCGACTTTCTCCCCTCCTTTGGAATACGAAACGACTGTGGCTTCCCGTTTGATGAGACGAGTTCCGTGATCATCAACATGTGCAATTTCTGGAGGAAACAGCAATGCGTCGAAATGTGGTGTATAGTATCCCCCAGACACTATGGGAAAGTTCGTCGAGGCGTAGATCTGGCTGGCAAGCGCGTAAGGTACGATGAGCGGCGGGTCGAATTTGGCTACAAACATGACGTCGGGAAATTTTTGGCCTGCTAGTCCCTCAATACCTTCTATTCCGTCGGCTTTCGGAGGGCCTGTAGAAGGGAGCAGGATGCTATCAGGTTCCTGCCAGTCAAGAACCGGCCCGTTGTCCGGCTCCAGAGCACGATCCTCAGCGGTAGCATCGGCTTTTTGTATGTGATCTGAGATCCAATGCTGAGATACCCGCAACGGAGTATAGACAAAGTCCGGGGGGAGCGGCGCGCATTGGATGACCAGCGACCAAGTCTTCTCCTTGTCGCCCGCCAACCTCCGTTTTTCCTGCCAATACTCCAAGCTGAGGCCCAGCCTATCTCGTTCGTGAATGACTGGTTTCCCACTCTTCGTGCACATGGCTGTCTTGATGACATAGGCCTCGTTCTTCTTAGCCATCTCCTCCGTCTCCTTGAGCCGCGCGACCTCCCACAAATGCAACCTCTCCACACTCTCGTAGATTCCCGCAATGGCCTCGTGGCAGTTGAGACCCGGAATCACACTCAGCTTGTCCGACGCAGCCAGAATCTCCAAGTTCTCCGCGAAACGATCCAATTTCTTCGTCAGCGGGCTCTCGTGCGCCTGGAACTGGAGATCCCTCAGCAAGATAGCCTCGGCCTTGCCCGTGTGCCTCGTCACCATCTCCATGGCCTCGGGAAACGCCAGGGTGACCTTCTTGACGGCGTCGCAGTCGAAGTCGATATCCAAGGACAAGGCCTTGCCAGCAATGATCAGCGTCCGGGGAACGGCCGCTTCGTCGATAGCGATCGTTTCCAAGCCCACCCTCTCCGCAAGCCGCTTGACTCCCTTCTCGCTGAGCCGACCCTTGCTAACCCCCTGGTGGTGTCGTCAGCACAGTCAAGCAGGGTGTGCACGCCGCCCGATCTCTCATACCTGCAGAATATCTATCACCTGCACCATCTTCCTCTTGCGTTCCTCATCGCTGCCCTGCACGCTCCCCAGATGTGCCAGCCCACCCAGCGGCGTCCCCATCCCCGGCACCCCCAAGCCCTCCAAACTCAGCTCGAGCCCGGGCACGCTTCCGAGAGCCATGGCCGCCGAAGGACTATCATAGCCCGCGCCGAACGAGGAGTTGGTAGGGTGGCCACCGCCAGGATAGCCGCACAGGGTATTCGAGTTCGCGGGGGATTTTTTGAGCTGCTGAGGCGAAGGTACGACAGATCGAGGACCGTGGGGAGACAGTGCAAGGGGGTGGTTCGAGGCTGAGAAAGGTGTTGAGACTGGAGGTGTCGAGACAGCTTGGCCGGGGCCATTCTTGCCTGGAGTCGGAGTTGCCATTGCAAGGCGAGGAATAGTACGTGAGAAGGTGCGATGTTGGTTGGCTGGCAAGATTGGCCGGAGTTGCCAGATGTTGCGACTCGAACGCTTTCACAAGGCGGGTGGGTGGACGAGGCAGGACGAGGCTGATGATGCATGTCGCATGTCGCATGCCGAGCGGCCGCGTTATCAGATCTCGGTTCATTCGTCCTGTACACGACAACAGTACGGACGGACGACATCTTGTCTGCGACAAGCATGAATTGGAGTGAATTACGAATACATCGGCACCCACGTCCATAACAATACAATTGCTCTCGAGACACGCCAGTACTGTCCTAAACAACAGCAAGTGCTCATCAATCCCTCAGTCCATCTCAATAATCAATACTCGAAAGTAGCCCCTGCCAGTGTTCTCCACTGCAGGGCAAGCCGAGACCTCTGACGGCGAAGCTGAGTACCACAGATGATGGTTGACTCGGTTTGCCTCTGGCTACTGCCTCCCCTACGAGATTCCAGATGTCGAGTCAGAGTCCGACATGTTGGCGAGGTTGTGTCGCTCCTCGAAAACCTTCTTCTCCTTCTTGTACAGCAGCAACTCCTCCAATTTCTGCTGTATCTCGCTTGCATTCTTTTCTCGCTTCGCCCTCTTCGGCAGCGGACTGGGCGCAGCTGGGGGAATCAACTTGCCTGTCATTGGATATTTTGCCATGAATTTGTCCAAGAGCGACGATGCCCAAGCTGGTTGAAGGGCCTCGGCAGTCCGACCGTGCTCTGATTGACTCGGGATCCGTCGCGGGAACGGATTGTACTTCTTCTCTCGTGGCGTGCGTGCAATTTGTATCTTGGGATCATTCGCCTGGGGCAGAGGCATCTGAGGGACAGGCATCTGGGGGGGAGACATAGTCGGGAGAGGCATAAAAGTTATTGGGCACCACTCTGGGAGATGCAGAGGACACCAACTCGGATGCAGGGCAGGTGCATTGAAGTTTGGTACAGGAATCCATGCCGGGGGCAAAGTCTGCGCCTGAAAATCGATCTGTGGCTTCACTGGGGCCAAATGTTGTTCCTGGGTCTCTTCTAGGGCCTGAGAGCCAAACCCAAGTTCCCCGGGTGTACTTCGAAGCCAGTCGTTGAGCATGTCTGAGATTTGGGAGACACCATCCCCACCCGCAGGAAGCTTGTCAGTATTGACCCATATTGGCTCTTGTTGCTTTGCTGAAGGGGCTGTTGGGACATTGCCATTGCGCACTCGGAGTGCAGGAGGAATGTACTTGTTTGGTTTACCAGTGTATGGATACTCAATGGTCTCTTCACTCGTCGGATGACGCCGCTTTCGTTGCACATGCAAGGGAACCTGTGAAGGTTGTGGGACGTTCTCTTTCTGTGGAGAGATACGAGCCTTGACGTCGGCAAAGTTCCGATACACCGGCGCCGCTGGGTTCAATCTCTTTGCGGGCGAGGCGCTTTCCTTGTTGTTCTTCCAGGACTTCGAAGTCATGGGCATCTCGGTGCTCTCATCCCGGAGCTTGATTTCCCCCAGAGGCTTTCTATCCTTCTTTGGCCTTGTGATAACGACGGATTCATCACTGCTCTCAGCATACTTTATTGCCTCCAAGATTTTCTGCAACTTTTGCCGGTCATCTTTTGTCAATTCGGTAGCCTTATGGGCCAGGTCCATGAGACTGTCATGCAATGTCTTTGTGGGCGAGGCCATCTGCTGCCCTAGCAGCTCTTTCGGAGTTCCATATAAATCTGCCTGAGACTTGTTGGTGATTGCGGCTAATGGACCGAGTTCCACGACCGCGGGATCCCACTTGACGGATTTGACGTCAGGTCGACGAGACCGACGGTAGTGCTCTCGGCGCTCTAGGAATGATAGCATTTTATACTCAACACCATCTTCACTCGACTCTCCGTCTGCATGAAATGGTGAGTCTCCAGCTTGAACAGAAATTGGGTACTCATTATCAGATACGGTGCGGGCATTGTCAAGGCTTCTGGAAACAGGTGGCGAGCTTTTCATCTTCTGTAGCATGATCGCCTGCTCGTGATTCGCAGCTGATGTCGGGCTCGGAACCAAGCTGGTGTGTTGTATCTCATCGTAGTGGGACGGAAGGGTTTTCGGAAATGGTGTATTTTCCTTATCGGAGTCACCGTCGGAGAAAGTGGTCGAGGCAAGGCACGCATTGGTTGGTGGCCCCGAGTCACACACATCATTTCCCCGGCTTGCTGGAGGAAGTTGCACCTTGATCGAGCGATTGCGCACAGTTCGAGCCATTCTGCTCACGGTGGCACGAGAGCTCTGTTTGAAAGTAGCTCTGGAGACCGTTGCTGGAGACGGCTTGGGAGGAGATCTGTCAGTGGTGCGACTGCCAGGCATGGCTTTCAATGATGCAAGAGGTCGTCTGGGAGGCGTGGGAAATGGCCCCCGCTTTGGTGTGGTTTCGCGTGCGCTGGCAAGACCTCCTACTTCCTTCTTGGGGCTCCGAATCTTCATCCGGGCCGGAGATTTCGACGTGTCTGACGTAGGGGCAACCCACGCTGGCTGACCCTTGGTTGGTACATTCTCGTTATCGACTGGGTTTCTGTTTCTCTTGCTACCGCCCTGATTCTCACGGGCCTTCTCAGGGTGGACCATCGTGGCCGAGGGAGAAAGTCCGATAGACGAGGTGATTCGTGAGAAGGAGGACTAGGACCAGAGGTCAGATTGATCCGAGATAAGCGAACGTGGCGACAATGGCAGTTGTCGTCGTGCTCTACGATCCTATGCCCACTGGCAACGAGTCGAGTTCGACCTTGTCCGATGCTTGGTTGGTAACCTCTCCTAGAGACTGTCAGGCCCTGTGGTATGTCGGCATCATAGAGGAGAGGGACAATGGATGATGATGATGAGACGTACGCTTGATGACAAGATATCGAGTCGACGTTCTGTCGATATCTATCTCCGCCCTGTCACGAAGAGGAACCTGATCAATCAACGCGAGATCGTCGCTCCAGCGGCCAGGTAAAGTCGAGCAGGGCTCGTCCCTCTCTCGATCCAATGAGCACCCGAAGAGCGGAAGCAACTCCTCAAAGCCGGGATTGCAGTGGTATAAAGCGATGTTTCCGGCCTGTTTTCTATCCAAGAACGTTTAACGCTAGCTAGCTAGAGCACTGTCGAGAATGATGGTGTTGCAAGTACCAATGGTGGTTCGGTGATGTGTGAGAGGAGAAGCAGAACGCCGGAGATGCCGGTGGTAACTTGCATCTGAGGGTTTCGGGGCTGGAAGTCGTGACCTGGCTGGTGAGCGCCGAGATGGAGAAAGAAGGAACCACTAACATCGAATCGACGAACAGGAGCCAAACTCTCGCTTAAATTTGATGCCCCGAGCAATTGTTTACGAAGTCAAGCGAGCCCCTATCAACCTCACTGTTTTAGAAGCGCTGAATCGATACGTCTAGGACAACAAGACTTCGCAAAGTGCAGGAGGCAATTCAATTCATGAGCAAAGTTAAACACGCTACAGATTCAACTTTGGAACCAAAGACGTTAACTCCGCGAATAGGACAACCGTACCAATCCAGCCACACCCACCTACTGTACCTCCTCTACACAGCCGTAGCATGCGTAGTAAGCCATTGGGCAAAAGCGATCTACAAACAGTCAGCAACCCAGCTCCACATACACATCAAAAGCATAATCTACCGGGTTCCTC
Source organism: Blumeriella jaapii (assembly GCA_009599575.1). Lineage (NCBI taxonomy): Eukaryota > Fungi > Ascomycota > Leotiomycetes > Helotiales > Drepanopezizaceae > Blumeriella > Blumeriella jaapii. Next base: position 611,145 of record VWND01000064.1, read on the forward strand.
GTCTGCAAAAACACCGTCCCAGGACCAGTAAACTTGCACACCAAGCCCTCCCCAGACGACAGGCCCGAGATGATGCCGCCTGACGTTACGCGTTCGAGGATGTATTTCGTGTTCCACGCCACCAAGTGGCCGTTATCCACAATGTATCTCTCGCCATCCGCAAGCTGCTTCTCATCAGCACTCGATCCCCGGCATTCAGGCAAATGCGAGTACTCACATCCTTCCTGATGATGGCGCCCAAGCTTGTGATCCACAACAGCCCGTTCCCGCTCATTCGATACACAAACATGCCCTCCCCAGAGAACATCGCCTTCCCGATGCCCTGTCTCTTGTACTCCTTCACCACGCCCTGCGTGCACGCCAGGAACGCGTCGCGGCCGACAGTCCACTGCTCATTGCCGGCAAGGTGGATGTTTGTGATGTCGCCGAGCGAGGGCGGTGCTAGGAGGAGTTCTCCAGGACCAGTGAAAGTCGAATGTGCCATCTCGCCGCCGATGAGCAGTTTCTTCATCGAGAACTTGAAGTTGCCCTTCAGTGTCACGGTAGGCGTCATGGAGATCATGGCGCCTGTCTTGCATTAGCCCCTTTCCTTCTCCCCTCTCTCAAGCACAAATCCCTGGAAGAGAATCGTAAAACAGGAATGAAAGGCAGCTCACCAGGTCGGACATTCAAAGGGCATCCCACCGCAAGTTGGCACGTGAGAATGCTATTGGTATCCCGATGACTGATCCTATAACTGCCGCCATTGAATGTCCCAACATCATCCTGGGTCGTGCTAGCACCCACAAAGTGCCCAGCCGCCATCGCTCCATGGTCCAAATTCTGAGCCACGCTCACATTCAAAGCTGGTTTCTCGACCGGGTAATCTACTTCTTGGTGTGCGTAGGTCTGTTGCTGGGGAGAAGGCTGCTCGTACGTAGGAGAAGGTTGTGTCTGTCCCTGGGCTGGAGCCACTGGTTGCTGGTAGGACGTGCGGTGAGAGATGTTCGGGGTTGGACTCTGATACTGCTGTTGCACCTGGACGGGGAATTGCTGTTGAGTGGGAGACTGGTATTGTTGCTGGACTTGAGGAGGCGTGGATTGGGCTGGTGGTGGGGGGTAGGAAGTGCCTGACTGAGGAGGGGATGCTGTCTGTGGTGGGGGAGGGTAGTACGTGGTTTGAGGCTGGATCGTTTGCGTTGCAGGCGGCGAGGACGGAGGGGGTGCATATTGCTGCTGCTGAGCTGCGGACGATGTCAGTCCCAGACATTTGCCAACTGTTCAAACTGAGTTTCACCTCCATTCCCACCTGGAGGAGCTTTACAGAAATTAGCCTTGCAATTCAACCGGCGAGGCTGGTGGACTCACGAGGATAGTATGACATGTTGACGATTTACGGATCCCCCAATCGCTTTTGGGCTGCCGTATTTATAAGCAGAACACCTTCTGACCAAATACAAAGCTTCAAAGACCAGGAAAGAGTTGTATCGCCGGCTTAGACTTGATGGCCGTCAGCTCCAGCCTCGCTCAGCCCTCAGTCACACCCCGCCTTTGCGAATAAGTACTCACGGATATTCAGCCCGTCTGTCGTAAGCACTTGCTCCAACGTCCTCACGAACGTGAAAATGCAAATCTCGGAATATCGGTGCCTCGAAAACACGCAAAAATGATCATGTAAGAAGAAACAACGAAGAGAAAGGACGAGAAAAAGAGACACAAGAGCTTCCAAGAGGACGCGCTACCAGCACCTATCAGATCCCTGGCGCGTCCGTCCACGAGGGGTGGTAGGCTGAGTCTATTTCCATACCTGCAACCTGCTCAGATCAGCATGTAGGTGTGAATGGGAAAGGCCGCTGGCCAGGACTCAGTTGCCCAATGACAAGCCAAGTTTGGTCCTTGGAGTTGTACAGAGAAGGTCTGTAACGGAGCCGGGCGCTTAGAAGTCGAGACTAGCGTCAGCGGACCTTGGCGCGGTTATTTGTGACTGTCCTGATCCGTCACCTCATCTTGGAAGAACAAGGCCAAGTCAGCTTGATGTGAAGCCTCGCTCGATACACTTGGAAGAAGCAGAAGCAGGAGAGCCACATTGAAAATGAGAGCGCTATTGCATCGCGCAGTGAGGGCAGACAGCGCTGCGCAAAATCAGGTAGTGCTTAACACGTCCCACATAAAAGATCATGGTAGGGAGGCTCTTACCACAAATTCAATATTGCCTCAAGGTGGAATTCTAGCCTTTGGATTTACTCTGGGACCGCGAGTACACATAAAACACAGATTAGGCCGATGCATAGGCCAAGTAGCATCTGGGATCTTCAGCACACGAGTGTCTTTGCTCAAATACCTTCGTCATTTCCTGCATCATCTAACGGTGTGTTTACCGGTATGCACTTTTTGTTGAGACTCGCCAGATACCGCCTCAAGGACAATAAGTCCAAGCCCAAGCTGTAATTACTATGCCTCCCGCCCAACACTCCCATAAGAAACCATCGTAGCAGCAAATCCTCCGATCTAACCTTGCTGTCTGCGTCTCTTTCCGACCTGGGCAGAGAAACCGGTCTTGATGGCCGTGACGGAGCGTCGGGATCCACACGAGTTGCAGGTGATGAAGTACAGTCTGTTCTCTCCTTTGTTCAGCTCGGTGTCGGGGGATCGGCAGGTCTTGCAGGTAACATATTCCACTGCCAACGATTAGTCTGTGCTCCTCACACCGAGAGGAAGAGGGGGCCCACTGATATATCTTCTCAGGACATTCTCGATCTGCTTCTGCTGGAAACGACCCTTGATGACCAGACGTCTGCTACCATCGACGGAACCGCTCGTACCCAACTCAGCAAACAGATAGGAAGTGACATGCTCGTCGGTTCTCTTCATGCGCTTGCAGATCTCTGCAATGTTGGCGAAGATCGTCTTCTTGTTTCCTTCACGCAGACATTGGGGAGGTGGGATCTTGTAACTTCTTGAGCCGCTGGACGCGTGATCGGGGTTCTTCTGGGCAAGGAGGACGAAGAATCTAGACAGCAGTTGATCGTAGGGGAGCTTGATCTCGGAGTCGTGTTGCCAGATGCCCGTGCCCTTCTCCATATCGCCCTGGTCAACGACCTTCTTCTCGGTGGCAGCCTCGGCGGGGGTCTCTCCCTCCTCATCACCATCGACAGCGAGCGCCGCGATCTTGGCCGCGAAGTCGTCCTCGGTCTCCTTGGGTTTCTTGCTCTTCTTCTTCTTCTTCATCGATGAGAGATCCAGTCCGCCATCCTCAGCAGCAGCCGCCTCGCCACCTTCGCCCTCACCCTCAGCGTCGTCACCCTTGGGCTTCTTGCTCTTCTTCTTCTTCATGCCCTTCAACATGGCCGCGACATCGTCATCCTGCGCAGGCTCGCCAGCACCGTTCTCGACACCTTAGAATGGGTCAGCAAATGGCCCAGAGTCTTCGAAAGAGGCGGCGTACTTGGTGAGTGCGACTGCGCCGTGTCCTTTGTATCATCTGCGGCGTCCGTCATGGTGACTGCACCGTTCCCGTCGACCACTGTAGCTCCTTCGTCGAATGTCACTGACTTGCGCGGCTTAGGCTCGTTATCCGAGATGTCCTGGGAGCGGTGTCAAAATTTTGTTGTTGTGTAACGGCAGCGGGTGAAGCCTCGAATTAGGTGGGGTATCAAGAAAATAGGCAAACTTACTGTGTCCGCCATGATTGCGGTTGGGGTGAACTATTCTGGCACGAGGGATTTCGCAGGAAGAACTCTTTTAGACTTCGGAATCTTTCGCTGGGATGTGTAGATTCTGTGAGAGAGAGGTGTATGTGGGAAGATTCCGGGGACAATCGCGCGCACAATAAGTACTCTGTCTGTACTGTACTTCGGAGTAGCCTCTCGATGAGTCAAACAGGTCACGTGACCGAGGATAGAAAACGCTCAGACCATAGAAAGTGGCGACATGGTGACATCGGCTCTCCGTACCGTACCGTATGTAAGACCGGCGGGAAGCCCAAGCTTCGAATTCGAGCTGCCATCGAGGATATATGTGAGTCTGAAAACAAACTCTCTGCACCGGCAGCCTCGTCCGCCTTTCCATCTCCCTTCAACAACTCAATGTATCAACGCTGCCGGCGGTAGCGCTTCCGTGCTTCTCCATTCACACCACTCTCAGCTCAGGCACAAATCATGTCGCTTTCCGACTCGTTCATCGTCGCCTCCGCCTCCGCCTCCGCCTCCCCCGACTCCTCCTATGACCCCGACGAAATCGACTCTCTGCCCTCCTCCCTCGACAGCAGCGACCTCGAGTCCTCCGACGGGACCGGCCATGTGTCGGACGCACAGAAGGAGTGGGAGGCGAGTCTGCAGCAGCTGGAGCTGGTGCTGACCATGGTGATTGTGCCGTACGCCGGGAAATACTTTGGCAGGAAATTCGCTTACTGGAGTGTGTATCTTTTCTTGTCTGATCAACGGACCTCGTGAGGAACGGTTCTTCATGAAGACTATCACTAATGCTGTGTGTGGCAGGTTGGGCGAAGTACATGCAGTGGATGTACCCAGTCGAAGTGAGAATTACGAGTTCGTCGACTTTCACGGCGGCAGGTGCTGTGGAGGCTGCGGCGTCGATTTGAAGGGCCGTCATGTGTTTGCCTAGATGAGCAATACCGAATTGAGGGCATCGAAGGGTTAGCATTGGGCACGGCGTCCGTGGGTTTGATCGAATATGTTGTAGATCAAGGCGTGTATGCTTTGTGAAGCGAGTACCAATGGTACCTAGGCGACTACGCAGCTCCATTGGGGAGACTCGGCAGTGAAGTCTGTGGCCTGAACCGCAAGAATCCGGATTGGGGTAGTTTATCCCATATATCACAGCTTCCTTAGTGAGGTAAAGGTCACCAGCAGATCAGAAATATGATAATACAGGACTAGGAGCTGGTCCCGTACCATTCAGTTTTGGTCCTTCTCGTAGATGTGGGGGGCGAATTGAAAGTTGCAACTTTTCTTCTTGGAATTCTCGAAACACTGGGAATATCTTTTGTTTTTGGTCTGCTTCGCCTTACAGCCAGTGCAAACATCACAGCATTATCAGGCCGATCGAATCTGCGCGTGTGGGTATCCACTTTGTCTTTGTTAAAAATACCCTTGTTGGATATCATGCTTCATATTTCCACGTCATTATAATACAGTATTAGGTAATTGTCGTAAACCGGTCAAGCCTACAGTAAGTGCTGGCCCAAAAGTCATCATGGTATAACATCTCGCTGCGACACGTCCTCCTTCCTCCTTCCGCTCAGCCGAAGTTTCACCAAGTTTTCTACCTGCCTCCATTACCACTCTTTCCTCAAGTTGTTGCAGATCGACATTTTAGGTTGCCTGCTGCAGATTCATGCACCTGACTCTGAAGAACTTTCCCTTGAGTCAGCATGTGCGAGTGTCCAAGGAGTCGGTGACTTACCAGGATTCTTGCTTAGACTTGAGACATGACTGGTCCCCCCTTGCGGATGCCTCCACGCTTGAACGAGGGGGAGCTTCCGCTGCCCATGAAGCTCATGACCAGAGATCCAACAAAGGCAAGGAACGCAAACCAAAAGAATGCGGTGCTGGCCTGCAACTCGTGGCAACGCTTGGTCGGGTCGTGCGATCCGTTGGTCAAGCTGTTGCTGCGCACGTAACTCTAGAGCGTCACGAATCAGTGCATGTCCGAAAAGAATCAGTAGAGAAGGTGAATTACATCGTTGCCACATGAGTGTACGTGCAGCTTCGCGGCCAACACGATACCGCAGATGACGGTGAGGAGGGCGGCAACGGCATCGCCGATGAGCAGGAAGAAACCGGCACCCCAGCTCTCGTTGAAGGCCGCGGCGAAACCCCAGAGAATCACCAACATGTCGATGGCAGAGACGAACATGGCGTAGTTGATGCTGGAGGGGTTTCCGGCAAAGGCCTCCGCGATCACATTGCCGATCAGAGACAGCGTGAGGAGGATCATCAAAAACTGGAAGGCCCGGAGGCCGAGTTGAGCGACGTTGGCCATGGCTGCGGGCTACGAGAGGAGCAAGGTTGGTTGAGTAAACACGAATTGCGGTTGCGAGGTTGCGCAGATTCGACAGATAGACCGATGGATGGATCGATGCTGTGCTGTAGGAAGATAGATAGACAAGCAGATTGTGGGGTTGGATGAGGATTGGAGCGTTGGAACAGAAGAGGGAAGAGGAGGAGAAGGAGGAGGAGGAGTCTGGACTTTAAGCTTTGGGGCGTTGGCTGGTGACGGAGGACGCGGATCGGAGAGCTCAGGATGATCTCATGCGCTTAACCCTTTGCGTCAGGCCGGGGCCGGGGTGGCCAGTTCGAGTCAACGCTCCTCAGATGATGCGCTGATCTGGCTCACGGATCTGGGAATTGGATTCGCCGCGCCCATCTCTGCTGTTTTCCGCGAGATCACACGTGGCGTTCCCAGCCGCCTTCTTCTCGACGTCGCGTCACCGGATTCCCCGTGCAGTGTGTCCAGACGCGCCGAGGGCAGGCCAGCAAGCAGCATCACGACCATACCGTACAGTTCTGTACCGTACCGTACAAGCAAAGCAGCCTTGCAGACCCTGCGCGTGAGACTTCGATGGACGGGAATCATACTGTACTTGCAGTACGGTACCGTGCCTTCGTGCCCCCGAGTCACCGAGTCCTGAGTCGCCGCGTCGGCGCATCGTGCAAACTCACCTCAGCAGCTCCAGTCGCTTCTCCGCATTTGCAGTTGACACGACCCGAAGCCCTAGAAGCTTCGATGACGTCGGCGGCTCCCACACGCTTCCGGCGAATCAGAGCCACCGACGTCCGTGCGGGACTGGCCTGAGGCGCGACGATCGGACCTGCTGTGAGAGAAAGAAATGGCTCTCCAGTGCTGTCAGTGTGGACCGTCGGCCGTCGGGCCTTCAGTCTACAGTCGGTACAGGACAGTACAGTACATAGGAGATGTTGGGTCCAGTGACGTCGGGGATGACTGCTTACGTACTGAACTGTACTGTGCTGTACTGAACAGTCCTGTAGCGGCTTCTCCCACTTTGAGCACGTACAGGAAAGTATGAATCCCGTGCACGGTGCAGCCCAAGACTGTTTGTTCGTGGACTATTTCCGTGTTCATACCGTACGGGATACTATAGTACAGCACAGTACATACAGTACGTAGAGGTGGCTGCTACGGAAGTCCATCTGAGATGACATGTGCCATGTAGACGAATCGTCATCTGCCGCTTTGGCTGGCGGATGGCGATTCCCCTCAACACCTTCTACAATCTAGCAGAGCATCTACAGTATGTATGTATATACTGTACCGATGCACGGTAGGTGCACTATGGTCGGCCTGTTCATCGTATCCCCTCCGAGTCTCGCCGACCACACACAGATCCGACAGTATAGTACATCCCAACTGGCCCAACGCCGCATCATTCAGCGACTGCTTCTTCCAATGCTAGGTCCCTCCGCGTTGCGTACTGCACCGAGTACTCGGCGGCCATGCCCGTAGCGATCACGCCGCCGGTGATCCAGCAGCCATGGACAAACCACCACCAGCAATCCTTCACACTCTTCAAATCGACTTTCCGAATCATGACTGCCAGCGTGACTGCCGCGCCTCCACAGCTGCCCACGAAGAACACCGGACCGGCTCCCGCTGCCACGCCCGCCGCGGCCAACAGCCCAATCTGAGCCACAGCTAACCCACTCAGGATCTGCTTCGTCTGCGCATCGTGCCGCAGCGCGATGCTCTTGATGCCGGCCTTGGCATCATCCTGGATATCCATGTGCGCGTAGATCATGTCGTACAGGACCGTCCACGCCACGTTCGACGCGTAGAGGAAGCTCGCGGCGGCCAGCACGGCGCCATCCGCGAGCACATCCAGACCGAGCGCAGGAAAGCCCATGATGGCACCCCAAGAAAACGTCAGACCGAGGACGAACTGGGGGTAATGCGTGACGCGCTTGGCGAGTGGGTACGCCGCAACGAGCAGCAGGCTGGGGATACCGTAGAAGAGACACGGGGTGGGGAATTGCAGGAGGATGCCGAGACCAGCGACGAGCTGGACGCCGGTAAATGCCAGGGCGTGGAAGGGACGCACGGCTCCGCGAGCGATCGGTCGAAGTCGTGTCCGTCGGACGTGCGGGTCGAGGTTGCGATCCCAGAGGTCATTGATGGTGCAACCAGCTCCGCGCATGATAAGGGCACCGCTCGAGAAGAGGATAGAGGTTCCGAGCACGGATAGAGGGGTCGCCATAGGCACGGCGAGGGGAGCGGCCAGGAGGGTTGAGAAGAGGCAGGGAAAGAACAGATAGTAGGTCCCCGTGGGCTTGTCGAGTCTGACAAGCTCCGCGTAAGGTACCCAAGACGAAGGGAGGATGGAGAGGAGGCCCGTTTTGGGAGCCTCGTAGATCGCTGGCAGGTGAGGTTCTGGTCTCGGCCGAGTAAGGTTTTCTGTTTGAGCTGTCGCGGCAAAGGAAGACTTGTCCGTGGAGGGGTGAAGATATCTCGCGTGTCGCAGGGCGTATGCTGGCTGACCGGGCTTTGGAGTTCCATGAGAATTCGATATCGCTGTAGTGCGGATGAAGGCAATGCTGGCATCTCCGTTCGGACATCTCAGCGCCGTCCGGACAGCAGAGAGCCGGCAGCTGCTAGGCAGTCGAAAGACCGCCGCCGAAGATACTGCACTCAACCGGCTCATGATTATATGTGTTCTAGCAGATGTCAGTAGAGGTTACACGTAGGTTGGGGCACGAGGAGCAGAGGCATGTACTGTACAGGACAGTACCTATCCAGCAGGTAGCTAGGCAAGAGCATCGAGAGAAATGACTTGGTGAAAGCTGTACCGAGTAAACAACTTGTGAAGCACTTACAGCTTACAGGTTCCCTTGTCTTTCTTGGTGCCACCTCTCCATCAAGATCAGCCTGAAGCTGTGAGGAGCCTCCAATGGATGGATGAACGTTCAAGGCCGTCCCCGGATTTTGGATGGGGCCTGGTCCAAGCTCACTTGCGAACTCACCTTCGCCTCCACTTTCTTGACAGGACCTGCATTCCTCTTCCCAATCGCATCGCATCACATCACAACCGCCGACAATCTGTGATTGTGACCAGCTCTCGAACGCGAAATCTCTCCGCTCTCCATAGCTTCCGTCTGCGCCTCGCCGGCGTGGTAGTTCCAGGGAGGTTCCTGCGCCGGCTCTGGGACGCGCTTCCTATCCGTTCGCGCCATCTCCGAGATCCGATAAGGAGAAAGTTGACCGACCATTCTTTGTCTTCGCGGCTCTGCTTCTTGCACATCACAACCCTCGCGCCAGTACACATTTCCACCGGTGGCGTCTCTCTCGCGCGCGCGCTCAGCGGCATCTTTCCCCGGCGACTTTGGCGGCATGTACTGCTGCGAAAGTGGAGCGGATCAGAGCGAAGGAACAGAAAATCGGCGAATTCAGCACGATGCCTTCTCAGACCCATCCGCAGGCACAATTTGTTCCAATCCCCCCCAACTTCGATCTCGCCGCTCTGGTCGATAGTTCCGACAACTTCGACTATGTCACTAGGCTGTCAACGGAGAAGCTGAAGGAGCACTCGATACAAAGTTTCGAAGCTCTCATATTGGCGGTTGTCATCCAAACCGGAAAGCCGCTCGTGATCGAAAACTGGGGCGATAGCCTTCCACCGTGGCTCTTCAACAGAGATTGGCTGGAGGCCAGCCTGGGGACCAAAGGTGGGCTGTCTTTCACGCCGGGCAGAGACTCCTACTGACTTCAACACCCCAGCTGAACAGGTTCGAGACATTCCAAATGAAATCAATATCCCAATGACCGTGGGCCATTACCTGAGGTCCATGAACCAGCTCACAAACCAGTTTACCAAGGACAACTATCGCGACCCTAAACGCCAACGACTCTACTTGAAGGATATCGACTGCCCGGATGCCTGGGCGGAGCAATTGAAGTCAACGATACCCGAGTGTATTTACTATCTGAACGAATGCATTGAATCGCGGACCGGAGGTGATGGGGCAATCCTAGAACCCAACGAGTACGGCCAGATGCGGTATGGGAAAGGTGTTGCGCCTGCTGGTGACTTGATGAGCAGTCTTCCCCCCGAGATGCGGGCCCTCAACATGATGTGCTACATTGGACACGAAGGAACGTATACGCCTGCTCACCGAGAGATGTGCGCCACTCTCGGTCACAATATCATGGTTGAAGCGTCCAAAGACGAAGGAGGCGAGAACGAAGGGAGCGCGATCTGGTTTATGACAGAGACGAAGGAACGCGAGCTGGTGTCCGAGTACTTTCTATCTATGTTGGGCCATGATATCGAGGTCGAGAAGCATTTCGCCCAGGTCAACGCTTGGAAGAAGGCACCTTTCAACGTCTATGTGGTCGAGCAAAGAGTGGGAGATTTGATTCTTATTCCGCCACTGGCTCCGCATCAAGTCTGGAATCGCGGTACTCGTACTATGAAGGTCGCGTGGAACAGAACGACTGTCGATACGCTCGAGTTAGCTTTGCACGAGGCCCTACCACGCGGCCGCTTAGTTTGCAGAGATGAGCAGTACAAGTGCAAAGCTATCGTCTACTATACTCTTCTGAAGTACTACAATCTACTCCAACGGGACACAATCGAGCCAAAGATGTGGAAGTACGGTAGGGCTAAGCAACTTCTTGAGGATTTCCGACGACTTTTCTCGTTGTATCAGGAGATCCTGGTCAGTGAAATGTTCTCGCCAAGGCTCCCAGAGGAGTCGGAGGTCGAAATGGTCCCATTTGATTCAAACGTCACCTGTTCCTACTGCCGTCTGAACATCTTCAATAGATTCTTGACCTGCAAGTCCTGCATCTTGTACGGTCCTAACGGTGAGGAGGAAACCTACGACATATGCATGGACTGCTACGCCATGGGCCGCTCTTGCGCCTGTATTTCGGATTTGTCCTGGGTCGAGCAGTGGGACTGGAACGTCCTCGTCCACAACTATGAAGATTGGCGAGGCATCGTTGTTCAATTTGACGGTTTTTTCGATACCATGAGATCGCCACAAGTTCTCGACGTTGCGAGGAAGAGATACGGCAAGAAGCCAATCGCCGAAGTTTGTCAAGAGCAGCTGAGGCGTAGGCCGTGGATCGACATTACGAAGCCGAAGGAGCCGACTCCTGTGTTGTCTGATGTCGAGGTTGACGTGGACGACGAGGGACGTGCCAAGCGCCCCAAGAGAGGCAAGAAAGCCACCAAAAGGAAGAACAGACTCTCTGCAATCAAAGGCAAGACCCATCCGTGTCACATCTGCTTCCATCAGGAATGGGACTGGAAGCTTGCGTTTTGCACAACCTGTTCTACTGCCTACTGTTACGGCGTACTGTGGCGCGCCTTCGATCTCATGCCCCAAGCAGTGATGGAAGACAAGGACTGGCAGTGTCCTAGGTGTCTCAAGATCTGCTCGTGTTCAAAATGTCGCAAGTGTGCCGTGCAGACTCCTTACAAGCCGAAGGGGACCCTCCTTGGACATGACACCCGAAAGGTTGCCGATTTCCGAAGTGTCGAAAGTCTAGTAGATTTTTCGAAAACCAATCTCGTTTGGCTGAAGGACGACAATGCCGAAAACCCGCAGAAGTCTGGACGAATGCTGAGGCTGAAAGAAAAAGCCGAAGCCGAGAAAGCCAGAGCTGATTTGGACGATCAGGGCTATCTGGCCAACGATGCAGATGGAGACCCTTTTGTGTCTAGTAACGATCAGGATGCACACAGAATACAAGATCTAGATCCGTCGCTACGCGACCCAGTACCAGAGACTTCGGACGCTAATGGTAATGCCAACGAGAATGCTCATCTCGGAGCAGATTATGATCCACCCCCGTTGTACACGCCTAGTGATTTCGCGGCCAATGACAACATGGGCGAGGACATCCAGAACGCTTGGATGCACGGCAACAACTACAACTTTGAAGAGTTTTACGCTGAAAATCCACAACCTGCGAGCTATCCAGCACGTCTACTCGCACCTGTTGCGTCCATGGTCTCTCAGACCCCGACTTCTGCACCAGCACCCGTCAATTCTGCCAGGCCTCCTGAGTCTTCTCAAGTTACTGAACCGTCTGATCCGGATCCGTCTCACGTAGGCCAGGAGCGTATGATGGGTATTGGTTATTATCAGCAAGGTGACGGCATTGATAGCATTCTGTTCGACCCACCCAATGCGACTGGTACTCCCGAGCAGCCTCCCCAGCCTGCTTCATCTGCACAGAACCCCGTCTTGTCTCTCTTCGATCTTCGAGATCCTGCCATGCAACCCTCGGAGATCAAGAAGCGAAAACGACCTGGCGATGACGACGAGGGAGAGGAAGAATTCTTTGCATCCAAGCGGCAGAAAATGCTTGCCCTGACCAAGAAGCACAAGTCTGAGGCCGAGAATGTGTTGTCGGATATCGCAGTACCAGAAAAGCGTCTTCCCCGTCGAACTACATGCAAGCCTCAAACCTACACCGATCTCGGCGAAGATGCCATTCCTCCCGAAGAGGAAGCAGCAAATCTCATTCCGGCCTATTCCTACGAGCCTAGGCCTCCAAAGGCTGCTAAGCACAACGACGATTTGGAGCTTGCTGCCCAAGCAATGAGCAACTTGGATAAGCCCAAGGGCCGGAGGGGTAGGCCTAAAGTCTCTCCCAAGACGAATACGATCAAAACGCCGCGCAATTCAGCTTGGCTTGCTCGAAAAGAGGCGGACAACGAATCGGATGTGGACTTTTCTGCTGGTTTGCCCAGGCGGACGAGAACAAAACGGACAGACATCGAGACGGGTGCTTCGCCATCTAACTCGGAAGCGGCTGAGATCTCATCAGAAGCCGGATCAGGCAGTGATGGTGAGGCCGCCGCAGTGGACCACAGCAATATCGAAGCCGACAAGGACAGCCTCTTTGGAGAACCTCTGGAACGCGAGAATAGTGAAGATGGTTCCGAAGTACCCGAAGCTGTTCGGTCGTGTAGTGAGCACGAGGAATCTACGGAGCCACTACCGAAGTCCAGACCAGCACCGGAAGATCTCAAAATCGCTGCGAAGCCCACGCCCAAGCGTAGAGGTAGACCTCCCCGTGAGCGACACGATGACCCAGCCTCTGAAGTGGGAGATAAGCCCACGCCCAAGCGTAGAGGCAGACCTCCCCGTGAGCGACACGATGACCCAGCCTCTAAAGTGGGAGACAAGCCCACGCCCAAGCGCAGAGGCAGACCTCCCAAGCCTCTCCCACCAACTGATACCCGATCGCCTTCGCCACCAGTCTTTACTGCCCCCAAGATGATGTCGTTGAAGGAGAGAATGGCTCTGAAGGGCAGATCGTTCAAGATCGTTGCGAAACCAAAGGGAACAGTGGCTACTTCGTCCAGACCTTCAAGTTCTCGCAGCACTACGTCAACTATGCCGAAGTCCATTTCGAAGCAATCTTCCATTGTAATCTTGGTGCCTGTCACTAGAGACCAGACACGGCCAACACGAACCAGCTCAGAAGACTCACTAGCTACTTCCGCTATGTCGAGCAGCAAGACCACGTCTGGTTCTACTACGAGCTCTTCGACTACAGGCCCTGCGACTGCAAACCCTTCCAATTCAGGTCTTTTGACTTCTAGCCCGCCGCAAACCTCGGGTTCAAGTGCGCCAGTACGAAAAGGCCCAACAGTAGTCCGCTTGATGAGTGTCGATTCGGAATACGATGAGAATAACACTCCATCATCAGAACCAAAAAGCCTGCAGTCGGGAGACGAATCATCCTCAGATGAAGATTTTTCCTGCTAAAGTATCGCCGAAGAAAATCCATGGTCAAACTGCCGTAAGGGGACGACCGGCAGGAAATGCAGCGAGACAAGGTGGGCGATCTCTCGGAGGAGTCCGACACTGACATCTGCACGTTGTGGTCTTCCGGCGTGTTGGGACATTGGGTTTGGTATGTGGAGCGGCGAGGGACTTTAGCAGGAACTGGAGCTTGCCCCAATGTTAATTTGCAGGTCAGGTCCCTTTCGAGGTCCTGTTTCTCGTGTTGGTACATGTAGGTACGGCGAACAACCTTTTTCGTAGAGTTCGTCGCAATTCCCAAGGAAGCTGCAATGATCTTAACACATAGACTTATCACCAAGCCACATGTAGAATGCATTGCACATTTCTTACCTCCTGTGAATAGTCCCATCCCATCCCATTCCACGGTATGTATCCCGGATAGGAAACCACGCGTAGGATTTGCAAGCGTAGATATGAACATATAGTACTTCCATACTGTAAGCTCGAGTCGATTTCGGCAAGAACGTCCCGACGATCTGGGAACATCACGAATGTGCTCAAGCAATTGCAATCAACCTTTTTCTTTTTTCCCCTACCAAAGACAGTACGCCTTAAAGCCACGGATTGCTACACACAACGCCTGCAATGTATGTTGCAGGGTACCGGTATCTCTCGCCCGTCCCTTCAAGCTCTACATAGGTACCTACCGCAACCACACACAACACGAAAATCTCGCTTAATACGTGCCCCTTTTCTTGAAGCTGCCGCCCTGCTTCGGCTGGCTCCCGTACGCCCTCCGCCCGGGCGTCTTCTTGTCGCGGCTCATGCTCGCTCCCAGCGTCAGGTCGACCCTCGGCGGCGCGTTGAAGCCGAAGCTCTTGGCCACCTTGACCAGGTCCAGCTTGTGCACGTCGAAGATGGTGCGCAGGCTGTGACTCGAGTAGGCCTGCAGGTAGCTGCGGTAGCCGTCCTTGGCGCTCTTGTTGAGGTAGTAGTTCTGCGAGATGAGCTTCTCGAGCTGCGACTGCACGTTGACGATCTTCTTGGCCGGGAAGTCGAACTCGACGACGGGCACGCGCGCCGTCTTGAGGTGCGCGAGGAAGCCGACTTCCGACGGCTGCAGGAACATCAGGGAGCGCCCTTTGCCGTTGGAGCCTCGTGCCGTGCGGCCGACGCGGTGGATGTAGTCCCGTGGGTCGTCGGGCGGGTCAAATTGCACGATCCAGTCTACGGCTGGGATCTGTTTTCATAAGTATGGTATCATCAGATTAGAGGCAGGGGGAGGATTGAGAAGACGTACGTCTAATCCTCTAGCAGCAACATCTGTGCAGATGAGCGTTCCTTGCTTGGCATTGATGAACTCGAAAAAGGTGTTAGTGCGCTTCTGCTGCTTCTGCTTGCCGTGCAGGTCTAGGACGGGAAGGTCGATGTAGTTGAGGAGCTCGGCGTAATACTTTACGCAGGCACAGCTGGACAGGAAGACGATGACCTTTTTCTTGAGGTTGCGCTTGAGGAAGGAGAAGAGGAGGAGGAAGCGCTTGTCTTCGTCGCACACGACATAGCCTTGCTCGAGGCCTTCGACAGTGCTGTGCTCCTTTTGGTTGTCAACGTTGATGTACAGGGGTCCGGCGCGGAGGGATATTCGGGCTAGATCCTCAACTTTGGTGGTTTGTGTTGCTGAGAAGAGCATTGTTCTGTTTGACGTCAGCTTGTACTCCTCGTGTGTGATTTCGTTTCAGAAAGCAAAGACACTATCATTGTTCTTCGCCGAGAGTAGAATCACATACTGTCTCTCTCCTTTCGGCAGTATCTTGACAATCTGTCTCATTTCATCCTCGAAACCAATTTCCAAGATTCGGTCCGCCTCGTCAATGATCAAAGCTTTCAAGTTCTTGAACACGAATCCTTGGGTATTCTGGAGATGATCGAGTAATCGTCCTGGCGTGGCAACAATTAGGTTAACACCCTTTGCGAGCTTCTCGGCCTCCGCTCTTCTGTTTGCTCCTCCGATTACGATTCCATAGGTCTGCGAGTGATTCGCCATGAGCTCCCGAGCGACACCAAAAATCTGGAGAGCCAGTTCTCTCGTCGGAGAAACAACAATGACACCGGTTCCGTTTCTAGGCTTGAACTTCAGCGCATTGAGCATCTCAACAGCGGGGATCAGGAAAGCCAGAGTCTTTCCGGACCCGGTCTTCGCAGCTCCTAGCACATCTCTTCCCGCAAGCAAAGGCGGTATCGCTCGCTGTTGGATTTCCGTCATCGATTCGTATCCCATTCCCTCGATAGCTTTCATGGTCTTTTCAGACAGGTTCAACTCGGTGAAATTCTTGGCCTGGACTCCGGTATCTGGTAACGAGAGGTTCGTATCTGCCAACGCGCCTTCGGCCAAATCTGCTGAGCCATCTCCCAAGTCTTCCTCATCTTCGTCCTCCCATTGAGCGTCTACGGCAACTTCTGCTTCCGGAACTTCATCTTCGGCAGCCTCGTCGGGCTTCTCCAGAACAGGCTCTTCTTCAACGGCCTTGCCCTCATTTTCGGATAGGTGAGCCTTCTTTGCCTTCTTGCGCGCCTTCTCCTCGGACTTCTCCTCCTTCGATCGCTTCTTCTTCACGATGGGCTCGGCCTCTTCGATCGCAGGGCTTGCGTCCTTCGTCGCAGCTACGGCATCTGTTTTTCCGGCCTTGGTGCTGCCATGTTTCCTCTTGCGCTTCTTGCTATGTAGCTCGGTGGTGTTCATTATTGCGTGTGGTTTATCGATCAGTCCTTCGAGCCTCGTCAAGCTGGTGTAGAAGATTTCAACTTTACATTTTTTTTGGACGCTAGCCAAGCTTGCGCTAACGCTATCGATAAGAGATACTTCAAGTCAGGTGATCAGGCTCTCTTGGAATTCCGCTGAGGGAGCCCCATTTATTCTTAAGTACAGTAATTACGCTGTCCAGTTGTGACGAAGTATACGGCATTCGGGTGTTCCCAGTCTACGTGAGCAGCTTAATTAGTAGTCAAAAGTCTGCAGATTCGAGCCAAAATAATATTTCTTCGTGGCTTCAACATGGTTAGTACTTGTATGAATAGGTGATACCTTGATGGGCAGGTCAAGAGTACAATACAGGTAGCTTCCCCCCAACTTGACTGACCGATCACCTCTTCCTACCGTGCCTATCTCATGCGCATATATCTTCATTCCCAATGAGCCATCTTATGTGTTACCGCGCGGCTTCCAAGGCAGAACATTTCGAAGCTCAGGACAAGCATGTGCTGAGATGGGAAACTCACATATGCAAGCAATTTCTTTCACACTTGGAAGAACAATCTTCATCGGGATCCTGCTTTATTTCATGTAGCTGTCAAACTCTGAGCTGTCTGTTTTCTCTTTGCGTTTGAAGCATTCTTCTATTCTCTCCGTAAATCGATTTTACGCACTCACGTCGTTCTCAATCAAGTCTACCCTCCTTTTCTTGTACCATGCTGCTTTTGAGACTTTGCACTCCGTCTGCAATGCTCGGACAGATCTCGGGATGTTGCCCTCGGGCTGCATGTTTATCTGCCTACCGTCTCAGACGGCTCATGCCTCGGGAAGGATACAAGTTCCATTGCTCCGATCGCTCGCTCACTGTATTAAGCATGGGTGGGGCTACCCCGCCAATATGTGGGAGGATGGCATTCGATGTGCGGTCATGGCTGGATGAATGAACTCCTGGACGGGAATAGCTGGTTGTACTTACGAGGTAGTAGTCGACGGACTATCACAACCCCTTCGTACGAATGATGAGAGGATCTACAGCCCGAGGAGCCCGGAGCAAAGCCTCCAAGATGCCGAAGCAGACTTTTGCCTCGATTCGAAGCATCGGCGATTGAAGGGAACCCAGAAGAGGAGGGATGGATGGCAAAGGCGACGAACAAGAACGAATGAAAGTTGAGAGGGGGTAGAGGTGTTGTTTGGTGAAAGCAAGAAAGCCGCACGCTATACACACCTCGCCCTACTCTGAATGGCTCGTGTCGAGTAGTAGAGAACTCGGGACTGTACCCCTCAGACGATTAGCTCTTGAAGCAGACGTAACATCCAGACCCCCCCTTCTAACATCTCCGAGGAGCCGGACGTACCTATATAGGTAATGAGATATGCTCGATTATCTCTACTTCAATACAGTTACAAACCTGGAAACAAAACATCAAACTCCAGCAAACATTCATCATGACCGACAACGGAAAGTGTCACTGCGGCCAAACCGAATGGACCGTCAAGCTCGTTGAGCGAGCCCACGTCCTGGTAATTACCTCTGGCACTCGCCTGGACATTCAGACGTATTGACGGCTGCAGTGCCATTGCGATACCTGCAAGCAGCTGGGAGGCGGAACATACTCTCTGAACCAAATTGTCCCCAAGGAAAACATCAAAATCACCAAGGGCGAGTTGAAGACTTACAAATACCAAGGCGAATCAGGTATGTACCTCTCTCATGGATCCAATTCCAAAGTAACGTGCATTCGCTTATCCGGGGCCCAGGCAAATACGTCAGCTGCTTCTACTGCCCTAACTGCACTTCGCACGTATATCACCACCAGGAGGTCATGGGCAACGACATCGTGGTCCGCACCATTCTGCTCGAGAACGGGAAGGACTTGCCGCCAGGAGCTGAGATCTTTGGGAAGGCGAGATTGCCGTGGGAGAAGGAGGTTGCGCAGACTTTTGCTGTCATGCCTCCTTCGTAAAGACAGCCATCTGTTTCTTGAGATAGTGCGAATATACGTATCTTGAGATCAATACTCAATGAGCATCAAGTAGCGCTTCTCCGAAATTGTGAGACGGCATGGCCAAAGACCCCAAAGTTACGAGCTGCTCCAGGGTATCAATTGATCGCTGTGATTGTTTTTTGCTATTGAAATTATGAACTTATTGTCTTGAAGAGTTGGGTGACTGACTGCTGTGGCACGAAGATGAATCTAGTGGAGCATAAAGTGAGTACTTGCTGCTGCATCTAAACTCGTGATAGCTTTCAAGAGAGTACATATTTGATCTCAAATATTCGATCTAAGGCACCCCTCTATCCATTTCATCATGCGAGACACGATGCTCCGTTTGACGACGCTGTCCACATCCCGAATGTGATACCGCCCATCACATGACTGGCAAAAACAGTGCTTTTCCGACCCGTCATCGAAGTGTCAAGATGTACCTCTTTATTGTAGTCGCTAATAACACACGGCTGTTGCCGTACAAAGATGTACCAGGCGCCGGGAGAGCCTTATTCTCGTCGAATGACTTAAATAAGATGCTTCGATCTATGTAACATATTAGCAATCCATCCATAGCCGTCGTTTGCAAATTGGGGACATGCCTGAAATACGCCCGCAAATAGATGACCTGCCACGCCCCGAGTGCAACTAGCAATCCCATTGTGCTAAACGCAAACCACTTCACTCGGGTATTCGTGCTCTCATTCGTATCTCTGAGCTTTTGCTCACGGGTTCGAAGGTAATCCATCTCAGCGACAATCTCCGCAACCACATCCTCCATGCGCCGTAACTCGGTCTCGACTGGCTTGAGCTTCTCAGTTGCTTGGACAGCGGACCAATCCTTCGCGTCGGCACCAATGTCGATGTCGAGTTCGACATGGCGGTATGGATTGGCTAGTCCGTGAGCTGGGTGTTACACGTTAGCATCAAGTTTAACTGCCTTGCTTCTGATGAGCCTTGGTTATTGACCTACTGCCAGAAAAGTAGTTCTCGAAGCAGACGTCAAAAGCAGCATCAGCATGAGACGTAAACGCCATTCGCTTCTCGCCCACTACGTCCTTCGGGCGTCCGTACTCGTTCCCAACCGCATCCTTGATCTGAAATTGACCGTAAGTTTTATTCCCCCGACGCGTATCCTCCAACGCGACTCACATGCATGTTGAGAACCATCCCGTCGCCTTTCGTCCCATCCACTGTGGCCGTTACCACAACCAGCGTATCTTTGGCCACGAAATTGCGAATGCACCTCTCCGACCTCCTATCACCCTTGCCGAAAGCCTCGATATCGAATTTGAGCGCTTGCGCACACGTAAGGAAGAACAGCACACTGCACAGCGTGCGCAGGACGGGTGGAAAGAAAGCCATACTGACTGATTTTGCCGGGTCGTGAGTCAATACCTGGCCGTCGCGAAGTTGATCAGGAGAAGCAGCCACGTCGGGTCGAAAGTTCCCATGCAAGGATTATCGGGTAAAGACCGGTAGTGAAGCATTGCCACGTGACTCAGCCGCCAATTCAGAGGTGACGGGATCGCGAGAGTTGGCTTTGACCTTGACGACGACCAAACCAACACCTCTAATCCCCAACTTGACAGTCAAACATCTGCGACAATGCCAAAATGTAAGCCTCTCATTCGTGATTCCAACAGTATCTGCTAACTTCTGTTCATAGTCTTCTGTACGTTGACCCCGGCGCGATCTCCTAGACCCCCTCGAACATGCGGCAGCTCCAAGCCCACGACTGACACTTCCCAGGCGACTACTGCGATGTGTACCTTACACACGACTCCATGAGTGTCCGAAAGGCTCATAACAGTGGTCGGAACCATCTGCGAAACGTAGTCGATTACTACCAGCGTGCGTCCTCCTTCTCACATCAAATCGTAAACCTGCTGACCTAGGCTCTAGAAATCGGCCACGAGAAAGCGCAATCTGTCATCGACTCTATCACCTCATCTTACGCCGCTGAAGGGCAATCCTCATCGAATCCCATGCTTGGCCAAAATCCAGGCGTTCATGCTCCTCCCCCGCCGTTCCCATTTCCCGGAGGTACGAGAAAACCATTCCCAAGGATGTCAGACACGAGCTAATGATACGCAAAAGGTGTTCCACCGCCACCCTTCGGCATGCCCGGTCTTCCTGGTATGCCCCCAATGCCAGGCATGCCTGGCATGCCACCTCCGCATGGATTGATACCTCCTCCAGGCGGTCGCGGAATGCCTCTGCCTCCCTTCCCGGGCGGGCTTCCATTCCCTCCTCCCGGTGGACTCCCTCCTAACTTTCAATTTCCTCCTCCTGGAGGCCTGCCGCCCAATTTCCAGTTCCCGCCCTTGCCTCAGGGTATGAGTGGTCCACCTGGAGGACTACCCGGAGGACACCAGGGACCGCCCGGTGGTGATAGACGATGAGTCCAAGTCTGGACGATTTAATAGAAGCTTGGAGATACGAGGAAAATCTGGCGCATGGCGTTCGAAGATCAACAAGGCGTCGGGGAAAATTGTAAAATTACGAGGCCTCACAGATGAGTTGTTTCCCGGGCCTAGAAATGCTTTCGAAGTATTGATTCTACGGCAAATTTTAGTGCCGAATCCTTCAAAATCCGCAGAATCTATTCTTTCATTGTTTAGATTTAGTCTTCAAGAATCACAGATTGTGTAAAATCAATTTCCTCGGTTCGGAAGGTTCGAGAATTTGGAATTCTAATTTACAAATGGATGTTGACCAAATATAAAATTTTCTTCGTGTTTAGTTTTCCAAGAAATTTCGGTGTGGTTTTTTGAATCCCCTGCTTGTACCTGTCAATTTCACTTCGATGCATCAAGCCTCGAGTTTACAAGTAAAAGAACCTATCTTTGATCCATCGGAGTGGAGAATGCTGCAAGTAGCACGGGTTATGCATCAGTCCTGGACCCCGTATGGGGCCCGTATGGGGAAAAATGAACCTTGAAGAAGACTGGTGAGAAACGATCTCATCTGAGGATAGAGGGATTCGGAATGATTCTGAGATGGGCTTATGTAAAGCTAATTGGCGACGCGGGAACTCATAGCAGCTCCGGCGCTCAGAGAGCGCTAGGGGTGTTTGTACGATGCACAGTACAGTACTGTACTACCATAGTACAGTACATACATCGTACTGTACGTAAGGCTGACGGGGTTGAAGTGGGGTGGGAGAGAAGACTTGCAGTACACAGTACAGTACCATGCATCGACGCGCCAGTGAATCCAATATTGTGGAAGTTGAAACTTGAAAGTAGACCATTGATATGGAAGAAAGCCGGTAGCAAAGCTGAATTCGACGACACGTCAATTCCCGTCGATGTAAAATGTTAGGATACGAAGAGGCCAATCTCTGTAGCTGTGATGCCGTGCGGTTGGAGAATCGTCTCGGGGATGTGCACCCTCTGTGTAACCTGTGCGTACAGAGTGTACGAGCAAGACCAGCAGGTCCAATCAGCCGAGGACGGGATGTCTTCGAAGCACATATGATTCCGGTCACGTGACCGGGACCCGACAGTTCGTTTTCATTTCATCGTTCTCGGGCGATCTGCCCCTCACTGGGACCATTTCTGGAACAAGGCGACTGGCCGTCTGTTATAACATATCGGAGTACTATGTACACAGTACGATGAGTACGTCGTGATCGGCCGACATTTTTGTTCGTGGTCTTCTTCTCGCAAGTTCGCGACGTGGCGTCGACCGAAACTAGTGGACGTTGTTCTTACTCGGTAGATGGTGAGGCGGCAAGGTTCCTTTGTTCCGCCAGAAACTTATTTGTTGGTAAAGATATGCTGTCGGCTTCCAAATTGCGAGAACATGCAAGCAGGAAACTGGGATATTTGTCCTCTTCTTCAAGGAAGGTTGAAAAGCCGGCGGGCTGGTGGAGCTTAGAAGACGAAATCAGTGGAATTTGTCAGTGGAAGAAAAAGAGGCCATAACAGCAGTTTCGGGGTGAAGAAGCCTGCATAGTTAGGGTCGTTAGCCAAGGTATGGTAAAACCACGAAGAAGGTTCAAGCGGCATCACGCAAAAGCGGCAGTTCCACGATGCTCCATGTTTGCTCCCCATGGTACAGTACATACTGTATCTATCTGTGATGGCGTGAAGTAAGTACTGTACGCAGCACTTGCACATACCTGGTTCGGCAGACCTTCTCCGACGATCAATCTGTGCACTCGGTACTGTATGTATGTATGTAGGTCTCTTGACTACCTGGCTGTCGCACGTTCATGGAAAAGAAGGGCCACCCTAACGGACACTCTCCTCGAGCTCGGAAATGCCCAAGAGTCGGAAGGTCAAACGACCCCGGCTGGTGCATGAGGGGTTTCGACATCGGTAGCGGGGAGAAGAAGAAGGAAGATGCTGGTGGCACCACAAACAGTGAAGATTGGGTTGGTCGAGTGTGGTTGGTTGGGTGAGGGTTCTCTGCACGAAGAAAAAAAAAGGCGACAAAGGCTTAAAACCACACCCCCGGGCCCCACCCTTTCCTCCGCCTATCAATGGCGGCCGCTCGGCTGCCGCCCAAGCGATTTCAGCTCACCTCCGACCTGCGCCCGCTTTAAAAACTCCCGAGCTCGCCCTCCCTTCCACGGCGGGGCTTCACTTTCTCAACACCGCACAACACCACCTCCTCCGCTGCCACCGCTTGCTTCTTTTCGGCTCTCTCTCCATACCATTATCACAGACACTTCCCCCCACCGCAATCATGGCCTCCTCCTCTACCGTGTCGTACACGGCCAACGTGAGCGAGCGCGTCCCCGCACCGTGACCCCGCGATGTATGGCCAGGCTGACAATGGGGTACCCAGCTGCTGAAGTACATGTCCCTTGACCAGAAGGGAAGTGCAATGGCCGAGTGAGTCATCAGAAAGCGGATTGCGCGACATGCTGGCATACTGAACCATGGGACAGGTACATCTGGATTGACTCCACCGGCGGTGTTCGTTCCAAGTCCAAGGTGAGTAAGCACACTTCCGTCCGGCCCCGGCACCGGCTGCTGAACAATTTCGACGGTCTCTAACACCTACGTCTTGTAGACCCTGACCCAGATCCCGGAGAGCGGCGAGTTCAAGGTCGAGGACCTCCCTGAGTGGAACTTTGATGGCTCGTCGACTGGCCAAGCCCCCGGCGACAACTCCGACGTCTACCTCCGCCCCGTGGCCCTTTACCCTGATCCATTCCGCGGTGCCCCTAACATCTTGGTCATTACCGAGTGCTGGGACCCCGATGGAACCCCAAACAAGTTCAACTACCGCCATGAGGCTGCCAAGCTCATGGAGGCTCACAAGTCGCACAAGCCATGGTTCGGTCTCGAGCAAGAGTACACCCTTCTCGACCAATTCGACCAACCATACGGCTGGCCGCGCGGCGGGTTTCCCGGACCACAGGGCCCTTACTACTGTGGTGTTGGTACAGGCAAGGTCTACTGCAGAGACATTGTCGAGGCTCACTACAAGGCCTGCCTATTCGCCGGTGTAAAGATCTCAGGTACCAATGCCGAGGTCATGCCAGCCCAATGGGAGTTCCAGGTCGGCCCGTGTGAGGGTATTGAGCGTGAGTCGTGCACCAGTTCGCCTGCCGGTCCTCAACTAATCGAATGCAGTGGGTGATCAACTCTGGCTCGCTCGTTTCCTTCTCGCCCGAATTGCTGAGGAGTTCGGCGCCAAGATCTCTCTCCACCCCAAGCCAATCCCAGGTGACTGGAACGGGGCTGGGCTGCACAGCAACTTCTCTAGTGAGGAGATGCGAAAGCCAGGGGGTATGAAGCACATCGAGGCTGCTATCAAGAAGCTCGAAGGCCGCCACAAGGAGCACATTGCCGTTTACGGAGAGGACAACACTATGCGTCTTACGGGCAGACACGAGACTGGTAGCATCGATAGCTTCACTTACGGCATCGCTAACCGTGGTTGCTCTATCCGCATTCCTAGAGAATGTGCCCACAAGGGATACGGCTATTTTGAGGATCGACGGCCAGCTTCCAATGCTGATCCTTACCAGATCACCGGTATTTTGATGGAGACTGTAAGTCTATCGCACCCATGCTTCTCTATCCTATGCTAACAGTGCTTTAGATCTTCGGTGCGGTAGAATAAGCGCGAGATTTGCAATTGGTTTTTGGTCGGCCGGTTGGTCATTCGGAGCGTGCGTACAGAACTGGCGTGGTTCTCTCGGATTTGCGCGTCCTGAGTTCAATCTTTTGATTCAACGGCGATCGATCGTTTCTTGCCTGGGTTCTAGCTTTCTAGAGTCCCAGTGTACGGCGAGGACGAAATTTCAAACTCACAAGGATTTACCTCTGCATTAGCTACGTGTCGTATCTCATCATGGTCTACAGTTTAACAGCTGGTAGTGTGATGTCTAATCAGAGTAAATTCGCAAGTTTTGTGTAGACGATTGTTGCATTGGAAATGATTAGCGTGCTCAGCCTGTTCAGCCTTGCGTGTTTGAGATCAACCATGACGTGCATGGACCTCGAAATTCGAACGGTCAAAGCTCCCATATAACCCTGAGCTCAAGACATGATTTTCCACACAACCTAGCACACAATACAATGCTTTTCACATCACTTCCCCGCGCAGCGCTACGCTGCTCAACCAAATCATCATTTCGATCAATCTCAACACTACAGTCAAATCCTCATATTGTAAGCCACGCTTCTCCCAACTGATTCGTAGTCAACGCAGACCAACAAGCTAACGCTCCTTCATAGTATGTCTTTCCAGCGCCCACATCTCCCCAAGCACACATCCTCTCATTTCTCCCGACGGAACCGCCCACGCAGTCTCTAGCCATAGGCACCACGACTGCCCTCCCTCCTACCCCCTCCTCCGTCACCGAGAACCCGCACTTTATGCGCATTCTC
This sequence comes from Blumeriella jaapii, assembly GCA_009599575.1. NCBI lineage: Eukaryota > Fungi > Ascomycota > Leotiomycetes > Helotiales > Drepanopezizaceae > Blumeriella > Blumeriella jaapii. Next base: position 636,460 of record VWND01000064.1, read on the forward strand.
TACGACGTCCTCCGTCTTCACGCGACCTCCGACCCCTTCATTCAGAGCCAAGCCGCGGCCTTCGCCTCGTCCTCCGGCTCTGCTCTAGGCTCAGGTGGCATGTTCTTTCCCCGACAGCAACAGCACAAAGGCGGTGGAGATGCCGCGAAGCGAAGACAAGCAGGAGATGGTGCGGGCGGTGCTAGTTCTCAAGGGGGCGCGGGAGGCGGAGGGAGGGGAGGCTGGGTACATGTTGGTGATCTGCGGGCGCCGCCCGACTACGGGCGGATTGCCTGGCCAGAGGACATTTTTGGGAGTCTGGAGGTTGACGGGCGGGGGGAGTTTGTGCAAGGGGAGGGGGAAGTGAGAGGGAATTGGCAGGAGAGTGGGACGTATAGAGTCATCACGAGAGAGGGAATGTGAGTCCTGTCCCTATTGTTCTGGTTATAGAAATGGCACTGGGTAGAGTCGAGAGTTCGGAGATGGAGAGCTGACTTGCCCTTAGCTTGGGTTTGAGTGATTTTCTGCGAGGGAAATTGGTAGAGAGGTTGCAGGAGGAAGAGAAGAAGGCTTCAGGATGACGAACAGGAAGAAGAGCTAGGAACGGGCCCGCGACAAGTCGAGACTATTCGGCTTGGTGAAGCACATGAGACACTTCATCTGAACACGATGTACGCTATTTCGTCGCCCGCGCCGACCTCACCAGCAACAAGCTACGGAAACGTGCAGAGCCTCTGTGGAATCTTCTACGGGAGATACTTGAAGAGCACAGGTGTCTCTTGCGTGTCTGCTGGCCACGAAGCACAGACCGTGCGGAAATGTTACACTGAAGGATCTTGTCATACCTGGCCGAGCTGAATTTCGAGGACGGCAACGTCAGTCTGCATGCAGAGTTCAGTTGTCCCCATCCAGACAGTGGGTGAGGGGGTTCTGACCAGGGGACTTGTGCTGACACGCATGACTGCTGTAAATCATAATGGTTTTGACGAAGTGTACGGTCATTACGTTTCTGGCCTCGGTGTCACTTACGAGTAGACGGCGGTCTAGATTCAGGCGGTACTTTCTCTTACAGTACATACCTACTTTTCAATGCTTGCTTTCACCCTGGGGATCAGATGCCCAATATGGATGGCCAGTGCTTGGGATGATGCTGGAACATGATATATCACTAGACGACCAGAACACACCTGGGCCCTGCTCCTCTCCCCTTCACCCTGCATGAACAACAGCTCACGGAATGCACTGCTTTATTGAACTTTACATTCGTTCTCCTCGTGATTCCTGGCAAGTCGGTCATGGAAGGAACTCTAGAACATCCCCTAGTGTAGGTCTCTTCCACATCCCTATTCTTACATGGAAATACGCAACCGCTGTCGATATCTGGGCACAACTGAGTTACCGCTCCTCTTACTTGCTCTGTACGCGTGCCCATTTTCCTTCCCCTCAAGTCCAGTCAAGGTTGGGGTCCACCATCTCGGGGTCGTGAAAAGCTGCTCCTCCGTTCGACTGATAGCGTGGCCCGGTGTTCTGTACTGTATCTCGGTGGCACCATCACCGCGTCTGAACGTTTCCAGCATCATCAGTCACACGAAGGTATCAAGACTGCTCGCTGCTCCGGGGATTCACTTTGCAGCATGCCTGCAATAGTTCCATGAAGATCATCACCAACTGCTGGCACATTCACGTCACCGCCCTCAGCTGTTGAAGCTCCCGCCCGCATTGGTGGGGCACTCACTGCCTGACGTCCCTCCTGCCACTCCACCTCCCTCCCAACCTCAACCTCCAAATCCGCAACAACGAATCCGCGATGATGTCTCACGGGGCGGCCTACGACGATGGCGAGCTGGAGATCTCGCTCGCACCCTCCGCCAACCGGCGCGCCCAAAACAAACCCCCCGATGCCAGCTCACGCCGCCCAAATGGCAACAACCACCGCTCCGTGGAGCCCGCGCCGCAGAAGCAGAAGGCGGAGCAGCGCATCGGCGCATACCAGATCATCAAGACGCTGGGAGAAGGCTCCTTTGGCAAGGTCAAGTTGGCGGTGCACCGCGTCACGAACCAGCAGGTTGCGCTGAAGATCATCGCCAGGAAGAAGCTCATCAGTCGCGACATGGCAGGTCGGGTGGAACGGGAGATTGAGTATCTGCAACTGCTGCGACACCCCCATATTATCAAGCTGTAAGTCGACGTGCTGCGGGGAGTTGCTGGTGGCAGGTGAGCTGACTGCGTGGCTGCAGATATACGGTGATCAAGACCCCCCTAGAGATCATCATGGTACTGGAGTTTGCCGGCAGCGAACTCTTCGACTACATCGTTCAGAATGGCAAGATGAAGGAGGATGAGGCGAGGAGATTCTTTCAGCAGATTATCTGCGCGGTCGAATACTGCCACAGGCACAAGATCGTACATCGAGATCTCAAGCCCGAAAACCTGCTCCTAGACGAGAACCTGAATGTCAAGATTGCGGACTTTGGGCTGAGCAATATCATGACGGATGGCAATTTCCTCAAGACAAGCTGCGGTAGTCCGAACTATGCGGCTCCGGAAGTCATCAACGGCAAATTGTACGCCGGCCCTGAAGTCGATGTCTGGAGCTGCGGAGTCATTCTATACGTCCTATTGGTGGGAAGATTGCCCTTCGACGACGAACACATCCCTTCTCTCTTCGCAAAGATCGCCAAGGGTCATTATGTGGTCCCGAATTACATGAGCTCCGGGGCTTCCGCCTTGATTAAGAAAATGCTGGCTGTGAACCCCGTTCACCGAGCTACGATCGAGGAGATTCGACAGGATCCATGGTTCATGAAGAACCTTCCCGCCTACCTGCAACCTCCTGTCGAAGAATTCTTGGACACGGGCGTGGACCCCAGCAAAGCGATCACCCCGAAGCTTATTGCTCCACATGCTAGTCCTGCTGTCCAGGAGAAGTTGCATGATCAGGTCACAGAGAAGATCAGTAAGACGATGGGTTACGGCATTAAGGATGTTCAGGAAGCTCTGGCTGCTGAAGAGCCATCTGCTATCAAGGATGCATACCTCATTGTCAGAGAGAACAAGCTAATGCAAGCCAATCGTGAGTCTCCTCGTCGTCTAGGCCTCAACTTGAAACTAATGTTCTTCTAGCCAACCTATCTGATGATAAAGGTCAACTCTTATTCCAAGTGCCGTCTCCGCCTGCTTGGAATGACGGTATAAAACTAGGAGGTATTGTGTCTCCACCCTCCTCGCCAATCGTCAGGGAACCACTAGCGCCTCCTGCTGCACAAGACAGTCCATCAATACTTCCTATCCGTTCGAGCACATTAGTAGACTCAATGTCACCACGATCTACGACCTCTCTTGCAACAGACAGATCTACTCGCGCTTATGTCAGCAAGATTGGTATTTTGCCTAGCAGTCTTCCAGCATACCACCGAGACTACATGGAAGCCAGACGTACTGGTAGAAATGTTGGTAATACGCTTTCGACGGCACACTCTGAAGTCGACGAGCCTCATCCCCAGACCGATGCCGAGAAGGCGGAGACGGCTCGTCGCCTTAATCCCCACTCACGCAGTCAGCTCAAGCTCGACGAAGCTAGCAAGAGACCTGCAGCATTGACTCCAGTCCCGCAAAAGAAGGCCAAACCCACGAAATGGCAATTCGGTATTCGGTCACGGAACCAACCTCTCGAGGCTATCGGATGTATTTATAGGGCACTGCAAAAGCTCGGCGCAGAATGGACTCTGGACGAAGATTGGGAGCCTCCCCGAAGCGATTCTGCAGGAGACGACAGGTGCGTATACTACTACCCTCTGGAAAACATTGCTAATTATTTAGAACCAACAACAACAGCTTCGTATCGAATGCAAGCGGAGCCTCTTTACATCACACCGAGTCCATGGACCACAACGATCGTTCATCATCCAACCTGCGTTTCGGCAGCGTAGATCCAAGCGCCCACTACAAGCTGCCCTCGGACCCTTGGGTTATCCGCGTTCGGTGGAAGAAAGATGGCATGTATCCTCCTGGAAGGGTCCCTCCTGGATCCACTCACTCATCCTCAATAGACCTGCGGCGCCAATCCGTAGCTTCTCTCAGCAGCACTGCTGGCTCTCTGCCTTCCCAAGATGTTTCCCCGCCTCCCAATTCTGCCCCCAAGATGGATCCCGTCGATAGCATAGTCATGCATCTCGATATCCAGCTTTATGAAATGGAACCTGGAGTCTACCTCGTTGACTTCAAATGCGCCGGCTACGAAACCGCCGAGGGCACGCTACTTGAGGAGAAGGATATCACTTCACCATTTCCCTTTCTGGATCTGGCATCTAAATTGATCATACAGCTTGCAGAAGCCGATTGAGCGCCTCGGAAAGTCAACACGCCAGCTCCTTTCTTTCGCAATTGATTTTCCTTGCTATGTTTGCGACGAGAGGAAGAATCGGGCAGCGAAGGGCTGTGCGATAGCACCTATGCGAGTCTGTATTGGGACGGAGGTTGCGTATTGGCATAATCATAACACACGATGGTGTCAACGGACCGCCACATGCCTACGACATGAACGAACATTGCTGATGATGTTTGTGGGGCGATTCTACAAAGTGGCCTTGTTCATCAAATTGCGAGCGAGGCGTTGCCGTGTCGGCTAAATGGGCCAAAATGCTTCCAAGGAAAGCTGGTCTAGGCACTTTGCCTTCTCGTTTTTCTCCCGAAATCCCTTCCCTTCTTTTTGACTCCGGACCTGGTGCTGCTTTTTGTTTAGTGCATATTGAGGCCGGCTATTTCCTGCGTCTGCATTTGCATCTGCATTTGCATTATATGAGAGATGTATTTGAGGAGTGGGGGGTGGGGGTGGTGCGCGCAGGAGGGAGGTTTGAAGAATCTCGGGATGGGAAGCTTCACTCTTTGCATTTTGTTGGCGATGGAACGTATGATTGTTGTTGTGTTTTATGTAGAACGGTTCGGCGGGGGTCGGGCTGGGCATGGCACGGATTTCATGGGATGAGATGTGATGGCATAGCATGGCGTGGGTTGGGATGAGATGAGATGGGGGGATTGAGGTAGTGGAATGGGATGGTAATGCGCTTTGAAGCGCGTGCGCCGCTGTGCTATTTCGTGGATTCTCTACATTACATATATACAATGCACCGCACTCAAACCGTTACCCGCTTCTTGTTCACTTGCTCGTGTGTATGTATGTGCTGTAGGTACCATACACACACACACACATACAGCAGGGCACCAACTTACTGCACATCGAAAGCGTTCGCGGCTTCCTGTTACAGTACTGTACTGTACTGTACTGTATGTAGGTCTTTCTCGCTTAACGTGTCCGCGGAGTGGGGCGAGTCAACAGACAGACAGACGAAAAAGGAGATGGCGTGTTCACAATACGCTTTTACACCCCTTTCGCACAGAGAGAAGGAGAGCCAGGCTAAGCTAGATCTGTACCGGCCGGGCAGGGCCGGGCAGGGCAAGGGCGGGAGGTGGGGGGGGAGAGCTCTGTCTGAGTCGGAGGGAGAGTCTTGGTGGAGTCCAGACAGGCATGGATGCACGTAAGTAATAGTAGGTAAGTAAGTAAGTAAGTAAGTAAGTAAGGAAGTAAGGAAGGAAAGAAGGAAGTAAGTAAGTAAGTAAGTATGTAAGTAAGCAAGTAAGTAAGTGAGTAATAAGGGATGGACGGCCGAGGCCTGGATCGGATCCGTTCCGCGCGAGGGCATGCAGGCTGTCGCGTGCGTACTGTCCATCCGTTCTCCTGTGCTGTATGTGCTGCTGGTTGTGGGCGGTGGTGGGAGGTAGGTAGGTAGGTACCTCTACGCTCGTGCGACATGGGGTTCCTGCTATGCAAGTACGCGTAGACCCCCGGAAAAGAGAGAGAGGGAGAAGAGGAAAAGGGAGGGGGAGGGGGAGGGGGAGGGGGCGCTTCTTTGCCTTCCGATCTTCTAGATCTCTGATGGAGATTGGGTGGGTGGTAGTGCTGGTATTGGTATTAAGTGACAGTGTCACACTGCCTGCCGAATGCGTGGCGTGGCGTGGCGTTGCGTTGCGTCTCGTTCTACCCACCAGACCGCGGACGCAGGGCAAAGGGGAAAAGCCGGCGACGACAAACGGTCATTCATCTATCCGCCTTTCCTTCCTTCCATTTCACCTCGATCATGTCGCTCTTATTTCCCAATCAGCTCTAACTCCGTCTCTCCCCATACTGATACCCAATCCATGCTCACACCCGTAACTCACACCCGGACTCATACCCGTAACTCACACCCGGACCCATACCCGTACTCATACAAACCACCCCCCATTTCATCTCCCCGCCCGCGCCGCCCCCTTCTCATCCATCGGCGGCGCATCCACATCCGTCACGCCGCTGAACTCCCTCGGCGGCCTCTCGGCATCCGTGGGCGACAGGTTCTCCGCCATGGCATCCTCGTAGCTGGGCGGCACGTCATCGAGGGCCGGCGCGCCGGGCGTGCCGAGCTGAGCCGGGTAGGCTGGGTCCTGGGGGCGCGCGGGCACGGGTGGGCGCGCTGCTGACGTGGCGACGGCGGCGGGTTGGGAGACGATGGCGTCGAGGAGGGCGGCGGGCGGGTGGATGCCGGAGTAGATGTCAACTTGGAAGCGGAGGGGGAGGGTGATGGTTTGGGGCTGGAATGGACGTTAGCTTCTTCCAACGTAGAGTTGTTTACATATATAGAAAGAGTGGTAACTTGCCTGGATATCGCCCGGAACCCCATACCCCAAACCCACTCTCACTTCCAGCTCATACCTCCTCGCCAGGTTACAGGTCACGAACGAAGGCGCTACCGTGTTGGGCAGCGGTATCCGATCCCACGGCGCGCTGTCAATCACCGACTCCGTCCGCAGCGCGTCCGTCGGGCTGCCTACCGGTATCGACAGTCCCGTCAAGGTCATCAAGTTCCACGTGCTCGTGTCCGTCCGGGAGACATCCAGCGCCCTGAGCACCGTAAAGCCAAACAGCTGCACCTGCAGCGAGACCAGAAACACCTGTTCCGGGCTCTCGTTCAATTTCCGCACGATCAGTCGTAACGGCAGCGGCTCATGGCACGTCAAGATGGCCGGAGACGGCAGTCTCGCATCGATCTCGCCCTGGGCGCCGTGTCTGATAATGGCGTCGGCTTCTTCGAGAAGATCGACCCCTTCCGCACGCTGCCCGCCAACCCAGCCTGGAACTGAAAGGGGCGCCGCGCGAAACTCTCATTCGTCGTCTTCGGCGGCCTGGGCGGCTCGATAGGCATAAAGCGGAAGCCAATCGCCGACCGTCTGTTCTCCTTGAACAGAGACGGCCGCTGCACCGTCACCTTGACATAGTATCTGATCTCGGCCTCGCCCGGGAAGCCGGTGAGCGAAGGTGGCAATGTCCGCTTGACGTGGATGTACTGCATCTGCGCCAAACCTCCCAGGCCGAAGCCACCGCCGAGACCCAGACCTCCGATCTGCTGCGGATCCGCGCAGCCGTTGTTGAAGGGGATCTTCATGCGGAACGGGTACTCGTGGCGCCCGGCTCGCAACGTGTAGGCCTGGCCCATGGTACCCACGCCCTGCGCGACGTTGGGAAAGACCTGCGAGACTTTGTACAGGATCTTGTGGTTCTCCTCCGCGACGCCGTCTCTCCGGTTCCGCTGCGTGTAGAGCTGCGCGTTCGGCACGTTCATGGGGCGTATCAGCAGCGTCCTGCTCTCGCCCTCCAGCTTGACGACGACGGCCGAGACATTCTCGTCGCTGCCGAGACTGAGGATGACCCGGCCGCTGATGTAGTCGAGGTTCGTGTAGAAGGCATGCGGGTCGTCGAGCTGGATGCGGACCGACATCTTTCGCGGCTCCGAGGGGGATTAGGTGGAAGCGACCATGGATTGCAGATCATGAGGGACCCTGCTGGTATGATGTGTGTTGGTGTGTATGTACGTAGGTACAGTATGTATGTATGTATGTATGTATGTTTGTTTGTTTCGTAGGTAGTTTCCAGCTGATCGCTTCAGGCGCATGAGTTTCTGATCGGCCGGGGGCACGACTCCGCCTCGGTGAATCGCAGTGGCTGGAAGGCGTACGCACGCTTTCTGGCGCAGGACGAATCGGAAGAGGCGGAAGACAGTTAGGTGTGTATTTAGGTAGGTATTGCAATCATGCCGTCGGCGATTTCCAGTGCGCGGTGTGGGGTGATGAGTGAGGGGAGAATAGGACGGACGTTGACGAAGGTCTCCCGGTAGTGTCATGCCCAGCCTTGGGGGAGGGGCACGTTACAGTATTGTTGCAAGCATGTTATGTACTTCCAACAATGTCTATTCGATAACTGTATTTCGTACTAACAGGATACAGCATTTCACTTGCGCTCTATGGTCTTCACCAAGTAACAGATTCAGTCTGATTTCACTCCTGGCCTCAGCTGTTCAGGACTGGAGGGTTCACGCTTGCATCTTGGGCCAAGTCAAGAAGACATTGCTGTCAAAACACTGCACTTACTATCTATGACCAAGAACATAAGCCATACTCCAAGAGCATGGAGGGTATCCAAAAGGAGAAAAAAAAAAGTAAAAAAGAAAAGATAAGCTCCAACTTTTCACACTTCCATCGCCACCTCTCTCCCCATCCACATCATTCAAAGCATCTACAGCATCTGCTTCCCCCTCGTCTCGATGGGCAACAAGATCATGGCAACGAAAGCCGCCAGGAACAAGCCACCACTGACGAAGACGGGAGCACTCGGATCTGCGTTCGGGATGTTGGCCGCAATGATCGGCGCGCAGAGCCCGGCAATCCGGTTGAGCATGCTCGCGATCCCGGTCCCGGTCCCTCGGTTTGGAGCGGGGAAGACCTCGGGCGTGTACGCGTAGAGAACACCTGGCGCATGTCAGTCAGTATCCAAGTCAGGTCACGGTTGAAAGCAAAGCGGAGGGACGGGTACGCACCATACATGATGTTCTGGAAGAAGGCCTCGAGCGACGAAAATGTCAGCTGATAGCTCGAGTCCGACTTGAGCGTGAACAGGAACAAGAAGATTCCAGACAGCATCGTGGAGATGGCCATCGTGCCCTTGCGGCCGATGTACTTGATGTCAACAGTGAAGCAAGCGATAAGCGAGCCGGGAACACCAACGACCGAGGTGATGGCATAATTGCGGTACGTCTCGTCCGTACTGATGGTCCCTCCGGTGGAGTTCGTACCCCGAGCGAGATATTGCGGCAGGAATGCGTTGAACAGCGGGTAGCCCATTCCAATCGCGAGCCAGCAGAACCAGACAAGCCCGGTCGTGATGCCGAGTCTCCTGTTGGCAAAGAGCGGGCCAATGCGCTCCGTGGAGAACGACTGCAGCTTGCGCATGATGATTTCCTTGGTGCTGAGGGTCGCGTCGACCGTAGCTTTAGGATCCCCTCCGATCTCATTGAGGATCTCCTCGGTCAGCCACGTTGTGGTCCTGTTCTTCTTTGCCATCCCGTGCACGACAGCAACGGCCTCTGCTTGACGTCCTCGGGAGAGCAGGAACTTGGGCGACTCGTAGAGATGGAAGAGCAGGAAGCGAGCCAGGAACATGACAAACGTCATGGCGCCCATCGTGTACACAAAGTACCTCCATCCTTCGTCCTCGGCGTACTTGCCACCCAGGAACGCCCACGCGATCAGAGAAGCGACTAGTTGTCCAACCGGCCACCAGACCGACAAGAGCGTGAGGAGACCACCCGAAGCATTGGGTAAGAACTCCAAGAAGAGAGCGCCATCCACCGGAAGGTTGCCGCCGACACCGACTCCTAGAGCGGCAAACAGCCCACAGGCTCCGATCCATGAAGGCGCGGCTCCGGCTGCAATGCCAAAGACACCAGCAAGAAACAGGGTCATGTTGAAGGCGATTCGGCGGCCCATGATGTCGGATCCAATACCCCAGAAGCTGGCTCCCAGACAGAGACCGATGAAGAGAGACATGGTGGTGTATCTGACGGTCGTTTCGGCAATACCGAATTCGGCTTGTAAGGAAGGCAGCGTGAGAGCAACACCCTGAAGCCAAAGACTGTGGACATGTGAGTCAGGAGTTACAAGATTTCAGAAGGTCAAGAGCATCTCGTACTTATCCGCATACCACCCAAACCCACACAGGACAAACAGCTCCCAATTGTACCTCCCCATCCCGATATCCTGAATGGCCTTGTTGATCACCTTACTCTTCACTACCCCCCTCACACGTTAGCGACACATCTCAGAAGCCCTCCCACGCTTTTCGCCAGTCAAATCCAACCAAGCAAACAAGACACTCACAATCATACGCAGTATCATGCCCGCCAGCCGACAAGTCCTCCATGACCTCGGCTCGCAGTCCCTCGATAGTGTAGGGGCTGTACTCGTCGCTCTCCGTCCTCAGGACGCCATCCTCGCCATCCGCATCACTCCCCCCTCGACCCGTCTTCTCGTCTCCCTTGATCTCAGCTCCGCGCGCAGAGCCGTTCTCAGGGCTGCCACCACCCTCAGCCGAGCGGCGACGGGCGTATTCGGCTGCGACGGACGGGTGACGGGTCGCCTGCGCGAGGGGCACCAGGACGCCGTCGAAGTTGTCGACGGAGTCCTTCTCGAAGAGCGTCACGCCGAGGAGCTTCATGTTTTCAGACGTTACTCTCTTCTTCCGGGCGAGGCTGGGTATGCTGTATGTGCAGGCTTCAGATTAGAAAGGGGTCCGGTGGTGCTCTGGCCATTCAAGGGTAAGGCATCTAGGTACACTGTCGGATAAGGTGCGTGGGCAAATGCTGCTTTGGCATGCACAATCCGAAGAAATCGCCGTGTTCGTTTCTCGCTCTCTCAATTGAGTCGCTCGGCCCAGGTCACTGGCATCTGTCGCTCGGGTTCTGGGGGCAGGAAGCCTAGGGAATCGCTTTCTTGTCGCTGGTGGCTGCTCCTCGTCGTAGGCGCAAGGCAATTGGTTCACACGGTGCGTGATCACACTGGCATCAAGAGACCAGGGAATGCTGGGTGACAGAGACGGAGATGCAGAGAAGATCGGCAAGTAAAACTAACGAGTTAATTGCTGTCCGTCTGTCTGTAGTCGAGATGCGGAAAGATAAGGTAAGGTAATCAGTCGTACTGTGCCGTGCCGTGTTTGCGGTCGTTCAACAACAACCTTGGCTCTGTTCTCTCTTTCTCGGAAGAGAGCTACCTGGCAAATCTCAGCTTCGAGGCATTGGAAACGGAGGAAGAAGAGGGGGAGGGGGAGGGGTTGGTTAAATGCTCAAGTCCTCGAGAGCTACAGGAAGTTAGTCAACTTGCCTAGCCTACCTTGGGCCTAGGTAAGTATTGTAGTCACTGTACATGAGTTAGTTGACCGCTCTAGTGACGGTACGGTATGTACATACAGTACAATACTGTACAAATGTACAGTACAGTACAAAGGTACAGTACTGTATGTACATACCAACCTCAATCCCCATCTCACACCATCCCAAAGCAGCCCAGTCTCCCCGCCCGTCAATCAACCAAGCCCGCGCCAGAAGCGCTGCAGAACCCCTCTATCCGCTATCCGACGCGGGATGCATCGCGCACGATGATCATTCCGTCATGACCCAGGTCCCCAAGACCGAAAGAGCAGAAGATGCCCGAGCGGGCACACGCACTGCTGTACGGTGCGGCGGCGAGAGGGGGCGTTTTCGATCTCTTGCACGTGCGGATAGCACTTACTGCATGTACTGTGCAGAGCCGTAGATACCTACCCACCTATACATACCTATAGGTAAGTGTGGTGCTGAAAGTGAAGGGATCGCATGTACCTACTGTACAGTAGGTAGGTAGGCAGGCAAGCTACAAAGGGAGATCCTTGGCGAGATGGCTTGTTGTTGATAGACTTCCTCGAGGCGAGAAGATTCAAGCTTCACGCTGAAACCCTGAAACGGTGGGAAGCACGGTTCAAGTGGATGCATACATATAAACATATACCTACATCTTTGTAAAATGTCAGACGCAAGAGCGAGGATTTGCAATGGTATCAAGGCTCAAAGGGAAGAGAACCACAGCAGCAGCATTGGCGCTAATTTCGCCATCTTCTGTAGCTGAGCTTCGCAGATAACCACGCGCTGTTTACTTACTTACTTCGAACATCAGACCGAGGTGTGTATGCCGCCAGGGACTCTGAGCTTATCGCGAAAGGAGCAAGTCAAGAAGCGTTCAGCGAAACGTCGGGATACTCTGTAAGGGATTGTCTGTACAGTACCGGTTGTGTAGGCAAGGATAGGTACAGCACCAAGGCACAGCACCAAGGCACAGCTTTCCTTCTGCCGGCCGGATAAAACGAGGACATGGCCGAGGCACATACAGTACCCTCTATCGACCTCACATACACACCTACAGTACAGTTCTGTATGTACTCTACCTGTCATCAAGTGTGTCGGAGGGAGTTCTCACCAGATGTCCCGCGCCCATGTCACTTGCGTGATACCAACCAAGTGTACCATAGTAGGTCGGCATCTCCACGCAAGACGCGCCATTTCCGTACCTAATTTTAGGTGGGAGAGGAAGAGAGGAAGAGGTAGAACGCCGTATTTCATTCCAAAGCGACCGGGTATTGCTTCTTTCTCTCAATTACATACCTCCATACACTGCGCTACAAAAAGGCTTGCAGAGTGCTGCTGCGGCGGCGGACTCTGCGGAAAGAGTATATGCCGTCGAGAAAAGTACAAAAGAAAAAAAAGGAAAGGAAATCCGAAAGATGGGGCCGTCAAGTTTCGCAAATCATCAAACCCGTCATCTCTCATCTCGTCCGTCAAATGAGAAATCTTTTTGGCCTGCACCCGTGCCCGCCCGCCTGCCACATCGCCCCTGTACATTGGCGCAGATACAATGATTGCCATCTCTCCCCGTCCTGGCACCTTCCAGCAGTAGTTGTCGCCAATGTACTAAAAATTACCGCTCGAGCGGCGCCAAGTTTTGGCCTGGAAACATCGACGAAAGAAAAACGGGAAATGTGCATGCGTGTGCGTCGAGTATTATTCACAAGAAGAAAGTAAGAGTCGGTGGGACGTGGTGGCACATCCTCTCGAGACTCACGCCGATTGTGGTCCGTTGCCCGCTAATCCATCGCCCTCCAAGTCGAGAGATGTGCCCTTGATGGCGTCTAACACCAGCGCGTCCGTTCTCGAGACCCCAGAGACCCCACTGTCGCCCTCCTGAGGATCACGATCAAAGATGATGCCCTCGATGTTGAGACCTTGATCGGTGCTCGCAGAGGTCTTCACGCTCTCCTCGTCGGCTTGTTCGTCCAGGTTCATGAGCGCTGGTGGACGGGCCCGCATAGCTTGAGCCTTTTGGAGCGAGATGGTGGTTTGCTGGTAGGTGCTTTTGATGGGAGTCGCGTGGTCACGATCAATCGTCGCTTTCATGAGTGCGGCCATCCAGAGGCGTCCCTGCGTGAGGTTGGGCACCGCGAAGTAGTGCGTGGTAGGCTTGGTGAAGGTGACGGCCCTTGCAGCGCCAGCTCGAGGAGGCAGCTTGAAGATGAAGATGGAATCGCCACTTCCCTTGCCCGTGGCGGACCCAGCAGCCGCGGTATCGGCCATTGTCATGGCGTGTGTTCCGGGAGGGCTTGTGGGGCTGCTAGAAGCTCCAGTAATCGCGGCAGACAAGCCTGTCAAGCGATCTCCGTCCGCTGGTAGAACACGATGGAAGGAGATATCGATCAAGCCCTTCTCCTCCTGATCATCTTCCGAGTAATAGTATGACAGGCGACGACCCTTCAGAATAAACAGCCGCGGCTTCCACGAGGCCATGATGTTGCTTCCTCTCTTTCTCATCCACCCGCTGTAATCGGCGCCAACCATCTGCTCCGCTGGCGTTTTCTTCTCCAGACCCCGAGTGTAAGCGCTGGTTTCCTTCTTGGACTTTCTCCGGGTGTTTTTGGGCTGTGCAGACATGGAACTTGCGTTCTTGGAGTCAATCGAATCGAGGTCCAGACTGGGCCCACCAGATGGCGTGCTAGATCCGGTGCGCGAAGGGCTCATAGTAGCCAATTCCTTGATCGGAGAAGTGACCGGGTCTGCGGGAGATACAACGCGCGATTTTTCGTGGCCCGTGACGGCATCTGAGATGGCTCTGAGGCCGAAGGTTTTTGAGGCCATAGGCTTGACGGGCAGCAGCCAGTCGGAGCCTCTGCTATGTCGCGAAACTGGCGACGTGTTGTTTTGGTCGGAGTTGCTCTCGAGCTTAGTGACTGTAGGAGTGTGGTTGTCCTTGGGAGGGGGTTGAGGAGGAGCGGGGACGGGGGCGGTGATGGAGCCTTCGGAGGGATTCCGACGCCGGCCATTGGCAGGCAATCCGAAGTATCTCTGAGCAGCAGACGGAGGAGTGTGATCTCGCGTGGAGTCTACGCTGCCGAATCGCGAGTGTCTGGAATGCGCAGTCGCACTGCGAATTCTCTGCTCTTCAGTATAGCTTGAATTGCGTGAGTGTGTTGCGGTAGCTGTGCTGCCTTTCTTTCGCAGTACATTTCTCTGTCGGTTTTCAGCCTCACCACCAGAGAAGTACCCGCGATCAAACGAATCGAAGGTTGTAGCGGGAGTAACCGTCTGGGAGTGATAGTCTGTCGAGCTTCGAATCATTTGCGCACCGGATGATGATATTGGGCGGGCCGGAGTCGTCGTCGTCGAAGGAGGTGCGGCAGACCCCATGGTCCAATTCCTATCAAAAGATGGCAATTTTTTGTGAGAGCCATCTTGGGCTCTGGAAGCCACGGCCTCGTCTAGTGAGTTCATGAATGAAGAGGTACTGTATTCATTGACCGAGCTTTGTCGAGAGTGATGCATATCACGGACCGATGCAGCAGAGGGCCTTCTCCTGCCTCCTATGGATCCCGTGGTTTCATGCTTTGTCATCGGCGACACTGGAGACGTGATGGATGAGATCGGCTCAGATGCATTTTGTCGTAGACTCTGCTGTTGGGAGTAGCGCAAGTTCTGAGAGGATGCGGCTCTCGTTCTTGCCGTTCTCTCGTTTACGCTCGGGATCCTCGGCAGTATAGTGGTGGAAGTGATACTACGGCTTCTATGCCGGCCAGCGTCATCTGATCCCACATCACTGCCACCGTACGTGGTGCTGTAAGTCACCGTGTTTCGATTTGAAGAACTGTCCCCGTTCACCTCATCCTGCAGTGCCTTGATCTTCTGCCAGGTCTTCAATCGCCGTCCCACGTTTCCTAGATCGAATTCCTTCAGGAACAAAGACGTTTGGTCCATACCCAAAATCACATCTCCAGTGATCTCCTGGTCGCGGAAGATTTCACAGTGTTTCGCTTCCACGCCAGAGGTGAACAGGTATTCAGCGACCTGGTCCGATGTCCACTTTTCAACTTCTTGCCGTGTATGGATTTGATCTTCTTCCTCGTCCGTTTCCTCGCCGTTGATGTACGACAGTCGCTGCTCAAGTTGACTGCTATATTCACTGCCCGAATCGTTGGTGCCCCGTCGAGCTTGGGCTGCGTCAGCGTGGAGGGGTGCGTTCATGTCAATGATGTGCTCATCGATCACGCTCAAGGTCTCGTTCATAACCGGGCTGTCTTGATCATCAAGTAGGCGAGCAACCGTTGACAGCGTCTTTGGCGGAGCGGGGCGGTCGTCGAGATTGGTGGAGGCGCCGGAGGCGTTGCCTGCTCTGAAGGGAGCTTCGCGTTTGCACGGTCGAGCACTTCGGCCAGGCTCGCATCACGGCCAGACAGAAGCTCTGCACTGGCTGCTGGCGGAGGCATCACCGGCGCCATGGCTATCGGCAGTGGAGCCGCCGCGTTGGCCGGAGTTGCTGGCGGCACCGCTTTCTGGCCCGCCGTCTCGATGGAGAGAGAATGTGCATGCGATCGAGGCACGGCGGTCGACGCTGTCGGTGGGTATGAGGGTGGTCCCCGGGGAGCAATTCTCGTATAGACTGGCACGATTCAGCTACCGCAGCGGCGCGGGACGGGGGACTTCAACCGACCTTCAGGAAACAAGCCGCTGTTTCCATTCACGAGGTGCCTCCCCAGATACCAGCCATCGCCAAATTCATCGTCGCGCTCAATCAGCTCGACCCTATCGCCTTTCATCAGGCTCAACTCATCCGAGCTGCGGGCCGTGAAGTCGTCTGTGTTTTCTCCGGGTCAGCGTCTCCATTCTCTCTGCTCCCGCGATAGCGCGGAACCGCCATCTCTCTGCGGCCATCGCAAGGCATCGCGGCGCTGGACTCCATATCCACTTACGAATCACAATCAGGATCTGGCCGGGGAGCGGCCTGGCCTGGGGCTCCGTCGACAGTTGCGATGCCATCGCTGCTCAGCGCTGCGTCCGCCAGGGGGGCCAGGAGAAATCAGGAGCGAGACATCTGATTGTGCGGAGCTCGGGTTTCGCAGAGTCGAAGCGCGGGAGCGTCGTGCCACGGCCGGAGACGTCTCGAAGGCCGCGCAGCGCAGCAGCGTCGCGGGCTGCACCGTCCAGGCCGGCCGTCTCGATGGGCAGCGCGGGCAGCGCGGGCAACGGCGACGCCGGGCAGGATTTCGCGGGGTGAAGGGTGGAGGGTGGAGGAAATGCGAGTCGTTCGTCGCACGCAGCCAGCGAGCGGGACGGGTGATCTGCTGCTGTCGCGAATCCCTCTGTGCATGGGCCCGACCAGCACTCGACGGAGAGCAGGCAGGTCTACGTCGAGGGCGGGCGATGTCGACGCGGACGAGGTTGGGATTGGGGTTGGGGTTGGGGTTGGATCGGGGTGGACTGGCGATGTGGGAGTGTTGTGTGAAGAGGGAAGAGGAGGAGGAGGAGGAGGATGGTGAGGTCGAGCCAAATGGGGAGGACGGGAGCCACCGCCCAGGAGCCACACGGCCCAGGAGCCAACGTCCAGGCAGGCTGGGATGGCATTAAGGTCGACGACGTTATGTAAGTCCCGTAGATCCACGGCCAACTTCGAACTTAGTCCCACTGCTAAGACCTTGGGTGGCCCGCATGCATCATCGACTCCATTTGTTTTGTTTGGTTTGTTTTGGTTTGCGTTGGTTATGGTCTCTCGATGCAGTATTTTCACACGCCTTGTCAGCGCGCGCGCTCTTCTGTGGAGGACGTGACCGCGGAGTGGAGGCCAGGCGCAGGGAGGGCCACGACGGCAATTTATTATAACCGGTGCACGAGGGATATATATCGAGAAGCACTTCACATCATCCCTTGGGGTATCATAATCCCCTGTGTCAAGGCTGAGAGGCGCTGGTCGGATATGGTTCTGACCCGACACTGAAGTGCGGGAGCATATCGGATCTGCTGTATCATGCACTGCGTTTGTTGACCAGACAGTTATTACTGTACGTATTGTACGTATTATATATTATACGTATTATACGTACTGTACTGTACGTACTATGCGTGCTGTACCTTCGACATACCCTATCCCAGAACGATCTTTGTCGAGAAGCGTGTGGTGAAATATATACAGTACTTGCAAGACTTGACCCCCTTCTTCAGATGTCTTACAGATACGCTGCGGACATATAAATGCACATGCAGTTAATACATCCAGACTATGCCCTTATGGTAAGATCAGGTGGGCCGTGGGATTTTTCATTTTCGACGTGTGTATTGCGGACTTGAAATAGCTGCGTGGCTCGATAGACGCTTATCCATAAATGCGTATCAACAAGTCTTCCATCGGTGCTCAGCAAGTATCAACTCAGAAACCGTTTGACGAGACACGGACCGCGAGAAAAAGTCCCTGATCGCGGCACCGATTTTCAGCCGCTTGGGCTCGACTACACCCACCCCTCTCCCTCCATCTCCCTCCCTCTCCTTCTCCCTCTCCTTCTCCCTCTGCCTCTCCCTTCTCCGCCTCGACACGCTGCTTCTTCCACGCCGTAAATGTCTACCAAGAGAGCATCCGTCTGATCTGCGAATCGTCTGGCCGTCTTCATCCTCCGGCCGTCCGGGACTGGCCGTGCCATGGGCTGGCGCCGCATACCAGAACCAACGACCGCTGCGTTCATCCAGAGCGAGCCAGACGGACCACCAGACTGTCGTCACGGCCGTGTGGACGAGGTCGACGCTGCCAGTCGCCCTCCCGCGAGAGCCGGTGCTCCTCGAGATATCGCGCCGCGCATGCGTCCTGTACTGTACATACAGTACGCGATCCGAATCGATCCTACGGTACTGTGCGGTACATATCTTCACCTATTCACCTCGTCGTGTCGCGCACATCCGTTGCGCTGAGTCCCTTCGTCCATTCGTCCATTCCTGCATTTCTCCAGTCTTCTATTCCTCCATTACCCCCCCGCCTCACTGATGCACCCCAGCATACCCAGTACATGCCCGCACTTGGTCTCCATGAAGTCGAGGTTCATGTCCGATTCCTCAAGATCTACGTGAGCCATGCGCCGACCGCCAGACAAAGACGCACAGCCAGCGCGGTCCGAACGGGACGTCGAGTCGTCGAATGCCACCCTCAACACCCTCTTTGGGGGGTCCAGGCAGCAGAAGTCATGGATGTGTGTGGCACCCGGGGCATCCGTCCGGCCAACGCCTCGCACGCATAGTTCGTCGAGGCTTCCGGAACCTCCCGTGGTCGGGGCTCAGAAGTGAGCTCTTGGGATGCTTGAAATATCTTCTCGATACGTGCTAACCTCCATCTTAGAAGGGGACCCACCGCCGACGTCCGCCCCGCGTCCGCCCCGAGCGATGAGCCCAGCCCAGTCCTGGTGAGCAGCCCCATGTATGGGCCGCGGAATGAGACCAGAAGCATCGTCCAGAATGAAGGCAGCAGAGGGGATGCGATCGCGACATTGACCCCGACGCCAGCGCCTCACGCCTTGGGGTGCGAAGGGGACTCCGGTCCACAAAGGCTTCGGGTCCATACTGCGGTTCCGCGACCATCCTCATCTTCGAGCAGCTCATTCAATCAGTCACCAGACCAATCACGAAGGCCCTTGGCGACCTCACCGCTAGCTGGGGAAAAATCTACACGGGAGAACCCCCCCTTGCCGTCTTCAGCATTTCTTCCGTTGGAGATGGGGGCACAACGAGCACCAGAAGCATTGCCCTCTCCGGCAGAGGACACTCGGTTCCGATCACATGTCCCAACTGCAGGGGGCCCCTCACTTCTCTCGCCGCACATGTTCTCGCTCTCCGGCCTCGATATCACATCCCGCTCCGCGTCTACCCCCCGACAGCAAGCGAGTGCTTCGAATCACCACCCAATGCAAGCAAGCAACTTCGCACCCAGCTGGATCCAGACGAACGCTACCGTTGGGGTTGCGGACTCCCATTCCTCGCCATTACAGTCGTCACATCCGAGCCCCAACCTACCGATCGCCCCCAACCCTTACAAGCGCCAAAGAACCCAGGCTCCGGAAATGTCGCCTTTAAAGAGCCAAGTGATGTTGATCGAGAAACACATTGAATCAGTCGGTGGCATGAGGAACTTGAGTGCTGCCCTTGAACGTCCCCGTTTCCAGCTGTTAGTTGCAGCCTGTAATAACGAAGATATCTTCTATGTGGCATTACACCAGATTTTCTGCGCCTGGGATTTGGAGCAGGAAGTGGTGATGAGCATACCAGGATTTCCGAGCAACAGTAGAATGGGCAAAGCGTTCAGAATCCTTGGACAACTGATTCGCGAGAACAAGGAATTAACGCCCACTCACAGAGTTTGGTTCTCCACGTTTCCTAGTCCGTTTCACGACCTGTGGAGTAGCTCCAACCTATACCGGAACGCCGTGACTGACGTCGGGGTCTTCCTGGATCGCTTGGCCGACAATTGGCAACCTCTGTCTGTGGAGTGCTCGAGACGAAAGTATCCGCCTCTGGTGGATGAGTTGGTCGATAAGCTGGGATTGCTTTCCTCTACTCTGCAATCGGTTGTATTTACCGCCATCCGCCGTAATCTGGGCATTGGAGAGGAAGACAATGGCACCAGAATGGAGGGCCTGTTCCGAAGGGATCGCCAGGAAAATCAAGCCCTTGCGGCTCGTTATAACACAGCTCGACCGCCAACGGCTCAAGAGGCGCAAGATCGGAATGCCAATCTTGTGAATGAGTACTTGGCGCTATGCAATCCCTCACTCCAGCGATGCGCTTCATCTACTGTAGGTGGAAGTCCCGTGATAAGGACTTCGTCTCCGGTGCTTCCTTCTATGTCTAGGGCCCAGCCCGTAGCCAATGTAGCTGCATGGCATCAAAACTTACCGAACTCACATTCAAATGGACATTCGCAATTTGTTAGTCAACATCAACAAAGACCGCCCCGGGCACCAAGTAACTCTTCAAATCAGCCAGCCATGGTTGGCCCACCCCCTAGCGTCGGACCACACCCTTCTCATCAGAACATACCGAGCCCAACGCTTCTCCAAGCCCCTTCCATGCCATACGCAGCACATACGGGGTTCCAGTCACCCTCGGTACCGAGTAGCAATTCACCGATGCAGTTAAGCATGCAGCCAGCATACTCTATGGCATCTGACAACAGAAGTCTTCCTCAGCCTACAATCACCCACCAACAAGCCCAAGTGGCATATCAGCACCAGCAAACTCTCCAACAGCAGCAACAAAGAGTCTTTCGACCGCCGCAGCAGAATGTAGCATACTACCACCCACAACAGTATCAGCCCGCCCCTCACAATGCCTTGCACGTGGCTCAGCTTCCGCCACCCCAGCCTCATCAGTCGATGCGACAACAACAGCAGAGTCAAGTAAGGCAACAGGTGCCTGATGTAAACCGTGTAGCGCAAATCAGAGAGACTAGCAACAGATCTTTGGGTCCCTACCACCCTTATGTGGAAGAAAACAGTGTCGGCAGCAATGGGAATCACAATCCTACAATCCACCATATTGGTAGACCTTCGATGTCTGCAAGTCATACTCTGCCCTTGGGGAGGGCCGTGTCTGATAAAGTTGTGGCATACCACCAGAAACATCCGATGGCGCGAAGTCTCATCCCGCCTCTGCATTATGTCCATCCTCCGAGGCCAACGGTCCCCGAAGTAATGGCCCTCCACCAGGCTCATCTCCGAAGCCCGCGTCTGGTTGCTGCTGACGACCCTTCTTCCGTCTTCGCCGCAGACCATCCAAGTTCCAGGTTTTACCAGGCCATTAGAGAACTCGCCATCGAACCAACCCGGATACCTGCCCACACACCCCTTCTCAAGTTGGAGTTCAGGATTCCCGAAGACCAGCGTGCTCAGATCCCCGAAGACATTGGCCGCAACGATGGCCAAGTCGCTTCACGCCCATACAAGCGTGGTACTTTACAGTATCGCTTGCGTTGCGTGCAGGTCAAGAGAACCAATTTCAAATGTCCGATTACGGACTGGGTCCTACTAGACACGATCTGGCCTGAGAGTGCATCGTTGTCAATCAATAAGAAGCAGCTCGAGTTGAGGCGCAAACACCACCATGGGAAAGACCTACCCATTGATATCACAGCCTACGTAGGGAACTCTGAGCCTGATGGGATCAATCGCATATCGCTTTCGATTATCCGAGGTAGATCTAAACTGAAAGAATTTGCGTATCTTCTTGCTGTGGAGGTGGTCGAGATCCTGCAGCATGATCAGATCGTGGAAATGGTTGGGAATAATCGGATACCTGCCGATGTCACTTTGGATAAGATCAAAAGCAGCCTCGCAGGTCCGGTAGACGATGACGACGATGACATTGCTATGGTAGTGAGTGATCTCTCTATCGACCTCGCAGATCCTTTTACCGCCCGCATCTTCGACACCCCGGTCCGTGGAAGCAACTGCTTGCATCGAGAGTGCTTCGACTTGGAGACGTTCCTCTTGACACGCAATAGCAAAGCAAAACGCCCTGAACAGCCGTGTACGGTCGATGCATGGAAATGCCCACTCTGCGGGAACGACGCGCGCCCTTACAGTCTCATCATTGACGACTTCCTTGTGTCGGTCCGACAGACGTTAGATGCTCAAGAAAAGCTAGATGTCAAGGCCATCTGGGTTGGGGCAGACGGTAAATGGCGGCCGAAGATTGAGAAGCGAAAAGGGATGCGTGATCCGAACGACAGTGACTTCAGCGATAACGAGGGCGGTGGAGATCAGGCTGATGCCCCGATGACATCAAATCTACCACCAGCAGATCATGTGGTGATCAGTCTAGACGATGACTGATCCGTTCTTTTCTGATATCTCAATTGCAATCTTTCCCCTCAGGGATACACTCCAGCGAGGGAATTTTTTTATTTCTGCGTCAGCATCGGTCGGGTAGCTTCTTGCATACATGTCGCTTGGCGTAGGCGGTATGGCCAGGGAAATGGGAACCAAAGGGCATCTAGCCTAGGAAGCCTGGATTTCGGCCATGCATTCGCTCGACTAAGCAGTATCTGGCGTTCATTGGGGATATACAGGAAGAGTTCAGGGCTTGGTATGAAAAAAGGCTGCCATATACCCCGTGACTCGGTCGCCTCTGTATCAGCTGGTTGATGAAGTAGAGTATCTGATTGTTAATGCTAATGAGTTTTACTCCATGATCATCTTCCTACAGGCTTGATTCGGAGCAGACTGCTTCTGGGACCCGTAGTCTTTCTGGTCGGCACATCGCTGCAAGCATGTCGAGAGACTAGACCGAGCCGTAGTGTCGCTGTACTGTACAGTACCTACCAAGAAGCTCAACTCGGAATGTCAACAAACAGGGGCGCAAGCGAAGAATCTGAACGGAACCTCTTTCACAAGCGCAGGACCAAAAGATGGAACAACTACTTAAATGCCTGGGATGTGTATAATTTCATGTCGTGCTTTGTCCTTCACACCCAAAATCGGCGTTTCCTCAAACAAAAACCCACACCAGTCTCGCTCGAGCGCATGACGTCATTTCAAGGCACTCTCACCTGACAGCGCGCTCCAGCTCCCAACCGTTCTCAAGTCGCGATTCCCGATTCCCAAACCACGGAGACCCCACACATCCTTCAAATGTGTGGTCGATATGCGCTGGCCCTCCGGCCCCAGCAAGTGCGCGCCTACTTCGAGGACGAGCACATGCCGGTGAGTGATGCCCCCGAGGACGACGCCCCCGACGCCCCTCGACAAAGCTACAATTTCGCACCCGGCTACCACGGTCTTGTCTACCGCGCCGACGTCCCTGATCACGGCGCGGGACCGGTCCAGCAGCACAAGAAGAGCTCCTCTCCGCCTACAGGGGAGAAGGAGGGGGAGGAGGAGGAGGAGGAGGAAGCAGCCGCAGACGTAGGCGCGACGTACGAACCGAAGGAGGTCCGCTACAAGCTGCAGTCGATGAAATGGGGCCTCATCCCCTTCTGGACGAAGCGCAACCCGGACTACGGCAGCATGCTGAAGACGATCAACTGCCGCGCCGACTCGCTGGCGGAGAATAAGGGCATGTGGACGAGCATGAAGCAGAGGAAGCGGTGCGTGGTGGTGTTCCAGGGCTTCTACGAATGGTTGAAGAAGGGGAGGGAGAAGGTGCCGCATTACATCAAGAGAAGGGATGGGCAGCTGATGTGCGCGGCGGGCTTGTGGGATTGCGTGCAATACGAAGGTTGGCGTTTTCCCCAATTACGCGGCCATGGGGTTGGATCTGGTGTTGACTGGTCTAGGCTCGGATGACAAGCATTACACCTACACGGTCATCACCACGGACTCTAACGCGCAGCTCAAGTTCCTCCACGATCGCATGCCGGTCTTTCTGGAGAACGGATCCGAGCATCTCCGCACCTGGCTCGATCCGGGTCGCCACACGTGGTCGAAGGAACTGCAGAGCCTGCTGAAGCCCTACGAGGGAGAGCTGGACGTGTATCCCGTGAGCAAGGAGGTCGGGAAGGTGGGGAACAACTCCCCAAACTTCATTGTCCCCGTGGCGAGCCGCGAGAACAAATCCAACATCGCGAACTTCTTCGCCCCGGGCCCCGAGAAGAAGGAGGCGGCCTCGCATGCTGCTCGTACTGACGGGAAGGCGGCGGCCGTCGATGAAGACGAGGAGAGCACGAAGGAAGCCACAGCCTCGTCCATCAAGCACGAGGAAGGCGAGGACCGTGAGACAGTCGACCGCGAGAGGACCGAGGACAACGCACCGCTTCCCGTCCCCACGGAGGAGGCCAGGCAAGGCGTGAAGCGGGAACTAGACGACGTGCCGGCCGACGACGAGCCGCCCCTGAAGATCTCCAAGCCGTCTGCGCCCACGGGCCCTGCAAAGACCGCCGCCGCTTCTTCTTCTTCTTCTTCCTCTTCTTCTGCTAAGAAGACGGTGGGGAGGAGCAGGAGCGCGACGAGCAATGGCACGGCGAGTCCGTCGAAAGCGGGCACGGAGAAGGGGAGCATGAAGATCACGAGTTTCTTCGGGAAGTAGTGATGCGTGTGGATGGGTGCGCATGGATGGGTACGGCTCCGACAGGCCCGCGGGCTGGGACGACACCAGATCTATGGAGTTCGGCGCCGTTCCGCGTGCGTGAATGGTTTGCTCTGTTATGTTTTGCTATGCTCTCTGGCAGGCACACGCCATCGCTTGCTTGGTGGGCCTCGGTGAGCGTTGGGCGTGTTCTAGGAATCTGGCTTGCTGTGCACGGTGAGGAAGGTACATGTTGGTACAGTACAGTATCACAGGTGTGGACAGTACACACAGTAAGAGGTAGCAAGTAAGTAAGTAAGACTCGTCTTGCAGGGCTGGGCTTGTTGGAACCCGTCGAAGGCATTTTTCCAGATTCTCTTTTGCGATCGGAAGTATGCAGGTACTGCACTGTACTCTACTCTACTGTACCGTACATAGATGAGCTGTTTCTGGCCGGCGCTTCGCTTCGGCGTTAGATGTTGCGAACCTCCCCTCCCGTCACAGCGAACCTACATCTGCAAACGCAAATGCAAATGCCAATGCAGAGTTACCGCGAGCGACCATGACAGCGATAGCATCGCTATAGCTACAGCTACAGCTACAGCTACAGCTACAGCTACAGCTACATACATAACCGCGTTGCGTAAGATGCTAAAGGGGCTGTTACATACATAGCTACTTCCGCCCGGCACAATGCTGTGCTGTGCTGTTCTGTGCTGTGCTCTTCTCCCAAATCCCACGGAAGACCACCGTCTGGATGTACAGTACAGTACTGTACTGTACTGTATATAAGACCATCTCACGTCGTACAGTACCTACCTACCTTACGTCTCATTATCAGACCAGATCAGACCAGATCAGATCAGATCAGATAAAACGGAACCCAGGACGTGACACCCGTGACCATGTACCACGTACCACGTGCAAAACACGTGCCAGTAGTACCTAAGTACAGAAGTAAGTACCTAAGTAAGTAACCAGTAGAGGCTTTCCTCCCCCCAGTGCGTCTCCGGGACTCGGTTCCACGGGTCTTGGATCTGCTGCTCGCTCGCTCGGTTCTCCTCGGCGCAAGATGTGGAAGACGGGCTGGGATGGGCGCGTTTTATACATAAGGTAGGTACATTATAGATACATGTATTGTACTTGAAGTATCGCTACGTGAGAAAGTCTCGTTGGCTACTACTGTACTTCCGGGAGTGAGGGAAAGGGATGGGGTCTCGTGCGGTGCTGCTTGCTGAGCACCTACTGTACTGTACTACAGTTTTGTTCTTCCGAGCGAGAGAGGCCGCGATCTAGGTAGGTATCGACAGTAGACTGACGGGATCTTGGACCGTCGGCGTTCCACCCCGTCGCGCCCGTTTCGCGGTAAGGCCGTCTTGACCGAGCGGGAGTTGGGGGGGGGGGGGGGGGTCGCGAACTGTGGCGGCCTCGAGCACGCGGGGAGGGAGATACTGTATGTACTGTAGCTCTCGTCTCGCTTATCACTCACGCCTCGTGGTGTTTACGTCTCGCTTATCGTGCACACACCTCTTGGTGTTTGTTTACAGTACCGTACCACTCACCTCACCTCACCCCCCCTCGTTCCTCCTGCGCTCCTCGCGTCACGACTTCGCCCGGGCTCGGGAAAGCGACGACGTGACGTGGTGCTCACTCACGCGATCCGCGACATGGCGGCGGGCCATGCGCCACTGGCATTGCCTTTTGTGCTTCTGCCGCGGGCGCCAAAGGGACGAGGGAGAGTAGAGCCTCCACACGCCGAAGAAGAATCGACGCGCATTCCCCGTGTCTCCGCGCGGCTTGCGAGATCGGATAGAGCGAATGATCGGGCAGGGCCGCGTTGCCCTCCGCGTGTGGCCACGCGCGAGAGCATTCCATCGTCCGTGGCTGGGTGAGAAGTGTGGTGTGTTGATTGGGTCATGGAGGGGAGAACACCTAGCTTCGGTGTTCGGGGAGAACGCAGGTCGTGGCACGAGCTTACGATTGTACATACATAGGTACACATACCTAGGTAGGTGCTTCGTGATGCCGCCCCAGCTGCTAAGTTGGGATGGTCTCGGTTGACACTCGTTCACTTCGTCTGCCGGGGGAGAGGGAAACGAAATGGATCTAAGGAGAATCCGACACGGCGATGAGAGCGAACGTCAAAGGGGAGATGGATGATGGGTTTATGTACTGTACGGTACTGTTTTGTATTGTACTGTGCAAGAACCCAGGCTGGGACAAAAGAAACGGGCGATCGGTTCTCCATCCACCACGAACGCAGAGCGGCGGTACGCGAGATGTCTGTCTCTCTTACCGCTGCACCGTCGGCCGACGACGCCCTAGAAGGACGGGTTGGCGTTGGTCAACAGCTGCTCGAAGTAAGCCTGAAACCAAGTTCCGGCCTCGGGCGCGGGCTTGAGCGCATCCTCATAGCCACAGTGGGCGTCGTATCTGACAGCACTCGTGTCGGAGGTTCCCTGTGCCGATGAG
Organism: Blumeriella jaapii; assembly: GCA_009599575.1. Classification (NCBI taxonomy): domain Eukaryota; kingdom Fungi; phylum Ascomycota; class Leotiomycetes; order Helotiales; family Drepanopezizaceae; genus Blumeriella; species Blumeriella jaapii. The sequence goes on from VWND01000064.1 coordinate 663,156, forward strand.
TTCATGCTGGTAGGGGGGCCGCGCGAGGACTCACATCCGATTCTCCGCCCGGCTTGATCCAGACGAAGGCATCTTGCAGCGCGTTGCCGGTGTTGGTCGATGGCCGGGGCCCGAACCCGGTGCCTTTGAGGTTGCACCAGTCGCCCCATGCTTGCTGCGCTGTTGGCTGAACCCCGTTGCGAGCTACGCGGGGAGTGAGTGACGCTCCACAGGTCCTTGCGGTGGGAAACGTACCGGTGTCCATGATGAAGTGGGCCGGGAAGCCGGCGGCCGTGAGCAGAGGAGCCAGGGCATTGACATACTTCTGCTCGTCGCAGACGGCGTTTCCCTGCGTGTAGGACGGGCAGGTACCGATGCTCCAGGCGTTGTAGTTGGCGACGTTGGTCGCGAGGCCGCGCACCTGCGACGGCCTCCCCGCCGCTTGATACAGGTCGCCGAACATGCTCGCCGCCGGACCGATGTTGGCAGCCCAGCCGAGCCAGCCGGCGTGTCCGGCATCGAGATACATGGACACGTTGGGGAGGTTGAGCTGCTGGATGGCGTAGGTGGTGCATTCCTTGTAGGCGGAGGCCGCGCCGGAGCACTTGGCCACGTTCAGGTTGGTGATGAGGTTCGCGAGGGAATCCGGCTCTGCCAATTCTCACATGAGTACTTGTCGCGCGCTTTCCGATCGCTTCAGGCTTGCGGTTACGCACCGATAACGAGGATGACCTTCACGTCAGAGTACGAGACCAGGAGGGCCGTGATGGCATCGATGTACTTCTTGTAGTTGGCCACACCGCCGTTGGCGATGCTGTACTCTCCGTTCGACGCCAGCGCGGCACAGTCGCGGTCAGGGAGATCGTAGACGACGAACGTGCCAGCGACTTTCGGGCTGGCGCCCGCCGCGTTCAGCGCTCTGATGTTAGAGAGATAGGTGCCCATCAGCGGCACCTTGGACATGGTGTCACTACTCGTGTCAGCTTCTCCTCTTGCCTTTTCCACACCTGGGGCTCAACCGAAGCCCGAACGTACAGCCAGACGAACGTAGGAACCTTGGCCACCGCGGCGGCCTTGGTCGCCATCGCACCGGTGAGCGATGGGATGGCGAGAGAGCTGATCTCGGATGCATAGTACGGGTTTGCGTAGAGCGCAACGCCAGCGAAGGGGTTCCCTGAAGCCGCGACGGTTGTGCCACCCGGCGCGATGCTGGTGGTGAGAGTGCCAGTGGAGCCGGTGGAGGAGGTAGGCGCTCGCGAAGTGGTCGCTCCTGTGGCGCTGGTTGACGAGCCAGGTGCTGTGCCAGGGAGACATTGAGAATACTGTGATAGCAGGTGTCAGTGTACAACCCTTGTTGTTAGACCAACAAGTGATCTTCATCTACTTACATATGCATTCCCGAGACTACAGTAGTATCCAGACACGCAGGTAGTGGCGCCTGTCCAGCCTTGCCCTCCACCTGCGTTCTTATCAGTCGAGCCATGTTCAATCACAAGAATCGGAACTTACATTGTGCATACGCGGCAGCCTGAGCGGAAGCTGTCGAGATGACCGCCGCGGCGGCGATGAGGGTGTGCTTGAGGCTCATGGTGAGAGTATGGCAGCAGAAATCAATGTTCGTTTCCACTAAGACGAGAAGGCAGGATGATCTCCAGACCTTTATATGGCGAAGCCATCTGGTCCCTTCTTCGGGCTTGGTCTTGGTACCTGTATTAACGGAATAACATCGCCGGCTTAGAATAAGTCCCGCACAGCATGAGAGGTCACAAAGAACTTGGGGCAACTCTCTGAACCCTTGCAAGGGAGAGAGGGCTCTCTGGACAGGTACAGTTGCGATCTTACTGGGTGGCTCTTCTGTCCCCCTTTTTGCCAAAGCATGGGACGAAGGCACTCTTGAACGCCATCTGCACAGGGGGGAGTAAGAACCGGAGGTCAGGTGGAATCCTCTAAAAAGATGTTGAGAACTGACTCTAATGAAGATTGATATTAGCCGAAACCTGCTGTTGTACATCAGGCAAAGTCATTAGTGGAGCGAAAAAGCTGCACTCGAAACCGAGATGGGTTGCTCCGTATCATTTTACGGAGTATTATCTACCAAGCAGATAGATGAAGACGTCGCTCCTCTCGACAACGAGATGTGCGTGGATTCCGCTACCTAGGTACTGTACTTACTATAGTGAGCCAGGCAGGATGCAGCCAGCCTTGTAGCACCGATGTCAACGTCTGAAAATGGCTGGCACGCGCCACGCTGATCTCAAATCATTTCTTCCGGAACATGAGAACTGCGAATATTCATTCTACTGAACATCCCGGATGATGGATAAACTCACTCGATGTTTCCTCTCGGCAGTCTGAGAAGAATTGTGGCGTCAGTTTCGGGCATCCCTGTGTATTGTTTGGATTCCGCACATCGGAAGACGGGCTGATGGTGCCCGCGAGGGCTCGTCCGGCTGCATGGTAATAATCTTCGAAGCACAGAAAGCGACTTTGGGGATGTCACCGTACACTCTCGCAAGAGGGCTACAGGAACTTATCCAGAGGCTGTTTGTTACGCGCGAAGATGGTAGCCGAGAGGGTTTTTCCACCGTTCAGGGGTAGATTCTCGCTTAATTTCGTCCTGCATTCCTACAGTACAGTACTGTGTACATAGCTGTACTGTAGGTACTGTACTGTACCTACAGTAATACATTCAAGACTCATCTCCGTATAGAAACACCCGACCCGGTTCATCGACCCGTACATGACCATTTCCGAAGAATGCAGTGCGCCGCCGTATGTTCACGGGTCACATCTTAACATGCGAAGAATGGCCCGTTTCCACACAGATGTTGTTTCTCCCCGTTCAGGAACGAGAAATGCCGGCGTGTCTGGGGCCGGATAAATAATGCAGTGATGTCACCAGAAGTTCCGGATAGATTGTATCACCAAGCCTCCTGGGCTGGCCGGTAAGGGACTTTAAACGAAGCACCAAAATAAGGGTTGTGATTGCCACGAATCAGTGATTAAGAGGTCTGCAGGGACCCTTTCCAGTACTCTACCATGTTTGTCGATTGTCGTTTCTATACGTAAATTTCCCTCCAGGCATTTTGTCGGGATCCTGGATTGGCGGGCGAGTGGAGTAGACAGGTGATGATGATGATGATCTTTCTAAAGTCCTGGGGGGGCAGAGCCACCTCAAACCGCCCCTAGGGTACTGGAGACGTGCTTAGATGGGGATTCTTAGGAACAAGGACCCTAGAGACAGGATTTACATGAAAGAAATGTTGGGCGTATAGCCCGAGGAAGTAGACGGGTGGACACAAAGATTACCTATTTGTTGCACAACTCGATTTTAGCCCAATCCGGATGTTGTGGACACTCATGTCGCAAGCGGAATTCAATGGCAATCGATAGTCATGGAAATTTGTCCTCTCTAGTCTTCACCCGATGTAAATGTTTAAAGCCAGGAATAGGATGAAAAGAAGCTTTTAAGCTGATTAGATTACAGAATAACAATGTACGACCACGGAATTGGATTTCCCGGACAGCGGTTTTGGGCAGAAATGGATGGGATTCAAATGTATTTCTGGTGAATAGCGACATGCCGCCAGTCTACTGTGACAGGTAATGGTAAGCCGCCCGGGCCGTAGATGTTACGAGCTGTCTGGTGATGAAAAGTTCCCCTCGGCATCAGAGATACTGGCTACAAAGGCATAGATTTAACCCTCATCTGGGTAGAACTTCCGTCTTCCCCTATATCTGGTCTTGAATTTTCCGTTCATCTCTTTCCTCTGGTCGTTTGATACATAAACGAAGCTTATGCTAGATGTTGTGCAGTTAATGATGGAGAGGTATCGGGGTCGTATTACTAGGTACCTTCGAGTATTCTTGCTAGTACCTTAGATTGCATGTTAGAGAGGAGCGATGAGTCTCCGGCTTGAATGATAATGGTATCAGTCAGCGTTCTAATCTTAGTCACCTGCGTTTATACAAAAGCAATTCCAAACCGGATAGAAAGGGAAATCACCACCTGTGATGACCTTGTTATGCTGCACAATTCTTACCGCCGTCTTCCTGGCCCCTAGCAATCGGAATTTCGCGAGGCCTTGTTGTATCGTTGATTGGCACGAGCCGCGAGGATACTCCAAGAGAAACGCAAACAGCGATGACTGCCTGGAAACTATCCACAGTCTGTACTTGAAACGCGGAACTATTCGAGACGAGAAGTGCGAATCTGAGTCTGGAATGCAACGCTTGCACGGGTTTTCCTGTAGTCCTGAAACCAAAATTTGTGCCTGTAGCTTGAAGTTGACTACTCTGCTAACAGATGGAAAGCTCGCAAATGCCATGTTGGTGTTGAACGCCGATGCGGGCGTAGCACCTTTCAGCCAGGTGCGCAAATTCGCACTCATGAAGATCAAAATAATCTAATTGTTTTCTGATGTTCTTGAATTACATAGTTTTCCCCTGGGTATATTACGGCTTCTTGTCTTACACGATAAGCTCAATTCAGCTCATAGATGGCGACCTAGGTAGGCATCTACACATTTATTCAAACATAAGGACTACTCCTCGACGCGCAATGCCGCAAATTGCAGATCTTTCCTGTCTGCGATACCCATCCGAGAATACTCTAGAAGTCCGAAGACTGGAATAGGGGCATGTTATACCCTCCTACACCGATACGCCCGAAATGCCTAATTCCCAAACCCCTGGTTGTTCTTCAACTCGAAGCAAAATAAATAAAGCACACAAAGCTATATGTAGGAAATGAAAACACGTGACCCCTTCTCTCAGAAAGAGACAACCACCTACCCTCATCTACTCACTGTACATTCAAGAACAGCTCATCCCCCCTTCTCGTTGGCGTCAACTTCGGTACCCAGCCCGGCGTCACCGGCAGCTCGGTCCTTTCAAATTCCCACCCATCTCCCTCCTCATCAACATCTCTCTCCCCAGAACGCCCCATCATAGGCCTCCAGATGCTCTGTTTCGCCGTCTCGACCTCCTCCCGCTTCAGCACGCGCCACTTCGCGGCCTGCTTCTGGCGGTCCTCCTCGCTTGCAGCGAGCGTCAGCGCCGAGGCCTTCTGTGGCCCGAGCCGCTTCTGTAGGAGCGAGGAGGTGGTGCTCGAGGCGGCGGAGAGGCGGGATGAGGTCCGAGGGGTTGCGAGGTTGGGGTTGGAGGTTAGTGGGTTCAGACCGGGTCGCATGGTGGTAGATTGCGACTGAGGTATTGGTGGTAGCGGCCGCTGATGAGAGAGGATGAGGGGGTAGGAGGATGTGGATGTAGAACTAGATGAAGGAACGGTAACAGGGTCGTTGGGTGGTTCGGGTTGTGGTTGCAAATTTGTTTCGAGAGGGGGGAGTGAGGAAGGGCCAATATGGGAGCGGATGAGATTGGGTGGTGAGGTGGTCGTGCTGGCGTTAAGATCCGCTTGCTGTATGTGGTACCGGTGCTGTGGGCTCTGGATTTGCAGCTGATGCTGGATCTGGCTTGGTGATGTTGCCTGGCCTTCTCTCTGAAGCTGTGAACGAGGCCGTGACAGAGGACTAGGTTTCTGTGACGGAGACTCCGTTGTGATCTTAGATTGTCTAGCTTGAGATTGAAGAGGCGGGGTTCTAGTGTCCCTCTGCAACTGCAAACGAGAGGGTAAGAGAGTTGGAGACACGAGCTTCTGCGACGCTGTGCGAAAAAGATAAGGTAGAGGCATTGCAAGCGGAGGCGTTGTCTGCAAGCGACCTGGTACAAGAGCTGGTGGCGGGGGTTGCGGGAAAGCAAAGACGACTGGTGATGGCTCAGCAGGTTGTCCTAGCTCACGAGGTCCTGTAGGTTGGTGTATTTTCCCTGATCGAGCTATCAATCCTTGCATTCCGTTTTGACCTTGGGTTGGGTTCTGTTGGCGTGCCATTGTCTCCCGCCCAACCTGCGACGCAATCTCGGCTTGTCGCCGCGGCCTACCCGCTCCAAGCACTGTCGTAAAGTCTGGCTGTGCAGGCGGAGGAACCAAACGTATAGTGCTTCGGCTTAATCTTCTCGGACCTCCTCCCGGTGGTGGGATCTTTGGGTAGCTGACTGGGCTACGACCGCTAGCCGGTGATTCTACGACAGGAGAGAGTGCGAGCTCGGCGCCTGTTGATTGCGGTTCTTTTGGTGAGGCAATCTCTTGTTGGTCGTAGGGGCCTATTGGCTTGCATGAGAAGCGATTTGGCCGCGAGCTAGGAATGTTGCTACTGCCTCCATGGTCGGCGCTCATCTCGGAGCCATGCGTTGAATAGAGGGAAGAAGAAGTAGCCGTTGGCAGGGCATTCTCAGGGACGGAAAGATGTTGGAGATCTTGAGATGGGTTGAGTGCATTGGGGACTCTTGGTTGTGAGAAGCTTCTAACCTTCTTAGGTCCAATGTTCAGAGGCCTGATGTAGTAATCTGGATTTGCAGTTGCGTCGTTGGGCTTTTGGTCAGGCCGCCATGTGAGAGCGATGGGCGCAGGGTCTGGCTCGACTAATCTGATTGTTTGCCGATTACCAGATCTTGCATTGAGGATTTGGTTGGTAGACTTCCGGTTCCAGGAATTGTGGGCTCCCACTGCTGCGTCGACACCGTCATCGGAATCCTCCTCGAACTGAGTAGCTGTGCTCTGTCTTCCTATTGACGAATGCTGGTTAATCAACTTGTTGAAAGACTGCCTATCACTCGGCTCATTAACCTGCGGTGAAACTTTGAGAGTCAGGGACGGCTTTTCAGGAAGCAACTTAGACGACCTCCGTTGTTGGTTTTCCACTGAGAGGCCACGTTCCGGTGAGATAGCAAGACCAATTGTGTCCGGTTGAATACTCCTCCTCGAGAACATGTTTGAACTGGACGTATCCAGTCTCGGGGGAATTCGCGGGGCTAATCTTGCAGCTATCCCACTCCTGGTCCCTCCTGGTTTCCTCTCAATTGGCCCTTTGAAACTTTTGTACTTGTGCTTTTTCATATCCATTAAACGACCGTGCTCCACTGAGCGATTGGGCTCTAGCTGGAATGGGATTAAGTCACTTTCTCGTAATCTTGTTTTCCGTCGCCTTCTGCAGCAGATGAAGAATATGAGAAGTCCGATTGCAATTGCAAATCCCCCAATAGAAGCGATCGTGATCCCAGCAATTTGATTTTTGGTGAGAGCTGGTTCAGAATTAGATATATCAGAGGCTACTGGAACTGATGAATAGTTGTCCGATGTGCAAGATGTGCTGGGGGTGCTGGAAGTCCTGATAATGGAAGTATTTGAGATACCGGAAGTTGTCATGCTTAATGTCTGAATGCGGGTTGTGAGAAGCGAGGAGGCACTTGACGAAAACCTGGCACTTGTGCTTGTTGCAGTTGACAAGCTTTTGAAGACAGTACTCGAGGGTGTAGTCGAAGCCGGCGGCACTAGTACAATGTCCGGCATCGAAGTCTGGATAATCAAAGTTGCTGTAAGTGTTGCATGAGTATTTGGCAACGCACTCGATTTTCCTGAACACATCCTATACGCAACATGCACCATATTATCTATCCACATTAGTTTCTTTTCTTTCTCTTTCAGACCAGACACATACCTTTTCCAGCCTCGCCTTCACAAAAGCCAACACTAATTCCCGAAATAATGCACTGTACCGCCCCCTCGCCCGCTGTGTATCCGGACGTGCTATTGCTCGAGCAGAGGCAATCCAGCGTCGGCCTACTCGAACAATGACTTGTCGGAAAGTTGAACTCTAGAAACGAAATGAAACATTGCTGCGCGCAGCTGGGAATGAACTTTGTGAACTCGGGTAGAAGCGTGTAAGTTGCGTTGACACGGGTTGACAATACGGATAATAGGAAGAATAAGCGTGGCCAGCTTAGTTCCATCCTCACTGCTTATTTTCAGTGTTGTCAGCACACTCTTGTGGCGTTATAATATGCTCCGATCTTGTCTATGGTAACTGGCACCACTGTATTTGTGGAACCTGAGTCAACACGGAGTGTGATGAGCTATGCATAGCGCTCATTCTCTTCATTGCCGTCGACAGCCGGTCTCCGTCAAATGGCCTTCTTGGATAGACGTGAAAAGGGAATGGGAACTGACCTGCAAAGACTCAAATATTAGAGTGGAGGCGGCCAGCGTCTCATACATGATTACAGAAAAGTAGCCCACCAGATGATCAACGGCCCATTCTGAGACCCAATAGAAGTAAGAACCAAATTAGAAGGACGCAGAAAGGAAAAGAGCCACAGAGCTCAATCTCACAACAGTACGATAAACGGTAGGAAGGTCAACAAATGGAAGAAATGAAATTGAAGAATGAAGATATGATACAAGCCCCTCGCAGGCGCGCTTGCACACTATTAGAGGACTCTCCTTCTACCAACGTGGTGCATCATCGTACCGCCTTTGCCTGCGAGCTGCTATTTCGAGCACCAATGGCCCAGCATCTGACATCATGGACGCTCCTCTTCACTAGGGAGACGGCCATCATAGTCGCGCTCGCAGGAGTGTTGTATGTAACTAGGCGCTGTCGGGGTGTCGGTGATCGGTTCGGAGTCTATATTTGGTAGAAAGAGAAGTGTGATGTGATGGGATGGCTCACGGTTGGTTGTCGTCTGCGTTGGTTGTCGTCTGCGCGCTTAGGGTTGGGCGGTTAGAGAAGCGAAGGCAGTCACGTGATGCTGCTGCTGGTGTCGATACCCCAAGTGCCGTAGGGAGAGGAGAGAGCCATTGAGGACTATGACACGGGTGATGTTCTATGACTTATGACAGAAAGTCGCTCGTACTACAAGTGACTTGCTGCTAAAAGTTCAAGAGCGGCAGAAAGCAAGACGACACCTGGCAGCAGTCGGCAGCTAACGGTACCGTGTCAAGCCAAAGCTCCGTTCATCTCCCTAAAGATCATGTCTTTTGAGCTTACATCTTACAATGGACCTGTCTTGAAAACATTGCTAGATTGATGGTATCTGCGATTACACCATAGTAGTGGAAATGCTCTATTTCGCTCGGAACGTACCCAGACGCAGCTAGCCTCCCTGTCGTCCCTGCGCCTCCCGCCCTCATCGAAATCAACACAAGTAGTTTCTTTTGACCCTCCACAGATTTCTATCGCAAGTATGCAACGCCCGCTTTTGCCGCAAATTCTTTTGGTGCAAATCTAAAAGGAAAGCAAGAGGTCCCGTCCTTTGCATCGTCGTCTTTCACGCCTTCAAGTTTACGCCAGCACGACTTGACTTGATAACGGACTTGACAACCTTCTCAGTCTTGTCCCAATCGCCCTGATCTAGTTGAATCAGATCAATGCCGTAATGTTTGGCGATCGAGGCGAGTGCATTGAAACTGGTTCGGTCGAAGACAAAGGAGATGCTGACACCAACACGCCCGAATCTTCCTGTGCGGCCGATTCTGTGGAGGTAGGTCTCTGGATCGGGCTCTTCATCATTGCGACCCTTCATGGGAATATCGTAATTGATGACCATAGAAACCGAGGACACATCAATACCTCTGGCAAGGACATTGGTGGTAATGAGAACCTTGGCCTCCCCAGAGCGGAATTGCTGCAGGATATTGTCACGTTCGGTACCATCGAATGCACCATGGATAGCAGCGCATTTGTGTCCCTCTGAAGTTAAGCGCTGACTGATTCTGGATGCGGTATCTCTTCTCTGGTGACTAGTTAGCGGTAAGCACACCATCGTGAGAAAGTACAATCTACCTTGACGAATATGATCGAGGATCCGATAGTCATCAGACCGTAAAGCATGGCGAGACAATCGTACTTCCCCTCGTCAGATGGGCAGTCCATATACATTTGCTTGATACCACTAATGGTGAGCTCGTCACGCTTCAACTTGATCTCGTTTGCGTTAGGGCTGAACTGTTGCGCATATGTAATGACCTCCTCGGGGAACGTTGCGGAAAAGAGGAGAATCTGGTCGACCTTGGGCATCATTCTGCGAGGTGTCAGATGAGGCTCACCAAATCAATTGTGAAACTTACGACTTGATACGTAGACATTGATCGCCGAGTCCTTGTTGGTCCAACATGTTATCTGCTTCATCCAGGCAAAGGACTTTCATGTTCGAGACGTCGAACTGTCTTCTCTTCATAAGATCTAACGCAGTACCTGGAGTGCCCACAACAACCATCGCGCTGACCTTGGCGTTTCGTTCCACAGCGCCGGGAACTGCAGCTTGAACGGTAAGACCTGTCACAAACTGGCCGATGCTTTTCACGACGCCTTCGATCTGACGCGCAAGCTCACGGCTGGGAGCGAGGCACAAGGCTTGTGGTTGGCCGGGTTTGGTGTAGTCGAGTCTGGAAAGGATGGTGATAACGAAAGCAGCGGTCTTTCCGGTTCCTGATTGCGATTGAGCGATCATGTTCGTAGGGGGATTCATGAGCAGTAAAGGGAGAGCTCTCTCTTGAATCTTGGAAGGCTTTTTGAAGTTCATCGAATAGATGCCCTTCAGAATCTCTGGGTTGCTTGACGCTGTCAGCTTCTGAATCAGAGATGACCATGCCATATACTCACATTCCCAAATCCTCGAAGGTTTTGATGGAGAACAGTGGATTGTCCTTTTGGTTCTGGAGATCGCTCAACTTCACCTCGACTTCATATTGCGCATCGTATAGCCCGGAGCCGCCGAGAGGTTCAGCCGCGCCATCTACTTGCGCCTCAGCAACGGAGGACTCGGGCTTCTCGACAGCAGGAGTCGCAGTCTCATCAGCCCATGCTGCGGCGCCGCTGGCCGGCGTGAAGGTCGAGGAGGCCGTCTCCAAGGGCTTTGCGCCCATGCGATCGGCCAGACTGCCAGACTTTGGAGCCTCGGCCATCGTGGATGCGGGTGGAGGTTCTGGGCTGGACAGGGAGCGAAGGGATTTTGAAGCTGGAATGATGGATTTATGGTGGATTGCTAGCTGTTCGCCGGCGGAAGAGCTGCTCGCTGCGATGATGTCAGAGAGATGCTAGAAACGAGCCATGTCGATTCGACGGACAGAATGAGAATAATTCTCTTCGTACCTGGGTCCTCTCTCGGCCGAGGCTTGGGAGTACCGCTGGTGAAGAAGGACGGAGGCACACCTGGCGATGAGGTGAGGTGAGTGAGATGAGGTGAGGCGAGGCGAGGTGTGGTGAGGTGAGGTGTGGTGAGGTGAGTTGAAGTGAGGTGAGGCAAAGGTGAAGGGAGATGATGATGTCGAGATGGAAGCGGAGCTCTCAAGCTATGCGCACCCCGCCAAGTGGGGTTGAGGCTTTGTGCCTGGCTCGTGATCTCGTGATCTTTGTTGGCCTTAGGCAGCAAGCAGAGGCAACTTTACTGCCATCTCCTGCCGCCTTCCAGCAGCCGATCGGAAACCCCTCGCACGTGACATGCAGAGGGTGTCGCGGCGATGCTCGTTCCATCCAGCTCAGCCTCATCCCCTCACTGTACTCTACATAGTACATACAGTACAGTACCGTATAGTACCGTACCGTACTGTACATAGTGGGGTGCCGCGTCAGCTCTACGACGAGAGCAGAGCATAATACAACGAAAACCCCCAGCATTTCCACATCTCACTATGCGTTTTGGCTACGATTGTTCGCATGTATCTTTTCCATGATCCCACAACTTCCACTCTAGCTTCCTCGCTCCGGTGATCGATCATCATGGCAGATGTTGACATTGCTCCCAATTTTGGGCTGGAGCTCAAGGTACGCAGCCTCAAGATGCTCCTCCTGGTATCCGGCCTGACCGAGACAACGTGGCATTAGGACGCCTTCAAGCCCGTTAATGCCTGGGTTGCGAACGGGATAACATGGCTTGATGAGATCCAGCAGTTCTACCGGGACAGGAGCACCATCGAGAAGGAGTACAGCTTGAAGCTCGCCGCGTTGGCAAAGAAGTACTATGAGAAGAAGTCCAAGAAATCGAGCAGCCTGAGTGTAGGAGATACACCTGCTATGACCCCCGGCTCATTGGAGTGGTAAGGAGGCACGCCTAGTACTGCGACACGCACGCAACTGCTGACATGACTCCCAGTGCTTCCCTCACAACCTGGACGACACAGTTGACAACGCTCGAGTCTCGAGCCGCGGAACACGATGGGTTTGGGAACAATTTGATATACAAGGTCGCAGAGCCGCTCAAGGCGTTAGGGACTCGGTTTGAGGAGATCCGGAAGCGCCACGCGGAATACGCGGAAAAGCTGGAAAAGGAGAGAGATGGCACCTACGGCGATTTGCGGAAAATGAAAGGCAAATACGATGCGGCGTGTCAAGAAGTCGAGCATAAGCGGAAGAAGGCCGAGTCCGCGCTCGATTTTTCCAAGGCGAAGGCGCAGAACGCCTACCAACAGCAGATTCTCGACATGCACAATGTCAAGAACAGCTACTTGATCGCGATCAACGTCACCAACAAGCAGAAGGAGAAGTACTATCATGAGTACGTGCCGGAACTGCTGGATAGCATGCAGGATCTCTCGGAGTTTAGGACGGTAAAACTCAATGGGATTTGGGCACAGGCAGCACAGCTCGAGAATGACATGTTGAAACGTAGTACAGATTTCGTTACTCACCTGATCCAGGAGATACCTCGAAACCAGCCTGCTTTAGACTCCATGATGTTCGCTAGACATAATGCTGGGCCATGGCAAGATCCTCCGGACAAAGTCTTCGAGCCAAGTCCAGTCTGGCATGACGATGATCTTATGGTGGTCGATGACATAGCGAAAGTGTTCCTTCGTAACGTTCTTGGAAAGTCCAAATCGCAACTGGCTGACTTGAGGCGAGAGGTCGATAAAAAGCGACGAGAAGTCGAAACTATGAAAAAGACCAAGCAACAGATTAGAGAAGGCAAAGATAAACGAGATGAAGTCGAAATCGTGAAGACCATCTTCGCTCTGCAAGAGGACCTCCACCAGGTTGACCACAAGCGACTCACGGCGGAGGTCGAAACAGTATCCATCACATTAGCTGTGGGAGATGTCACTGTGGGGGCAAAGAGCCATAATTTCAGAGGCCAGACCTTCAAAATCCCTACAAATTGCGATCTTTGTGGGGAGCGGATCTGGGGTCTTTCGGCAAAGGGGTTTGACTGCAAAGACTGTGGTTACACATGTCACAGCAAGTGTGAGATGAAGGTTCCAGCAGAGTGTCCAGGAGAACAAACGAAGGACGAGAAGAAGAAACTGAAGGCTGAAAGGCAAGAGCAAGCTAATTCCATGAAGAATCCGGCAAAAGATGGCTTATCAGATTCACCCTCAATGAGTCGAACAAATACCATGAACTCGTTGAGTTCTGGCTATGCAGCAAGCGCAAATCGATCACTTGCTGCGAGTGTGCCAATGTCACCGCCAGAAGAGACGCCGGCCGAAAGAGGTGATAGCCTTAGTGGTATCGCTTCAACTGCTTTGAGGAAGAATAGAGTCGTTGCACCCCCTCCCTCAGCCTACATCAACGAGCTGCCCGGCAGTGTGCCCAGCTATGGCTCAGGCGCATCCCACGAGCAAAGAGGGAAGATGTTATACCCCTACGACGCGAACGGCAACGAGGAAATCACAGTTTCGGAAGGTAGAGAAGTCGTCATTCTAGAACCAGACGGTAAGTCCCTATTCAGTTTCTCCTGCCCATCTTTCACCCCCTGCTCATCCCCTCCCATCCGAACACCGCTAACGACAATCAGACGGCGGCTGGATCAAAGTCAAGTACGGCTCCTCCTCCGGCCTCGTGCCCACCGCGTACGTTGAAATCCTCGCCCCGGCCCCCCAGCGGCCTCCCTCCGCGTACTCCAACTCCGGCTCCTCCCTCTCTGGCAGCGTCACCAAGAAACAAGGCCCAGCCGTCGCGCCGAAGCGCGGCGCTAAGAAACTGCGCTACGTGGAGGCGCTCTACGACTACACGGCTGGCAGCGACGCGGAGCATAGTATGAGTGAGGGCGAGAGGTTCGTGCTGATTAAAGAAGATCCGGGCGATGGCTGGGCGGAAGTCGAGAGGGGCGGGGTGGTGAGGAGCGTGCCGGCAAATTATGTGCAGCCTGTGTAAAGAAAAGATGCTCCGGGTGCTAGTTCGTGAAAATGGGGGGTGGGGTTTTGTCAGGAGTGAAACATTATTTAAAAGCGCATTGTTACATAGCAACCGGCGTTATGGTACGGGATGGGTGGATGCATTTGCGGTAAAGCAAGCAAGGAGAGAAAGATAAGAGAGAGCTCGTGTCGCCGCTGTTTTTTTTTGGTTTCGTTGTCTCGAGTTTTTACAGCTTAGACACGTTGTAGACGGACTGTATTGATGGATAAGAAGGAAGAGAAGAGAAGAGTGTTCAAAGGCGCGCTTGTGTTGGAAGTCAATAGAACTGGATATACATACCACTATGTTCTGGTCCAGATTATTTGTGTACAACGTACTTCTATCTACTCTTGTAAGTTGTTTGGAGCTGTGTGCTATACTTACCTATTGACCTTGGGAACAACATTTTTCTCATAGTAGCTGCGTTTATAAAGGTGGGTAGTTAGGGATGAGAAGTGAGGAAGGGATGTATTAGTGTTGCGATTTTGGAAATCTACCTCAAAAAGGGCAGTGAACAGTGTAATGGTTGTGGGTCATGACGTCTTTTGGGATAGAAGACAAAGAAGAAAATGCTTAAGTAAATTATGGATGTGTGAATGACGTCAAGCTGACCAGGGAAGGTGCCATATTTGCACAGGGAAAACATACAAAAGGCACGAAAATATGGCTATGATCATGAAAGAGGTTCCCTTCGAACATTGTAGAGATCGCCTGTATGCCACCGAAAACATGCGAGGAATTCGCCACGTCGGTAGAAGAGCTTTGCCTCTAGCATCTGCGGCAAATGAGCCAATTCATTATTGTTGGGGAGATAGAGCAGAAGATGAGAGCCAAAAAGAAACAAAGTAGCACCTCTTGCAAATCACGAGCGTGCTTGGACTTTTGGGTTTTAAGCCCGAGGGACAGACAATAGTGTTTGATTTGAATGCCAGCTCCGAGGTATGTCCTTGGAGATCTTGTATTCCATTGAGTTGCTCTCCAATCATCACATGCTCTGACTCAGCACGTGTTCAGCTCCATGGCCCCATTTTTATCGACTTTAACCGAGTCACCCAAGCGAGTCTAGCTTCGTGGATCAAACAAATCTCCGAGAAGTAATTATCATTCACAAAGGCAAGAGAGAGTATGACCCCAAGATTTCCGAGATATGTCACATGAAGCCATTATGCATGGATTGCTTTACTGGTATAACCGATTAAGAAGACTTAAGTTGAAGGAGCGACGCACTGGTCAATATAGCATCAGCGGAAGCTACACCACGGAAGGAGGCAGTACTGTACTGTACAGTACATGCCCCCAAAAGAAAAAAAAAACATATCTTCACATTTGGTCAAATTAAGAACATAACAGCTCGTTCCAGTTTTTGCGTTTTCAAGTCTTTTATCAATGACTTTGATCCTTGGCGGCCACAAATACACTCAAGCATGTGCTACTAATCACTTACTTAGCTCGGACATTTCTCATTTGTGCTGCCTTTTTGGTTACCTGCCTTACCGACATTACCTCGGCCCCCAGACGAAGGGCAAGATACGTAGCTGCATGGTGGCGTTGTCAAGATATAAATGGAAGCCGAAGAAAGTGTTACACGAACAAGTGTCGTTGTCACACAAGAAAGTGGAGACTTGGCCTTGAGCCATCATCTCACGTCCTCACAAGCATCATGCGCCTTTTGCCGTCAATTGAGTCACAGTCACAATTTACAAAATCTTCCACACTCAACTTCTATGCTGCGGTACCCTCCATATTCCCACCCTTCCATCTGCCCTTCCCTTCCCTCTCCGACTACCTACCTACACAACTCAATTCAATCCAGCTCGGCTTCTCAACTTTCTCACAGCTAGTTGCAAGCAATCCGCCCCCTCCTCCCGCCAATGCTGAAGTGTCACATTTCGGGTACCAAACCATCGGGATCCAATAGAGCCCACAAAAAAATACCCATCAAAAGGGGCAAGACTCGACGTGAAGGGGGAAAAGACAGATGTCCGAAAGACGCTGTATCCGAGATAATGACAAGCGCATACCGATCCCCGGAGCCGATCGCGTCGCACAGGACGGATGGAAAACATGAGATGGGCACGCGCAAGCCGGAACGTGCTCCTCGGGGCCTTCCTTCGCATCATGCTCTATACCTATCTATGCATCACTTCGCTATCGCTCCCGCGTCTTATCAGATCGTATGTATGTACGTTTTCTATCGAGCTATTCGTGACCTCACACACACACACAGACAAGCCTTGCTTGCCTAGCCTACCTATCAACATACCTACCTACCTACGTGCCCGCCTATCCAGCTAACCCGCTTCCCCGATTCAAGCCGAGCTGAGCTGCATCTCCTACTTCTCCCTCTTGGACTTGGTCTCTTAATCATCAGTCTGTCTGCGTACTTGTTTGCGGACTTACAAACCTACATCAACCCAGCGTCTGAACCAAGCAAGCCAACCCACGACCCAAGTACACCAAACGACCCACTAACCCAACGAACCCATGGAACCAACCAAGATGCACGATCCTCTGCCCGCGGATCATCCTCAAGTAGCCCCTTCCTCTCTTCCTCGAACCCAACACTAGAACCAGCTGCACCATCACCAGTAGCGGAACCAGAGCCAGAACCAGAACCGGAACCGGAACCAGAACCGGAACCAGAACCAGAACCAGAACCAGAACCAGAACCAGAACCCAGAACCAGAACCAGAACCAGAACCAGAGCCCGAACCAGCACCACAACCAGCACAGCAAGCACTAGCAGCCATAGAAGCAGACGTACGTAAGCCTCCCTCCCTCTCTTACTCATTGAACTCTTTCTTTGCACACCCCTCCTCCCCCTCAACACAGAGATAAAATGAAAAAAAGGGCAAAAGAAAGAAAAGATAGACAAACAGTAAGAAGTATGTACCACGATTAACATAGAAACTTGCCTCCCCAGGACGAAGAAGCGCTAGACAACGACTCCGCGTTCGGCGGAGACGAGGCGTCGTATGTACCTACATAGCCTCTTTTGACTTTATTTTTCCTACCTTAACCCTCTCTCCTTCTCTACCCGACCCTCGTTCCAACATATCTTGACTTAATCCAACACAACTCAGGGACACCAGTTCCCGCACCTCTCTCACGTCAGGCGTAGCGCGCTATCGCACGGAGGTCGGTCTCTCACCCCTTGTCTCTTTCTCTTTCTATTTCTCTTTCTATCCTAAACATAATCGGAGAAAATAAAAAAAGAGAAAGAAGAAAAGAACAAACGCAGAAAGCCCGATTGAGACTAAGACTAACGCCCTTCCACGTCAACTCACAGAACGGCCGCCGCTATCACGCCTACAAAGAAGGCAACTACCTCCTCGTACATCC
Source organism: Blumeriella jaapii (assembly GCA_009599575.1). Taxonomy (NCBI): domain Eukaryota; kingdom Fungi; phylum Ascomycota; class Leotiomycetes; order Helotiales; family Drepanopezizaceae; genus Blumeriella; species Blumeriella jaapii. The sequence continues at coordinate 680,486 of VWND01000064.1, forward strand.
CCTTTCCTACCATCTCATTCTCAAAGCCTCTCTCTTCCCCCATCCCCATCCCCATCCCATCCCACAACCACGACCATCACTTACCCCAATCTCCATCTCCAAATCCCCACCAGCCCCAACCCCAACCCCAAAAATTCGATTCAACTAACTCCCCGGTCCCCCCTATCCACAGCCCAACGACGACCAAGAGCAAGACCGCCTCGACCTACACCACCACGTCTTCAGCCTCGTGGCCTCGGGCCGGCTCTGCTACGCGCCAATCGAGAGCCCCACGCGCGTGCTGGACGGCGGCACGGGGACGGGGATATGGGCGATGGATTTCGCGGAGTGGGTTTCCCTTCCTCTCCCTACTCGTTTCTCTTTTGCTCTGCTCTACTTTGCTCTGCTCTACTTTGCTCTGCTCTACTTTGCTCTGCTCTGCTCTGCTTTGCTTGTTCCTTTCCTTTCCTATCCGCTTCGCTTCTTGCTATGGGGGCCTGTAGCTTAGTTGCCTATGCCCAGTGTCAGCGTGTGCAAGACTAAGAGAAGAGCTGACGAGTGACCGGCGCGCGTGATAGTCAGTACCCGGGCGCGCATGTCATAGGCAGTGATCTGAGCCCCATCCAACCTGGCTGGTACGTACTCTACTTAGCTCCATCAGTGATGCTCTGTTCTACTCTTCCCATCTTGTCCCTTTGCTTGGGTCTGCTGTAGATGAACAGGTATACTTATCCGGGGGGCATTCGGGTCGTGGAGACCAACAGAGAGAGAAAAGAAGAAAGGTCTGCTCTGCACCGTCAACCAGGAACAGGAACCTTCCTAGATACCTGTCATTGCATGGCCGTACATTTCCAGCTGGTAAACCCAGCTTGGTCCTTCCTCCAGCGCAAGTGCAAGCAATCCCCGAAAAAGCCTTTCGCTCTGTCTTTCTCACCTTCTCTCTCTCGCCAACAGGGAATCCCCTCCCTACACCTCACACCCGCACACACACACACCAGCTCGCTAACTCCATCCCCCTCCCCACACACAGGGTCCCGCCCAACCTCGAGTTCGAGATCGATGACCTCGAAGACTCCTGGAAGCACCACCACGCCCACAAAGCCCTCAGCTACATCCACCTGCGGTCCCTCGCCGGCTCGCTGCGCGACTGGCGCTACGTGCTGGCGCAGGCCTACGCCGCGCTCGAGCCCGGCGGCTGGCTGGAGAGCGTCGAGTTCGAGGTGTGGGTCCGTGATCAGCGGCACGCCGCACACAGAGACCAGGAAGAGGGACAGGGAGGGGGGGAGGGAGAGAGACTCCCGCCGCTGGCGACACGGCGCGGCGAGAAGGGCGAGTTCATCCAGATGTGGCAGCGGCATCTGCACGAGGCGGGAGAGAAGATCGGGCGCTCGTTTGACGTTGGGCCGTGCATGAAGGCGTGGCTGCTGGAGGCTGGTTTCGAGCATGTCGTGGAAGAGGTTGTGAAGGTGTGTTTGTTTTCGCTTGTCGCCCTTCCCCCCCTTCCCGCTTCTTTTGCTCGTCCTTCCTTCCTCCCTCTCTTTCCATTGGCCGTTCCTCTCTCTCTTTCTTCTGGTCTTCTGTTCTGTCAGGAAGGATACATATGGCATAAAAGAATAGTACTGTAGGAAGAGATGAAAACGAACGCGCTACAGGTCCCCAGCAGCCCCTGGCCGCGCAGCCGGCGCCAGAAAGAGATCGGCTTGTACCAGCAGCAGAACATGCTGGACGCGAGCAGCGCCTACGGCAGCGCCCACTTCACGCGCGTGCTCGGGTGGACTCACGAGGAGTACGAGGTCCTGAGCGCGGGCGTGCGCAACGAGTTTCGCGACCGCGAGATGCAGCTGTACTCGAACCTGTACGTGGTGTATGGGCAGAAGGCGAGGGTCAGGGAGTGAGTTGGTCTGGGTTAGTTGAAGGGTTTCCGTGACTTTGATCGGAACGGATTGAGAGAAGAGGAACGAGGGAAGAGAGAGAAAGTGATATCATGTTACTATATCGTAGCTGTAAAAAGTTGAGAGGAACAAACCTTTTGCATGCTCTTCAGCCAGATGCCTTGCCAGACGCCAATGCTTTACCCAACGCCAGATTGCACACAACAGCGCTTTTCCACTTCCCGATCATGTTGCCTTTTTGATCCTCTTGGACGCTGCATGTGCTCGCTTCCTGCGGTCCACTCGATATATCCGCTCAATAACCACAATGAACAGTTGCACAACCATGATCCACAATCTCAATACGAGGTCCGCGATCCCTAGCACGGGCCTTCGTCCTCTGCTGAACGTGCTATCCTTGAATTGGAACGGGAGCTGAGCACCGAGGTGATCTTGAGCGACCTTCAACCCCGACGAGAAGCCATCTTCGTGGAAGCCGTACTTGGTCCAGGCACCGCAGTAGCTAATGCCACGCGTGTTCTGTATTCGCGACAGCAGGGACTGCGAGCGAATGGCTTCAGAGTTGTACAGCGGGTGTGTGTATGTGTACCGGCCTTGCACGTTCTCCGGGGGTGGGAGGTGCAACGGGTTTAGTGTGACGAGCACGTCTCCAAATATGGCCGGGTCGAGGTGCTGCAGGATGTTCATATTGTAGGTTAGACATACCTGGTCGACGTTTGCGCCGAGGACGCTTGATTTTGTGATATAATTCCAGCTTGACCACGCCTTCCTTGATTTGGGCATCAGAGACAGGTCAGAGTGCAAGATAGCGGTATTCTTGCTTGTCTTGAAACCTCCAAGGATGTGCCTCTCCTCTTGGTCTGCTTCGGCGTCAATGATAGCCAGTGCCTCGTCGCCGTGCGTGGCGAGAATAACGTGGTCGTAGACTGCTGATTTGCCGTTTGGGAGGTGGAGGCGCACCTTACCGTTCGAGTCGTTGGTTATGGATTGTACCGGGGAGTTGAGGAAGACGTGGTTCGGCGGGAAACCTTTCATTACGGCGTCGATATAAGATTTCGCGCCGTACTTCAGAGTGAGCCATTGTGGTCTTGCGGCGACTGTGCTCAGAAGATGGTGATTCCACCTATTTTCGGTAAGCGATATTGCGTTTTTCCGGGGATGCATGACTTACATGAACCGCACCAAAGTCACCGCAGGGAATTCCAGCGTACATTTGTCCGGGCTTGTGCTCCAGACTGCAGCAGTCATGGGAATAAGATAGTCGTCCTTGAAGGCATCCGAGTATCCTTCTCGTTCCAAGTATTCCCCGATCGTCTCCTGCTTCTCGGCATGATGGACCCCATTCCCATTCGCGTGTCCGTTCGGCTTGCCCACCACGTACTCCTCACTCTTCTCTTCCACTTGCAGGAGATCCAGGGCAAACTGATTGAAGCGTATTATGTCAAATATCATCCGCCACACCCTCGGCGACAGCAGGTTCCACCTCTGCGCAAAGACTGCCGCCAGCGAGGTGCCTGCCCATTCAAACAACCCGTTGTCCCTCGACACACCAAAGGTCATTTCCGTCGGCAAGGTAGGAATGCGGAGCGCCTTGAGAAAGTTGATAAAGTTCGCTAGAAAAGTTTAGCGTGTGTCTACGAACCCGGACGCGAAAGTAGTCCCATACGGTAAGTTGCCGTATTCAGGACGATAAAGCCCGTGTCGACCAAGGTCTTGAACTTCCCATTGCGAAACTCGACGGTATTGGTGTGGCCACCGAGTCGGTCGGCCGCTTCGTACAGAAAGACATCGTGGTGGGTGCGGTTGAGGGCCCAGAGGGCCCCGATCCCCGCACTGCCACTGCCTACGATGGCGACTTTCTTCCTGGGCACGACGTTGGCATTAGATCTCGGAGGAGCCATTGCATCTGCGTTGGTTTTGGGTACCGGTATGAAAGATAGAGAAGCACGCGAGAATCGATTCGACTTATAAAAGAAATTATGGATATTCACAGATCTTGCCTAGTTGCGGCTGGCGACGAGTTGGCCGCGTCCAGCAGCGTCGGCGCCATTTTATTTGGCTGGCAGCGGAAGAAGCAGATGCAGGCGGGCGAGCTGAGCTGGGCTGGCTGGGACGTGATGCGAGACGAGACGGATACGGATGCGTTGTAGCACGAATTCTAGTGGTTCTCATGTGATGATCGAACACGAATGATCATGAGTGCTACGCGAGATGCGACAGGCTGCTCCCGGATGGCGGACGGTCTGGGGGGGGGGGGAGAAATGATCGAGTGAACGATTGGATGATTGGATGCGAGACAAGATGTTGTGATGATGTGAGGGTGAGAAAGAAGAAGAAGCCAGGAAACTTGGGGGATGGATCATGACGAGCGAAACTCGGAATATTGTTTTTCCGTGCGCTTGTGAGGTGTGGCTGAAGTGAGGCTGGTAAAGTGAGGCTGGTGCGGACGGAGATAGACGACAGTCAAGAGTTCGTTCAGGAGACCTGATGCCTGATGCTTTCCGACAATAACACTAAACAATCAAAGTACTTGGAGTCAAATGTCACACAATCACCAACCAATACTCACACCACAACAACTTCCTGTCCGTCACCCAGGCAAGACCATATCACCCATCCATGATCCATCCCGCCACCGGTCGCAACTCAACCCTGCTCCGCCTGCACAGATCAGCCACTAAGGCCAGACCAAGGCCAGGCCGAGCCGAGCCATCGCAACGTCAAAGGCACCAAGCAACTTGACGACAACTGACGATAAACATAGAAACACCAAACCTCCTGTTTCTCACGACACCATCCACCAACCACCAACCACCAACCACTCCTTTCCCGACCATGGCCAATCCGCTCGACACTGATGCCGGATCCGAGCTCTTCGGCAGCTACGAGGCCGAGTTGAAGCTCGTCCAAGCAGACCTCTCCCAAAAGCTGGACCAGATCCCCGACCTCGCCGGCGAGCCACGCAAAGCCGCCATCCTGTCCGCCGAGCGAGCATTGGAAGAAGCTCACGAACTTGTAACCGGCCCTTCCCACCCCCCAGGAAATCACCTTTGGGCGTGGCGGATGCTAACGAACAAACCCACCAGCTCGACCAGATGCGCCTCGAGAAGCAAAACATCCCCTCGAGTACCCGCACCAAGATCAACGCCCGCTTTCGCAATCACGAGTCCGACATCGACGGTGCCAAGCGCAAGCTGCTCTCCCTGGCCTCCGACCGCTCTGCGCTCTTCGGTAGCCGCTACTCCGACCACCCAGGTGATGTCCAGCTGGAGCAGCGACAGCAGCTGCTGTCGGGCACTGACCGGCTGGACCGGAGCAGTCAGAGGCTGAAGAATAGCGCGGCGCTGGCGCACGAGACGGAGGCCATCGGTGCGAGCACGCTGGCGGACCTGCACCGGCAGCGTGAGACGATCCAGCATACGGGCGATATTCTCCACGAGAGCGAGGGCTACGTGGATCGGAGCGTCAAGACGCTGCGGGGCATGGCGCGTAGGTATGCTTGATCCCCTGGTCCCAGTCATGAAGCTTTCGGGATAAAGGTGCTGATGGGGAGCAGGATGGCTACGAATCGGATTATAACGATTGCGATTATCACGGTGTTGGTGCTGCTGATCATCGCGGTTATCTATAGTAAGTTCAAGTAGGCGGCGGGCTGGGCTAGGCTTCTTGGACGAGATAAGGCGTTTGGTGCTTGTGGATGCGATGCTTTTTCTGTGTAGGAGTAGCTGGGTGTAATGGGGTCTTTGTATATGTTGAGGCGAAGGAGAATTGCACGAGATGTTCAAAGGTCTGAAGGGTAATTGTGATATAAAGACTTACGCCCACTGGGACTTTTGAAAGCCCTCGGGCTTTCATCGACACCTTCATGTGTAAGTTGGGTAGAGCAACGATCGAACACCCTGTTATCAGCTAGGACAATCATTCTATTCTTCCAGCCTTTTCAAAACAATTGGAAGCTCGCATCTCTGTCCTCAATTCTGCCAACACAGCGGGGTTCTGGAAGGTTCAACAGGTGATGTTTGAAAGACAGATGAGGAACTCAAGGCAAAAGAACTGAATGAGATACTTCTTGAAGGCGGAGAAAGAAGCTCTTGAGCCTAGTAAATACAAAATATCTCCTACATCTTAGCTTCGAAACACGGGTTTTTTTTTTTTGCGTCACTTACAATCAGATCTTGGGGTCTGTTAGATACAACAGGTAGGCAGAACCTTTCTATTGGAATTCTCCTTCTCCGTTTTTCTAACTTCGGAATCAGAATTCTTTTAAATTCCCGAATCTCAAACCTGGGAAGACTACATATATGATTTGATCCTTCCCAAAGAACCCCCAGAGCGAGACTTCCTCTATCCACAAGCTTGAAGCGATTGTATCACGTGATATCACGTGATATCACGTGATATGTGGTGGCCTGTCAACGATCCCGCTAACCCACTAACTCACGACCCCCGAGCGACTTCGACACGTTTGTCCCTCTCGATCCTTACTTCACACAACCTCGATTTCTTCCAATGGACTGATGTTGAACGCGTGTCCGACGTCCTATTGATAATTCAAATATTCCAAACCCTGCGCGCACAACTGTCGAAACTGTCGTCGTGCACCTGCAGCCACCCAATCAGCATCACGGGGGATAAATCACCTTGCCTGCCAGTTTCGTCGATCTGACCACGGATACTCACAAGAAGATGGAAGTGAGAGGCCTCAAGGTCAAGCAGGAGCACTCCCCACATCTATCTCCACGCCCAGCTTACAGACCACGTTCAGCATATCTTCCGACCGCGTACCCTACACCCGAATTCGAGCCTCGCAAGTCACGAGACGAGGATCAGCATGATCGGATCGACAGCGTCAACAAGCAGCAAAAGCGTCTGTTTCGCGATGCCAGATCTGCTGCGCTGCTGAAAACCTTCCAGACAGCCGGAGAGGTCTACCCGCGCACCTTCTATGCCCGCCTGGCGGGACAGGGTATGCATATCATGGAGCGTGGCCGCCCTGCACAGACAAGCCAAAACATCGACGAGGCGGATTTCCTGGCTCTGAACCTGATTGAGCTCGATCTATGGTTGCGGAATGGCACAGGTGACAAGGTCATTCTCCTACGTGATAGACCCTGGGCGACGACCAGACCGCCTACCACCGCATCTACCATGTTGCAAGAAGCTGCCTTTATTGACCCTGACATGTATCTCGATGTTCAGGACCTCGGATCGAAGTACTCTGCTACTTCTCCCTCGGTCAGATCTGTGAAGCTCCAGGATGCGATACTGCAAATGCAGCAACGCGGAGGTGCCCCTATCAACCTGCTGAACATTGAGTGTAGGGAAGAGTACTTCTACCTCCCTCTGGATCGCTAAAAAGGTACTAAACCATCACAGCCTCTTGGTACCACCACCTCTCTATGCTCACTGCAAGGAGCTCATTAACGCCACCCGCTACGCTGCGTCCCAAGCTGCGCGACAGGTCGGCCAGATGAGCGACCTGGGCAAGAAGGTCGTGGACGTTATCCATAGACATGCCGTCGACGTTCAGTCGTGCATCAAGTTCCAGATCAACGGACAAGCCGGCGCTATCTCGTCCTGGCACATGGACAATATGGGAGTCTCGACGTGGGTCACGCTGGAACCTAACACCGAGCCCATGTATGATCCGGAGGAGTCACTGAGAAAAGACGATACCTTCTTCTCTACGAGGGAAGATGAGAGCGTGCTTAAGCTGTGGGCTATCGTTAAGACTCACACGCCGGAGGATGAGATTGAGGCCAGGAAGGGATTTGCCAAGTATGGAGAAGACTGGAACCCGCCGCCCCAATGGATTAAAGTGCTCGCACTGACCAGATATGACACACTGATCATGCCACCCGGTACAATCCACGCTCCTATCACAGTTACGGATTGTCTGTTCCGAGGTGGGATGACGATGCAGAAGAAATTCCTTAAGAAGACGCTCTTTCACGTTAGTACCATCCTATTCTCTCATGCCTTTCTTTATACACCACCCCTTCTCAAGCCTTCTTTCACATATATGCTATGCCCCCAGCTTGAACCACAGACGACTTAACCAAGCAATCCCACAGTGGAAGGAGTGCACCGATAACCCACACTGCACCAATGAGAAGATGCCGAAGCAGACCCGTGCTGTGATTGACTACCTTGAGCGCATTATCGTCGATGACCGGCCGGCTGCGGCTTCAACCCAGACGAGATTGAAAAGCTAAAGGATGATTGTAAGAAAGTGTCGGCCAACGCGTTGTCTTGCCGTTGCCAAGGTGGCTGCACACGCGGCACTTGCAGCTGTCTCGTGTATGGTCAACGATGCGCGGCCGGCTGCCATAAGGGTCGGGAGTGCCAGAACCCGTGTGGGTGGCGTTGATTTCGGAAATCTGGTGAAAACATTGTGTAGCGTTGCATTGCGCGTCTAGGTTCATGGAGATGGGGAGTCGGAGTCGGGAGTCTCGGTCGCCTAGGACCCGGACGAGGTATTTGTATTTGTGGATAGCGTGGGTTTTGTGTCTTTGTATAAGGATGTACTGGATTGGAGATGGGATGGGATGGGAAAAGGTTTGCAATCATGAATACGCATGCGGACTGACGAGCTAGGCTGCACGCGTTGCTTCTTGCATTTATCTCACGGGAGGTGAAAAAGAGATGAAGGAGTTCACGCCTGGATCTGCGGTCTGGGCTGGGACGAGGCACTCAAATAGGTAGGAAGGTAGCCTCGAATTACAACGCCATTTGCAGTGTGTGTGCTCACCACAGGGCACTCTACACACCTACATGCCTAGCTAGGTAGGTATATGTACAGACCACGAACTAACGAAAGCATTCTTCACCACCAGCCTCCCTTCCCATTCACCCTCACACACACGCACAAACACACATCTTCCCAGCCCAACCTGACAAACCACCCACCCACGCACACACTCACCGACCCACGCACACACTCACCGACCCACCTAGGCATAGCACGAACCTCTACCAATAAACAACAACGCCCCCCACGACGCCCCAGAACGCAAAATACGCCACGTATCCGCCGAGCGACAGCTCGAAGTCCTCGGGGGCGCCGAAGACGAGGTAGACGTAGGTTCCTGCGAGGAGGAAGACGGGCTTGGACCCTGGGTTTGTTTATGTTGTTAGTTTGGAGGGGTGTTGGGTTGTCGGGAAGCGGGGGAGGGGAGGGATGAGGTAGACATACATTGTGCGTAAGAGCTAGAGCGTACGATGAGCGCTGCTAGGAAGGCGATGGGGAGGGTTTGGAGGACTGTGTGGTGGAGGAGGGGGGTTGGGGGGGTATGTAGGTAGGTAGAGAAAGTAGAGAAAGAGAGAGAGGGGGGGGGGGGGGGGGGGGGGGGGGGGGGGGCGTGACATTGAAGCTGGACGACTTGGATTTGGATTTTGTGGGAAAGGTGATAATTGGGAGGGGAGGGGGGAGAGAGAGTAGAATAGAATGGGCTGGGCTGGGCTGGGCTGGCATTGATTAGATGGTGCGAAATTGGAGGGGAATGAAAGGGAAGGGAAGAGAATGGAAGGAAATACGCACTCCTGCATATATCGTCGCGGATATCGTCTGGGATCGCGAGGACCGACATGGTGAGGATGGAGGTGAGTATGATGGGCGGGGAGAGCATTTGTTGATGTTTGCTTTCTTGGTCTCTTTTCTTTTCTTTTCTTGGATTTTTATCTTGGTTGATCTTCTTGGTTGGGTTTGTTGGTTGAGTGTTTGGCTGGCTGGCTGGCAGTGGTGTTGATTTTGGAATGGGATCTTGGACTGGCGATGGCGGCGGCGGTGCTGTGATGGGGTTCGGGATGGTGAGGAAGAGGAAGAGGAAGAGGTAGGTAGGTCGTGTGTTGGTGGGTGTTTTCTTTTCCTGGCTCGCTGACTGGTGGGTACCTAGGTAGATAGGTTTGCTGGCTGAGTGAGAAGCGGGTTTGGGTACGGGATGGATCTTGGAAGGGCGGTGGGGGGGGGGGGGTTGCTTTTGGAGTGAAGTGGTGTTGGATTTGAGATTTGAGCGTGTAGTTTGGGATGAGGAATGGGGTGGGAGTTGCGGATGGGAGTGAGAGTGAGTCTGATTTTAATGTGAGCGGAGGGGAGGGGCTGAGACAGAAGAGGTCATGGGCTTGGGTGGGAAGAAAACGCAGACGCGCCGCGAAGGTTCTCGGAGCTAGAGCTGGAGCTGGAGCCAGTTGGTGAAGTTGATTTGCGCTTTCATTTCTGGCCTTGATTGTTGGCATTTTGAAAGTCTGGGGTGGAGGCATTGTTGGGCTGGATGTTTCGTATGCGGAGAGACTTTGTGATACGAGACTTTTGAAAGCCAGATAACTAGATTAGGATACTGCGGGTGCTCCAAAAAAGGACGGAGGCAAGGCCTTGGTTACTGTATCTGTTGGCCGTAGAGCATTACTCAGCAGGCGCGATGTCTGGCAATGACTCTGAATCGTAGCATCATGGTTTTTCTCCGGGATTTGTGGTTAGGTACCGAATCAGCGCGGCTGAGGTGAATAAAAGAATGGGATAAAAGAATGGTTAAGTGCACGGTGGCCAAGGAAAAGGTCAGATATCAAGGTTGATTTGACAGTTCAATTTCGGGTATGTATAGAGATCTATGAAGCAAGAGATTCTCGTAGAACGTAGATTACGCTCCTCGATCTATTTGGAAGGCACGTCGAAAAAAGGGAACGCCAAGGCTCGCTTGAGGTGGGGCCATGAAGTGCAGGGCATTGGGACCTCACTTGATCCCAATCCGGACCTCACATTATCTATCCCATCAATCCGAACTCCATTCCCAGCACTGTCCCGAACAAAATGCTGATCGCTCTCCAATGCGTAGCTCTTTCGCTAGCCACAAGTCAATTCGCGAGTGAGGAAAGCAACAAGACCCATACCCAGCCGTTGTTTCCAACGCCCCCAATACCGGCCCCAAAGCAAAACCCCGTCCCATCCCAACCCTCCAACCAGACCTCTGCTCCCGCACTACTCCATCCTTTCACAGAAGCCTTCCGCCCATCTTCCCGTCGCGACGGGACATGCACACGCCTAGCCCGACAGCCACGCAGACGTACACTCCAAGCAGCGCCGGCAGGCTCAGCGGGCGGAAGGCCGGGTGGCTGTACATGGCTGCGAAGACGAGGGGCGTGAGGATGAAGTTGAACATGTCTAACTCTGGGCGTTTTCTGTCAGCTTCTACTCGGTGTCCGGTGGTGTCGAGGAGGAAAGGGGGGGGGGACAGACTGCTTGCGCTATGCGCGGTCGTGAAGAGCTGGTGGGGGTGCGGTACGGTCTTGCCGAGGAGGGTGAAGAAGGAGAGGGCCATACTTGCTTCGGCGGCTAGGGCGCTGGTGAGTACTTGATGAGGGAAGTCAGCTAGCTGGTGCTGAGGCCGGTGGGGAATCGGCTGGAAGGGGTGAGGAGAGGAAGGGGAGGCGTACCACAGTATGTGAGGTTGTACCAGTTGAGTCCGGAGGTTGGGGAGGACATTGTGAGGTGCGTTAATGGGGGTTATGTGTCGGAAGAGTTGGCTTTCTTGAGGCGCGATTAGTTTGATGGAAGGCGTGAGGAGGTCGTCTTTGACTGGTTGGGTATGATCGGGGATGTGAGGGTGTGAATGGTTGGTGTGGTTGTCCGCGCGATCCCAAGCATTTGAAGAACGTTGTGTGTTTAGAGTCGTGCGTGGCTCGAGCTACTTACCTGGTCGTGTATACCTTCAGATTCAACTGCAGTAAGCAAGCTTCAACTCTTCCAGACTTTGCAATTTCAAATTCACACCCTCCCCCCACTCCCCACTCCACCTCCACCCCTCTCACCACAAAACTCTCACTCCTGCTCAAAAAAATAAAATGGCATTTTTTCGCGACACGTACATACTGTTACCGGGACCTTTCTCTCGCCACTGCTGCGATACACATTGCTACATTGTACATTGCTGCATACATCTCTCCCTCCCCAGGCGAAGCAAAGCCTTTCTCTACGGCAGAGAAGATGCAGCTTTATCAGGATTACATACACCAACCAACCAGTTTCTATTTCTAACCTAAGTACTTACGTACCTTACCTGTTGAATCTCCTAATGCTAGGTACCCAGGTATGTCTCGCCGTCACCTCACCATGCTACCGCACTTTGATAGGTTGCTGCTTCGGTGCTTCCCCTTCGCGCTACGAATCTCATACTGAGACCCGGTACTTGACACGCGATGCCCAATACCAGATACCAAAGTCACAATGACACGTCACCCCCCGCTCTTTATCTTCTTCCGACTTGACTTACGGAGATAGATACCAGTTTTAGGTAATGATTGGAATTTGTTTGGATGGATCTTTCACCTGTAGATTTCGGCTCGAGCGAGGGGAAACCAAACAGCGGCGAAAGAGCCGCAGAAGAGGGGAACGCAAAAAATGGCAAAGACGCAGGATCGGAAAGCAGAGCTGGGTAGGTACTGTAACGTACCTACCTAGGTAGATGGGTGGGGACCTAGGCAAGCAAGGCAATCCAAGTACCGAACGCATGCAATGGACATGACAGTCTTAGCTACCCTATAGGTCGCGACACAACCACCTCTCTACCCACCAATGTCGTATCTACAGTACCACTTGCCGCTTGTCTCCCTGCCGATCGTTCAAGTGCTCGTTGTCGTCCTCGAGCTTGGTGCGTGGCTCCACGGGGATGGGTGCAGTAGGTAGGTATGTGGAAGATAGATTTCTGGACTGCTGAACGACCTGGGGAGAAGAAGCCCCCTCGGGCAAGAAATCTGTATCTAGGGAGGCCTTCTTCATACGCGCGCGCAGGTGGTCTTCATCACTCAACCACGTTCGACGGTTCTTCTCGTCGTCGTGTCCCGCCCGAGTCCAGGTCCCAAGTCCAGGTATTCTCGCTCCTTTCACCCTCTTTTCCTTTGTCCGTCTTTCGGCTCGTTTCAAAGGGTCTGCTGCCGCTGACTAGATAGGTAGGTAGGTATCGGTTTTAGTTGGTTAGTATCAAGGGTCCTGCTTATCAAGGTGTGAATGGGTACTCCCGTTTCACTTCACACATACACACATATATACACACACATACACATATATACACACACATATATACACACATATCTACACACACAAAATATCAGGTACTCTATCTAGCATTCATCGCCCTCGGCGCTCCCCCCCACCCCTTCCCCCACTACCTCCTCTATCTCCCTGCCCATCTACCCATCTACCTATCCACGCACCCACACATCCACGCACCCACAGTACCTTACCTATCTAAGTACAATAAGCACAGTAAAACATCAATCGCCGCAAGAGATGGAACAGACCAGACCAGAACAGACAAAACCAGACTCTCTGCTGTGCTCTGCTCTGCTCTGCTCTGCTGGTGCTGCTCTTGTTTTCTCCATGTACGGTATTGGTGCGTTGGGTGGGGAGGGTTTTTTGCGAGATTAGCTACATACCTATACCTACCTACCTACCTACCTACTTACCTACAAACAGCTCTACAGCGAGCTGGTTGGCGCCTCGCTTCGCCTCGCCTCTGGTCCGAAGGTATCACCACCTGCACATGCACAAACACATCTACATTGCATACATACATACATCCCCCCCCCCTCTCTCTCTCCGCAATCGACGATGCTCTCGCCGAACGAGCGCACCACGCGCGCAGCCCACCGAACGCCGATCCATGCCACCACCATCGCACAGGGACGATTGAACGCCGGATGCCCCCCCGCCCGCCAAGACGGTGCTTTTCGTTGCTCCATCCGCTCGCGCCGTGCCATCTACCTCCTCCTGGGGAAGGCCGCGTGGGTCTTGCTCCGCTTCGCCGGCGGAGACGCGACATCGGCCTCGCTGTCGTCGTCCTCCTCGCCGCGGGAGTCGTCGTCCACGTCGAGGTCCTCGTCGTCGCCAGTGTCGGCGTCGGTCTCGTCGGCCTGGTCGTCGATGAGCCCGCCCTCCTCGTCGCTGGACTCGTCCTCCTCGTCCGCGTTGAGGCCGTCCGTGATGGGCATGTCATCCTCCTCCACGTCCCGGTCCAGATCCTCGACCCGGCCGTTCGGCCGCGTCGCGACTCCCTCGGCCTCGACCGCGTCCTCGGCCTCGACGTAGATGACGTCCTCGTCCTCGGAATGCTCGTCCACGCGCCTCCGCTGCTCCTGCACGCTCCGGCGGTACTCGACCTGGGCGCCCATCATGTCCAGCTTCCCCTTCAGCGCCAGCACGGGCCGCAGCGCCGCGCTCCGCCCGTCGACGACCCGGTCCAGCTCGGCCAGCTTCGGGACCAGATGCCGCTGCGTGGCCAGGTACCCGCCGTGGGTGACGGCGGTCCACTGGACCCAGACCATCAGGCTGCCCGCCCGGCCGGGCCGGCGGAACATCCGGTCCGCGATCTTCTGGAGCAGCAGGCCCGCGAGCGCCGAGTCGAGGCGCTGAATCGTGGCGCGGATCGTGTTCAGGTCCGTGGTCGACAGGCAGACCTCGAGCAGCGCCACGTCGTTCGTCTTCAGCGCTTGCGCGAGCGTCGTGCCGAGCGAGGCGCCCGTCGGCGGTTGTCGCTGCGCGCCCGGGTAGGTGAGGGTCTGCGCGGGGTCGTGGAAGGCCGCGGCCACGTCTATGGGCATGGGGTCGTGGGACAGGGCGTGGATGCGGTCGCCGAAGGAGGGCTCCGCCGCCTCGTCGTCGCCCTCTTCCTCTTGGTCGGGCTCGTTGTGCGGATGCGCCGCGGCGTGGGGCTGCGAAGGCGCCGCCTCTGCCATGGGCACATCATCTGCGGCGTCGGGATCGGCTGCCACGGGCTCGTCGTCGTCGTCGTCGCCGCTGCTGCTGGTGTCCGGGTCGCTGGCGATGCTGATGGGATCTGTCGCGGCCTTGCTCGCGTGGCCGCCGGCGGCGACGAGGGTCCTCGACTCGTCGACGGTGCTCTTGCCGAGAGGCTTTGCGCTCTGCCTGACGGCGGGCAGGCCGATCTTCATGGGGGCTCTCGGCCTGGCGGCCATGGTGTGGGTATTGTAGGAGTTGTGGTTGTGATTGTGGTAGTGGTAGTGGTTGTGGTGGTTGTGGTTGTGGTTGTAGTTGTAGTGCGTGTTCTATGTACTATAGCTGTTGTAGCTGTTGTAGCTGTCGTCGCCGTCGTCGCCGTCGTACTGTACTGTCCTGCGTCGACCGACTGGCATTTCTTGCGGCAATCCCAATGTCGCGTCCCACGTTCCTTCCCCCCAACTTTTTTTTTTTCTCTTTCCTTCCCGTCCCTTTCGCCGATGCTCACGTGAGCTTATCAGCGCGGCCCAATGGGGACTAGCGCGTCGAGCCATCGGCCATCGGCCATCATCGGCCTCTCGGTCTGGCCTCAGGCCACCCCGCTCCACGCCTCAGGCCAGCTCAGGGGCCGGCAGACGCGCTGATTGGACTCGCTTGACACGGGCACGCTAGCGGGGGGCATTCAGTCCGTCTCGTTAATAAAGAGCGAAAAGTCTTCTTTTCCGTCGTTCCTGTTCCTGTTCGTTTCCTGTCCAGACTCCCGATCAGATCAGATCAGATCCCAGCCCGGCCCTCCATTCGTCGCGGGTCTGCCACCACCACAACCTCCACCACCACCACCACCACCACCGTGACGATATCCTCTTCACCATCCCGCGCCGCAACACCACACGACTCGACACCACGCATCGCCACGCATCGCCACGCATCGCACCCCATCTCCACACCCCTCCTCTCGACTGATGCATCCGGACCGGGCCCCGTCACTTGCCTTGCTCTAGAAGACGGCGCGTCGCACCGCCCAAATCCAATCCCGGCCGAAAAAAAAGGGCGACGAGTCACCCTCCCGCGCCATCGCCATCGCCATCGCCGTCGCCGTCCCCATCGCCATCCGGACCGGGTCGCCCGCGCATCGCATCGCATCGCATCGCATTGATCGCATTTGTCGTGTCGCCCGCCCCATCCATCGACTGGTCGCGTGCCTCTCTCGTTCCCGGGGTTCCTTTTGCTAGGTCGACTCTGTCCATCCAACTCCCGAATCCACCGATAAAAAAAATCCCCCCCCCCCCCCCCCCCCCCCCTCGACGCGCTCGCGCCGCGTGTCGCGTCCTCGAACTCACCACACCACATCAACACGTCCAAATCCCAACATCACCCCAAACCCCATTCCACTTCCAGTCTCGTCGACGCGTCACCCTCCCCCCTCGGCTTCGGCATCATCGGCCTGGGCATCATCCGCGCCTGCCCTTCCGCGCCCGACACGGCGACCTCTCGT
This sequence comes from Blumeriella jaapii, assembly GCA_009599575.1. Classification (NCBI taxonomy): domain Eukaryota; kingdom Fungi; phylum Ascomycota; class Leotiomycetes; order Helotiales; family Drepanopezizaceae; genus Blumeriella; species Blumeriella jaapii. The sequence continues at coordinate 696,579 of VWND01000064.1, forward strand.
CTCGAACACCGACGCGCGCCCTCACCCACCTACCATACATACCTTCCTCCCACCCTTTTCTCTCTCTCCCCCCACCATACTTCGGTCCTCCCGTGTCGCATCTCCTTCCCCTCTCCGGCTCATCGCGCGCTCTCACGCGACCGTCTCTCTGTCGCGTCGCGTCGCGTCGCACCAGAAGTCGGTCTGGTGGATGGCCGTCATGACCTCGCCGCATTCAGACGGAGTCGCACTCGAGCAGAAGATACAGCCCGTTCCATCCGATGGCAAGATGGCCTTGGATGTAGACATCAACGGGTGAGTTCGGCTTCGGCTTCCGCTCCTTCCGCTCCTTCCTTCCTCCCATGCCCATCAGACCTTTCCCGTTCTTTCCTCTCCTCTCCTTTCCTCTCCTCTCCTCTTCTCTCCTCTCCCCTCCTCTCCCCGCATCTCTGCTCTTCTCCGTATCTCGTTCCTTCCCTACGTCAGACCATGTATACTTAATGAAATATAATGGCAGAGCCTCGACTCGCGATGCACCCACTCTTGAAGCCGAACTTTCCGAACTTTCTGAACCCCCCATGAGCAAGAGTGCGCCTTCACCTTTAGCTGCGGACCCTCTCGCGATGCCGGCCATGGATGTATCGGTGAATGTGGACGCCTTCGCCGCGAACCAAGAGCTCGAGTCGCAAGCCGCCGACTTGTCTCCTCCCATCACCGCGCGCCCTCCCTCGACCGACACCACCACCGACGCGCGGCCGTCGACGGCCGCTGACTTGCCACCGCCCGAGAGCGCGACCCCAATCACGTCGGCCCTCGAGCCGGTCGAGGCGGCCGTCGACGACCTCTCGGCGGCGACCACAATACCGCCGATTATCGAGTCGCAAGAATCCCATCTCCGACACGATTCCCCTTCTGCGCAGCTGACGCACATCACCGTCGCGCCAGAACTCGAGCTCGATCTGGATAGCGCGCAACTCCCGACCCCGCAGCCCGAGAAGGACGCGGACGTGGCAGGTGTGAGCGCCGTGGCGCCCGATCTCACCAGTGTGGACCAAGCGCAGAGCGCGCCCGATCAAATTCTCGATGTGCAAGACGCCCCACTTCCCCCTCAGGCAGCCGTCGATCACAGCTTTGATATGTTGGAGCAAGCCACCCCCCCCGAGACCATGGCGGTCGATGCCGAGATGCCGGACGCGCCACCCCCCCCATCGACGAGCAAGATCGCCCGCGAACGTGAGGACGACGGAGAGATGGAGCCGTCGGCCAAGCGCACCAAGACCGAGGACGAGTCCAAGACCGACGAGGCAGCCCCCGCTCCCACGCAGAATGGCGAGGGCGGCGAGCGATCCGCTGGCACTCCCATCTCCCCGTATCAAGTACAGCAGTTCAGCCAAGCCCTGAAATCTGCATGCAAAAGCCGCAATGGCATGAACTTCAGAGCTCCTGTCACGGAGCTCTGGCCTGCGCTCACGGAAAACTACCTCGCCAAGATCTCCAAACCCATCGATCTCAAGACCATGGATCACAAGTTGACCTCGGGCACGTATCGATTTATGGAGGAATTCACGTCCGACCTTCACCTCCTCTACAACAACACTCTGACCTACAATGGACAGTTTCACGACGTCTCCAAGGCGGCGTTTGTGATTCGAGCCAACCTCCTCAGCAAGATCGAAAACACCCCCTCCGAGCCGGTCAAGGCCCCCAAGCGGGACAAGAAGCCCAAGCGCGCCACGACCCCGAAGCCTCGTCGAGAGTCTCGAGATGCGAACCCGGTTCCGGCACCGATCGCTCCCCCGGCTCCGACGTTTGCCCTGGATCCCGCAACCAGCTTGCCCTTGATTCGTCGAGATTCCACCAAAGGCGATGGGGGTCGGCCGAAGCGTGAGATCCACCCTCCCAAGAGCAAGGACCTGGTCTATGCCCACCACAGCCGCCCGAAGAACAAGAAGCACGCTGTCGAGCTCAAGTTCTGCGAGACGGTGCTGGATGAGGTGCGCAAAGACAAATATGCCCAGTTTAGCTACATCTTCCAAACCCCCGTTGACCCCGTCGCCCTCAACATTCCCACCTACTTCACCATCATCAAGAAGCCCATGGACCTCTCTACGATGTCTTCCAAGCTCAAGAGCGGTAACTACATCACCGCAGGCGATTTTGAGAAGGACATGCGCCTGATGCTCGCCAACTGCTACAAGTTCAATCCCCCCCCGAACGTGGTCTATGACATGGGCAGACGATTCGAGGAGCTATTCAACGAGCAGTGGAAGAAGAAGGATCAGTGGATTCAGGACCACACTCCTGCCGCGACGAGTCCGATCAGCATGCCCGAATCAGAGGAGGAGGAGGAGGAGGAAGAAGAGGAAGACACTGCGACCGGTGGCACGAAGGACTCACTGGAGGCTGCGCGAAAGATTCTCCTCGATCACCAGACGAAACTCATCGACTTGATGGGCGCCAAGAATCGGGATTCGTTCGCCATCTCCATGCAGCAAGACCTCGTCGCCACGGTGCAGAAGCGATTACGGGAAGAGGAAGAGCAAGCCGAGAAGCGCAAGACCAAGAAGGCCAAGACGGTGAAGGCTCCCAAGAAAGCTCACGCTCCGGCTCCCAAGAAATCCGGTCAGACCAAGAAGAAAGAGAAGCCGAAGTACATGGGCTCGCTGGAAAAGGAGGTCATCTCTGCCGGTCTCATGGATCTCCCCGATGACGTTTCGCTGTCGGTCCTCGACAAGATCAAGAAGGAGCGCCCAGGGATCGATGTAAGTCTTCTTTTCGCTCCCTCTACCCCACATTGACAGGTGCTGACCACTGTTCAGACTGAGCCCGACGGGACCTTGGAACTTGACATTGATGTCATTAGTGTCGATCTACTCTGGGAGATCTACAACCTGATCATGCATCACCGACCAGAGGTTCGCGCGACGGTCGAGTCAACCATGGCACAGCGCGAGAGCCCCCGGGTTCTCTCGAAGCCGGCCCCGAAGAAGAAGAACAAGCCGATGAGCAAGGAGACTCAGGAGCAAAACCTCAAAGCGCTTCAACAAAAGCTGGGAACCTACGAGAGAGCGAGCTCCGGCTCGCAATCTCAGGAACCCGTTCTGCAAAGCAAGTCTCCCTTGCTCTGACGAGGCTAGATCCCGTTTGCTAACTTGGTGCAGCTGTCGAGCAACACGAGGACGACTCTAGCGGAGACGAGTCCGATTCGGAAGAGGAGTAGAGCCTCGTCTCGAATTCACATCCGGCCTTCTCCTGCCATGACACATGCCCACTCTCTCGCCTCTGTACCATCATCCCCACTTCCCGTTTGGCCCCGACCTGTACATTACCGCGACTTTCTTACTTCGACGAATCCCTCATCTCGCCCGGCCGGCAGATGTTTCTACCTTCCACGGCGCACGCAAATAGGGTTGGCAGGAGAATGAGGGACGGCATTCCGCTCGAGACTTTCGGGTCGTAGCTAGCTCCTTGATCCGCGCTTCGACCGGCACGATCGTCCATCGGTGCCGCCGCGTCGGGGCTTCTCCACCCCGATTTCGCTCTTCTTTTTCCTCGCCCTGCCCCCGCCTCGCCACTTATTATGCCTTCCTCTATCCACTACCCTCTCGGTTTCTCGTTGTTCGCCCCCTGTCAGTCTCCGGAATCCGGTTCTTGAGGCGGGGGGCTCAGAAAAAGAGATCACGCGAAGAGAGATCTCGGATTGAAGGAACGATACCTCCAACATGAATGTGTATGTATGATAAAATCTTCGCCCTCTACTTTCCTTCTTCACGACATGAGATTTGGGTGGGTGGCGGGCGTTTGTGGGATTGGGCGTGGCTTTGGCTGGTCTGGGATGGCCTGGTTGGGATTGAATGGGGAGAGTGGAGGGGGAATGGAGTTGGGGTTGAGCTCGAGGTTGAGCTTGATCGAGCCTTGCTGAATGTCTATGGATGGTGACATTAGTGGTGGAGGAGGATGAGGAGGGGAAACGCGATTGCGAAATGCTGAATTGAGTAGCGGGGCCGTGATGATTGAGTGTCCAGAGCACAGCAAAGTCAAAAACCAATACCAATTCGATCAGCCAAGTCGAAAAAAAAAGAGTCCAACGTGCAGGCGAGTGGGCTAGGTCGACCGACAGACCAATAGATGGTGGAAGAGCAAGGTTTTAAGGCAAAGAAAAGCAAGTTGAGCTGAGCTGAGAGAGCAGAGCAGAGCAGAGCATTGAGAGCAGTGAAAGCAGTGACAGCAGTGAGAGCAGTGAGAACAACAAGAGCAACGAGAGCAGCGAGAAATACCAAAAGTTTGTGCTAAACCATCCAACCAACTCCTCAACCCACCTCTCCATCAAAGGGCTGTATGTACACTTAGTATGTAAGTAGGTAAGTAAGTAAGTAAGGAGCGTTGGGTCTCGCCGCTGTGAAAAAAAAAACCCCTCTCTCCTGGATCTGTTGTCGCCGAGTACGGCGCATCTCTGGGTTTTCCTCGCTTTCATATCCTCACTTTTCGCTTCCGCCGCTTGCTTGTCTGCCTGCTTGTCTGTCTGTCTGTCTGTCTGCTTGTCTGTCTGCCACTCCTACTGTATATCCCGTATATAGGTAGGTACATACAGTACATCCCTAGATCTAGCTAACGCCTGCCATTCCTTCCTTCCTTCCTTCACCCGTAGTTTGTTTGTTTGACTGACCGCAAGACAAGACAAGACAAGCCAAGCCGATCGGTCGGTCAGTCATCCATCATCCACGCGTCTTTTTTTTCCCCCTGTCCCCGGGGCCCAAGCCAGGCGCCAAGGACGAAGATCGCGCTACCTATCTATCGTCTCTCCTGGCTTTGCGCCGTGCTCCTCGGCTCGGGATGTGTGTGTGTGTGTGCTCGTCTCGGCTGTGGTGGGGGGCGTAGGAATGCGTTTTTTTTTTTTTTTTTTTTTTTTTTTTTCGGCATGGCACGTTCACGCATGATAGAGAGAGAGAGAGAGAGACAGGTCGGAGTCGGGGCTCGGACGTGCGGTCTTGATTCGTTCAGCTCCGGGGGGGGGGGTTGTGATTCGGAAAAGGGGCTCGCTTCGCCCTGTTGTTGTTGTTTGTTTATCATTAGCGAGGCTGGAGGCCGCCAGTCTCGAGCTCGAGCGCGGTGCTCTCTGCGCGTCTGTGGTGGTGGCGTCGTGGCAGATCTCTCCTCGAGCAATCGACTCGAAAACTCCTCCTCCTCCTCCTCCTCGGGACTGGTTTCCAGTGTTACCGGGTGGCTTTTTTCCCTGGGCGTCTCGGTGTTGCAACGGTGTGAGCCTGCCGCCGACTGCGTCTGTCCAGGCCCTCACCCACTCCCTGCCTGCCTTGGTTGCGTACGCCGCGCGCCTGAACCCGCATGTCCCGTCTCCTCCGCGCCGTGTTCGGGAGGAGGCCTGCAACGCGTGCCATTCATAGTCCGCAATGCCGTCAAGCACGGATGGCCCTCTACCTACACACCTTACCAACCGGGGCACCGGTCGTCGACAACGCCGCAGCAGAGAGGACGTCGGGACTTCCCAACACCACCCACCTACCTGAACTCTCGGTCCCGGCTCAAGGGAGAGGCAGGAAGAGGGTCCGTGGCCCGAGGCTGGAACATGTCGTGTCGCGCTTGTAGAGAGGAACGCCGTCGGTCTACATCCAGAGAGTCTCGACGCGGCCGGGTCGGGAACGGCCTGGGGGGCACGGTTTCACGGGGAGGTCTCCAGCGGCTTCGTTGGTGTGGTGAGGTGCTCAGAGAGGTCCTGCGGTTTCGCGAAACGCTACTGGGCGGGACAAAGAGGCTTTTCTTTGAATCAGAGCGTTGGGTAGGGTAGACTTGTGAGAAGACATGGAAGATCGCATGCATCCATGGCTGGTTGACTGGTGGAAGGGAGGGGGGGGGGGCGGCTCTCTTTCTAAACAGGATCGGAGAATGAAAATGAGATTATTCTGAAGAGGCAGGAACTCACATGGAGAAGAAAACAAATGGCTTGGTTTCGACCAGAGGAGGGGAGAGTACGTTTTAGCATGAACCGAGTTCAATTCAGGGCGACTACTCGAAGGCTTGTTTGTCACTTCGCCTTCGCTCCTCGAGCCCGGATACTCCCAGGGAGTTCGGCACAGCTCCAAGAGGACACAGGCAGCGATTCAACGCGCTGCCGAAAAACTCGAGGGTAGATTGTGAAAGGCTCTGGAAGAAAGGAAGAGAAATTTCCAGCAAGGGTTTTTCAAGCTGCCTGCCTCTTCCATTTCCGTGTGAGGGTGTCGGCATGGTCGACTGATCCCTCAAGTCCAAAAGTAGGAGCCTCCAAGAGTTCCCGATGCGGGTGCTAGCAAAGAGGACAAAAGCCCCTCGGGACTAGAGCCGGAGCGTGAATGTGCTCGAAGGTACATTACATTACGAGCCTTCGAGGGACGACGCGACACTTCCGGAGACATGCCCCGGTCGATCTACCTACCTACTGTACAAACCCAGCACCCAAGAACGGATCGACTCCAGCACCGAGCCACACAACGCAACCCTCCGAACGATCCCTTCCGGACATCAATCACACCAAAGCAGAACCCACCTCGCAGAACCACGGTCCGAAAGCCAGCACAGAGGAAAGATCCGCGACCCAAGAGCAGCAAGGCCAGACGTGCAACCACAGCGCCACCATGAGCACCAACCTCCAGGGCTCTCTTTTGGAGCGCTACACCCACCCCGCGCGGACTTCCCCATCTCGTACAGCCGGGCGCCGGCCTCAGCCCGCGACGGCCCCATGGCGCCCGCACTAGCCGCCGTGCGGCTCGCCGCCCTGCAGCACGCAGGTCGACACGACGCCGAGGCCGAGGGCACGATGCTCGCGCTGGGAGTGGCGATCGGTCGCGTCGAGACGACGCTTGCCTGCGCAGTCGTGGCGCCGCCGGACCGCGAGGTGCGGGTGGGAGGGCCGCGCTGCTCGAAGATCCCGTTCGTGGAGATGCTGTTTGGGGAGGCGCAGAGGGGGGACAGGGAGAGCCTAAGGCGGTGGTTGCGGTACGTGGGGGATTTGAGCGAGAGCTTGCTGGTGGAGCTGGCTGGGGAGGGGGAGAGGGAGACCGTTGGCCGAGGGGGAGGGGGAGGAGGGGCAGATGTGGAAGTGGTGAAGTCGAGGGGGTCGAGAGGGCCGAGAGCAGGCTCTGGTATCCCGGGTGCTTGGAGGGAGCCGAGAGCAATCGCCAGCAGGAAAAAGGGCCTAGGCTTGGACTGAGAGACGTACTCAGGTCGGAGATGGATGTAACTGGAAGAAGACGCCTTGAACAGACAGTACAGTTCTAAAGTCGGCCGCCTTCTCAAGTCCGTGAACCACTCGATGCAATGCGACGTTTTATCTTAGGCTCGATATTTCAATGGTGCTGAAAGCTTTGAAATAGATACCCCCCGAAAAACCTGGTGACTCGGCACAAGATAAACACAACAGGAGCAAGGCTCACCGAAGAACGTGACAAACGATACATGACGAAACCACTCACAGAAGAGAAGAGGACACTTACGGCCCAGAAGCCCACAGACACCCGAGAACTCGCGCCTCGATACAATGGCCGTTCTCCAATAGGCAACAGAGACGCGCTCGTCAAGAGTAGGTATACACGTTTCCAATCCCAGTCGGGGCCCCGTTCACCTGGACCAGAGGGCCCATCGTCGATTCGGGATCGGCCCAGAACCACGCATAGCGCGCGATGTAGCCCTGCGAGTCCATCCACGGCATCATGCGACGCAGGAACGCCGTTTTCTCGGCCTCGGAGCCGGATCCGTTGAACTGTCACCACACCCGCTGAATCAGCCCCTCCCCGCTCGCTTAGACTACAACAACAAGGGGGCAGCAACAGAACATACCTCAGTCACCCACAGCTTGAGCTTGAGGCTCCCGCTCGCGGCGTAGGCCTGCGACAGATAGAGCTTGAACCAGGCGTCGTTGTTGGCAGCGTCGTACCAGTGAACGGGTAGGAAATCGACATGGCAGCCGGTGCAGAGGCGGAGGAACTCCCGGAGCCAGGGCAGACCGGCGGGCCCGTTGGTGACGGCAGGTGCTCCGAGGTAGGCTCGTCCTTTGAAGGGCTGCACGTAGGTGCGGTAGGCGTTGACAGCCTGCTGCGGTGACATGCAAGAACCACCGCCGACGCAGCCGTCAGGCTCGTTGAAGGCGATGATGTGCCGAGAGCCACGGCTGAGAGCGTTATTGACGTTCTTGACCCACTTGTACGTGTCAGTATAGCCTGGATGGTTTAATCAACAGCAGAAGAGAGGCCACAGAGTCTTACATTCGTGGTGTGCTCTGGTCCGTCACCCCAGAGCATGGGTACATATTCGACGTTCTTGGGGAATGCAGGATCCATATACGAGTCCCAGCTGTACGCCCATGATACCTTACTGTTGGCGCCCTTGAAGTTCTGGATGTACTTTGGGGGATTGTTAAAGGGGAGACCTCGCTTAAGCTTGCTCTGAGGGCTGTACGGGTAGGAAAGAGCGTATCGACTTTCTAAGGTCGAGTTCTGCTGTTGATGGCGGTGGACATGATGGTAGGAATGTGCCGCGAAGACTTGAAGCGTGAGCAAGCCCAACGCAAGCAAGCCACCGAGAGTTCTGAGAGCAGTCATACTGAAAGGTGCCGAGTTTGGGCTGTGGTTCTTTCCGTGTGCACGGAAATACTGAAGTATTTGACGAGCGACGGAATCAAGCGAGGCGTGGTCTGAAACTCCTGGAATCCCTAGGGCTGCCACGCAGACGAAGGCATCGGGACATCGCAGCTGTATGCGGAGCCACCATTGGACATTGGAATGATGTTGTGAACGTCCAAATGTGCCCGTGGAAATTGCTACGCATCCAAAAACTGTGATTGGCTCGGACACCCGTGGCCCAGTTGCTCAGGTCGTTGCTAGCGAGTCTGGACCACGATGCTGACCGCGAACGACCACGGCGCATTCAGCCGGACGGGAATCGCTCCTAAAAAGAACTTCGTCCGGAGAATCCAATCTTGAAGTCAACCACACATGCCGAACAAGGCTTGGCAGGGGGGAAGAACGTGTGCGAATAGACTCAAGACACGCGCAAGAAGACGAGAAGATGACAAACAGGCCAGGAGAAAGACACCAACTCGCTGAGTAGCCAACGCTGTCGTGTAATAGATGCCGGTTGGTACTCTATGCCTTGTTCATACTCGCTGGGGATCAGGCTTGTTGGAAATATCCATAGTGAAGGGCACCTAGTAGTAGTAGTAGTAGTAGTAGTAGTATTGATTAACGTCTAGCGGAGGGCAGCCATAACTCGGTCTGCCTTCCTAGGACCTCCCAGGGGGTACGGAGACGTGCTAAGCTAAGGATTTAAATACAAAAGTACGACCCCGAAAGCAGTTCGTTTTAGTACAGCTATTGCTGCTGTCGACTACGCCCTTCGCCGCCTTTTGCGATGGTCCGTCAGTAAAAAAAAAAAGGTATAAGCGTAAAGCTCTGGGTTTAAACCCAAGGATTGTGCATACGGCACCGGTCAAAAATATGGCCTGTTAATCGCGTGAAAACGCAAACGTGGTATAACCAATAGGCCTAAAAAAGAAAAGAAACAAACAAACAGCAAATTAGAAACTAAAAGGCCTTCGATGTTTTTGAAAATTACAAAGTATATGCGTATTAAAAAGAGTAAAAACCACGATTGAGGAAAAGCTCTTTTAATACGCATATCCCGGGTTTCTGATCCCGCGGTATCGCAGCTCTTTTGTAATTTTTAAAAGCATTTTCAGAACTTCGAGTTGGCGGCATCGAGTTGTTTCTCGAACGCCTGATTTATACGCGTTTGCAAACGCGTGTATTCCACCGGCACTCTTTCCTTCGTTAAATATGCTGTCGAGTCGGTTGTGTTCGGTAGGGACGATTTATTCGAAGGCGCTGTACCGGGTTTTTGATAATCGAGCTATCGATTTTTATTTTCCGCCTTTTCCCTTTAATACAATCCTTTTGGAATTTTCAGTAAGTATGCCCTCGTTAGGTAAATCGTAGTATTGTATGCGTAGTCGTAAAAATGGCCCGGATCGCCGGTAAGGAAAATCTCTTCGAAGTCGCCACGTGTCGATTGCTTAATTTTGGCTCTCCCGACACCTTTCGAATGCAACGGCGCCCTCCTGCCTCAGGAGAAGAGCGTCAATTACAGTCGAAAGGGCGGAAGGTTCGTACCAGGCACCACGTACAGGTATTGAGTCTAGCCCGCGAGGTCGTCGTCGACCTCGCACCCCGAGGGGCGGCAGTGAAGGGCACCTAGGAAGACGCGCGAACAAAGCAACCAACCAGCTCAACAAGAATCGATCCAATGTTTTCAGGAAGAGAAGAGGAAGGTATAAAACCCGTCACCGGACCGCAGTAAGAATTGAGGCTCTCATCGCCGACAAGGCACAGTAGAGAACAGAATACATCTCGTAGACTTGAGCGTCCTGGTGGTCTGTCTTTTCAGCTTGAGGATCTGCCCTCTGAAATGATGGCACGCGTTGGAAGGGCCCATATCTGCGCGATCCAGTGGCGATGATGCACCTTCATCAATGGATCTCCATGTAAATCTCAAAGCAGAAAGGAGTTCACATAATGGATGAGTCGTGCTGGCAAAGGGGGCGGGGGAGGGGGAGAAGGCATGTGAACCGAGAAAGAGCGTTTTTAGTACGGGATGTGGGATACACGTCACATGACTCGCTTCCATCGACTGTCTCTTGTTTACTTTCAGCAACAGCGAAACTCGAGTCTGATCAAAGAAGGGATTTTCCGCACTTCGGAAGCCGAAAATGAACGACAACCGCCAAAGTGTTGGGGGTTGGCAGTATGACATGTCTACAGTGCGAACAGCTGTATTTCCTGAGTTTCTTATTCTTGTGAGGCTTTGGCCTGTGTCGCTATGAAGCGTAAAGAGAAAAGCAAAAACAAGTCCAGAGAAGACGAAGAGACGTATCCAAAAGGCGCTCGCTGTTCCTTCGAGGTTGAGATCTCCCATTTGGTATCCCAACTGGCTCCACAACAGCCGCCACCAAGCCTTGTCGCGACGGAGGGGATGGGTAAGCAGGCAGGCAGCTCGAAGAAGCCGGGTGGGATCTAGCGGCTTTGTTGGAAGCGTCTCCACTGTAGGTACCAGCAATCACCTACCTATAAATGGGGGTTTCTGGATACAGTGGGATGCGTCAAGATTCCAGGTAGTTGACAACTCAAGCATTCACCGCCACCGCCACATCTCACATCTCACATCGCACGTCTCACGTCTCACATCTCACACCCCCCTCCTCAGCCACGCCCACGCGCAGCCACCATCAAACTTACCCACCCGGCGGTGTACACATACCGTACAGTACATACGGAAAGAAGTAAGTTGTGTTGCGTTGCTCACTGTGGCTGGGGAGAGGGGCAGGGTGTTGTGATCTTGAAACCCTGAAAGTGCAGGAAAGAACAGGGTCTGGTCTGGTCTGGTCTGGTCTGGTCGGGAGGGTGAAATCAAGGTTCTACATATTCCCTGCAAAGGCATGCTATCCTATAAAACAGGAGCCTGACGTCCCCGAGCTGTCGTGCCTCCACCGCCGCTCTCTCCGACCTTCTCTCTTTTCTCACACGTCCCCCCACCACCAACCAACCAACCAACCAACCAACATCGTCGCACACCCTCAACCCCAAACCCCCCAAAAACCTACAACCGCAAGAGACCAAAAGCCCTTCAGCCAACGAAGCAGCCGACTTCCCATCAAAGGAAAGAAGGAAAGAAGGAAGGAAAGAAAAAGAAAAAGAAGAGAAGAGAAGAGAAGAGAGGAGAGGAGAGACCAAAACATCCCCCCGAAAAAAGATGGGTTTCTTCTACTCCAAGCACTTCGGCGGCCGCCGCGCTGGCGCCTCCATCACGGCCGACCGCCACGGCCTGCGCCGCCCCGTCTTCCGCTTCCGCTGCTGCGGCCTGAACTGCTTCCGCTAGGGCTGAAAGGACCGAAGGGAGGGATTGAGGGAGGGAGATGCATAAGCGGGCGCGTATGGACATGGACACGGACATGGAGAGGGTGGAAGATGGCGGTCTGGGGAGGGTTGGGTGGCCCTTCATGAGTTGCACGCTTGCATGAATGATCGATCGAACGACTGACTGGATGCGAACGGGGAGGGGAGTTGCGTGTGATGGGCGACAAGGCGATGGGCGATGCTGCGACGTGCGGCACTGCGGGCGATGATGGTTTGCTTGATCAATCAGAGCGGCGGCTGTGGTGGGCGAGAGAGAACGGAGTGATACCCCCAAATCAATTGTCGCGCAAAGCATTCCACCACCATCAATCCTCTGCTCCCGCACACAACCTGCACGTGTATATCTAGTATTGCAATCCATCCACCTTTTTATCATTACAAAAATATAACGTTCACATGATTCATTGCCCCAAGCCTGATTCCTCTACTCCCTCCCTCTTCTCTCTCTCTCTCTCTCTCTCTCTCCCTCTCTCTCTCGCCCCTCTGGTTCGCCCCCTTATCGTCGTGCCCAAGACGTTACAAAATGGCTTGGAACAATCAATCGCAACCTCGCGTGCCATCCGTCCATCCATCCATCCACACAGGGCAGAACCTAATCTCAAGAGAATGCGAGCCAACACCCGCCTGGCCCTGCCATACAGGGAGTCGGGATGTTGCAAGAAGTGTGGTATCGCCGCCGGGGAGAGAAAAAAAAAGACAAAAGAAAATCGCAGGGTAAGCACAGCAGAACAGAGCACGTAGGTCAGAGCAGGCACGGGCAAGGAGAGGAAGCAAAACGCTGCATCGGCTATTCGTGAATTTACAATTTTCGGACTCGGGAGGTGTTCGTGCCAGTCTCGGTCGTGTGTGGTAGCGTAAGGTGTGAGTGGTTCATGGGGGGCGCGGGCAGAGAGGGCGTGGCAGCGGAGCGTCTATTTCTTGATTGTTGCTGCTCCCGAAGGGGGAGACTTGACGTTGTTGGATAACCAGGCCTGGGCTTCTGTTAGCAGATGGAGCGCGTGAAGAGAGGGTGCGAGCATGCCAATCCTTCCAGTAGCCCCTCGCCCGTGGTCGCGCAACTCGGCACCACGAACCAGATCTTGTCTTTCAGCTGCGTGAGCTTGAGCGCATCAGTCACTTCTTGCGGTTTCATCGCTGCGAAGGGTCAGTCTTGCAATGGGCGCGGGGAAGACACGAAACGCGCACCTCCGGGGATGTCCTGCTTGTTGGCGAATACCAACAGTAGTGACTCCTTCATTTCTCGGTCGTTGATGATGCGGTGCAATTCCTGTCTCGCCTCATCTATCCGTACCTTGTCCGAGGAGTCGATAACGAAGATCAGGCCTTGGGTGCCTGTGCTTCGAGTCAGCTTTCCCTGCTACCTATTGTTTGGATCATGTCCCAGCCAACGCTCGCGAGCATGCCCAGCATCGTGCATACCACCCCCTTCGTCGCTCGGAATCCGCAGGAAAAGGCAAACAAACCACTAAAGTAATGCCTCCACAGCGGCCTGATCTTATCCTGTCCACCCACATCCCAAACATTAAACTTGACATTCTTGTACGTCACCGTCTCGACGTTGAAGCCCACTGTCGGGATCGTCGTCACGTCCTGGTTGAGCTTCAGCTTGTAGAGGATGGTCGTCTTGCCGGCTGCGTCGAGTCCCAGCATCAGGAGGCGCATCTCTTTGGATCCGAAGATCTTGCCCATCATTTTGGAGATTTGGCCGCCCATGTTGGCGGTGGTTGGGATGGAGCTGTGGAAAGAGGCTCGAGAAGCGGTGTCAATGGATGACGAAGTTGGGGATGTGCCGTATGTAGGATCTGCACTCGCTCGCCCTCTCGCTCGCTGATGGCCGGTCGATCGCTCCCTCGTGTCCCAAGACCACAACCGCAGCACGTAGCTCCTAGTCAGCGGCTATCCACCGGTCCTTCGGGTCTGCGATGAATCCCAAGGCCCTCTGCTTCGGGTGTCTGGTGTGCTGTTGCGCAAGCCTGACTGCTGCCAGCTCGGATCGCGCGGTTGATCGGCTGCGAGAATTCGCGTTGGAAGTGAGTTGAATTGATTGCGGTTTAATCGGCGTCGGAGCGCATTGATCGAGTGCTGGGCGTGTGCGGGAGGCGAGGGGTGTTTCGCGGTAGAGCGATGGAGGTGATGGAGGAGGAAGACAGGAATTGGGGTTGGAGTTGGCGTTGGCTCTCGGGCTGGCGGGCAGGCGTCTCGGAGACTGACGCGCTTGTTTCAGGGGTCGGATCGCGTTTACAACGTTATACAGAGGGGAAGGACGCCGATTGCCCGGACGACACAGGGTCATGTGATTAAGAATTACACTTAAAGCCCGACGTTCAGTCCTGGCATCTACAATACATACTCAGCATAGCCAGTGATACCGTTGCTTTGCTTCGGCCGGTCTCAGGGTACCTTTTCTAAACCTGTAAATCTCCGCCACGTCTGAGTATACCCTCCACCACGCCGTAAACACGCCCGTCGGAACGCCAAACATGCTGCAGTGCCTAGCCCTTGTGGTCCAGGACAAACCTTCGAGCAACGGGCTTCTCCACGTCTTCCTCGTCGAACAAGACAAGTACTCGAGCCCCTCCGTCGATGGTAGACTTGACCTCGGCGCGGTAGAACGTCGTAGCTTGTGGGTACAAGGCCAATACTTGCTTTCCAACTTCGTACGTACCCAGGGCAACGCCCTCCGGCGGAATCGGGACCATCTGCGAAGCAGAAGACTTGTAGAAAGGGCTGACGCTAGCTGCTGCCTCGGGGTCGATGTCTTTGACTTCGTACCGTCGACTCTTCCCATCCCCAATCACCCTCACCACTTCTCCCTGAATCCAGTCTTGATCCTCCGGCTTGCCTCCTGGAACCTTTCTCTTGAAAGCAACCTCTTCCTTCACCGAATACACAATCTTGGGTCTGACTGCTCGCTCGTTGGTTTCGGAGGCCCCGTCCGCATTGCTGCGGGGAGGTTGGCTGCTCGTCCTGGATCCCCCGCCAAGCTTGCGGGCTCTATTCTCGGCGGGGGAAGGGAAAGGTGAGTCGGATGCCCCATCAAGGTCAAGGCCCGATGCTCTGGAGCCAGTATTCCGTGCCGACGACTGGGGCGCCTCATCTTCTTTGATCTTGGCCATGGAAATCAGCACCGAAATCCGTTCTCGGTTCTCGTTCGTCAAAGCCATTTGTTCTTCGTTGATCTTAACCTCCTCGCGATACAAGCCTTCGAGTTCCGCGAGATCGGATAGTGATTGGCCTGTCGCAAGTCAACCATGACGTATCATCCACCATCAATCACAGCACACATAGACCTACCCGACCCATTCTCCTCTTTCTGTTTCATGCGTCTCTCGAGAGCCAATATCTTCTCAAAGATGGCTTTTGCCTTCCTCTCGTTGTCTTGAATGGCAACAATTTGAGCACGCAGCTCTTCCATCATGGAAATGTCGAGTGGCGAGGGCTCGCGGTTGTTTCTGCCCGGGCGTGTTCTCTGGGACGACATCTTGGGATTGGTAGGAGTGACAGAGTTCGAGTCAGGAATTGTGGCGCGAGTGGTCTCGGCGATGACGGGAGTCGGAGGTGGCTTTAGAGAATAGAAATTAGCATTCCAGATGTCAGCGGGACAGGGAGAGCAGATGGTATGACCGACATACAGCTGGTTTTCCTTTTGGATTCCGGGCCGATGGCTTCTTTGGTTTCCCGCCAGATTTTTGCGTCGCAGGTGCTCTACGTTTTGGGGGTTGAGGTGGTGGAGGTGATGGAGGTGGTGGAGGTAGTGCTGGAAGAGGAGGAGGGTGAGGTTGAGGAGGAGGAGGAGGAGGAGGAGGAGGAGAGATTTCTTGCCCCGACGGCTTCACCGGCACCGAGGGCGGTGGGGCCCTTCTTTTCTTTCTGCTCGACGTCATGAGGATTGTAATTAGCGATCGCCACAAAAGTGTAGAGTGTACTGGTAACAAGAGTGTAGTGGTCACAAGAGTGTAGTGGTAGTGGTAACGTGAGTGTAGTGGTGTAGAAAGCATACGTACAATGATGATGTGAGTGGGATCAATGAGGTGCAATGCCACCCCGTCGCCCTTGCCTCAGATCAAGTGCCAAATGTGATAAGTATAATAATACAATGGGTAATAGAAGGTACAATAAGAAAGGGTGGGAAGTGACAATTGTAAACGGCCGAAGAGACTATGAGGTCGAAAGAAGATGGAAGGCACTGATACTTCGACGTTCAGCCTCGTGTTCCGACGTTGAGCCGTGACCGGATATGATTGGTCGACCCACCCCCACCTTCAACATGGCATTGAGCGCGGGGCACCCCGCAGTGACGAAGTGGCATCGTCTACTGGGAGTCGCATCTGGACTCTCTGAATAGCTTCAACATTTCCCACATCACGATCTGGGCCTGCTAATTCTTCCGGAAACTCTACAATGCAGGTGCCCCTCTTCAGACTGCAGTGCGGTGTCAACAGCTACGACTGGGGCAAAGTCGGCAAGGAATCCGCAGCCGCCAAGTTCGCCGCTGCAACGCCCGCCGACGACTTCTCTGTGCAGGAAGACAAGCCTTACGCCGAGGTATCTATCCCTCCCTGGTTTCTGACACAAATTCTCACGAACTGCAGCTATGGATGGGCACGCATCCCTCCAATCCCTCCAAGGACCTCACTACGAAACGAACCCTCCTCGACCTCGTACAAGACAACCAAGCCCTCCTCTCGACAGAGGTCGCTGAAAAGTTCGGTCAGAAACTGCCGTTCCTGTTCAAAGTGCTCTCCATTGGAAAGGCACTCAGTATTCAAGCACATCCCAACAAGAAGCTGGCTGAGAAGCTGCATGCGAAGGATAGCAAGAATTATCCTGATGACAATCATAAGCCCGAGATGACGATTGCGATCACGCCGTTTGATGGGCTATGCGGATTCAGACCTCTAGCTGAGATTTCGCATTTCTTAACCACGGTACCATCGCTAGGGAAGCTGGTAGGAAGCGAGGTGGAGTCGTTCACATCTACGGTTAAGGGACAAGAGACGTCTGACAAGCCCGAAGATGAGAAGAGGAATAAAAAAGCTCTTCAAGCAGCTTTTGGCGCTTTAATGACCGCGACGAAAGATGACATCCAAGCAGCAAGCAAAGACTTGATCGAATCCGCAAAAAAAGAAGGGGCCGACTTTGCAGGCGGCGGTGTTGACGCCACACCCGGCAAGGAACTAGCAGATCTAGTAGTGAGACTCGACAAGCAGTTCCCAGGGGATATTGGACTTTTTGTTTTGTTCTTTCTCAATTACGTTAAGCTGGAGGTTGGAGAAGCCATGTTCCTGAAGGCAGACGATATCCACGCCTACCTGAGCGGAGACATTATCGAATGCATGGCTGCATCGGATAACGTCGTTCGTGCAGGCTTCACACCAAAGTTTAAGGATGTCGATACGCTGGTCGATATGCTGACCTATTCCTACGCGCCAATCGAAGAGCAAAAAATGCACCCAGTCGATTACCCATACGTCACACTCAACTCGACAGCATACAGCTCTGGATCAGAAGCTACGCTTTACGACCCCCCGATTGAAGAGTTCAGCGTCGTCAAGACAGTTTTGAAGAAGAAGAGTGCTAAGGCTACCTTTGAGCAGATCGCTGGGCCGAGTATCTTCATCTGCACGAGTGGAAGTGGCAAGATCAGAGTTGGCCCCAAAGTCGAGGAGATAAAGGTCGGGTATGTTTACTTCGTGGGTGCGACGGCCGAAGTGGTGTTGGAGAGCGAGAGCGAGGATTTCACTACCTTCAAGGCGTTTTGCGAACTGCACGGGAAGGAGGAAGGGAAGGAAAAGCTGTGAGGACCTACTCGACCAGGTCAGTGGGAATGAATAGTACGGTAATTGAAAAGGCCACTTGCATTCATAGTAGTGTAGCAGTATAGTTTTAAGCGAGAATGGTTCGATGCAAGTGTTCTGTTCTTTCGGTGCCATTTCCATGTCGTTTTGTAATTCGAAGCTCCATGGTGTCGAATGTTCCTGTCCAACAAGTCACCAGCCAGAGTTGAAATGGATCCCCCGCACTATACGATGGTAAGCTTAAATCACGTGTGGGCTATCTTCGACGAAGTCTTTATTGAATGGGCTTCACGTAAAATTCCAGCGCCTCGGATCTGTCTGACTTTCCACCGCTTCGGAAACTCCTACCTGAGTCTTACGAAGGGAGCTCCTTATGCTGATGATTGCTACCTCCGATCGGCCTCCAGAAAACTTGTTGTTTTGGCTTTAGGTAGGTACTACGTGCATCGCGCGATCTCGACCGAACTTTAGTTTGGAGTTTAAGGTTCAATTCAAGAATTCACGTCCCCGATGCCGAGAAAGCTTGAGTAAAGTGAGAAAGGGGCCAGAGTCCAGAATTCCATCAGTCCGCCCCTGCAGAGTTTTACCTGCCATTGAACCGTCCTCTTCGTTCCTGGATTTGTCTCTTGCCCTTTTGGGTGATCACCACCATCTATCCCATAGTCACGAAGTCAGTCAGTTTTTTGCGAGACTTTTTTCTTCCGATGTTTCATCCTCGTTGCGATTGGCATCCTGTGCACACATGACATCTCTCTCATGACTACATGTTCTGCTTCTTGTACCCTAACGAGTCGATCTTTATAACCCTTGCTTTCCTGGTAGACCGCTGACGATGGTCGTTTTGAGTCAAGCCTTGCAAGTTGCATCATGCCGTGGAGGTTTGGATAGGCATTCTGCGCGTGAATCTCATTGCTCGTTTGCAGATTCGAAGCTTCAGAGGAACGCACCTTCACAGAGACAAGCGATGGAAGCTATAACTGCTCCAAGGTCAGATGTCATGTCGATTACCTCTCACCACGCGCTATCACTTGGAGGATGTGTGTACAGCTGTGGCGGCAAAACTCGAAGTGTTGGTACTATCTGGCCGAAATGTTAATGGGCACGAGATGTACATTGGTAGGTGCTAGGCAAATAAACCATACAGAAAACCTGATTCTCAGGACACAATGCCTTGCTTGACTAGGAGTATGTACATCTGCAGCTCGCTGCTTTTCGCCATGCTTCCCTGTGTCGCGGCACAAGAGCGCATAGATCGAAATTACTAGGGATGCCACATCCCTTACTTAGACAGCGTTTGTTGCTGCGGTTCTCCTTGCGGCAACAACGCAATATTCGAATAGAGACGATTGCAACTCAGGTTCCTGACACGCGCCGACAGGTAGGCGACCGGCAAACAAAAGAGCTCATGCTAGCAACACGAACTCCCGGCAATTTTCATGATTACGAATCCAAGGTCCACAATTAAAAATGAAGAGAAAAAAAGTTCGAAATAACAAAAATGCAAAACTCAACTGGAAGCCCATAACATGCGAGCGGGCAATGTTATGAGGTTCCAGCCTATAAACCTAGTTGAGTAGGTTTTTTCGTGGGAGAGAAGTTTTTGTTTGTTTTTTTGGGAGAGAAGGTTTTTTTGTTTGTTTGGAGAGAAGGTTTTTTTTTTGAGAGAGAGAAAGAAAATTTGGAGAGAATCCCATAATACCAACATGACCATTGGGCCATGTCATAACGGACTGAAATGCGTCGCGATATTTTCTTATTTAATAGACCTAGGCTTTTTTTCCCCGGGTGCGTGAGAATGGTGCAAGGAGTTGGCTCAGGTAGCAAGAGAGGTGATACTTAAGCACCTTCAGCTAGCAAGAAGAGAAGGGTCTTAACAAAAGGACATCGATTAAATTGAAAGTGCATTGATTTTTAATACTGTACGATTTGTAAAGATTGCCGTAGCGTATTCCTGCTGCAGATTGTCAGAAGTCGTCTATTTACCTTTGAAATTTTGTGTTGTCAACAAAGCCCCCTGTTAGCCGAGTTGTGTTCATTCCCGGTACTGTACCAAGGTTCGGATCGACCAGTAGGCAAGGGAAAAAGTGTCGTCGTCATCACTTTATTTCCGCCACTTTTCCGACCACCAATCATTGATTCTAGCCCACTCTTACATGACGTTCAGAAGTTCGATTTCGTACAAGCTACGATGTGCTGTACAGTAGGTACGGATTTCCTGCGTACACCTGCAAAGTTGCGGATTAGTACTGCAGGAATACGTGCACTCTTGTGTTTGGGCGCGAATATGCACATTTTGAAGGGGTCTATTAAACAGACTGAGTATTTTCTTACACACGGTGTTAGTGTGTGTGTGTGAAAAGGCACAGGTGCAAATACCGAATAGGTATTCATTACCACTTACGAATGAAGAACCGAGCTAGCAATGACTTCGACAAGGTCAAAAGAACATTTGAGACAATTCCTTCGCCACAGAAACTCGATACAGAAAATCGAAAGTCGAATCTCCAATGCTTTGAAATGCTCTGAAACCCCCCACGGCTTCCTTGATGCCCGAAGCTAGGCAAGGTGCATTTGGCTCCCCCTCACTACATCCCTTCGCCAGGGTATATAGAACATTGCTTTCATTTCCTTTCAACATACATCTACGAAAAATCACATCAACAACCTTTCCAGAATGGCTTCCGCGAGATATCAATCCGACAGCAGCGATGCTTCTGCCCTTGGCAAACCCCTCAAGTTCGAGTTCTCGGGCAAGACGGCCAAGAACCGTTTCTTGAAGGCGGCCCTGACAGAGCGTCTCTCTTCCTGGGACCCCAAAGACTTCAAGGCTCGTGGGATCCCCTCCAAGAACCTCATCACGTTTACAAGCGCTGGGGCGAAGGTGGTTTCGGCAACATTCTCACTGGAAACATAATGATCGAGTAGTCAGTAGTCACCTCTTGTCCCATGTTTTGATTATCCTTACTTGCACGGTGCCAAGGCTTTTGATCTGTTTGCAATCAACTCTGTCAAGCAGTTTACTTATGCTACTTCTGATAGTGACCAACTCGAAGCTATGGGTAATCCCATCATCCCCCGCGAAGCCGAGTTCTCTGGTCCACGATTCGAGGCGTTCAAAGAACTTGCGACTGTCTCGAAAGCCCATGGCAGCTTGATCGTTGCCCAAGTCAGTCACCCAGGACGACAAGTTCAGGACCGGATCCAGAAGAACCCAATCTCGGCATCCGACAAGAAACTCGAAGGTACGTAGTCTCCTCGCTGCGCAAAGCCTCAAGTCCGATTCTACAGGGCAGAGTCTAGAAAGGTTCAAGAGCAACGTCTCGCTTTTCCCAAGAAAGCTCACCCGTGACCCGCTAGAGTCTTTTCTAATTTCATAGAATGTGATTTCTGACCGTCTTGCAGCAAACGTGATGGGCATGACTTTTGCCAAACCCCACCAAGCCTCCCAAGAAGAAATCAACCGCGTTATTGACGGCTTCGCGCACGCGGCCGAGTTCCTCGAGAAATCAGGCTACGACGGTATCGAGCTCCACGCGGCCCACGGCTACCTCCTCGCCCAATTCCTCTCCCAATCCACCAACCAGCGAACAGACAAGTACGGCGGCTCGCTCGAGAACCGCATGCGCATCATTCTCGAGATCGCAGAAGAGGTCCGCAAGCGGGTGAGCCAGAGCTTTATCGTCGGCATCAAGATCAACAGCGTCGAGTTTCAGGAGAAAGGCTTTTCCCCCGAAGAGGCCAAGGAGCTGTGTCAGGCGCTGGAGCGCGCGCGATTCGACTTCATCGAACTGAGCGGCGGCACGTACGAGAGTCTCGCCTTCACCCACAAGCGCGAGAGCACCAAGAAGCGCGAGTCGTTCTTCATCGAGTTCGCCGAGGACATCGTGAAGCCCTTGACCAAGACGAAGACGTACGTCACCGGCGGCCTGAAGACGGTCGGCGCGATGGTCAAGGCGCTCCAGACGACCGACGGTGTTGGACTCGCGAGACCGGCGTGCCAGGAGTTCCACCTGCCCAAGGATATGCTCGAGGGAAAGGTGACTGGCGCAATCAAGCTGTTGATCGACGACAATGATTTTGCACTTACGAATGTGGCTGCCGGGACACAGATCAGACAGGTGGGTAAGGATCAGGAGCCAATCGATCTGAGTGTGCAGAAGAACATGGACGCGTTCATGCAGGACATGCAAGCATGGGGGCAGAAACTCGGCGACGACAAAGAGTTGAAGGAGTACGGCTATGTCGACCTGAGTGGAGCCGCAAAGCCGTATGTTACGACATGAGAGCGAGATGTGTACCCAAAGATTAGATAATGGACTTACGGCCTTGGTTCTTCGGTGTATCCCTAGGTCTTGGTTGGGTTGACATTTGAGCTCATTCTCACGCGACCATCAGTTCACAATACCAATGCCTTTAAAACCAGCAGCTATGTGATAGCTAGATTGCTACATTTCGAAGAGGGCAATCTTTGGTCTCTCACTAATCATGGACCTTTAGTACCTACCTGGATATGTTCAAGTGCCGTGGGTCTAGCCACAGCCTGTATATGTCCATACAGTCAGACCGCACAAGATCCAAGATCACAAACCAGGGCTTCCCCGCACCAAAGACAAACAGAACATCGCCTATCATTGCTCCAATAGAAAGATGTAATATCAAACCATCTATAACATCAGCTCCACATCTGCTTCGCTGCGTCAAGCTGTCGTCAGATCGCGAGAATCCCAACGCAGTTCATCGCTACCAACATAAGGTACCTACCAAACACCTCTCCTCCAGCATCTCGTCCTCAAAATGAACCGAGTATATCCATAAAATGCACGACTTACATTTTCCAATCAAAAGCAAGGCTTCTTGATCAAGAAGTCCTCGAGTGGCGTGCATCAAACTACGCTCCGTCGCTCTTCCAACGGTTATTCTCCAACCCCCCCTCTTCCCTTTTCACAGCAGAGGTTCGCGTAGCACGAACCTAAAGCCAGTCTCTTTATGAGGGGGGGGGCTTTGAGGATGTGGGCGGGAAACCTCTTGTGCTCCAGATGATCATCGTTGAAGGTACTGTAGGTACCTAGGCAAGGCCGCCGAGATAGACATGTGCTGCCTAAGGTATCTAGTAAGGTCATCCATCAGACCTTGGTTGGGAAGGAGGACGTGACACGGCACTATTTCTTAAGGAGAGATTGTTTCCAGTTCTTTTCCACTCAATATTTTGTCTTGTTTGTTTCTCGCTCGGGTCGAGATGCCGTGGAGTTGGAATGAAAACAGTTTGTTTGGTAGAGATACAGAGATACAGAGATACAGAGATACAGAGATACAGAGATACAGAGATACAGAAATCTCAAAAATGGTTCTCGGATTTGGGAACCCGATGCAAGCCTCAACTTTGGTCCGAAGTTCATTGACTCTGAAGGCGAGGCATTCTGGAGGCGTCTGTAAGGTATGATGTTTCGTCTATCGCCTTACCTGGGCGACAGAGGGGAGAGGCCGTCTTTACAGTACGTCTTCTGTTGTGCCTTTCAGATCAGCATCGCGCGCTCCAATATTGAAAGCTGCAATATCAAAAGAACTTGAATCAAGGACAACAGATTAAATATTCACACACCAGCGAGGAAACCGAGGGCTCCTTTTTCGCAGCCATTGGGGAGCATAGTAGCAGCTGTACCTTAAGAAATAGAAACTTGAAAGCAGAACTGCGCGGGCAAGGTAACAAATGCATTCGACGCCAGCCAATCCAAAGATCGCCATCCAAGCCGTAACGTGGGTATCAGAGTAAACACGGCCAACGCCAGACAAACGCAAAAGTCAGCGAAGGTAGCTCCTCAAGACAATACCCTTAACATCCCAAATGTCAAGCTGAGCATAAACCCCGTAGCAACAGCAACTTTCTTGCGTCCCGACCAGACCCCTTCCTCCCTGATGAGCCACCCTACGCACCCCAACGGCCACAAGAAGCCCATGATATTCCCCCACAACAAATCATCTAGGGCGCCTTCGCCATCCCCGAAATCGAACCCCCCCGTGTCCCCTCCGCCGCCCCCTCCCCCCGCGTTCCCGCCGCCATTGTCGTCGATCCAGGCATCTTCCATCCGCAGCAGCGTCTCGGGCGAGGGCATCGTCTCGGGCGTGTGGATGTTCGACTGTATGGAGCGGAACTGCAAGCGCAGCTGGTTGACCTCGGCGCGCGAGAAGCCCCCCGACAGCAGCCTCTCGAAGCCGTGCGACGCGGCCGTCGTGCTCGATGCCTGCGCCTGCGCCGACCCGCCATTCCGCGTCTCGCTCTTCTCCCTCTTCTTCGCGCTCGTGGCCGCGGCCAGGACCTCGGCCGCGAGCTCGGCGGACGTCAGCGCGTCGCCGATGGAGCAGTTGATGTAGACGCGATGCGGCGGCGGCTCCACGGCCTTCCCCTTGCCCTTGGGGTCGGCGGGCGCAGCAGGCGGCGGCGACGGCGGCATCTTGAGGACATCGCAGAGGATGTCGTCGTCTCGGAGGAGCTTGCCGCTGTGGATGAGGCGCAGGCGCCGCTGCGACGTGGGCGGCTCGAGCTGGGCCCGGAGCTGCTGCTTGAGGGCGACGACTGTGGTGGCATCTGGGGCGGCGACGTCGAGGTGCAGGTCGGGGATGGCGGTTGTGAATCTGATGGTGAGGAGGAGCGGCGGGCTCGGCTCTGCGCGGGAGGGCGGGAGAGACGCCATGGACCGTTTGTTTGTGTGGAGAGGAATGTTCGATTGGATTGACTTGAGGGCGACAATTCGAGATGTGATGATATCAAGGAATAGGAAGCCTGGTCGTTGTCGGCATTGTTGTTACTTATAGCCTTGGCGTGGTGTGATAGTGTAAGTACTGTACAGTAAGGTACACATGCAGGTATGTATCTGTACAGTATACTTATATACCTCTAAGGTACAGATATCGAGTAGCGCAACGAGGGCGACGACGACGACCACATGTCGGATATGAAGAGAGAAGAGAGAACAACCTGAAATCGTCGAGTCGCCGCCCTGATACAGAGGCCGTTCTTTCACGCTTCATCATCTTGTGCAGTTCGATAACGATGGACTTCTTAACACTTCTCAATTTCTTCATATGTTGATTGTAACTTATCTCCAGGTTGGAAAGGAAAGAAACATTAAATTCAACATAAATTTGCCATGTCTCATTAGTGTGCATAGGTAGGGCAGAAGCAACAAGAGAGAAAGCGATGTAAG
Source organism: Blumeriella jaapii (assembly GCA_009599575.1). NCBI lineage: Eukaryota > Fungi > Ascomycota > Leotiomycetes > Helotiales > Drepanopezizaceae > Blumeriella > Blumeriella jaapii. The sequence continues at coordinate 721,512 of VWND01000064.1, forward strand.
AGGTATCTAGGCTTCTTCTACTGTACTGTACTGTATGTTAGTTAGGCGAACACTTCTTGCTGCCATCTCGAAAGTGGTGATACTTTGCTTCACGCAGCCAACCACATTGAACACCGACGACAACCAATCCCGATATCACAACGCATTCGGCGTATCGCTATCCGCCCGCCAAGTGTTAACACGCATGTGGGCGCGTTCAAGGAATACATGAAGTCCCCACATCCTCTTCTTCGACTGTCCCGAAGCTGGCAACGAACTGCCCTTCAGTCCCAGAGCCCTCTCTGCTCTCCCTGTATCGGTCATCGACACTTCGCCAGCACCATGCCGACCAAGGAAAAGATTCGGCCTGCAAAGAGAGTCGCAGGCGGGAAGCAGGATGTCTGGTCAGTTGCAATCTCGCGCCCAACCCCCAAGACGTTGAGGAGGAACTCGTGGAAAAGCAATGGAATATGATGGCGGGGTAGCTGGTGCGGGGTTCGAAAGCTCCTCTTGCCATTCTCCAGACAGATCTTTTGTCTGTTGTATCTCTGCTAACTCGACATACAGGTCAATCGTCAATGAAGCGGCGGCAGCCTCCCCGGTTCAGCCCATTGTGAACATGGGCCAAGGCTTCTTTGGATTCAACCCGCCCGACTTCATCATAAATGCTGCGAAGGAAGCTCTCAACAGGGTGGACTGCAACCAATATTCTCCTACGAAAGGAAGGCCGCGTCTAAAGAAGGCCATCGCGGATGCGTACTCGCCACTATGGGGGAGGAAGCTAAACCCGGAGACAGAGGTTACAATTACGACGGGCGCGAACGAGGGTACGGTCAGGATGGCGATTTGTGATTTGATGTGCTGATCTTGTGTAGGCATGCTGAGTGCGTTCATGGGATTCATCGAGGATGGTGATGAAGTGATTATCTTTGAGCCCTTCTTTGATCAGTACCTCAGCAACATCGAGATGCCAGGCGGAAAGATTGTCTACGTCCCACTCCACCCCCCTTCCCAAGGAGCCACCCAAAACACGTCCTCGGCCGAGTGGACTATCGACTTTGCCGAGCTTGAAGCCGCCATTACCCCCAGAACCAAGATGATTGTCATCAATACGCCGCACAATCCTATCGGAAAGGTCTTCTCCAAGGATGAACTGCTCAAAATCGGCGAGCTCTGTGTCAAGAATCAGATCCTGATTCTGTCAGATGAGGTTTATGATCGTCTCTTCTACGTCCCTTTCACCAGAATCGCCACGCTTTCTCCTGAGATCGAGAAGCTTACTTTGACTGTGGGCTCGGCCGGCAAGAACTTCTATGCGACAGGCTGGCGCGTCGGCTGGCTGATCGGCGTTCCCGAGCTCATCCAATATGTTGCAGCCGCCCACACGCGGATCTGCTACTCATCCGTCTCGCCGCTCCAAGAAGCCGCCGCGGTTGGCTTCGAGCAAGCCGACGCCGAGAACTTCTGGGAGACGGCTAAGAAGGAGATGAAAGGCAAGATGGACAAGTTCAACGAGATATGGAAGGAGTTGGGCCTCCCCTTCTCCGACCCCGAAGGCGGATACTTCGTGTTGGTTAACATGAAGAAGGTCAAGTTCCCGGCCGATTATCCGTTCCCTGCCCAGGTCCAGGACAGACCGAGGGACTTCAAACTCAGTTGGTTCTTGATCCAGGAAGTCGGCGTTGCGGCTATTCCGCCGACGGAATTTTACACGGTCGACAACGCGCATATCGGAGAGGATTGGCTGCGCTTTGCCGTGTGCAAGGAGGATGAGGTTTTGGAGAGGGCTAAGGAAAGGTTGCGGGCCTTGAAGAAGTATATCGAGTAGAAGAGATACGCAATAGCACGTAGTAACTACCTGCTCACTCAGCTCGATCCTTACAGAAGGTTGGCCCAAGTAAAGAACAACGTTCGTGACCCTTGACCATCACTCGACTGCTTTATTGTTGGAGTTATTCAGATCTGCTGGTTTCCAAAACGTATCTATCACAAGGCACAGAGTGGCGAAACTGCACGATATCCGCATTCGAAAAAGAATACAAGACCACCCCGATCATGTTCTATGTCCAGATTTCTGCCGGAGATCCAAAAACTTCGATTGTGTAGTGAGCCCTGGTGTTTCTCAAGCTTCAAAGTCTCGACGTCGTTCGGCTTCCTGCTGACTAATCCCGCTCCAACTCCAACTCCCAACCTCAAGCACCCTCACCTGAAATCCCGCCCTGGTAGCAATCACCTCACCCGACACCACACCACCACAATGACCGTCACCGAAGCCGTCAAGTCCGCCGTGGGACTCTCCTCCTCCTCCTCCGAGCCAGCGCGTACGTTTGCTCATTCCCCCTCTCCCCTCCCTCTCCCTTCCCCCTCCCCTCTCCTCCCCGAACACAACACAGCCCATCCGCAACGGAGCGAGCGCGGCTGACGGACGAGGGAACCAACAGCGGCGACGCGCGAGCAGATGCGCGAGGCGAGACTGCCGCTGGCGTACCGGGATGGGTGCGCGAACCTGCTGATTCCGCTGAATCGGTGTCGGTTCGAGGAGTACTACTTGCCGTGGAAGTGCGAGGTGAGCTTGTTCAATATCTTTTTCCTGCGGAGCTCTATGGGAAGGGGGGGGAGGAAGGGAGGATGTGCGAGGCGGTTGGGAGGAAGGAGGGATAGAGGAGGGGGGGCGCGGTGTGGGATGTGGGAGATGGGCTGATGGCAGTGCCAGACCGAGAGACACAGCTACGAGAAGTGCCAGTACGAGGAGTTCAAGAAGCGCGTGGCGAAGATGGATGAGCTGAGGGCTGCGAAGGGGGGCGAGAGGAGCAATTGAGTGCGCGGTTGTGCTAGCGGGTGGGATGTGCTAGGCATGCGCTGGGATGGGATGGGATGGGATGGGATGGGATGGGATAGAGCTGGACTACACTACACTACGCTACGCTGGGCTGGGCTTTGTACATTACGGCATGCATGCGACTGCTGCTCAGGAGGTCGAATGGAAATGCTTGGGTTCCCCTGGTTCTGGTCTTACCTGCGTGTGCTGGGTTTGTGACTTGGAGGGGAGCTCTGTCGGGTCGGGGATGGTTGGGGGGGGGGGGGGGGGGGGGGGGGTGATTCCAATGGACTAGATGGGCGGCGATGCGGGTATCAAGTATTGCGAAGCGGGTTTGACAGAGTTGAGAGCTATGGTATGGCTCTGGGGTTGTCGAAGGCTATGCTATCAGAAGCAGATCTACGGATTTAGAGCTCCAAGTTCTTGCGGTGGATGGTGGATTTCACAGACGAGAGGCTTTTGAGCACGGTGTTGGCCAATCTAAAGTTATGCTTGCCCTGCTAACAGCCATCTCACTAGGTCTTTACCGGACATTTGGTGATGTCGGGGCCTATCGCCGGAGGACTGGAGAAAGATAGAAGAGGTAGCAAAGGCTCCATTGCCTTGAACCTACCTTATGCGAATCAGGGTATGCTTGATCCAGAATCGGTGACCAAAGCACTAATAGCCCCGAGCAAGACAGGGAGGTGGACCGTCTATCTTCTTTCTCTGGCCAATCTGGGTCGAGATATATTATCGGCTCCCAGGTTGACCAGTCCACACTCACATCATTTTCTCACGTCGCTTCCTCCGGGGCAGAGTCCTCATCAGACCCTCCAACAACGCAATGCCCGACTTCACACCATCCAAAATGTGAATCTCACCCGCCTCGTGCTCGCCAAATTCTTCAACCAACGCACTCCGAATCATATCTTCCATGCCGACCATGCCCGCACAACCCAGGCAGATCACCTTCACATCCCTATCCCTGACCAATCTCTTCGTCGCCTCCTTCATCCTCGCCGCCACGACCTCTTTCGGCGCCGAATGCAGCTCCGCCGCCGTCAAGCCGGTTGTCTCGACGCCCTTGAACCGTCCCGTTGCCGCGACACTCTGCAGATCCAAGAACCGCCTCACACCGTCCGACAGCTCCTTCTCCCACACCGTCCCCGTGCTCACGATGCCAAACTTCTGTCGCGTTTCCAGCCGCTCGAGGGTCGGCTCTTCGTACCTCATGGGAAGGAGCGCGAGCGCCGTAACGATGCTCGCTTCGAAGATCCCCGTGACGTGGATCCCGTGGGCGACCTCGTCCTGGAGGCCGGCGACGAGCGGGTGTACGCTGTAGCAGGCAACGAGATGGGCGTCGTAGTCTTCCAGCCGGGGACGCAAGTCCTCGTAGACGATTCGGGCCGAGACCAAGGCGTCGTCGGCGCTGTTGATGCTGGCGGGGCCGTCGGGGGCCGTGTATGTGGTGAGCTGAGTCGAGCTTGGGAATTCGGTGGTGAGGGCGTGTATCATCTGGTCGAGGGAGGCCGTCATGGCGTGGGAGGTGTTGGGGTTGATGATTAACATCTTTCGGGGGGCCATGGCTGCTGCCGCTGCTGGTGATGCGTTGGTGTTTGTAAGTCTGGATCTGACCAGCAAATGTAGAGATATTCAGAAGAGGAGAACGAACGTAGGAAAAATATCAATAGAGCGGTTCTTCTACGTTGTATCAAAGTTCGCAAAGAAGCTCGAAAAAGGGTTTCTGGTCTAGTGCGAGCATCAAGAGTCGAATAGTCCTAAAACGGCAATAACGAGACTAGATGTGTAGCCTCGTCGGCGGGGAAGGTGCGTTGCACTTTCGCTACGGTCGACTGCAGCGCAACGTCAGCGCGACTCGTCAACTCCACCCCACTACTCACATCTCACATCTCACATCCCCACGACCTCCCCTCATCTTCTCCCACATCACCCCCAAACACCGTGTGCACAATGGCAGAGCCTCCCATCGGTATGGCCTCACTTCTGCATTGTTGGGAAAGCACGCATGCACTGACTCCCATCCCGCAGTCCTGGACGGAGGAACTGGATTCCTCAAGGTCGGATACGCAGCGCAGGTACGCATCCCCTCCGCCCCGAGGCTCCCACTGCTCCCAGTGCTCACGGTATGGCCTCTGCAGAACTTCCCCGAATTTCAATACCCCTCCATCGTCGGCCGCCCCATCCTGCGTTCCGAGGAGAAGGGCAACGATGGGCTGGTCATCAAGGACATCATGTGCGGCGACGAGGCCGCAGCCGCCAGGACCATGCTCCAGGTCTCGTACCCCATGGAGAACGGCATTGTGAAGAAGTGGGACGACATGCAGCATCTGTGGGATTACACGTTCTACGAGAAGATGAAGGTCGATCCGACGGGGCGCAAGATCCTGCTGACAGAGCCGCCGATGAACCCGCTGCGGAATCGCGAGAAGATGTGCGAGGTGATGTTTGAGCGCTATCAGTTCGGAGGCGTGTATGTGGCGATTCAGGCGGTGCTGGCTCTCTACGCGCAAGGTACGCTCACCCGGCAGGGGGGAGATGGACGGAAGTGCTGACGGAATTCTCAGGTCTCAGCTCAGGAGTAGTGGTCGATTCTGGCGATGGAGTAACCCACATCGTACCCGTCTATGAATCCGTGGTCCTCAATCATCTCACCCGCCGCCTCGACGTCGCTGGCCGAGACGTAACACGCAACCTGATCGCACTCCTCCTGCGCCGCGGATATGCCCTGAACCGCACAGCCGATTTCGAGACCGTCCGCCAGATCAAGGAGAAGCTCTGCTACGTCTCTTACGACCTGGAACTCGACCAACGACTAAGCGAAGACACGACAGTCTTGGTAGAAAGCTATACCCTGCCCGACGGAAGGGTGATCCGCGTCGGCAGCGAGCGCTTCGAGGCGCCCGAATGCCTCTTCCAGCCCCACCTCGTCGACGTCGAACAACCGGGCATCGCCGAGTTCCTCTTCAACACCATCCAAGCCGCCGATGTCGACGTGCGTTCCTCGCTCTTCAAGGCCATCGTCCTGTCCGGCGGCAGCAGCATGTACCCGGGGCTGCCTTCGCGCCTCGAGAAGGAACTGAAGCAGTTGTGGCTGACGAAAGTGCTGGGTGGGAACCCAGAGCGCCTGGGCAAGTTCAAGGTGCGGATCGAGGATCCGCCTAGGAGGAGACATATGGTGTTTTTGGGGGGCGCGGTACTGGCGAATATCATGGCGGACAAGGAGAACATGTGGATCAGCAAGGCCGAGTGGGAAGAGCAGGGGTCGCGCGTGTTGGAGAAGCTTGGTCCTAGATAAAATGTCGGTAAAAGAAAGGAATGGTTATTTGATGGATGAACAAAAAAAAAAGCTTGTTCTTGACACTTTACTACCCTACTAGTATTATAGGTTGGGGTTTGTGAGTTGGGAGTCAACGGGCCAGAATCGAAGAAGGATCAAGGTAGAATCCGCAATTGCCTTCCCTCTCTCTGCCTTCTGGCTGTGTACAAGTCCCTCCTGTTCATCTTTCTCTTCCGTACCATCGTATAGGTAGGTAGGTAACCCCCCATCCACCCATGCCATAGCCCGAACCCCTTCTTTCCGCTTTTCCTCCCTCTGTGCGCGTCTTATCCTCTTGTCTGGTTCCGAACAGAGATGCGAATCCAAGAGTTCCTTTGCGACGAACGAACACTACCCGCCCAGGATGGATTAGAAGGGGGGGGTGGGGTTCAAGAGGGTGTAGGTAGGTAGGGTGTAAGCGAGAAAAGGAAGGTCGGTCTCCCTCGAAATCGTGTTTACATTACGTGTTTGTCGGAACGGGATCGCGACAGATGGGGTATTCGTTGTTGATTGAATTGGAATCTGGGGAAGAACTTTCCTTCTCCTCCACTTTTTTTTTTTTTTGGTTTTCTGCTTTGATAAATAGATGCTGAGGAGAATTGAAGACGGAGGGGTGTGGGAACGTGAAGTTATCACCGCTCGCTGAGAGACAGACAGACGTGTTATAAGTAAACACCTGTGTTTCCCGGAATGGGAAAGACTTGCTTTTATTGTGTTTCCTGCTTCGTGTGGAAATGTAGGTGGGATAGGTCAGTTTGTCTTGTTGGTTAGGCTTGAAGTGTTCCTTTCTTTTCTGAGTCGTTTTGGCACAGACAGGAAGGCCGAGTAGGAGATATTTGTTCGGGGAGGATGGAGACAGGAACGGAATACACAGCGTTTTTCGAATTTTGTTTCTTACCATAGGTATATCGATATGATTATAAACTTGGAACTATTTTTCACATTTGGATTTTGACTTGTAACGGCACTCGAGTAGCACAGTATGAGATTTCGAAGTGTATTCTCATGTTCAAACAACGAGACTAGAACATCCGTAGGCAACATAAGTATCTAGGTAGAAGCTCTATTTTATCCTCGAGCTTGTACTCGAAGCAACTCTTGTGCCTCTCCTTGCTCATTACTTGCTTGCTCTGGCCGAACATCTTTTGAACATTCACTAACGATCCGTACCTGTACAGCAGGAGGCCGCGCTGCATGACATGAGCAAATGTTCTGTTGCTTGCGTACACATGCAGTACCATGTAAGGATATGATATAGAGATATGTAGCCAGTGAACTTGGTCAAACAGGCACAGCGAAGCGTACGTTCTCATGCTCGCACCTAGTATACTACCTTACACATACGTGCTTATACTCTGATGTTGCGTTTCAATCAGCGACCCAGTCGTTAGCACAATTCTTTGGCTTTCTTGGGGGAAAAAAGAAAAATCCTTTTCAGATTTAAAATTGACCTGACTACATAGCGAGCTTAATATCAACAAAGCCCTGTAGAAAAGGAGAAAAGAGAACCGGCTTTCAGACCTTCTGTTTTCCAGGCCCTGTGGTGGTGGCGGGAGGTTGGTAGTGATAAAAGAAAAAGAGGTGAAAATGTTCTTCGGTTCTATTGTCCTGAAGCTTACTTGTTGATCGTACTTCATCACACCTGACTCGAGAAAGAGAAAGACCATGAAGATGAAGATGATAGTGATGTAAGAGAGAAGAAGTCATATATCAATGGTATATAGCTTATACGATGAACCGGACATCTATCCTCATACAACTCTATTCGATCGTGTGTGACCGAGCACCGTTTATATATGCAATGCCTGTATTTACAGTAAGTTGCCGTCAACTGGTTCCTGCACCTGTCCCTCTAAGTCGTGTCACTTTATTCGTACTCGTTGTCTGATGCGCCCAACTCCGGATTTCCTTGTCCCACGTCTACAGTGGAACGACACATGGGGCTAACCCTGAAGCACCCATCGTCTACCCGACTTTGGAGAGAAAACGTGGTCGTATATTCTCTTCGCTCGCACTGCTGGCATAGCTCTTCCTTCCCGAGGACCAAGCACCGAAGCAGCGCCTACACATGGGCAATGAATCAGTAAGCCAATTGCGCCCCTCATAGTTCAAAGCAAGAGCCCAGATCGGTAAACAGATCCCCGGCCACGACATCGATGCCGCCAGCGTGCTTATCCTCGACGCCGAACCCGATCAGCAAGAGGTCATCGATGAAGCCGTGGTACTTCATCCCCTTCTGCTTCCAGGAGATGCTGGTCACGTAGACCATCTCCGTCTGGTTCCACTCCGTCCCCTCCTTGAACTCGTTCGGCTTCGTGCCCGTCCCCTCCCCGCCCCGGCCGTGGATCCAGAGCGGCCGCTGGGAGATGGCGTACAGATCGAAGGGCGCCGTCTGCCGGAACATCATCACGTACGGCTCGTACACGCTGTGGAAGTCCACATAGGTCTTGTAGTGGAACAGCGTGAAGATGAACGTGTTCTGCTCCGTCGCCGCGCAGGCCGGGTCCGCCCGCTCGCACATGGTCACGGCCAGCGAGTTCGTCGCCTGGTGGATCTTCGCGCGCTCGCGCGTGGCATCCGGCATGCGGGCCTGCAAACACTTTGCGTCGTCCAGCGCCAGGGGCGCGAGGTCCTCGCCGACCGTGCCGTCGAAGTTGAGCTTCGCAAAGGCGCGCCGGGGCGACACGTCGTAGTGCACGTAGTAGCTGCCCTTGAAGTCCCAGAAGGCGAACCAGTTCTTCTCCATCGGCATGTAGACGCCCGGCCGGTGCAGCTCGGTCGGCCGGTGGAAGGTCTCCTCGTCGGCCGTGATCTCGAGCTCGATGCCCCAGTCCGTCAGCATCCGGAGATCCTGGATCCACTGCCCGAGGCAGGTCGTCGCCACGCCGTTCGACCCGAAGATGGCGTACGGCTTGATGGGCCCGTAGAAGACGCGCGCGTCGCGCGGCCCGATGGAGTTGTGAAGATACTCGATCTCCGTGTTCAAGCACTTGGTGCCAACCGTGGCCGGGATGGGCAACATGCCCGGCGGCTCGACGCACGCGAGCACGCCGTCGTCCCGGAACTGGGCATTGCAGACGATCTCGGCGAAGAAGATGGTTTGCGGGATCTTGCTGGGCGGTCGCTGGGCGACGATGATCCACGTGTCGTTCCAGTGCGGATGCGGCACGAAGTTGACGTTCGCGGCCTTCTTGTGGTCGCCGAACTGCACGTCAAAGTAGGTTCCGTCAGCCCTCGAGACGGAGCGGAGGATCGTGTGCGTCTTGGAGCCGTCGGGCCGGCTGGGACATTCGATGTTGAAGCTCTGGGAGAACCTGTGCTGCTGCGAGCCGATGACCCTGGACGCGAGGGGGACGGGGAAGGGCGAGTAGTTGTAGAGGCCAAAGAGGAGGACCAGCACTATCAAAAATGCATATCTCGCTCTGGGTAGCATCTTGCACGGTTACACGTACTACTCTTATGACCAGAATGATGATAAGATTAAGTACAACCACGCTCCAGATCGACAGGCGAAGAAAATCAAAAAACTTCCAAGACGCAAGTCCTCCAGGTTGCAGCGGGTGTTGAAGATGGTGACGATGCCAAGTTTGACGAAAGGTGAAATCGGGCTTTGTATGAAAGTCTGCCACGGGAAAGGGGTAAGTGGGTGATGCTGCTCCTTTCCAGAAGATGTGCTACAGGCTGGCGATTGGGCACCTTCCGTTCTTCTAGTGCTCTGCCAGAGACAACGGCTTCCGCTAGTACAGTAGATGACCCTGTCTTCTCCTGTGAGTAGGTACTGTACTGTAGGTACTGTGTACGTAGGTCGGAGATTCGCAGTCAAGCAGATATCTTCTACACGATGAGTGACTGGTATTTCTGGTTAGCACGGTATGAGTGAATTCCACTTCTGGACTTCTAGCTTTCGCGTATAAGCCGGCGTTTTCCCGCGCATAACTCGTGGCTCGTAAGGATGCGTCTTGCTTTCTGCCGACCGAGGCTGCTTGGTGGTTACATCATACATCTTAGATATGTACAGTACAGCAGGTCTCATATATCGCGTCGCCGGCCCAATTTAAGCGAGATTCCAGAACGTCGACGTCGAGGCCCACGGCTGTACAGCACATCTCTCCCCGTCTGACCTCTTCCTTATCTCCCACCTCACAGTAAGACGCTAAGCAAACAACAAGAGCGTGCCAGTGTGACGATTGATGCTTAAAACGGCGGCACCGGAAATGGCTGATCATGAGGATCAATGCCGTTCGGAGCATTGTTGCATCTGTGTTGCTTTTGCCTTTGTTTTGTTTCGCTTATGCTCAAGGATCAATCGGAGATTCTGCAGGGTTCGGCTATTTCTCGTATCCCCCCCTATCGCTCAATCTCAGTTTTCCTATACCATAGTATGTACGAACGCCCCAGGATCCACTCTTGCTTTCAAAGTTCCGCCACTGTGAAGGTCGTGCATGAAGGAGGCAGTCGTGTGTCCGACATGCCTCCGCGGACGCCTCCTTCCAATGCTTCAGGGTCTCGTTGGTCACCACCATACCACCAAGCGATTTGCAAAATCCCATCTGCATGTACGATACCTTAAAAATCTCGGTATACTTACCACCCATGGAATGTACATTCCACGCCTCTTTCAGACGTGAAGCCAGTTGCATCATAATCGTACTCGCGCTACTCCAATCCAAGATGTAGCAAAATTTGATTTTGTAAGATACAGTAGGTAAACCACGGCAATCTTCAAAGTTGGGTGCCGCCTCGAACACTTAATGAGATTGTATACCGACCTGCGACGGTCATGATCTGATCTTAAATGCCTTCCCATCTACACATCATTAATTTGCGTGATACCTGTCTATTCAATCTGCTACCCAACCCTTGAGTGAAAAACGCCTACTCGCCTACCCGTCATATCGGCTTACCCTCGATTGTTTATTCTTTCGCTGACGCGCCCTGAAGTCTCTTATACAGATTCTGACCAAACCTCACGCTCGGCGTGTCGATGAACCGGGTCACCATCTCCGCGAACCAGAGCGTTGTGGGTAGCAGAATCAGCTGCGGGAGCAAGAACCCCCATTCCAGGCCGAGCGGCCCGGCGTGCGACAGGGGCCAGGCGTTCATCCACCCGGGGATCCCATGCAGGTGGTGATCCCGCACCCAGCCAGCGGCGGAGTAGATGCGATCGCCGACGATGTACAGCACTGGGCCGTGGACGAGGTACAGGCCGAAGGAGATCTTGCCCAGGTACTGACAGAAGCGGCCCTCGAAGAAGCGCTTCAGCCACGCGATGTGCGGCACGGCCGCCACCGTGAACACGGCCGCCCAGAACAGATAGAACCACTTGTAGTCGAAGACGGCCTGCGGTTTGAGGAACGAAAGGAGGTACCACCCGCGGGTGCTGCGCAACACGGTGAGGTCTTGGGTGTGGGCGGGCACGCCCCCGAGGTACACGCCGATAACCAACAGGTGATAGGCGACGATCTGCTTGTAAGGCTCCAGGCGCTCGCAGAAGCGAGGCAGGTTGTCGTTGAGCGCCAGAAGATCAAGGTCCGCGAGAAGCTGCCCAGCCATGAACATGGCGTAATGCGCGCCATCGGTGATATACATGAAGTAGTAGACGAGCGCGAGCTCACACCACAGCCGCGCGTTCCTCGAGAAGCGGGAGAAGGCAATCACCGAGATGTAGATGGCCATCGACCCTTTGAATTCCACGGGGATGGTCCAGATGTGCCCGTTGTAAGTGAAGAAGGGGTTGCCGCCGTTGTCGTACATGAAGCTGAAATTCTTGGTCTGCACGTACCAGTTCCAGAGCTCCTCGCCGTAGGTGGCTTTGTGAAGATAGTCGTCGGTCCAGAATCCGGGGTAGTGTGTCAGCGTCATGTAGACGAAGGTCGTGGCCATAACGGGCATCCAGAGACGCAACCACCGTCGGAACAGTGCCGAGGAAACATTATCGCTGAACTTGCTGTGATCGCCCGCCTGGAGCAGTTGCAGTGGTTTCGCCGACAGGACGTATCCCGAGATGACGAAGAAGACAGGAACCGCGAAATGGCCGCCCGTGAAGAATGAGCGGATGAAGGGGATGGTCGCGAAGTAGTGTTTGCCCTTGTAGCCGAACCCGTTCTCAAAGAACTCGGAGTCTCCGTCGCGATCGCGGACCCAGAGCTCGTTATGCTGGATGTACACCAAGAACGCGGCAAATCCTCTCAGGCCATCCAGATACGAGGTGCGAAAGAGCGGCTTCTTCACCGCAGGGCCTTTGGTGAGGATTGACGGCCGCACGATGTCGAGAAATTTATGCCAGGCGCGTTTGAGCGTCGGGCTCCTGAACTCAGGCCTGCTGTTGGGCCAGTATCCCTTCTCGAGCAGGTGTTCCTTATCGCGTTCTTCCTGCGCCATGGTGTTTGTCTGCCAGCTGGTCGGTGAATCAGGATGATTGAAGGTCGTCGACATGGCTGCTGGCGCAAAGTTTCCAGGGTCGTGATATTCTCTGTCTCTCTCTCTCTCTCTCTTTCGACTCGATCAAAGCCAACACCAACCCGACTCGTTCACGATGCGTCAACCATAAACAGGTTTTTTTTTGGTGGGTTTTTTTCTGGGGACAGGGCGAAATTCCGATTAAGCCCCAAGATAGCGTTTGCACAGCACTTTTGAAATTTAGTCGCCAACTAGACCGTACACACCGGACTAGTACGGTAGGTCCAGGTTGTTGAATGCTTTCTCGATAGCGTCACATGCATCGGCCGATGTAGTGTGCGGCCGGCTTGCTTCCAAGAACTTCGGAGTACCTCATGATTCGCATCAGCATTGCTTCGTTCCTGCAGGTTTTCATCTAAAGCCCGCAATGCATGGCGATGCATGCTGCCATGGAAGATGTTGGCAAAAACCTTGTCGCCCCCTCATCCTGCTTTGCCGTACTGTGTAGTGTACTCGTTGTTGAAGGGAGACTTGCCCCGATCAGGATCGTTGACTCCACCTGGGCAAAGCCGCAGTGTTACTGTACGAGTCAACACTTGTTGATACTCACCACAGTTTCCGAGTTTCCGTGCCACACCCAGCTGAACCCTTTCGCCAATCTTATACTCATGTAGCAGAGAACGGTGTTCACGACTTTCGTTCTAGTCCTGGATCCTCAGGTTATCCCGTCCTGGATCGACAGCTGCGTGCATGGCGAGCAAGGCCCTCCAGGTCGCCCCTATGAACTGTACACATACAGTACAGTACACACTGTGGTTACGAAGTACGATGGGCCCAATTGGTCTGCGCCCTTTGATTAATCTTTGAACCCCACCTCGATAGGGGAGGGGCTCGATGGCCCCAGTAGAGTAGCTACTGCTACTGCTGGCTCGTGTGGCTTTCTTCTTTTCTTCTTGTTCTCCTTTCTTTCTTCTTTCGAGCTTGAAGATGTGGTACATTCACAATGAAACGCGACTCGTGAGTCCGCCCTATCCGCCGACTTGATCTCGAGCTGATTCCAAGGCTCTTTATTCTTTTTTTCTTCTTTTCATCTCGTGCTTGGATAATGTTAGACTTTGCTGGCCAATCTAGAAGCACAGGTCAATACGGCCTGATGGCTAACCATGGAAAAGGTTGGAACGGAATCCCGAAATTGACAAGAGGCCGGAAAAGTATAAATCTATCCGGTTTAGCCTGAATGCTGCATCCTGTATCATGTATCCCGTATCCCGTACCGTGCTGCAAAGTAAAGTAGAGTACTTCTACACACTTGTACTGTGTACACCCTTACCCTGTGCCTCACTTCATGCCACGCGAGGCGGCGCTAAACTCTTGCACGAGGCTACCGTAAGTACGAACGCTTGAACGAGTGGCCTCGGAATCTTCAATGACCTTGCAACTCCGTCTGCTGCACACTTGTCAGTCATGTTCGCCCTGCTGTCGTGCGGATTCTGTTTGGTCTCCCTGACTGTGGCCTGGCTGGCAATTCACAGGCTGATTTGTGGTGAAATTATGCTTTGCGAGCCCAGCGCCCACCCTGCCAAACGTACCGTGCCTGGCCGCCCAAGACTCTTGTCCCCGGGCTTTCTCTCTTGGGTTAAACGAGCTGGCGTGACTAGCGAGCTTAGACTTTGAAAAGTCGAGCCAGTCAAGTTCGTCATGACAGGATCATCCAGGGCCCGCCCCCGCTGCATGCTGATCTATACCCAAAAGACGATACGTTGCCTTTCGTGGTAGCCCGCGGTTCAATCGAGGTCCAGTCAAATGTTGGCGCTTGCAGGCCCAGAAATTCCCGCTTGACTTTTTCGACTGGCGTTTTTCTCGCGCTGGATTTCAAGCTCGCCCTCTCCTTAGAGCATTTGGGACGACTTTTTACCTACGTACGAACCAAAAATGTCTCTTCTCAATCACGACAGACCGGACGCCGCGGACACGGCAGATGCCGCTTCCTACTCTCCGCCAGGAGTAGTGCCAACCAGACAGATGGGTCATCATCGTAATAGTAGTAGCTCAACAACGATGTGGCTCGAGAGCATAGCTCCGGGCGGATCTCACGCGGCGGCGTCTGTGAGGACCCATGATGACAGGGAAGATCCAATGGTCGCTGCAAAGGTATTTCTCATATGCTCGTGGGCTGCCCTCAGAATCAAAATTCTTACCTGGGTCGATATCTCGCGGACGTTCCTTCACCGGCTTCTTCGCAAGCACAACCCCACGATGGAGAAGTATCGTCCCGCGCTGTCGCCGACGCAGAACAAGTTCGGGAATCGCGTCCCGAAGCAGGTCCAGCGATGCTTGCCACTCTATCTGGGTGTCCTCTTTTTCCTCATCCTCATCACCAATCTGGACCTCTTGACCCCCTCGAGCGCTGACGTTGCGAAACGGGGTGTCGGCTCCAAGAAGGGTGTCTCGAAGGCCGGAAGCGCCCTTGCGACCATCCCAGATGCCTTTCCCAAGAAGATCTGGCAGACGTGGAAGGTCGACGTCCTGGCATTTGAGGAGAGAGATCTGGGCCGCGCCAGGACTTGGACGGCGAACAACCCGGGATATCGATATGAGGTGCTCACCGACAACAACGACATGTACTACGTCGAGACGCACTTTGGGCCCGAAGGGCTCGATCGTCCGGACATTGTCGACATGTACCGAGCGCTCACGGCGCGCATCATCAAGGCGGATCTGCTCCGGTATCTGATTATGTACGTCGAGGGAGGCGTCTACGCGGACATCGACGTCGAGAACCTGAAGCCCATCGACCGCTGGCTGCCCAAGCGCTTCAGCGAGAAGGAGGTCGACATTGTCATCGGAGTCGAGGTTGACGAGCCCACGTTCGCCATGCATCCCATCCTGGGCCAGAAGTCGCGGTCCTTCTGCCAATGGACCTTCATGTCCAAGCCGGGCAACCCGTTCATGCTGCGCCTGATCGACGGCATTCTGGCCTGGCTCAACGGCATTGCGAAGAAGGAAGGCAAGGAGATCGGGGAGATAGTGTTGGACTTCGACGAGGTCCTCACCGGCACCGGTCCCTCGGCCTTCACCACCGCCGCGCTGGCCGAGATGAGCGCTCGCGAGGGCAAGGACGTCACCTGGGAGACCTTCCACAACCTGGACGAGGCCATCCTGATCCAAGGCATGCTGGTCTTGAACGTCGAAGCCTTCGCTGCCGGCCAGGGCCACTCGGATTCGGGCAACCACAAGTCGCGGTTCGCGCTCGTCAAGCACCGTTACCACGCCTCTGCCTGGACCGATGCGCACCCGCGACACACCCACCCGGCCTATGGCGAAGTCGAGAAGTGCAACTGGAACCCGGAGTGTGTGGCCATGTGGGACGTCAACGTGGCG
Organism: Blumeriella jaapii; assembly: GCA_009599575.1. Classification (NCBI taxonomy): domain Eukaryota; kingdom Fungi; phylum Ascomycota; class Leotiomycetes; order Helotiales; family Drepanopezizaceae; genus Blumeriella; species Blumeriella jaapii. Next base: position 737,408 of record VWND01000064.1, read on the forward strand.
GCGTACGACCAGCTGTCCGAGACGGACAAGGCGAAGCTGATTGAGATCAAGAAGGCCAACGACGAGGTTGAGCGTGTCAAGGCCGAGCAGGAGTCGCGCTTCCTGGAGGCGCTTGAGAAGCAGGAAGCCGCTAAGCCCAAATTCGACATGCCCGTGCTCGAGCCCGGCCCGCCCGGCGGACAGACGCCGTTCGCCGACGGTGCCGCAGCACCCGGCCCCGACCTGGGCGCGCTCCCGGATGCCGTGGTCGGGCCGGCGCCCGAGGCTGGTCTGGTCAACCTGGCGCCGGCCGGCCCGGCGGATGCGGCGGATGCGTTCCCCGCCGATGACAAGCTGGCCGCAGCCGAGAAGCTCGCAGCTACGGCCGCGAGCCCCGCCGATGACAAACTCGCCGCGGCCGAGAAACTCGCCGCCACGGCCGAGAAGCCGGCCACCGACGCCCTCGCCGCAACCGAGAAGGTCGTCGTGGCAGCCGAGAAGCTCGCGGACGAGAAGACCGCCGCCGCTGCGAAGGAGAAGACGGCTGCAGACAAGGCCGGCGATGTCAAGGCCGCCACACAAGAGCAGAAGCAAGCCAAGAATGCATCCTCCCCCAAAGCCGCGTGAAGAAGAGGCGTGGGATTTCAGACACGGAGCTTGGTGTCGTTACTCGAAACTGTTATACCTCCCCTATTTGGGTTGGGCTTTCTCCCTCACGCTCTCTCCGACGACATCAATGCGCCATCGCCTTTCAAGGCCAGGACCGTCGAGCAGGCTTGTTGATCACCACATCTCGATTCTCGCCCGCTTCCCCTGCCCAGCCCTCTTCCCGTTGGGAGGCTTGCACAGTTCTTTCGGGAGCCCATCCTCCCGTCTATTCGTATCATCTGCCCTGGGTAGCGTCATGAGTTTAGGATATCACCATTTTGCCAGGTGTTAGTTGGGTACTCGAGCACGAGGCCGGAGGTTTCGGCGTTCAAAGACACACTCTGCCATCGGAGTAATTGATAAGAATGTTGAGATAGATAGATGGGATTCTTAGTATATATTTGCTTGCGATAGTTAAATAAGACACAATTCCCAGTTTTCTCGTGTGAGTTATCGCCCAGTGCGTGTGCGTGTGCGTGTACGTGTGTCAGGCTTGGGTTGGGAGCTCTCTCTGTCCCTGCTCAACTTTCTCGTCTTTCTCCTAAACCTGACCATTTTTCTCGTCCACCTCACTCCACGTACAGATATAGCTTTGTTTAGCAGCACTAAGTCTACCAAGCCAAACTCGAAATGATGGACTCGTGGTAATTTTCAAAAAATGGGGGTGGTTTCTTATTATCAGCGAGGTTTAATTTGCCTGTTTTCTTCGGTATAATCATCACTATTGTAATACAAGCACTGCATCAAGAGAGAAAGTGTTTCGAGTCATAAAAAAGACTTAAAAAAAGCAGCCGAATAATCGAATACCTGAAATACTTTGATTCAAACATTGGCTTACACCAAAGCTGTGTTCAAGAGAATCGATCGCAGGCCATCAAAACGCGTTTGCATCACATTACAGTAGGTGGATGAAAACAAAAGCACACTCTCCTGAAGGAGGTTCCAACTCCCTGGTAAGCTTGCTGTCCGCTAACCGAACGTCAGCATCATTCATTACCTATCATCTCCTTCGGTTATTCATAGGCGTTCAACAAGAACCAGATATCCAGTCCCTAGTGGAAGAGACCATATCTCCTCCCTACAGGGCTGCGCGAAAGACTTGAACAGGTGTTGGAAGCGGTGGCAAAACCTGCGGCATCGCGGGATGGGAAACTCGAAATGCATCGGTAAGCGAGTTTTCCTCCTACATCGCCTTGCGCTTCTTGGTAGCCGTTGTGCATAACAACACACTCGCTTAAAAACAGCCACCAAAATTTAGCAGGGTGGAAATGCATTTTTTTAGATTAGGAGAAACCGGAATTATGTTAGATACCTAGTCAGTCAATCTAGATACAATCTACTATATTGAACTGACATCGTCACATCACCGTCCCTCTTCACCTTCCTTCCTCTCTTACTTTTGTCTACTGTACTACTGTACTGTACTACAACATCCAATATCCTACACATCACACCCAACACCCCACAATGATCCACGACTTGCGAGGTGAGAGCAACCTCGCGACGATCTCCCTAAGGGACTAAGAAACCATGTGTAGTAGGCAGCCGAGGCCAGCAGCTAACGATCGATATCAGCACACGCTCGGGCTTCCCCGCTTTTCAAGCAATTGACATACAGGATCACACCAAGCAAGTGAATGAGTTAGCCCGCGAATCTGGGAGCATTTGCTTGACCCGCCAGGTAAACAATGGACTCTGTGACGACATGATTGTCGACCTGCTTTGAGCAGCTGTGCCACTCGGCTCACTCGGGCCAATCGTGCCATACGGCTAGCGAGGCGGCTTCTCTCGTGGCGCAATGGGATGGATCCCCAGCTAGGCCTTGCGACAGCGGCTGAGATTTTTTTTGTCGATGTTTTCCTCTCGTTGGACTTCCCATGTAAAACCGAGAGCTAGGCGGCCCATGATCTGAGAGAGGTGCGCTTTGCATGTCCCTCCGCGTGGGGTGGAATTGGATGTTGTCGAGTGGCTACAGGCTACGTGCGGCCTTCGGGCGCGAGAGGTGCGCTGAAAGCTGATCTCGCTGGACGAGGATTAAAATCATCAAGATCATCGTTAACAAGATCATCATGATGATGATCATGATCACGAGTAGCCGAGTCAAGATCTGCTGTGCCGCGTGGGATTGAGAGAGAGCGCACGGCTTGCTGCATGTGGAGCTCCTACTAGTCACTACCTACTTACCGGAAGGAGAATAAGTCGGCTCTTATGTAGCTAAAGCTGTCAGGAACAGCCACTTCCTCCTACCTTATCGTCACGGATAGATACTCGCCGACGACTTGGCAAGGTCGGGACCTTCAAGTCGAGTCAGATATTGAGATAGATCAGGCAGCCCACCAGCCGTGCATCTCGATGAGACCTGCGACCAGAGACGAGTTTTGACAGAGTCGGCATGTGCGAGGGTGGCCTCTACCTCCTTCGCTTCATCCATCAGCCTCTAGTTATCCTGCTCTTACTGTACCTGTCGCTGAGAGCTCGCGCCCGAGCGCACGCAGGTACAGTAGCAAGCAAGTCGAGTTCCCACCAGCACTCGATCAACCCGAGAGATATTGGGACGGAAATGGCTTCTGCGGGTGGGCTGGCTAGACGGATCGTAGAGTACTCCACCGAAGGAGACTGGACGTACTTGCAATTCCGGTTAGCGCGTAGAAGAAAATCAGGAAATCACCATTCGACTTCGAAGTAGTTTCTCTCAGGCCAGCTGGGAGTAACTCAACTCAGGCTCCCCTTTGAAACGGTTGGGTTTCAAAAAGTACCTGCTGTACTGCACAGCACTATCCTGTACTTTACCAAGCAATCAACCCGGAGACAAAGCAAGCAGCTCCACTCCGGACGTGTCGGAAACCAATCACGGAGACTTTTTGCTTTTTCTCTTCTGTTATATTTCCCTTCCGTGTTGTGCATACAGAAAAGCTTAACCTGCGAGCCGATGCTGCTTGCCCAACTACTCCTCGAGCAGGTCTCATCTCAGCGAGGCGGGCGTTCGTGCGGTCGTTGCCACACGATACATCCGCCATGCTCGAGCCGGTTGTCGACACTTGAACGAGTTGATAGACGACTCGATCCGTCCATCTCTAACCCCATCGGTCGAGTCTCGGTGCTTGGCACGTCATCCACACAACAACAACAACAACAACAACAACAACAACAACAACAACAACAACCATCGCGGTAGCGAGGCAAGCACATGTTCGGCAAAAGGCACTGCAGTACATATACACTACCACTATCTCTCGCCGTGCATCCCCAGACAGCCCCGAAAGCCTGGCCTCGGTCTCGGGCGCGGTCCAAGCGGGACAACGGTCGCCCTCGTGGCTGGGGACGGCGCCCGCGGTGCCGTTCGCATCTCAGCCGCCCCCTCATCTTCTCATGGCTCACTAACACTGACAAGAGGGCGCTTGCGCGGAAGCGGCATGGTGATGGGCGGCTTCTGCAGGCCACGCAGGAACGGCGCGAATCGATCAAAACGGTAGTCAGCTCGTAAGGCACACGCCCACCTACTTTTCCCTGTCTTCAAGCAGACCTGCCGCTTCTGTAAGCGAGAAATCGCTGGTCTGGTTCAGCTGGAACGAGCATCCCAAAGTAATGGCTTAAGCGAGCCAAAGAGGCATGGGCGATTTTGCGTGGGAAACGCATAGCACTCGTGCCGGTGTGGCCGGTCCCCATGGTCGGAGTGAGCATCACAGGGAAAAGTGAAATGTAGGAGGCATTGCCTGGCTGTGTAGTGCAAGTGTGGGAAGAGCAGGTGAACGTGTGGAAGAGCAGGCGGAAGAGGGGGAGAAGTGATGTGTGGTGGGTGGTGTGTCGCTTCGGATCTGATGAGAAAAGCATGAAAGCAATAGTGTCGCAGCAGCGGGCACCGTCCATCGGGCCATGACGGACTTTGATCGCTTTTGTGGTTCCCTTTCGGCACCAAGGCGCAATGGAATCTTCGAGCTTGACAGCGTAGGAGATCCTATCCAAACTAGGCCTCGCTCGCTCGCTCGCTCGCTCGCTCCGATCGTCAGCGAGGCGACATCTGCGATCTGCCTTAGCTACAATGCATTCGATCTGTTTGTCGATAGGTGGTGGTAGCTGGTAGCTACAGCTACCAGTCCGTAGCTACTTGCAACCTGCTACTTACTGCTTTCGACTAGCGAAGAAGTAGTAGGAAAATTGACCACCCTCTTGTCGCAATCGTCTTCAACACACAAAGTCTTTCTCTCCTGCATATATCTTACACCCCAGACAGACAAAAGACCGTGTTGGAGAAAGATAGGACAGAAAGTGTCCGACACGCAGCACCCAGCAAGCACATTCGTTGACAACGAGCCCAAAGACCGACGACGAGACGACCCCCTCACAACCGAGAAACAACGCACCTCACCACCCACAATGCAATTGTCAATCGCCACCTTGGTCTGCACCATCCTGGCCTCCCTCGTCTCTTCCCAGAGCGTGTCCAGTCTGGTCGCCCAGCTCCCATCCTGCTCCATCAGCTGTCTCGCCACGGCCTCCTCCTCCGTCGGCTGTGCCATCTCCGACTATGCCTGCCAATGCGGTGCGCAAAAGGCCGCGCTGACAGCTCAAGTGACGCCTTGTGTGATAGCCGCCTGTTCGGGCGACGATGCGCTGAGTACGTGTGTTTACTTTCCCCATCCCTCTATCACGTCCCACGAAAACACGCTCCCTCGCCCAACCCACAGCAAGGCCATGGCTAACACGGGCTCCTCTTAGAAACCAGCGGCATCACCGCCGACATCTGCAACGCCGCGACGGACGTCCAAACGTCTGCCACCTTCGGCGGCTCGATCGGCACCGTGGTCCCGCCCCCCGCGACCTCGAGCGCGAGCGTGGCCACCACCGTGGCCACCAGCGTCGCGCCCACGACCGCCGCGACCACCGCGACCTCCGCCACGGAACCACCGGCTTCCGTGGTCACGGGCGCCGCGTCGAGGGCGCACGCTGGCGGTGTCTTCGCGGCGCTTGTGCTCGCCGCCGCTCTTGTCCTGTAAGCGAGCCAGAGTCGATCACGGGGAAAACAAAGGGGTGAGCGGCGTGGCGACCACGGTGTCGCGTCGGACCTTTCGACCTGCCTCTTTTCTCGGGGTCCGTTCGCGGAATTCTTCTTCCGGAGGAGTGTACATAATCGGCTTGGAGAACATTTGGATGGTGCACACTGGCACGAGCGATCAGAGGGCGCGCGAGGCGACTCGCCGCCGCCTGACCGTGACGGATCGATTTAATTCACGCCCTCCTCAACGAACAGGCATTTCACGAGTTGCATGGAAGGCCCGGCGGCGTCGGCTGCGGCCTGTAAGCCCGCAGTAATGGAACTGGTAATAATGGCAACGGGGGCCACGACGGAACGGGAAACTTTGCTGGTCTGGTGTTTCTGATATACCCCATGAGGAAGCTCACTCACTCATTTAGCGACTAGCGAATTGTAATACTTGATGCAGAGCCTACTCGTGTTGCATTCTCCCCAGTGTCTTTCACAGATCTCGTGTTTTCCGGTGTAGATGGATTCCATCGCGTCTGAACTCCTCGCCTAGAACACAACCGGAACAGCTCCCCCTGCTGCATTCCCCCAACCCAGCTTCTCAATCTGTTATACCGAAGAAGCCTTGACATATCTTCGAGATCCCAGCCCAGTCGATTTCGCCAAGCTGCTGCTCGCTACCGAGTTTTCCTCATCATCCTGTCCTTAGCAGCCTTCGGGGCAGCGCAACGCCTCCCAGAGAATTAGTCTCGGCTATCGTATCAGTGCCAATGTTTGCGTGAGTGTTTTTAGCTCCGGCGTTCTGGTTCTGGTTCTGATTGGGTGTTCCATGGATATGCTCGAGAGGGCTTGCTTCTGCAATCTTCAGCTCAGATCATATATCTGTAACACCGAAGGCCACCTCACAGATTCCGTAGAGACGCATCTTGTTTGTAGAAGAGAGGCTTGGGGAACGGATGCTTGTCACGCTTTTCTCGTAGGCAACTGCTTCTCGACGGTCTTGTGAATGTCAAGGTCTCCCCCAGCTTGGCATGTTGCCATTGCGTTACGGGGAGGGGAGGCTTGAGGTTGCGCGGTTTCACTGCCCTCTCCAGGCGATAGACAATATCATCATCATCATCATCATCATCATCATCATCATCATCGTCATCATAATCATCACCATCATCATCATCATCACCACCATCATCAATTTCTTTCCTTTTTCTCTTCCAATCGAGGAGCGCAATTGCTACACAAGAAGGGACAGCACAGCACAACACCGTCCTCCAGCCCAAACCAAGGGCCTCGGTCTCAATGTGTCAGTTAGTCCGTACATCAACAGCAAGCGAGGTACCTTTGTATGTGCTGACTGTACAGTACTCGCTGTAAGTACAGTACAGTACATACAGTACACATCTAGCTAGCGTGCCCGACATGCGACTGGTAGCTGACCCCACTCCAGACATCAGAGCCCGCCAGACCCAAAAGCAGACCAGACCGAAAAAGACGATGGCTGGGAGCTCCTCGAGGGGTAAATAGGTACAGTACCTAGCGACGACAAGGAGCCGAGGCAAGACGGCGAGGGCATTGTTGTTCGACAGACATACCCGGCAGGGGCAGGTTCGGGGATGTTATGTACAGTACGCAACGCTGCTGCTGCACTTTCTGGTGCTGTTGGAAGCAAAAGAATTCCACGTCACCACTTTGCGCGTTGGGGGCGCACGGCTGCTACAAGTATATCACGCCTGTGATGACCATCGACATTGAGACGACTATCTTAGGCAAGAGGTGGGATATAATCTCACGTGACCGCTCACCTCGGGCAAACCGCTCTTCGGCTCGCGGCTAATGCACGGACTAAATAGGTGTACTACAGGTCAACCACTAAGTCGCTTGTTGGACTCATCATAATGTAGAACCGGCAATAATACTATGTTAGAAACTTCACGTTGTTATCTGTACTCAGGAGAAGGAGAAGAAGGAGAAGAAGGAGAAGAAGGAGAAGAAGGAGAAGAAGAAGAAGAAGAAGAAGAAGATAATGATAATGATCAAGATAAGGTTATTCAACATCTGGAAGGGCCAGTGAAGCCAGACAACCTCGAGCCTTCCGTAACGCACTGTAAACATGCCAATGAAGCATCCCAAGGTCTGCGATATCCGCTGTCGCAAAGGAGGGTGCAATAGCTGCGCAACGAGCTCGGTGTAGTTTGCCGTGCCACAAGTCGATGGATTTGGCCTTGCATGACGTGGACCACTTGTGGTGGCAAGCCTCCGACTTGGGATATGAGGCCCAAATGCGGCCGGCCTTTGTACATCTGGTGTACCAGATCAACGGCTCTTCGCGCCGATCACGCTCTCTCTCCAGTACGATCTGTGATATTTGCTGCACAGCCATTTCCGAGTTCCATTGAGAAACTTCGAAAAATCCCAGCCCCTCAAGACACGTCCATCCGAGGTAGCTCTCCAGTCCCTTCAACCTGTTGCTCGATTTTGATAATCTGACAATCGACAGACCCTTTCTTCCACTCCGACTTTGCCGACGATGGAGCCCCTTCAGACGTTCCACAAGTTCGCGTCCCTGCCCAACGAGATCGCAGCCAACATCTGGCGTTTAGCCGTCCCAGACCCGGGCAGCATCCGCGGCGCAATCCCCCTGCTCGTCGACTTCGACCTGGCCACACCACGCGCCATCCTGCCTTGCATCCACGACTACCAGCAGGCCTACCACATACTCCACCACCCCAACGAAGCGCGCCCTCCCGCGTTCGAGCCCGTGTCTGACGCTGACGACGAGCACCACGATGGTGACGCTGCGCGGGATCCCGGTGTTGATTGGTACACGCGAGAAAGGTATTTCTGTGCGCGAGGCCGGGACCTCTACCTAGACGACGAGGATCTCGAGGACATGGAGGAGCGGGCGATGTGGAGGCCGGGCAACGCTACGATGCCTGAATCCCGAGCGCCGATTCTCAGCCTGATGCGAACCTGTCGAGGCTCGAGATCCGCGGCCTTGGAGCGGTACCGGCTGGACATCGGCTCGCAGATCGAAGCAGAGAACAAGTCCTGGTGGACTCCCGAGGAGGATCTGGTGATCTTCCTGTGTCGCGACTTCAGCGAGTACCACGTCGCCATCCGCTATCTCTTTCGCCGCCGCGAGTCTCCCCTGCCGGCGCTCAGGAACCTGCAACACGTTGCGTTTGTCGCCAACCGATTTCTCTTGTCCCATATGATTGCCAAGCCCCCCTTCAGCAACGAGCACCCATGGCAGGTCAACAGACATTGGTTTCGCAACTTGCCGGACCTGCAGAGCTTCACGCTCCTGGTCGATCCTGGTCAAGTGCTGAAAAACGCTGATGGGAAAGTCCTGCTGCACGAGCCAGAAGAGTGCCCCATGCAGCTCCATTGCGATTTGCTGCCGTTGGAATTCCTTTCCGAGATAACAAGAATCTTTGCGGACTCCGTGGAGAAGGGTAAGGTGGTGCCGCTCGTTGATTTGTTCGTAGCTGGTAGGAGAAGGCCGAGAAGATTGGGAGCATGAGAAGAGGCCGCTGAATCGTCACCCTCTCAAGAGATTTTCACCCAAAGTAGCTCGCTCACCTTTAACTCAATTGACATTGTGTACTTTCAATTTATCACTTACCTGTTAATAACTCGTAGTCTCATATTTCGAGACGTTAACACTGCAACTTATCTGTAATCTTCCGACGAAACAAAAAAGACGTAAAGGCAAGACAAAGCGCACAACGGCATTATTGTAAGCCCCTCGAGCCATAGCGTTTACGGCAACCGTTCCTATCCAAAAGTAGTTATTGAAAATAGCTTCGGTTCTGTGGTAGCGACGAATTGCTGTAAGAAGCTACCGCACTCAATCCACCATCTCTCAAAGGTTACACACTAGTGCGACGAACCTTAAATATATTCCCCTTGAGATACAACACGGAATCAAGAGAAAGAACATACCTCCAGGACGAGCTAACACTGCAACGCCCTACAAGGGAGTCAGGCTTGCGTAGTGACGTCTAAGCTAGTGAGCTGGTCCAGTTAGTCACAACTAGAAGGCGAACCCTTTCGAAATCCTCTATAAGGTCTGTGCAGTTTTTGAGACTTCGAAGTTCTCGAATGAGAACCACATCGTGAACCTCTCGCTTCTTTTCTCTGTATAGCCAAGTATCAGACCTCAAGTCATGGTACGCCATCTGTCCTGGGCATTGTAGTACCAAGCCATAGCTGCAACATCCGTGTGTTCCGCTCAGCGATGGCCGTGAAGAGGACCGATGCTTTGGACCAAGATATCGAGCGATCTCGGGATCAGTCAACAGACGCGAAGGCGGATGAACCGCTTATTCAGTACTATAACCTCACGGCGTCACTTAAATTGGGTCACTGACTCGAGTTAAGAACTTCATTTCATCGATGGTCGTGACATGGGTCTGCTTGCATTCACGTTGGTTTGTTGATGACCCCCACGACCTCAGCCGCACACTGAACGCCAGAAAAGACAGTCAAGTCTTCATTCCAGCAGCGGCACAAGCCGCAGTAAACGCACTGAGAAGTTTCTGAACACGATTAGTTAGCATCGCGCCGAGAGTAAATGTAGCGGGCTAGTCGTACCGAGAAGTCGTGGTCTGCCATAGACCCAAAGACAGGATCTTTCGACAGCTTCAGTGTAGTCGCCCGGGGACTACTTATTCCGAAAGCAACCCGAGCCAAAAAACGAGCGTCGTCCCGCGCAGGCACTCGCGCCAAAATCGCCTTCAACGCATCCTGGTTGAGCTCAACAGGTGGTGGGAGCTGCTGCACGATAGCTTTGTGTGTCATACACCAAGTACAATGTCCGCATTCCTCCTTTCCAATGTCATCGCCGAAATGCTGGGCCAGGGATTTTGAAAAACAAGCTTTGGCGGTGATCAGTTCTAACATGTCGTTGGTGCGTTGTAACGCTTCCTCCTCTCGCTTCTTCATTGTCGAGTAGATCTCTTGAGCCAGGCTCTTAATCTCTACCTTGTCTGGAACCTTCCGAGTGACCTTGTAGACACTCAGAACTCCCGATGGCTTCAGATCTATAACTCGGCTCTCATTCCAGTCATTCAGTTTGCGAATGAGCTGTGCCCGCTCCAATCCGTATCTACTGGACGCAGCATCGATATCGATGTGGTGCAACTTCGCAGCCTTCTTTGCAAAACCTCTGACGGCAATAGCTGCAGGAGATTGGTCTCGAGATGTCGTGGAATCGTACGAGGGCCCAGCAGTGTAAGAGTATTTCGTGTAGATTGGTGTGGTAGCTCGAATGAGATTGTAAGTGAGTTCCAGCTGAGCATAAATATTCTTCAGAGGTATGTCGCGGATGTCATAGTCGCGGGTCTGGGTATAGTGGGAGAACTTCAGGTCGGCTCCAACCCCGGCATGTGTTGAGCAGAAAATCTCCTCTAGAAGCCCCTGGACACTCTGGACACTCGGAAGATCACCACGAGCAAACATCTCTGTACGGACACAGGGAAGTCAGGTTTGTCTGGTTTGGAAATCGGCGACGAGAAAGGATACGCGCAGATATTCTAGGATGGGAGCTCAGAAAGACCAGGTTTCTTCCGTTACGTACCTCGCAAGTGGAGGTCTTCGCCACACACATAGAACATGCATTTACTGGTCTTGCCATCTCTTCCAGACCTTCCGACCTCTTGACTGTACGACTCGAGGCTGCTCGGAAGATTGTAATGTACGACATTACGGATGTTGGATTTGTCGATGCCCATACCAAAAGCGATTGTAGCCACGATAATCAAATCGTCACGGCGCATAAATTCGTTCTGTAGAGCTGTCTTCGCAGCAAACTCCATGCCCGCGTGGAACGCTTTAGCAATGAACCCTTGGCGCTGTAGGCTCTGGGCCAGCTCTTCCGTCTGCTTTTGTATTGTCACATAGACGATTGTCGGCCCAGGATTGTCTTTCAGAAATTTGAAAAGTTTCGGGTACAGATCCTTCTTTGTCCTACCCGACTCTGCCAATAGTTGCAAGTTCTCTCGGTATGTCGAAGTTCGAAAGAGGCCAGCTTCTTCGTCAATGTTGAATGCTTTGCAGATGTCGGAGGCAACTTTGGGGGTGGCAGTAGCCGTCAGGCAGACCACACGCTCGGCACAGATCTCCTTGGCAAATCTGGATACCTCTGGATGTATGTGTGAGCCAAAAATGGGCGTTGCTGGAGCTCGCTGAAACTGGGATGTGAAGAAGGTACGCACTCAGGTAATCCGGCCGAAATGCATGGCCCCATTCAGAAATACAATGGGCTTCATCCACAGCTAGCAATCGAACCCCACCCCGGACGTACTTCATCTGCTCAATAAATCCTTCATTGTTGAGTCTCTCGGGGGCACAGTAGAGGATCTTGAGCTCTCCACTGCGTAGCATCTCGCACGTCTGTAGGTACTCCTCGCGGGACTTGGATGAATCAAAAGATGCTGCTTTGATTCCGCGCCGCACAAGCGCATCGACCTGATCCTTCATCAACGCGATCAATGGGGACACAACCAAGGTGATGCCGATCTCTCCCTCGCCGCGGATGCCGGCCAGTCTGTCCTCCTCGGCGAAGACCAAGGCGGGTACTTGATAGCACAAGCTCTTCCCTCCTCCTGTTGGAAACACCACCGTAGCACTTTCGCCGCTCAGTATGCGCGATATGACCTGTTCCTGCTTCAATCGAAAGGCCTTCATCCCAAAGAGCGTAGCCAATGCATTGGTAGCGGAGGCATATTTCTGAACTGCGATTCGTCGTGGAGGAGGGTAGGGTTCAGTCGATTCGAGGCGTTTTCTCTTGTGGTTGTTTGCAGCGTCTACGAGTGCCACCATTTCAGCCTCGTCGCCGGAGCCAAGGCCGAACTCGTCGTCGTCTTCTTCGATACGGGGAGCCATGTTTGCGACTGAGCGGGTTGGGTAGCGCTCGGCGGTGTTTGCTGTAGTCAGAGATGGGTGTCGCGACAGCGGGACAACGACCGCGTTCTGCAGGTATCTATCGTACGCCAACACACGTGACCTGCCTAAGCCCCTGCGCCCGTTCTGCTTTCGGATTCTGCTCACGTCCATATCGTAATAACAAGCGGAGTTTTTAAATGGTTTTCTGGTGGCTTGTCATTGCAAAGGCAACTCTGAGGGGGTTGTAAAGGTAAAGCTGGTCATCACTTGCTGCAGGGGATCACCTAAAAAGCAGCCACCTCGACGACAATGAGCTTGACAACAACTACTTCTGTATTGACCTCCAGATGCCCTCAAGAACTTATTTCATGTGGTACCTTTGGTTGAGTTCTCTTAGATCTCACTCTTTTTGCTCTCGCGTTAGTAACCGTTTGCGTTGGTTCCTCCTGGGAACCCTTCGCAGCTTTCTGGAGGTCCAACTCCTCTGCTTCTTTCGCCCGTTCCCTCTCCAACTCGAGCTTCTCGCGCTCTTCCTCCAGTCTCGTCGCTTCGGCTCTCCTGACTGCCGCCCACGCCTCAAACTCATCCTTGCGACTGGTACAAAAGAGCACGACCTCCCTGGTAGCAAAGACATCCTCCAGACAATCATGAATCCCCTTCTTGTTCTTCCGGATCTCGATACCAGGTAGTTGCGAGCACAGGGTTTGTAAACCGCACGATGGCCCTTTGCCAGCCGCGCGTCGAGCCAAGATCCCCGAGTCCACCACTCGTCGATGAATCATTCGCAGAACACCGAGGTCGTTGTCCAGAGCATGGCCGATGAGGATCGTATCCTCGTCGATATGTCTCCATAGTTCTGCACGAGCACCTTCCCATCCCGCAAGGGCGACTCCGCGGTTCCTTGCGTCCTGGAGTATGGCATGCGTGACACCGTGACACTGTGTACGCATCTGGGTGATGGGCTCGGCCGGGTGAACGAAGTGGTTCAGGATGGTGGCGCCGGTGATGTAGTCGATTGCACAGATCAGGATGGGCTCTCCAGTCGCATTCCCAACAACGCCTGCCATCTCGCAGTCCAACACCACTGCGCGAGCCTTGGGCTGTCGCTCATCTGATGCCGGAGTCTCACGGAAGTCGCCATATCTAGAAAAGCGTGCTGCCACCTGGAAATCGTGCGTCGTAGCAATCGTACAGCCTTTGCGGTCAGTGTTGGAGCAGCATTTGTACGGCCGGTTGATGTTCTGTCATGGCTATGAGAATCTTGAATCGAATGTACCGGACGAAGTCTTACATATTTGTTCCGCTTGAATCTGTGGAAGAAACATTGTCCGTCCTTGACTAGGGCTACGGTCACGGCCTCTGGGTCTGCTAGCTTCATTTTCTGGGATAATTGTTGACGAGGTGGCCGATCTGAAGCATTGCAGCGCGTGCACTTGCGGGGGGCATGGGCGAAGTCCTCCAGACCGTATGGCCTGACAAGAAAGCTGCTGGCCTCTAGTTCCTCTAGCGAGTGACAATGTCCTGTCAATAGCTTCAGCGACAAGTGACTCTCATTATAGCTTATTTTCGACCATCGAGACGAGTCCAGAAGCGATGTGGGCATGGGAGCGATGGGGTTCATGGCCTCGAACATGGGCTCAGCAGGCTTGGTTTGCTGCTCGCTTCTGCTCGTATCATGGGCCTGAAGAGGAGTGCTGGGGGAGACTTCTTTTCGAGCGGGCTGATATTCTGCCTGACGACCTCCTGACTGCGCGTTTGATGACTGCAGGCGTGCCTGGATGCGCTCTGCATGCAGAAAGGATGTTCTCAAGTGCTGCTCAAGATGCCTCTGCTCCTCAAACGTCCGATCACACAGGGCGCAGTCGAGAGACATCGTAATGGCCGGTGGAGTTGTGTTGTTGTGTATGAGCAGGAAAGAAAGTAAGGAAGAACAGTCAAAGTCACTGAGTGGAAAGAGAGGAAGGAGTGACGACTAGCGTTGTGGCTACTTGCATTGGTCGTCACGTACAAACGAAAACACCGCTCTCAAACATTCCCGTCTTTCCTCTTCGCTTCTCTTCTTCTTTCGTGCAAGTAATATTGAAACCTAAGAACTAATGTAACGAGCTGGCCTCTACTCCAAAGAGGTAGTGTTGCTTTTTGAGGGGTAAATTGAAAGAATGTGTCTTGAATAATGTATTGCTCAGCATTCTTACCGTACCGTGCAGACACATCAGAACTCACAATAAACAATACACGCGGTACAAACACAAGCGGTTGCGGAGCACAAAAATAGGAACAAACTTCAAGAGCAACATAAGCATGTCAATGTACGGTATGAGAAGGTTTTCGATTTCTGTTTCCTCTGATCGTTATCTTTCTTACAGTCACGCTCAGAGCAGACTGGTGTTGGGTATTACTCCTACTATGATACTTGCTCTCCAACTCACCACAAGAAAGAATGGGATTGAGGTTCAATACAACTTTTCCTGGCTATTCTCCTGCTATATTCTTATTCAATAGTAAGCTGGCCGTGATACTCCGTATGCTGGGTAATTGAGTATAGAATAGTGGCCCAAAAACCTCCAACAATTCGTCTCATTCATCCACACGTTCAAGACCCCAACGAGCCTTATATAGCCTGGTGAGCCTCTGCCAATAATTCTCCGGAAACGAAGCCTGTTCGACAACAAATGCGGCCGCACGTTGAGTCTCGTTCAAATAATCTCCATGGACGTCTTTCGAGCCCTGTTTAGAGCAACAATAATCATTGTCATGACAGATAGCAAGAATCCTCTTTTCTGGGACCCATGTAAAGCCTTCATCTATCCATGGATCACCGAAAGTAACCACTGAAGAGACTCTGGAAGCCAGCAACCCTTGTCCAAGATACTTAGTTGCTTCGTGAACTGTCTTGGCGCCAATACTCCAGCCAGCTAGTGTGATGTTGCTCTGGGGACATTTTGCGGTAGCTTGCGAAAACACGCCCCTCATGTAATCACCTGCCTTTGGCACATCAAAGCTGATCAGTGGCGATATAGGAAAGTCCATTGTTGGTATAGTCTGGATGGCGAGATTTTGTACTCCGACTAAGTTTGCAACCTCATGGAAAAATGAAGGGCCAATTTCTCTCCCCATGTCGGTATATGGTTGGTATCCTCGTGCAAAAATAATTAAGTGTTGTTTGCAAGGATCATCAGAAAATAGATCGTTATACGCATATTGTGTGAAATCAGGGGGACCGGCAAGTGATACGCTGGCCGTGAAAACGAAAGAAAGCAGGGTAAAAACCGACTTCATCGTAAAAGATGTCAAGTATGTTTTTGAAATCCCGGCATAAGAGCTCAATAGAACAAAATGGATTGACAATCTATATCAATCCAGCTGGGCTACGAAGCTGTTTTATACGCTCAACAGATTAAGATAAGCCTGCATAAGGATTGGAATTTCCTTGCCGGCGTCGGCCGTAGACGAGGCTTTGACTTTTCTAGAAAAACGTACCTAAAATCTTGTGGTTGATCCTGATGATCCTACAAGATGCTCCAACAGGCCATTTACCCCTGTAAACTGCTGTTGTGAATTTTAAAACATTCCTTCAAGCTATTTCCATTATTTACATGTAATGCTATACTTGAGTACTTGTCGGGATAGGTTTCAATGCATCCACAGACCTTGTCACAATGGGTGACGGCTGCGGAAGGAATACTTGTCTTGTAAATCTAAGACTAAACCAAATGGTTCCCAAAAGAAAACAACAAAGAAAAAATGGAGTTTCTCTTACAAGTGAAAGTTTCCCAAACAACAAGCGTAAGCGCTAAGCATTACACGGAACAAGTGGACGCTTTGGTGATTACACCTTTTGTTTACAAAACTTCTTTCTGCACAGATTTTTGAAAAAGTTGGGCGATCTGGTGAAATCTTAATTGCATAATGCATGTATGAAAGGGGCAGGAGGAAAAACCAGGAATCAGGATATGTTTGATTCACGGAGCTGAACCTTGGTGGTGGTGGTGGTTGTGGTGGTAGTAGTAGTAGTTCTACTAGACTGCCGTTTTAGAAAAAAGGTAAAAAGCTACGTACCTATGGGCTTAGCTAAGGAATTACATAGCGAAAGCTATCATCGACTCCGCTTTTCGCCGCTATTTGCAATATTTCGTTAATAAGCAATGTAAGCTTTTAACAAGAAAATCAAAAACCTGCATGTGTAGTGTAACACCGATCTAAAGGCTTGCTTGATGATGAGATTCGTATCTCTGAGATAGATGTGGCCAACCAAAAGCCCGCGAAAGAAAAAGAAGCAGAAAAAGAAGCAGAAAAAGAAGCAGAAAAAGAAGCAGAAAAAGAAGCAGAAAAAGAAGCAGAAAAAGAAGCAGAAAAAGAATCAGATAAAGAAGCAAAAAAAGAAGCAGAAAAAGAATTATCCAAATCCCGAGAAAAGGGGAAAAGATGGCAGATTTGTATATCAAACCCGAAACAAAAAAACAGAGATGATAGGCTTCCGCTTTTGTAAATACATATACAATCGTTGCATGAGATTTTTGGAATAACAAAAATACATTCCTTTACTTAATGCTTAGCGCGAACACGATCTTATAACAGTTTTCTGTTCTTCTTCTTCTTGATACTTTTTCAAAATGGTTTGGATATTATGCTTTCCATACAAATGCAATAGCAACGCCCCTAAAACACCTGTCCCCTCCGTGCAGCATTTTCTGCCGAACTGTCCATGACAAAAGAAAAAAGAGATAGGAACCCGCTCCTTTGGTATCACGCCCTTTATCATGCTCTTATGTTTTACTTCTCAGAGTAACCCCAAGATCACCCTCGATCAAGATCTGCACTGCATCATCCCATCCTCTCGACGCTGCCATCTCAACAACGGTATGTCCCATATCGTCTCGCACCTCGAGGTCCACCCCCGATCTTCTCGCCAGCATCTTCAACACGCTTTCGTTGCCGTTCTCAACGGCCTGCATCATGCCGTTCCAGCCTCGGTACATCTTGTTTGGATCGGCGCCTTTCTCCAGCAGCCATTCCAGGATCTCTGTCTCGTCCCCACGGAACGTGCGGAGGGCCTTGACGACGGGGAGATGCTCGCCAGGGGCGTTCACATCGGCGCCGCCTTCGTCAATCAGATAGCGGACGATCTCCCGGTGATTCTCACGAATTGCGGTTGTGAGAGGCGAGAAGACTCCGCCGTTTTTGTCTTCGACCGAAACCCCGGCCGCCAGGAGCATCTCGACGGACTCAAGCTGATCGGCGTGAACGGCTCTCTCAACGATTCCCTTGAAAGCCTGTGGCTCCTTGATGACTGTCAAGAGCCGCTCGAGGATGGGGGGGTTCGCGACGGCCATGAGGATTGGCCAGTCTAGATCGCGTTAGATTCAGAAGCTTTCGCTGGAGATGTTGTGGTCTCTTACCTTGCCCACGAACATGTGGATCGGCCCCTCTCGTCAGTAGCAGCTCGACCAGATCGATCCTGTTCTCCCTGATTGCGGTCGTAAGAGGTGTCATGCCTTTCGGACTCTTGTCGTTTGGGCTCACACCCTGGTCGAGCAACCATTTCAAAGCCTCCACATTGTTGAAGCTGACGGCCGTTTCTAAAATCCCCTTTGGTTTGTTGAGAGCAACACCTGCTGCCACCAACATCGGTAAGAAGTGCACCCTGTTGTGTGTTACGCACTTGAATGCTGGGTACTCTGCAGCAGGGACGTTAGGATCAGCGCCATTGCTCAGTAGCAGCTTCACCAGTTCAGGTCGGTCGTCTCGGATGGCAGAACATAGAGGCGTATACGTGCCATCTTTCTTCGTATCGGGGCTGACTCCTGCTTTCAATAGCATGCGCACCACTTCGATGTTGTTGGTGCCAACCGCCTGCTCCATGATGCCTGGGGCTTTCTTGTGGTCGGCCCCGTGGGATAGCAGGATGGCGAGACAAGCTGGGTAGTGTATAGAAGGCCAAAACATGTGTTTTGGCCCGGGCAAGTTTACGTCTGCTCCGGCCTCGATCAAGGTGAGCGTGATATCGGCTCGACCCAGCGAGATGGCCTCGAAGAGAGCAACCTTGCCTTGACGGGATTTCGCATTCGGCTTCGCACCGTATGCCAAGAGGAGCTCAATGAACTTCTTGGGCGTCTTCTTTTGGATAGCAGTTGTGAGCAGTGGCGTACCATCAGTAGTCTGGTGGTTCGCATCACCGTTGTATTCTAGCAAAAGCTGAGACATGGTAATCATGTTGGCTTTCACAGCCGCCGCCAAAGGAGATTCGAAGTCTTCGCCGTGTCCCGCACCCATATTGGGATTTGCTCCGTACCTCAAGAGCATGGATGCGCCGGCCAGGGAAGATTTCTCGATGCATGCCAACAGTGGCGTTACGCCGTCACGCCCTGCTTCATTTGGGTCGGCTCCGAGCAAAAGTAGAAGCCGTGTACTTTCGTCATCTTGGGCGAGGATGGCTTCTTTGAGCGGGTGCATGTTTGGAGCTGCCGCAGTCGAAACGCCTCGTTGAAGAAGCTGTTCAACGGCCCTGTAGTTTTTGCCTCGAATAGCGGATATCAAAGATCCCTTCATGTTGAGGCTTTCTCCATCTGCTGAGAGTGGGGGGTAGCTACAGAGGATCGAGATAAGCAGTTGATTCATGAAAAATGCACCAGTATCAGAACTCGAAAAAGAGAGGCAGGGGGAATCTTACAGTCGCGGCATACTCGATGGATCCACGTTATGCCTAACCACCTTGGTCGGATCTAAGTCTAGGCCTGAAAAATCTTCGTGTAGAATGGATGGGTCGGTACGACTCAGAATCGATTCTGCGTAGCATTGAAGTTAGTAAAGAGCATGTTCCGCTAGAAGGGGATAAAACAAGCGAGCTTTCGAGATACGTACGAGCGTCATCCATATGACTCGGCGCCTCGAACGGTGAATAGGGATCAATGCTCGAAGGCGAGGAGGTTGGGGAATGTAAGATACTGTGCTGGAAGTCGGAACTGGGCGCAAAGTGTGATCGAGCATGATGAGGGTATTCATGACCGCCGGAGGCGTGGCCGATGGAATCCTGCCGAGGAAGGGATGAGGAGCGACTTAACCAGTCTCCCTGTGGAGACAAGTGTAGTTGGTTCTGTACATGAGACTGTTGGGAATGATGAGGATGGGGAAATCCTTGTTGAGCATGCATTTCGTTATAGGGGGAGCCTGTCTGGACGTTTGTTCTGGCCACAGGAACGTAGGCTTCGACTTTGGCGGGTTGAATTTGTTGTGTCTGAAGTGGAGGGACAGCGTTGGTCTACGTAGCAATGGATGTTAACAGTTGGTCTCCAAACTCGGAGGTCTAGTGAACAGTAATCCAGGACATGTTCAAACCTCGAAGCTGCAGTTAAGCGAAAAGAAACATGAAAACTCACGACCTCCTTTGCCGACACCTTTTCTTTCTCCGGCTCCAGACGATCCAACGCAGCCGCCAACCCCTTATATCCGAAACCGTGCAACTTGAGCAGATCCTCCTTCTCGCCATTGGGATTCAGGGTCCAAGAAAAGACGAGGCTACTCATCTTCAAGCTTTCTTTCGTCCTTCTCAACGCGGCGCTGATCTTTCGGATTTCTCCTTCGGTATCGTTGAACATCTTTCCCCAGCTCTTCGAAAACCCCTTCTTTGGCGAATTCATTTTCTGCAACATAATGTTCAGCATGTTGAAGTCCGCTTGGGTGACGCGAAACTTGGTCTCAAGTTCTCCCAGAAGCTCGGCTGGCGGCTGCATGGCGGGGTTTGGGGTCTTGAAATAGGCAAGTCCAGACTCGATCGTGTAAAGCAATTCGCATGTCGTCAGGAAATCATGGGACAGCTGCGTGAACGATGGTGGGGAGTTTGGAGTGGTCGTTAGGTACTCGAGAATATGGACTGCAGTCAGATCGATACTTTGAGTTGTCTTGTGGCACAATTCCAAGCAGCGCATCTCTGCTTTCGTAGGCCTAACTGCGGTGGGCGCCATGCTGACGACTTTTTCCGCTGGCGCGGGTGCTTGAGATACTTTGCTGATTGGGGCGCGCTTTAGGTTAGTGTGGATACTGTTCTGCGAACGATCCGTAGGAGGTGAGTTCGGTATCGATTGCAGACGGTTGTTATTGCTTGGAATCTGGGATTTGGTGGTCGGAATCGCTGGTAGGGGTAGATTTGGTGGAGGTAATGAAGGAAGGCCTATGGCCTTGATGGCGACGGAATGAGAGCTAGAAAATCGGGAGGTTAGCAAAGATCTGCTCTCTGGTGTTTTTGAGTATTATGAGAAACAGTACACTCTTGATACATTGGAAAGGGGGAAGTGGCTACTGCTGGATTTTCTTACTCTTTGAGGTTGATGGCTATGGCCTCGGAGAGAACGTAGGAGCCACAACGATCCTCTTGGTGATGACTGCTCATGCTACTGTCTGCGGCTGCTCTAATATAAGTACAAGTTCCGCTTGGCATCTGACTTTCACAAGATAGTCTTCGGGGTCCACTGACAGTCCGAGCAATATTTTGGTTTACTCTCCCATAAGTTGATCGTGGAGGCTGAAGCTGATAGGATTCAAGGAAAAGTAGACTGGTATTTGTTGGTAAGATTTTGGCTTTCTATATATGATTCAGGAGAGGTCCCAGGGATCAGGAAGACCATGCTCCTTAAGTACAGAGGCATCAGACCTCTCTTTGGTCCCCACCATCTGAAGGCGATTTTCAAGCTGATTTGGCTGCAGGATTTCAACTTTATCCGCAAACGTAGTAGTCACCTATTCGGTCCTTGCCATTCTGTACCTACCTCGGATCTAAGCTATTGGCACACTGGGCTCATGCATGATATGACTGATCCACACCCTTAGCTCTCCGGTACCAGCTTTACTAATATGCAGCGCTCAGACAGCCACGGGAGGTTCGTCGTGCTATCAGGAGCAGCTTATCAAAGTCTAAAATCTTTTTGAAGTACCCTGTACTAAGGTCACACTAAATTCAGGGTTCTAATCCGTGCTTGTATTTTTATGCTTAAAGATTTGTCATTACCTGTTCTGGTGAATTTTCCTAGCGTCTTGCACAGCCTGTCTCTTAGTTAGTGATTGCGTATCCTTTGATATTTCTCCAACTCATTGGTCATCTTCTAAAATGTGATTTTTTGTTCGTTGCGTTTTAGAAACATCCATAGTCGCGGGATAAGCAACAATTTCACTTCCTACGGGGCATGTAAACAAACACAAATCTCGCTAGCCAGATGTGTTGACAACAAGCCTCCAGCTACAGCCAGAACGTTCGGGCGCCCCGACCCCTCGGCCCACCTACTACTTACGTGGAGATACTTGCCGATGGGAATTTGTCTGTCGCATCTTCCCCGCCAATAATCGCCAGAGGACACAGGGTCCAGGCAAAGTGAGAAGTTCAACACCACATCCGAACCCTCGGTACCTGAGGTTTGCTGCATGACCGTGCGTGGACGCGGACTAATGGGAAGGTGGACTCGACAGCCACTGTATTTGGGCGCTGGCTAGAACTGTCTGTTGCTGAGTCTGGACCTCTGGGCTACTTTGTATCGCAAATACCAAAATGTGATACTGCATCCGTAGATTTGGATCAACGCATAATCCTGACAATTCCCCGGATCTTCAGCCGTCAAACGGTGATCCGTGTCTGCTTCCGGCTCGGCTATGCTACTGCTTTCGGTAACATAACAACTTTGGCCGCGGGTCTAGCTGAGACGTGGCGTCGCGTACTCGATGCCTTTTCAACTTTTCCGATCTTGTTACTGACTCGTGCTCTGCTGCATATGGTTGCTCGACTCGGGGAAATCTGATCCTATTGACAGATTCCCATCAGAATTGATGTTTCCTGACAGCAATTGACTACCTATACAGAAGTCGGCGCTAGTGGAACCCCTGTGGCAATCATCTCGAGCAGCTGTTTCCAGGAGATATCCTGGGCAATCGGTGAACGCGCCATGGTGACTGACCACGCGTCTCCATTTCTCGTAAGGGTACCGAGGCTTAGATTGGCTTGACGTCCCGGGGACTTGGATCTGAGTTTGGTCGAGACTCCTCGGGGCGGGAGCTATGTGGGATCTAGCATCACATGCTAAACCCTAGCATGGACCTTTTGAATCCTTTGGCGTGGGATCACGAATACGACCTACTTGAAGCCGAAAAGCTAAAACCACTTCCCTCTCCTTTTCTTTGACCTTTCATCGTTCCTTTTCTGGGAAGTTCCGTTTGTACAGCTTGTTGCTTTTAGCGAAACTCGGAAAAATCCATGTGGACGAGGTGGAGGAGAGATCAGATTCTCACGATGTCAAGATCAAACGCGTGAAGAAGTTGCATTGTTTTCACTAGCGAAGGCTACTCCTGTTGGTAAAGCAAATCCGAACCCATTGTGTCCCTGTCTCTGAGACCTTTGCAGCACGCTACATCGGCCATTTCACCTTCACTTAGACGACAGCACCACCCAGCTTGCCAGATCGGCCAAGGAAAGAGAGAAAGATGGATGCGACGAAGCAGAGGACCAAGACCCAGAGCATTGAAGCCTCGACCTGAACCATGTAGCATCGGGAGACAAGCTGCTGTGCCATGTTGTTGAGCTGCTCCTTAGCATTGTTGCCTGCGAAAGTCTTCTCATCGCTAAAGCCGATGATGGGGAGGATGCTCGTGACATATTTGACATTGACACAGCTGCCGGACTTGACTTTGTTGGTGTATGCCTGTTGGCCATGTCAGTTTACCTCCGACGACGACGAAGAAGCAACAACGTACGGCGGCTCCAGCGATGACAAAGGTAGAAACCAAGAAATCGACTACGACCATGAAGAGTCCTTGGAGCTTGTCGACGAAACCCATGACAAGACCAACGATGGCGAACACGATCCCAACGATTCCGCACCAGCCACCAAACTTGACGATGGAAGCTGAGTGACCGGGACCGTGACCGTGGATCAGGATGACTGCGACAATCAGGAGGAAGGCGGCGACGATGATCTGTACAGAGACATGTTAGCATTCGCCTTTGCATATTCTATGCGTCGGGCTCAAGATCGAGGGGGGGATACTGACCTGGAGAACTCGGAGAGTAAGGGTTGCGACCTTCATCAATGCAGGACCCATGGTTGCGGTTGGATGGATGTATCTGGAGTTTTGTTGTGTTTAACTGTGGGGTCAAGCGGTGGTTGAGATCGAGGAGGAGAATTGAGGACTGAGTCGAGGTGAGGGATCAAGAGTTGAGTCGACAGTTGAGTTCAGAGAAGTACAACGGGAGAGACTAAGGATTGGTGCGGCACGTGTCGCTAGCTCGACACGTGCTTTTGTGTGCACCCTCGCGTCGCTTGAGGTTGGTAAACAAACACAAGGATTTTCATCGGCTACCAGGAAGACTCTGCAAGCCGGACGAAAATTCTTTTAATGTGTGAACAGTTGACAGCACGTAGAGGTATGTTAGCCTTTCATCTTCCTAGACTTATGTAGAAGACTTGAACTTGGACAGATTCGATAACCGGGAAAAGGAAACTGCCCTGTCTCTTCCGACCCAGAAGCATCTGCTTACACTCCCAACGCGACAAAGCGTCAATCGAATCTTCTTCAACTTAAAATACAGCTCCTAGCATTTCAGAACACCACACAATCCAGCCTCCCTTCTCAGGCCTGCCGTTGGGGAAGCCGAGAGATATAGTCATCGAAGCAACAAAGGTGACTTAAGCAAGAAAACCACATACGAATTAGCGCTAATGCCTGCGAAGACAACAGCAACCAGTTCCCAATGTTTTATTTCGAAAACGTTCAATTGCTATTGTCCATTGAACTTCATGGGTCTTTCACACTCGGTCGAAGGCGGGTTCATGTTTAGAGATACCATCAATGGCCAAGGCCTACACGAATGTTAGTCATGGGTACCAAGGACCAGTTCCAAGATTTATGTTCCCAACAGCAAGAAGGAAGAATACAATAAGCATCTCGAGAGAAGGCGACATGATAATGCTCCGAGGAACATCGAAGATGACCGCAATTAGACCGATAGCCGCCAAGACAACGCTCACGGTACTGTCACAACACCCTAGGAAAGGCTACCCCAGCACGTTGGATTGGGTTGTTTGTCTACGGACCTGCATATTAAGGCTGGCATCTGACAAAACTTGCTGGACCTGCTGCACAAGAGGACGACGGATTTGGGCTTGTAACTAAACATGAGCATGCCAAGCCTCATGCTGAATTGCTGCAGAGGGTGGTGGATGACCCGGACCACATCCATGGACAAGAATGATGGCAATAACTTTTTCAAGCAGAAACAAGCAGCCAGAAAGCCGACGTTTCAGTTGGATAACCCATAGCATCAGAGTAGCACCTGGCCTGGTGGCCCCTCGCGAAGAGGGCGCTAACCAGAGCAGCTGAGTGTAAGCAAGTTACAAAGTACGATATGAAGAAGATCAACATGGCATAGAACAGCCAAAGAACCAACCTAATGCGGACCTGACTCAACTAGCCTTTCGCCCGCCTTCGGTCTCCGCTTCAATTCAATGGAACACCTTATGGCCTCTTCCCGAACTATTCGTGCGTCTTCCAGCACCCCGTGCTTGGCCCGGCTCTCCTCCCTGTCGCATAGAGCACACTCGCGTTACTTCTCAGTTTATCCTTTAGCCGAAGTAGACTACCACGAAATGTTTTTCTTAGAAAGCATTGTCGAGCCAATTACTTCCCACGCCAGAAAAGTCAACACATCCCGTTTGTCTCTCCGTGAATTGGGTAATCCATAATTAAACAGGTAACCCGTTTTGGATGCCAATATATGATTAAATGGCAACAGCTATTACCTAAGAACAAAGCCCCGAACAGAAGTTGATTGAAAAATGCTGTTGATTGAAGTGTTACTCGCTAAACTTTGGAGAAATCATCAAGATCAAGTTGTTTTTCTACGACAAGATTTTGGTTATGCGTGCTATTATCCAGCTCATGGTATCAACGTGACAGACATCCCGCCCGCTCTTGTATTTTGATGGTTGGTATCGGCCCATGAGGTCGTAATCCCGTCGATAAGTTGCTCCTACTGTAACAAACCCGATCTCGCCTGTTGGGCCGTTGGTTCGCCAAGATCGTCAAAGTCAACACAACTCAAGTACCACTTATAATTACTACTCAAGTTGTAGGTCGAAGAGGGAGAGGATAGGAGAGCCAGTCCTCGCTCTTGCTTGTGATAGAACATCCATCTCTCCTGGCATGGCTCCTTCCCCAATTCTAAGTGACTAAGTGACAGTGCCCTCTACAAAAGGCGGCCATCCACCCCCCTTCTCTTCTTCCACATCGACCATCCCGCATTTGCATTTGCATCAACACCGCAAGTCCTTTGTCTCCATTGATTTTGATATTTCATCTCATCGCAGTCATGCATTTCAAATCTCTTACACTCGCGGCGACGGTCGGCGTTGTCACGGCCCAGAGCTCCTCGATTACCTTCTGCGACAAGTACGCCATGGCCCTCTACCATAACAACACCATTTACACCCAGTACCAGTTGATATCTGCCGTGGTCAACACCGCTCTACTTGGCAACAGTATGTACCCCCTCCCAGTTGACGCTCGACTAATGGAACTTCACTGACATCTTCTTCATAGCCAGTGAGACCAAGACCGGCCTGCCTGTTCCGGGTATTCTCGCACCAGCCATGGTTCATGGCGAGAATGTCAACCTGCTTCCATACTTCAACGGATGCTTGGCCTCGACCAATCGTGGTGACTCGCCCCAGAGTGTCAATTTCCTAGATGATGGCACTCATGAACAGTATTTCACCCCTCCTTCCTACCCTGCTCCCCTCAATGCCGACTAGCACTGACATGAATAGCATTCTAAATTCGCATCTCTACCAGTACTTTGGGATGCTCCTCGGTTGTTCTCATCAAGGGACAGATGCGACCTTCACTAACTACCAGGGCAATCCGTCAATGTATGCGGTACACAAGTACATGAACTTGCGTCCGGCGGAAGTCACCTACTTCATCGAACAAGTCGCAGCCGCCGCATTGGCCTATGGTGCCTCGCCAGAAGATGTCGCTCCTGTGGGCATAGCCCTGAACCGCTACTTCAACTATCGTTGCCTTCCTTCGGAGACAATCATCACGACCCAGGGCTCGCACTATCAGAGCATCTGTTCCGCACAAGACTGCCCTACCTTGGCCAACGCTACCTGCTCTGCATCCGCTGTAAGTCTCCTTTGTACTCATCTTGCTTGGGTTTAGTGTTCCTCGGTCTCACTTGAGGTGTCTCGTCCTCCTTGGAGGCGTAGATGCTGACAAGCCATTTCTGCAGAACATCACCGACCCCAAGAACGTCTGTCAAAACAAGATCACCGACCAACCTGCCGGATACAACACGACTATCATTGTTCTCTGTGGCGAGCGCGCCTGCACTCATGGCTGCACACCAGCAACGTGCCCACAGGGTGGCTACATCTGTGATGGCAAGCCTTCTACATCCAGCTGTGACAACACAGAGTCCACAGGAAGCGGTTCGGTTCTAGGCTCTGGCCATGGAGGCTCCGGAAACTACACTGCTCCGGCTCCGGCTCCGGCTCCAGCTCCAGCTCCAGCCCCAGGTAGCCCAGCTTCAGGCCATCCTGACTTGGGCGCAGGTGCTGGTGCTGGGGGCCCTGCTGGTGCTGGGGGCTCTGCTGGTGCTGGGGGCTCTGCTGGTGCTGGGGGCTCTGCTGGTGCTGGGGGCCCTGCTGGTGCTGGGGGCCCTGCTGGCTCTGGGTATTCTGCTGGCACTGAACCTAACGGCGCTGGAAAGGGTGGCCCTGAGGTCGTTGCTACTGCCTCTGCTTCAACATTGAGGATGGGAGTCACTGCGGTGTTGGCTGGGGTCGTGGTGTTCGCTTTCTTATTGTAGTCTGGTGGTGTATGTAGTTCCGAGAAGGGGGGACTTTGTTCTTTGTCGGTGGTGATACGTTTATAAAGGGCTGTGGAGAGAGAGTCCAATGGGTAATAGTAATATTCTTTTCGCCAACCTCAACATGACTCCACTGTGATCATCGGTGATGCCATCGTGTTGCGATTGCCTCTGCAATCTAGTAGTCTGGCACCGACTTTGGGGCTCCCGGCGTTCTTTTTCGCGCACAGCTTCTCCATAGGTTCACCTCCCTCTCCCCTCCAGGTCTTGACCAGACGCACCACCCCTTTTCCATGTGGTCTGGGGCTACATACCCCGAGAAAACAGAGTGAGTGTGGGTAGGGCTCTGACAGAAGGCAGACGGGCCACAGCAGATCTGTGATATTGGTGGAAGGGATCGATCGACCTGCGGAGCAAACAGCCAACTTCAGACGACGCCGTCTTCCCATCTGCGTCTCTGCCCCCCTCCCCGCCCTCCAGGATCCAAGCAACCCCACTCACTCCGAGCGTGAGCCCTGGAGCCAGTGGCGGAGTTAGAAGAAGGGATCGCACGCGAAAAAGATTTCCAGGTCCAGATTCTCAAGGCCTTGTCCACAGACGAGGAGGGGGCAGCGAGCGAGGTGGACAGGACAGCACATTTTCAGGAAAGAGCATGGTGGAATGGGCATACCATACATAGGTACGGTACGTACATATTGTGTTACATGTTACATGTGTTGTTCTTTTCTTGGACGGTGCGAGTGCATCCCGTCTTTTTTCTTTTCTTCTTCTTCTTCTTCTTCTCATCCGTTGATCTGGCCCTTGACCCACTTCTCCAGGCCGCCGCTCGCAATGATCTCCTGCACGTTGGGCGGCAGCTCCCCGACCTTCTGGCTCCAGGTCGCTCCGCCCGGCCCCTCCGTGACGACGACCTTGCTCCGCTTGACGTCCCACACGAATGTCCAGCCCGTCCTCCGCGTCAGCACTTTTTCCTCCGCCGGGCTCGCCTGCTGCGCCGGCGGCGGGCTGTCCAGGCTTTCCTCGTTGGCCGACGGCTCCTTGACGGCCGCCGTCTTGCCCGTCTCGACCGTCGGGCTGGCGAAGTGCTCGCGCAGCCGCTGCACCAGGCGCGGGACCTCGACGCCCATCAGCGCATTGTTGATGCTGTTGCGCGCGAAGATATTGCCGAAGCTGCCGGCGACGACGAGTGGGATCCGCTTGGCCAGGATTGCGGTCGCGGCCTGCTCGCGCGAGCTGCCACACCCAAAGTTGAAGCCAGACACGAGGATGTCGCCCGCGCGCGCGACGGTCCCGAAGGCCGCGTCGTAGTTCTCCATGCATACCTCGGCCATCTTGTCGGTTGAAACGCCGTCCTGGTACGTGTACTTGCCCGGGTAGATGCCGTCCGTGTTGATGTTGTCGGCGTCGCAGAAGACGATCTCACCCTCGACGCGCTCGGGGAAGCCGGGGAGTATGGCCGTCAGGGCTTCATCGTCGGAGGACGACTCCTCCTCGGCGGGCGAGGGCTTGGTGCCGAGGATCTCCTGCTCTGCTGTACCGATGATGGAGTCCGCTTGAGCGATCAGCCTGTCGAGCGCCTCTTCGATGCTGATGGCCTTGTCCTCCTCAGGGATGCCGTTACCCTCGCCGAGCACGACCTTCTCGACCCCGATGGGCCTCTCGTACCACCCCGGGCCGCTGATCTTGCCGCTCAGCGCGCTGGCCGCGACCACCTCGGGGCTGGCGAGGTAGGCCTTGGCGTCGGGCGAGCCCATACGGCCCTTGAAGTTGCGATTGCTAGCGCTGATGCCGACTTCTCCTGGCTCCAGCAAGCCTGTCCCGAGACCGATACACGGCCCGCATCCAGCGGGCAGTGTCTTCGCACCAGCTTCGATGAGCGTCTGCCAGTCGCCTGCATCTTCTGCGGCTTCTTGCTCGGGAATCGACGCAGCGGCGATGTAGAACTCGACGCCGGGTGCAATCTTGGCTGGGCTACCAGAGGCAGATGCCTCTGTGAATACTCTGGCAGCTGCCGCGAGATCTGATGCTCGTGAATTCGTGCACGATACCAGGTATGCCTTGTTCAGCTTGATGTCCTTTGCCTCCAAGTCCCTCAGCGGTGTCGCAACCTTGACGGAATTGGGTCCCGAGACGTATGGGGAGAGAGTTGAGAGGTTGAGGTAGAGCGACTTGGCGTAGGTAGCCCCCTTGTCCGCGCTCAATTGGTTCTGCATCAGCTCGTCGATTCTCGCGTGCGAGAACTTGGGCTCGACATCCTTCCCATCGAAGAGCGCCGAAGCCGTAGCCTTTGCGCGCATCCACGCCTGCAGAATGTTATCGATAGGGAAGAGCCCGGTCAACGCCCCCCATTCCGTCGTCATGTTCGCAATCGCCAGCCGATCGTCTACTGGCAGACTTCGCATCGTCTGCTCCGATCCCGTGAATTCGATTGCGTGGTTGAGAACCTCATCGTTGTTGAACAGCCCGCACAGGGCCACGATGACATCCTTTCCCGTCACGCCCTTGGGCAGGACGCCCGTGAAAGTGACCTTGGCGATTGGAGGAATCTGCCACCACGTCTTGCCCGTCGCCCATATGCTCGCCGCATCGGTCCTCACCACGGCGGTGCCAAGACATCCCACACCCCCGTACATGTTGCTGTGGCTATCGCTGGCGACGGTCATGGTGCCGGGCCACGCATAGCCCTCCTCGACCATAATCTGGTGGCCAATACCGCGCCCGGCCGGGTAGAAATCGACGCCCTGCTTCTGCGCAAACTCCTCGATCTGTCGGTACTTCTTGAGGTTCGTCTCGCTCGTGTTCTGCACGTCGTGGTCCAGGGTCATGACGATCTGCTTGGGGTCGTGAATCTTGCTCGCGCCGATGGACATGAACTTCAGGGCCACGGGCCAGGAGTTGTCGTGGGTCATGCAATGGTGCGGCGCGAGCGTCACGTAGTCGCCGGCCTTGACGACCTTGCCCTCGGCCAGACCGAGGGAGTACCGCTGCACGATCTTCTCGGTAAGCGTCTGGGGAGTGCGGGCAGGCGTCTTGAAGTCGGAGACGAGGACGGACGAGGAGGGCTCGGAGATCTGGGCGTGGAAGACATCTTGGACGCGTCGGGCGGTCGCTGTGAGGGTTCGTATCGAGATGGGAATGCTGCTGGCACGGTGGGCGCGGAGAGGGAGAGGGAGCCGGAGAAGGCTACAAGATGTCGATGATAGTGAGGATAGTGAGGGTGCTGATAATGACAACGATGGCCTGGCCCACAGGCTCTGTCGACCGATGCGCTGAGGGCGGACAGGATGGTTAGCATTGGGTCGCCATTGCAGATGGATGCCCGAAAGGGGAATAACGAAAAATTCCATTCTCCACTCACTGTGAGCATGACGGGCCCATCGACTGGGCTTGGCCGTGGTGTTGTTGGGGGAAAGGAAAAAGAGCAAACGAGAAAAAGCTTTTGGCAAAGGGTCCTGTCCTGTCCTGTCCTTTCCCCGGATTCTGGGGGACGGATTCGATTTTTTGGCGTGTCCGATTCTATCGGCCGGGATCATTGATTGCCCGAGTGGCCGAGATTGTGCCGGTATCGTGTTGCAGATCACGTGTCACTCACTCATCGACCATCGTCAGCAGTATCATCGTCGAAACACTCGAACACTACACTACACTCAACTTACAAGCCTCAACACAACATTTGACATAGTCAATCCTCTTCTCTCTTTTCTCCTCTCTCTGCTACTCCTCCCTGCGCCTCTCTGCTCCTCTCTTCTCCTCTCTGCTCCTCTCTCCTCCTCTCCTCCTCTCCTCTTCTCCTCTTCTCCTCTCCTCTTCTCTCCTCCCTACGCCCTACTCCACGCTCGCTGAAAACAACCCAACCCCCCCAAATCTCCAAGCCGACGACGGTACCACTGATCATCCCGTCTCTTTCCCCTGACTGCTCGCCTTCCACGCGTTTGTCGTCGGCCATGCTGCCACTTCCCGCCCGACGATGAAAGAGCGAGACATCAACACCCACCACAGATTAAGAATCCGACACATCCTGCGGCATCACGCTTCTTGTGCCACGACCATGCTATGTAGTACGGCCCTCACGCCCTCCGACCTTCAAGCTCGAGGCAGGCCCCGTTGAGTTGAGCCATGCGCCGTCGCAACAACCACGGCAATAGACGCGTGAGATACTAACCCCGCAGCAAGAAGAATAACCAGAACCAGAACCAGAATCATGGACGGAACTCTACGAATGTCTCCGCATATCCCTCGTTTTGCGCCGCCTAGAGCCGGTCATGCCCGAACCGACTCGCGCTCTCCAACCCGGCCTCGGCTCGCTGACGACATCCTCGCCGATCTGTCGCCGGCGACAATTCTCGAGGCCTTCACCAACCCTTCTGGCAAGCTCAAAGCCAGCATCGAGGCCGCGACTCCCAGCGAGAGAGCCTTTGGACTCCGAGCGACCCTCATGTCCAAGAAGATACAGGAGTGGGTTGACGAGCTGTCAGGTTGGCCATGGCCGGCCGAGGGAGGCTCGTTGGGCTTTGAGATGCCCACACCGAAAAGGAGAAAGTTGTCTACGCAAGCAGAAGAGCACAACGGCAATGGGACTGGGTGTGAATCGTCGCAGGAACCCGCCTACATGGGAAGCCTTCTTGCGACCGAAGTAGAACGCTACCAAACCCGCATCGACGACATTGCCGCGGAGATGGAGGATCTGGATGTCGAGGCTATCAAGCGCCACGTCCTGGATACGCACTTTTCTCCAAGATCGCGCCCCTCTTCCTCGGGGTCGACTGCTCCTCCGATGCCGAGTCTCTTTAGCTCCTACACGCGGATGGATGATTTCACAGTAGTCATTACGGCCACGGTATTGCGATCGTTGCCGAACCTGAGCAGATTGATGCGTTTGATGGACGCGTGGAAGATACGTCTGGTTGTACTCCGAAATGTCCCGCCATTGTTGTCAGCACTGGATGATGCCGAGATTGCGCTGCAGAGTGGTTGGGCAAAAATTCGCACGCCTGGGCAAACCTTGGCGGGAAATGAACAACCGCTGGAAGATCGATACCTATCCCGGACAGCTTTCGAAGTCATGCGAGGCACTCTACAGCAAAGGGTAACAGGGCTGGGCCGCGACATCGATTACATGTTGGATACACTAGAGGGTCGCAAAGATACATTGCCCGAAGCTTGGTTAGACAGAATGGAATCGTTGGAGAGCGACTATGGGTCTTGGGTTGTGTCTGGGGATCGGAAGGTCAGGGAAGGAGAGTGGGTGAAAATGGCCAAGGCGAGAAAGGACCAGGAAGAGGCTCGGGAATTGAGGGAGGCCGAAACAGCGGATTTGGTGATGAAGACCGTGGAGCTGGAAGCCGGAGAGGCTGCAAGGAGGAAAGCTGAACCGGATATCAGAGACGCGGAGACAGCCATGCTGAAAGCAGAATGGGAGGCCCAAGCGAATGAGGAAGAAGAGGCTATGCAACGAAAAGTCGAGGATCATGCGAGAAGTTTCTGGACTGGAAGCTTTACGGCGAGCCGACGCCGTCGAATCGTCGAGGTTGCTAACTCAAGAACGGGAGCATGCTGCCGAACTCGACGCCGAGAAGAAATCAATACCAGAACGGGCCTTGATGGTTGCCGAGCAGGCCGAAGCGAACAGGCCGCTAGCGGAGCAGCAAACTCAGGTTGAAGTTCCGAGCTTTCAGGCCAAGAAACAGGCTCGGCGAGTCCCACATGATTCTGAGGGTGCCAGGGTCACAGCAGAGAAAGAGGCACAAGAACAGGCCATGGAAGCTGTGAGGGTTGAGACTGAGCAAAGAGCAGTGGAAGTTGCTAGACAGCAAATTCTACAAACCGCCCCAAAAGCCGAGCGTGTTCAACACCTCGCCGAACAAGACGCCGAAGAAGCCGCAATGCGACAAGCTAATGCCGCTGAGCAAGCGAAGGTCCGAACCGAACGGGAATTTGCCGATGCGGTAAATCTGAAGATCAAGCAGGATGAAGAGCAAGCTGAGGCGCAGAGGAGGCGACTGTCCAAGATCAGCCGGAAAAACGGTCTGCTCCTTGCTGAAGCATTGCTTGTTTCCAAGCGAAAGGCCGAGCAGGAGACAACCACACAACGACTGGCTGAACCGCCTGCCGGGATACCGAATTCCGGATACATCGATGAGGAAAATCCTGACCACCGAGATACTGAAGATGCAGTTACAGAAGTCCCGCAGGACGTCGGTGTCGCACCATTGGTTGGAACGATGGAACGTGCTACCAGCTGTAGTGGAGATGTTGAATGGCCCAAGCAAGCAGACATTGATTGCGATGTCTGCGTCGAGCTTCAACATAGCAAGCCTTCCCCTCCATTGAATCCGCCTGCCGCTACAAAGAGTTCTGCTGCTAGCTCTCGTGCCACCCGAAATCGAGGTTTTGTGGAGTCCTTCGTCGTCCCTGATCTTGATGACGCTATCAAACCGCAAATCTCACAATATGCTCCTTTCGATGGCGCGAATGAGGATGCAGAGCCAGCTAGTCGAAAGATCAAGGTTGATATCTCTGGCAAAGATGCGACCATGTCCCCAGCCTTGGCATCGCCGAATCATCTCGACGACTCGTCCCCTCAGACACCAACTTCAATAGTGTCCACTTCAGCCAAAGTTCTCACGTCGCCGCCATCCGAAGCTTCAACATCGCCTCCGGTTGTAAAGGCTCCAGGATTCGGACATCCATTCGCAAGCTTCATTCGACGAGCATCGCCCCACGAACAAAACTCGTTGTCACTCGACCTTATTGAAGACCGCAACCTCGACACCACGACTCCAATTTCCGCACCTGGGAATCCTGCCGCAAAATTCGCCGCATTGACTGACGGTGCAAATGACGATTTCGAATTTGACAATGCTGCAATCCGGACGTCGGTTGACAGCGAATGGCTCACGATAGATTCTCCCTCTAGTGCAGATGTTCCAGATCGTCAAATTGAGATTGCAAACTCCTCATCGAGCGCATTCGCGGTATCTGGATATCCTTCTGAAGACGCAACACCCGAGATCCAAGAGGCTCGACCTGTGGAGTACTTTCACGCATCTTTCAATAGAACCACAGATGCAAACGCTGAGGACTATGATGCCACCACACGTTTAATATCTTCAACGGCAGACCCGACTATCTTAAACCCATCACGAATAGTATTCAGGACTCCAACGAAGACCTGTCCCGCATTTGATCCAAGCTTTTCCTGGAACGAATCAGGTAATGCTCTATTGTCGCCCGTCCATGAGGAGAGAATGCTCCTCTCTACGGAGCCACCAAGCTACGATGGTTCCTGTGAGCCTTGCGAAATCGCCATCCGCGAGCTAACGCCAAATGAAGACGACCATGGGATTGACATGCCAATATTTGCGCGAAGAACGTCAATCACTCGCATTGATAGTCCCATAGGGCAGATATCTACGTCCCCGCAAGAGACTTCGGTCAAAGTCACTTTCCATGGCCCTTCAGGCGCACAATACATCATTTCAATGCCTTCTGATGGAAGTTTAACTCAGACCAATAATACCCTCTCCGTGTCGTTTATCTCTTGCGACACTATCAACCTCGAGGAACAATGCATTCTCAACACTATCGACTGCCCGCCTACACTCGTCGCACAAACTCCTGGCAGGTGGATGCTCGTTCCGCCTCAAGCTATTACATCCATAGCCCTCGCCTCCAGATCATCCTTCCGGAAATCATCTGTTGTCAGCCTCGCCGGAGACACATTGCGGCGTGAGAGTGTTTCCTCGAATGCTTCAACCGTCATCCATGGTCGCGTGAGTGAATCGCCACGCTCTCCCATCGTTTCTCCAATTTCAGAAGACGTTTCGCAAATTTTCCCGGATACTGAGCAGTCACCATCGGCTGGTCGTGTTGGCAAGCGCAGTGAAAAATCTTATGACATCAGCCCACCTGGCTCTCCTCCCGGAAAGCCGCAACGGCCATCGCTCTCTATTCTTAAGCAGGCTCCTCTCACACCATCAGCTAGTATAATTGCTTCCACGCCACGCACAGCCTCCTCGACCGGCCTAGAAGCACCGCTCTTCAGCAACATCGATATCTCCACAACCCCCTTGGCCACTAGTCCTAAGAAGGCAAACAGCGATGAACACATGCAGCAGCAGATCAGTTCGCTTCTTGAGACTATTCCAGCACGTATCCGGCTGACGTCCGAGCCTGGCGGAACCCCGGTCGTGCCACAGGAGCTCTGCCCCAAGAGATCTCGGGCCTCCTTGACACCTTCCTACCGTCCCAGCTCCAGCACGAGCAACTACAGCACTTCATCCCGTGCACCGACACCGTCCTTTACTCTCACCCCTGCGTACGGCAAAACCTCATCCCGCCCTCGGCCTCGGAACAGCAACCCCGAAATCAAACTGTACCACCTCTCTCGCTCCCCCACCGAGGCCCCTATCAAGCTCTTCGTGCGCCTTGTAGGTGAGCACGGAGAACGTGTCATGGTTCGCGTGGGAGGCGGGTGGGCCGATCTTGGCGAATACCTCAAGGAATACGCCAGCCATCATGGTCGGCGATCTAATGTTGACGTTGGCGATAAGATCGAGATTGGGGACCTGACACCGCGAAACGTATCTTCCTCGTCTACGGCCTCTATCCGCACCGGCCGCGCAAGCCCCGCGCTTCCGCGACCGCAGAGCGTGTTGGACCGTGAGAGGCCAGGCAGTCCTTTTGGTCTACAGGTGAGAAAGACGCGGAGGTCATTCGGCTCCTCGTCGGCGGATCCGGTGACTATGACAAGGATGTCCAATACGCGCTACCCAAGCACACCGCTCCCAATCGCCTCTTCGTCTTCTTTGGCTCAGTCTCAACGCTTCCAAACCCCTCCCTCAGCAACTTCCAGCGTGGACACCGGTCGTACCTCAAGCCTGAGTTGGACAGATGAAGATTCCAGTCTGGGACTTGCAGGGCCGAAAAGCAAGAAGGTTGTGATGAGCGAGAGGGACCAGGAGTGGGTGGAGAGCATGAAGGAGAAGGTTAGATTAGCGAGTGCGGAGAAGGAGAGGAGGGAGCGGGCTGGTCTGTCTAGATCCGGGAGAAAGGAGAGTTTTGGGGAGCTGGAGCGCGTTGGAGGCACGAAGCGGCTCTTCAGAAAGAGCGGGATGTGATTGCGACTCCTGTTTCCCCCGGCCGGCCCAGTTGCAGGATATGAAGGGTGGTAGCCATGGTCGTGGTGGGCATGACATCCGCTTCGTGCATGATCTGCTCTCGCCACGCATACACGGCGAGCATATCAACCTCCAGGGACCCGGCTCGTTTGTTTACACCTCTTTCTTTTTCTTTCTAGGTTGAATTTTAGGGTTGCATAGGCTTTGCGCAGGGCGGGCATTATCGCATTATCGCATTAATCGTGCTGGAGCCGGGAATGGGAATAATGGGATTGGGATTGGGATTGGGATTGGGAACATAACTGCATGGTGGGCTGGACTGGACTGGCTGGGTCATAAGGGGTGCATAGGTCGATACCCACGGCGTCCTTGGTGGGTAGATAGGTGAGTTCTTGATGGATGGATAGGCTGTGTAGGCCGGATAATTCGGTGGCAACTATGTCGCCGTTGGGCGGTTTTTATCGTTGTCAATAACATTATTGATTAATACCCTGTTCTCCGGGTCTCTTTCTCTCGGTGTGTGGTCGCAGGGCTCTTGGGTGTTTTTGTGTGAGTGAGTGGGTATTTGTATAGATGGATGGATAGATGGATGGATGGAGAGTTGACGGTTTCGCTTCCGAGGAAGCGAAACCCCTCCTATTTGGGATTCACTCCTTTTTCGATTTCAACAACAGTACAACACGGCACAGCACGGCGTAATAAACGCTTTTGTCTGTTAAGCCTTGCATTCTGAAATAGCCACACACACACACACACACACACACACACAAGCCACTCTCTCCCACCCGCCCAAACAGCAAACCCCATGCCTCCCAAACCAATCCACCCCCCTCCCCCCCCCCCCCCCCCTTCTAACGACGTCCCAACCAACTCAGTAAACGCCACGGCTCCGGATCCTCAGCTCGGCAGCGGCCTGGTCGAAGACGACCAGGTTGGAGCGCAGGAAGGTGTCGCCGAGGAACTTGAGCTGCAGATCGGTGCCGCCGACGCCGCTCTGGCAGCGGCCGGTGCCGGTCGCGTCGTCGAGGACCAGGTCGCGCTTGTCCCAGGGGAAGATGACGCCGCCGATCTGCACGGCGATGGTGGGCGCCGTGGCGGTGCAGGAGACGCTGGGCGGGGTCAGCTTGCGGCTCGAGACGCGCTGCAACGGCAGGGTTTGGGGGGGGGGGGGATGGGTGAGAGGAGGGGGGAAGGGGGGGGAGTGGAGGAGGGGGGAGGGGGAAGGGGGGAGGGGAGGAGGGGGAGGGGGGGGGAGGAGGATGAGAAGAAGGGAGAGGAGGAGAAGGAGAACATACGTCCAGCCCGGATTCGGCAAATCCGCGTTGTACACTCCCGGCGGCTGGAACAGGCTCGCGATGTGGCTCGCCACCGGCCGCGGCACGTACGACAGCGTGACGCCGGCGTCGACGAGCGTCTGGTTGGAGCCGAGCCAGCCCGTGGTGTTGAGGCGCTGCCAGACGGGGGCCGGGCGGCTGTCGAACGGCTCGCTCGTGCTGGTGCTGAAGAGGTAGGCGTCGGGCGTGATGGCGTAGACCTCTGTTTGCGGGAGTTAGCCGGCATGAGGACCATGGTCTCACAGTACTAGAGGATCGAGCCGTCTGAGGTTGGCGTGAGAGGGGAGGGGAGCGGGTTGGAAGAGGCGTGAGAGCGAGCGGAGGAGAAGAGGCGGGAGAAGAGCACACGTACGATACTGAGGCGGCGGCAAGGACCCGTAGACGTAACTCGGTCCTTCGGCGACATACTCGATCGGCACGCGCGCCGTCTGGCCGTAAGTCGCGACGGGGGGCAGGCCGCCGAGGGCGAGGAAGCCATCGGGGGCGTTGCTGGCCGGCACGGCGGCGCGCGAGATGGCCAGGCTGAAGACGGGCGCGACGAGCTTCTGCTTCCACATGCTCGTGAAGACCGGGTCGTAGGGCACCTGGGACGCCGCCGTGTTTGCTGATGCGTTGGTCCCTTGGAAGGCGTTCGTGCTGGCGAGCGAGCTGCTGCTTAGTCTCGTGTGTTTACTTGCAGCCGGACGCGAGCTCGGCTAGGCCCGTGGGAGGGAGGAAGAGAGAGGCTTACAAAGAAGGGAACCCGAGACCTAACATCCCGCTTGAGGTCTCGTCGGCGATGATGTTTGCTGTGTTTGCAACGGCAATCTGCGTCTTGACGCTGTGGCACAACACGTCAGTCAATACACGGAGCGAGACCCGGTGTCCCGATGAATCAGACAACACGTACGTGATACCGCCCATGGTCACCTTCGCCATGCCAAAATACCCACTCTCCTCCGTGTAGTCACCGTATCCGATCTTGAAGTTCACTGTGCTGGATCAGCGAGCTGCGTCTTGACCTTCGACCTAGACACGACGAGGGAGGCACTGACAGTTGGGGATACGGCAGAACTCCTTGCCCGGCGTGTAGAGCGTGGCCCCGGGCTTGCGGCACACGTTCTGCGTTGTGGCATTGCCGTCTTCGTCGATGCACTGGAAGTCCGAGGCCAGGAGCCAGGTGTCGGAGGAGCCGGTGTCTATCACTAGGTCGTAACTCTTGCCGCCGACGATCATGGGAACGGTCCAGCCCTGGCCCTGGATGTGGCGGCTCGTTAGCTTGGGTCAGGGCAATTGCAACGGGAGTGTTCGAGGTGTAACGGAGAGCCGGGGACGAGATGTCAAGGCCATCCGGGCCTCATGTTGACGGGTGTATCGAGACGAGTGACGCGGTACGGGGAGTTTCAAGTGACAGCAGTAAGGCCAATTCTGGCACAGAACGAGGGAATAGGGAAACCTACTTTCTGGATCTCGTTTAATCCCGCGAGTCCATACTTGAAGGTCCTCTTCTCGATCCCATCGCCCCGTCTCTTGATCCTACCCTTCTCGCGTGAAAGGGGAAAGAACGTCGTCACGTTGACATCCGGACTCGGTGCCCGGAGGTTCAGCGACGCACGCCACTCCCGCTGGACGTCCGCCGTGGGGAAGCAGCCGCGAAACTCGAAAGCACCAGGAGAGACAAGGTCGAGAGGCGCATGGTGGTGGCTTGGGGAGCGAAATGTGATCTGGTGAGCAATGCCGCGGGATGACGGGCGTGGGCGAGATCTGGCTCCCCGGCTGAGAAATATATAAGATATAAGCTTCGAGAAGGACTTTGGAAGATGAGAAAGCGGTCATCGAAGTCCCTTCAGAAGCAAGAGAAGAATGCCGGAAGAAGGCCTTGGAACGACGTAAACACTCCCGCGATTGGAAGGGGCTCTGCCGAGAACAATATCAAGCGGGACAACAAGGTGACTTCCAGACTCCACTGGTGGGCACCAGAACAACGAAAACAACGTTCCCGTGCTTGGGAGGGGCGCTCTACCGACAACAATATGAGCGGAGGAACAATATGAGGGGACATGCAGGGAAGTGCTTTCATAGATGGGTTGGAATGCAGAGAAGCTCGGAGCGAGAAAAAGCGAGGAATGAGATGCAACACTCGGCTTGAGATTCGACTCTTTTGCCTGGGTCTCGGGTGTGGGAGATTGATAAAGATGAAGATGATGAAGATGAAATTGTTGAACGGGAGTGAGGGAGATTGGAAGGTCGGGTCGTCTGCTTACTTGCCAGTGGTGATAGGACGTGAGGTTTCGGATCACGTGTGGAACTGAGACACAGTAGAAAGAATGCTTGAAGGCCTTTGATCCGCGAGGACGAGGGGGTACCTCTCCAATATAGCAATGACATCTTGAAATGCAATTGTAGCACATACTGACGACACTATCGACTCTCCCCCGGGACAGACCGACACTCGCGGAACAACACCACGGCGCGGACGTTGCCGGATCCCCTGACACAGATCTTACGCTCATCTCGTTCCTCAACAACAAACGGCCGGCCATCAGATTCCGGGTCGTCACGCCAGATCTCCAGCCGGTGTTCTCCTAGAAGCGAGTTCATGCGGAGAGACGTTCCAGCGACACGCCACGCCTGGGCAGCATCGCCTACCTCCATCACCAGGACCTTGGCATCAAATCTTGCGTAGAGGACGAGAAGACGGGTGTAGAAAGCATCTTCGTCTGGGCCATCGCTGTGCTGCAGGGCGGAAGTCGAGTGGCTGCATTTCAGAGGCGGAGAAGGCACAAGCGCACGCCGCGGCTCGAAGTTGCGGACCGAGCGTGTCGTGGAGGTGTTGTATTGCTCGGTGGACACGTACGGCGGGTTGGAGATGAGGATGTCGACATGCGGCGACTGGAGTGGTGTTTGGCGGGTCTCGAAGATATCCGCGATGCTGAATTGGACCTGAGCGGCGTGTGTTGCGTGGTCCAGAGCAGCGCTTGCCTGGAGATGGCCGGCGGTCACATTCCGTGTGAGGTTCTCCCGGGCGAGAGATACGGCGGTGGGACTCACGTCTAGCCCGTGGATCTGGAGATGGGGAAACTGGGGATGGAGGAGGGAGTGGAGAAGCAGCGATATACTGGGAGTGAGAGGGGGGTCAGCAGCGGTATGAGCCCAACTCTTGAGAGACAAGAGAGCCATGAGAATCCAGAATCGGACAGAGAAGGGAGGAGAGGCTCTCCGGGTAAAGTACCTACCACCCACTTCCCGAGCACATATCCAAGATGGTCAAGGGCGTGCCTTCACGGCGGCCTCTCTCGGACCGCACCAGCGCTGAATGCAGGTCATCTTGCAGCAAGAGCTTCGCCAGGTAGCTTGTGTAAGCTTCCGTCTCGGGCCTGTAGGGACAACCATCAGCACCAGTTCCATCACGTGGGATCGTACTCCGAACCAGGAGGAAGACGGGAGGGAGAGAGGGAGTAAGGGAAGGGAAGGGAAGTGAGTACCTTGGAATCAGCACCCCCGGTCGACACTGAATGTCCAGCTCTCCGAAAGGCTGCGAGCCGAGGATATACTGCAAGGGCTCGGCTCTAGAGCGGCGTTGGCAGAGACGGAAGAGAAGCTTGCGGGCGTGGTGTGAAGAGGTCGGGCGCAGCGTCTCGACGTGTTCTGTCAGCCAGCGGAGTTCGTTGATAGAGGATTCAAGAGTGCGGGCGCCTTGGAGCACGAGGGGGAGGAGGGGGGACTTGTTGTTGTTGTTGTTGTAAGCGCGGCGGATTAGCGAGGGAGGGAGCCGAGGCATCGAATTAGGGGTCAATGAGCGTGGGGAGGTGTTGACCAGTAGAGGAGGACAAAGGGTTTTATGGCATCGTTGCGTCGGGATTGGAGCATGGAAGTGGGTGAGGGCTGTAAACCGTCATGGAGATGGTGTTGTTGATATAAACTCGGTTGCATTTAAGTTTTAAGGTACTGTACTGTAAAATCAGTTACAGTACAAGCTTACGGGGCCCAGACGGCTACGGCCCGCGTCGGATATCTTGGCTTGGCAGAGAAGCTTTTCTCATCGTCGTGTCCTCGAGCTCTCTTCCAGAGAGCATCAAGTGGCCATGTAACATTCTACTTACATCTGAGCCGTGGACGCCGAGAGAATGAGAATAATTATGAAATCAATGAACGTCTAGCAGATAGGACGCTTGCAACGCCGCAGTCCTAGGACCTCCCACAGGGTACGGAAACGTGCCAAGTGAAATGTAAACACAAAATATATACGTAGTAAAAAAGCAAAAACCACTAGCTTTGCAGCGCCAACAAAGCCATAGAGCTCAGAATCATCTTAGGCAATTCCCAACAAGGAGATCTCGTGTTTGAGTACTTTTTCTTTTGGCGTTGCATGCAGTTCGAAAGTCTACTCGTCTGACACGTGATTCAAGTCATATGCCCTTGAGCGCTCGCTTCGCTTGCGCATTTGTTTACAGCATTAGCTAGTAGACAAGACATTTGATTTGCACAACACTCTCCTGTGCCGCCGGATCACCCGATAGCCCAGGCCTCAAGGAGACAAGGAGGCAAAATAAAGATGCCTAGTTGCCAGCTCATGTCAGAAACCAGGCACGGGTCATCAAGAGGGAGCAGACCCGAGCATGTTTACACTCGTTCGACAGGGGGGGTCTGCCTGGATGATCGAAAGACGGAGAAGCGAGTTCAGTTCCATGTGGGTGGATGCACTCGAGTTCTGACGTGGTTGGTTTGTTGACATCCATGGGGAAGTTCGACATCTCGATCCCCCGCTCCGACCGCTCATCGTTAGCTCGACTCGACGGAGCCACTCGGGGTCCCGGACGGCGAGACACCATTTTCACGTTCTAGAGGGAAAACTTGTTTGCGGCGCGGGGTGTGATGATGCGTGGAATACGAGGAGGGTGAGGTATTGTAGGAGATGGATGAACAACATGATGCGATGCGATGCGCGGTGATGATACATGGTATGCGCGCACCGGATCGCGTCGCATGATTTGCAGCGAGCGAGACCACAGAAAAGCGATTGGGCGATGATGTAACAAGCGGGCCGAGGGCGGGAGGGGGGAGGTGGGGAAGTGGGAGGTGGGATGATAATCGGAGATGCGCGTTTATGAGAGGTACAGCACAGTACA
The DNA here is from genome assembly GCA_009599575.1 of Blumeriella jaapii. NCBI lineage: Eukaryota > Fungi > Ascomycota > Leotiomycetes > Helotiales > Drepanopezizaceae > Blumeriella > Blumeriella jaapii. The sequence continues at coordinate 780,307 of VWND01000064.1, forward strand.
GTCATGTCGTGTACATCGCAAGCATAGGATGTACATACATACCGTAGATGCGGATTGAGCCAGCGAGATGGGAGAATTCCATCATCCCGATCGCAATCCGGGATTCGCATGCAGATGCAGATGCAGACGCAGATATGACTGACCTGATACCGACATCCAGGTTTGGTGGTTTTGATCTGTTTCGCTCGGGAAAAGCAAAGGGGAGGTACATGATCGTACGAGAGGCCAACACGTATGTATGTATGTGTGTGTACGCGTTCTCGGGCAATTCCAAGCACAACTACCACAAGCACAGCTACACTACAACAAGCACAGCTACCACAACCACAACCACAACAGTCTCAACAGCCTCAACAACGACAACAACAACAACAACAGAAGCGAGGAGACTGGACGGGCCAAGCGAGCCAATCATGGCTCCGTGTGGCTTGACCCCGCTGACGTCGTTGGAGTCTGGATCGATGTCGGACTGGCTGTTTTGGGTCTGGCTACTTCTCGTTCGTTCCCCCCTCGCGCGACTGCGCCTGCCTTGCCTGCCTCGACTCGTGACGTCATCGGCATAGCTTGAGCTCTGGCCCCTCCTTCCTGTTTCGATTTCCGCCTGAGGCCCCCGAGGCCCCCCGTCCTCCTCCCCGCCCGCCACTACTTAAGACCGTCGTCCCCCTCTTTTTATCCCTTCCTTTCCATCACCCTCCACATCCACATTCACATTCCACATCCACAACTCTCACATCACATTCTCACTCACCCTTCTCAAACCTTCCAACCTTCCAACCTCACGCAAAATGGATACCATCAAGGTACGCAGCCATCTCCTCCCTCTCTCTCCTTGCATCCGCCCCTTCTCGTATCATGTCAGCCAAGATGGCGATTGCTTCAACCTCCTCCCATTCCTCAACCATTGCCCCCTCCAATCCTCACCTCCTTCCCTGATCCCTTCCTACCCATCCTCTAACACCTCCTCCCACAGAACGCCGCCAACTACGTCGCCGAGTCCGTCCAGGGCGGAGGTGCTGCTGCTTCCAAGGAGGCCAACAAGCAAGTCGCCAAGGACGGTGATGCCAGCCTCACCACCCGTGCCTCTGCCGCCAAGGATGCCGTCTCCGACAAGCTTGACCAGACTCAGCATGACACTAAGGCTGATGTCCACAAGGGTATGTCTTCCTGTTTATCTCTTGCCTCTTCATCCCTCCTCAATGTGCATCTGCGACACGATGGAAAGCATGGATGCTAACGATCTCACAGAGGCCGCTAAGCACTAAATCACATCTCTCTCTCGACCGACATACCTCATGACTGTACGATGACGGAATTGGGTGGCATGGCGTATGGGATGGGATCGCATGGATCGATGGTGCATGGCTTTTCTCGTTGATGACCTGAAGGAAAGGGTGGTCTCGTGGATACCCCGACTGCTATAGTCAATTCAGTGCCAGACGTTGCCAACACATGTCAATGTTCATTTGTGATTCGTGACATGGTGATTATTCTGTCCCGTTCGTAACTTTGCTATGATCCTACTAAGATGGTGGTACTGAAGTTTTTTTTCTTTATACAGGACCAGTACTCAAAAACGATCCTTCTTCATGTTCAGCTTCCAGCCTCCCCTGTTAAATTGTTGTATATCTTCTCCCTACTAGCATCAATCACTTCTGTTCTTCCACCCTGGCTAGAAACATTTGCCCACCTAGTCTTTGTCAGTCTACCTGCTTCTCTCCTTACCCGCCTTTCTGACTCAGAAGGAGAAATGGGTTAGTGTCTAGTTGAAGACCATTCCGGTAGCCAAAAATGTTTTTCTCCACCTTTTGGCATTTACTTACCTGTAACATCCATCCACCTATTCTTTTGCCCACTCACCTCCCTACCTACCTGACTACCATCCTATTCGCATATCTGCCTCAAAAATGCATTTTCCAGCTATCGAGATGGTCTCCAACTAGGCATTGTCCCTTTTTTTTTTGGTTTTCTTTTTTCTTCTGTATCTTTCTTTTTTCGCGGGGGTTTTTTTTTTTTTTTTTTTTATGATATTCAGCTTTGGTTTTTCCTTAGCTGTTTGTCTTTTCTTCCTACCGATCTAGTTGCTTGCTTGCTTGCTTGCTTGCTTGCTTGCTTGCCGATTTGTTTGTCCGTTTTAGGAAAATGTTCTTCGGCTGCGCGGGTCGGGTGGGCTTCGACTAGATAGGGAGGTGGGTAGGTAGGTACCTAGATAGGGAGGTGGGTAGGTAGCGAGCGAGTGGGTGAGTGAGTGGGTGAGTGAGTGAGTGAGTGAGTGAGTGAGTGCGTTAGCCGTTTCTTGTTGTTTTCTTTCTTTTTTCTTCTTTCTTTCTGGATGGATAAAAACCGGTGAAATTGGTAGGTAGGCTAGTAGGTAGGTTTGTGGTCGAAAGGGATAGAGATAGGGAGGCGTGTTTTGATATGTGCTTTTTCATGGTTCAATTAGCTTTCTGAGGATAGGAATGGGATCGTCATGGCTCACTACTTGCTGGATTTTTAGGAGTGACGGGTGATTTTTTTTTTCCCGCCCCTTTTTCTTTTGGTAGATCGTTTTGCTCTATGGACTGGGGAGAGGGGTGGGTGGGGAGGGGGGATGGGGGGGGGGGTGATATGTTCGAATCTTGCGTTGCTTCTGATCATGACTTTTTTCTGCTTGTTTTGGTTAACATGCTAATTTAAGCACTCTTCACACGCTGGAAGATGTGTTTCTTTTCTGCTACTAGAGCAAGATCAAATTATCTGCCATCGAAGATTTGTACGGTTTTTGTTTTGAAGCAGGGGTCAATTCTACAGTGTAATTAGCGAGTCCCACCCCGCGTCGCCTTTCCACACAAGCTCCAAGCTCCAGCTCTTCCGAAACATTGACAACCTCCAATTCCCCATCCCACCAGCACCACGCCCCCGCGACGACGACGACCAAAACAACAATGGACACCCTCGCCGAGCAACTCGACACCACCACAGTCCTCTCCCTCGGCGCCGTCGTCGCCATCCTCACCACGGCCTACAGCCTCTCCGTCATCCTCCTCCCGCGCAGCACGACGACGGCGCACACGCGCGTCCTCTTCATCTGGCACCTCTTCGACTTCCTCATCCACAGCATCTTCGAGGGATCTTTCCTGTACAACTGCTTCTTCGCGTCGGCGCCCGCGCCCGCGCACCTCCTCCCAACGAACCACTTCCTGGGCCGGCCCGACCGCGTCTTCGGCAGCCGCTACGCCGACAACTGGGCCGCGCAGCTGTGGATGGTGTACGCGAAGGCGGACCGGCGCTGGGCTGAGGCCGACCTCACGGTCGTGAGTCTGGAGCTGCTGACGGTGCTGGGCGCGGGCCCGCTGGCGCTGTGGATCTGCTATGCCATTTGGAGGGGGGATGTGATGCGTGGGTTTTGGATGGTGGTTTTGGCAACGGGGGAGCTGTATGGAGGTCTGGAGTCTTTCTTTCTTTCTTTCTTTCTTTCTTTCTTTCTTTCTTTCTTTCTTCATTTCTCTTCTGTTCTCTCTCTCTCCCTCTCCCCCTCTCTTTACCTCTGTCTCTCTCTTTTTCACACACGCACACACACTCTCTCTTCTTGATTTTTTGAATCCTGATATACCTACCCTCTCGAACCAACGTGCCGCTGCTAACGCAACTCGCCCCCCTAACAGGCTTCATGACCTTCTGCCCCGAGTGGCTCACGGGCAGTGAGAACCTCGACACGAGCAACTTCATGTTCCTGTGGGTCTACCTGGTCTTCTTCAACATGCTGTGGGTCGTGCTGCCGCTGTACGCCATCTGGTACGCGTACGTCGACATGCGGGATGCGTTTCTGGTGCGGAAGGGACTGGCGCTGGCGAGCTTGAAGACACAGGGCGAGTTGAAGAGGAGGTGAGGATGAGGCGTGGTGGAGGATATACCATAGTGTGGACAGAGGTAGAGAAAGGCGGCGGAGTGGTAGGGAGATCGCGCTACATCCTGGTATACACCGGTGTTGGTTCTTCTTGGTGTCGATATATTATGCTATCTTGGTATGTAGATGGGTAGATATAAGTTTCAGCTAGAAAAGAAGGAAGGCCAGTCAGCCTGCCTAGCAATTTTTCCATATCTACATAACTCGTTCCTCCCCCCTTCCTTCTTCCCACTGCTCTGCTCGGCAACGATTACACTTGCACGCCAATCGTCGTCATGGGGGAAGCCACGCATTGGCAAAGCCAGATTCAAGCCCCTACCTACCTACCTACCTACCTACCTACCTTAGCCTGTCACGTAAGTACATCTCCTCCTCCTCCTCCACCTCCACGTCTTCTCCCTTTTCTATTCCTTAAGCAGAACCCCAACCCCAGTTCAGGCACCTCCACAGCTTAGTCTACCCCTCTGATATCCGATCCTTCCCCTCCACCTCTTCGATGTCGTCGAGGGCTGGGTTCGCATGCGGCGCTTGCGTTGCTGTCGTTGGGGCGGTTTTCTTTCCCTGTCTCTTCTTTTACCTACTTCCTATTCCATCCTGTTCTTTTCTTTTCTCTCCTTTCCTCTTCCACCTTCACGAGTCGCGTATATCGGCGTTTTGCTTGCGCAAATTCAAGGGCTTGTTAAAAGGGGGATTTGAGCCCCGTGGCAAAGCCTCGAAATCTAGGATGGAAACTTGGGGTTGATGTTTGGGTATCGCGGAGGGGGTTTTGTTCTTTATATAAGAAATGAGTTTATAGGTTGGTGTGCTTCGCTTTCCGCAATGGGAGATGGGGGGGTAGTAGTAGTAGCAGTAGTAGTATTGATTAACGTCTAGCGAAGTGCAGCCGAAAGGCTGCCATCCTAGGACCTCCCAGGGGGTACGGAGACGTGCTAAGCTAAGGAATTAAATACAAAGTACGACCCCGAAAGCAATTCGTTATGGTACAACCACTGCTGCTGGGGGGGGGGGGGGGCGGACGACAATGGAAAGGGAAGCGAGAAAGGAGAATGGTCGGAAGTGGGAAGCATGTAGGAAGCGAAGAAAGCCTTGCTGAAACGGGCTCCTTTCTGTGTAGAGTCTCTTCTCGGCATGTATAAATACATGCAAAGTATCTCTCTCATCATGTCTTCCCCAGATCAACGGACAAACTTGGATGCAACAGACATCTGTCACCCCCCCCCCCCCCGCAAAAAAGCTTCTAGCTATACCGGGCCCAAGAAATAAAAAAGAGAAAGCAAAGCGTACAGACGTCGTTACCAACCCTGCTGTAACCGGCCCTAAGTAACCATTTCAGCCGCAGTTCTCTTTCAATCAACATGACTTTCCGCCGTCAAAATTCGGGACGTCACTGTCGCATCGGTACGTAAGGTAGGGAGGTAGTAGGGAGAAGGAAGCCGCAGCTTGCAGTACATTCCTAAGAGAGAACGACAGACAGTTGGTCCTCCGACAGCAGCAACAGGAGCGAGTTCGTTCAGGATCCTCTCGGGGTCCGCGACGCTGGACCACCACTCTCCCTCCCTGTAACAGGAAAGGAGGAAAAGAGCCTCAGAACAAGTCTCTCTTGTCTTCCTGGGCTGCGTGGATTTGAGTTTCGGGTCTCTACCTAGGTAGGTAGTGAGATGTTGTTTTTCCTATTGCTTACCTACTCTCCTGTTTTCCTATCTGGGAAAACAGAGGGGAGGGCGGGGGAGGGGGGGGGTGTTTGTTACCCGAGCGTTAACCCGCTGAGTCTACCTAGCTAGGTAGCCGAAACAAGGGCGTTGGGGAGAGAGCCTTGCGCTTCTTGGTTCGATCATATACAGTACATACATAGGGCGGGTCTTGCACGGCGTGCTGGATGCAGAACTGGCGTGGATCGGAGCGTGGGATTATTGCCGTCGCGAACTTGCCATGGTGCTGCAAACTTGCGTTGCGGCCTGTCTTTTTGTTCTAGACGAGTCGTGACGGTTGGTGAAGTAAGGGTTTGGTGAGAGTTGGGGCGGGGCGCGCGCGGTTGAACCGGAATACCAGGTTTTGCTGATCTGGGAAGATGTTGTGCTGGAGAAGGGTGTTTGCGTTTGGCATGATTTTGATGTCGATTCTTTGGTTCCTGGTGTTGATCTCTCGGATTGCCGAGTGTCCACGATGATGGATCACAATCGTTCGTCACTCGACGACGCGAATCTCGTCAAAAGTGTCGGCCAGGTATGATGGCCACATTATCCGAACGACACAGAGCCTTTCAATCAGTATTCAGGTGCTAATGCTTTTTTGATTCTGTGAATCAACCAATTCCAGCAGGGTGTTTAGTCTACTTCAAAGCAGGAGTGTCGGCAAACAAGCTCGACATCATAGCCTCGGGATACCTCGATCCATGCACCTCGGCGCTATCCACCAGCTGTCGAATCTCCTTTATCTCAGCCGCCGTCAACTTAACATCCAGCGCGCCCAAGTTCTCCTCCAGATACTTAATCTTCTTCGTTCCTGGAATCGGGAAGATGTCATCTCCCTGCGCCATCAGCCACGCCAGCGTCAACTGACCAGCCGTGCACCCCTTCTTCCTCGCCAGCTCCTGGATGCCGTCCACCAGCCTCAAGTTCTTCGAGAAGTTCTCCTCGCTGAAACGCGGGGCGAACTTGCGGAAGTCGCCCTCCTCAAAGTCGGCGGGGGATTTGTACTGGCCGGTGAGGACGCCGCGGCCGAGCGGCGAATAGGCGACGGTGGCGATGCCGAGCTCGCGACAGGTGGCAAGGAGCGCGATCTGGGCCTGCTCGATGTCGGTGGCGAAAGGCGAGTACTCGATCTGCACGGCGTCGATGTGGTGGACCTTTTCTGCGCGGCGCAGCGTGTCCGAGGAGACCTCTGACAGGCCAAGGTACTTGATCTTTCCCGCCCTGTTGAGGCCATGGTCAGTATGCGTCTTCCACTTGACGTATCACATGTATTCATGGGAAAGATAAAAAGACAGGAATAGGGGTACATGCTTCTTCAAATCGGCCATGGCCTCGACCGTCTGCTCGATAGGCGTCTTGCCATCGACGCGGTGGCAGTAGTAGAGATCGATAGTCTCGACGCCCAGTCGCTTCAAGCTCTTCTCGCACGCCTGCTTGCAGTACTCGGGCGAGGAGTCGATCTCACGCTTCATGTGCTCACCCTCGCCTACGATCTTGTTGGCGAACTTCGTGGCGAGGAAGATGTCGTTCCGCTTGCCGGTCTTGAGGAACCTGTTGCACTGTTACCTCTATGCAACGACCTGAAACCCACATCTTTTCCGTCGACGTGGCGGGCGAAGACCCGTTCGGGAGTGCACGATTACGAAGGGAAGAACAAGAACTCGTATGTACCATTTTCCGACCAGATCTTCCGAATCGCCGTACATGTCGGCCGAGTCCCAGAAGGTCTCGCCCAGCTCGTACGCGCGGTCCAAGACCTTGAATCTCTCCTCGTCCGACTCGGTTTTTCCATAAAAAGAGCTCAAGCCCATCAAACCGAAGCCGAGAGCTGGGATCGAAGGGCCGTTCTTCCCGAGCTTGCGGGTCGCGAGTGTGGGTGCCATTGTGACTGCGGTGGTGGGTGAGTGTGTGTATTTGTGTGTGTTTTCTTGAACGTGGTGGTTGGTACGTATGTCGAGAGAAGTATCGTCGGATGGTAGAGTTGAGGAGTTGCTTATATAGGGAAATGTTCATCTCGCATCTCGACACGTGAAGCCTCTAGAGAACTTCGCCCTCGACTGACGTCACGTTTGGCTGTCCGTCCCTTCCACCGGCCCTCGGCGATTAAGGATTCCATTATTCCCGAGCGTGTGCGTCTGCCGCCAGGCCGACTAACTTGCAGTACAGGCAGGCAATTCTGTGAGCGAGCGCTTTTGGGGCGCGGTTGTTGGCAGTGAAGCGGTCAAAACTCACGCGAATCCGAGTTGTGAAGATGAAAGGTATCGATCTCAGCTCCTGCTGACGAGAAGCCGGAGGTGTCACATGTCTACGCGATCTCACGTGATACATACGGGTACTGTACTGTACAGAACACGCTGAGCAGATCATGAGCGGCTTTAATCGAATGAAATGTCTAAACCATTGAGGACTTTCGCTTGAAAGTCGCTCCTCCACGCGTGCCTGTTGCCCCAGTCGCATCTCGGATCTCAGCTGGGTCTGTTGTACTGTTGTCTTCGAGTTTCTGTGTTGTTGTTGTCACATAATGTTGTCTTTGCCAAAGTTTAGATGCCCTTCATTAGTGCTCAGTCCCGGAAAACACGCTCCTATGGCCTTCCCGTTCTGTATCATAAGAGGATGCCTATAATACACCGCTTATTCGTCAGTGCTAAAGCAAAGCAAGGATCTGAATCAGGGGTCGAAATACACCCGGGTCCTTGCAACGACCTACCGTATCTCCTACTAACCATGGGAAACGGGTTTTATGTATTTGAAGGAGGGAAAAACACTCCTTTAGAAACTGGCAATTACAAATCGAATAAGACAAAGACCATGCCAACTTGAAAGTAAAAAGAAGTTTGACTTCCAACCATGTGCTGACACTGTACTGTATGTAGACTGACGTACTGTGTAACTGACGATATGAAAAGTATTCGGCGGGCCGTCAAGATGTAATCACGGAGCCGGCGCAGGTCTTGGTCTCTGCAGCTACTGCTGATACAGTGCTTGTTTATAAAAAAGTCTCATGCTTCTGAAAAAAGAGATCATAGCATTTCATGCGTTGTACATACTGTACTAACAGATGCGCTTATGTAAGCATGCGCCAATCCAACCAGTGACACCCGTCCCTGGGATGACAACACACCATTTCGCATTGCCAGCAATGGATCATAAGAATCAGTAGCTTATACTTCTACCCCGCTACTTATCTTGCGAGACAGTTACCATAGCTCTCGGTACCGACTCACCGAGGATTCTGTATGCACTATGAAATGGAATTACTCGAATCTATTGAGTCTTGTGCTTCTAGTTAGCTTCGTTTGCGTCGAATCCCATCTGATAAAGCAGCATAGTGCTTTCCCGGAGAGGAAACCCCTACAAAGATTGTTCTTGATTACATCTTTCTCTTATGTTACTGCTTTTCAAGAGGTTCACTGTATGTATATAAAAAATCAAAGACTTTCGGAAGGCACCAGCCAACCATTGACTAACTCATCATGATCCCCTACATCCTCCTCACAACCTTCAGCCCAATCTACCACCAGCTACACACAGTCAGTCCCCGTCCTCCCACCAGTCCCAATTCTCCCTCTCCATCTTTCCGGCCTCTCGGCTAAGACCTGATGCAGTATCTACGTCCTCTGCCAGCTTGAACCCTGGAGCTGTGTCTCCCACACGGACGGGACGGGACGTCCCTGACACGTTCGATATGTATTTGCCCGCCTCGGCGAAAATCACGGCCGTGCTTGCGGTGGCTCTGAGTAGCCGACTGCATCCCCGGACTGGCACTGTCTCCGGCTTTACGCGACCTTTTTCTTCGGCGCGGTGTTCTGCTTGGGCCGGCAGGCGAGGAAGATGGGAACCGAGAGCAAGGGGCTGCTTGAGAAATGGGTATGCATGAATTCCGAATCTTGGGGACGGTCTTTCGCTTGACTTCTCTTGCTTGACTCGAGTTCAGTCGCGGAGAAGAGGGTAGCATGATGATCTGCATCTGAGGGACGAGGGTGATCTTGCGTTCGGCTCGACGGCCGGACTGTCGATGATGCCGAAGGACTTTGAATTCAGGCTGGTGGAATCAGCTGCATGGAACAGCGATGTGTAGGCGCAAGATGTCCGATCCGAAAAGATGTCGCCGAGAGGTCAGAGGCACCGTCCAAAGGTCACGTTTTACCTAGCGCGTGCACGTGATTAGCCGAACCTTAAGTCTTCGTTGCTCGCCTTATTTCTGCAACCGGCTGGGCAACGAAACGAACGACCTCCATTCCACATGCCACATTCCACATCGACATCGACCCGTCCGGACCCTTTGTTGCAGCTGCGTCTTCAGTTGCGTCTTCAGTTGCTCCTTTACGTCTTTTTCGGCGTTTGAACCAGGTCAGAAACCAGCCGCTCGTGGTTCGCGGATCAAACATGTACGTGCTCGAGGAGAATGTTTGGCGATCGAGAGGTTTCATCCCATAGCTGCGACTCTCGGAGCTTCATCACCGCCACCGCCACGCACCCCGATTACGCTCTCTACGACAGCGGGGATTGAATCCACGACTCTGGAATGAACGCTGTTACGGGTCGGCCGGGTCGGCCGGGTCGGCCAACCGGCGAGACTACTTGGCTTTGTCAAGATCCACAGGCTCGACCAGCCATTATTCATCAGTCCTGTCAAACATTTGCGATCAATGTGTATGACTCTTGGCTCGATAAGTCATTGCCCGACGAACTTGAAAGCATGGTCATAATGGCATCCGATCATATTCGCTTCTGTGCCCTGCGCTTGAACGTCTGCTGCAGAGTCGATCTTCAATCGATTTAGCCAGAGCTTTCTCAACGGCGACCAGGATTCCGACTCAAAATAAAAGTGCAAGTCTTCCTCGGAGAAGCAATGCTTCTTTCTGACTTTGTCGCCGTTCTTAGCACGAACATCCCCGGCTGTCCCTAGTTTCAATGGCTAAGCGAAACTCTGCGACGGCCACGGAGTGCAGCAACAACAGTTCCTTACACGCCTTGCTTCAAGATATGATAGAAAAACCATGAACCTTGAGCCAATCTCACGAACGAAAGCTTAGCCGTCGGTAGAACACGGAAGACAAGCCGGCGGGTTTTACAGCCAGACACGCTGCGCTCTTCTTAATCGAGTCAGACTGCGAATTCAGGAAACATCCTTACGACACGAGGAATCCCCAGCCACTCGTAGGGACTCTCGACCACTCATTTGCTCTTCATTTGATCCACAGCGCATAAAGTCTATTGTCTGTTGCTACAGGAGCCTCAAAGGTCCACCTCTTGGTTAGTACAAAGATGCTGGTCATGTCTTCCCCCCGCGCCGGGACCACTAGACATGGATCCGCAACTCCTTTACTACTTCTACATATGATCCTAGGGCAGAGCCTTCGCCTCCCCGCCCTCCTTGCTGTCTTTTTTCGCGTTGACCCTTCCGTTCGTTGGTGCTCTTCGCTACAACTGACTGGCTCAGGACCTTTCGTTTGATACTATTATCCCATCGATCTGGCCTATCGGTGCTCGCTTGAACTACTTTCTTCCTTGATCTAATTTCTCCTCCTCGGATAGTTCTTCACACCTTCCACGACGACGCAGGCGATCTTCATGACTGGACAACCTACGAACGGCAACGCTCCGGCTAGCTGCCCACGATAATAATACTCGTTGATGAACGTTGAGGAACAAGAGAACACCATGGCAGTGTCGGCCAGGATGGTGACGCAGAGGGCGGCGGATATATTACTGCTACAGGATACTACTGCAAACCAGACTACACCTTCGGACAGCTCCATTGTCAACCTCATATCGAATTTGGTGTTTGCTGAGAGCAAGTCATTCAGGACCTCGACAATAATTCTCGCTACCTTCAATGTACTAGCCGCTCTCGTGACCGCTGGTGGTATTCTGTATGACTGCTATTGGGCCTCGAAGAGATGCAACCCGAAGTTCAAGGCGTCGTGAGTAGGAGATTTTACCTTGAGCGAAGACTCGAATGCTGATTGTGACAAGGAAATTCTGCGTATCCTCCATACACCCGGAAACATTTCCTTTGGTACAGGCCATAGCAATCATAGTACAAGGCGTCATCTTTGCTGTTGTGCAAGGGGCAGGACTCTCATCTCTTTTTGTTCAACAGGATACCTGTGGATCAGTAGCTCGATTCATGTGGGCTGGTATGTTGATCCGCGTTCTCATTCGAGGCTTCAAGGCTGACGGGTGTAGCCCTATTCATAGTACCATTCATCCAGCTGGTATTTGGAGTAGAATGTGCATTACGATCTTTCCGAAGCACGGCATTCCAGGCGAGAGGGAAGTGGGACGTTACGATATGCCTCGTAACTGTACTGGTAATGCTCACCGGGGTCTCGGCACCATCGTACAACATACCAAAGCCTGAGTCATGTTATGCCTCAATGATATGGTTCATTGCCTCAATGAAATATCCGGCCTTCATCTTACTCGCCGTCACTGGTGGATTGATGATTGCCGCTGCTATAACCATATTCACGAGACTCTTTACCGTAAACCTAATCGACCAGCACCAACGCATTGCTGCGTCCCGGATGGTTTACTATTTGATTCTGGGTATCATCTCACTGGTAGGTTCTCTTAACAAGCATCGAAAACAATACTAATCTTGTTAGGCGCTCGTCATTCCGTTCTTCTTGTCGCTGATATTCGACGACGGGGATCTCAAATTGTCTATAATGGCGACTGTTGTGATGAACTTATCGGGATTAATAAGCGGCGTGCTGCACTTGTTTCTACGAGCAAACACTGCGACGACATCATTCGCACCTAAGACTGTGGCCAAGAGATGGGAACACTCGAAGCACAACATCCGGATTTTTGGTCCAAATGAGCTGGCGATATATGCGCACCTGCTAAACCCAATAACAGGACCGGAGAACAGGGAACCAGAGAGACGCGCGAGCCATAGAGACAGCAGTGCACAACTCCTCGTGCCAGAGAAGGAGAGAGTATCCTCGATAGATTATGTCCGCACTCCTCCGTATTGGTCATCTAAACATCCAGAGCCAGAGATCAGCGATTTGCCTGTGGTCCCTCAACCAACGAAGGCCAGTGGTGTCTGGCCCGTGTTCACACTACGGCAACCGTCCTACTCCCTTTTCCCAACCAGAAATGGAAGCCTTTCTAAAGATGTACAACGGAACGATTCTATCTACGACATAAGCAGTCTGGCGCCTCCGCCAGCCTCCGGATACAAGGGCGATTCATGGCACAGAGACTCTTACGACTCGGCCACAGTCCAGATCGGACTACGGCTCTCACACCACCCCATGAATTTACAAGATGTTCCTGATACACCCCTGCTACCGTCGAAAAGTTCCCAAGGAATGACGCTGAAAGCACCCGGATTTCAACAGCCGTCCTTTCCCAGCAGTGCCCCCGGGCCAGCACAATTCGCGACCATGCACTACGATTCAAAACATTCTCTTCGTTCGCCGGCGAGGCCCGTGACACCGCTGACGCTGCAAACCAACTTCGCATCGTCGTGCGCGGCTGATGTGAGCCCTGTAGGCAAAGAAGATCTGGCGTCGGCCGACCCGAACTACAATGTCTCGCCTATGAGCACCCCCGACTCGTCGACCAGGATGCTACTGCCGGCACAGAGGGCCGTCTTGCCACAGATAGAAAAGCTGCGCGAGTCGAACACGCAGCTCAGCCCGGCGGTCTACTCGCCCAGCTCGACGGTTTACTCGCTGAGTCCGACTGTGTACTCGCCTGGGAAACAGCTCAAGAGCCCAGGATCACCGCGTCCCGGCCCCCCCGGGTCACCCGGAGCGTCATCTAAGGCGTCGCCGCGGCAGCGAAGCCGGAAGGACTGGGTCTAGTTTTTCAATCTAGGACAGTCGCGCCAACTGACTCTCACAAGCGAATCGCGTCTTGCTGTGGCTAAAGAAGTTTCTGTTGCGGTCTTTCTTTTGTGTTTAGCCATCGGCCTTTTCGCATGACGCGTGGATTTGGATATTGTTTGCGTTGCGAATTTCTAATGATACCTATTTCCGCTTCACGTGTGGCGTGCGATCTCTGTTCTCCTATTCCTTAGGTTTTTGGAATTTTGGAAGTAGGTGGTGGGAGGAGGCGGATGGAAGTTGGAGGAAGAGGATGGCAAAAGGTGTCTCGTACGTAGCGGGCTATAGAAATCAAGACCCTCTCAGCAAATCTACCAATTTATCAATGTATCTACTTAATCATCCCCCTATCTATTCATTTACCTTTTCGTTAGTCTATCGCCCTCCTCCAAAGTGTCGAGAGAACAAGACCCAGATCACCTGTCTTCCGCTGCGATCGGCCCCACACTTTGTTTTTATATTTCCACTTTTTACGCCTTTTCCAGAACAGACGTCCCGTCTCAAAGTCCCGGCTGCGAGACAGACTCCACAGTACTGTACCCACCATTCCCGAGCATCGGGGAACATTGCCCAAACATCAAATCCTGGCACCGCCACTATGGCCGCCTTGCACTCCCTCCTAACTGACTTTTCCACATTTCCCGCCTGCCGCGAGTCCCCAAACTCTCTTCCTCCTTTTGTCTGTCTTGGTCCCACGCAAAGCCCTACATACACGTACTACTGTACCGTACATGCCTGTATGATGTACTGTACTGTACTGTACTCGAGCAACGAAGGGTACCGCCTCGGCGGTGCAGAGGCTTACCTTGCGGCGCGTTCTTTTCCCGCTTTCCACCTTGACGCACATGTGCGATGCACGCCCTGTGGGGGGGCGGGGGAGGGGAGGTATCAGAGGTCTGATGGCGTGACGTGCGGATGTTTTGCATGCTTGCTTGTGTGGACTGTACTGTACTGTACTGTACTGTACTACGTAGGTAGTGAACACGGAGTGCGAAAGTGCCATAGTGGAGAAGCTTTGTCCTGTCCATATATAGGGAGGATGCGAACTTGGAGAAAGAAAGAGAGAAAGAAAGAAAGAAAGGATTTCTTCTCGTGCTTCGGTTTGGCGGCTTCTAGGGATCATTCGTTATGGGAATTACTGGTTCGTGTCAGACGACAGGCTTGTCGAGGTAATTGGGCGATTTTCTGCGTTGGTTGCTATGCGATGAGTACTAGGAGATGGTCAGTGTGTGCTGGTAGTGAATGGTGATGGGGAGTGAGATGGGTGCGATCTGCTGGATGTGCTAGGGCTCTTCTTACTTTACTTGGGTCTATCTTTCTTTGCATTTACCTTTCTTTTACAAAATTTTCTTTGTATACATCTTTCTCTGTACATATTTTTCTTTTGTATATTTTCTCTGTATATTTCTTTCTCTGCATAAATCTTTCTCTGTATGTATCTCTTTCTGCAAATATCTTTCTCTGTATATATCTCTCTCTGTATGTATCTCTCTCTGTAAATATTTTTCTCTGTATAAATCTTTCTCTGCATAAATCTTTCTCTATACAAATCTTTCTCGGCATCATCTTCCACTCATCGCCGCCCGTAGTAAGGCTCTCCTTCGGATATAGTACTGTAGATAAACAACATCTGCCAAAAAAAACGGCACCTCATGCTACCTAATCCACTAGCTAGGGACTTGAACCTATATCTCCCCCGTGTCTATGCACCACTGTCACCTTTTACTTTTTTATTTTTTTTATCTTTCTTTCCTTCTTCTTTCTTCCCCTAGTTCCCAAAGCGGCGGCGCGATGACACAAAAAGCGCAACTCTCTGTCCAGAATCTCATCCACAACCTTCCCCCCCCCCTCTCCGTTGGAGAAACAATCAAAGGGAGATCTCTGCATTCCGTACATGATCGATTCACTCTCGCTATTCTCCCATAAAGATGGTGAAATCTACAATTTTATCTTCTAAAACCCCTTTCCCGAATTCGAATATTTCAGCCCATGTATTATACAGTACAGTGCGGACTATACAGTGCTTCCCGATCCGGAGTTCCCCAGCTTAGCACGTCTCCAATGCCCTGCGGGCGGCTTGAGGTTGCGCAGTTTCACTGCCCCCTCCAGACGTCAAATAATATCATCATCATCGGCGTACTTACCTCGTTGCGGATTACCACGGGAGAAATGATCTCATGTGCCTGGGACTGATTTTCATCCCGAAAGAAAAGATCTTCATAAACATACAATTAATTATCTGGGAGGATTGGGGGGAGGGAGGAGGTTCGGTTGCCCCCAATGTAGCCCCCCCCCCCCCTTCCCACGAGATGGGCAACGATAGCTGAGACTCTTGACATCGGTACTCTGGCCTGGCTTAATTGACTTGGTGGACAGGATTTGGATGGGTTCAAGACAAGTCGAGCCCAACTTCACTGGCCATGATTATTCGCACCAGTTCCGAAGATTCTCCACAAGCATTTTACGAGACGCCGTGATTCAAATATAGAAACACCCCACACAGCTTCGATAATACCATGCCATTCTATTTACAAAATACTATCTCTCTATCCTACAGTACAGAACACTGACTTAGCTATGCTTATCTCCTAGCTGCAAGTTGCGACGAAGTCTCCACTCGCACCATTTCCCACTGTGATTGATGCCTGGTGACAGGGTCTCTATCGCACCGCTCTCAATGCTCCTCAAACCTCCAGAGTGCAACCCTCGAACCGGAAATCGCAGGACCAGAAGACCAAAGCCAGCCACTACCACACACAAACTACACAGAAGCACGAAAAGACGAAGTCATTCAATATTCCGAAGCTTCGTAGAAACAACCCGCCGCCCAAACGTCCCCTCCTCGGAGATAACAACCTTCTTAAACGTCTCCTTGATCATCGGAGCCTTTGCATGCGGATCCGGGACGCGTCTCTCGTGCGCCGCGGCCGCGACATCGTCTTCGATCTTGAGGCGGGCAGGGAGGGCTTTCCAGGCAGCGATACCTGTCAGAGGTTGGAACTCGGTATCTACGGGGTTGAATGACCGAACGGGTGGACACTGGGGTGCGGGAGCAGAGCCTAGGACGTGGGATTGGGATCGAGGGGCCGAAGGAGAAGAGGTGTATGGGTTTTTCCAGTCGTTGGTGGCATCGCTCATGGCGAACCGTCTGTTATGAACCGAGGCTTCGGGTGCGAAACTGGGAATGGGTTTGGTCATCCTTGAGTCCTGGAGTGTTGTATGAGGCTTGGTGGCAGGGTTGATGATATTTGAGTAATTGCCCGTGGTCCCACTAGTCTTTCTCATCTTGTTCCACTCTGCTGATGGCAACTTTCTGGTATCTCCCGTGGGCAGTCCGGTGTTTTGTACCGCTGTACTGGCTCGGGCCTTCCATAGACAGCTTCCTATAGGCATAAGTCTGCTGTGAGAAAGATCTAGGCAGATAATTCCAATGGGTGAAACGGGTATCGTGTTGCTGTTCCATAGCAACCCACTCAACGTCCCAGGAAGCCTTGCCATCCATGAAAGCAGTGCCATCAGTGGCCTCAACGAAGCTTGAAAGAACGGTTGGCGCTACGATTTCAACTGCCTTGGATTCGTAAGGCTTTGAGATCTTAACTGCTGAGTGAGGGGCTTTGGACATAGGTCGAGGGGCAGCAGAGGAAACGGAGGCCCAAGTGCTTGGCGTCTCGGCTTGGGGTGACCGGAAGGAGTCGCTGTTGGGGTGGTGGGTTGGATATCCTGGAAAGTTGATATCGATATCAGGAACAGGAACGTGGAGAGCAAAGGCGTTCCCGATCCCATCGCCCTTGCACAAATAGGGCTTGGTAGGTGGACAATCGGATGTAGACGAAGCAGCAGTAGGTGTTACCAACTTGTCAACGACAACTCCCCAGCTTTTTTGATTGTGTTTACCAGACAGCAGAGCAGTACTATCCGCATTTCCCATTGCGGATAAGTGTGTGGAGCGGCTGGTCTCTCGGTTCTGGTCTTTAATATGGGTTGGAGCAGGCTTGAAATCTTGGGCTACAGGATTTCCAGGCTCCAGCTTTGTTATACCAGCCACAATTCTTGGTACTGTCATAGTTTTCCGGACTGCTTTGTTCTTGCTTCGATAGTGGCATCGATCTTGGGTGCAAGCGGGGTGGACTTGGACTGCTTCGCCAGGGCAGCAGCTGCTCGCACTCTCTCCCTAAATTCCTCAACAACAGCCTTCTTCTTTAAAGATTTCTTTGTGTTGGAATGAACCTGGGATGCTGCTGTATCGAACTGAGTCATAATCTTCGACTTGTCCTGAACCTGGGCCTGGAATCCTTCTCCCGACTTGTCTTGAACCTGGGCCTGGATTTCTTCTCCTGACTTATCGATCTGGATCTTGTCTTCCCAGCTTTCTTGGTCAATATGAGCAAGTACAGCAGGTCCAAGGTCTCTATATTCAATCTTCTTCACAGCATTATTGAGAGCACCAATAATGGCATCCGTCAGAGCGCATCTTGTGATGTTATCATTCGTGACGCCGGCTTCAGCCGCAATATTGGGTACGATGTCCTTGATCACCCAACTGGTGACTGCCTTTGTAACTCTCTTCTCGACCGTGTTCGGTGATGCGTTGGAAGCGATTCCCAAGGACCAGGTTCCAGACTCTGCATCTGAGGTGTGTGACATGGCATCACCATCATTTTTCTCCGTAGTAAACTCGGATCCGGCGGCTTCTGCTTGTGATTTGGAAGATCCGAAGAGGACATGGTGAAGATCGGAAGGATGGCTGTACATCTTTCGGGGTGTATCTGGTTGCTTAAAGGGATCTGAAGAAGGTGAAATGTGGAAGAGGTCTTCGTCTTTGGCGGATGCCGGAGCCGGAATTTGGTCCTCACGAGACTCGAAAACTTCTGGAAATGGTGCATCACCAGCTACGATTATCAGCGGAAATTCGATATGGTAATAGCAAATACACTCACCGATCATCTCCCAAACCCTCATCTCCGCCTCCCTTAGCTCAAAGTCGACGTCTTCCATGTTCCATGATCGCCGTGAGAGATTCGTGATAGCTTTGTACTCGGCGCTCTTATACATCATCTTCCGAAATGCCTGGTCCTTTGTGTTCAATATGACTCGATCGCGGTTGATCGGGACTGATATTGTGGACGATTTGATTCGGCCCTATCAGATGCCGCCGGCATTGTCGCGTTGCTTGATTTTTGTGGAAGTGTCTGCGTGGCCTGGGCTTCGAGACGGTCTCTCTTTTCCCAATTCTCGTCTCTCTGCTCCTTCTTCATAATGCTCTTCATCTTTGGGAGTGTTGTGATAAGGTGTTGACTTCGATCACCTGAGGATGAAGGAAGAGTTTGGTCTAGCGGCTGCAAATGGAGAGAAGAGTTCAAATGCGAGATGGAAGTTGTGCGAATGCGGACGCGATCGTGATTGTGATCGCCTTTGTTTTCGAAGTAAAAAGGCGATGGGCCAGATTTCTCCCGATGTTCTATCTCGAACGGTTGCTTGTTGCTTGTTGTTTGTTGCTTCAAGTTCGAACGAGGCTGCGGAGGTCGTCGTTCTCGGAGCGGGTGAACTGTCAGCCGATGTTATTTCTCCGGGGCGTGTTGTGTTGTTTGCTTCACGATCACAATATTGACATTCGCTTGGCCCGTGTCCGATTTCAACACTTTGGAAACAAGTTGCCTTGCTCTTACAGTACCAAGAATCTGCCAACTTGTATAACTAGAACCCGATCAGAACCGGTCTGTAGAAATACCATCACGTATTCATATTTATAGGATTGGAGTTCTGGCAATCTGCCTATGGTTCCTTCCCTCTCCAAAGTGGGCCTGTACATATATAGTTCACCTATCTACACCACTCCTCGCCGCCACTTGCTGTCTTACTCTCCTGGCTTCCCAAGTTATAATTCCGCAAACATGCCCTTGATATTTCAAATGAGTCGAGTTTCATTTTCCAGTTTAGCTCATCTGACAAACACACAGACACACGAGGTTACCCCTACCCTCGAACACAGCCAGAATTCTCCCTCCGGCTTTGACATGACGATCACAGTTCGAGAATATCTTTGACCCGAAGATTCTTCGGGAAGATTCTTCGGAGGCTTCTCTTCCATCTGTACAGGCTGGCGGAGCGGCCGAGGATAGAGGGAGAGTCGCCACTTTCTGTTATCGTAGCAAGGTCTGCTTGTCCGCCCTCTAACCTCGATACGAGTCACTGAGAGAACCTTCTCAGCCACTGGTCATGAATTTATCGACAGGTCTTGCTCACAGACAAACTGCCAGCAGCAATTCATGATAGCGACGTTGTTGCCTCGGTCTCTTGTCAGCTGACAGACAGCGCTCAGCAGAGGTTTGGCGTTTAGTTGTCGTCTATCAACGCGGCTCGGCGTGTATATCTTCACTTGGCCTAGGAGGAGCCAAGTAGAAAGGGTCACGTCAAGCTCAAGCCATGGAACCGCACAATTCAACGACAGCGTCCAGGAGCGTTGATCAACGGTGGGATTTTTGGCAGCAGAACGCCTTTCCCGCCGACTGGTCCCATAGTCCAAGGAAATGGTTGCTGGCATATCTTAAGACAACTGACTGCCGAGAATGAGGTTCTGGAAAGAACATAGAGGAAGGAGAATCCTTCGCTTGAGGAGAAATCATCTGAGTGTATCATGTGTCTCAAAGACCAAAATGCTTTCAAGCAAGTTTTTCTCTCTCGTTACGGCCGCTAGAGTTGTAACAAGTGCCCCGTTTGCCTCCATTCTCAAAGCAGCCAATGTTGCAGACACCATCCCCGACTACTGGATCGTGGTCATGAGAGAGGGCCTCTCAGATACAGCATTCAACAACCATCTACCGAGTCGGGATGCTGCTGTTGCCTCCGGAACCAAGTCTACCTTTAACCTGGGACCTTTCAAAGGCTATCACGGCATATTCAGCAGGCCGTTGATCGATACTCTCGCCACAAGCTTAGATGTATGCTTCTCTCTTTCCGAGCCACGAGCTTTTCCATTAAATAGGAAATCACAATCTTATGCAAAGCAGTTTGCTTACATCGAGCCAGACAGCAAACTCCGTACCTTCGCTCTCACCACTCATTTCTAGGCCCCCTGGGGTCTTGGCCGCATCTGTCATCTCAAGTCGGGCTCAACAGACTATCTCTATGACACCTCAACCGGCGCCCGAACGTACGCCTATGTAATCGACATCGGTATTTCTACCGCACACCAGGAGTTCGAAGGCCGCGCCACCTTCGGCGCGAACTTTGCAGAAGACGGCGTCAACACGGATGGCAACGGCCACGGCATACATTTCTCGGGCACGGTTCGCTCGCGGGCCTACAGTGTCGCCAAAAGGCCTCCCTCGTCGGCGTCAAGATGCTTGACGCTTCTGGCTCCGGTGCCCTCTCCAACGTCATCTCTGGTATCCAAGGGGCCGTCAACGACGCTCAAACCAAAGGGCGCATCGGCAAGGCCCTCGCCAACTTGAACCTCGGCGGGATATTCTCGTAGTCCACTAACCACGCTGTCAAGGCCGCCGTGCAAGCCGGCCTCTTTATGGGCGTCGCCGCAGGCAACGACGGTGCGCCCGCCTTTCTCACTTCTCCGGAATCTGAGGCATCAGCAAGTACGGTCGGAGCTACGGACAGGACGGATGCGCAGGCCTCGTACTCGAACTACGGCTCTGTGGTTGACATCTCCGCGCCGGGCTCGAACATCACCTCGACACGGATTGATGGCCGAACGACACCAACAGCATCTCCGGGGCGTCAATGGCGACGCCTCACATCGTTGGGCTGGATACGTATCTGATAGGGCTCGAGGGAGCCAGCCAGCCAGGCGCGCTCTGAGACAGGATTAGAAATTTGACCACGGAGAATACGCTGTCTGGGGCTAGTGGATTGAGTCTTCCGAGCTTGCTGGCACCCCGAACCTGCTGGCTTATAATGGAAACAGTGCATGAAATGATAAGCGAGAGGAAAATACGCAGAGATGTTTCTAACGACGGATATACGTACGTACTTATGAAAACCAAGTAATGTCTATGAGATCAAAAACTTCGAATTTGCACCATCGTCCTCCGTCTTTTTCGTCTTTCTGGCATTCGGTGCGAGTGGTTATGCCAGCATGTTTTTTACGAGAAATGTAAGCAGGGTAGACTCCTTTCGTAGAAACTTCCTGAAAGGTACAGACAGTATCGAACGATCATCAACATCAACAACATCGAATCCCGAAGCTCCCTTTTATAGCTTGTTAAATACACTTCGATGCTGAAATCGTTTTCATCCATGTGAAAAAGTCATTTTTCTTTATACTCTACACGATTACTTAGAAGACAATTTGTAGATATATATTCTTTAAAGGTTCTGTCCGACCAACCTATACCATAATAAGCCAGTGATCGCGGCAACAGCAAAGCGCTCCCTTCTTCTCGGCTGCCAAGTTTATCTCCTTGGGGATGTGCGAGCGTCTTCAGGAGCAGAATGATGTATATTGGAACTGGCGATAGGGATTACATAGGTAAGCGTAGAGTGGAGTGATGAAGAGGGGTCATTAGGTGGTTTGAGATCCAGCTAGATTGGTAACTTGTTGTACAAATTCTGAAGATATATTCCGAGTAAGTCGCAGCCCTAATCGCCCTTTTCGCTATCGCCGTTTGGGTACCTACTCGTGTGTTGCGCTCCCTGGGTCGAGGGTATGCTGATGGATTGTTTCTCGATTCAGATACAAGCTGGCGTTGAAGCGAGGCTGGACACCATTACGATAAGCTGAATTCAAGTCTGAGTGTGGTAAAATCCGAATCTTCTACTTGTATACTCGAGCTGATACAGATCTTGTACTTTTGTTGGTTTTTTTACAAATACAGATCGAAGTTCTAATACGTGATTAGTGTAGAAACGTCCCGGTAATGGGTTTGTCCCCAGGCGGCAGTACTGTATCTGGGGACGGTCTTGTTGTTCCGCGTGGGATACAATTTACATTTATAATCATTCATGAAGTAGCTGTCAAAGGAGACTATCCACGGATTATGGAAACAATTAAGCCTCTGCTCGTAAGGTGCTTCCTAGCTGTGGTGGGATATCAAACTGTGAATGTCGATGTTGGCACTGCTGTGACTAGGGCGCTAGCACCACGCTAACGTGTTCTCGGAACGAGGCACCTTCCTTCCTCGATAAAATAAAATAAAATCAAATAGCAAAAAACTTCACGCTCTCGCTCCGAGAAACAACAGCAAACAGACAATCCCACATCTCGAATGACACAGAACACGCGCCATAATGGGCATCGAGGCGCTTCATAGGCGCGTGAACAAACTCTACCCCAGGGTCGATTACCTCCGCCAAGTATGCCCTGCGGCGAAAACGACACAAATGCTCGAGGACATGGAGGTATTGGTAACCACATGCGCGCGATCCTTCACTGAGCAACCCATCCCGTACTCCCCAGCGCCAGAGATCAAAATGCGCCTCGATCGCCTCTTCGCCAGACTCCACAATCTCTGCCAAGCTTGCTTTGGAAAACCCCATGTCGAAGTGAGACGGTTGCTAGGGGACCTCGGTACCCAGATCGCTTCCTGGGAGAGAGATGCCATGCCGCACGAGGTGGCTGTGGCTGAAGATATGATCTCCGCGATCGCTATCGAGGAGCCTGTTCTGTGGCAGCCTTCCGCGATTCAATGGGGAAGAGCTCTGCCTCTCCTCCGCGCGTCGCTGAGTGATGTGGTAGGAGGAGACTCCGCTGCCGCGCAACCGCTGTACGGAGCGACAGAAGACCAAATGAATGGACGTGATAGCTCTGGAGATCCATTGCAACGAGGATCGTCCGGTTCGATTATACCGATCTTGTCGGGATCATTTCCATCCGCGATGTCTGAAGTCCCTGCCCAGTCTGCGGAAACAGCTGCGGCTGAGCAGTCCGTTCCAATCGTCGGGTCTCCTGAGCATGCTACCACTACTGTCCCGCGTGGAGCGTCCGAACCGATCAACAGAAATGGAAGTGAAGGCGTTCTACCAAGATTTCCCTGGCTGACGAAACGCGCCGCCCCTCAAGATGGATGGGACTCTGAGAGTGGACTACCCATGGGAGCACTAGCATTCACCAACTCGAACGCACAGCAAGCTATCTGTGGCAAGACCCTTCTATCCGGCAAGGAAGACAGGGGCATGAGAGAACTGAACCTCAACTTCATGGTAGGCAACAAGTAGCGTCCCGAGCATGCCTCTCTCTCCTAGAAGCGCAATCACTAACCCGAGCCTACCTGAACCCAGTTCGTCAAAGTTCGCCATGCAAGTATAGATTACCGGATGACCGCCGTCTGGGTAGAGTTCATAGAGGTGGCAGACGCCACGGACCCCAGTGCCCAGCGCGAGAAGGAAATGGTGTACCAAGGCCTCAGGGAGTTCCACGCGCAAGACGCTACGGGCTTCCAGGGTGTCCTTCGCGACCACTTTCGGGAGCACATCGCCCACACCCAAGCTCAATGGCCTGGTGCTCTCCGGGATCCCGCTGGGGAACTACAGCCATTGAAGCAGGAGACGACAGGTAAGAAGGGGACAGGGCAGGGCGCTCGTCGCTATCCCGATCGGCATTCTTGCTGACGTCTGACTCTGTGTGATGTAGGAGAGATGACAGCTGCCGGTGATAATGTCAAGAACAACAACAAGCGCGCCCGGAGCGAGAGCGTGGAAGTCGAGGCGCCAGTGCAGAAAGCAAAATCACGCGCTGGTCGGAAAAGAAGACGGAAGACCCTGGCAAGGGCGCTGGCTGCGCATAACTTGAAATTCGAGGATGAGAAGGCGGCAGCTACTACCGAGTCCACTGTGAAGAGTGGCTAGATCATCCATGAGATAGCCGGAAGCTGGCAGGGTCGGAAGCTGTAGCGATAATGGTATGTAATTTTACCAGGAAAAGACCCTGAGGCCACTGGGCTGCTTGCTACTGGGTGGGAGACTGGAGCAGTTAGGGGGGTAGGGGGATTTAAGTTCTTGTACTTCAGTTGCAAGGTCTTTCTTTCAAAGACTTGTGGCGCTAGAATACCACTGGATGAGGTGCCAATAATTTCGACCGAAGAGCTTCAAGTAAAGGCAACCAACAAACTCTTTCAGCGCAGACGCAAACATCAATTCGCAAAGAAAGAGACTGCAGATGAGCAAGCGCAGCTTGAACAGAAAGTAGTTTACATGTAATAGAATACAGCCACCCCAGAAGTTTTAAAGCAAGCACAAAGAAGCAGCCAAAGCCAAAAACCCAGCGAAATACGCACCCCCAGTGTTCTCTCCCAAGCCCCTCGTGCTCATCGAGCCACCGATGACATCCCCGGTACCATTGGTTTTCGTGCCATTGGTAGGAGGCAAGGGAATTCCGCTCGGCACGGCACCATTGTCGGCAAGGATGCCGCCTTGCTGTGCGGGAACCTGAGGAGCAGAGGATAGCTCTGTGATGTGGGCCGGTTTTAATGTAGCTGTGCTGTCATTCGAGGAATTAGCTATCGGCGCAACGTTGAAGGAGTTCCCCGCGACAACGGCGACGCCCGCCGCGGTGACCGCGGCCAGCGGATCGAACGGCATGCGCGACGCTCCGGACTGCGCTAACGACGTGAGAGCATTCGGTTTGTCGGTCGTGTCGACGAGAATCTGCACGTAGCGGTGCGGTGTATGAGGCGCATTGTCTGGTGGCGAGGGACCTATGTACGGCGCGATGGCTTCCGTTGGCTGGACGCTGCTTCGGAGCTCGAAAACGTTGACGCCTGCGATGGCCGTGCTCGTGTTCGCGGGAATCATGTCCTGCTGCATCCAATGGAGGAGCACGGCCGTAGGACCGCCCTCGACAGCGGCCGGGACGTCCAGGTCGACCATCAGGACGGCGTAGGTCCCTGTCAGCGGCTGCAGGGTGCCGATCGTCGGTGGCGCCGCCGTTGCTGTTGCAATGTCAGTCAGATCTACCTATTGGGGATCGAGTGAAAGCAGAGGCGCAAACCTTCTTTGGTCATCAGCTGGCCGTTGAGCGCCAGCGTGTTGCCGAACGTCACAATGAGATCCGCGGTCGAAGCCGGCTCAAACCCAGCAGGCGTAGCTGCTGTGGCGGTGCCCGCCAGCGTAACGGCAATAAGGATTTGCGACAACATTCTCGACCGGAAAAGCGATGAATTTGCACAAGTGAAAAGTATAAAAGGTAAGAAAAGAAGAGGAAAAATACCAGAACTCCCCAGAACAACTAAGACAAGAAGAGAACAACTCGAAGATGAGGCGGAAGAGGTTTTGACATAGCTGATCACGATGACCTTACAACTTCCCAAACGTGTTATGTTTGGAAACCTGATAGCCAGTGATCCATGTCGACATTTGGATATCTGTAGGTGTGGGCTGCTTCATATCTGCTTGGGGTGTGCACGTTTGCAATTGACATGACGGCCGACTGGTGCGTTGAGTTCAGGCTATTGGATCTTAAGCTTATCTCGTTCCTTTGGCACAGAAGTAGTGATTCTTGCGAGAAGACTTCATCTGGACGATCATCGTAACCGCGAGAGGAAAGTCGCGGAGCTTTGCTGTGATGCTATACGGACGAGATGAGAATCCTGCGACGGTTTAGGTTTCGAATGTTGAACCTCGAGTCACGTGTGGTGTCAACCGACGACGGCTCGTCCGTGAACAGCTCGGCACGGAGCAGCCTTGGACTTTGGAAGATCAGATGCCCAGGCTGTTATAAATAAAGACCTAGGGGTTTAACAGTTGTTATAATTAGCAGTCAATAACTCGTTTGAACTGCAGCATCCGAGATCCGAGGTATACGAGTCCTCGCCGAAGACACTCGCTTCTGGGACAGCCCACAACTTCGAGATATAAAAGGCCCAGCGTCAGCTGTGCGACTGCAAGAAACAAAAGTATAAAGAAGTTGAACAAAGTACCGTCTTCCAAGTACAGTCGTTTTTAAGAAGGTAAGATCTCTCTCAGCGAACGCATCTTATATTCGGAGTTTTTCTCGTCGTCGAACAATTACAACGATCTTGAATATAAGGGCGATCTTCTTGACACTCTCGCCCTAACATATTCGTCTGCGGCATCTTCTCGTACTTCTTCCGAAGCCGTAGACACATCTTCTTTTCTTATCATCAGCCCTCGTCCATTCACGTGTGTATGATTGCCCATCTTCCCAAAGTTCATAGGAAGCTGTAGCTCTAAGGCAGTACAGAAAGCTCATAGCAGAAGCTTGGGGCTGTATCGACGGACACCGGGGTGGCGAGTTCGGACGACGAGAGCCGTATGGCTGAGAGTGGGGTGGACGGGTCTGGATATGTGATCGACGGGGTAATAGGTTCGTAGGTGATGGTTGCGCAAAAGCTGATGCGAGGGTGGCAGACAGCACTGCGATGGATTTGTTTTTCTGAGGAGTTTGAGAAGGCGTGTGGCGAGGTCCATCTTCGTAGATAGATAATATTAAGAAGCAGGTCGTTCAAATGAGGCCTGTGAAAACCTCCCAGATGCGATTCATGCCAGGAAGTGTCCAACACTGACTGTCCTGGCATGTCGGAATCGTAAGGCGGAAATTGGATGAATCGTGGAGATCTCAATCTCTTAGTTCATTCGTGTATGTAGATCAGAGCCCAGATTGGTCCAGGCGTATTGGATTTAAAGACCATAAGATAGGAGGTGGGAATTGTCTAGCCCCTTCCCTACAACGCGCCTCCTTGCAAAACAAAGAGATCCTCGACATTAACTTCCCTAGGCCGCAACTCAGCAGCAATCAAATGCGTATCTTTGTTAGAAGATTGATATTCGACTGATTTCCGAGGCTTTGGACTGCCGCTCATCGACCTCATCATTTATTAGCTCACCATTGAAAGTTAAAGACAAGTAACCAATTCGGTTGCAGTTCACCAAGTCTGGGATCCAGTTGGGTGCGTTCCTCGCCTACGATGAAGATCTCGGTGGAGAATTTGTCCGGCCAGCCGTCTCTTTCGTTGCAGACCAACTCTACCTTGCGGAGAGCTGGACCGAGGAGGCCTTCTGCAAACATCAGCCGTGGAATACATGACTTACCGCGCACCTGAAAGGTAGCCTGTCCTTTGAGAGGAGGGAGCATGGGTAAGATTTCGCAGCAAAGTCCAGCGCAGATAAGGTCCCCTTTGGTCGTTGAGACGGGACCAAGGCCCATCAGTCCGCTTTCTGTAATGGAGAATGCTGGGCCGGAGGTTTAGAACAACATTCGATGGAATAGACGCGAGACCGGCTTGGCAGAGTCAAATTCTACAACCGTATCCAGATACTCAACACGACGATTGGCGAGCCACGCTTTCGCGGGCATCTCTTCTTCGCGCACTCCCTCATGAATCTGACAGGTGAGAGTTGTGGTGAAGTTGCCCAGCATCATGCTCAGTTCTTCGGCTGCGAAATGGCGCATGGCAACTTTCTCCCAGTCGCGGACGTGTCGAACAGGTTTAGCATGAATCGCTTTCGAATGGTCGGCAGTGCCGCCATATTCGACTGCTGGGATGCGGAGGCCGGGGATCTTCAGACTGTCGCTGACTTCTTGACCTCCAAGTAGGTGATTTCTTGTTAAGAGTTCCCGGCAGCACGAAAACTTGGAAGGAATCCCCCGTGCCAGGCCAGATCGTGAACCTAGGGCGGGATCGATGACCCAGAAAAAGTCGAGCTCCCACTACCGGACGCCTGCTTGAACCAAGCTTTGGCATGCGGGTCCACTTCGGCGAGGAGGAGCTTCTTGGAGATGTCCTCGACTTTAGCGGTATGATCTGGCTGCGGAGCGTATTTGGTGTGATTGAGGAACAGACTTGAGTTCTCTGTAGACTCTATCCTAGGGTCTAGGCAGGAAGGAAAGAGCCCGAGTTGAAGAGATTAGTTTGTTTGGGTAGCGTGATCTGTTGTAAGGCCAAAGGATGTCTGCTGTGTCGGTCATGTCAACAGAACTGCATTGTTTTGTTTCAGCCGCTCGATCTTGCGATTGGACAGAAGAAAGTTAAGTCGACTGGCCGCAATGGCAAGATAGGCCAAAGGCACTCCAAGGTCACCGGTAAATGCGTAGGCCATGCTGGCGAGTTGAGGCTCTTGGAATATATGTCCATAAGCGAGTGAACCAGTACGCTGGAGAAGTTGCATCAAAACGTTTCAGTGATCTTTCTCTCGGGTCTCTCCCATTCCAGCTGCCATTCCGGGTTGACTGAATTATACCTAACAGAAGCAGACCTGGGATGAGTCCTTGGGGTTTCTCTACCAGCAGAATTATCAAACAAATCCGAGGGCTTGAGTCAGAGCTTGCGTGTTTCGAACTCCTGAGAATGATGAAGAGCCTCAGTGTGGGAATACCCATAGGACGTGGGATCAGGTGATGCGGGATCACAGTTGTAGGTGCGCAGCGCTAGCGCCCGCTAGCGCTCGCACATCTACCCCATATTCTCACGCCAGCTAGACCTAGTAGAATGCATACAGTTTCAACCCGATTTACTACGACTAGTCGTATCTGTATCACCACCTGTGATACCAACACTCAGGGTTGACGTGTCGTCCTGTCGTCGAGCTATTGATGTACTGGAGGAGAATCGCGGACCGGACTTTTAGATATACGATCACGTGTCGTTGAGACTGAGGCTCCACTGTTTTATCACGTGACAGTCCAGCACCGGCTCCAGCCAACCTCGGCCACCATCCGACCGACTCCAACCTCCCAGCCTTCCAACCTCCAACCTCCAACTTCCAACCTCCAACCTCCCACCTTCCACCCCCAACCATCATGAGTTCTTTATCAAGCACCAAAGATCTTGAAACGAGCATTGCACTCTTTTCCTTGTCATCTGCAATCCCCTGATCCACTTGGCTTCAAGTGAATCAATATTCGATTCACGAAGGAGACATTGTGCTCGAGTACAACAGAAAAGACTTGACTTCCTCGCATTGAGTTGGAAGTATACCCTTCGAAGAACTTTTGATTCAGCCAAAGCTCATATCAATGGCGCCAAATGGCCTCGAAGCGGCAGCCATCACGACCCCTTTGGCTACGTTGGACGAGCCTCCTCCACCCTATAACGCCTCTTTCCTCCCCACAAATCCGGGCTTCTGCGAGCTGGCCTTCCGCGAGCGACACGACAACAAGATCCCCGGTGGTGGCATGCCAGCAGCACAATACTTCGCGCCCTGCAAAGCGTGTTGGTTTCAGTGCGGCGACGAGATTCCGGCCGCGTATAAACAAGGCTGGCTGGATTGGACTGACCCCAGCGTGAACTTCAGATGGGAGTCGCATGTCGCTGTGGGCAATGCGGAGAAAGACAATGGAGAGAGCCCGGCAGAGATGCTGGGCTGTTGGATCTGCTGGGAGTACGAGCAGATCTGGAGGAAACCAATGGGCGTCGATGAGTGGTACAAACACATGCGACAGCACTTCTTCGTGGAGGGCTATAGAATATGTAAGGGGAAGTCGGGAGCGATGCAGAGGCGGAGGAATTGCAAGGTAGGACATTGTCCGAAGATTCACTCATAGCTTGCGTGCGGCTGTTTGTTTGGAATTGAGAGTACAAACGCAGTAATCATTATCTGTTTTATACTCCTTGTGCGTTTGGAATTTTGCAAATTTTATTTGATCTCGATTCTGCCTATTGCAAAAGTCTACGCCTAGTTTCAATTGGTCTGGTGTCAGTCCCTACTTCTTGCAAAGCACTCCGTCAACTACCTCCCAGCCCTCGTTTCCTACGCATGGGTGGCACCACAGAACATCGTTAGGATCGACCTTTTTCTTGATCGCGAGCAAGCGCTCATAGTTCTCGCCCCAAAATGCATGCTGAAAGTCAGGCTCATCTGCATAGGCCTGTAGTCACAGTAAGCAAGACGAATGCCATAGGTCGCTCGAAGGACATACCTCGTTGATGTATGCTCCTGAGTCCGGCGTTAGCTTCCTCAGGGCCTCGACGTGCACATCATTAAGAAGTGTCTTCTGTTTCTTTTCTTCAGTGGTATCGAATGGCTTCCAACGGGCAGTGACAACTACTTCTTGTCAGTTCATTTCTCGACTCGGGATTCCTGTTGGTCACGTACTTGAATGAATCGATGCTTTTCTCCACACTGGGTTCACACTATTGCTTCCGCCCCTAGGCTTCGCATTTCTCACCCCTTTCCCGCCCACTAGAAGCATCATCGTGAGTTGGCCTGGTGGCGTAGCAACCTTGTAAGCCTCCTTCAATGCCGTCAAATTCCTGGTCAGCGTATCCTCGTCAATCAACCTCGATCCCAGTACTGTTTCACCGCCAGCTGCATGGGGGCCACTGTTCAAGGAATACCAGCCCCAGAAATCTGGAAAGCTCTTCATTGTGACGGTTGAAAAGAATTGTCCTGGGTAAGCGACCGTGGCGTCAGCGAACAGCTTCGAGATTGTCGATTCCAGCGACGTGGACGTATTGGAAAGGTGAAGTTGTTGGAGCATGAAACCGCCGCCGTAGGCGTCAACGGGGCTCGTGATGTTCTTTTCAGGATTCAGGAATCCGGGTGCAAGGTAGTTGTATCCCGAGATGCCTTGGTCGGCCAACTCAGGATGCTTGGACAGGATGTAAGCCATGACATCCCAGTACGCTGCGCTGTTGGGCGCGGTGCCAAAAAGGAAATTTGCTACGTGACATGGTGTGGACGGAAAGGCTTTGATGGTGACCGATGTCATGACGCCGAAGGTTGAACCGCCTCCCTGATCAGGCAGGTCAGTAATGAAGCAGGAAATCGGAGGTTGGAACCTACTCCTCGCATGGCCCAGAACAAATCTTGATTTTGGCACTCGTTGACTGTCAGGATAGCTCCCCCGGGCGTTACAACTTCCATCTCAAGCACCTGATCAGCAGCCAGGCCATACGTGGAACTCAGCGCCGAGTGGCCGCCACCCGTGATGTATCCGCCTACACCTACCGAGCCCGAACCGCCAGACATGATGGTCAAATTCTTGAGATGGGCCTGCTCGTTCAACTCGCGCATCTGTGTGCCAGCAGCTGCCTTGATAGCAGGGCCATCAATATGGTATCTACATCCCTTTGGCTTGAAGTCGTCGTGAAATTCGAGACCACGCATGTGGTGCGTCCAGATGGAGAGCGAGTTCGGCGCCACAGACCTTTCAAATTCATCAGCGCTCTTCCTCGCGTCCTCGAAGTGCACAGAGGTGAAAGATGAGATCAACATACCGTCCCAGATAATCATGGCCCGTTCCCTTGACGACCAATCTAACGCCCTCCTTTCTCGCAAAATCAACGCCACTCTTCACATCACCGGCACAACTGGCATTCACGACGTAAACCGGATACCCCTTGCCGTCACACTTGACTTCCGGGATCGGTAAGCATGTGTCATTGTTCCAGTTGTTGTCCAGGGTGCTGACGGGGTTGCCGGTATGCCAGTCGGTCGTCAGCCAGCCAGCCTGCGTCACAGCACACGTGAGAGGGTCGTAAGAGGGCTGAGTCGGGTGGCAGACGGCTCCAGGTGGAACGGTAGCGATGAGGCTGCCGAGAGAGAGGCATTGAGCTGGTTCCAGGCGGCTGGGGAGGGCCAAGTCGAGGTACCCGGGATGGCTTTGCAGTGGGGTGGTGGGGTGCAGGTTGCAAGAGCAAGGAGCGCGAAGCTCAGCAAGTGGTAGAAGAGTGCGAACATTATGGCGGTGTTGTGTTCAAACCAAGAGCAAAGTGTTCGTTGTTCGGAATTTTCGAAATCGGGAATTGAAGGTTGTGGGTTTAAGAGGTGAAGCATTGTTTGTTTATTCACGCTAGTGCCCTCGGCTAATCCACGTGCAGGGAATTTTTGTCTTGTCCTTTTCAAACTCGAACTTGTCCACCGTGACACATGCAATATGCTTATCAACAGCAGCGGATTATAACTATTAGATGATACAAGCTTGTTGCCCAGAACTGGGCTGCTATATCCTTCTGGATTTCTGCATATGCTGCGTGCTTTGAGTAGCGTGATACTCCGACTGTGCGCTATTATAAGCAGCGGTTTTGTATTCTCACGTGATTCTTCTCCTATCGTGGTATGTGAATGGACAGCTAGTTCGTACATGGGGTAAAGGCGGAAGACACTTGTTCCTGCTGGAAAAGGATGATGTCTCGGAAAGTATTTTGCTGCTGAGTACGACTTCAGCGGAAGCCAGCGAACTGGGACCCTCAACCCTTACGATCCAATCCTGGTAGAAAACTACATTAACATCCTCGTTCCGCTCATTTCGAGCCCCAGCTACATTCACCAAGACAGGCGACCCTTCATCGAGATCTGGGGCGTCGGTATGGACCCCGACCCGAGGGCTTCCGAGCTTCAAGCTTCACGACAATTTTGTGAGTTACCTGGCCGTTTGAACACATCCTTTCGTGGTATTCAGCATCTCTCGCAACTGGCTGGATTACCGAGACCCTACCAGCTTCTGGGCGGCATATAAAAACCCCGATTGCTTGCAGCCATGGCCTATGGAGGCGTCTAATATCGTGGGGGACTTGCAGTGGTCGCTGCTGAACGATTTGCCATCCGGGAAAGCGCAGGCCGATGCCATGGGCGTAAATTATTCTGGCACTTTCCCACCTGGTGGATGGAATCGCGACGGCAAGGAGAGCGGACAATTTTCTGCTGTCGGGGAAAGATCAGGTCCAGAAGCAACTGTCAAGCTTTCATTCTTAGTTAGCTACCGAGTGTCAAAGATAACACGGCACATTCTGCGAGGAACAGTTGAAGAATTCCAGCAACGAGACCATCAACCTATCCTTCATCTTCGGCACCATGTTTTACGAGTACACCAGAAGGTATGCTGTATCGTACCCACCCGAGCTGAAGCGACTGCATCTGACACAGAAAACCAGGCACACAAATCCTCACGATACGAACAATGCCGAATCACCTCCCGATCCCGACCCGGGATTTATGGGCAATGACGATCATGGATATCAGTTTTTGACATGGATGTCTCTGGGCGATACATGGCACAGTACCAAGCGCTATCGGGCCAGGCACTACTTTCTTCCTATACTTGTTGGCTGGAATTCCCTGGTTTCGGTACATGGTGTGCTGGTGATCATGATATTGATTTTTGTCCGAAGAAGCTTATATGAAAGCTCGTCTCCTAAAAGTACCTGAAGTTCCAAAAGACGGGTAGGCCTAAAAGCCGTTCGTCCTCGCAAATTCACTTCAAATAACATAGCATTAGCAATATATAGTAGTGGCAGAAGATCTTAAAGCCAAATTTCAACTGTGCCGGTTACCTGGAAATCTTGAGGCGTGTTTGTTCTGTGATTCTCAAGTTACACCAGACGCACCCACCTTTGGCGGAGCACTTTTTTTTTCGAGCACCCTTTGAGCGAACACTGCCCCGGAGATAGCTCCACGAGAAAGTGTACATCGCCTTTTCGGGTTTTTCAAGAACTTTGTTGCACGTCGTAGGTTGTTCTCACGTTGGATCACGTGGGAGGAGGCATCTCTGGGGATAGAAGGTGCCATTGATCAGTGACTAACTGAGAATAATGCAGTGAAATACCCAACCGTATTATAACCATTTCAATCGTTCCTATAAGAGTCTAAATATACGTGAGTAGGTCTTTCTCTTGCTCTTTCTCCACCACCACCCACCCCGATGTGTCGTCGCCCGCCGGAAGCTGAGGATGTAGGAATTCCTCCCCAGAAGGCTTTCCGCCATCGTCATTACCTGGCTCGGGATACTTCCGTAAGTGTTCAACAGCCCATATCAGGTCCTTTCCAAGTACAGGCGGCGCCCTGCCTTCACCGGTCAATAGTGGTAAGCCAGCGATATCATACAATTCCCCCAGCCACCTCAGCGTCTCCCCGCCCTCCCATTCGATATCATGGAAATTTTTGTGTTCCCTTCTCACTCTCTCCTCTCGATCCTTCTCCCACTTTTCCCGCTCTTCTAGCGCAGGTAAACACTTTGCCTGTCTGCCGGCAAACAAGCGAGCGATCGCGACCGCCTGGTACTCAAAACTGCGAAAGGTGAGGACTCGTGGAAGACCGACTATTGCCAGCGTACCGAAGTCGTGCGGAAATGTGTGGATGTAGCTCTTGGCCAGCTTGTTCTTCTGGTAGTCCCAGATGTCTCGGCCGTTGTTTGCTGCGTTCCAGAAAGGGAACGAGGCCTTGTACCCGGTGCAGTAAATGACGGTGTCGATGTCATCTAGGTATGTGTCATCGCTGAAGACGATCCGGCCAGAGGGGAGGAACTCCTTGATCACTGGCTTCCAGACCAGACCCGGAGGAGGTTCTTTACCGTCCCAACGTGAAGCTGAGCGGCGAGATTGGTAGACTGGTAAACTGGCTGCTGACACGAGCTCGGCGGCCACGTCGTGGCCCGATGCGGAATTGCCTATTGTGAGAACCTTTTTGTTCTTGTAGAGTAAAGGCGTGCGGTAGGTTTTGGAGTGGACTACCCTCCCAGGGAAGAGATTCATATATGTTGAGAGACCTTTCACCTCGGGAATCTGGGGCTTCGATTAGCGTTGCAAACCGATACGAGATAGGGTGAGTTTAGTACAAATGGGATCCCGTAATGGCCATTTGCAAAGACTACAGCATCAAATTCGTCGCACCACCACACGTCAACGTCGCGAACACAGTCGTATTTTCTGAGTGTCAACTTCCACCTCTCTCGGCCTTTGGTAGAGCCCTTGATGATGGAAACGTCTTCGACTGTTGTGTTGAGACTGAGAAGAGAGTCTATCTTGTGATACGGAAAATATGATTCAACGTATTGCTTGGGAATTTCATGCGGTACAAATGGTCCATAAGCAAAAGGCCGATCCGAGAAAGACATGGCAATCGAAGGTACATTGGTACTACAGATTGTAAGAAACAGATGGGATCATTTTCTGGAGGGCCTCATACGTGAGAGAAGCATAGATCGGAGTCAGGTGATATCTTTCCTGCTTGTTTGGCGAGGTGATTTGGGGAAGATCTGTCGGTATGCTCAGAGGGGGGTCAACAACGGGTGGAAGGGCCCCTGGCAACAACGGAAGCTTTTGGCGGTGCTGGATCGTATATCCTTCCTGATGTTAACCCCTGTGCAAAACTTCATTTTGAAAAGTGTAAATATACCATGTTCCGCCAGCGCTTTCGCGCCTTTCGTAAACTTGAATACGGTCAAAACACTGCTCTGCAGCCAGCGCCGCGGTGGTGATCGCCCCTGTGATGTTCATTAGTCATTCCCACGAAGAAGAAAAGCGATGTCTACCTGCGGCTCCGGCTCCTACTACAGCGACCGATCTAACCTGTCGTTCGGCGACCATGGTGGTCGAAATATCTTAGCGAGCGAAAGGCAAAACCAAACCTTGGTGGTTCTCAGTCAAGAGATCGAGAAAATTTCATTGGTACCACTTTATCCCATGCAAGCATGCTGAGATCAGCGAGGTGCGCCATATTCACGTGTGATGCCGCGATTCGAAATCACGTGTACGTATTCTTTCACAACGGTTTGTTGACAGCCAATCTCGACCACCAAACAATTTCCTGGCGTTTTGAAATCATAGCTACGAGGGAATTGTGGCAGAGGAAAGTCGACGGTTGGATGTGAAGAGATAGTCGCGATGCGGGGGCGTCAATCCGGAAGTCAAAGCAGACCCAATCCGGCAACTTACGTATCACTTTCACTTGACTCCTGCGTAGCTCAAGCTGGCAGACAGCTTTTTTTCTCGCAGGTCAAGACCCCAGTCTGCGCATCTTGGTTTGTCTCACGCTCGTTAGACTCCATGTTGAAGAACTGTGACCATGTGTTGTTGTTCGCCTCGCTTAAACAAAAACGGCCCTAAATCACTTCGAAATTGATCCTCTTCACGGTTTCATCATATCGTAACTCCAGCCAAGCAAGCTGTTGAATAACAGACTCGGTTCAACATCTTGTAATTGCCACTGGGAGTAACACTGCAAATGATATAGAAGTAGAACACATGAAGGGAGCCGCAGGCGTGTGATATTCTCGTCAAAGTCGCTTCCTGAGCAGAGATTCGACAAAGTAAAAGTATAAACAGAAGTGAGCTCCGACAAGGCCATCCTCAGTTCTCCAACTCAGACCATGCCGTAGCAGAAACAGTAGACAATATTTACAACGCTTCCCAAAGCATGATTGACTCTTGGTCATTTGAGCGTTTGGTTCTCCGCCACTCACGAACGGAACCACAGACAATGAAGGGGTACTTTAGAAAGTGAGAGTAACACCAGCAGATCCAACAACAGCAGCCTTCACAGCAGAAGCAGCAATCTTGGTGTAGCTGTAGGGGACGCTAGTGAGAGTCCCTGCAAGGGCCTGGTTCGAGCCCCCCCGAAGTCGTTGCCGACGGCGACGGCATAGCCGGCATCGGTAGAGTACAGAGGCTTAGAAGACCCGACAAACGTATTGTCTTCGACCAGGACTTGAGCTCCCTTGCGTGTGTTGATTCCGTCAGAAACGTCGAGGAAGTAGTTGTTGTAAATGTGTCCTGTGCCGAAACGGATGGAAGGGGCACGGGAGTTGACATTAAACCAGTAGTTGTTGCTAAACAGTCACGGGGGAGTCAGTACTTCGCCGACTCGAGCAGGAAATATTCAAAGGGTAGAGGAAGGATTCAAGAAAGGGATTCCTAGAATGAAAGGGAGCTGAGACCGGCTACTTACTTGTAGGTAACGCGAAGATGCCCAGTGTCCTCGGCCGAGTTGGAGTCGGAATGTCCGACGAGAGAGGCCTTCCAGTGATCGTGGATGAAGGAGTTGGAGATGGTGACGTAGTCAGCCGCGTGGGTAAGATCAATGGCCCCATCATAGTAGTCCTTGTCGTGATCTCGGTCGGAGGAGACGTCGACGTGGTCAAACCAGACGTTGGAAGACTTCTGGACGGACAGGGCATCGCCGTTCTCCGCAAGGACCTTGGCGACGTGCAGATTGCGGATAATGACGTTACTGACATCCTTGACGATGATACCGAAGCCGGTGAGCTTGACGGCGGAAGACTTTCCAATGACAGAGGTGTTTCCTCCGACTTTGACAGCCGCGGCGGCAGTGGTGATAGGTCCACTGAGGAAGACAACCTTTTTGGCATCACCACTCACGGCAGCAGTGAATTGGGCGTAGGTCGAGACAGTAGTGGTCGTTCCGCCCGCACCTCCAGAGGTACCGCCATTTAGCGAAGCGTATCCACCAGGCTTGTCCGAAACTGAGGCACGTTTCTCGATGGTTGGGGTAGGAGTTGCTGCGGCAAGACCTGCTATGAGGCTGAGTGAGATGGGGGAGAACCTCATGTTGGGAGTTTATCGATGCTGGTATGAATAGATAGTCTGTTCGAAGAAATATCTGGACTGAGAAGAAAGATATTCGGTGAGAAAAGAGGAACGAGTCTGCTGGGAAGATAACAGGGACACTGGGCCTTCAGCAGCCGTCTTTATAGATTCTCAATGCAGATTTTACACCGAGCAACGGGCTGTGTATCTAGGACTGGTATCTCTCCTAAATGTTCCATCTCTAACACATTCTTCCACTCTTAGTGTGGCCTTGAATCAAACTCCCCTTGAGCAGCTTGCTTACCCAACGGCGCGGAAATTACACGACAGATCTTTCCTTGCAGATGATACCATCGAATCGGAGCTGAGTAACGGCATATGTAGATGATAGGTGGGACATTTAAAGGTGGGAGTGATGTGGAACTGTAGAGATCCGAAGGATAAATGGAGAATCTAGAACGGGGCCTTTAACGGAACGGGAGAGGCGGTTGGTTGGTGGAAACCGCTGATAATAATAATCGTCATAATGATAATCATCGTCTGGCGGATGGCGAGCTTGAAACGCTGCAGTAGAACCATTTCAAAGTACGAAGACGTGCTAAGTCAAAGATGTGATTGCAAAGTCTATGCGTACCGGAAGCACAAATTCACTAGAAAATGAAGCCTTTTTACTATGAATTTTCCGTGGTTTTGATTCCACTGTATCGCAGCTTTTTTACATCACGTTTGAAACATTTCATAGTCCAGCCAAACCGTGACTTTTTCTTTGCGCGTACATCGTATGCATCGGTATGCCGCTGTTTGCTACCATTTACACAAATGGTGCTACATTTTCCCCCCGATTGTTTTGTCGAAATAAGCGAATCGTCCGATTGGTAACAGCTGCGCGGTAGTTATCGAAAGCGCTACGCCACTGTTTTCAAATTGCCGAACTATCTTAACCTCGTCTTTCCACCTTCACGCAAATCGCAGTTATTTGTTCTAAATCGTACGAAAAAGGGAAGCTCGAAATCGCCGGTAAGAAAACGTGTTTTCGAAGCCGTTTCGACCAGGCACCACGTACATGTTTAAAATCTAGCCCGTGAAATCGTCATCGTCGATGGCCTCGCACCCGAGAGCGGCTGGTGGAAACCGGTGTGATCTCATGGGACATAATGCCCGAAAGTGAACTTCGATGAATCATAATTGCTTGTGTCCAAGGGGTAGACCCAAACATTCCCAAGAATGAAACATACTCCAGGTAGCAGACACAGACGGCTTAGAAGTGGGACGAAGTTTCAGATTAAGAGTGTGGGGTGAGAAAACAAGATTTATGGCAAAGCTTGTCAAGAACCGGTGCAGACTTCGGTCCTGTGTCTGGATTCGGATCGATTTGCTGTATCGGTAGTCTTGGTCTGATTGCAAGCAAGCGATAAGAAAGTCGTGCGCATGCCACCGTACAAAGGTAGAGAGATCTTAAACACAAGAGACTCAACGCACCTTGAAGAGCGGAGCCTTTGTTGTGGGACCATAACCGCCACGCACATGGGAGGTTCGTCCTCCACGAAGATGAAATGAGCTGATAGCTCGGAAGTACAGAGCGCTTGGAGGCGAATTAAGATTGTCTGCCGAGATTCTGTGTTTTGCATAGATGACGAAGGCTGATACACAGCCCAGATTCCTGAAGATCTCCAAATTAATGAATTGGCAAGCAGGCGATATTAGTAGAAGAAAAAGTAAATCTCACCAATTCTACGTTGGCTTAGAGCCTATGCTTCAAGATCCTGATCTCTAAGGTTCTTGTCAAGCTGGAGACTGGAGTCTAGATTGAACCTGAGCTCCTGGTTCGGGATCAGATAAAGAAAGTGCAAAAGATTTGTAGATCAAATACCCCAGGGCTATCCTGAAGTGTCAGCAGTTCTTCACATCTTGATTTTTCTTCGCCTGTTTGAAAATACATGTACAATTCTACGGGTTTTAATATCACGAGGATGCGTAAAACTTCAGCATTACGGTTCGTTATGATCATCCCTATTACATTTGAGCTTCTTTCAAGCAATCTGTTTTCAAACAAACAGTTTTTACTGCTTTCCCAAAAAGACAAAATTCTCAGTGCTTAAACACGTGAATCCCCTGGATACAAATATTTCTCAACACTTCCGCCTCGTCTCACATCAAGGATCCAGTAGGGAAGAAAAAAAAAGACGGGAGGGGAAAAAAGAGATCGTAGTCAGCTGGAGAAGGGAGAGCTTGCTGGCAAAGTCATACCATGACGAATATCTCTGATTGCCTGGAAAGTACCTACTGCACGGGGGAAGAGATCACGTACCTGTCTGCCACTGAGAAGTGCGAGACGTACTGGACCTCGTGTTCTCTTCCATGAAAATCAATTGATGGAATTATCTTACCATTCCCTCAATGCAATGGATTTCTATCTAAACGTGGTACAAGCGATCACACCATTTGTGGTGCTCGGAAGTTTTGGCATGCGACTCTTACAGAAGACCGAGACCTACGATCACGGACTTCCTATGGCATCAATTGAGTTTAGGCCAGCTAAGCGAGAATGTCAACACATGAGGACGATCTCGAAAACTCAACTCGGTGAGATCGTGTATGCTGAGTAGAATTGTGTTTAGTAGTAGTAGTAGTAGTATTGATTAACGTCTAGCGGAGTGCAGCCGAGAGGCTGCCATCCTAGGACCTCCCAGGGGGTACGGAGACGTGCTAAGCTAGGAAATTAAATACAAAGTACGACCCCGAAAGCAATTCGTGTTGGTACAGCCAATGCTGCTGTCGACTACGCTCTTCGCCGCCTTTTGCGATGGCCCGTCAGTGAGATGTATAAGCGTGAAGCTCAGAGAGAAGCCCAAGGAGTGTGCATACGGCACCGATCAAAGTATGATTTGTCAGTTGCGTGGATACGCGCAGTGGTATGGCCAGTAGGCCGAGAAGAAAAGAAAAGAAAAGCAGTGTCCAAAAGTCCGAGTCCAGAGACCAAAAGATAAAAACAGGCTTGCGCCTACCAAGATAGAAAAGCACCCGTTACACAAATGTGTATGATAGTGTTCGCTCCGCTGTAACGTCGCTTAGAATTGTGTTTAGGGTTTTTGAACTACAGATTAAAAATTGGAGACACACGGCGAGCGGAGGGCCAGATGATAGCGAAATGTAAATTACCGTGAAAGTCCGATACTCTCACCTGGCCCGCAAGCCCTAGAAAGCGCTAGCAAGCCACTCTCAGATCCTGTAAGCACGGCACGCGATCTTTGAAGTATCCAACCTCTTGTTTTTTCGGCGTTTACAAGCACCAATTCCCCACATATTCTTTATCGCCCGTTCTTTGGGTCCAGGGTTCCGTAAAATCCTCGAACGAGGTGAAAGCTTCTCTCGAGGACTGAAGTGCTCCGCATAGTCCCTCGTTAACATACACCAAGCTGTTCCTTGACTCCATTAAAATGTGCACTCGAGGGTATCGAGTACCCGAAATTACTGCTTTGATGACCGGATTACGGCAGAGAATCAGCATGATGATGCTACCATGGCGCTCGATCGTCTGTTCGAGGCTCGCAGGATTGGAAGGGCTGGTGAGATTTTGAACATGTCTTGATGCTTAGTAGCTGCCGCTAGAACTGGTCTGTGTACTTGATCTATGGAGGCGCCGTGCTTACAAAGCATCCACCAAGCTATATTTACATTGATCTGCTTTGAGTGCGCTTCTTACTTGCGTCCGGTCATTCTACATGGTTCCAGAGTTACTTTTCCGGAGATTCGAGGTAGAATCGTCCACGTTATCCCAAGGAATCTCTAGTTTACAATAAATATCTGCCGAATGGTCGGGCTGGTCAGAACAGAAACATCATCTTGCCTCGGTCGGCACAATGCGTTGTGTCTGCAATAAAAAAAACTTAAAACCCTACCTCTTGCATGCTAGACAAGACCAACGAAAATCATTCATATTTCCCTCTTTTCAGTCATCGAAGTGAGTTACATGAGTAGTAGCCTACTTAGAGCCACGAGCCAGTCGAAATGCCCCCCTTTCGATGTATTCATTCATCCAATAATGCTGATTCGGCAAGACGAGCCGAAATACCGAAATGATTAATCTCATCCGATTATATGTTGATATCAGTTAGGTACCAACCTTTCTATGAACTCTCTGCGGAGCATTGGTATCAGATCATTGGCAATAAAAGAGTTCTGCTCGGAGATCTACTTACTTCAATATGCTATTATTGGACTTGATTTAAGTTAGGGAAGTGGACCATGGAGCGTTTACATGGACTATAACGATTACGTTATTTATTGAGAAGTCCGTGAGCCATCACTGCATGAAGTCTTTGGAAGTCTCGGAAATTAAATATGGCATACTATTGGAAGCCTTATGATCCCGAGAAGGTCAAAACTTGCAGCAAAAAAATCCTCTTCGTTGTGATAACCACTTAGTAATGCTTACGACTGTCACTTGTTTTACACAGCACGAGTAGCATCGTTGAAGCATCTGAGCTTTCACATAATGACTCGCAGGCGTAGCATTTAAGGATCGTGCCAATTCGTTACAAGCCGTGGACTACAACCTTGTTAAATACAAAGCCAAGGGAGCAAGCCCCCCCACCCCCACCCCCCGAGACCTACGCCATAGTCGCCGTAATAAAGTCTATAACACACTTTTGGAACATCTTGCGAAACCATAATATATGTTACAGTATAATCCATTCACAGTGAACTGAGTATTGCTGCCCCTCCCCCCCACATGAGGAAACTTAGAGCCAAGTCCGAGTAATCATTTTCATCCTTGAGGATCATTGAGGCACAAGTACTTAGATGTCACTTTTTATCGCTGAACAGAAGGTGCTAAGCTATAAAACCCACTCTGTATAATAATGCAACAAGCCGAATAGAGTATCGCCTACATTTACGGAGAGATATACGTCGCGAGTAAAGGATGCATTCAGAGATACCCCCACGTACTTGCGAACCAAGAACGGTCGGTCCATTGCCCCCCCGGACTAACCTCCGGACAGCCGCGGATTCGTAGAGAAGAAGGTTCGGGACTAGCCTCGATAGCTGCCGATACGTAGGGATGAACGTCCCGAACTAGATACACACTCTGTCGTTTTTTGACGTTGGTACGTGATCTGAACTCAGCCCCTCTCCACTTACACATATTGCTCGGTCTATTGCGACAGAATGCTGCTCTGTGCGAGCAACCAGCATAAGCTTCTAATACGCTTTGAGGAGAATGGTGTAAGTTAATCAATTTGCTTCTAGTCAAGATTTACTTTAGTTTCACCTGTGAGATGCAACCTTCGGCCTAAGCGAGACACCGTCACAACACTTGGCTAAAAGATGCACCCCTGGGCTAACATAAAGCTTGGTATTGCCTCCCTCGTATCATACGATATAGTTCGGACGAAAGGCTAGCCTGCCGATGAAGAAACGAGTCAGACCGTGAGGTAGAAACACGCACGACTCGCGACCTCGAAACGCTCGAATTCCGGCTTCCAGAGCCGTCAGGTCTAACAATGTAGCAAACTAGTGTGTATCTGATCCTTCTGAAGTGAGAGATTTGGTTGTCGGTTCTTCATACCCACAGAGAAGGATCCTGTTCTGCACCGTCCCGTCACATCAACTGGTCGATTCTATTGGACCCTTTCTTTTTTTTTCCCCTCGAGCGTACTTCCACCGGGCCAGGGAGTGGCCGAATGATCGCATGAGGAAGGCACAATAGCATGGGCTGTTAATGGGTCCGAACCAATCAAGCGACACCCCTTTTGACCGATGGAACTGTTCACCAAGGTGTCGTTCCTGGTTGATATCACCAAAATCTCAGCTTTTCTCACAGCGTCTTCGTTCTTCCTCTGCTTGCTTGCTTGCTTTCTTCTTCGTGATTTTATCTTCTTGTTTATCTTCAGCCATACCCGGTAGCCGCATTATCTGATACACAACTGGCGTGATTTTAAACGTTCTCAGTATTCAATACCCACACCAACGTATCCACCGACGGGGGTGTTTGGGGGCCAGGTGACTGTCTCGGCAGTGGAGCTTCGTGCAGGACTGCTGTCTCTGGTTCAATTCCTCAAGCTTCTGCCAATCACAGGCCCATTTCCCACACCGGCTATAAACCTTTGCTGCAGAACGTTCCCACAAATCAGATCGTGTCGAGGCCGTCGCTTCGACCTCGGACGAATGTCGTCAGCGTTGGCTAATCTGCAAACCGGATGTACTCTCGTAAGGCTGGACGTTCATAGTTGCCATGCAACCTTCTTCGTATTATTCCCCGGCCGGAAATGATGTCGTGGGAGGCTGTTTTTAGCCCGAATTTGACAGCTGGGCCGCTGAAGATCTTCCGGATCTAGTCTTTAAGCTCGTGCCATCAGTTGCACCAGCGCCGCTCATTGATCCTTCTCCCCAAGACTCCAAACCATCGATTAGCACAGGAACTAAGTAAGGTGTCTACCCGGAGCCTGCGCCCCGGGCGGTTGACAACTCTCCCGGTGATTGTGGCAGGGAGTGTGGCGACGATGCTGGCTGTCATCTCGCATCTAGCCCTTAACTCAAACAACCCCATCGCAGGATTCCCATTTCGCTGACGATACCATCATCCCGAGTATCACGTATGATACCTACCTATGCCGGCCTAGCGAATGTTCTTGGCGCAAGATTTGCAGTGCTGCGTTTCGATGTCTGATTCGTTTCGCCTAGATGGCAGAAGCACTCATAGCAACGCTTATATGACCGCATCTCCCTCATGTCCATTACAAAGTCATTAGCAATGGCCCGTGTCAGGCCAGAAAATGATAGCAACCCATGGTGGCAAGGCTATCAGACTTGTTCTCCGTCAACCCAGCGTCTGGCATTCGATTCCAGTTATCATGTTCCAGAACCGACTATTTCACATCTCGGTCAATCTCAAAAGCACCTACCGATCTTCGGAATTGCCCTCAACGCACGCGCAAGTCTCGTCAGGAGACGAAACCGGAATACTGACTGCTTCGCCGCAGTCACCGAACCCGTATCACAGCTATCCTCCTCGAAAAAGAGCGTTTCAAGATACCGACGATTCGCAATACGGAGGCTTGCAGACCTTTCCAGAAGACTTGCTGGAGATTCCCAAATCAAGCATCAATCTGGACCACAGACTCTTGTCTTTTGGACGACCGCTCGAGAAGAACACGATCCTAGATGACCGAGGATGCATCCAGCGCATT
The DNA here is from genome assembly GCA_009599575.1 of Blumeriella jaapii. Lineage (NCBI taxonomy): Eukaryota > Fungi > Ascomycota > Leotiomycetes > Helotiales > Drepanopezizaceae > Blumeriella > Blumeriella jaapii. The sequence goes on from VWND01000064.1 coordinate 825,088, forward strand.
CACATGGCCGCGCAGATCCACGGCATGTTTTTCTTGTCCGAACTAGCCACCCCGTCAGGAGAGAGCCTGTTGGCGCAGCCGGAACTAACCTGCTACCGACGGAATCTCTTCCAAATCTCTGGAAGTGTCACTGCTCCGAGAGGAGCGTTGTCAACATTTACCGAGGACGGGGAGAGGGTACCCATTGTGTCGAAAGAGGTCGTCGTCTCGGCAACAGAATCCGTGGATGGCCAAGTCGTCAAGCTGATCGTCATCCCGTGGAAGACGAAACCGCCGAATTCCCCTGACATACCGACAGGACAGGATCATGAGCCGGTACCAATTCCCTTGGTACCGTTTGACGAAGAAACAAAAGTGAAAGATGACTACACAATCTTCCCCATTGCTTATCGCCGACTGCAATTCCGGATTGCCACGGCCAACAACGGGAGGAGGAGAGAGCTCCAGCAACACTTTACACTGCATCTGAATGTTATTGGCACCTTGCCAAACGGAACCAAGATTGACATATGTGAGACGTCGACCGTTCCGATTGTGGTACGGGGTCGAAGTCCGCGCAATTTTCAAGCCCGGAAAGAGATTCCACTCCCAGGATCGTCTTCGGCTCGAGGACAGCCGCCAGAGCTCCATATCTCTACGAAAGTCATACCCGTCACGTCCGCGACAGATAACAGTTTCAAGTCAGCAAACTCGGATACTCCACAAGCGGTGGAATGGTCGCGATCGGCTTTTGTATTCGACTCGAGAAGCATCTCGGGATCGCCCTCCATGGCCCGCCAACCGTAAGTCATCTCAAATTTCTACGTGAATAGCGAGATCGCAGTCCAGGAGCTTGAGACATTCCCTTCTTAATCTTTCCCAAAACTCTATTTCCTACTGGTAATGGCTTTCATGTACGAAACGAACTGACCAAAACTTCTTGATCAGGACGTACCAGGCGTGGAACGTCGCACATCCCTCAGACCAGAGCACCACGCCAGTCACACCCAACTACGCTGCTCCTGTTGACAGCTACTTCCAATTCCCTCAAAATTCGAATCTAGTATCGGATTACCTCTCCAATGTGCCTACGACGGCGATACATCTGCCGATGCGACAGAGCTACCCTCACCGAGCCAGCTCGGCAGCCTCGATAAGCGAACCATTTCACTTCGTGGACCACAATCCAAGGCCGACAAAAGCAGCGCGGCATAGTAGTGCGTCGCCTAGTTTTCTAGGGCTCACAGCGAATCGCGATTATTTCGACTTTGGGACCAGATACGGGACTCCGTATAGCAGCGAACAGGATCTGTTACCGAGCAGAATGCCGGAATATCTCCCGTTGACGCTGCCTTGGACCCCCAGGTTGGAAACGGGAAGTGTGTACGGGACAAGCATGGCCCGCCAAAACCAAGCTATGCCGCAGCAGCAGCAGCAGTATGACTTTGCGAATGGGCACCAGAACCTCGAGGAGAGAAACGATGAGGACAGACGTGGGAGTGACGAAGCGCATTTTTATGCTTGGAATGTTGCGTGACGGAGATTGAAGCGCTGGCACTTTGGCAAATGACAGATGGATGAAGGGAAGGAACGGTGTGGATGTGGTAGGGAGATCAATGCGTGAAGCTCACGATTCTGCGAACAAGGCACGAACGTTATGGTGATCTTTAATGTCGTGCTTGACTACGCGAAATGAGATAATGGGACCCGAGGCTGAGGATGGCCGGAATCTGAGACTTGTACGCAAGAGAAGGCATGTGCGAGAGAGAGATGTACTGTACTATAGAGATTTTGTACATCTAATTAGGCGTATTGGGCTGCGGTAGCACGATACCCTGATCTCAGACGAGTTACGAACTTGACTCTTCCCATGTTGGAAAGCATGAGTCTGGCCTTCACACGCCAGCGTGGAAGAAACGGGGTCCTGGAGAAAGGGATGGCTAAGTTTTCTCTCCGCAAATGGAGTCCAAGTGTGTATAGTACGGTACCAATGTCATTGCCAACCTCAAACTCAAATCTCCACGACATGGCCCGTTTCGAGATTAGGCGAATCCATGGAGTTATTAATATATGAGAGTTTACCGTTGACTGCACATGCAACACCACCAGATTGACATCGATCGCCGGTACATGAGTCCAGAGTTTAAATACGGACATCCAACTCTCCATCCCAAGGACATCCATCTGTCCCCACCAACCACTCGCACCCTTTCGCGGAAGGACCCTTTTTCGATCCCCACGGCCAGATGCTTTATCATGGTTATCAAACTTTTGCTTTGCACACATCCACTCGAACACAACCTCGTAAAATGTTTTCGAGCCCCTGGCTCAGTGTTTTGATTCGCTTAGAGAGCAGGACATCGCCAAGGAATCCCCCAGGAATGCTTGGCACCGGCCCGCGTCCAACTGTGCCGCTTCTCGATCGGACCGAACCTTCTTTCCGAGGCCGAAAGCGAGAATGAATGCGAATACGAGAACAAGACCGAGACCAGATGAATTGAAACTTCACAACCTCGACACCAGATCCACAGCAATATGTTCGACCTCCCCGACGTCAAACGGTCGGTACCTGCACCACCTTTGCGACGCGCGATGATGAGTCGCGTAGTGTGGCTAATCCAGTGCGCTCAGAATCCGCCGCAGTGACCTCAGTCGCTCGCGCTCTTCCTCCCCCTCTCCCGCGCCCGACATCGAGCCCTCCGTCGCAGCACAACTGCAAGCACGCCTCGCGGCCCTCTACGGCCCTGTGGTGTTCTCCGCGCCTCTCGATCCGCCTTCTCTTCCTCCCACGCCCCAGCCCAATTGCCAATCCGCAAGCAAACGCAGTCCCCCGAGCTCCAAGCACGTTCTTGCAAAGAATACCGATGCCGAATCGGAGGCCGTGGAAGCAGTGCACGATGCACCAAAGCCGCAAGAGCAAGAGCAAGAGCAGGAGCAGGAGCAGGAGCAGGAGCACGAATTCGACTTCGCCCTCTTCGCCGCAGGCCCCATCCACAAAGTGAGGCTCCGTCTCAACGACGACGGCGACGGCCCCGGACGCATCCTGCGGCCGCGACCGCTGGCGTACTTCTTCGCCGCGCCTGCGGCGGGCGAAGCCAGGGAGCAGATCTGCTGCGCGGCCGTGAGCGGGGAGGAGGTGCTGGCCCGGAGTCGGACGCGCGCGTGGGGACTGGAGGTACCGTGGCGGGTGCGGACTCTACACCATACGACGGCGCGTCGTGCTAAGAAACCGCCGCCTGGGCCGGAAGGAGAGGGGTTGTGTGGGAGCCCCGCGGAGGGAGAGGAAGCTGGGACTGCGAAGCGCCAGAGGCCGAATAAGAAGAAGAGGATCTGGCTGCGTGAGAGGAGGAGGAGGGAGGACAAGGCGGCCGAGGAGAGGGCGAGGATGGCGGTTGTGAAGGGGGAGAGGGAGAGGGAAAAGAGGGTTCGGCTGAATCGGGCGAAGAAGGTCAAGAGGAGGGCAAAGGAGAAGGCGAGGAAGGCGGAGGGGAAAGCCGTTGAGGGGGTGGGCGGCGCTGATGCGGATGCGGATGCGGATGCTGATGCTGCGCTTGGCTAAGCGAGGGCGGAGAATCTGAGGTAAACAAATCAGCAAACAACAAGCGAGAGCGCACTGCCCTGTGTGCTCGAACAAGCCAACCCGCCGAACCCGGCGAGGCTCGGCCAGGTGTCGTCTTATAAAATGGCTGAGACGCTGCTGGTCATTCGTCCACACTAAATCCGACTCCCGGGAACGTACGCGGCCGAGGGTGAAGTGCCGCGATTCCCAACGTGACGAACTCTTCGGCCGTAGAAAAGAAAACATAGCAGCCGTGTTGCCACTACCACATCCTCCCTTCAGCAAATCAACGCCTATAAGTCGACGAGTCTGTTAAGATGGGCCGTCCCTACCTTGCACCACAGTAGACACAGATTCGAAGTTTAGGAGCACCACTATGTTGTTGCTTTCACGCTCCTGCGCCTGGAACTTAAGCGAGCAGCCAAGATGCCAGAATGGAGCTCCTTCCTTCCTTTCCTTTCCTCTCCTTTCACGCACCCATGCAAATGCATCAACCGCCACGCCGCAGCGCCCCGAGAATATCGAAAGAGAAATCCAATGCCCGTACGCCTATATCATCATCATCATCATCAGCATAAAGATCATAGTCGTCCCTCATCACGCACTCTTCACTCCCTGTCCCCGTTCCGCCGAACGAACGAACGTCCGCCCTCGACATCATACATCTTGCCCCTCGACTCCAGAGCGCCCTTGATAGCATCACAGCTATCCTTGGCATCCCCAAACAGCATCTTCGTGCCGGGCATGTAGAATATGGGATTGACGACGTCCGCGTACCCGCCCTGCCGCGCTTCATCACCACGACCTGCTTGCTCTTCCAGGCGTGGAGGACGGGCATGCCCGCGATGCTGGAGCCGGGCTCGAGCGCGATCGGGTTGACGGTGTCGTTGGCACCGATCACGACCGTCAGGTCCGTGTCGGGGAAGTCGTCGTTGATCTCGTCCATCTCCAGGACAACTGTCTGATTGTCAGCCGAGCGAGGTCGGGCGAAGAAATGCAGAGGATCTTACTGTCATATGGCACGCTGGCCTCCGCAAGCAGCACGTTACACCGGCCGGGCATTCGTCCCGCCACGGGATGGATGGCAAATCTCACTTTCACGCCTCTCTGGACCAGCATCCGAACTATGTCACTGATCGCGTACTGTGCCTTCGCGACTGCCATGCCATATCCCACTACGATAATGACACTTTCCTCGATAAACTCCTTCGACATCTCTTTGGCATAGCCTCCTGTTCCCGCGCCATCTTCCTCGAATTCTACCTCGATAAACTCTGCGCCTAGCGATTGAACTTGCTCGCGGGCTGCTGGTCGAGTATCGAAGCCGCGGGTGATGGCCCCAAGTCGACGTGCCTAGAAACGTTCATATGTCGTTTGTGAAGCAATTGAGCAAACTTACTGTAGCAATAGCACTCAGCCCAGCAACACCTGCTCCGATCACCAGCACTTTACAAGGTGGAATCTGATTTTATCGTTGACAAAGTACCATGCAAACAGGGTCGTAGCATGCTTACCTTTCCTGCAGCAGTGACCTGACCAGTCATAAACCTTCCAAAAAGATTAGATGCCTCAAGAACTGCTCGATACCCTGCGATATTGGCCATTGAACTACCAGGTGATTAACAACACCCCTCCTGCGTGCCCGCTGCAGACTTACGAGAGTGCGTCGAAGACCTGAGCTCTCGATATCCTAGGAACCATGTCCATAGCAAAACTGGTCGCACCGCGGCTGGCCAACTTCTCCACCACTTTTCTGATTCTGGGCCGGGTAGATGAAGGAGATGACGGTTCCACCATCCTTGATCAGATCTCCCTCGCTCATGGCGCCTTCGAGGCTCGGCGCCCGAACCTTGAGCAAAATGTCACTCTCGTACCACACGGTCTTGCTCTCTTCCAACGTCACTCCCGCCTTCTCGTATGCCTGGTCAGTGAATTGTGCTTCGGCACCGGCTCCGCGCTCGATCAATACCCGCTTGAAGCCCTTCTTGAGGAGCAGAGCAGCATTCTGAGGCGTGATGGCAACGCGTCTCTCGCCTGGGTACGTTTCGCGCACGACACCGATTGTGAGTTTGGAGTAGGGGGTCGGGGTGACAGGAGGTATGGCCTCCGGGGTGGTCGAAAGGACAGCGCCATGCCGAGCTGGTATGAGTGCTGAGACTCGAGGTCGCAATCGCTTTCCCTCATTCCATTTCTTCGCTGGACGGTAGAAGGGCCGCAGATGGTGAGCTGTTGCAAGTCAGAGAAAGCACAAAGAGGAGAGGACAAATATGGCGGCGGTACTGTACCTAGAAAGTCCAGTCTCGTGCGGGACATAGCTGCAGACCGCGCTCCCATGCGGCATTGACCTAAGGTAGGACGCATTATCATAAAGATCGTCACGGTAGACAGGCGCTATGTTTCGACTTGACGTCGAGCGGAGTGGAAGTTCGCATCTGCTAGATGTGTATCCCCAGATGCGGTTGCACACAAGGAGCCTTGACTTCCATAGAGATTAAAGGTGAATGTGTAAAAAAAAGGAGCAATTTACTTTGGGTTTCTTTATGCCTGGCTTACCAATTGAATCATTGAGCAGATTGTTTTACCGCACAGCTTGTACATCTATATCCCTTCTCTCGTACTTTGTTTTCCAAGACATTTCACTTGATACAAGCAATAGGTGGGGAAATGCGCACTGTGTCATACAAGCAGGCTCTCAGTAATTCCCAGTCATCAACCACGGAATGAGATATTGACAGAATCTCTGTTCTTCGGCATCTGGTTCTTGCCAGAAGAAACAATCGGTTCTCAAGAATTTTGATAAGAAAGATATGGGGACAGTATATCTGTGGGATGCAGAGGAATTGTCAGGCCGAAGATCTTTCACTGTTGCTAAGGTAGTTGCTGGACACAGGTACGGAATACCAGTAAACCTATTGATGACTCGCAAACTCAAAGTTGCAAGACTTACGATAAATTCAAAGACGAAGTGGCATTCTAACTTGGGGATGAGTACAGGACTTCAAGGACAGAGCCGGTCTTAATAGCATCTCTTGGAATCTACTAGCAAATGACAAGTAAGTGGATTGGAATATATAAATTCTATAGTTGTGAAACTCATACCTTCAAGCAAGCATAAGTATCGTGATCTATTAAATTTTACGTAGAGTATCAATATACACTTAGACTGTGCTGGTTTGTGTAGGATGCAACTTGTGTAGATGCTAACGGACTCTCGACAAATAAATACGTCCATGCAGGGTATACAGAACAGTAGAGCACCTGCCTCAATTTGAAAGCTCTTTCCCCCTGCCGTTTTTAAGAAAGAAACGCCATGGAAGATTTCCGGCTTCGATTTTTGGGTCTCTTTATTGCTATGCGGAGCTAGAGCTGAGCACCTGCCAATGAAGCTAGAGCTTCACTTGTCATGATGACAGACCAAATATTAGGGACACAAATCACACTTGCTTTGGGACTCTCTCTCGGCTTGGACTAATTCATTATATAAGTAAGAGGCATATACGGGGACAAATCTAGGAGTAATGCTCAAGAAATTTATATTTGTTGCGCCTAACATTTCTCTGACAAACTCTGCATTTTCTTGCAACGTTATTTTACCTGTTGTTCATTTTCGTTTGAAAGATCAGAAGCAATAATTACTATATGTAAATATAAAACATATTAATAAACAATAGTGATCCTCAGGAAGCTTGGGTGTAGGAAGAAAACTCAGCTATGTACATGTTCCTTGAACTGGCATATTTCTTTGAATTGTTTGCTAAATTGTTTACTTACTAATGCCATTCTTTTAGTCTTTTACAAACCTTGTAGCCCGTTTCCGTATCGTTGCCATATGTGTATGCTGCGGGGGCCGTAGCCATCTTCACTTCTCGCTTAGATTCCGCGCTAATTTAGCGTTTGTCAACAACGCGTTCCTTCTCTAACCTCAACCTTCCGACTCCGACCTCCCGACCTCGACTTCACGACCTCGACTTCACACCTGATAGCACCTTAAACATCAACCCCCACGACACTCAACCACCACCCTATTCATACCCCGAAACCCCATAGACAATATCATGGCAAACCTCAGCCCGATGTCCTGGATGCTGGCAAGAGCCCGCACCTGCCCCCGCTCCCATCCCCCAGCTCTGGTTGGGCAAGCTGTCACCGAAATCCAGCTCTGGATGTCGGTCGAAGACAACCAGCGCCTGGTAGCGGTGGAGCGACCAGGTGCACCGCGCCACGTCCAGCAGTACCTTGCGGAGCGTCGGACGTTCGGGGATATCTGTAAGCAAGATCGATAACTCTTCTTTACCTCCTTTGATGAATACAGAGTTGGACTAATGACTAAATAGGGGGAACTGAGAACCTTGAATGCTTCCCGGATATACAAAGTCCTTCCACAGACCATCCTCCTGCCGTCAAGGCAGTCCACCCACCTATTACCAAAGCCAACCACCCATCTGCGGCCGCCAACCACCCACCTGCGGCCAAGGCAGACTCGGTCTCTTTCATCCACCGCCCTTCTTTCCCCCGTCCTCCTGTCCGTCGCCCCTTCATCTCCCGTCACCCTCACGAGCTTTCTCTCGCAGATCGAGTTGGCCCTGCCTATCCTGGTAAGATCAACTCGTATCGACCACGCTCTCGATCTCCCGCACGCCACCGAGGCCCTCATCCTCGCAGAGACTATAGGTCACGATCCCCTCTCACCAGAGCTTCGGCTCCTCAAATAAATCGCCCTGTGTCCGCGAACCCAGGCATTGGTTCCGGCAAATCGTGGAAGCAGCGGGCTGAGGCTACTGGTGCGCAACCCACTGCTTACTATAGTGTCCCAGCATTCCCAGGCACTTCCGCCACATGGTCGACGTCTGCCTCCATGAACGCCTCATCTGGCCCGGGTAAGCCTTTGCCTTGCATCGCCCAAAACCCTGTGTCTCAGGGCGGTTCCACCAGTCTGTCACCAGTTGCCTCACAGAACGCTTTGAAGGGTTTGCGCAAGTCTTTGCCTTCAAATCCCTTACCCCCCAAGCCTTTGTTCTCCACCCCATCACGAAAGGTTCCTCCCCAGCAGAACCCTGCTTACACCGACCCCGAGACGGGCAAAAAATTCGCCGTCCTCAAATTCACCAACCCTCAAGCCTACAACAGACTGGTAGGAGCCGACGGCCGATCTCTGTCCGAGATAGGCCAATTCTTTCCCGCCCTGGTCATCCACCTCATCCGTCCTCCACCAGTTCCAGGCGCCTCGGGCTCGCCCCATAGCGCTTGCTTGTGGCTCCAGATCAAAAATGATTGCCTCCACCAGAACGACCCGCAGAGCGACCCGCGGAGCGACGGGGTCTGCTGGCAAATGCTAGCCTGCAGACGGGGCTTCGAAGCCTACTACAAGCTCGACCAGGAAGGCAAGGTGCTCCCGGACTTTGAGGACTTCTACTATGCCAACCGCGAGATCTTCCATCATAGCCACACGCTCGCCTCACGGGATCTTCGGGTTGCGCGGCGGCCCCGAAGTCGCGAGGAGTTCCTGGCCCAAGTCGGCTTTCGCTCCAAGAGTAAGAAGGGGAGAGGTCGCGATGAGAGGGAGGAGAGGCTGGAGGCGTCTCTACCTTGATCTCGGGGTACTCGAGATCGGAGAAGGGAGCGAGATAGCAGGATCTATGGAGTCTAGGTATTGTTCGTGAGGATGATGATACCCATCTCAATTCCCCTGCACGCATCAAAGCGAGATTTTGCCCAAAGAAAAAAAAAGCAGTGAGTGATTGGCTGGACAATGGATTTGTATGTTAGTAAGCAGTCGAGCGCAGGAATTAAAGCAATCTCATGGAAACAGACGTGAATCCATGAGCATTAACTCCCTCTACAACCGGAGCCATGGTTCTTTCGCCCAGAATTGTTTCTCCACGCCGCCATCGTGGATGTAGATCTTGCATTGCACTCCTAGCCCCCGACGGCTAGAAGAATCGCCCATTGACATCCAAATCCAAGACATAATAGCAATTCCAATATTTATACAAAGAGCAGAAGACCTCCATAGTAAACACACGATGATAACAAAAACACAACAAGGTATCATCTTCTCTTTTGCAGATGGAGATGGGATAGGGCTTAAGGTCTTTCGGATCAAGAGAAAAAACAATTTATCTCAGGATTCACACATGATTCATCGTTTACCAAGGTAAATTCCCAAACAAAAACAAACCTCCAGCCCTCTCTCGCTTAGCAACCAACCAAACCCCAGAGGTGCCCACCCCGCCATCATGAAAAAAAAAATTTCGACTCTTCCACTTTGCACCCAAAAAAAAGCCCTTCCTCTCTTCGAACATCCACCAGCGACACACGCACATAGACTAGACATGCCAAAACCAGACCAACGACCCCTGAGGGTTCTAAAAACGAGGCAAAAAATATATGATGATCACTACGAGGGTCGAACTCGCGACCTTGGCGTCTCTCACGCTTCACTCCGCTCGGAAGAGAAGACGTATTAGCACCACGCTCTAACCAACTGAGCTAAGCGATCTTTAGTGATTGTTATTGGATGACGTTCGAGGCCGGGTCAGGGTACATAGCTACAGTGAAAAAAATGTGCGTGAGGGGAGGAGGAAGTGGGGTCAGGACCTCAACCAAACCCCGCCCCCCCTCTACCGTGCAAGTAGATCCGATTCTAATAACCACCACACAACACTCTTCACACGGAACATGGAACTGGCTGCGTCAATCGCAAACACAGAGGTGCGAGTTCCGCTTGATTTGCTTATTCGAAGCTATCTTTTCCCGCCCATGGAATGATCATCCCGTTCGCATATCGCCTGCCTGTGTTCTGTTACCTCCCGTTGCCGTGTCTGTACTGCACTGCGTGGGCATGATAGGCAGCCGTCATTTGCGATGCCAGCAAAGCGAGGATATCTCCATTGCCAGAGATTGCAAAGCACAAAAAAGGATCTTCTGCAATTCTCATATACCAACGAGAAATCTACGCTAAGATTGTGTGAAGTGGAATTCAAGTTTGCTTTTTAGTCACAGCCCATCTAGGCGGGAGTTTACAATCCCAATCCGTCTCTACCAACCCTCTCTACCCTCAACATTTAATATCACATAACACAGCACTTCTTTCGAGCGCTTTGCCTCTCTTTCCCCTACATTACAAAATTCGCCGTTTTGCCCCCCTTCACGACAATCGTCTTCTTCGCCTTCCTGATATCCACCGCGAGGGGCCCATCCCCCATCAACTTCGCCCGGCCCTCGTTCGTCCACAGGATCTGCTCTACAACCCACTTTTCCAGCTGCACACCCTGCAGGCCCTCTTCCGGCTTCGCAATCTCGACGACGACGCGGACCTTGCCGTTGATCTGCACGGCGCACTTGTGCGTCGAGGGCGCGAGGATCGCGAAGGTGTCGTCGACGGTCGGGAAAGGCTGCTGGTGGACGGAGCCTGCGCAGGGGCGAAGCTCAGGCCATTCCCGCCCAGCGGACGGGTCGGAGGGCATTTGCTGTGGCTCTGGAGCAGACGCTGCGTTGAACACGCGTTGGACCACGCGGTTGAGGAATATACGAGGGAGGTCTGCCCATCTGAGGTGTTTCATACTTGTTACCATCTTCGAGATTGAGAGGAACAGTTTCCACTTCAGAAGAAAGATGGGCGTGATCTCAACCGGACGGACCCTGGCCCAGCAGTCTTCGGCGACGGCTGGAGCGATGGGTGCTATCATCTGCACCAGAGCCCTTGTGGCGTGGAGAGCGAGTCGATAATCGGCGGTTTGGAGCGTCGGATCCTCTGCGTTGATGTTGGTGTCATGATACTCAATGATAGTGCTGGTCAGCGTCATCAGATCCGAGACGACAGTATTCAAGGAATACGTCTTGCCGTAAGATTCAGTCACGCTGGCAATTGTGTGCTGAACGGAGCGCCAAAGGGCTTTGTCCTTGTCCACCATCTTGGTCCATGCCTTCATGGTTGCCCTCATGGATTGATCGTGGTGTCTGGATGACCACCCATAGATGAGCCTCAGCTCTGCTAGCCGCTTCTCCGAGGCGTGAGATATAGATGGCATTAATCCTTCCCAGTTGTCCGGAACGTGGCGCGGTGGTTCGCCATTGATGAAATACATCTTGGGGTTGAACTGGTAACTTTTCAAGTCTTCGACCATCCAAAGCTTTTCATACTTGTCGACGAAAGCGCGCAATTTGTGGAGCCATCGAGTGACACCCGCAATCTTCTCCTCGTCCCAGTTAAGGACTTCGCCAACTGGGGCCTGGAAGAGGATGTGAGCTCTCGTAGCATCGGCGCCGTACTTGGCTATGCAGGTGCTGGGATCGACACCATTGTATTTTGATTTTGACATCTTTTCGAAGCTTACATTTGCTACTTCGTTCGTAGCTAGGACTATAGGTTGCGACGGGTTGCTGGCGTCCACCTCGTCGGGCTTCAGAAATCGCTTAGTTGAAGGATCCGAATAGGTCTTACCGTGGACCATTCCTTGAGCTAGGAGCGTCTGAAACGGCTCACCGAGATGCTTCGATCCCTCTGGCCAGAGGCTTGTCGTAGCTATGAACTTGGATATGAATCTCGCGTACAGAAGATGTAATATGGCATGCTCAACACCCCCAACGTACAGGTCTACAGGAAGATTGGCATTTGCCGACTCCGGCGAGAAAAGAGAATGCGAATTATGCGCGTCTGGGAATCTCATAAAATACCAGCTAGAATCGACAAAAGTATCCATGGTATCTGTATCTCTCTTGCCAACACCACCGCATTCAGGACAAGTTGTGTTGACCCACGAATGGGCATGCTCCAACGGATTACCCGTCTTGCCGGCTTCCCAGTGGCTGTCTACAGGAGGAAGCTCGATGGGAAGTTGGTCATCAGGGACAGGAACGGGACCGCAAGTATCACAATGAATGATCGGTATCGGTGTGCCCCAATACCTTTGACGACTGACCAGCCAGTCTCTAAGACGCCATGTCTCTGCAGCTTCTGCGAGTCCTTTAGAAGCGAGAAGAGCTATGATCCGCTGCTTAGCCTCCGCAGAACTGAGACCAGCAAATGATCCGGAATCTTCGGTTAGAAAGCCATGGTGAACAAAGGGTTCGGCCTTCGAATCGCTCGCCTTGTCAGCCGCCGAGTGAGAGATGACAGCCCGAATCGGGTCATCGTGTCGATTGTGCTTCCAAAACAAGTGATCCCGGGTATCGTGGCCAGGTACCCCCATGACAGCGCCGTCACTGTAGTCTCCAAGAACATACGGCGCAACGTAGATCGGCAGAGAAGCCTTCGTTGCATCCCGCGTAGAATCTTCAGAGGACAGGGGGTTCTGTGCAGAGACATGAGGTAGGAGATATCCAACTTTGGAGTCTTTTGGTAGAGCTTGGATCGTATCCAAAAAAGCTCGCAGCCCTGCATCTTTCTTCGCCAGAGACTGGACAACCGGATGCGCCGAAGCAAGGGCCACGTACTGCACGCCAAATAGCGTATCCGGCCTGGTGGTGAAGACCTCGATGTCCGGGTACGCTTGCTCATCAGGAGCCACAACCGGAAACTTGATCCGAGCCCCAACAGACTTACCCAGCCAGTTCTTCTGCATGGCGAGGACTCTTTCTGGCCACTTGCCCTGCAAAGTCGTGAGTCCGTCCAGCAGTTCTTGGCGGAACTCTGATATCTTGAAAAACCATTGCTTCAGCATCTTCTTCTCCACCTTGGCTCCAGACCTCCAAGAGCAACCATTGGAGTCCACCTGCTCGTTGGCCAAGACCGTCTTGTCCACGGGATCGTAGTTTACCAGTGCCTCGGACTGATATGCCAGGCCAGCTCTGTACAACATGAGAAAGAGCTGTTGGGTGTGCTGGTAGAATTTAGGATCGCACGTAGCAAATTCCTAGGGAGTCAGTCATGGCCTCCGGGCGAGATGTCCCCACGCACCCGATCCCAATCCCACGCTCCATTCATCGCCTCCAGCTGTGTTTTCATCTTCTCGATGTTCTGCCGTGTCCATGTTGCCGGGTCGATGCCCCTCGCGGTTGCAGCGTTCTCGGCTGGCAGTCCAAAGGCGTCCCAGCCGATGGGATGCAGTACCTCATAGCCTTGCATGCGTCGAAACCGCGCCAGAACGTCGGAGATGGTGTATACTCGAAGGTGGCCGAGATGGAGGTCTCCCGACGGGTAGGGAAACATGGGAAGTACGTATCTCCCGGCTCTGGCCTTGGAGTCCTCCGGTTTGACCGCATTCCGCCAGGTAGCCTGCCATTTCTTATCCAATTCGGGCAGGGTAGGAAATTCTTCGTCCGCGACGAGGAGGGGGAAAAGCCCCTTGCTGAATTGTCGGGTGGGCAAACGCCTGCGGTGGAGAACCGTTGAGCTTGCGCGGCCAAGAGCCCTTCGAGTGCCATATCTGCCGATCGAGCTGTACATTGCAGCCTCCAGAAACCCTGCTACGGGCGCATGTTCATGTCGTGGGTGGGAATAGCTTCATCGAGCTTCTCAGGATGTTGTGAATGCTGGAGCCAGTGAGCGCGAGCCACGTTATCGTACTCGCTATTTTTATACGAGTACGAGGCTATCTAGTGCCTGTCACTGTGGCCTGAGGCCACCAGATGATGACTCAGCGCTCGATGGAGACAAGCTCTCGGGACCAAGCCGCATGCATCTCCATCTCCACGTTGTTGTTGTTGTCGCCGCCGTGTTATCGTCGTCGCCGTCGCCGTCGTCGGGTCTTTTCTCTCCGCTTTTGCTCTTCTTCGAGTACATGATAATACCTGCGCCGTTATTCCCACAAGTATATCCGACCTTCTCGCCATGGTCGAGAACGTACAATAACATAGGGACATACATATCAAACACCCGCGCCCAGCATCCTTTCAACCACTGCCCAGAGCATGCGGACGTGAAGCACGAAATACCATGTCCCGGCCCTTATCAAACCTCCAATCCCATGCGCGCGACTCCCTAGAGCTGGCCAGCTTGGCCTCGAGTTCCCGGGGCGTCGAACCTCCTCGTCCTCCTCGCGATCGGGCATCTCCTCCTCGAGAAAGCAGTCTCTGGAGGCCGATGATCCCCTCGACTCGAGGAATCCTGCTGGGCACCTAAGCGATCAGCGCTCCTTTTCGAACGCTTCGGTCTTCGACTTTACTTCAAACCTCCTGTACCCTCTGTCGTCGACCTCGGGGAATGGCTATGCGCCGATAGGAGCCCCTATATCCTCGTCGAATGGACAGGCGGCGTTGGGAGGCGGATCGTTGGAGAGGCACAAAACCCTGACTTACCTGAACGGACTGTCGCTGATCGTGGGCATGGTTATCGGCTCGGGGATCTTCTCCTCGCCCAGTCAGGTCAACATCAATGCTGGATCTCCAGGCGCGTCACTGTTGGTATGGGCTATTGCGGGGGTACTGGCTTGGACTGGGGCCTCGAGTTATGCGGAGTTGGGTGGAGCGATACCCTTGAATGGAGGCGCGCAGGTTTACCTGTCGAAGATTTTTGGAGAGTTGTTTGGATTTCTATTCACATGGTGTGCAGCGATAGTCTTGAAGCCCGGCTCAAGCGCCATCATCTCCATAATCATGGGGGAATACGTTGTCCGAGCAGCCATTGGGGCAGAGGCGGAAAATGTGAGCCCTTGGATCAACAAGACCATGGCATTGGCGGGACTGGTTTCCGTCACATTCCTGAATTGCGTATCAACGAAGATTGGGACGAAGACGGGGGACTTCTTGATGTTTTTCAAGTTCGTGGCGTTGTTAGGAGTCACGGTTATTGGGATTGTGGTGGCCCTGACCGGCTTTTCCTCCTCTGGCAATGCGAACCAGGACTGGAAAGACAAAGGCTGGTTCGACGGAACGAGCACGAGCACCAGTTCCTGGGCGGTCGCCCTCTACGCAGGCCTCTGGGCATTTGATGGATGGGATAACGTGAGCACAACCACAACCCTCTTAGCAAACCCAGCTAACAGTTTAGACAAACTACGTGGTGGGAGAATTCCGCAACCCTACCAGAGACCTGCCCCGGGTTATCCATACGGCTATGCCTCTCGTGATCCTCTCCTACCTCCTTGCCAATGTCGCCTACTTCTTCGTGCTCCCCCTCGACACGATCAATCATTCCAACACCGTCGCCGTCATGTTTGGTGGCAAGGTCTTTGGGCCCATCGGCTCCCTAATCTTTGCCCTCATAGTCTCGGCTTCCTGCTTCGGCTCCCTCAACGCCGGAACTTTCACCTCCGGCCGTCTCGTCTACGCAGCCGGAAAGGAAGGCCTTCTCCCCGCCATGTTCGGCAAGATCGGCGTAGGAAACAGCGCCGAGTCCAACATCAATACGCTCCGCACGCGAAACTGGGTCTCCAAAACCCTCGCCCGGCTCTTCGGCGACGACGAGAACGGGCTCTTCTTCACCCCCGTGAACGCTATGATCCTGAACGCTGCCCTGACAGCCTTCTACATCCTCGTTGGCGAGTTCGGGACCCTGGTCACGTTCTACGGCGTCGCCGGCTACACCTTCTACTTCTTCACCGTCCTCGGACTCATCATCCTCCGCGTTCGCGAGCCGGATCTGGAGAGACCGTATAAAACGTGGATCACGACGCCCATCATCTTCTGCTGCGTGAGCCTGTTTCTGCTGAGCAGAGCGGTCTTTGCGGAGCCGCTGCAGACGGTCATCGTGCTGTTATTTATTATGGCAGGCGTGCCGATCTACTATTGGAGGATTAGGGGCCGGGATCAGGGGCTGAAGAGGGAGAGGGACGAAGGAGTAGGGTGGAAGTTCTGGAAAAGGTGGCAGCGGTAGCAGACTGTTCGTAGACGAATGTAACTGGATACCCAGGGACTGTGGCTGTAACTCTTGCAAGGCGGCGTGGGCGATCGATACATGTTCGGTTTGTTCCAGACAAGCCAACGCTGAAAAAGATGCGATGGTTATGTGAGGTTCGAGGCGTCTTTGAATGATCAGCGTAAGCGCAATAAGCCACCCCCGAAAACCCACCTCTGCTATCTCGAGGCAACGCAACAAATGGTACTTCGATAATCCAGGGCCAGAATCCAACAACGCCCTGCGGCGTACCTTCCTTTCCCAGGATACTTTTTCCACGGGCTTCGAAGCGCAGCGGCTTGTCAAGACAACACGTTTTATGCAGGTTCTTCTAGTGCAGAATATTCAAGCGCACTCTGAGTGTCAGGCAGGATTAAGTGATTCGTTACCATAGAAAGAAAGCATATCCTTCTCGGTTTGTACTTTGCTATAGTAAGTAGTTATGTAGGTACTTTAAGTCAACATCGGTTCGGAGCATGTAATCTAGCTTTATCAAAACCTTTTCGAATGGCTACGTAATTGTTTATTCAATGACATTATTAATTTAGAGCTTGAAGCTCGACCATGACTTACGAATTTTGAAAACTTTGCTTTGGGTTTTATTGCAATTAATTTTTGTTGATTGAATTGAAATATATACGTATCGTAAAGGGCTAGAGTTCTTCTTTAACCGGCAGGTAGGTGGCCGTTCTCACCGATTAAGCGAAAATGTACTATTTCTACGGACCTGACTGACTAGCTTCACGGCTTCACAGCATCCAATACAAATAACTTTGATAACGTATGATAGCATTTTATTTTCATTAACTATGTGAGGCCAATAATGAACTATTTTCCAAGTACCATACATAATTCTTTCGTCATGTTCGCAACTTGAAAATGTCCGAGTTTCTTAGCAACTTTCGTAGACTTCATAACACAATCTATTTTGTACTAGAAACACGTCAAAATGTTAAAAATCTCACAACGCTTTTAAATCCCACTTCTATATACCCCGACCGGTATAAACGAAACATCCCAATCGACCGTTGATCTTACATGCTACGAGGTCACAAACAACGACATGTTACAATGTGTACTTTTTTCTACGGAGCATTTTTCTTCAAGAACACATACATACATCCATTCCGAAAGGCCCAGAGCCTCTGTTATGATCATTTTCACCTAGCAGCGTCCCAACTGCTTTCCATCTCTTTTCCCTTCCATCCGTCCATTCATACATCCAGAGCAAAACAACATCAACAAAGCTCACCACCCGAAATCACCCCAAACCGCAGAGATCCCACCCCTCAAATCTCATTGCCTCCCACCACTTCCGTCCTGATCCCGAGGCCGACCCTGGCGCTGGTCCCAATCCCGCGTCTTTTCCTCAGCCAGCGAATAAGGCCGGTACGAATCTCGCGGCCGGTACGTATCCCTCTGCCGGGGCCGGTACGAATCCCCACCCCAACGACGTTGATCATGGTAGTGATGAGCACGAGCAAGCCCATTCCCAAACCCAGACGCGTACTCGCCCTCTCTCTCCTCCGCCCGAAAGCGCTGATAGCGTCCCGCCTCGCCCGATCTCAGATCCCGACTACCATCGCGGTGCGGCTCTCGCACTCGCTCATCGACGTGGTGGTGGCCGTACTGCCATTGGTCTCGGCGCTCAAACGCGCGCTCGGGCCAGTACCCAGCAGCTCTCTCCCTGCCCAACCCAGCCCCGGCACCAGGACCAGTATGCCCTCCCCTCTGCTCCTTTTCACCGGCTCTCTCCCTTTCAGCAGTCCTCTGCGAAGCCTCGTTTCGCTCGGCTTCTGGCTTCGGACTCGCGCTCCTCGCTGCGTCCCTCTCTCTATCTCGCCGTAGTTTCCGCTCTCCCAGCGGCACCTGCTTATCCATGAACTTCTGGTCGCGCTTGAGGGCGCGCTGTTGGACGATGCGCGTGAGGAACGCTTCGTTCTTGGTCATTTCCTTACGAGGGGGCTCGTCGGGCTTGAGGCCGGGGTCGCTGGGCTCGGTGGGTGCTTGGGTGTGGATGTGTTCGCCGGTTTGGGCGTGCTCGGTCTTAGCTTGGGCTTGCTCGATCACGGCGTGAAGCTGCTTCAAAAGCGGTGAATCCGGTCGCGGAGGTGAGTCTGGTTGCGATCCTGACTGAAGCTGAACTCGAGCCTGTGCATGTGCGTCGAGGTCTGGCATCGAAAGAGCAGGATCGATACCCGGGAACGGCTCCTCCTCGCCAACTAGACATACTTGTTTTAGCATGTGTGCATATCGAGTATCGACTAAAAGCCAAGAACCAAATCAAACAACGCTAAACAAGGCAATTTGTTTTCTTCCCAAAACTTGAGAGCCAAAACAAAGTAGGTGAAAAGAAGAAGAGAAAACCCACAGTAATAGGCCCATGTATTCCAATCCGCACGGTATTTTCTTACCTCCTCCCTGTTCCGTCTCACCTCCTCCCCGTTCTTCTTCCTGGTCTCGAAGTCGATCTCGAAGCCAAAGTCCGGCCCATCTTCCGCCTGTAAGAAAGCAGCGCATATGCGGTCGAAGTGCGCACGCGTGGGTCGAGGGTGGCGCGTTGCTACAGGAGGAAAGAAGTATAGACGTGCCCAGATAGTGTCGATCTGCTGGATATAGACCATTCTGGGTTCTTCTTAGGAGTGTCGATCTGTGACTTGTTGTTCGAGGGGTATCGATCTGAGATGGGACTTGTAGTTCGAGAAATCGAGATGGCGTGGGTTTGTATGCGTGTATGTGCGGATGAATATCGATCTGTGACTGAATCACAAGGAATAAGTGCATACACGCTTGTGGTCGATCTCGAAAGTCGCAGATGGGTGGTATCAGGTTTCAAGGTCGAAGCGTCAAAGGTGAGATGGAAAATATCAGGTAAGGTGGAAGAGGTAAGGTAAGACGGAAAAGGTAAGGTGAGATGGAAAAGTTGAGGTGAGGTCGAGGTCGTGGTCAAGTCGTGAAAAAAGAAAGTAAACAAATACCATTCGGCAAGAGGGCGCTAGTATGCACTTACTAACTTTGTCCCGATTCATCTCTCGATTCTTTTACTTTCCAGTCAGAAAGCTCCACAACTTTCGATTTTCTACTAGGTAGAGCAGGCAGCAGGCTCCATAGTCTATAATCTCCATTCTCATTTCATTCATGTGTCTGTGATATGATATATACATATATCCTCTCATTCCTATTGTCCCCTCTCTTATATATGTCACGATGCGTCACGTATATCTTATTCTGAGATCTCTCTCTCTCTCTCTCTTTCTCTCTCTCTATACCTCATTCTCAAGCCATATGTGTTGTTCTAAATCTCCCGCCCCTACCCCCACCGCTTCCACTCATCCTCCAGCCGCCTTAAATCCCTCTCCACGCCCGCATCCCCTGATCCCCTCCTCAACATTTCCGCCTTCGCCTTGACCTCTCTCTCCAACGAGTACCTTTCCCGCGCCTTCGTCGCCAGCATCTTATAATCGCCGCTGTCGACCGCCAGCCGGAAGATGCCGCGCATCTTCGCGCTGTACAGCTGGCAGCTCGCCTTTGGCAGCCGCTGCAGCGTCTTGTTAAACATCAGCGGGATGGCCTTCTCCTCCTCCAGCTCCGGCCACACGACCTCGTCAAAACACTCCTCGCAGACCGTGAACTCGGGAAGCTGTGTGATCACGTGCCAGCGGCGATCGGGGAGGTCTTTATCGCGCTGGCACTCTTCAAAGGACGTCAGACGCCGAGCGAGAGACGCGAGGTCTCGCGTGTCCGGGGCGCTGTTGTGATAGGAGGCGCGGTCTGCAGCGGTTTCGAGCGCGTCGAAGTACTGCACAAAGCGCTTGCTATCGAAGCGGAGGTCACACACTTGAGGGGAAGACGTGTTGTCGGTTCGGATGAAGACGCCACGGGTGGCTGGGAGAAGGGTTTCCACGCATTTCACGCAGCTATAACAGACGTGGAAGCCACGGACTGGCGCACCGGTCTTATGATCGATGACTGAGTGCCATTGCCGTACTGCTTCGCGCTTCCCGAGGCAGGGTGGGTACTTGTTACTGATGTCTTCCAGGCCATAGAGCAGATTCAGGTCTCGGCGTCGCTCTTTGATAGTCAGGAGCCACGCTATGCGGTACCATGGAGAGCTGCCAAAGTCACACTTTACTCCTACATCTGGTGAACGACGGGCCGGGATGAACTCGTTTCGGAACTCGGTCGGGGCTATTATCGAATTGTAGCATGTCGGGCAGATGTCGAAATTACGACATTGAGAGAGTGTGAGCCAGTCATTGCGGCCGCGGGTGGGCTCCGTTCGGGAACATGTAGGGAGCGGCGCGACACTTCCTCGCTCGATGTCCTGCGAGTATCGTCGGTACGAACCTACCGGCTTGTCCAGATACGGTGACGGCTGGAATGCCGGAGGCTGCCAAGATCCAGGTCTTGGGGTCTCCTGAGGCTGGAGAGCAGTGGGTGAGCTCCTGCCATCGCCTGGCGAGCGCGAATCAATTCTTGATGGGATCTGTAATGGCAACGAGCCATGATACGTAGCCGAAGGACGTTTCGCAGCAGATCCATCATTCGACTGTCTTGAGCTCGGACGAGCAGCCTCTAAGTGGTTCAATCGATCCGCCCTTGGTGTCTCGTCAGAGTGCGGCGACAACGGCCTAGCAGGTGAATTGCGACGGCCAGTTGGCGGGAAAGTTTCGGCTCTCCCCACGTGAGTAGGCGACAGCTTGGGCGAAGGAAGTGGCGAGGATCTAGAAGGCTTCAGCTCTACAGATGACCGGTCGGATCTTGACTGTGCTCTCGGACGGGTTTCCACTCTTGCAGATCCCAGATATGCTCTCCGGATCTTCTCGGAATCACTGTCTGCCGGGTCATTCTCACTGCCGCTGTAGTAAGAGTTCCTGTTAGTGGATGGCCGAGAAGAGACATTAGAACCTCGATCAGGTGAGCGCTGTCTCTCCCTCCGGAGACCACTATCCTCTTGAAACTGTTGCGGTCTACTCAGTTTCTCATTTCCGCTGCTCCGCGTATCCGACCCTGGTGTTCCAGGCCGAGATCCAGAATAGCTTCCACTATTTCTCTTTTCTGTCGGCGATCCAGTCTTAGCCCAGAGCGCATCGTGGACTTGCTGCCGAGCTTGGTCTTTGTTTGCTCTAACAGTGTCCGGAGAGAGAAAGTAATCCCCTCCAACGGGAGTGCGAGGGGTGGGGGTAACTTTGGGCGTGGCCTCTTGACTTGGACTGGTCGCGAAACCCGACGCACTGCGCCGGAATTGTGGTGGTATCTCTCGCGGAACCTTGGTTTCTAGAGCTGGGAGGTCCTGTCTACTCCGTCTTCTCTCCAAGGGCGGATGTGACTGATCTACCTTGGCTTCTCTCCTGGAGGAATCTTGTTGATCTTCCCTTCGAAACGAATCTTGCCGAGGCATTTGCACCGGCCGTTCTTCCCTACGCAACTCTTGTCGAGGCGGCTTCTCGAGCTTCTCGTCTCTTCCGGAAGAGTCCTGGGGGTGAGATCTCTCGGATCTATGCTCCATGGGCGAATCCTGCCGGGCTGTTTCTCTCCTGGTTTCTTCCCGCCTCGTATCATGCCGGGGGGTCGCCTCTGGCCTAGGAGTCTGGGGACCATAGGTGCTTGAGTTACGCTTCAACCCAGGCCTGGAAGAATCCTCTGTTTTCGGCTCGATACCCCCTGGCTTCCAACTGGCAGGCTCCTCTTTTCTTCGTTCTTCTCTCCTCGAGTCTCGCCGCAGCATGGTCTCCGGCCTGACAGGTTGCGAATTGTGGTACTTGCCATGCTCCGAACTCTGCCCATATCTCGGCGATTTGTCTCTCTTCGATTCACTCCTTCCCAGGTAACTGTAATCGAGCTCCTCTCGCCGCGCTTGTGGTCTGTCCTCCGGCCTTTCGGAGAAAGTGTCTCGTCGGGTTCTCCGCGTCCTGCGTCTTCTTCTCTTCGGCTTCACTCCCACTGCTCTCCGCCTTGGGAATGAACACAAATCTCCTCTCGAGGTTGTCGTACTCATTCTCCGTCTCAGGCCTCCTCCCGTCTCTCTCCTTCGGATACTCGGCTTCCTGCAGCCGGTCCCTCTCCACCGTTCCCACGTCGGCCTCGAGGATGATCGGATTCTGGCCGACCATTCCCCGACACGGCACCTCATAGTCTGGCCATCTCACCGTCTCTCGGGACTCCCTCGCCAAGCTCACCAGCTCGTCTTCGACCGTCGGGCGTGGCGGCGGCGGGCCCCTGTACACGGGGCGCGGTGTGCGAGAACGGCTCCTGCTCCTCTCTCTGCTCCCCTCGCGCGCCCTCTCCCTCTCTCTGCTCGGGTCTCGATAGGCGGGTTTTACGCTCGGGGAGAGGAAGGTCGGTTGCGAAGATGAGGGAGTGCGTCTGCCAGCGTTGGTTAGCTGTGCCGCTCTCTACTTGGCCCAAATAGCCCGCCCAACTCGACACGAGAGAGACAAGAACTTACGCAGAAGAGACCGGGCTCTGACTGCCGCCCGCGCTCTTGGTCTTGAAGTAGCCGTTCGCGAGCAGCTCGTTGATGCGCAAACCGGCCATGGTCAATCCTGGGCTTCTTCTTCTTCTTCTTCCCTCTTCCTCTTTTTCTTCTTCTTTTTCTTCTTCTTCTGTTTCTTCTTGTTCTTCTTCTCTGCTGCGGCGGCGGCGGCGGCGGCGTTGCGTTTCGTTACGTTGTGGCCATCAGGCTGCGCTCCTCTGCGTCGTGCAAAGCCAAAGGGATGAAAATGCCGATGCGAAGCCAAGAATGGATCTGCGAGTGCGCGTGCGTGTGCGAGTGTGCGAGGGGTTATTTTCGGAGGAGTGGATAGGGGATTTGTTTCATCGTCATACTCCGAACAGTGGTTGTTAGGATCTTCCTTCGTATGAGATAGAGTGCTCGAGAGGCTCGAGAAGGAGCTTTTAGCGCTTAGCGCCGCGGCTCCTCGTCGAGATTCTCCTCCTCGTTTCTATATCTGGTCCAGCTGCGACGAAACAGAAACATCATTTATTACGAGTTTCCGCTAACGAGCACAATAGGAGAACATGGAGCCTTTCCGATGCTCTACATTCCATGGGAACCATCTCGCCGAATCGCCATGTTCTCACCACTGCTCCAACGGATTGCTGCTGCGCTCCAGATCCAGACGAGTCAGAGGCAGAGGCAGAGACAGAGGCAGAGGCAGAGAGCAGAAGCAGAGGCAGAGGTCGGCACTGTCAACTGGTTTGGCTGCTTCCTACGGCCACAGCAACGTCTTTCTATGGCCAGCTGGCAGACCGTGCTGGGCGTTGCTCGAGCCCGAGGCCTCCACATTTATATCGGCCTTCCGGTTTGGGATAAACCCAGTTCCAGCTCGTGGTGTTTACTCGGTCCATGATCAACACAAGAGCATGGAATCGACAGATGTGGAGTCGAATGCTAGGCAGAGGCAACACCGAGGCGGAGGAGCGTCCCGTCCCGTTGCTGGACTGGACCGGACTGGACTGGACCGGACCGGACTGGCTCGACTCGCTCGCGTTTCTGCAAGAGATAGGCTCCATAAGTCCAGGAGTGTCGAGATGATTGATATGTGCACAAGGGCGCATCACGTCCTCGTGTGCCAGGACCCAGCAACGATCCGGACCGGTGGAAAATGAAGCGTTGCAATCTAGAAGTACACTCGAGGCGACAGCCCTCTCATCCTCGTCCCAACAACACTCTACCAGCCATCTTTTCCCTCCTCGTAGTCCACCAGATGCGCAAAGATGTCCCGGTCGCCATTCTCCTCCTGCTCAAGCCGCATCTTCTCCTCCGCCACCTTCTCCGCCGCCTTTTGCCTCCTCTTCGCCTTCTTCCCCCACTCCTCTCCGCCCTCCCCCTTCTCATCCCCCTCCTTCTCCTCCTCAAACTTCACGATCTTGGCCCCTGCCTTCTTCGCCCCCTCCCCCTCCCGGAAGACATTCGCGCCGCCCGCTCCGTCCGCGCCGTCCGCGCCCCCTGCCGCTGCCGCCGCCGCCGCCGCCTCCTCGAAACGCTTCTTTTGCACCCGTTCGCCGTACTGCTGCAGGTACGGCCGCAGGAAGAGGTACGCGCCCACGATGGCGATCATGCGGACGTAGCCCACCAGCGTCATGTCGCTCCACATGCCGATGCTGTTGCGCACCAGGTTGCGGTAGCCTTGCTGCGGGAAGGTCAAGAGCCATTGGAAGAAGGCGAGGCCGCGCTCGACGAGGTGAGTGAGCGGGTCGATGGGGTCCATGGTCGCGGGTTTGGCGCGTGGTCGTGGTCTGGAGGAGGATGCAGAGGAGGCTCGCGAGTGTAGATTGAGGCGCTGACCTGGAATTGGTGATGTGGACGAACGGCGAGGTAGGTTCTTGTGTCGTCGGTGGCTGATGTCTCGAAATGGTGTATGGACGGACAAGGGAAGATGCGCAACCGCCTGGCTCCCGCTCAGCTCTCTCCAATGTCCGCTGTCTTCGCAATGATGATACAGGAAGAAGTGATTCGGCGCCTCGAGGGATGTAGGTAGGAAGTCGAGGTAGCACGTAGTTTGCGCCGCTGCTGTCCTCTGTGCACGAGGAAAATGGAAAATCGAGGGTCAACGCACAAGCGGCGGGCAAACGTCGGCCGGCGCGTCTCTCGATAGTTTGACGCGAATTCCCCTCTAGACACAACTCGACCACAACCCAAGACCTCCTCGATCTCTCGACTGCTCCAACCACCCGTAGAATGAGATTGGCGCATTGAAGGAAAGACCTCGAAATGTCTTCTCAACCACAAGAAGATCCCATCAGCGAAGTCTGACCTCCGCTCCTCCCGACTGCCCTGCCCTCAGAAGTTCCGCCCAGCTAACGCCCAAACACAGAAACTCAAAGCCTCCCTCTGGTTCAGCATCGGCAAGCTCATCGACGAGGAGTGCCTTCGTCTAAACACGACCGCGACACCGCAATTCATCGGCGCCATGACGGAGATGGTGTGGGCGCAACTCGGTACATCCCCTTCCTTTCGTCTCCCAACCGCCTCTCCGCTCTACCTCATCTCCCTACTCTACCCTAAGCTACTCCCCGACCAATTCGATCTCCCTCCAAAAACAACGGTTTCCATCCATACTCAACTGTGCCACAGAATCCGTCGCCACAGACCTCGAGTCCTTCTCGCGCCACGCCGGCCGCACCATCATCACGACCGACGACGTCCTGCTGGTCACGCGCCGCAACGAGGCGCTGCACGGGCTCATGCGGGATTTCGTCGATGCCCAGAAGGCGCGGGCGAAGGAGGATGTGGGCGGCGGGGGGAGGAAAAGTGTGGGGAGGCCGAGGGGGGGTGTGAATCGCCATGGGGTGGCTGCGGGAGAAGGGAGGGGGAGGGGGGAGGGGAAGGGGCAGAGGGAGGGGGAAGTAGAGTGAATAATGGGTTGATAAAAAGATGGAAGAGTGAGAGCTGATGGTTATATACCCCGGGTCGGAGCTTGGCGTTGGTTGTTATTTTGCTTGCTTGCTTGCTGTTGCCAGTAGGCAAATCAGTATTAAGTGGGTTTTGCATTTATGTTTATATTCATTCTTTTGGTACGTCGCATAAATTGTTACAACAAGCTATACGTACATCTCAAAGCCAACGCGCTGTTGCCAGTAGGCAAATCAGTATTAAGTGGGTTTTGCATTTATCATTTATATTCATCCTTTTGGTACGTCGCATAAACTGTTACAACAAGCTATACATACATCTCAAAGCCAACGCGATTCCAAATCAAAAAAACATCTACGAAACCCAGTCGGGAATTAGATCAAATACTGGTCTAGAGCGAGCGCTAGCCACCCCACCTACCTCCTTTATTGAAAAGGAAACGGCATCCGCGTCGCCCTGGGTCGGACTCGAAGAGTGGAAAACAGAAAAAAAAAAGGCAACAAGCAAACAGTAAAGAAAATTTAAGTACCAAAGAAGCGTTGACCGCATATTCAGAAATGGTTTGATTCGATCGGAGAAATCGCCATGTCACTTTTTGCTAGAAATTTTGCTTTTTCACTTACGATGGGAGATGACTCGAAGACCGACTGTTTGCGTTCACGGGCATGTGTTAATCACTTTTGCTAGTTGTAAAATAAGGTACTTATCAACTCGGACTTTTTGCTTAGCCTTTGTTGCAGCGCCCCTATCAGTTATTTCGATGTAGATATTAGAAATAATAATGGGCTACATTTTGAAAAGATAAAAAAAAAAAAAAGAAGAAAAAAAGCTTCGTTGGACGGTATCAAGTCTTGTTCACTTACTGTATTATGCACACACAACTTTATTAGTTCTTTTGCATCTACTATTTTATCCGCATTAATTCAAACATACAATCATTGATCTAATCTAAAAAGAAGATCTAAGCCCACCTATCTTCTTTTTCTTTGCACGACCCGCTCTTCCTACCGTTTTGTACATTCATAATCACAGTTCTCCGTTTGTGAAAGTTACCCTTTGGCCCAGGGAGACGAAAGTGATAATACAACTGTCAACATACCAAATCGGTTTTTGTTTACAAATAACTACGCCTCCCCTTCCTCCGCTGTAAAAGCTTTTTAGCAGAGAAGTAATCTTTCAACTAATCGCTGAGGTACTGATGAAGACAGCGGGGTGAGGCTCAGAAATAAGAATGATAGTACTGTACAACGGCGAGTATGAATAATAGTGCAGCTAAAAAAGGCGGTGGTGGTGATGTGAATCCTGCTGATGTAAAAGGGGAAAAGACCGTACAGGAAGGAGGAGAGTGAGGTTATGCAGGTTGGACGGAGTGATGGGTTGTAGGTGGTGGATTTGAATGGTTCTACAGTACCGGCGAGACGGGGCACTTGGAATCGAGTTGAAAATTGGTAAACGACGAAGCGCGAAGGAAAAGAAAAAACTGTTTCGCGGCTGTTATCAACGAGAAGAAACGACATTAAGATTCAATACAACGGCGCGATGTCTCTGCTTTTGATACTATGCTTGGTTTAGCTTTGACGCATTTTGGGAAAATGTGGCAAGCGGGACTTTTGTTACAGAAAGACATTTCGGCAAATAGAGCCAGATTTTCTTTTCATTCTTAGACATAGCGCATATTTCGCCAAAAACACAAGCCTTTCATGCCTTTTGACGTTCGCATATGTAGGACTCGGTCAGACTTCACAGTACCTAGAAGCAGTATACCCAAAAGCTGAGTACGAGCTCTTAGACTCTTTCAATACACTCTTTTTATTTTGAAACGTAGAACCACAAGAAAAACTATACAAACTTCAATTAGACCGGATGCCTCCTATCATTCTGATGATGGAAGAGGTGCTGCCATATCTTACTATTGACAAGCTTAGCGCGAGTGCCCTGCCATTCCTACGCGTTAAGGGTGACGCATTTGTAAGAGCGACCTGCTGAGCTGGCGCTCCACGAGTCCGGTATCTGGGGAACACGAGTGGGTGGAAAAGAAGACTAAAGTGCAACGCGAGGTTTCCAAGTGGTCGCGAAGATCACTTTTGTGGAAAACACTGGCACAAAATCCTGTTTTATGATTGATTTTGAGCTTGCCTTGTGAAAACTGTTGCTCGCCTGAACTCGATGCTTATGGCCTTCTATTATTTTTCAGCCATTTAGAAACGTTTATTAATCATATCCGCAAACGCCAGTTGGCACAATCCTCACAGCGGGTAGTCTCCCGGATGAAGGCCTCGAGATTATCGGTTCCTCATCGCCCGGTCACCAAAGACGGCACTTCACACGCTGTGAAATTCTGACTTCCATTATTCATCGCCAAAGTCATCTTCCTGCCTCCGTCCTTGCTTATCTTGGGTCCTCCCTCGAGCCTTACATACATAACTTACTGTTCAAAGCCCCGAAACACCCGAGATCAGCAGCTCTTATCACTCCTATTCGCGGCGTCTCGAAAAGTAGCATCGAGCCTTTCCTGGTCCTCGATAACGGCTTTTCCCCAACCAATAAAATGCATCCTGTGCTTGTACCGTACGAAATACCTCCTCGTTGCCTGCAAGGCTTGCTGCATCGGTCGTTAGGATCATTCGAGCACTCAGCTTCAACAGCTCTGACTATCTTTGTTACATCGAAGATCACTTCACGAACTCCACGGAAAACCATCCCGCCTGTGAAGAAAAAACTCAGATAGCGGACACTTGTGATATATTTTTTTTTACATAACTGCTTTCTCGAAGGTCTTACATTTGTAAATATCCTTCACAACATACACGGATTCTACTTTTTGTTCGCAACAATCACTAAATTCACTGCATTCGATTCGGGAGATTCGTTTTTTTTTTCCGAATCTCGAGGAATCAGCTCGAAAGCTCGTCGCGTTCGCCGTGCAGCTCGCGAAATAATTCCTTTTATTTTTTTTCGGTCGTTCGACGATTACGACCACGACTACGACGAATTATATATTCGTTTTATAAACGCAATCTTACCGTTTTAATTAAATTTGCATTTTAAAAAAAAAAAACAAGCGAATGTTTTTAGCATTCGCTTTTTTTTTTTCGTTTTAAAACACGAAACGCGAATATTTATTATTGCAACGTCGGCTATTATTAGCCAATTCGACGAAACAGACCGACAGTTTTAAATACGTCGCAAAATATAAGTATAATTCGCGACCGCTGCCGATAGCGTCGTAAATTAGCAAAAAAAAAAAAGCTTAAAACGCGATAATACGCCGAAAAACTTGCAAAAAATCTTATTTTTTTTTTGCAAACCCGCGCTTTTATTACTTTTTTCGCCGCTTTACCAAGCAATATCGATTTTTTTTTTTCTTTTTTGCTAAATTAATTATTTAAACAGACCGAATTTTTACGAAAAATCCTAAAAATTTTAATAAATTTCGAAAAATTAAAATCGATTATCGTTAAAAAACTATAATAATAAACGCGTCCGTTTATTAACGAAATTTTACGCGTTTTCTTAAATTCGTTTATCGAAAACCAGCTAATAAAAATTCGATAAAATTATCGCTTTTTAATTATATCGGCGAAAAGCATTTTGTTAAATAAATTTAATATTTTCGTTTTTAAGCAAAAAATCGCGAAGTTTATACCGGGCTTAACGAAAAACGCGATTAAAAACCTAACGCTTACGAAAATAAACTAAGCTTTTTATTTAATCGATTTGAAAACTAAAATTTTTTTTATTATTTAAAAAAACGTCGAAATTTTTCGTAAAATATTCGAAGCCACCGCCGTACGTATCCCGGAAAAATAATATAATTACGCGGTATAAAACGTTTTAGCCACGGTTCCGGAGCTATTCGGCGACGTTTTTTATTATTTAAAATATATAAAAAACGAAGTTTTTACTTAAATTAAAATCAAGCCGATTAATACGCGCTTTTTTTTTTTCCGATACGAAACGAATTCAGCTATAAATAAATAAACCTGAATTATTTTTTTTTTACAGCCAGTCAAAAGCTTTATTTTTTTCGGCGTCAGCGCTTAAGCTAAATTTATCGATAAAAAAAACCGGCCATATTTCGCTACGATTTTAAATACTAAAGCTTTTGCAATTTATTAACTTGTATCCGATACGCTCGTTGCAATTATTATAATAACCGAATATAAAACTACGATAGCCCGACTGGCTTTAATTGCAAAACAATTTTATAATACGCGAACTGCTATAAATTATACGCTGCGAATTACTTACGCTGCTTTGCGGCTTTTCGCCGCGTAAATAATAAAATAATACGATTAATTAAAAAAAAACTGAAAACTGTCCGGCGATTAAAAAAAGCGGCTTATTCGGTCGCGGTTATTTTTTATTATTAAAACTTTTATTTTTTCAAATAATAACGATCCGGTTTTTAATAACGCGGGCCGAAAAAAAAAAAACGCGAAAACGCTGTAACGGCATATAAACAAAAAACTATCGCGCTTTTAATTATGATTTCCGCCGCGGTTACAACGTTAAACGTAATTTTTTCGGACCGTTTAATTCGAAACTCAGTTTTAAAATAATCGCTAAATATTTAATATTTCGGCCGAAAAGCATATTCGATTTTCGACGATACGGGCTTTTGTAATTTTTTTCGCAGAATACGCTTTTTTTTTTTACTTCGTTAAAAGCAATTTATTCGTTTTTATCGAATTAGCTACGAAATAAATCTTAAGCTTTCGCAAACGAATTAAAAAAAATAAATATCGATATTAATATTTTTATTTTTTAATAATAAAACATTTTTATAAACAACGCGAAAAATTTCGCAATCGAAAGCTTAAAACAAATTTTAATATTTGCTAGGCAAACGTTTAAAAAAAACAACCGAAGTATATTACGCTTTTGCATTTATACGATGCAAAACGCATAAACGTGATTTGCGTACAAAAATCTTAGAACGTTTCGAAAACCAAAATATAAAATCATTTATTATACGATTTGTATATACCGATCGATTTATAAAACGAAACCGAAAAAGAAATTTTCGAGCGAATACGTTTTAAAATGCTAATTTACGTTCGAAAAAACGCAAAGCTTAACTCGCAATAACGACGATTAATTAATAGCAAAAACCTGTTTTAGCTAAACGTAAATATATATTTTATTTTTAACCTATACAAACAGGGCCATATTTAATAAATATTAAACTACGTAATATATTTCGAATTATTTTTCAATTATATAATAAACGGCGATTTTAATGCCCGATACGATATTTTTAAGCCGGGGTCGGATACGGCAAAAAATAAAAAACACTTCGCAAACTAAACTGCTATTTCGAATATAAATTTCATCGGCGCCGTTAGCGAATTTATTTATAATAAAAAACACGTTTTAAATTTTACTTTTTCGAATATATTTAATTCGATTATTACGATACGATACGATATATATAACGGCTCAGATTACGAAATCTAAATAACGATTTTTTTTAACAAAAAAAAAATACTCGTAATTTAAATATATTATAAAATATCCGATTTAAAACTCGGCAAATTCGCAGGTCTAATACGCGCAAAAATCAGCCGATTTGCGAATTCCGCTATATTATTAACGCTAAAAAAGCTGAACGAATACGCGGCTGCGCTAATCCGGGTTTTTTAAAAAAGTATTACAGCTGTCGGAAAGCTTTTTCAAAAAAGCTTATAAGCCATTTTATAATAAACTAACGAATGCTAAAAAATCAAAAACAAATATTTGCGAATACGCCGAATAATATACGACGACGGTGAAATTTTCGAAAAAACCAAACAGTTTTTCGTTATAATACGCAAAACGAAAAAAAAACTATTAGCGGAAACTTATTAATAAAATCGATAATAACGAAAAGTTATATAAAATAATAAATTAACACCGAATAACCACGAATTTTAAAGCTTTTTTATTAATAATAAACGGCACGGTAATTAAAAATATTAAAAACAAAATTAATATTTTAAAAAAAAACAAAATACTTAAACGTTTTTTAATTACCGACGATTTCGACCACGATTTTTTTATCGAATAAGCAAGATCGGGCCATTTTTTTTAAGCAAACTTCGTATCGTCCGAAAAAATAAAAAAATACTGCATCGAAATTATTAATATTTTTCCGGGCATTAACCGGATTACGGTAAAATTTCTAAAAGCTTATTAAAAAAAAATCAAAACCGTTATATACGATTTATTTTTAACCGCTGCTTCGCAACGAATTATTTTCCGATTTTTTAAAAGCTGGCCGAAATAATTATAATAATTAAAATTAATAAACGAAACAAATTTTTTTTACGCTTATAACGTCCGATCGCTTTTTTTTTTTTATATATTTAAAAACTTCGAAAAAATTATCGTTAATAAAATCGCGTAAATAACGCTTTACGACCGGCCTGCTTAATTTATAATATAAAAGCGCTTTTCCGAAACGCTTTACTTTCGATTTGACAGCGTATTTTACGGCCGATATCGAAACTGCGTTCGTCGTAAAAAAATATATTACGATTATTATTTTAAACGTGCAAAGCGCGTTCGACGCCGTTTTAATTCGACGCTTATTTAAAAAAATAACCGATTAAAAATAGCTTTTTCTATTTTTTTTATTAATCAAATCGTTTTTTTTTTTTTTACGAAACGACGAATATAAATACGATTCGAAAAAAAAATTACCGATTTTAATTACGTTTATTACGGCATTTTTCAAAAATCGCTATTTTTTTCGGTTTTGTATATATTATATTTAGCAAAATTGCTTAATTAAAACTTTATTTTTCGCTTTAAATACGCAAACGATATATTAATTTATCGTATTTTATATAACTTAAACGATAATATCGAATTATTTGCGAAAAACGTTTGTAATATTTTCGAATAAAAAAACGAATATAAAATCGCTTTCGCGCCGAAAAAAATCGAAATAATATATATTATTACGCAAAACAGCGATTATGCTTTTTCGATTATAATCGACGATAAAATTACGATTTTTTGTATTATTACGGCGAAAAAAAACGAGCAATCTGCGCTGCGCTAATTAAAAATCTGATTCGATCGAAAACTTATTTTCAAACGATACGTTAGAAAACGCGCAAGCAAAATACGATAAGCGGCGTAATATATTAAAAGTTTCGGCCGAATTAATAATAGCTTTTCGGCCAGCGCGCTGCGAAAAGCAGTAATTATTTATATTTTTTTTTCGATATTATTTAAAACCGAAATCTAATACGCAGGCCGTACGAAACTTAATCGCCGAATCGGACGAAATAGCTAAATTAGCATCCGTTTCGGCGATTATATCGATTTAATATAAAAAACTATTATTTTGGCCGTACGGAAAATACTTTTTGTATAACGCATCACTTTTTTTATTATAATAATACGGAACGCAAGCTTTTTTTTCGCAAACGCGGCTTTAAAAAAAGCTAAAGCACGTTTTGCGATAAAATTGCAAATCGTAAACGAAACGTATTTTTTAATTCAACGCATTTTTATTTTAATAATTTTTCGAAGCAAATACGCGAATATATATATAATCGCTAAAACGAAAATTCAGCGCTTCGGCGATATTTTTTTATAAATCCCACGATTCAAACTGATTTTTCCGCACTTTTCGTCCGGCAGCCGCATCGATTTTATTATAAGCGTTAAAAAAAAAAAAAGGCCGCGGAAGATTTTAAAAAATAATAGGCAGAATTACTTTTCGGAAACGTTACGATTTTTTCGAACGGCTGCGAAAAAAATACAAAAACGGCGTTTATTTCGTAAGCTACGAATACGCTATATATCAAAACCGCAGGCAAATAACGTTTAAATACGGCTCGATAAACGATTATTTTTATATTTTTCGATGCAAAAGCGATAAAAGCATAAAAAGGCTTGCAAAAGGCTGCGAACATACCAGCCGAAATACGTACGCAAAAGCTATAAATATATATCGACAGTATTTTAATAATTTAAAAAATACGCGGAATACTTTTTTTTTTTTTAATAAGCTTTTTTAGCCTGCTAAAAAATAATAAAAATATACGACGTGAAAATTAAATAAGCATCGAGCTATACGAATATCGAAAGCAACGAAGCCGCCGACAAACTGATAAATACGAATACAAAAAACTTTTTAAAATAAAAGCTTTGCGTCCGAACCGATTATAAATAAAATACGCTTCGATTTTAGAAAAATGCGAAATTCGCATCGAAGCCGCTAATAAAAAACAGCCAGCAGAAAGCTTTTACGAAATTACAAGCGGTAAAATCCGGTTTACGCGATTAAATCTTTGCCGAAGCTCGATATGCCGAAACGATTGCTTTATTATTATTTAGCGATTAAAATTACTTATAAAAATTATAAATAATATTACGTTAAATATAATTATACCGACGCTAAATTACGCTGCAAATGCAAAAAGCTTAAAATCTTATTGCATTTAGTATTATGCCGCCGCGCGATTAAACGTTTTTTTGGTTGGTTTAAGAAAATTCGATCAAACGCTTTTTTTCGAACCGAGCGAAATGTGACGATCTAATCAGTCGGAGGGCTGAAAGATCAGTCAACTGGTCGCCGTGTTCATATGATATGAAAAACGAGCCTTTGGTTTTGTAATAAAAATATTCACTTAGAATCAACAATTGCAAAAAGCAGAAATTGCTAAAAAAAAAAAACTTTATATATATAAATAATTTTCATAATTGATAAAAAGAC
Source organism: Blumeriella jaapii (assembly GCA_009599575.1). Classification (NCBI taxonomy): domain Eukaryota; kingdom Fungi; phylum Ascomycota; class Leotiomycetes; order Helotiales; family Drepanopezizaceae; genus Blumeriella; species Blumeriella jaapii. The sequence goes on from VWND01000064.1 coordinate 859,472, forward strand.
TTATCAGAAGACCAGAGAGCTTGCAGCTATACGTAATTGCTAGGAAGCTTGCAGTTATACGTAGTTGCTAAAATAATACGAAAAGTAGCAATAAAATAAATCGTTATATTATTCCTCCGTCCGAAAAAAGCGCGCCTTCGAGCTTTTATTTATTGGTACGTCGCTATCCAAATGATCGTACGAGTTTAAATTTTCGGAATACGCTTTTAGCCAGTTTATAAGTTTTGCAAAAGAACCGGAAAGCTTTTTATACGCCAAATGAAAATCGCGCATTTTTAAAAAAGCATATATAAAATCAAACGCGGAATACCACGTGAAATCTTTATTTAAATCTATCCAAAAAGCTTTATACTAAAAGGTCTTCCGCTGCATTCGATAGGCGATTAATTTTTCGATTTCGTATTTAAGCTTATCAGTTATATTAATAAGTTTAAAAGCTGAATTAATCTGATTTAAAAGCGCGTCGTCAGCTGCTTTACGCAGTCGATTAGCGTAAAAAACTGGGTGTACGTTTATAATACTAAAGAAATCTAGCTTAAAAACGTTATCGAAAATTTTGGTTATAATTTTGAAAAAGCCGTTTGTAAGATTGTCGAGCTTACGAAAGGGCCGGGAGATCGGAAATAAACGCATATCGAGCCATATATAATCGCTAACGTTAAAATCGATCGCGCGGCGAAATTTATTCGTATTTTTTTTTATTTTATCGTAGGCTTATTAAAAATGCGATTTAGCGAGGTTTTAGGCGTCGTAATAGCGGCGAGCGTACGCACGAGCTTCGTTTGCGTTTAGCTTATGTAAAAAGTTGAAAAAAAAGAAAATATCGAGCTTCCAGTTCCAATTGGTATAAGAAATATAATCGTATACAATTTCAAAAGGTAAAAGGCTATTTAAACTTTCGTAAAAAAAAATCATTTGAACGAAATTTATTATTAAAAAAAATTCGTTTTAATCGTTTTGGTAAAAGTTTATAAAAAGTCGAAAGCGTTTTTGCAAATATTAATTATAAATTTCGGTTTGACCGTCGGTTTTAAAATAAGCGGCTATCGAAAGCTTTAGTTGCGTACCGAATATTTTATTTAATTCAAATCAAAAAATAAACTAATACTAAAGGCCACGATCGCTAATAATACTTTTTAAAAAGCCAAAATATTTATATACGTAAAATATATATAATTTAACGAAGCTTCGAGCGTCGATATTTTTATAATAAAAAATCGAAATAGCTTGCTTAGAAAAGCGATTTATTATTATAAATACGTTATCGTAACCGTATTTGTTTTTATTAAAATTGTAAAAGTTTATTATAACGTGTTTTCAAAAATGGTTAAAAACAGAAAAAAGCTAAAAAAGGCCGGAGCGCTTATTAAAACAGAATTCTTTCGATAAGCGTGGCAGTTGCGATAATATTGTTTTACGAAAGCTGTTATACCTCGCTAATAATATTAATCCGAAAGCAATTGCGTAATTTTGCGAGCGTTAGGATAAGCGGTGGAAATTTAATCGTGCATTTTTCGTATAAAAATCAAACGAAAGTAATCGACGTTTGATATTATTAAACGATCGTAATATAATAGCAAATCGCGTTTAAATATATACGAAAACGGAATATTATTAGCGTCGTTTTTTTTCGTAGCGTTTCGTACAGCTTTTTTTCGGAAAGCTATCAGGCTGCTAGCTGTGCGATTAGCGTGGAGAATTTGATTAATAATACGGAGTACGAGAAAAAAATCAGCTATTTTAACGATAAAAACAGCTGTTTCGAAGATTATGGAAAATCGAAGTTTTTTAATTAAAAAGCGGTGATCGATCTGATTTGTTCGAAAAAGAGTTTGTAAGCGCTGAATGCGTTTAAAAAAGTTTTAGCGGTCGAGTTCGTTCGTACGACGTATTAATGCGTTAGCTAAAGAATTATATTTATTTAATTTGTACGTAATAAAAAAGTTATAATCGGCGAAAAGCTCGGCCCAGCGTGCTTATCGAACGTTTAAAAGTTTAAAAATTATAAAATACTTTAAGGCTTTGTAATTAATAATTATTTTGATTTAATAAACTGAGCCAGCCAGCTTAGTATAAAAGTTGCTTAGAAATCTTACGATTGCGAGTATTTTTTTGTCGTATACGACGTAGTTTAGCTCTGCGAAAGCTATAATTTTGTCAGGAACCAACATCACGTGTATAAGTCAGATGATCCGCCAAGACCTTCTGCCTTCTACCAATCCTCGAATAATATTCTTTGCGGATAGGCCGTGGAGGCCGGATAGTATTGTGAGGGCTGAAAATAACATTTAGGTAAAACATTTTATAAGAATAATTGCTAAGAAACCAGTTATTAGAATTATATTAAAAAGGATTAAGAAAAGATCGGGATAGGGGCTAAAAAGCATATTAAATAGAGTTCGCCTGGTTTTCTAAGAAATACTTTTTTCGAAAGCTTCATCCTTTTTTTGTATTTATACACGTTTTTTATTAAAAATATAAAAAATAGAAATCAGTTTGATTATTAATTCAATCTTATTTAAATTTTATTATTTGAATTAGTGTTTTTCTATTTTTTAATTTTTATATTTTGATTTTTCTATTTATCGGAACGGCAGTTCGATATTATTAAAACAACTTTTTATTATATTATTATATTTATATCGTTATTATCGATATTATAGCTTTTCGCATTCGCAAAAAACAAGTATTTTCAATTATTTAAAAAGATTTAGCATTTTCGGCTGCTTAAAAAAACCCCGTATTATCGTTTTTTTTAACGTTACCAGCCTTACCAAAAGTCGAAAATACTTTATTATCAGGGCGCGACGATTTCCCAACTTTTTTTATCGAAGAAATTATTAAAAAAAGCTACGCTTAAAGCGATTCGAAAGAATTTTTCACCGAAATTTTGATTTATTTATTTAATAAACGAATTCGCGCCGAACAAAAAGAAAACGATAAACGTAAAAAAATAAAAAAAATACAAGCTAAAATAAAACAGAAAAAAATTAAAAAAAAGATTTACGAAACAATCAAAAGATTCGAAGAAATTAAAAAACGCCGAAACGAATTTCGAAAAAAAGTTAAACAATTTCAACGAAAACTCGACGTTTTCGAAAATATCGAAAAAAAGATTTTTATATTTTTTAATACCGTTCCAATTGAAAAAAAACAGAAAATAATCTAAGCCGGCGATTATTATAAAATATTTTCGAAGCATTACGATAACAATACTTATTGGAAACGATTTAATATTTTTTTTAAATATATTATATTTCTTATAAGAAATATAGCGAATTCGAGCCGAAAAGTACTAAAAATAAAAGACTTTTTAATATATCGAAGAAAAAATATTAAAAAAGCTTAATTTTTTATTCGGCGTGCAAAGCGAAGTTTCCGCCAGAATAAAAAAGTAATATTTTGTATTAATTAAAAGAAAATTAACGCTTGTATTCTAGCTTTCGACGATAAAATAAAAAAAAAGTAAATCGGATACGAACGACGTTTTACGAATATTCGAATTATATAAAACGATTTTAAAAAATAAATATTAAACTTTTTAATAAATGCGAAAAATCAAAAAATCGCGGCTTCGAATTTATACGATAAAGCGAAGCAAAAAGAATATAAATTAATTAACGATTTCGTTGCTTATTTAAATAATTTCGAACAGCAGTTGCAAATAACAAACGATACGATTAAAAAAAAAATGCTTTTCGCAAAATTCCGATTTATTTTTCAAAAAAAAATTATTAAACGAAGCAATACTACAGTTATAAACTCGTACGAAAAATTAATATTAATCGCTCGTCGTATCGAAAATGCTAATAAAATTATTAACGACGAAACGAAAAATAATAAACGACGACGACGAAACGAACGTAAAAAAAAAAAAAAAAAAAAAAAAAAAAAAAAACTTATATTTACGATTAAAACTCAAAAGTTAAAACAAATATATACCGTTCTCGATTCGAAAATACGTTATAAAAAAAAAAACGAAAGCGAAAAAACGATAATTTTAATAAAATCCTTTGAAATTTTAAAACTTTTAACGACTTTTTTTATTTTTCGAAATGCAATCTGTAAGGATTGAAAGGCAGGGAAACACTAGTTCAGATAATAAAGCTCAGATAAGGTTGGATTAATAGTCAGACTGATCTTTACCTTCTATATTTCTAATAGAAGGCGTGTATAAATACAAAAGGAAAAGTGGAGCCCTCGAAAAAAGTATTTCCTAGGAAACCAAGCGAATCCCATTTAATATGCTTTTCCAGCCCCTATCCCGACCTTTTTTTATTTTTTTTAATATAACCCTAATAACTGGTTTTTTAATAATTACTTTTATAAAATGTTTTATTTAAATATTATTTTTAGCTTTTATAATATTATCCGGCTTTTACGGCCTATTCGCAGAAAATGCTATTCGAAGATTGGTAAAAAACAAAAGGTTTTGGCGGATTATCTGATTTATATACGTGATATTAATTTCTGATATTATTCTTTTTTTTAGGCTTTTGGTTTTTAAAAGCGATTGATTTTTTTATGCGTATGCTTCCGTGTATAACGTGCGTTACGCCTTCGAAATAACGTGCGATTTCTTCCGCTTTTAGTCGTAAATTATAGCTGTTTTTTCCGCTTTCGGTCGTAAATTATAGCTATTTTATTATTCTGTTTTTTTTGTTTTCGGTAGCGCTTCGCATTTTCGTTGAAAAGGCTTTTTTTTTTAAAATGGCCGCCATTTTTCTGCTTAATTTTTTTTTTTTTTTTTTATTTTTATTTTTTCGTTAGCTTTTTTTTATTTTAATTAATTGCTTTTCGCCGCGTTCGCCGCGAATTTTTAAAATGCTTTTAACTTTTATTTGCTTTCGATGCGCCCGTTTAATTTTACGCGAAAACATTACAACGGACTTTTTGCTTTTTTGCGTTTTCGAACTTTTCAGCGTAAAATGCAACCGCTGCAAAGCTTCGTATATTTAATGCTTTTTTATAAATCCTTTAGATTTTTATTCGAATTCGTTTTTAATTAGCTACAAATTCCTGTCGTACGCGCTATCGAGGCGCAAATATTTCTCGCGAGTTTTAACGATTTTATAAATCGTTTCGATATTGCTATCGCCGCTGCCGCTTTTTTTTCTTTTGCTACCAAAGCCAAAGCTTTTGTTAAAACTTTTATCGATTTTATTATTTACGACGCTTATATAAATCGTTTAAAAAAAAATAACGCTTCGGCTTTTATAATAATCGAAAATCGTGCGAATCGCGCCGCGGCTCGAACTGCCGCCGCTGCTGCTGCGCCCGTTTTTGCCGGTTTAGCGGCTGCTGCTATTTTAAAAGTCTTGGCTGCGCCGGCTTTTTTTTTTAACGACGCTAATATAAAACGTATTTTCCGACGTTTCGAAAACGTCGCTCGAATTCATTTTAATTAATTAAATTAAATTCTGAATTCCTACGAAAATATCGTAATTGCAATTCAGAATTCGATTACGGCTATCGTAAAAGCTTTAATTAAAATAAATCGAATATTTTACGAATTCGTTTAATATTAATTTTTTTTAGCCTGCCGCTACTTTTAAATTTAAAAAAAATAACGATAACGATAAAAAAAAAAATAACGATAAAAATAAATTGATTTAACGGCGGTTCTAAAGTTTTCTAAGTATTTTTGTTTTTTTTTTTTTGCTTTTACGGCGCGCATTCGTTATTGCTCCGTTGCTATTATTTATCGTATTTTTCAAGTATTTTTTTACAACTTTTTTTGCGTTTGTAAAATAGTTTTTTAATTTTTACGAATTTTCGCTTAATAAATAACCTTTTTATCGCACCAAATAATATCGGCTTTTTTTTGTATTTTTATAAGCTTATATTAATTTAACTTCGTATTTTTCGAGTTTTTAAAATTTTATTATATTATTTTTCGGCTCGGTATCGTTCCGATTCTGTTAAAGTTTTAATAAAAAAACGTGAAAAGTATTGTAAATATAATATTAAAAAGAAAGCTCGAATTGGTAAGCTTGGCCGTGCTCGTGTATAACTCGCTTAATTTTAAAAAGCTTTAGATATTTATCTAAAAGCTTTCGAAAAAGTCGCAGCTATCGAAGGTTTTTAATCGATAATAATATTTTATCGCCTATTTAAAATCTAATCTTTTTGTATTTAGCGTCGTAAAATCTTTTATAATTTGCGTTAACTTTTTTTAACTTTTTATTAAATATTTCTTTTTCTTTTTATAATATTTTAATTCGCTTTTCCGCTGACGGTACTTCTTCTTTTATAACGTCGCTTTCGACGTTGCTGCCAAATTCTAAATAAAAGCCGTATAATATACGAAAAAAAATAAAATCCGTAAAAGCGTATATCGAATTATTATACGTAAACTCGGCTAAAACAAATTTCGTAATCTAATCGTTTTATCGATAATCGCAATACGTACGAAAATAAAATTTTAAAACTTGATTTTAACGTTTCGTTTGGCCATTTGTTTAAAAATAAAAAGCGGTGTTTAATCGACGTTATATTTATAAATAAAATATTACTAAAAATCAAAATTTACTAATAAAAACTAATCCTTTGTTTATAATAATTTTTTTAAAACAATCAAAATTTTTATAAACGTATTATATAAATATTTCAGCCAAATTTAAAACTAAAATCGTTTTTTATATTAGTATATATTTCGACAGCTTCGTATATCGGTTTATTATAACGAATATCGAATCGTAAACACAATTTCGTTTTTTATTAAAAAATAAATTCGTAATAAAATCCATAGTTATCTTTTTTCAAAGTTTCGTAAAAATCGAAAAAAAAGCTAACTCGCCATAGGGTCGGTGCTTTCTAAGCTTGCTTTTTTAGCATTTTTCACACGTATTAACGTAACGTTTTACGTCGCTTCGTAAACCAGGCCAGAAATACTTTTTTTCGACCAGTTCTAGCGTTTGCCGAAAATTCCAATAGCCGGCGGTCGGGTCGTCGTAATTAATTTTTAATATTTCGCTTTTAATAACGCTTTTATTCGAAATATACGCACGTTTTTTATAACGTAATAATTCATTTTGGCCTATACGCTAATATTCTTCGAACCCGGCTCGACTGTTTTGCGAAGCCGATTCGTACGTTTTTTATAATACAAAAAAATCAGATTTTTGCAATTTAAAAATAATTTTGTAAATCGGTTTTGCTAGCTCGTTATTAACCGTTTCGGATTATAATAATACAGCGGCTACGTTTCGTAATATATACTATTTGCAATTAATAATATTAGCAAAAAACAATCCGGCGAAAAAACCTTTTATTTAGCTTTTTTCCGCTTGCTTTTTATCTTCTGATCCCGTTAACAAAAGCTTCGAATACTCATCGGCGCGAAATAGTTTATGCTCCGACTTTAGGCGTGTTTTTATTACGGAAAATATCTTAAAATTTCTTAAATAAACTAATTTTAATTTACGATATAATATAAATAGCTGTTCGTTATTTTTTTTTAAATTTTTTTTTAAATTTGGCCGGCGAAAAAAACTATCCGCCGAATTAAAAATTTTTATTTTATATTCGATTGCAAAATCGTATTTAACTAGCTCGTCGGCCCATTTCGCTTAGCGTCCGTTTAAACGTTTTTTCGTAAAAAAGTATTTCAGATTATAATAATTTGTACGCATAATAATAACGTCGGAAGCGCCATGTAAATATTGGCTCTACTGTTTAAAAGCGTAAATTATAGCTATTAGCTTAGCGTCGTAAACTTCGTATTTTTGTTTTATAAAAAAAAGCTTTTTCGAATAATATACGATAAAATGCTAACGTGCCCTCGCATTTTTTCCGAATAATTAAAATAATATTCCGCTTATAGCGAATTTCGAAACGTTTGTTTCGATTTGAATTTTCAATCGAAAGTCGAAATAGCGTAAAATCGGTGCTTAGCAAAACTTTTTTTTTAAAAATAAAAAGGCGAGCTTCGCTTCGAATGGAAAACGAAAAAGGCCCGATATTTTTCCTCGTTGCATTTTTTTCAAAAAATCTGTAATAGATCGGCAAAGCTTAGCGTAGTTTTTAATAAAACGTTTGTAAAAATTAGTGAAACCTAAAAATACTTAAATATTTCGCCACGTAATAAAAAAAGGCTATTTCCGAATACTATTTACTTTTTTTAGGTCCATTTTAATTTTCGTAAAAATAACGATAAAGCTTAAAAATTCAATCGTATTCGTATCGAAAACATATTTTTTTAAATTTCCGTAAAATTTATTAATACGAAGTTTTTCGAAAACTTTTTTTACCGCGTTTATATAATCGTCGAAGTTTTCGGAAAATATTAAAATATCGTCGAAGTAAATTATATACGTAATATTTATTAAACCGATTAAAACTTGATTAATATACGTTTGAAAAATTGCTAGTGCATTCGAAAGGCCGAAAAATAATACGCAGTATTCGAAATGTTCGTAACGAATGCGAAACGCAATTTTCCATTTATTTTCCTTTTTTATTTAAAAGCGGTGATACGCCCAAATAAAATCTAGCTTAATAAATATTTTAGCTTTTCTTAAACGGTCCAAAGTTTCGCTTATAAAAAATAAAAAAGTTCGATTTTTAATCGTAATTGCGTTTAAACTTTTATAATCGACGCATAATCGTAAACTTCCGTTTTTTTTCGGTATAAATATTACCGATGCGCCGGCAAAATTAATAAATCTTTTTATCCAGCTTTTTTTTAAGCTAAAATCGAAATATTCGCGTAATTCGGTAAATTCAAATTCCGACAAAAAGTAAACTGGTCTTTAAAAAAAGTCTTTTTCTTTCGCAAAGTTTATTCGATATTTTATAAAATAATAAAAAGCTAAAATAACCGCGGCGGTATCGTCGAATACGTCGGCGTAATCGTCGTATTTGAAAAGTAATTAATACTGTTTTTTAATAGCTTTTTTCAAAACGATACAAAACGCTTGCTTTTTTTTAAATTCTTTTTTAAAACGTTTAATTATAACGAAATTAAACTGTAAGCGTTCGACTAAATATCGCTACGATTTAGCTCGAAAGCTTATAACGAAATCGATATTTCGCAATTAAAAAAACTTTAAAATAAATAAAATTCTTAAAATATTTATATCGCAAGCCACGAAATCGCTTTGTATTTTTTTAATTGTTTTATAATTATTAATAACGCGAATAAATTACGTATGCGTGCCGTAAATAATTACTTTTTTTTTTTTAACCGTAAATAAATTAATACGTTTTTGAATTGGTTTTTATTTATATTTAATTAATAATTTTTAAATTACGCAGTTTTTTTCCGCGCCGCAGTCGATAAAAGCTCGTTTCGTACAAGTTTCGCTTTTGGCTTTTTTAATTTCGATTAAAATTATTATTTTTTATTTTTTTTTTTCGTTCGATTTTATCGGTAGCGACGAAATTAAAATCGAACGGAAGCTTTTTCCGAATTTTTAGATTTATTAGCTTCGGAGCAGTTTAAAATTATATATTCTTTTCTGTTGTATTTATAATATTCGACTTTTAGATAATTAACTATGCGATGCTTTTTTTTTTAGCAGCGATTGCATTTCGAAAAATAAAAAAAGTCGTTAAAAATTCTAGAATTCCAAAGGATTTTGTTAAAATTGTCGTTTTCTCGTTTTTGTTTTTCTTTTTGTAACGTATATTCGAATCGAAGACGGTATATATCTGTTTTAGCCTTTAAGCTTTAATCGTAAATATAAGTTTTTTTTTTCTTTTTTTTTTTTGCGCTCGTTTCGTCGTTTATTATCTTTCGTTTCGTTGCTAATAATTTTATTAGCATTTTCGATACGACGAGCGATTAATATTAATTTTTCGTGCGAATTTATAATTGCAATATTGCTTCGTTTGATAATTTCTTTTCGAAAAATAAATCGGAGTTTTGCGAAAAATATTTTTCTTTTAGTCGTATTATTTGTTATTTGCAACTGCTATTCGAAATTATTTAAATAAGCAACGAAATCGTTAATTAATTTATACTTTTTTTGCTTCGCTTTATCGTATAAATTCGAAGCCGCGATTTTTCGATTTTCCGCATTTATTAAAAAATTTAATATTTATTTTTTAAAATCGTTTTATATAGTTCGAATATTCGTAAAACGTCGTTCGTATCCGATTTATTTTTTTTTTATTTTATCGTCGAAAACTAAAATATAAGCGTTAATTTTCTTTTGATCGGTACAAAATATTACCTTTTTATTTTGGCGAAAGCTTCGCTTTGCACGCCGAATAAAAGATTAAGCTTTTTTAATATTTTTCCTTCGATATATTAAAAAATCTTTTATTTTTAATACTTTTCGGCTCGAATTCGCTATGTTTTTACAAAAAATATAATATATTTAAAAGAAATATTAAATCGTTTTTAATAAGTATTATTATCGTAATGCTCCGAAAATACTTTATAATAATCGCTAGCTTAAATTATTTTCTGTTTTTTCTTAATTAGGACGATATTAAAAAATATAAAAACTTTTTTTTCGATATTTTCGAAAGCGTTAAATTTTCGTTGAAATTGTTTAATTTTTTTTCGAAGTTCGTTTCGGCGTCTTTTGGTTTTTTCGAATTTTTTAATTATTTCGTAAATCTTTTTTTTAGTTTTTTTCTGTTTTATTTTAGCTCGTATTTTTTTTATTTTTTTACGTTTATCGTTTTTTTTTTATTCGGCGCGGATTCGTTCGTTAGCTAAATAAATCAAAATTTCGGTGAAAGATTTTTCCGAATCGCTTTAAGCGTGGCCTTTTTTAATAATTTTTTCGATAAAAAAAGTTGAAAAGTCGTCGCGCCTTAATAATAGAGTATTTTCGACCTTTGATAAAACTGGTAACGTTAAAAGAAACGATAGTACGGGATTTTTCTGAGCAGCCGAAAATGCTGAGTTTTTTTAAATAGCTAAAAATGCCTGTTTTTTGCGAATGCGAAAAGCTATAATATCGATAATAACGATATAAATATAATAATATAATAAAAGGTTATTTTAATAATATCGAACTGCCGTTCCGGTAAATAAAAAAATTAAAATATAAAAATTGAAAAATAAAAAAATATTAATTCAGATAATAAAGTTTAGATAAAATTGGGTTGATAATCAGACTGATTTTTATTTTTTATATTTCTAGTAAAAAGCGTATATAAGTATAAAAGAAAAGATGGAACCCTCGAAAAAAGTATTTTCCAGAAAACCAGGCGAATCCTATTTAATATACTTTTCCAGCCCTTATTTCGATCTTTTTTTATTCTTTTAATATAACTTTAATAACTGATTTTTTAGCAATCATTCCTATAAAATGTTTTATTTAAATGTCATTTTCAGCCTTTATAATATTATCCGGCCCCTACGGCCTATCCGCAGAAAATGCTATTCGAAGATTGGTAGGAGGCAGAGGGTCTTGGCGGATCACCTGACTTATACACGTGATGTTGGTTCCTGACACAATCGCTGCCAAAAAAAAAGGCACCGTATAGCCAATTATCCAGAAATCGAATATTATAAATGCAACAGAAAAAAATATATAATTTTAAACTGCTTCGAAGCTAATAAATCTAAAAATTCGGAAAAAGCTTTCGTTCGATTTTAATTTCGTCGCTGCTAATAAAATCGAGCGAAAAAGAAAAGCAGAAAATAATAATTTCAGTCGAAATTAAAAAAGCTAAAAGCGAAACTCGTACGAAATAAGCTTTTATCGACTGCGGCGCGAAAAAAAATTGCGTAATTTAAAAGTTATTAATTAAATATGAATAAAAACCAATTTAAAAACGTATTGATTTATTTACGGTTAAAAAAAGAAAAGTAATTATTTACGATACGTATACGCAATCTATTCGCGTTATTAATAATTATAAAACAATTAAAAAAATACAAAGCGATTTCGTGGCTTGCGATATAAATATCTTAAAGGTTTTATTTATTTTAAGATTTTTTTGGTTGCGAAATATCGACCTCGTTATAAGTTTTCGAGCTAAATCGTAGCGATATTCAATCGAACGCTTATAATTTAATTTCGTTATAATTAAACGTTTTAAAAAAAAATCCAAAAGAAAACAAGCGTTTTATATCGTTTTAAAAAAAGCTATTGAAAAACAGTATTAATTATTTTTCAAATACGACGATTACGCCGACGTATTCGACGATATCGCCGCGGTTATTTTAATTTTTTATTATTTTATAAAATATCGAATAAATTTCGCGAAGAAGAAAAACCTTTTTTAAAAACCAATTTATTTTTTGTCGGAATCTGAATTTACCGAATTACGCGAATATTTCGATTCGAACTTAAAAAAAAGCTGGATAAAAAGATTTATTAGTCCTGCCGGCGCACCGGTAATATTTATACCGAAAAAAAACGAAAGTTTACGATTATACGTCGATTATAAAAGTCTAAACGCAATTACGGTTAAAAATCGAACTTTTTTATTTTTTATAAGCGAAACTTTGAATCGTTTGAAAAAAGCTAAAATATTTATTAAATTAAATTTTATTTGGGCGTATTATCGCTTTCGAATAAAAGAAAAAAATAAATGGAAAACTGCGTTTCGCATTCGTTACGGATATTTCGAATATTGCGTATTATTTTTCGGCTTTTCGAACGCATTAGCAATTTTCCAAGCGTATATTAATTAAACTTTAGTCGGTTTAATAAATATTACGTATATAATTTATTTCGACGATATTTTAATATTTTTCGAAAATTCCGACGATTATATAAACGCGGTAAAAAAAGTTTTCGAAAAACTTCGTATTAACAAATTTTACGAAAATTTAAAAAAATATGCTTTCGATACGAATACGATTGAATTCCTAGGCTTCGTCGTTATTTCTACGGAAATTAAAATGGATCCAAAAAAAGTAAATAATATTCGAAAATGGCCTTTTTTTACTACGTGGCGAAATATTTAAATATTCTTGGGTTTTATTAATTTCTACAAACGTTTTATTAAAAACTACGCTAAACTTTGCCGACTTATTATAAATTTTTTAAAAAAAATACAACGAAAAAAAATATCGGACTTTTTTCGTTTTTTATTCGAAGCGAAGCTCGCTTTTTTATTTCTAAAAGAAAAGTTTTGCTAAGCACCGATTTTACGCTATTTCGACTTTCGATTAAAAATCCAAATCGAAACAAACGCTTCGAAATTCGTTATAAGCGAAATATTATTTTAATTATTCGGGAAAAATACGGAGACACGTTGGCATTTTATCGTATATTATTCGAAAAAGCTTTTTTTTATAAAATAAAAATACGAAATTCACGACGCTAAGCTAATAGTTATAATTTACGCTTTCAGATAATAAAGCCAATATTTACGTAGCGTTTCCGACGTTATTATTATACGTATAAATTATTATAATTTAAAATACTTTTTTACGAAAAAACGTTTAAACGGACGTTAAGCGAAGTAGGCCGACGAGCTAGCTAAATACGATTTTGCAATCGAATATAAAACAGAAGTTTTTAATCCGGCGGATAGCTTTTCTCGCCGGCCAGATTTAAAAAAAAATTTAAAAAAAAATAACGAGCAGCTGCTTACGTTGCATCGTAAGCTAAAATTAGCTTATTTAAAAAATTTTAAAATGTTTTTCGCAATAAAAACACGTTTAAAATCGAGGTATAAATTATTTCGCGCCGATAAATATTCGAAGCTTTTGTTAACGAAATCAAAAAGTAAAAAGCAAGCGGAAAAAAGCTAAATAAAAAGCTTTTTCGCCGAACTGTTTTTTGCTAATATTATTAATTGCAAATAATATATATTACGAAGCGTAGCCGCTGTATTATTATAATTCGAAACGGCTAATAACGAATTAGCAAAACCGATTTACAAAACTATTTTTAAATTGCAAAAATTTAATTTTTTTATATTATAAAAAACGTACGAATCGGCTTCGCAAAGCAATCGAGCCGGATCCGAAAAATATTAGCATATAAATTAAGATAAATTATTGTATTATAAAAAACGTGCGTATATTTCGAATAAAAGCGCTATTAAAAGCGAAATATTAAAAATTAATTATAACGACCCGATCGCCGGCTATTAAAGCTTTCGGCGAACGTTAAAACTGGTCGAAAGAAAGTATTTCTGGCCTGGTTTACGAAGCGACGTAAAGCGTTACGTTAATACGTATGGAAAATATTAAAAAAGCAAGCCTAGAAAGCACCGATCTTATAGCGAATTAACCCTTTTTTCGATTTTTACGAAATTTTAAAAAAAGATAATTATGAATTTTATTACGAATCTACTTTTTAGCAAAAAACGAAATCGTATTTACGATTCGATATTCGTTATAATAAACCGATATACGAAATTATCGAAATATATACCGATATAAAAAACGATTTTAATTTTAAATTTGGCTGAAATATTTATATAACACGTTTATAAAGATTTTGGCTGTTTTAAAAAAATTATTATAAATAAAAGGTTAGTTTTTATTAATAAATTCTGGTTTTTAATAATATTTCATTTACAAATACGACGTCGATTAAGCACCGCTTTTTATTTTCAAACCGATAATTAAACGAAACGTTAAAATTAAGTTTTAGAATTTTATTTTCGCACGTACTGCGATTATCGACAAAACGATTAAGCTACGAAGTTTGTTTTAGCCGAATTTACGTATAACAATTCGATATACGCTTTTACGGGTTTTATTTTTTTTCGCATATTATACGGCTTTTATTTAAAACTTAATAGCAACGTCGAAAGCGACGTCGTAAAAAAAAAGGTACCGTCAACGAAAAAACGAATTAAAATATTATAAAAAAAAAAAAATATTTAGTAAAAAGCTAAAAAAAGCCAACGCGAATTATAAAAGGTTTTACGACGTTAAATATAAAAAAATTAAATTTTAAATAAGCGATAAAATACTATTATCGACTAAAAATCTTCGATAGCTGCGATTTTTTCGAAAGCTTTCAGATAAATATCTAAAGCTTTTTAAAATCAAACGAATTATATACGAATACGGCCAAGTTTATTAACTCGAGTTTTTTTTCCAATATCGTATTTACGATATTTTCCACGTTTTTTTATTAGAATCTTGGCAAGGTCGGAACGATATCGAGCCGAAAAATAATATAATAAAATTTTAAAAATCCGAAAAATACGAAATCAAATTAATACAAATTTATAAAAATACAAAAAAAGGCCGATATTATTTGATACGATAAAAAGGCTATTTATTAAGCGAAGACTTTTAAAAGCTAAAAAACTATTTTACGAACGCAAAAAAGGTTGTAAAAAAATACTTAAAAAATATAATAAATAATAGCAACGAAGCAGTAACGAATGCGCGCCGTAAAAGCAAAAAAAAAAAAACAAAAACATTTAGAAAACTTTAGAACCGTTATTAAATTAATTTATTTTTATTATCGTTATTTTTTTTTTTATTTTTATCGTTATTTTTTTCAGATTTAAAAGCAGCGGCAAGCTAAAAAAAATTAGTATTAAACGAATTCGCAAAGTATTCGATTTATTTTAATTAAAGCTTTTATAATAGCCGTAATCGAATTTTAAATTGCAGCTACGATATTTTCGTAAAAATTCAGAATTTAATTCAATTGGTTAAAATGAATCCGAGCGACGTTTTCGAAACGTCGAAAAATACGTTTTATATTAGCGTCGTTAAAAAAAAGGGCCGGCGCAGCCAAAACTTTTAAAATAACAGCAGCCGCCAAACCGGCAGAAACGGACGCAGCAGCAGCAGCGGCAGCCCGAGCCGCGGCGCGATTCGTACGATTTCCGATTATTATAAAAGCCGAAGCGTTATCTTTTTTTAAACGATTTATATAAGCGTCGTAAATAATAAAATCGATAAAAGTTTTAGCAAAAACTTTAATTTCGGCAGCAAAAAAAAAAAAGGCGGCAGCGGCGGTAGCAGCATCGAAACGATTTATAAAATCGTTAAAGCCCGCGAAAAAGGTTTACGCTTCGATAGCGCGTGCGGCAGAAATCTGTAGCTAATTAAAAGCGAATTCGAATAAAAATTTAAAAAATTTATAAAAAAGCATTAAATATGCGAAGCTTTGCAGCGGTTGTATTTTACGCTGAAAAATTCGAAAACGCAAAAAGGCAAAAAGCCGCTGTAATGCTTTCGCGTAAAATCAGGCGAGCGCACCGAAAGCAAATAAAAGTTAAAAGCATTTTAAAAATTCGCGGCGAACGCGGCGAAAAGCAATTGATTAAAATAAAAAAAAGCTAATAAAAAAATAAAAAAAAAAAATAAAAAGAAAAAGTTGAGCAGGAAAATAACGGCCATTTTAAAAAAAAAAGCTTTTTTAACGAAAATGCGAGCGTTACCGAAAACAAAAAAAAACAAAACAGCAAAACAGCTATAATTTACGACCGAAAGCGAACGAAACAATTATAATTCACGACCAAAAGCGAAAAAAACCGTACGTTATTTCGAAAGCGTAACGCACGTTATATACGGAAGTATACGTATAAAAAAATCAATCGCTTTTAAGAATCAAAGGCTTAAAAAAAAAAGTAATATCAGAAATTAATATCACGTGTATAAATCAGATAATTCGCTAAAACCCTTTGCTTTTTACCAACTTTCGAATAATATTTTCTGCGGATAAGCCGTAAAGGCCGGATAATATTATAAAAGCTAAAAATAATATTTAAATAAAACATTTTATAAAAATAATTGCTAAAAAACCAGTTATTAGAATTATATTAAAAAAAATTAAAAAAAGGTCGGAATAAAAGCTGAAAAACATATTAAATGAAATTCGCCTGGTTTCCTAGGAAATACTTTTTTCGAAGGCTCCACCCCTTCTTTTGTATTTATACACGCCTTTTACTAGAAATATAAAAGGTAAAAATCAGTCTGACTATCAACCCAACCTTATTTAAGCTCTATTATTTGAACTAGTGTTTCCCTGCCTTTCAATCCTTACAGATTTTGCTGAAATAAGCGATTGGAAGCCAGTCGTTATTATAAAATTGCGAAAGCACAAAAGCTATTACGCCGTCGAAAGCGTTAGTTTTTAATATGCAAGAAAAGTTTTGCTTATAATATTGTAAAACTGATGCAATAATAAAAGCTAGTATAAAAAGGTCGAAATTCTTCTGATATTTAAAAATGAAATTAAAAAAAACGTTAGTTTTAATCAAATAGATTAAAAGCTTTGCAATTATATCGTAATTTCGAATAAAACGTCGGTAGAAATTACAAAAACCAAAAAAGCTTTGTACATTTTTTATAATAATAAAAGGTTTTTAATAGGCGACCACGGAAATTTTTTTTAAATCTATTTCTAAGCTTTTAATCGAAATAATAAAACTTAAGTAACGAATTTAAATAACGTTAAATTCAAATTTTCGAATATCGGCTTGTAATTCAGCGTCAGCGAGCTTTTAAAGCATTTTGCGAACGTATATGGCGTATTTTAAAAGGTCGGACGAGTAAATAAAAATGTTATTCAGATATGCAATATAAAAATCGTTTAAATAATCGAAAAAACGTCGTTTATATAGCGTTAGTAAGTTGCGGGTCTATTAATAAGGCTAAAAAATAGCATTTTGCATTTATAAGCGCCGTAACGCGTACGAAACGTCGTTAGTTTTTTATTAACGGAATTTATTCGAATTTTATAAAAAGTTTGACGAATATCGAGCTTCGTAAAAATTCGTATTTTCGAAAAACGAGCAAAAGTCTTATCGATAAAAGAAAAAAAATAGCGATTTTTACGAATAATATTATTAAAAGCTCGATAATCGATATAAAAACGTAATAAACCGTCGGGTTTTTTGGCGAAAAGTACTAGAGCAGCAAAAAAAACGGTAGAAGGTTCGATAAAGCTTTTATCAAAGTTATTTTGCAAATAGGTTTTAACAATTTCGAGCTTTAGAATCGATATTTTATACAAAAGAATATATTTCAGTTTTTTTTTATTTATAATAAGTTCGATTTTATAATCGTAAAGCCGGTGAAAAGCTAGCTCGTTATTAACGGTTTTAAAAAACATATATTCGAGATTTTTGTATTCCGGAAAAAAAAATTCGAAGAAAGATTTATTCGAAATCAGCTCTGCTAAGCTGATTGAAAAGGTCGAAATCGATATTTCATTGGTTTTGAAACGTTCGAAAAAACTATGAAATTGGGTTTTAAAAAAAGTGTTGTACGTAAAGTCGTTTAGTATTTTATCGATTTCGTACAAAAAAGTTAAAAACATTTTAATTGTTTTTTTTTTGAAAATCAGCTTAAAAGCGTGTGTAATAATCTGGCAGATAAAAATTAAATAAGCAGTAGGTTAAAAGACTCGTTTTCGAACTGATCGTTTAAAAAGTTTAAAAAATAGCTTATTTAAATTATCGATTATATTAAGCTGAAAGGCTATCGCGGCGAAAGCTTTCCTTCGGTTTTTAGTATAACTGTTTTTCGTAGAACGAAAAAGCTGTTTTAACGAAGAGAAAAAAAAGGAAAAAAAATAATAAAAAAGGAATCGGCAGCCTAAAAAAATGGTATAATTTTTTATATTATCTTATTGGCGTCGTTATCGAAATTAACACCGCGAATAAAATTCGATTTTTTCGCGCTTCGTACAGCGTCGTAGATCTGCCATAATTAGTTAAAATTTTTGTTACGTTTTACAACGTCGTTTTAATAGCGAAATTAAATCTTTCGGAAATGCAAATAAAAACTTTAATACAACGAGCGTAAAAAGCTATAAAAAAATAAAATTTCGGCTAATAAAACTTGCGTTTATTATAATTTAATAAAATTTGGTGTTCGGCCAATCAAGCTTTTTTTAAAATCATATTATAATTTCCGAGATTAATAATCAAAAAAAAAGTAAACGATTATATTCGATTGTTAATAATAAGATTAAAAAGCGTAAAATATATAATTAAATAGCCACGAGCTTTATTATATTTTTTTATAAGAAAAAAAGCCGAGAAAAGTTAAATCAAAAGTTTTAAAAAAAAAAAAAAGATTTGATTAACGCCGAATCGATTAACGCGTAACCGTTCGTTTCAAAATCGGCGAGCGCTTTTATTTTGTACGAAAAGCCATTTTTAATAAATATAACGGAAATTGTTAATAAATCGCTATTAAAAAGCTTTCGAACGTTAAAATAACGCATATCGCGTAATACGCTTAAAAAAAAAGCTTTGCTTAGGCTTGAGCGTTTTTTCGATTAGCAGAAAAGCTTTTAATTTTTTTATATACGTTTTGAAAATCGTTTGAAAAAGGATTTTCGTTTTTATTATTATTATCGGAAAGCGAATCTTCGGCCGGCTCGACCTCGTTTATATTTATTAATTTAAAAAAGCTTTTGGATAAAACCGAGGATCGGCTCGTAAAAAGTCGTGCAAATTAGCTTTTTTGAATTTTCTGATATAAAATAAAAAACAAGCGTTGTCGTTGGTCCGATCGGAAAAAAAAAACGCTAAAAAAAGCGTTTTGGCATAGAAAAAAAAGAAAAACAAAAGGCTGAAAAAAAGCCTGTAAAACACTTAAACGACTTTCGTACGTACGATTTAATTCGTAATACGCTTTGGTTAAAAACCTATCATTTTGATAAATAGTAAACTTGGTTGAAAAGCGATTCGCGTATAAAATTCGTTTAGCCAATTGATTTTGTTTTTTTTATCGGACGGCGGTAAGCTAATTTTTAAAAGTCGTTATACGCGTTTATTTTAAATACAGCTTTTTTCGTAAACGCTTTAGTATTTTATCGCGGAGAGCGTTTCGAAGCTGTTTGTCGGTTCGTATTTAAGCGTTCGTTACAAAAATGAAAAATCGCAGATAAAAGCGCTAAAAGTCGTCGTGCGTATTTATTGCAAGCATTTTGAATTCGTTTTCGGCTTTTTAAACGTCGAAAAGGTCGGCCAGGAAATCGGCGACTTTTTTAATTAATTTTTCGAGAAATGTAAAATCGGAACGGTTTAAGATACGCGGGGTAAAAAATTCTTTTGCTACGCTTTCGGTTTGATCGAATATATAATTTTTGCAAAATCGATCGTTAGCGAAATAATCGTAGTAAAGTTCGAGATTATCGAAAATTTTAATTTTTCAGTGGCGTGTTTTGTAATTTTTATTATTATTAATTTAAATTTAAAGTTCGAAACGCGTTTTATACGAGCTAATCGAAAATCAGCAAATAAATAGAAACTATAGCGTTTAAAAAGCGCGCTAAAGTTTTGGCCGTTATAAAAAAATCTAAAGAAAGTTCGCGAAAAGCGTGAAAATTGATTTGCAGCGTTTGTTAATTAAAATAAAACGTTACGAAAAAGTAAAGTAGCAAATTCGCGACTAGTAAAAGCACGTTCGATAAATTTTATTAAACGCTCTGATTAAAAGATCTGTCGCAATCGTATAATTTCCAGAAGTTGTCGTTTACGCTTTTGCGCTTTTTTTGTAACGATCTAATCAGTCGAAGGGCTGGGAGATCAGTCAACTGGTCGCCGTGTTTATATGGTATGAAAAACGAGCCTTTGGTTTTGTAACAAAAATATTCACTTAGAATTAACAATTGCAAAAAGCAGAAGTTGCTAAAAGAAAAAAGTTTTATATATATAAATAATTTCTATAATTAATAAAAAAACCTACCAAAAGACCAGAAAGCTTGCAGCTATACGTAATTGCTGAGGAGCTTGCAGCTATACGTAATTACTGGAATAATACGAAAAGTGGCAACAGAATGAATCGTTATATTATTCTTTCGTCCGAAAAAAGCGCGCCTTCGAGCTTTTATCCATTAGTACGTTATTATTCAAATAATCGTACGAATCTAAACCTTCGAAATACGCTTTTAGCCAATTTACAAGTTTTGCAAAAGGACCGGAAAGCTTTTTATGCGCCAAATAGAAATCGCGCATTTTCAGAAAAGCGTATATAAAATCAAACGCGAGGTATTACGTAAGATTTTTATTTAAGTCTATTTAAAAAGCTTTGTATTAAAAAGTTTTCCGTTGTATTCGATAGGCGATTAATTTTTCGATTTCGTATTTAAGCTTATTAGTTATATTAATAAATTCAGGGGCTAAGTTAATCTGATTTGAAAGCGCGTCGTTAATTGTTTTACGTAATCGATTAGCGTAAAAAACTAAATGTACGTTTATAATATTAAAAAGGTCTAGCTTAAAAGCGTTATCGAAAATTTTAATTATAATTTTAAAAAGGCCGTTTATAGAATTGTCGAGCTTGCGGAAAGGCCGGAAAGTCGAAAATAAACGTATATTAAGTCAAACGTAGTCGCTAACGTCAAAATCGATCGCGCGGCGAGATTTATTCGCATTTTTTTTTATTTTGTCGTAGGCTTGTTAAAAGTGCGATTTGGCGAAGTTTTAAGCGTCGTAGTAGCGGCGAGCGTACGCACGAGCTTCGTTTGCGTTTAGCTTATATAAAAGGTTGAAAAAAAGAAAAGTATCGAGCTTTTAGTTTTAATTAATATTAGAAATATAATCGTATATAATTTTAAAAAGTGAAAGGTCATTTAGACTTTCGTAAAAAAAAATTATTTAAACGAAATTTATTATTAGAAAAAATTCGCTTCAATCGTTTTAATAAAAATTTACGAAAGGTCGAAAGCGTTTTTGCAAGTATTAATTATAAATTTCGGTCTGACCGTCGGTTTTAAAATAAGCGGCTATCGAAAACTTTAATTGCGTACCGAATATTTTGTTTAATTCAGATTAAAAAGTAAATTAATATTAAGGGCCACGATCGCTAATAATACTTTTCGAAAGGCCAAAATACTTATATATATAAAATATATATAATTTGGCGAAGCTTCGAGCGTCGATATTTTTATAACAAGAAATCGAAATAACTTGCTTGGAAAAGCGATTTATTATTACGAACACGTTATCGTAATTGTATTTGTTTTTATTAAAGCTGCAAAAGTCTATTATAACGTATTTTCAGAAATGGTCAGGAACAGGAAAAGGCTGAAAAAAGCCGGAGCGTTTATTTTTTAAAATAAAACTTTTTCGATAAGCGTGATAATTGCGATAGTATTGTTTTACA
Organism: Blumeriella jaapii; assembly: GCA_009599575.1. Lineage (NCBI taxonomy): Eukaryota > Fungi > Ascomycota > Leotiomycetes > Helotiales > Drepanopezizaceae > Blumeriella > Blumeriella jaapii. Next base: position 881,433 of record VWND01000064.1, read on the forward strand.
AAAGCTGTTATACCTCGCTAATAATATTGGTTCGAAAGCAATTACGTAGTTTTGCGAGCGCTGGAATAAGCGGTGGAAATCTGATCGTGTATTTTTCGTATAAAAGCCAAACGAAAGTAATCGACGTTTAATATTATTAGACGATCGTAATACAACAGCAGGTCGCGTTCAAATATGTACGAAAACGAAGTGTTATTAGCGTTGTTTTTTTTCGTAGCGTTTCGTACAGCTTTTTTTCGAAAGGCTATCAAACTGTCAGCTGTGCGATTAACGTGGAAAATTTAATCAACGATACGAAATGCGAAAGAAAAATCAGCTATTTCAACGATAAAAACAGCTGTTTCGAAAGCCGTGGAAAATCGAAGTTTTTTAATTAAAAAGCGATAATCGATTTAATCGGTTCGAAAAAAGGTTTGCAAGCGCTAAATGCGTTTAAAAGAGTTTTGACGGTCGAGTTCGCTCGTACGACGTATTAATACGTCAGCCAAAAGATTGTGTTTATTTGGTTTGTACGTAATAAAAAAGTTATAATCGGCGAAAAACTCGGCTTAGCGTGTTTGTCGAACGTTTAAAAATTTGAAAATTATAAAGTATTCCAAAGCTTTATAATTAATAATTATTTTGATTTAATAAACTAAACCAGCTAATTTAATACGAAAATTGCTTAGAAATTTTACGATTGCGAACATTTTTTTGTCGTATACGACGTAGTTTAGCTTTGCGAAAGCTATGATTTTGCTAAAATAGGCGACTGAAAGCCAGTCGTTATTATAAAATTGCGAAAGCACAAAAGCTATTACGCCGTCGGAAGCGTTAATTTTTAATATGCAAAAAAGGTTTTGCTTATAATATTATAAAACTGATGCAATAATAAAGGTTAATATAAAAAGGTCGAAATTCTTTTAATATTTAAAAATGAAATTAAAAAAAACGTTAGCTTTAATTAAATAAATCAAAAGCTTTGCAATTATACCGTAGTTTCGAATAAAACGTCGGTAGAAGTTACAAAAACCAAAAAAGCTTTATACACTTTTTACAATAATAAAAAGCTTTTAATAAGCGACCACGGAAACTTTTTTTGAATTTACTTTTAAGCTTTTAATCGAAATAATAAAATTTAAATAACGGATCCGAATAACGTTGAATTCAAACTTCCGAATATCGGCTTGTAATTCAGCGTTAGCGAGCTTTTAAAGCATTTTGCGAACGTATATAATATATTTTAAAAAGTCGGACGAATAAATAAAAATGTTATTTAATATATAATATAAAAATCGTTTAAATAATCGAAAAAAACGTCGTTTATATAACGTTAATAAATTGCGGGTTTATTAATAAAGCTAAAAAGTAGCATTTTACATTTATAAGCGCTGTAACGCGTACGAAACGTTGTCAGTTTTTTACTAGCGGAGTTTATTCGAATTTTGTAAAAAGCTTAACGAATATCGAACTTCGTAAAAATTCGTGCTTCCGAAAAACGAGCAAAAGTCTTATCGATAAAAAAAAAAAAATAGCGATTTTTATAAGTAATATTATTAAAAATTCGATAATCGATATAAAAACGTAATAAACCGTCGGGTTTTTTGGCGAAAAGCATTAAAGCAGCGAAAAAAGCGGTAAAAGATTCGATAAAGCTTTTATTAAAATTATTTTGCAAATAGGTTTTGATAATCTCGAGCTTTAAAATCGATATTTTATACAAAAAAGTGTATTTCAGCTTTTTTTTATTTATAATAAGCTCGATTTTGTGGTCGTAGGGCCGGTAAAAAGCTAGCTCGTTATTGGCGGTTTTAAAAAACACGTGTTCGAGGTTTTTATACTTCGGAAGAAAAAATTCGAAAAAAAGTTTATTCGAAGTTAGCTTTGCTAAGCTGGTTGAAAAAATCGAAATCGATATTTCGTTGGTTTTGAAACGTTCGAAAAAATTGTAAGATTGGGTTTTAAAGAAAATGTTGTACGTAAGGTCGTTTAGTATTTTGTCGATTTAGTATAGAAAAATTGAAAACATTTCAATTGTTTTTTTTCTGAAAATCAATTTAAAAACGTATGTAGTAATTTGGCAAATAGAAATTAAATAAGCAGTAGATTAAAGGGCTTGTTTTCGAACTGGTCGTAAAAAGTTTGGAAAATGGTTTGTTTGAACTATCGATTATATTAAACTGAAAGGCTATCGCGGCGAAGGCTTTTTTTCGGTCTTTGGTATAATTGTTTTTCGTAAAACGAGAAAACTGTTTTAACGAAAAAAAAAGAAAAAAAAAAGAAATAATAAAAAAAGGATCGTTAGCTTGGAAAAATGGTGAAGTGATTTTTTGTATTATTTTATTAGCGTCGCTATCGAAATTAATACCGCGAATGAAATTCGACCTTTTCGCGCTTCGCACAGCGTCGTAGATTTGCTATAATTGGTCAAAGTTTTTATTACGTTTTATAACGTCGTTTTAATAGCGAAATTAAATCTTTCGAAAATACAAATAAAAGATTTTAATACAACGAGCGTAAAAAGCTATAAAAAAATAAAACTTCGGCCAATAAAGCTTGCGTTTATTACAATCTAATAAAATTTAATATTCGGCCAACCAAGCTTTTTCTAAAATCATATTATAATTTCCGAAGTTAATAATTAAAAAAAAAATAAACGATTGTATTCGGTTATTAATAATAAAATTAAAAAGCGTAAAATATGTAATTAAATGGCCACGAGCTTTATTATATCTTTTTATAAAAAAAAAAGCCGGAAAAAATTAAATCAAAAGTTTAAAAAAAAAAAAAAAAAATTTAATTAACGCTAAATCGATCAACGCATAACCGTTCGTTTTAAAGTCGGCGAACGCTTTTATTTTATACGAAAAGCTATTTTTAATAAATGTAACGGAAATTATTAATAAATCGCTATTAAAAAGCTTCCGAACGTTAAAATAACGCATATCGCGCAATACGTTTAAAAAAAAGGCTTTGCTTAAGCCTGGGCGTTTTTCCGATTAGCGGAAAAGCTTTTAATTTCTTCGTATGCGTTTTGAAAATCGTTTGAAAAAGGGTTTTCGTTTTTATTATTATATTAAAAAGCGAATTTTCGGCCGGTTCGACTTCGTTTATATTTATCAGCTTAAAAAGGCTTTTGGGTGGAACCGAGGGTCGGCTCGTAAAAAATCGTGCAGATTGGCTTTTCTGAACTTTTTAATATAAAATAAAAAACGAACGTTATCGTTGGTCCGATCGAAAAGAAAAAACGCCAAAAGAGGCGTTTTGGCGTGGGAAAAAAGAAAAAACAGCAAAGGGCTGAAAAAAAGCTTATAAAGCATTTAAACGACTTTCGTACGTACGATTTGATTCGTAGTACGCTTTGGTTAAAAATTTACCATTTTAATAAATAATAGATTTGGTTAAAAAGCGATTCGCGTATAAAATTCGTTCGGCCAACTGATTTTGTTTTTTTTAACGGACGGCGGTAAACCAATTTTTGAAAATCGTTATACGCGCTTATTTCAAATACAGTTTTTCTTGTAGACGCTTTAATATTTTATCGCGAAAAGCGTTTTAAAGCTGTTTATTAATTCGTATTTAAACGTTCGCTGCGAAAATAAAAAATCGCAGATAAAACCGCCAAAAATCGTCGTGCGTATTTATTGCAAGCATTTTAAACTCGTCTTCGGCCTTTTAAACGTCGGAAAAATCGGCCAGAAAATCGGCGACTTTTTTGATTAATTTTTCGAAAAAAATAAAATCGAAGCGGTTTAAAATACGCGGAGTAAAAAACTTTTTTGCTACGCTTTCGATCTGATCGAATATGTAATTTTTGCGAAATCGATCGCCAGCGAAATAATCGTAGTAAAATTCGAAATTATCGAAAACTTTAGTTTTTTAATAACATGCTTTATAATTTTTACTATTATTTAATTTAAACTTAAGATTCGGAACGCGTTTTATACGAGCTAGTCGAAAGTCAGCAAATAAATAGAAATCATAGCGTTTAAAAAACGCGCTAAGATTTTGGCCGTTATAAAAAAATCCAAAGAAAATTCGCGAAAAACGTAGAAATTAATTTGCAGCGTTTGCTAATTAAAATCAAACGTTGCGAAAAAAAAAAAAGCAGCAGATTCGCGACTGGCAAAAGCACGTTCGATAGATTTTACTAAACGCTCTAATTAAAAGGTTTGTCGCAATCGTATAATTTTAAAAGTTATCGTTTACGCTTTTGCGCTTTTTTCAATTGATTTTGCAAAAGTCTTAACTAAACGCTTTTAGCGCTAGGCTGCAAAAAAAAAATGGCAGGCGAAATGGTTAGCGCTCTGCCTTTTCTTTTGTTTTTTTTTTCTCGGGGGAAGAACTGTTTTTCAAAAGAAAAAGCTTTTGAAGAAAGCTGCTTTTTCGCTAATTGAAAAAAAAGAAATTATAATATAATAGCAGAAGCTGAAAAGCTCTGCTAAAAGAAAAATCGTTGAATAAAAGCCATTTTTCGCGAAATGCGAAAATAAGCCTTTTTACGACCGGTCGATTATTTTAATATAACCCGTAAGAAATTCGAAAAAAAAAATAGTTTACGCCGTCGCCAGCGTAAAAAAAAAATTATTAATAATATAACGATTTAATTAATCGAAAAGTTAGGAAATCAATCAACTGATCGCCGTGTTTATATAATATAAAAAACGAGCTTTTGGTTTTGTAACAAAAATATTCACTTAAAATCAATAACTGCAAAAAGCAAAAGTTGCTAAAAAAAAAAAGCTTTATATATATAAATAATTTCCACAGTTGATAGAAAGACCCACCAAAAGACCAGGGAGCTTGCAGCTATACGTAGTTGCTGGGAAGCTTGCAGCTATACGTAGTTGCTGGGGTGACACGAAAGGTGGCAACAGAGTGAATCGTCACATTTTTCAGTTGATTTTGCAAAAGTTTTAACTAAACGCTTTCAGCGCTAAGCTGCAAAGAAAAAATGACAGGCGAAGTGGTTGGCGCTTTGCTTTTTTTTTTGTTTTTTTTTTTTCGGGAAAAAGATTGTTTTTTAAAAGAAAAAGCTTTTGAAGAAGGCTGCTTTTTCGCTGATTAAAAAAAGGGAGATTGAAATATAATAGCAGAAGCTGAAAAGCTTTGCTAAGGGAGGGATTGTTAAACAAAAGCCATTTTTCGCGAAGTGCGGAAATAGACTTTTTTACGACCGGTCGATTATTTTGGTATGATCCGTAAAAAATTCGAAAAAAAAAATAATTTACGCCGTCGCCAGCGTAAAAAAAAAATTGTTAATAATATAACGATTTAATTAATCGGAAAGCTAAAAGATCAGTTAACTGGTCGCCGTATTCATATGGTATGAAAAACGAGCCTTTGGTTTTGTAACAAAAATATTTATTTAGAATTAACAATTGCAAAAAGCAGAAGTTGCTAAAAGGAGAAAGCCTTATATATATAAATAGTTTCCATAGTTGGTGAAAAGACCTACCAGAAGACCAGGGAGCTTGCAGCTATACGTAGTTGCTGGGGAGCTTGCAGCTATACGTAGTTGCTGGGGTGACACGAGAGGTGGCAACAGAGTGAATCGTCACACGAAAAGCCGTGATATTTTTAAAAACTTATTCCGCGAGCCAAAAGATTTTATAACGTTTTTACGCGTTATTATTATAATTTTTCAAATATAATTAATTTTGCTATACGTATACTGCTTGCTTTGATCGATTGCAGCTCGAATAAAATAAGCTGCGTACGGCCGCGCGAAACGATATTATAGCGAAGCGAATATTATTTTGCATATTTGTGTAACGAATGATTTTTTATTTTAATAAACGCAAGCTTGTTTTTCGCTTTTGGTTTTTAAATTCGGATATTTAAATATTGCTTTTTTTTTTTTTTCTCGGCCTACTGGCTATACCATTATACGTTTTTACGTAATCGATAAATCATATTTTAATCGGTGCCGTATGCATATTTTTTAGGCTTTTTTTTCTAGGCTTTACGCTTATATTTTTCATTAACGGACTATCGCAAAAAGCGGCGAAAAGCGTAAACGACAGCAGTTTTAGCTGTACCAACACGAACTGCTTTCGGGGTCGTACTTTGTATTTAATTCCTTAGCTTAGCACGTCTCCGTACCCTCTGGAAGGTCCTAGGAGGGCAGCCTCTCGGCTGCACTCCGCTAGACGTTAATTAATACTACTACTACTACTACTACTACATTTGTAAAAATCCGCAGCTTAGCAGATTTTCAATGCCCTACGGGAGCCTTGAGGGTGCGCAGCTTCACTGCTCCCTCCAGACGTTAAATAATATCATTATCATTACCTGACAGAAGCCCTGAGAACTGCAGTGCTGAGAATAGCTGCAAAAAAGTTGTCAGCTACTGGAAAAGCGGTTTAAAAAGCCTCAAGGGACTGCTCCAGACAAGCCGAGCGCTCCTGCTATCAAAGCTGCCGACGCTGCCGCAATGCATGTGGGGACGAGGGTGATTATGGTGGATACGGTTCTCACCGCGAGTTGGATCCGGTACGAAGGATCAGGAAAACGGGGGATGTATTCTATAAAAAAGCTAAGCGAGGAAAGAACACAATGTATCCTCGTACGGGTGGTCCGTGCGTCGTTTCCTTCTCAGGCCACCAGGCCGTTACACCGCGTGAGCGACCGCATCGCAAATCGATATTGCTGCTCCAGTTAACCAGTGTGCAATCAAATGGGGGCCGAGCTTTTAGGCTGATATGAACCGGAATGCATGTATGATTCTGTATTGCGAAAACAGGCAACCATTGGTTTTTGACGTTCTGCACTGAGGTTTCGGGCTTCTTTTTGTTTACTGTATGTAACATGAGCTTTTTCGCTTTCCCGTGCTTTTGTAAGACTATATAGATTTCCCCCTTGCGGTCTTCTTCTATCTTTCTCCTTGGTATTTTCACATCTTTTTGCTGCTGCTTCACCGCTTGAGCATCGGTATTTGTAGTAGTGAATTTACGCTGGGCTTGTTTTGTTTGCTCGTCTATTCTGTTATCTGAAAAGTATTAATGCAAGAGATACGACTTTGAAAATCAGTTCTAACTACGTTCGGAAGCAATTGCGTTGCTTTTTGTTAAAGGTGTTGTTTTGGACGATGCGATATTTATTACCTTTCACCCAAGCTGAGAAGACACGATTTGCTCGTCTACCATTTCTCGCTGAATTTTCCGCGGTTCGATAACGGGAGGACCAGCTATTTCTAGCAGCAAGTTAAGAAGCTTTAAATCGTCGTATGTATTGTGATTAGCTAAAAATAAAAAACTTGCAGCCAAAATCATTAGGGGAAATGGCACTTCAACTTTGTTTTATTTCAGCCTTTTTTTTTGAAACCATTGAAGGCCACTTCACAAACACCATGGAGAACCATCCCTTCTGATGGGGAAGGGCTCAAATAGCGGGCCCACGGGCCAAACATTTCTTCTACATAACTGCTTTCTCGAGGTTTTTTTTGCATATAAAAATCCCCAGCTTAGCACGTCTCCGATGCCCTACGAGAGGCTTGAGGTGGTTATGCCCCTCCTAGACGTTAAAAAATATCATTATTATTATTATCATTTTTCAGCCTTCCCCTTCTTATCGTCATACTGAAAAAACCCCTTTGGATCAGAACCCTTTTTGGATCAAAACCCTTCAGTAAGATCCGTTCTTAATCGACCTCCAAAGATTCTTTTCCCGCTCTTTTACTAAAGCCTTTCCGTTAATAGCACTCCGGTGGCAACTCTATCTTTCTGCTAAAGATCCTACTCAACCCTGCGCCCTGTCTTGCACTTGCACTTGCTTTTCCGAAAGCCTTACCATAGCAGACATCACCACATCAGAAAGGATAACAATTACTTACCAGTAATAGTACTACTGTCCCTAGGTAGCAAAGCCTCGGATGACTTGCCTGAGCATTCCACCACGAACCGGCTTACCATTCGCCATCTTTGACATTAAACAATTCGCATAGTTCAAGGACGCTTGCACAAACACCAGTCAGTTATATTCCATCCACCCCGTCCTGTATTCATTCCATTCCAGAAGCCAAACGCTCGCTTCCTCACTCTCAATCTTTCACTTAGTCCGCCTGGTCGATTCCCTTTCTGTGGGAACATGGTATGGACACACGTGACTGTATAGCAGCACGTGATCGCATATAATAGGCGTGTATTACACTACAGTACAATATATTCCCAGAACGAAGCTAGTTATTCGCTTTTTGGACACCAGCAATATCTGTATGATACGATATTACTACACGTTTCAAACCAATGCGTGCAACGTCCTTTAACAAAACCAACAATTTCATTTCATAATATTTTCTTTCATTTTGTATAATTCCATTTCCTTTAATCGAAGAAGAAACAAATCTGTCTGTTTTGCTAGCTTTTATTTATGGGCAGTTTATTATCCAATCCCTTTTAAACCCCCATTTTCCATCTCCATTTCCCATTTCCCGCCAATCCTATCCTTTTCATTTCATACAACCCTTTCCAACCCCTTCTAATTCCCTCCAATCCCTTCCAATGCCTTCTACACCCCTCCGTTCCCAATCCCTTCCAATCCCCTCCAATGCCCTCCAATGCCCTCCAATGCCCTCCAATGCCCCTCCAATCCCTTCCGTCCCTTCCAATGCCTTCTACACCCCTCCGTTCCCAATCCCTTTCAATGCCCTCCAATGCCCTCCAATGCCCTCCAATGCCCTCCAATGCCCTCCAATCCCTTCCGTCCCTTCCGTCCCTTCAACCCCTTCCAATCCCCTCCGTCCCTTCCGTCCCTTCCAATCTCTTCCGTCCCTTCCGTCCGGTTCGGTTCGGTTCGCTTCAGTCCGCTTCCCGCAAGCCAGCCAGACGCTCAACTACCGACTTTCAAGTTTTTCTGCCAGCCCATCTCATCTCATCTCACCTCACCTCACCTCACCTCACCTCACCTCACCTCACCTCACCTCACCTCACCTCACCTCACCGCATAATATGCTATCGATTTGCGCTGCGAGCCTTTCGCCTCCTTCTGTCATTCGCTTCTCACGGTATTCTGCTCCCACTCGACTCTGAGACTCTGGTTCAAATCCTTTCTTCGTTTTCATTTCGGATCTGACTCTTACACTCTTCTATTAGTTCTACTCCTTTCTTACTCTGAAGCCCCACCCTCTTCATCGAGCCCCCCTCACCCCCTACCGAAACACCTGGTTCACTCACTCATTCATCGCCGCCCCAAAAAGCTCCTCGTCCACTATCCCCAGCGAAGAACCCCTCAGCGGCGCCCATGCACACTCCGCTTCGCGCTCTTGCTCCTGATGCAGCCACGGTTTCACGTCCGCCACGGGGCCACCGCTCTCGCCGTGCGCGCCCTCCTCCGGCGGCGGCACATCCCACTGCTGCTCCACCACGGCGTCGAGATTCAAAAACTCGCTCATGTTGAGCTCGGCCGCATCGGCCCCCCCGCTCAGCCCGCCCAGATCCTGCGCCTCGACCGGCTGCAGCGGCGCGTCCGAATCCGGCGGGCTCAGGGCGTGCGCCGTGTTGGGGACGGGGGCGTCGTCGCTGGGGACGGCGCCGGCGCCGTCCGCGTCGTCGCTGGCCAACGACGGAGGTGGGCTGTGTCGGCTCGCGCGCTCCTCCGCCAGCCGCGCGTGGTGGGCGTGCATCTCCTTGTCGATGTTCACCTTGCGGATCGCGGCCTCGAGGAAGTGCGTGGCGAAGTCGGCGCTGGCGTACGTGTCGCGCAGCTTCTCGAGCACCGCCATGCACAGCGAGTAGCCGTCGATGGCCGCCCGGCGCTGCTCCTCCTGGCACGACTTGATGTCGAGGAGGTGGATGATGATGGCCGGGAGGAGGACCGTCACGCCCGTGGTGGGCAGGTACCTCTCCAGGGAGGCGGAGTGTAGATGCTGGCTGATGCGCGTGATCTCGCGCGAGGCCTCGTGGACCTGCGTGCTGGAAAAGTCATGGAGCGAGTGAGGGGCGCCGCTTGTGGATTTGGAAGAGGGGAGGATCTGGGGGCGGTGGAGGGCGGAGAGGGTGGTGTAGTAGATCATGTGCAACAGCGACCTCTGGACGAAGAGGGTCTTGCCCGCAGTGCCGGCGGGGACGTCGGCACTGTATCGACAGGCGGCGGGCAGCGCGAGGATCCATTGCTGGAGCGCGTCGTCGCAACTCCGGACCTCGTTCGTCTGATCCAGCTTCTTCGGGACGAGCATCACGCTGGAGCGCGTCGTGCCCTCGTGGCCTTCCATTCCCTGATTCCTCACGAGGACCGAGTACTGGGCCGCGAGGACCTGGGAGATGCAGTGACAGAGCTTCGACTTCGCCATGCACATCTGCGCCAGTTCCTGCTGCGCGTGCACATCTCGCACGATGACACAGTCCTGGCCCACAATGGCCGCCGCCCAGGGCAGCGTCGCGATTTCGAAATCCGCCATCTCCAGCGCCGGGACATCATAATCCTCATCCTTGATCCGGGTCGGCCGGCGCATCCCCAGCGCCACGAGGCGATCCCGCATGAAGAGGGACCACCAGATCCGTTTCCACAGCATCTGCTTCGCCTTGTCCATGCTGGAACTCGCGGGGTTGCGGTGCATGCCGATCGTGTAGGCGATGGAGATGGCCACGCCCATCCAGTGCCAGGTGTCTTTCTGATCGTCGGGCGTCTCGTACCAGTACGTCATGAGGAGCAGGGACTGGACGAGAGACACCCGGTCGGTCTCGTAGTCGAAGTCGTAGAGAACCTAGCCCTCTGTTAGCCGTGGGCCTTGCGGTGCGGGGGGCCGGCATACCCTCGCTTTCTGGAAGAAGGCCTTCCGGGCCGCTTTCCGCGTCGTGTACCCGGCCGCCGTCAGATGGCCCATGTCCACAAACGCCACGCCCGCAAACATGATGGCCTGGAAGAGGAGCAGGCTGATCTGGCCCGACTGGCCGCTCCCGTCATCGAACATGCGCAGCGTGCTGCGCAGCTCCAGCAGCGGCATGTAGGGATGCACCCACTCGCAGAAGGCGCCCAGCAGCGCGTTGCGGGTCGGCACGCTGGGCAGGGACAGGGCGCCTTTGGCAAACAGGTAGTCGATGTCGACAGAGGTCATGCGCGACGGCAGCGGCTTCACGTAGCTCGGCAAGACGTGCTTCATCACGGGCAGGCAGCTTCTCTGCCCCGGAGGGCCCGGAGGGGTCGCTAAGCGCGTCTTGGTGAGATCGCCGCCGATCGAGGCCGATGTCAACAGCGCATAGGTCGGATCCTTGTGAGCCGCGGGCTGGAAGCCGAGCCTCCTCAGGTCCTGCCCTCGGTCCAGCTGCTTGCCGACGCTCTGGTCTAGACGTGTTAGCCAGGGGAATGGGAGAGGGACGCCGGCCGCCACGTACAGATCGAGTGGGGCTGATGCCCGCTCCCGAACTCGTCCGGGAAACCGTTCGAGGAACTGCTGCTGCTCCAGCGCCGGTCCTCTGGATGTCTGAGGTCAGCGGGATTCCCCATGCCATTGCTGTCATCCCCGCCGGCGAGCCTCCCGGGGTCCGTCGTGGGTGGCGCGGGCGTGCCGCGGTCGCCATGGAAGTTTTTCCTTTGAGCTATCAGTCTTGCTCTTCGTTGCCTCGCCCACTGCTCGCGGAGGGGTGGGGGGGTGAGAACTTACTTCCGCCGTTTGCTCTCGCCCAGCACGCACTTGATGCCGTCCATCTGGCAGTTGCTGCACGTGGCCTCGCCCTCGGGCGTGACGTGAAAGCGCTGCATCACGTCGCACCGCACCTTGCGCGCACGGCAGGCGGCGCAAGCCTTTGCGGCTCGGCGCTTGACCGGCTTGAAGTTGCCATTGGCATCGATGCCCGTCAGACTCAGCCGACGATGCTTGCGGTCGGGGGCCGGGTTGGTCTCGGACGGGGAGGGCGAGCCGATCTCTTGCGGCGGCGGCAGGCCATCGTTCGTGAAGAGCAGCGGTTGGGCAGGGCTTGCGGACGTGGGTTCCATTGCATTCATGGCGCGGGTGTTTTGGATGGCTTGGGAGCCCTATCAGCTATCTCTCCTTCGATTCTCCGATGTGGAACTCTCTGATGTGATGTCGCGGGCGGGTGGTGTCTTTTCCCCTCTCAATGGGCCCGTTCTCCGACCTGGTCTGGTGTGTCGGCGGTGGTGGTGGTGAGGGTGATCGCCTTCCACGGCGCCACGCCTCCTCTCTCCTCTCTCCTTTCCTCTGGTCTGGTCGGTCGGTGGTGCACAGTCGCCTACCGTCCCTCGCCGCTCATTCTCTTCTCTTCTCTTGTCTTCCCTTCTCTTCTCGGGTCTGTCGATGATGGCCTCCCCCCCGCGACGGTTCCTCCCCGCGCGCTCCCTGCTCTCCTCTTCCGTGGTGCCGCGCGTGCGGTCGGCGACGCGTGCTGTACCTCCGCGGTGACCGACGTCCCAATCGTGGCGGGCCTTGCAAGGTCGATCTCTCAATCAAGTGCTTCACGCATTCATGTCCTGCGCGAGCTCAACCTTCCCGTCACGAGGCGGCGCGCATTCATTCTCCCGAATCGCAATAGTGATGCTGCTGAGGATGCTGATGATGTTGCGGATGCTGAGGATGTTGCGGATGCTGAGGATGCTGAGGATGCTGAGGATGCTGAGGATGCTGAGGATGCTGAGGATGCTGAAGATGCTGAAGATGCTGAAGATGCTGAAGATGCTGAGGATGATGGATTGAATGCAATCGAATGGAAGGGGCGCCGATGCGTGGCAGGTATCGTTCCTCACCTCGCACCATGGACGCTCGTCGTCGCAGCGAGGGCGGGAAGATGGGCGAGGAGGAGCTCTTCGTCGCGCCGTTCACTTGTCGACCGACATCCCCACCGGCGGCACGAAAGCTGGCCGTCTATGACGATAGCGCGCAGGCGGGCGTGGGTGTATCAAGCCAGTCCAGGACGGAAGTCACGTAGTCGCAAGCCCGTCCATTTAAGCGGGGGGAGTGACGGCGTGAATGGACGTATGCGGTTCAGGCGGAGGGGGGGGGGGGGGGTTTGGTTGGCGGGTTGGCGGGTTGGTGGGTTGGTGGGTTGGTGGGTTGGTTGGTTTGCGGAGGAAATGCAGGTGAAGTGGAACGAAGTCTCGATGGACCACTTTTTGGGGCATCGGCGACCACGGCCGGCTCGAGTCGGAAGGAGGGAGGGAGGGAGAGTAGGGAAGGAAAGAGGGAAGAATTGCGGGGCGGGTGGAGCGGAGCGGAGGGGCGGGGCGGGGGCGGGAGCGGGGGCGGGGGGGGGGGGCCCGGGGGTGAATGGAGTGGATGGAGTCGATGGGTGGAGTGGGTGGAGTGGGTGTGGAGATAGATGATGGCCCAGCCGAGAATCGAGAATCGAGAATCGCGAATCGGAGGAAAAGAGGACGGGGTTTATTGCTGTGAAGATGCGTGCTTGCATCGATGGGAACGGAAGGGAAAGATGGAAGGGTGGTGGTGGTGGTGGTGGTAGAGGAGCAGTGATAGTAGTGGTAGTCGCAGTAGTAGCAGTAGTAGAGCTGTAGTAGAGCTGTAGTAGAGCTGTAGTAAGAGTAAGAGTAAGAGTAAGAATAAGCGTAAGCGTAATCCCAAGACCAATACTAAGACTCACACCAAGAGAAATACCAAGAGAAAGCCCACGACTAATAAATACCAAGACAAGCAAAGCAGTCTTCCGTCGCACTCACGGGCACCGCATCACCGACCCACGAACCCTAAGCATGTGAAGACATGTGCTTTTTCACGTGATAGCGGCCCGTGACCATTCCAGAACTGTACCGTACCGTACTGTACTGTACTGTCTTATTCAAGTACTGTACATACATACTGTACATACATATTGTACATACCACGCACCTTGTCCCCGCATCTCCGGCATGTCCCTCTGCATCGACCGTCCCCATTCTTTTCCAAGGCAATCGAGTCCCAAGCCAACATGAAAAGGGGACCATGAATCAGGCAGGATCGGGATCAGGATCCAAACCAAGATCAGGATCAAGTTCAAGTTCAAAACCAAGTTCAAAACCAAGTTCAAAATCAAGTTCAAAATCAAGTTCAAAATCAAGTTCAAAATCAAGTTCAAATCAAGCTCGAAATCAAGGTCAAAGCCAAGTTCAAAACCAAGAGTAAATCAAAATAAAAACCAAGATCAAATCAAGATCAAATCAAGATCAAGACCAAGGTCAAATCAAGCTCCAAATCAAGCTCCATCCAATATTCCCCATACCATGATTCCTCTTCCGGTCCCACCTCCTCCACCACTAAGCCGATCCTCCTGAGTTCGAGCATGTACAGCACAGTACAGTCCAGTCCAGCACTTCCCCGGTACGGTCCATACTGTGTACATGCTATGTACATGCTATCCAGTACTGAACATAGTATGTACAATAGTACTGTATGTACAGTACATAAATAGTGTGTACAATAGTATGTGCAATACCATAGTCCTCCCGCAAGTGAAGCACCGTATGTACAGTACATACAGCACAATGCCAGCCAGCCAGCCAGCTCGCTAGCTAGTGAGTTCCTTACCGACCCCCCCCCCCCCCCCCGCCCGAACAGCCCTGGCGCGCAGTCGACGATGTCGTCGCGCACGCACACGCGGGCCAAAGTCCCGAGTGCGCTCTCTCTCTCTCTCTTTCTCTGGAAAGGCCATCATCCATGCTGTGTGTAGATGGGTGGGTAGGTGGGTCTGTGCGGTAAATGGCGGGTTTGAGTGGTGTGTTTGTGAAGAGATATACAGGGACCATGTGTGGGTACCTACTGACTGTACCTATATATTGTACCTTATCCACTCCGGCTTGACTAACGGTTGCACGACCAAGCAAACAGTCAGCTACTTTTCAGCTTTGGCATTTGCCGTTTCGAAGTCTGACTTCACGAACACAATGGAGAACCATCCCGCCTGTAGGGGAAGGGCTCAAATAGCGGACCATTTGTCATATATTTCTTTTATACAACTGCTTTCTCGAGAGTCTCTTGTGTGTAAAAATCCCCAGCTTAGCACGTTTCTAGTGCCCTGCGGGAGGCTTGAGGTTGCGCAGTTTCATTGCCCCCTCCAGACGTTAAATAATATCATTATCATTATTATTATGTATTGTATGTATTGTATGTAGGTATGTAGGTATGTAGGTATGTAGGTATGTAGGTATGTAGGTATGTAGGTATGTAGGTATGTAGGTATGTTCAAGATGGGGTTTTTTGCGGGGGGGGGGGGGTCTGATTCTACAAGAGAATCCTTGACCGAGAATCAAATGCAGACCGCTTCGCAACCGCTCTCGCCTCATGGCATTTGCCACCACGGTATGTACAGTACAGCATGCAAGGGCCCGACTTCACGTTGTGGCCAGGGCCGATGATGACAGCGCTTTCGACAAAGTCCACGACTCTCACACGGCACTTCACGTCTTCCAAAATTGTGATCTCGTCGGTCCGATGTTCGTTCCGTTCCGTGGCCTCCCGTGCTTCTTCCGCTGAGGATGAGCGATGTCCTCAGACCCGCTCATCGGCCGTCCGCAGCTGCTTGATATCTATCTTAACGCCCAGCTTGCTATTCCGCGTCCGCCGTCCCGCCCGGAGCTGCGTTTTGGGGAAAAAATCGAAGTCTCTGATCAAGAGGGCTTGTGCAGTATGATAACAGAGTCGACTTGTCGCATAACATTTTTCTACAATACTATTCGGCGTTTTTAATATTATAGTCGCGATGATTTTGTTTTTATGTAAAATGCGTTTTAATCAGGATTATTTGAGATTAAAAATAATGTCGAGTTGGGACCACGGGAGGCTTATACTGTTGTACGAGGTGGAAAAAGCTTGAGAAGCAGCGAGGTCCGCCAAGGGGCTTTGAGAGGACAAAGGAAAAGGTTGCTTTGAATGAAGCCTTGGCGAAGATCCGTCAAGGCCCCAGGTTCAGTGTCGGTGCTGCCCTGCCCGGCTCCAGTCCCGCACGAAGTATCCGCAGCGCAGTTGAAGAAGGGGGGAAGAACATGGCTGAAGAACAAGCTAGCTATGTACGTGCCAAGCAAGCTCCAGCTTTCTTCGTTCCTATCACACGCTTCCTGTCAAAAAAAAAAACGTTCTACGTGAAATGGTCAATGGTCCGCAAATGATAACACATACGAACGAGAAGTAAACCGACGACTTGCAAGCCGTGCGGATTGGCTGTTCTGCGGGCTACGGCTGTGGCTGTAGCGACGGAGGGTGTAATGAACGACGATACCCGTTTACACCGACCGCGATGGACCAGGCCCTGGTTTATGGCAAGATAAATGGTTGCGTTTGATAACGGACATGGAAAAGCCATCGAATGACATCTACTTTTTTTTTTTCTCTCATTTTTATACAACCCCCCTCCTTCCCAAAAACCCTTCTATTTAAACATCCATCCCGGCTCGCTTTCTACCACGCCCATCCGATGTCTTTGCGTTGCCTTTTTTTCTCTCTGTACTCGGGGCTCTAGGTAATATTAGAAGTGATAGAGTGAATATTGCCAGGAATCTTTTAGGAAGCTTTCAGAAAGAAAAAGTGTCATACAGGAATATGTGACATCACACCGCTGTATTTGGTGCACTTTCCGATATCATCATCCCCCCCCCCCCCCTTTTGCTGCGACAAAAAGCTTTTTGAGTATTGAGAAATAGCTCGTGCAACCCATGAGCCCCGTCATACATAATCACGTAACTAGTACCTACAGTAAAGTACCCTAGGTTTCTTGCACTTGTTTGCGCGTGAATGCACGGTAGCTGGTAAGATACAGATTCTGTAGGTTCTGTCAGAAGAACACGCCAACGCGAAGTAAGAATAGGTAAATTGGACTCATGGCGGTCGATACGATTGATCGGGGCGAGGAGATCTGAAAGGATGGAAGGAAGAGAAGAAGGAAGAAAGGCAGTGCCTATCTTTTTTATCATTGTAGTACTTGCATAGATAGGTAATGGATCGCAAGCTTTAGTAAGGTTGTTGTTACCCGCCGGCATGGCAGTGTCTTAATGTCGGAGCATTGCTTTGGGACATTTTCTTTTGCGTTTGATTATAAATCCGCTAGTATTGACCCGGTTCGTTATAAGTGTCGTGATCAGATTACTGTAAACACAGGCACAGAAACCACACGGATACGGCCATGTTAGCGGTGGGTGAAGGAGTCTGGGAAACAACCTAGAAAGGAACAAAACACTACTGCGTGAATGGGAGCAGCTTTCAGCTGGAAAAAATCGTTGTTGTAGTAAGTATCTAAGGAGGGGTGGTCTGCTCTTATACCGTGAAAGGTAGTCAGTCGACTGCAAGAGCTTACAGCCTGTCACGGTGAACGGTGTAGTAAATCAGGGAGCAGAAAGGGCATTTATTCGAGGACGAAATCTTGAGGATCTACGAGAGTACGAGGGATCCGTTTGACAACACCCCTAGGAACTGCCTAGGTCGTGCCTGCCTCGGGACTCGGTAGGGGTTTCGACCGGCTGGTTGCAGACTGGGAGTCGTGCCCTCTGACACAGCCCGAGTCTCGCTTAAGACACCAAGTTCTAAGGGTCCCAACGCATTACAGTTTTAAAACAACAACTCTTGAAGATGGATATTGTGATTTTTAGAGTTTTTTTAGGTTAAGGTTATTTGTTTAATTTGACGTCGACGCGAAACCTCCAATCTTAGAAAAGCGGAGCTCCCGAATGATATTCGCTCGCTTGGAAGCCAGGCGCGCTGCTTGCTTTGACGTCGTTTAATAATAATCGCTATAACCCGTTTAGCTGAGAAAAACTCTACTTTAATATCATAATTGTTTTACATATACGTAGCGGCGTTTCATTTTTTATGATAGAAAATAGCAATCTTTTGGTTCATGTACTGTAAGTACAAAAATCGTGCACCTTTTGCTTCCTATCACGTTTGTTTACCTCATCTTTCCAGGCAAACGGAAGTGCTGCTTCCCTCAACCGGAACATGCACCTGCCAAACCTGCCTTTTTTAGTGAACAATAACAACAAACCTATTTTCGAAACATCAAACAACAAAAATGTCAGTATTAAACATCGGTCTACAACTGATATATACTATCGCTCTAATTATAAACGGCGATAAAAACCATCCCACGCCGAAATCCCGCTCACGTATCAAGCTTCTGAGGTTCCACAAAACACGTGCCGTAGAAAGACAGCCAAAGAAAGGTAAGGTAGGTAAGCAGCGAGTCGATCCGCTTTCAAAGCACCCCTTTCCAATCTCTCCCCTTCCCCTCTAACGGCTCGTGGGGCGCACACATCGGTTCTTTCATCCGGATCCGGAATGCTCGGAACGATGCGTTTCGCTCTGGCGTGACGGTCCCTTCGGCCTCTGGGCCCGGCCGCGCGCGCGGGGAGTTAATTGCCTGATCGATAGAGATGTTCTACACCAGGTACAAGGAGATGGGCTTGGATCTAGGCATCTCTTTTTCGGGTTAAGCGGGTCAGGTCAAGTCAGGTCAAGTCAGGTCAAGTCAGGTCAAGTCAGGTCAAGTCAAGTCACTATCTTCACCATGCACCGTTCGTTGGCGGCTAGATACATACGTTTTTCGACGGTGGCAAAGTTGGTTGACAGCCTATTTA
Organism: Blumeriella jaapii; assembly: GCA_009599575.1. Lineage (NCBI taxonomy): Eukaryota > Fungi > Ascomycota > Leotiomycetes > Helotiales > Drepanopezizaceae > Blumeriella > Blumeriella jaapii. The sequence continues at coordinate 899,916 of VWND01000064.1, forward strand.
TGTACCTGTATATACCAATTTGAAGTGTTTCTTGGGCGAGTTGTTGTGACAGTATACCAGAACATACCATACCATAACATACCATACCAGAACATACCATACCAGAACATACCAAACCATCCCAAAACATAACATACCCAACCACAATATACCATCCCAAAACATGACATACCCAACCATAACATACCCAACCATAACATACCCAACCATCCCATCCCAAACCATCTATTCGCGATCCCGATTACGGAATACTTACACATCCCCTCCCCTCCTTTGACACCGTCGATCTTATGCTCAATCCATCTCCAGCGCCACCCTGCGTCCTTTGCCATTCCCCCACATGCCGTCCTGTCCTATGCTCTCTACCAAGCCACGCATGCAAAGCAGATATAATCACAACCCCAAGCCATCACATGATGTTTACCGATCTTGCCTGACCCATACACACACACACACACACACACACACACACACACACACACGGGGAGCCACTACCAAAGCGGCCTCCACCCAACAGCTGGCCGACTTGCCATCTCCCGCCTCTCTCCCACCCCGTGCTGTGCCGCACAGGCACAGGAAGGGAAGCACCGAGTCCATCGATGCTGTGCGGTAGGTACCTACAGAGGAGTACCTGCCTACCGCGCCGCGGGGCAGCTTCGCAGAGGGCAACGAGCGGACGACGTCACTTGCAGAGGACGGGGGGAAAGCGCCATGCGCCCGCCCCATCGACCACGCTCCGCCAAGCAGGGAAAGTGCGTATCTAGAGGAGGAAGCGACTTCCGACGACGGGGCCAGAAAGACGGAAGCGACCAAAGCGAAAGCGACCAAAGGGACCCAAGGGACCCAAGCGACCACAAGGACCAAAAAGTCGCACCCCGGAAGGCGGGGAACGCGGAAGGAGGGGAGGGAGGGAGGACGGAGCAAATGGTCCTTGGAAGGAAAGAGCGAGAGAAGAAACAAGGGAGGGAAGGAAGAAAGGGAGGGAGGATGGACAAGTGGTGAGGTCATTGCCTCTGCCTTGCCTTTGCCTTGCCTGTGATGCTTATAGCTGTGAGGGGTCGCGACTTGCAAAGCTTCGTCTTCCAAACAATTCCTCGCCCATTCACCACCTCCACCACCATCAGGGCAGACGTCGTACGATCGCATTCCACGCCTCATCCCCCCCCAGCCGTGACGACCTCCACAGCAAGCAGCAGAGATGGCCGCCCCAGAGCAATTCGAGGGCTTCATGATCCGCGACACGGAGAAGTGGACCGAGTTTACGAAGGAGAAGGTATGTGTGATGCCCCCAACGTCGCTTGCCGGCCACTCGGCGTGGGGAGACGCGAGGCTGAGCGCACCAGTTCACCCCCAAGACGTTTGAGGAGTACGACGTCGACATCGAGAACGAGTGCTGCGGCGTCTGCGGCTCCGACGTGCACACCATCACCGGCGGCTGGGGCCCGCTGCCCACCAGCGCGCTGTGCGTGGGACACGAAATCATCGGCAAAGTCCTGCGCGTCGGCTCCAAGGTCTCGGAGTTCAAGGCCGGCGACCGCGTGGGCGTCGGCGCCCAGGTCCAATCCTGCATGAAGTGCCAGCCGTGCAAGTCGGACAACGAGAACTACTGCCCGCAGAAGGTCGACACCTACGGCGCGCCCTACAACGTGGGCGGCGGCAACCCCACCCAGGACGCCGGCGGGCCCATGAAGGACCGGGACGGCCAGCCCATCTTCGCCCAGGGCGGCTACTCGTCGCACGCGCGCGTCCACGAGCAGTTCGTGTTCAAGATCCCGGACAACATTGCCTCGACGGATGCCGGGCCCATGATGTGCGCCGGCTTGACCGTGTACTCGCCGCTCCGTCGCGCCGGCTGCGGTCCCGGCAAGAAGATTGCCATCCTGGGGATCGGGGGCCTGGGCCACTTTGCTCTGCTCTGGTAGGCGCGCTCTCTCCCTCTCTCTCTCTCCCTCTCTCTCTCTCCCTCTCTCTTTCTCTCTCCCTCCCTCCCTCCCTCTCTCTTTCTCTCTCCCTCCCTCCCTCCCTCCCTCCCTGGCCTCGCGCTGGTCGATGCTGATTGCTCCGCGATGTGTGCTGACGGCCGGCCGTTCAGGGCCCGTGCCATGGGCGCCGAGGTCTGGGCCCTCTCCCACACGCCGTCCAAGCAGGTGGAAGCCATGGAGCTCGGGGCGCACCACTTCGTCTCGACGCAGGAGAAGGAGTGGTTCAAGCCGCTGGCCCTCACCTTCGACTTCATCCTCAACGCGGCCGACATGACGCACGAGTTCGCGCTCCCGGACTACCTGTCGACGCTGGCGGTCAACGGCACCTTTCACAACGTCGGCCTGCCGGACCAGGCGCTGCCGCCGCTGAAGGCGCAGGACTTTGCGAGCAACGGGTCGGCCATCGGCGCCTCGCACCTCGGCAGCAAGAAGGAGGCCATGGAGATGCTGCGGCTGGCGAGCGAGAAGAACATCAAGCCGAAGATCGAGCTGATAGACATCTCGGAGCGCGGTTGTGCCGAGGCGGTGCAGAAGGTCAAGACGAACGATGTGCGCTATCGCATCACGTTGACGGGATTCCACCGGGCCTTTGGCACGGGCTCGAAGTGAGGTTGGTGGGGTGTGTCACGCATCTTGCGTCACGTGAAAGATGGGCTGTGCTCTCATGTGAGGACGTGAGATGGAATGTCGTGTAACGTACTGCATCACGGAGTAAAGGGGGGAGTGGAATATAAAGTATCACGTGATGAGACGAATAACTTAAACTGGGGTCGGAGTCGGGGCTGACGGGATGGTGTAACAATTTAAGTCTCTTCCTCTTTCTCGCGTGCCGAGCTTTCATCATCATCGACCTCTGCAGCCCACGACGCTGTCACAGTGCTGCCATACTGTCTGTTTGTATGCACTGTGCAGACTCGGTCACCCGTGAACCCGGTCTCAGGAATCAGGACATCTCAGACCTCAGGCGGTGTCATGACGTCGCTTATCCGACAGGCGACGGGTGCGTACCTACAATATGTACCGTAGACCTGCTCGAAACTTGAAACGTGACACTCACCGTAGTCTGTCTTGCAGAAGAAAGAGGAAGAGGAGGGGGATGATATCATCGTGGCTGATGACCAGACACGTCTCGAGCCGCACTGTGCGCCTTCTCCATCAGGTGGCTGGACACATACACACAGAACCGCACCCTCCCGTGTCTTGGACTTGGGACCAGGGTAAATGAGGATCTGCCGCGGGCGACGTCATGCTGACCAATCACAGCCCCACGAACCCCGGATGCGTCATGGATCGGCGAATCAGAGAGAAGCGGGAAGAGAAGGTTAAAGTAAAGTTGGTTTGCTTGGTCGGGGGTCTTTGCGCTAAGTCCGTTTGTGGCTAGAGCGATCTCAGGTCCCAGGCAGCTCGCTTCTCTTGTCTGCTGTACTTCGCGGCACTGTAGATAGAAGACTCGCTACATCATCAGCCTTCCTCACCTCTCCGCTGCTCTGCTGCTTCTTATTCTTCTTTTCCCCTCCTCATCTCAAGCATCGACGACGACGACAACACCACCATCACCACCATCACCACCATCAACCACATCAATTGATCCCCAGCTCGGGAGCCACGAACACACCCACTCGTCCCCTCCCCCCACCACGATGGCCAAGTTCGGCGGCCTCGCGCTTAAGAGCGTGTCCATGTTCTTGCGCTTCGTCGAGCTCGCCTGCGCCGCCGTCATCCTCGGCATCTTCGCCTACTACCTCGCGACGCTGCACAACCATGACCTGCACATCCCGACCAACGTGCGCGCCGTGACGGGCATCGCCGGCGCCGCCGCCCTCTACACCATATGCGCCTTCCTGCTCGTCTGCTGCCTCGGCGGTATTGCTCTCTTCAGCTTGCTCGGCATGCTGCTCGACCTCGCCTTCACTGGCGCCTTCATCTACGTCGCCTGGGTCACCCGCCACGCCACCGAGAGCTGCTCCGGCGTCGTGGAGACCCCGTACGGCCGCGGCATCGTGGGCGGCGACATCGTGGGGAACCGCGACGGGTTTACGGAGCTGCCTAGCGTGAGGACGGCCTGTCGGCTGCAGAAGGCGGCGTTTGCGACGGCTATTCTTGGACTGTGAGTTTCTTTCCTTTCTCCCCTCTCCTTTCTTCTTTCTCTCTCTGTCGAGTTCTACGGATGAAGAAAAGAAACGAAGAGAGAGAAGTCTTTCTCAAGGTTCCACAGACGAAGAACGCACGAATGAAAGAAAGCTGACACGTCCCAAGCGTTTTCTTCTTCCTCTCCATCTTCGTCGAGTTCGGCCTCATCCGCCACCGCAAGAAGGAAAAGGCGTTCGGTCCCTCCCCCAACAATGGTTACACGGCCGGCTCCCCGCGCCGTCATTTCTGGCAGCGCAAGCCCAAGGACGCCGAGAAGGGCTTTGCGCCTGACGCGCTGCCTACCCACGCGACCCCCGCCGACATGCGCACCTCGTACGCGACGGAGTCCACGGCGGTCGGTGAGCCCGTGATCAACAAGTACGGCCACGGCACGGAGACGTTCACTACGTCGCCGCAGGTGTATGGTAGCCAGCAGACGGGCGGCGGGTACTCGACGCAGACGACGACGATGACGGGCACCACGTCAGGGGTGTACAATGGGAAAAATACTAATGGGACGTTTTAGATGGGCTGTGCGGGTGGGAAGGGGGAGCGACGTTGTGTCATCTGGAGGGATGTCATCCGCTCAGGTTGGATGACATGAAATGAATGATTTGCTTGTGTGTGTGTGTGTGTTTTGTAAATTAGTAATTATTAGCACGCACGCACCAACAAACGAGATATGAAATCCCCTCCCTGTCTACCTTTTAGTCCTGGTCCTGGCCCTATATCCTGGATCGCGGTGTGGGGGATAAGGATAAGACGAGGAAATGAACATGGCTCCTACTGTACAATAAGAATGCCGCCCCGCCCGCCGTATGAAGAAGGTTCGGCACCAAGAATGCGCTCGAGTACCTATCTATAGGTACTGTACCTACATACCTACAGTACATACCTATAGTACCTACCTACCTACTGTACCTACATACCTACCTACATACATACCTACCTACCTACATACCTACCTACATACCTACATACCTACCTTCTGTACTGTACTGTACTGTACTGTACTGTACTGTACTGTACTGTACTGTCTATACCTACTATCTTCACTGTACACTACTGTACATAGTACTACTGGATTAGCTACTAGCGAGATTCGAGCTGATGCGGAATTGGAGACGGAACGAATGTCGTTCAATCACGTGGCAGGCGCTTTGGGGGGTGGTGGAGTTGTATGTTCTCTGCTTGTTTTTGTTCCCCCCCACTCCCCCACTAATAAGAATGTGAAAAGAAAAATAAACAAATAATAGTGGGCTGCCTTCCCACATTTATTCTGCGGGCACTCGAATAATGTGATTAAGTATTCATTCTAATGATAAATCCGGCCTCCCCTCCTACTCATATCAGCGTCTTTGCCTCGTTCACGTCCCGTCCTGGTCCCGGTCGTGGTGTTCGTATCAAATCCTCAGATCCATGTCTCCTTGCCCATGCCGAGCCTCTCACCCTACACCAAACGCCGTCGCAATGCCGAGAAAACACAATGCTTAGAGAACACGCCCATATGCAGACCCCATCCCGCCATCACCGTCACCGAACCGGAATCTCCCACGCGGCGTCCCCCTCGTCGTCGCTCTCGAGCTGGTCCTCCTCGTCATCCATAGCCATCCGCACGAACATCTGCACCCACGCCTGCTGCGCCGCCCGCTCCTCAGCTTCCGCCCGCTGCTCAGCCTCATTGGCGCGTCGTCCACCGCCCCGAAGTCGGGGGGCTCGACGCTGGTTATTGAGGTTGGCTGCTGCTAATCGCTGTGCCTGACGCTGAGGGCCGCGGCGGAGGTGGGCTGCGGGCGGGGCGTCGGGGGCGGGCGGTGGAGGCGGCGGTGGGACGTGGTTGATGCGAAGGACCAGAGGTCCCTCTCGCTGGAGCGGGGCGAGAGGAGCGGCGGGCTCGTCGGGCTCATCGGGCTCCACGATTTCGGGAATCTCAGGCACGGGTCCAGGTCCGGGGATGATAATGTCCTCAGCGGCTTCCACCTCGTCATGCTCATGGATCTCCACGGGTCGGCCGCCACCACCGTGGCCAACATCATCCCCGTCGCCCTCTTCCAGCTCCCACAAGCGGTAGTAACAAGAAGATGATCTGTTGTTGTAGTGGCCATACGGATTCGCAGGCGGTAGCCAGGCTGAGCAGAGGTAGCAGAAATGACTGCGGCACTTGAAGCAAATCATGTGGTTGCAGCCATGGGTCTTCTGAGCTGGCGACGTGCAGGTCGGGCAGGGGGTGGAGTGCAGTTTGAGGTACTCCAGGGACGCCTTGTCTTCCTCTGTGAGCTCCCCGTTGTCTCTCCTCGGCGTGCATATCTTCAGCTCGCCGTGCCAGCCTTGAAAACACCGACTGCAGAACGCAAAAGAGCAGTCCTCGCAGATGCATAAGAGGTCCTTCCTAGCAGCAAGTGCTTTTACATCCTCACCGTCTGACTCGTCTCCGCTCTCGGTATCCTCAAACCCGACTGGCTTGCGGTGCTTCTTCGATCGCGCACCCTGGCACCATTTTCGCGGACAGTATACCGTATTCTTGTCCGATTCGAGCTCTGCCTTGTGCTTCAGCGTGACGTAGCGACGCACGACATCTTGCTCGAGAGGGATCTGGATCAACTCGCTAGGGCTGAGTTGGGTTTTGGGCTTTCGTCGACCATTTCTGGTTTGCGCTTCCCCGCGCTTCTTCGCGCAACCTGGAGCCAGGCACTGGACAGCAGCCAGGTTGCCCTCGGTAATAGCATTGTTGTAGAAGTCCTGCAAACACTCTACGCAGAAGACGTGACCGCAGTCGATCATTCGGTGGCAAACGGTTCCTTTCTTGGGATCTAGTGGAGGTTAGCCATGTCCAAAATCCGAGGCAGAGAGCATGTACCTAAACAGACACCGCAATCGAAAGTCTCCTTCTCGAAAGCCGCTTGCGTAGCCTTGATGTCATGATCCAGCAAAGAGATCTTCAAGTCCTGCGCGACTTCCAAAGTGCCACCTTCTTTCGCAAACCCAAAAGCACTTTCAGCTTCTTGTTGCAGGAAGTCAATGTATCCGTAGACCACCGAGCTGCGGCCAAACTCCTCCCAGAGTTCTGTGCCCTTCGCCTCTAACTCTTCCAGGTGCGCGCGGGAGAGCCAGGCGGGGGTGGTCGAGAGCTCAAACTTGGGCGCCACTTTCGCGGGGTAGTCTTCCGGCAAGATGATCCGCAGAAGCAGAGGCGGCAGGTAGGATAGATTTTGTGACTCGACGTTCTCCGCCGGCCTCTCGGCGGCAGGTGGAACCTCGTTGCCAGAGTCAACCGACAGCGGCGGGGTCGGCAGGAGGCCATCGGAGAACGCAGGGAACAGGACCTTGACGGGCGTCGTGGGATGTACTGGTAGGTACATCGACACGCAGAACGGGTTGTCGGGATCCACGAGGATCTCGGGATAGATGGCCGCTATGCAGTCCAGTTCTTCTTGTCGCTCATCCTCCATGGCCGACATCCTGTCACCGGATGATTCTCGACAGAAGGACGAAGTTCGGAGTGGCGCGGGCGGTGAGGTTCATGGGAAGCAATCTTTGGGGGGGAGAGGGGGTCGAGATGTGCGCGCCTGAAATTCTGTATAAAAGTGAAGTGGATGTCAAGACACGAATAGAAGGAGGAGGAGGAGAAGGAGGGGGAGGGGGAAGAAGAAGCGGAGCTGTAAGAAGTTTGGAGTGGAAAGAAATTCGAAGGAAATATTACGGTCAGGTGACGAGGTTATGTCGCACGTGACGGAAAAAGCGGGAGAATTTCGAGAGCCGCGTTAGCCTAGTGTCCCCCGCCGCTTTAAACAAAAGTGCCGGCGTCAAATGTTACTTCACAACTCAAATCATTTCTTGCAACGACACTTCTTGATGGAAGCGCTGGATCTCTTGATAGATCGCCAGCTCTCATCCTGCTTATCACTTACGGCCCCGACGTGTATTCGGACATCGCCCGAGGGCTCTGAATAACCTCACTTCTTCCCGTCCGTCCGCCGGCATATGCATCATGTCCGACCAGGCCCCTCTGGCGTCGCTCTCCCTGACGCATGTCCATTATGTAAGGAGCACCACCACAACCTCAGAATCTTCATCTCGCGCTTTGCTAAATGACTAACATCTCCAGGATCCGAACGATCCCATTTCCTACTTCTGCGCCTGGCTGGCGCTCGTGCCGCAGGGGCTCTGCGTCGTCTACGCCACGTTGATCTGGTCGACGCGCGAAGTCGAGATCCTCCTGATGTTCGGCGGCCAGATGGCCTGCGAAGCGCTGAATTTCGGCCTGAAGCGCTTTCTGAAGGAGGAGCGGCCGAAACAGATGCACGGCAAGGGTTACGGCATGCCGTCGTCGCACGCACAATTCGTGGCCTTTTTCTCGCTGAGCCTGACGCTTTTCCTCCTGCTGCGACACGTCCCGAAGAAGCCCTCGCCGTCACACACGCCGCTGACTTTGCCCTTGCGGATCATGCTGTCGGTGCTGGCGCTGGCCAATGCAGGGCTGGTGGCATGGAGTCGTATCTACCTGAACTACCACACCCCGAAGCAGGTGATGGTTGGGTGCGTGGCAGGGGCGGCGAGTGCGCTGTCGTGGTTCGTGGCTACGACCGTCGTGAGGCAGACTGGAATACTGGGGTGGATACTAGATCAGTATCCGCTGAGGTTGTTGAGGATGAGGGATTTGGTGGTCGAGGAGGATTTGTGCCAAGCCGGCTGGGAGAAGTGGGAGACAAAAAGGCTAGCGAAGCAAGAAATTAAGAGGAAGAAGCTCAAGTGATGCAGGGAATCACAAACTGGATATGCTGAACGTTTCGTTTGATGCTTTGGTTGGTGTATTACACATTTCAGATGTTGGTTCTGTCTTTTCATGCGGACAATGTCGGTACTGCTCTGCTCCGGATCATATCCTGGTCGTCTCCATTGCGCCAAGCCAATATACCGCAACATGCTATCGAAAATGATCCAGATTACTCCTCTACCATAGTACTGCTGTGCAATCATGTTGACATCAGGAGATTTCGAAACACAAAATCTCAACATCGAATTCTAGGTGTTTTGAAAAGCGACAATCCGAATTCTTAATCTCACTCCCCGTTTTCGTCCTCCCCCTCAAATGTCATATAAATAACTTTCTTTGCATCTTTATCCACGACAACCCTCCTCCCCAATCTTCGCCCTTCACCTTCAGCTCAGCCTCCCCCTCCAACTCCTCTAAGACGTCGTCTCTCCTGCCCTGTACTCGACCAAAACCTCGCCTATGTTCAGTCTAAGTTGAGATACCCCAAAGAAGCTATGAGATTGGACCAAGAAGTATTACATAAACACCAGGATTTCTATCTGAAGCACCGACCCACCGACCCACCGATGAAGTATCTTCTGAAGATGCAGATTGTTCTTGTAAAAGAAAACATGTGATTGAAGAAATACAGCAATGCTTCCCATCCTTTCCATGAAAGATAAAGCAATTTTTGAAAGGATTTGATAATCAATACTTGAATAGGTACCTACATGACAGTGCCGCTCTCTGACATTGCCTGAAAACTCTATGAGAGGTCTCCGGAAGTTAGCCCGAGAGTTCTGGATATCGGGATATTCTTTCAAAGGTGGTAGCTAAGGTTACAAAATTGTATTGAAGTACCTGAACTCTCTATTACACACGTTAATAGACAACAAACTTTAAGAAGAATTTTCGGGTCGGTATACAAGTATGTTACTACTACGTATCTGTCCGAGGGCGGCGAATGGTTCTAGAAACTTCTTATAACAGAAAATATCTTGTGAACAATGTTGAAGTTTAAGCGAGAACCTTGAAGAGGAAAATGATACAAAGACCTGCTTATTATCAAAGAGCCCTCCTGTAATACAATTACTAAAGTGTTCAATTATATTTATTCAGTTGTTTGCTAGTCACTCTTTGAGTCATGGAAGCCGACTGGATTGCGATGAGAGCCTGCATTTCTCCCGGTTGGATTTTAGCTTGCTTGATTTCTAGCTTAGCTGAAGTCATGCCTGACCCAAAAATCATCTCCCAATATTGATCATTGGTGTCACTTCTCCTCACACCATACCAGGGTTAGTCATGGCCAGGATGAGTGATGCGGGGGAAGGTGACACCGACGATGATGATTGTCAGTAGTCAATGGATACATAAGCGGGCTGGTCAAACAAGCCATATTCTCACTCCATCTGTAATTAGGTACGCCAAAACATTACACCCGTCTTACACTCAAACCACAACTCGAGCATCAGCACTGCAGATCCTCAACATGACAAAGACCCTGCCAGAGACACCCTTCATACTCACGGGTGGCTGCTTCTGTTCTGCGATCCGCTACAGCATCTCTGTCCCAAGTCTCACAGAACGACCGCTAATCATCCCGGCTCAACCTGAAGCGCCCCTACTACCGACCAACAAGGTTACTGAGCGCCTTCCCATGATAACACTCGATCACTGTACATCATGCCGTCGCGTTGCGGGTGCTCTCGTGGAGTCCTGGTGCATCATTCCTCAACACTGGATGCATTTCAGATTGTTACCTCGTCACGCCGACTTCTCCAAATCTCCTGATTCCGTTCTTACCCCAAGCACAGCCGAATACCTTACGAACAAGGGCCTCCAAAACACTTCATATGTGACGCATCTGCAGAGCTCGGAGGAAAGCAATAGGACGTTTTGCGGAAAGTGCGGAACGCACTTGACGTTCTTCCACTCAGGACCTCCGGGTGAGATGTCAAAGAGAGGTGGATGGGGGCCATACTTTGATGTGTCTTGCGGGAGTTTGGACAGAGAGAGTTTGGAGAGGGAGGGGTTCAGACCAGATCGGCAAGTTTGGGGAGATGATGGCATCGAGTGGGTGGTAAGGCTTGTTAACCAAGGCTCGAGAAGTCTGGCTGAGTAAGAGGTACTCTGCAAAGATCTCCAAGACTTTGAGGAAGAAGAGGAGAGTGGGAAAACCAAAATGACACCGGACTGCTGGAGCTAATCCCACACTTGTGGGTAGCCTATGTACCAGGTACGGACTGGGATTGCCGTGTGCTTTGCCGCTAGAAAAATCATTTTCGCTGCTTGTTGCAATCTTGATTCTGGGTTTCATTTGCTTTACACGGCATGTAATAAGGCGCCACGAACAAGTCTTTTCTCGTGGAGCATCTGGCGAACGTCCAGATTGACGATCGTCGCCCGCTTGATGTTGACAGGCAACGCGCCACATATCAACCGAATTGTGACTTCACCTCAAGTGTTGTCAGCTCCAGGATTTGTTGGTAACTTCTCATCACTGCCAAAGACCCAGCCCGGGGACGGATACCAGGTAGGTAAGGTTTTTTGAACCACAACACTTGACTGACATCAATTAGTACGCTACTATTTTTGCTGCACTTAATGCTCCTCTCTCACAAGGGCACTAAGAACCCCCCCATTCTCTCACTGACGGACCATCGCAAAAGGCAGCGAAGGGCGTAGACGACAGCAGCAGTGGCTGTAACTTCACCAGAAGGTTTCGAGGTCGTACTTTGTATTTAATTCCTTAGCTTAGCACGTCTCCGTACCCCTGGGAGGTCCTAGGAGGTCAGCCTGTCGGCTGCACTCCGCTAGACGTAAATCAATACCACTACTACTACTACTACTACTACTACTACTACTACTACTACTGCTACAGCATTCGGTTGGAGTCACGGCGCTGGTTGCGGCTGATACGTTTGTGGTCAAGATAAGGTTATGGTAAGGGTAAATAACGTGACTATGAATCACGTGATAGAAGAGGGTGCACTGGCACCCACTACTGTACTGTACTGTACATATCTTCTCACGCCAGGCGCATTCTTCCCTCGGGGTTTTTTCTTCCACCTACGACGCGTAGGGTTAGATCAATACGGTAAAGATCACTCTGACCCTAGCCGTGACAGATGGACCGAGAAAATTCACCAGAAATCAATGCGAAAGCTGACTTGTTCCCCATGCGCGTTAATTTTTGCTTTAAGCTCTGGCGGGCCTCTTCTGTCCGGGGTTCGGTTCTCGGCGATCGCATCACGTCACGTAAAGAGGTTCGGTGGAGGTTCACTACCTGCAGTACAGTACGGGACAAGTTACGGGGTTCAATTCTCCGTTCCGAAATGCTCTTTTTTTCAATCTTTCTTCGTAGCTGTTAGTCAGTCTTCACTTTGCCTCTGGGGATGTGATATTGAAGAACATACAAGGGAAGCAATAAACGTCGCATGCCATACCTGACTGACCTCTATTTGTGAAGATACAAATAGGTCTAATTAGCGGCATTGTCCTGTAGCTTGTTTTTGTATTGCAAGCATAGACAGAGCATAATGCATCGAGGTGACTCCATATACTCCATCCACCAAGTGCTATGTTTGATTACGAAAATGGAATGTTCAAAAATGATACTGAGGGTGTGTGTACCTGAGACACAGCTATTCCGAGCTTCCGGCGAACAAATTTGAGCCGCGCGAAATCGAGAGCCATCAATCGAGTTATTGGAAGAGGTTTACCTGATAAAAATTGGGCTTTCGAGCAAGGTCACAAACCAAATGAGTGATCGAGTAAGATCCTAGAAAATTCGAATCTTTCAATGTTATGATGTCCTCAGCTTATCTGGCGAGAAGTGCAGTGTCTAATCACATGACTCGTCCTTATCACAAGCGAAGGTCACAATCGCGTTGAACGTCAGCGAGGCTTCACTTCAGCCTTCATACATCGACGACGATGTACGCTGCCAAAATCTCCTTACAGATTTGGTTTTGAGATCGTCGATTATGACTTCCGACTAAAACAATCCACCTCTCCCTACAGACCAGCGCCCGCCATGGCCTCCGTCTGGTCTGAGAAGACGGCTCCAGAGCCAGTGCCCAAGGACATCGCTGATGTCGCAGACACTGGCCTCGCAGATGTTGGCCTGCCCCCTCCTCAACTCACGAATGCGCAGCCTACGAGCGTGCCCATGGGCCGTCCGCAACTTCAGCGCAATCAACCTGCACCGCCTCCGCCTCATCAGCCGCCGCCGCCTCCGACACCGAACCCGAATGATTCTCTTTCTCTGATGCAGCTGCGGCGCGTCGTTACCGAGTTCCCAAAGATTGACGCTACCTCGTATGCATTCACGTATGCAGATACTGCTTCCTTCGAGGAAGAGGTAGACGAATGGTTCTCTTACAATGATGCCGAATACAAGAGGTTGCAATGGGCGAGAGACACGTTCGAGAGACGGTGGAAGAAAGCTTCGGTGAAGCCATGGATAGAGTCTGACGATCGCTTCAAGTTTGTCGAGCGTGAGGTAAATGGTCTACACGCCACGGACCTGCGAAGGCGCTGCAAGAGCTTGCAGACGATTTTACATATAATTCTGGGAGTTTGGCACGAAAGTGCCGGTACCATGTCGGACGAAGTCACAGACGCTAAGACCAAAGCTACGCCAAGGCAGCTGGAGCAGATGAAGCTTGGCTTGTCTATGGTAGCAGAAGCCGGGGGAATTTCTCTGGCTTTTCAGGTTATGCAAAATGCCCTCAAGATGCTATGGTAAGATAATGCCCAGCATCCCCCGAACTTTGCTGATGTACTAGGGATGATGATTTCAGAGATTCAAGATTACTTGAAGAGGACATACCCTATATTCAAGACGAGCTTGACAATGTGACTACCATCATGTATCTGATCATAGAAGGAATTCGTGATGATCCGGTTGGCCTGGCATCTGCTCGTGAAAGATTGTGTATGTCGCTCTACCTCGTTGAGAGCAGCTCTAACCATTGCAGTGGAATTGAACGTGGTCGAATACATGATGAATATCACTGCCAGACTCCGGTGGGACGAGTCTAATGAACTTCCGCAAACAAGAGTAAGTTGTGCGCATGTTTGAAAGACAACTCTGACAGTCTTAGATCTTTCTTCTTTTCTGGAAGTCAATCCTAGTCATATTTGGTGGCACTGCTGCGATTGAGGATGTCAAAAACGCTACTAGCGAACTGAGACATGTTGATGGCGACGGTGGTAAGCTCATCACAGCGTCGCCTCTCGATTACCATATTTTCCGGCAGGAAATCACTTCCAAGTACCCCGCATATACCCCTCCTCCACCGCTTTTACCTCTCGAGCCCGACAACAACTCCATTCTCCCGCCACTTCCGAACAGATCTAGTAGGGCAAATGGATCTAATGGAATCATACCTCCACCGATGAACGTCAATAGTAGTGGAGCCTCGATCCTGCATCAACCAGTGCACATCGCCACGCCAGCACCATCTCCCCCTCCGTCTCCTCCTGTAGGCGGAAAAGCAGGCAAGAAGCAAAATTATCAAACAAACCAAAATTTCCCCTTCATGTACCCGCCATTGGACAGCACCAGTAATACTTCCGGAGGCTCTGGTGCGGCTGGGCTGCAAGGACAGCTTGTTGGGCGAAGATGGGAAGGGAGCGATATACCTAAGTCGATTCTCGAAGCCGGAGACCTGTTTGCAAAACGGATGCGCATGACGAGGGCCATGCGACAGCTGTGGGACGAGCGAGAAAAGTACTTGAAGTTTGAACGAGGTTGGGATGGGGAAGATGACGACATCGAAGAGCTTGATCTGGATACTATTCTTTCCAAGAAGCTTTCGCTTCAAGAAACCAAGCACATCAAGCCTGAAGTCGATTACGGACCCAATGTTGACATTGGCGAGGATGCGAAGAAGAAGCTTGATATGATAGAGCAACTATACGTAAGCATTCTAGCTCGTGATTTGACACCATGCTGAGAGTCTTGAAGCAAGATTCAATGCCGCATTTGCAGTCACTGGTGATAGTGCTGCTGAAAGCCATCCTGGCAAATGTCACCGCACTCATCACCCAACCGATGGGACAGCAGCAAGCTCAAGCACCCTCGTACCGTACCGATGGAAATCAACGTGGTAATAGACCGCAAGGCCAGAACCAACAACAAGACCCCGCCAGTGTCCCCCTTCCAAACACAGTCGATCCCTCTGAATTGCCGATCGAAGAGACCGAGGCGCTGCGTTCAAGAGAGATCACAGCCAAAGCGGTGTCTGGAATACTGCTCACTTTGCTGAAGTGGTTTAAAGTTTCGCGTATGCTTCCCACATCTTCATACCTCTCAGTCACTGACACTCCAAGACATTCTGAAATTTGAGTATCTCACTCAACTTTTGCTCGACTCGAACTACCTTCCTCTTGTGCTAAAGCTATTCGCCCATCAGGACATCGACAAGGTTGTGGACAGCAGAACCGACCGTAATGAAATGAAGTATGTTCTACCTTAGCGTCTTCTACCCTGCGCTGACCGGTCTCAGCTACTTTGCCTTCTGCAATGCGCATAGCAAAAATTCCCCCGTTGAACCTGAGCCCGTTAGTCTCGAAGCCGATGAGGAAAGCGAAGACGACGCCGCACCTCCCGCTATCAAGCTCCGTCGTGATCCCATCGATGGCGCCGGCGACAAGCTTCCAGCTCTTGCCTTTCAAGAAGGCCAGCACGCCGGTAAACGTCCCGACATCGAGGAGCTTGGCTTCCCGGCCACGCAGACGCCTTACCCCGAGGAGCCCATCACCGAATTTTCGTGGCGCAACTTTTACTCGTCGATCAACTTCTTGCGCATCATGCAAAAGATATGCAAGAACAAAGCGCACCGGAATCTACTACTTGTGCAGTACAAGTCCTCTAATATCCTGAAGAAGTCGCTCAAGATTCCTCAACCGGAGCTCAGACTTTACACTCTCAAGTTGTTCAAGAATCAAGTTCCCTACTGTGGGCGAAAGTGGCGGCAGGGTAACATGCGCGTCATCACTGCCGTGTACCTACACTGCCGTCCAGAGTTGCGAGATGATTGGCTGGCTGGTAGCGACGTCGACGCCGAGGTTGAGGAGGCTCTCCCGCTGGAGCAGGCGCTGCGTGCATTGACCCACTGGCATAATATCAAGCGGTACCCAGAGCAAATGGGCGCCGACACGAAGCTGCAGGAGGCGGAACACGATTTTTTCGTGAGGGAGCTCGAGAAGATGGAGTTGGTCGAGGAGGGCTTTGATGGAGAGAGCGTGGCGGATAGTGGGTGGGATGGAGTTGGCAATGGTTGGGGATGATGAAAGAAGTGAGAGATAGCAAATATGTGCGTGTGGTGTAAGGTGCGCCGCTGTTCGCGTTGGTGAGTCGCTACATACCTAATTGGTGACTGATTGAAACACTACAGAATGTGTCTTTTTTTACTGCATGTTTACATGTGTGAGTGAGACTTTAGGGACTGTGTATCACACTTGCTTTAAAACAAGCCGTGACGAGGTGAGTGGCTCCTGATTATGTCAAGTTGCTCAGGTCAGTACATGTACCTTTTGATATATGGAATGGGTCTACAGAATCAAGCCTAGTGTTTGGTAGATTGAGCGGCCCGAGGCAACCACCGAGGATAGATGCAACTGCTTCACCAGCGCAGAAATCTTTCAAGTCATCAACCCATCAACAGCAGCTTTCCTACTCTCTCCGGCCGTCTTTTTGTTTGTTTGTTTGTTTTAGCTTTTACGCCAAGGTGCCTCAGCTGCAGGTGAAGCCTCTTTCTCTCCGCTCTACTGGTTCTTTCTCTCAAAGCTACTGTTAAGTCTCTAGTTTCACGCAGCAGCTTGCTATTCACAGAGCACTCGACGAGGGAGAAACTTCATCCAAGCTGTACCCGCGCAAGTTGCTGTGCTAGGGTCCAAGCCGGATAATACACCACATCCCAAAAGCCGACGTACACCCATTTATAAAAAGGCTCGCTAGTCCTCACCAAATCCCTCAGTACGATCCAAAGCTCTCGCCGCTTCCTGTCTCTCGCGCCTACGAGGTACGGTCCGCCAGCGATTAGGCATTTGGTGTAGTTCCCCTCGAGCTGCATAATGAACGCCAGATCCGGGAAGCGGTCCGCGCGAGGCTCTTGCAACAACTGCGCGACTTTTAAAGTATCGGACAGTCCGGCTAGTTTCACCATCACCAATGTCAGCCTCGTTCGCAAAGTGCGATTGCGAAGAAAAGTGCAGGGAGGAGCGCAAGGTGGCATAGTAAGGAGGTACTTACTCTGCGTCAGCCTGTTGAACTGCCCATCAAAGTCTAACGATTCCGGCGCGCCCATCGAAACGAAAACCCGCGGCCTATGCGAGACCGGGTCCTCCTGGAACGTGCGGACGTGGTTCATGAGATTCAGTATCTCCTCGAGACACAGTCTTGGTCTCTCGGGAAACTCCTGGTGCAGAATGGTCTGGGCCATGATCGCCTCGAGCGAGGCGTTGACATGGAAGCGCTCCTGACGCCCAGGGTGGTACAGCGTTAGTTGCGGCCGGGTTTGCGTGCCGGGCAGGACGGACGTTTTGTCGTTGTTTTCTCTGTGTTGGGTTGGCGATATAAAGAACGGTCGGAAAGATGCTGGATACGTCGGTCCCGGAGCAGCCCAGAGGAAGCTGGTCTGGCCCAGAAAGGTCGGTAATGCAATATGAGCCTGACTTGGGATCCTTTGAGTCATTTCTGCTGCTGTACCTGTACCCTGTGGCATCATGTTTGGGGCCGTTTCCGACAAAGCATCGCCCAAGCTGGGCACGACATGATTCCACCCTGGATAGCCAACGCTACGCTCACCACGACCAGTAAAGGGGTTAACATCTCGGCCGTTTTGTTGAGGGCCTTGTCCGAGGTTACTTTGAGGAGAGTCGCGCATGGAGTCGGGCTGGCCAATGCCAAAGGCAGGCAGGTCATGATTCCACTCTGACTTGTTGACGCTAGGCCCGCCACCAGCAGCGTAAGGATTCACATCTCGGAGATTTTGCTGAGGGACTTTTCCGAGGATCCTACGAGAAAAGTCGAGCATGGAACCGGGCCGGGCTGTAGACGCTCTTCCCCTCGTATACCTCAACCCTGTTCCTCTTCCTCGTGGTCTCAACCCTCTTTCCCGAAACGACGCTCCTGGTCCTTTGGCACTGAGTGTTTGTGAATCCATGATGCGGCTGCCCAAATCCGCTGCCCATCCTTCTGGAGCAAGGACTGCCTGCTTGTCCGGTGGAGAAGCTGATCGATTCCCAGGAACTTCTTGAGGAGATGGCCTTACCTGTCCTCCGAGACTATTGGAAGACAATTGCTGATTGAGAGCCGAACTGGTGGTATGACCCGTGTACGAGGCAGACCTAGCACTATGGAGGCCGCTACGAACTTCAAGTCTTTCTCGGTTCTGAATACTCCCATGATAATCTCCATCGGCGGGTATCCCCTGTGCGTCATCAGCATCCTTACTTATTATTCCTCGGCGGGTGGTAACGACTTACCAGCTTAACCTTAACCTCGTCGGAGACAGCTCGGTCTTTGCTCAGGTCGGATGTTTCCTCTTCGATCGTGGGTGACGGTGGTGGAGGATCTGTGAAAATCGCATTCTGGACATCGTAGTAGATAGAAGTATCCCACTCATCCCAGCTCTTTTCCGCCATCGTTGGCAGGCGGAGACTCTGGGTTGGGCAATCTTCATCTTATGCGAGCTGCGGCTGAGCTGACTTATACACGTTTAGAAGAAAGATGGTTTCTGGAAGCTCGCGGGCTTTGTTGCTTTGGAGCCACCCCCTTCGCAGGAAGCTCTTTCTGGAGAAGAAAAGAAACGAAAACAAGGAGAAGAAATTGGAAAAGAGAAGAAGAAATAAAAAAGACATTCTCTTCATGTTTTGCTAACAATGCTATTCATGTCTGCCGCTCCGTTCTCTTTTTAACAATGGGGCTCTTTAGCCCGCCTTGAAGCAAACAGCTTTCTCCTTCTGCGAGAGACACAACCTAGTCTATCAATGTAACAATTTTTTCTAACACCAGAATCGCCCAAAAAATAATACTTCCATCAGCCACCCCCAAAAAGAAGAGCCAGAAAATCCCACAGCAATCAAGCATTCAAAAGACCGCCCGGCAGTTCTACGAAACCAGAACGCCGCAGAAGATGAGAAAGAACCATTGGATTATCCTGGCGACGAGAAAGATTTTATTTACTGCACTCTATCCACCTTTCATACTCTCTTAAAAATAGTTCGGATTACTCTTGATCAGCTTGTTTTGTTTATCAACACCAAGATTAGGCATCAGATAAGCTTTATTCACAACTTGTGTAAGTGCCGACCAAGTGAAACAATCTACTCTTTAATCAGTGGGTATTCAAGCTTGCAAAAAACATAACTTGTTGGACAATGGTGGCTACAATAGCGCTACATTGTCGCCTAAACGCTAGTCCTTCATTTTGTATATGTTTTTCTGTCAAATTTGTTCTGAAGTTTTAACTTAGCATTATTACGGCAATACGTACCTAGGGAGGGTTCATACCTCGCCTAGGATTCGCGAAAAACCATTCAGTTTTATGTAGACGTTGGGTTCTCACACCATTTCTTATCCTGAGAAAAGCGGGTGATTAGAATGAACTTTTGATTAGTTCCTTTAGACACGATGTTCTGAAACTTCCTCGCCTTTGCTTTGCTACCGAAAAGTCGAAGTTTCTAGGCGCACTACGACATAGCTTGGTGATTAGAAAACAATCGATGGGATGCTGAAGCTGGATCGTTGCTACGTTGCCTTCTCGCCATTTCAAGGTCAAGCTATCACAACGCTCCAAGGTTTGAAATGAAAACCTGCTTCCTGTTTGTCTGTCATCAGAACGCGATAGTACTAAAGGTAGTGGATCAGATTGCTCCTCAAAGAGAATGAATGGTTTTTTTCTTTTCACAATATCTATCAAACTAACTAACAGCAGCATAATTTCATGCCATTTATTCATATCTCAACATGGATCACATAATCCCTCTTGTTCCGCACCTGCAGTGTCCTCACAGTTTTCACGGAACGAACCCCTAATCTCAATCCATTCCACCTATTCAAGTTTATCCCACCTTACCCTTCCCCGTTCAATCATCTCTAATCTCATCTCAACGACCCTACCTTTTCGTTTCCCTTTTACCCAGATCTTCATGGCCCGTTTTCCGTTGCATTTCATCGAAACATCTAATCGACACGGATCCAACCCCCTTCAAAAAGCAAGCAAGCAAGCAATGGGTAATTCAAACCCTCCTGTACGAATCACCAACCCCCTTCCCCCCTTCTCAAAAAAAAAAAAAATGGATCCTCCAAAACGGTCTCTATCTAGTGCAACCAGACTCGATATCTCGATCTCGCCATATCGCAAGGCACTACCCACAACACCACCTCTTTCCAGAACCCAGTCCTCAATTTCCACCCCATGAATAAATAAGCCCGTATGTAAGTAGTAATTCATAGGCAAGCCTGTACTCCACGACAGTACTGTACACTACCTCGCAGCGTAGTCTCGTTGCGAATCGTGACCGAGATCCAAAGGAACCGTCGGTTAAGCTGCGATCCAACTAACTCCCACCGTCCTTCCGTAATGCCAGTTACGCACAAGATCCCGATCTGTTTGCAATGCCAGGACCGAGATTTCATACCTGAGACCCCATTTTGGAGATCAACACCACTCTTCCATCCCTCTCGAAAGTTCCCTCTACACGTGCCCCTCCCCTCCCCTCCCCATCACGCATCCACAACACGACTGAGCAGTTCAGTTCAGTTCAGATAAGCGAATACCTCTCCAAACCACTTTCCACTTCTTCTCCACTTCCGCTTCCATAAAATTCACAACCAAGTTCCAATCCGAATTCCAATTCTAATCCCAAGCTCATTTCAAGTTCAAAATACCTACCACCTACATACCTACATACCTACATAGGTACCTACCTAGGTAATCCAGGGACAAAAAAGAATGATAGGCAAGGCCGAGCATGCAACGATGATGATACTGATATTCCATGCACACACCTCCCCCTGCGATCCCCCATTCATTCTACATGCTATCCTATACTCCAATTTACAAGGCACATGCTAAACTACAGAAAGAAGTGTATCATTCGCCACTGAGAGAAGAGCCCGACCAAACAACCCCCCCAACACCTCCCAGCATCAGCACCAGCACCAGCATCAGCTCGAGATGCAGAATACCATCTATGATACATTCCACCCTCCCCACCCTCCAAACCCAATACCAATGCACGCACGCACGCAGGCTTCAAAAGGTCTTCGAACCCAAAGATCCAAGAGCCCAAGATGGCCCCTCTTCTCACATACAAACACCTCCAGATTCACTATCCACTATCTAACATGCCCCATCCCAAGCCAAGCCAGTCCACGAACGAATTATCATCAAGAAGCCTTATCCCCCATAACGTCCACGTACCTCGTCTTCTTCTTCGCACCCTTCTTGGCCGCCGCCCCCCCAGCTTTCCGCGGCACCGCCGGCCCGAGCAGATCATCGATACTGCTCGCGTTACTCATGCTGGTGCTGGGCCGACTGGGCGGCGCGCTGGGCGGGCCAGAGCCTCGCAGCGAGCTGTTGGATTGGCTGCGGTTCATGAGAGGCGGAGGAGCGCTGAGACCACCGCCGCCGGTGATGCCGTCGTCGCTTTGCGGGGACGGCGGGAAGCCCATGTGCGTGTTGTCGCTGACTGCTCTCTGCGCTAGCATCTGCGGAGCTCCGCCTATGGGCATGGGACGAGGTCCGCTCGTTGGCGGCCCGGCGGTTGGCGGTGACGCGCCAGGCGGTGCTTGCATGGGCGCAGAGGATGTACGAGGTGGTCCAGCAGATCGTGGTGGTGGCGGAGTAGAGCTCTTCGCTTGCACGTCGTCGGCGCCGGCTTTCTTGTTGACCCAGCGCTTGAGCTCAGGGTCGTAGTAGAAAGAGGATGCTTCGCCGAGCTTGGCCTTGATAGGCTTGTTGGGTGCGGCGGCTGTGTCTTGAGCTTCTTTCTTACTGCCACCACCGAACCAGCCGAGACCCCAGCCTTTCTTTGCAGGAGCTGCCTCCTTGGCTTTTTGAGCTAGCGGCGTGTTAGTAGGAATTATGATAGCGAGGTGATAGAACTCACCATCGGCTTCGGCAGCCTTCCGGAAGGCTTCGTCCGCCTCCCTATCTTTCTCTGCCTTGGTCTTTTCCCTCGACGCAGGGGCAGCTTTGAGACCTGGGATGTCATCGTCATCGTCATCCATGAACGATTTCTTCTTAGGCTTAGTCTCAACAGGAGAATCTGGCTCTTTGGGTTCGTAGGGGACGTAGCTGCTCGTCGGAGGCTCGTAACCACCACCTTGAGGCTCGTACGAAGGCGCCTCATAGCTGGCAGAAGCGGGGGGTTGATACCCAGCGGAAGGCGAGTCAAAGCTATTTGAAGCCTGGGAGTCGATGTTCGAGGCAGATTGTTGCATATCCGAAGAACCTGAAGAGGGTTGCTGACTATCAAACGAGTTCAGGGGTTGCGGGATGGGGTACATGTTCGTCGGAGCTGGCTCAGTGACCGTATTCTGCGGTGCGTAGTTGGGAGAAGGCTCGTAAGACGAGCCTGGGTTGCCGTAAGGTGTGTATGGTGACTGTGGGACGAAGCTAGCCACTTGGGGCGTGTAGCTGTTACCCAAGTTACTAAGATGACTGCTCAGCCCGTAGTCAGATGTTTGTCTTGGAGGATCATATCTCCTGAATTCGCCCGATGGTCTTTCCTCGAGTGATGTTCGTGGCTGAGATCCATATGACGCCCCTGATTGCATTTCGTGATTGACGTAAGACGAAGCCCCAGGGGCATACCTCGAGCTAGCTTGATTGACTGCCATGGGTGCGCTTCCGTTGGCCACAAAGCTACCATTTTGAGCACCGTAGACGTCAGGAAACGATGGCGACCTGCTAATCGTTGGCGTTCCGCTAGCGATTCTGGAGAATGGGCCAACATCAGGGGCATTGCCAGCGCTTGAGCCAGACGCAGCCGAGTCGGCTTCATCACCCGCAACGAACTTGTTGAAGGTAGCCCAGACCGAACCCTTGGCTTTGTCCATGCTCGGCTTGGAGATCCATGAAGTTGTCCCGTCCTTGGGTGAATGCTTTAATCGTTTACTCAGATCCTCAAGCTCGGATACCAGGAGGGAGTGATGATATGGTGATCTCCTGGTTTGAGATGTGACAGAGGCGGCGATAGATTCGCAGTATTGCAAAGCTTTGTCTATGAAGCCGTACTCTGCAAGAATCTTGGCATGCTGCAGTTTGTAAACTGCAAGGTGAGGGCTAGAGATAGCAACATTCGAGTTGCTGGACAGCGTCGCTCCATACTCAAAGACTTCGCTGAGCAGGATCGGCTCCAACTCTCTGTCAAAGTCAAAGGGCTGTCTCAACTGATCGGAGCCAACGAGCACAATACTTGCTTGAGGATCGTCAATACCACCAAATATTGACAGGCTGCGAGCAAAGAGAAAACAGATATGAGCTGCCTCTGCTCTGCCATAGCCGGAGAGAAGTTTGCCTAAGGCTTTTAAAGCTTGACTGTCATCTGTGCTGCGATTGCTCAACACGAGCCCGATGGTCTCCCGCCATCTGTCAAGACCATCCATGGCATCCTTTGATGGGCCTGTTGTTTGCGAAGTGCTAACCATCTGGCAGCCAGCTCGAGCTGAGGGCGGCACAAGCTCGTCTATGCTTTCTTCGAAATTGCCTGCGAAAATCTCATACAGAGCAGCAAGTGGCTCGACATTGTCACCAATGATCTTGACTTCCTTTTGTACGAACTCTTGGGCTACCCGTTTATAGAGATCTCTCGAAACCGTGTTAGAGATAAGTAGAGCGTGCGCCCATAAGCGTTTGTCGACAGCATCCCACACAGCCTTCTCGCGATCGCCACGCAGTAAATGCTTTCTTAGTTGATCAACAGCTGCAGGGTCCACAGGATCTGTCTTAGAGGCAGTGCTTGACGATTGCTGGATACCAGAAAGATCTGCACCCGTGGCATACAACGGCCCAGAAGCTCCCTGATCTTCATCAAGTCCTGGCGAGAGGACAGCTCGAACAGCCTGATCGACGACTGCACTGCCCTCCAGGGTGCCATCATGCTCAATGAAAACTCGGAGAATTTTCCAGAGCAGTACTCGCTCTTCAACGCGCTTGTCTTCGTGTGACAGTGTCTGGACCGTTCGCATGTAAGATGCATTTTGCTCCAAAACCTCGATACCAGATGCCAGCCATGCCAGGACGTCCTTCTTCTTTGACTTGCCCTTCAACGGACCAGGAAAGCTAGCAAGGTGTTCTTGCAAGGGATCGACGTCCTTGATACTTTTGATCTTAACGGTTCCGGGACTGCGAATGATCATAGCTTGGGCGTTCATACCATACCGGGGTATTTCTTGAGGGAATGATGTCACGATCGTACCTCCAACTCCCCATGCAAAGACTGGAGCACCCCTCCACCGTTGCAAAGGATCGTTCTCTCGGCCATCGGTTGGGGCAACGTAGCTAAGACTTGTTGAAAACCCTCTAGGGCGTCCAGTTGAAGCGGCAGACGGCATTGGATGATAAGCATTGCCGACTCGTGGCGATGTTGGAGCTTCAACAGAAGCCGGTCGTTGATAGGGCGTAGGAGCAGTCATTTCAAATTTCGAACCGGCGAACGCACTGCCTGGAGATTGAGTTTGTGATCTTTCCGGAGGGACAAAGGGCTGAGGTGGGCCATACGCAGTTGGCTGGGGCTGATAGTTGGATAACGCACGCTTTGGGGGAGAACTTCCAAATCTAGAAGCAAGTGCTTGTGGTGGAGGCGGTGTTGATATCGTGCGAGTCATTGAAGGTTGCACCTGCTGGTTCGTATGGTTTTGTGGTAACTCGCCATATTGCCTCGTCGATCTCGGAGACAGTTGAATGTTCTCTTCGACCTCCTTGGTAGATGGTAAGGGATGAGTCCTCGGGTTGGGATCATACCCGGAGCTGCTAGCCCGTCGACCCCCGTTGGATCCCTCGGAGAACGAACCATGGAAGCGTGATTCATGGTTTCTCTCAAAATAAGCCAGAGGACTTGAAGTCCGAGGTTGATGAGGAAGCATGGGTGCCGGCTGCGCAGGTTGAGCATTGCCAGGAACAGTATAGGATCCAGCTCTCTGACCTGGGGGTGCAGGTGAGTATCGTGACTGAGCAGCCGAAGACGGAGCTGTTTGGCTGTGTAGTAGCGGTGGAGGCGCGGGGGAATATCTTGCGGCACTGACAGTAGGTACATTTCCCGTAGGTAGTGATGTGTAAGGACTAACTCTTTCAGGTGCAATGAGTCCTTGGACCTGAGGCGGGGGCTGCACTGGACGCTGTTGAATCGGTTGCTGCTGAATAGCGGGAGGGGCGTATGGGTTTCTTGCTGGGCTCGTCAGAGGTGGAGGCATAGCACCTGGAGGGCCATAAGGACTCGGGGGAACAGATGACACAAGTGCAGTCGTATTTCTGGAAACTTGCTTTGGTCTGGACATTGGCAGCTCCTCGAAAAACCCGCTCTGTGAATGTCGCAAAGTCTGGGGCCGCGGAGGTTGCTGGGCTACACTTGGCTGCTGTCCACCCTGCTGAGCATGGCTACTTGTGGGCGGAGACACGCTGGAAGAAGGACCACGAGGTGCTGCATTGTACATGCTAGAGCTTCTTGGAGGTGCATTATCTACCGCAAATTGCGCTGGGCGGTTCATTTGTGCCATGCTTACTCTTTTTCTGGGCTTCACGACTTCCATTGGCAGATCGTAGGGTGATGCATATCCTCCCTTTGACTTATCTGCAAAGCTTTGAGCCTTTGGCATTTCCGGTCTTGCAGGAGTTGGCTGGAAGTTGGAAACAGGTGGTGACATGTATGGCGATGGTGTCACACCTGTGCCATTGGACTGAGAGAGATCAGTGTAAAGAGGTGCAACAGGAGCATAGGAATTCCTTGACGCCGGAGCAGGGGCTGTAGCGGCCCCCGTTGGAAGGTACTTGTTACTGCTGCTGGTAGGGCGCTGAGCTGCCCCCGTGAAGCTGTCGTTTCCTGCCACGTGACCATTTGTAATTGTAACGGGCGCTGGCATAGAGGCGCTTGTCTGCTGGGAAAACAAGTCATTGGCCCCCTGGTCATCATCCTCCAGAAACCCTTCGTCGTCGCTCCCAAAAACCGTCGCTGGGTCGAAGCCCGTGTTTCCCACAGGCTCATCATCGTCATCATCTGGCAAAAGTTCGTCGTCGTCGTCAGCTAGGAATTCGTCCCCAGCTAAAGCAGCTTCCCATTTTGCGGCAAGATCTCCTTCTTCCGCTTCACGGCCTCCGGACTGCTCTGCAAGGTTGCCATCTGCGGAAACAATCGTGCTAGATGATACAGCAATGTTGTTATTAATGGATAGCGCCGGTTGACTCTGAGAACTTGCTGTCCGGGCTTCTTCACGGATCGGCTCGTGTGTTTGCTCATGTGGCTGATAATGTAAAGAGTCCATGACCTCTGAAGTAGATTTTCTTTGCAGAGGCGGTCGACCTTCGGGATCTTGTGCGTCATCTTCACCTTTGTTTACTTGTGCAAAGAAGTCCTCCTCGTCCGCGTCGAATGTCGCAAACGGGTCATTTACACCCGATGACTGAGCTGGAACGCCCTCGTCTTTTTGTTGAACCAGCGGGAGTCCTTCGTTATAACGAGCTTCGGATGCTTCGGCCTCTTCCGGCTGGACATCTCCCCCGCATGTCTGTCCATGAAATGATAACCGTGTCTGATTATCATCACCCGCCTCATTTCCCTGCTCAAAGGGCTTGTCACTCCTTAATTGGTTCAAACCCTGGGCAAAGAAATCTGCCTCTGGATCATTCTCCTCGCCTCCAAACAGATCTTTGGGTATCTCCTGCGCAACCTCGTTCATAATGTCGTCCACCTGATTATGCGCCAGCGGTTGATCGTGCGTGTGGGAGCCCAGAGAATGTGTAGGCAGCACCTGCGGAAAAGAATTCGTCCCATCTGACCGAGTCATCGATTGAAACGGATCTGTATCCGTCTTTTGAAGATTCCATTGTGAGTCAACCTCATCGTCCTCCCCCCAGTTAACCTCCTCCGAAACCGTCCTTGTAAAGGACATCATACTAAGATGCCTATTCGCGTGGCTTGGGGCTTCCGATGAAACCTCGGACTTGTTCAGCTCGGTCGGGTCTGGCTCCTCGGTGCTATTATGCCACGTTTTCTCGTCCGATTCGACGCGCCCTGGACTGGCTAGCGACGTGGTGAGCGGATCCGGGGCATGCTCTGATTCCGGCCGAGCGTTAATGCTCTGTGATGCGTCCGGCTGGGCATCTTGCGCTTCATCTACAGCATTCAATTCCTGGGGATGCGATGCAGGCGCAAGTGTCTGGGGCTGGGACTCGGACAGGGGCGCAGATGTTGGTCGAGGGCTCAACTCCTCGGCCTCCGGGGCTTGCGAAGTAATTGGGTCTGGTGTAGAATTCGGCATAAAGGCCGGATGCCACGATGCTCGTGAAGATGCGGACTCCATCTTGATGGTATGCGGTGGGTGGGCAAAGAAGTGAATCGATACTGGAGGTGGAAATATTAGCCAGCCTTCCCTTCTCCTGTCCTGTCGAAACATCGTCATGGCACAACAAAAGGGTGATGGCAGGTGGGTAGCGAGCACACCTACTTATACAAAGGGTTCCGCTCGAGAAGACGTCAAATTCGGTATTGCGAGAGAGGGAAATGCGTCGCCATCGGTTCTGTTTGGGTGTCGGCGGAGATGTGGAGAGGTACTGTACTGTACAGTAGGTGTTCGGGCCAAGTCAGGTAAGGCCAGCTTTCGGGACGGGTCGATCGATGTTCGCGAGGCCCGTGATACTGCAAGTTGAGGCTGAGGACCAACAGCTAGCTTTGTGTAGCTGTGACTGCGCAGTATTTGAAGAGCGACCAGAAGTGTATACGTCAGATCAAATGTGAATAACAGTTCTAGACCCATCGATCTAATTGTATCATTCTCAAAATGAACTGATTGGGCCTCTTCTACTGTCCATGTCTTCCTGTCTACTGACCTTCTGCGACTCATCTTCTCCGCCATCAGCCACAGCCATCAGCCACATCTACCAGCCACAGTGCCACAACGGAGGCGGAATATCCAATTCCTCCGCGCTGTTCGATTCTTTCTACAAATATCTGTGGCTGAGGCCCACCATGCAAACGCCAGGCTATGTATGCACTCACCTACCACCTGTACTGTACATACATACTAACACTTCTTACTTTACTCTCTCTTACAGCACTGTACATACAGTCGACTCCCCTTTCCTTGACAGGGTACAGACAGCTAACTTTAGCTAAGCAGCAAGTACAGTACTACTGTACTGTCCTCTACTGTACTGTGCGTCCCATTGCAACACCGACAAACTCCACCCGAGTCAAAGGTCCCATCCCTCTCACCACCACCACCACCATCTTCCTCCCTACACGCACCGACCGCATCAATGAGGCATGTCGTCGAGCGCATACCATCCGCCGCCAGATGCTTCTCACTTGCCCGTCGATGATTCGGACTCCGACCTCGACCTCGACATCCAAGAGCTCGATCCCATCACCACGTCCAGATCTTCCACCCGGAAAGACAGGCCCCACGAAGAACGCAGAGCAGGCCATATCCCGCTCCGGAACCTGCGGATGAGCGGCCTGCGAGGTCCTGGCAAGCGCAACAGGGGGTATGGAGATCTCGGGCGGGACCGAGATGCGAATTCAGAGCATCTACGCGGCCTGCTGAACGATGACGGCCCGGATCGGGACGGGGCAAACCGGCTGTCCGCCGGCAGCTTCAACAGCGCCGACGATGATGCGCCCTTGCTCCCTGGAGGAGGAGGAGGAGGAGGAGGAGGAGGAGGAGGAGGAGAAGGAGAACGAGGACGAGGACGCCATAAACGGCGATTAAGTACGGACACCCTCTCCAGGCTGGGATCGCATATCCGCCTCCCCAGCTTCCTATCGAACGCCGGATCGCGACCCTCCCCGGAAGATGACGAGGCAGCAGAGGAAGAACACGATCCAGCGTCCTCACGAACCGTGTTGGTTGGTGCCGCCCAGTCCACGCGATTCCCGCTGAATGCCGTCTCCAATGCGAAATATACCCCCATCAGTTTCTTGCCGCGCACTTTGTATAACGAGTTTTCTTTCTTCTTCAACATGTACTTCCTGCTCGTGGCGCTTTCGCAGGCAATTCCGGCCCTGAGGATCGGTCCTCTCGACCTACATTGCGCCTTTGGTGTTTGTGTTGACGATCACGCTGGGCAAGGAGGCGTTTGACGATATTGAGAGGAGGAAGAGGGATACGGAGGCCAATTCCGAGGCTTACACCGTGTTGTGTTTTGCGGAGTCAGGTGTGGGATATAAGCTTCCATACCATTCGAAGAAGAAGAAGGGGAAGAAGGCAAATTTGAAGTCTATGGGGCGGTCGCTAGCCAAGGCAGATAGATTATCGGACATACAGGAAGAGGAAGAGACTGCGGAAGGCCTGGGGCGCCAGAATTTACCATCCTCCGAGGTGCGGGAAATTATGAAGAAATCGAAGGACCTGAAGGTTGGAGATGTTCTGAAACTGGGGAAAGATCAACGACTGCCCGCGGATGTGGTCATTCTCAAGAGTTTCACCAATGAAGCAGCAATAGTAGTTGATGAGGGATTGCCCCCAGCCGTGGAGTCGCTACTGCTTTCGCCAATATCAGAGGTGCCTGTCGAGCAAACAGCTGCGACTGCGGCCGACGCTCGCGAATCCACATCAGCCCTAGACCATCCATCTGCAGCTGATGCCGCCGGACTAGGGGAAACGTTCATCAGAACTGATCAGCTTGATGGTGAGACGGACTGGAAGCTTCGACTAGGGTCGCCACTAACTCAATCGCTGGATCCGGCGGAATTCGTACGTCTTCGGGTTGTGGCTGGGAAGCCGGACAAGAAGGTGAATGAATTCGTGGGAGCGGTCGAGTTGCTGCCCAAAGGAAGAGGAACATGCCACCCGTTTCCCGCGGAACCGTCTTCCCTGATCAATGAAATCAATGCGGAACAGGCCTCCGGCCAGGCAAGCTCGGCTCCTCTGACAATTGACAATACAGCTTGGTGCAACACTGTCCTGGCATCAAATGCAACGACATTGGCTGTTGTCATCTATACGGGACGTGAGACCAGATCTGCGCTTTCGACATCTCAATCTCGGTCCAAAACAGGACTTCTCGAATACGAGATCAACTCCCTGACCAAGATCCTTTGCGGTTTGACTCTGTCGCTATCCATCATTCTGGTGGCGTTGGAAGGGTTTGAGCATGCCGAAGGTGTCAAATGGTATGTTAAAATTATGAGATTCTTGGTGCTGTTCTCGACGATCGTTCCTATCAGTCTTCGTGTAAACTTGGACATGGGAAAGAGTGTCTACTCTCGGTTTATCCAGCGAGATCCTGGCATTGCCGGAGCTGTCGTCAGAACCAGTACGATTCCCGAAGAACTAGGCAGAATTGAATATCTGCTAAGTGACAAGACCGGAACTCTGACCCAGAACGAAATGGAGATGAAGAAGATACATGTCGGAACGGTTTCCTATGCCAATGAGGCGATGGACGAGGTGATTGCATACATCAAGCAGGGTTTCTCAATTCCCTTATCCACGGATCCAACCAATTCAATGCTCATCACTCCTTCATCTACTTTCATGGCTTCAACGACCACCACAGCCGCTCGAACACGCCGAGAGATCGGATCTCGAGTCAGGGATGTCGTGCTGGCCCTGGCCATCTGCCACAATGTTACCCCGACTGTCGAGGAGAATGAGGCGGGTGAAACATATACCTCGTATCAAGCTTCCTCCCCTGATGAAATCGCCATCGTCAAGTGGACCGAGATGGTTGGCCTGCGATTGATACATCGTGATCGCAAGGGCATGCTTCTCCAGTCTGTAGATACCGGTCGATCTGTTGTCCGGGTGCGCATTCTTGAGGTCTTCCCATTCACATCCGAGGGCAAGAGAATGGGCATCATCGTTCAGTTTATGGATGGATCCGAGAAATCTGGCAAAGTCAATCCCGATGCCGGAGAGATATGGTTCTACCAAAAGGGCGCCGATACTGTCATGACTTCTATCGTTGCCGCGAATGATTGGCTTGAGGAAGAGACTGGCAACATGGCTCGCGAAGGTCTTAGAACGCTTGTCGTTGGCCGGAAGCGCTTGTCTGTTCAACAATACCACGAGTTCGCGTCCAATTTCAAGGAAGCTTCCGTTGCCATCAATGGACGTGATGCCGGCATGGCTCGAGTCGTCGCTCACTACTTGGAGCGCGATCTCGAGCTTCTCGGCGTCACTGGGGTCGAAGACAAGCTCCAGAAAGACGTCAAGCCATCGCTAGAGCTGCTTCGAAACGCAGGCATCAAGATCTGGATGCTCACAGGCGACAAGGTCGAAACGGCCCGCTGCGTCGCCGTCTCCGCCAAGCTCGTTGCCCGCGGTCAATACATTCACACAATCGCCAAGCTCAGACGCAAAGACAACGCGCAGGACCACCTCGACTTCCTGCGCGGCAAGATAGACTCTGCGCTCCTCATTGACGGCGAATCGCTTTCCCTCCTTCTCACGCACTTCCGC
The DNA here is from genome assembly GCA_009599575.1 of Blumeriella jaapii. Taxonomy (NCBI): domain Eukaryota; kingdom Fungi; phylum Ascomycota; class Leotiomycetes; order Helotiales; family Drepanopezizaceae; genus Blumeriella; species Blumeriella jaapii. The sequence goes on from VWND01000064.1 coordinate 931,420, forward strand.
GCCGACTTCATCTCCCTTGCCGTCCTGCTCCCGGCCGTCATTGCCTGCCGCTGCTCGCCGACCCAGAAAGCAGATATCGCACACCTGATCCGTGACTTCACGAAGAAGCGCATCTGTTGCATTGGCGATGGCGGCAACGACGTCTCCATGATCCAAGCTGCTGACGTCGGCGTTGGTATCGTTGGCAAAGAAGGGCGACAAGCATCACTCGCTGCCGACTTTTCCATCACGCAGTTCTGTCATCTCACCAAGCTCCTCGTCTGGCACGGCCGTAACAGTTACAAGAGATCCGCCAAGCTCGCACAGTTCGTTATCCACCGAGGGCTCATCATCAGCGTGTGCCAGACGATGTACAGCATCGCCATCAAATTTGAGCCCGAAGGCCTGTACAAGGACTGGCTGCTGGTCGGTTATGCCACCGTCTACACCATGTTCCCCGTCTTCTCGCTCGTGCTCGACCGGGACGTCGATGAGAACCTTGCCAACCTCTACCCGGAGCTGTACAAGGAGCTCACGACGGGCTCTTCGCTCTCCTACCGCACATTCTTCGTCTGGGTCTTCGTCTCAGTCTACCAGGGCGGCATGATTCAGGGCCTCTCGCAGATCCTGACGGCCGTCGACGGCCCGCGCATGGTTAGCGTCAGCTTCACCGTGCTGATCGTCAATGAGCTCTGCATGGTTGCCTTTGAAATCACGACCTGGCACCCCACCATGATCGCGTGCTTGGTCGGCACCGCCCTGCTGTACGTGGGTACCATGCCATTGCTCGGCGGCTACTTTGATCTGGCATTCATTGTCACGTGGTAAGTCTCTTTCTCACCTCGTCCTCGAGGGCCCCGTCTCGTAGGGATCTTGGGTGTTTGCTAATTGGTGATGCAGGGGCTTCCTCTGGCGCGTCGTGGCCATCTCGGCCATCTCGCTCATCCCGCCCTACGCCGGGAAGCTTATCCGCCGCGCCATCAAGCCGCCTAGTTACCGCAAGGTGCAGGGCATCTGATATCTCGGGGGAAAAGCGGGGTTGGGGTTGCGGCTGTAAGCAGAGAGGGTCTGTTGTCTGTATATCTGTCTGTGTTCGGGCCAGATTTGGATTTCGGATCGCACTGGTTTGAAGGGAAACGGGTTGCGCGGCATAGCGGGTGGCGTTTTCACGGTTGAAGTTTCTTTCTTTTTTGTGTTGGGGGGGGGGGGGGGGGGGGGGGGGGAGTCGCGAGATAGGAGGAGGTAGAATGAATGGAATTGGAATGATGCGTTCTATTCTCTTTTCTTTTTTTCACCTTTCTTCTCTTTTGTTTTCATCCCTTTTCTTCTTCTCTACTCTTTTCTCCCCTTCTCTTTTCTTCTCTACTCTTTTCTCCCCTTCTCTTTTTTTCCCTACTCTATTTTTCCCTTCTCTGTTCTTCCTTCTCTTTTCTCTACTTACTTGCTTGCCTTGGAATTCCTTGATTCGCAAGCTAGCCAGCTAGCTATAGAACATGCTTCTTGTGTCGTACTGTACAGTACGAGCCTCTGACAACGAAAAAGGGGAACTTGAGGCATTACCTCTCTAGTGTCACGCTATTTTGGCATGCTCGTGACTTAGCCCGGAAGTTGTACGTACTTTATGGGCGGAAAGCGACACCGACACGTATTTCACGTATATAAGTACTCAAGTCCTTCTTCCTGACTTGCACACGGATTCTGAACAGCAAAACGCAGCACCACCAAAATGTCTCTACCCCGTCGTCCCCAGCAGAGCGTCTACACGCCCTCCAACGGCAACTCTGTCTGCTATGATCACCATCTCCGGCGGTGCGATAGGTGCAGACTCGACTTCTCTCTCGAGGATTCATACCAGAACGAACCTGGATATTATGGCTTCGACGAGCATGGAGAGGAAGAGGAGAATTCCCACGATCAGGATCGCGTCGATATCTTGGAAGGCTCTAGAGCACGTTTTACGCCACAGTGGGATGCAGACATCCTCGGATTCGCCAACGCCCCCCAAATCCCCTGGAACCACAACAACCCTCCCAAGGCCTTGGCTCTTTCCAACCTCCAAACCCATTACTGCTCAACCTGCCAGCTCACATGGCTGGTTGGAGAACAGGGTGAAGCAGCTGCTCAACAACACCCATCTCACCCTACCTGCTTTCATGTGAAGGTGGGCACTTGCCGATCACTCCTCGTGTTCACCGATGGGGCCTGCTCCAACAATGGATATCAGGTTGCGCAAGCCGGTCTTGGTGTGTTCTTCGGCCCCGGCTCTAGATTCAACCTCTCGGAGCGCGTGACTATGTCCGACGTATCCACGAACCAGAAAGCCGAGCTGGAGGCCGCAGCTCGTGCCCTGGAAGTTGTCCGCGAAACCGTGATCCCTCATCGTCGTCGTATCATCGAAAACGCCGTGGGTAGTCACAATGTGCGAGCCGTGTCTGACGTAAAGTACATACGAGTCATCATTGTCACCGATTCAAGTAAGTAAACACTGCCTGTGTGTGTATCTGCTCAGCTGATAACATGACTTCAACAGGCTACCTCGTCGAGTGCATGTGCAAGCACATGCTGAACTGGGAGCAGAACGCACAAGGCTTTCTGTTCAACAAGCAGGGCAAGCCGATCGCGAACTCGCAGGCCTTCTTGCGGCTGCAGAATGCAGTTGGGGAGCTAAGCATGGTCGGAGTTCAGGTTGCTTATTACCATGTGGGACGGGAGGAAAATCAAGAAGCAGACGCTCTTGCAAAGGAAAGCATCGCAGGAGGTCGATGGTACTAGAATAGACGGTCTTGTGTGAGACCTTCTGTAAGCGCTTCACGCCCGCAGTGCTTCACGAACCTCTTCTTCCACTCACTCCCCGATTTCATATTAGCTATTGCTATAGAAACTAGCTTACTCTGCACCTACCTACAACGTTTGATCCCACATCACAGGCAGTGTTCGATTTGAATCTGAAGCAATAAATCGCCCTTTGTACAACCAATTTGATTCCCGCTGTAGCTTCCTATCCTACCTACCCTCTCAACCCCCATTGCATTCTCAGCTAGGACCGGGCCTAAGCCAACCGCCGCGCATGCAGCGGTCAAACCTAGGTAGGTAGGTATCCCTCACCGAGAAAATGAACAGTTTTCCCTGGATCGTATCTCTCCGGCTCGCAGTCCTGCACCATGCACGCCCTTCTTTCTCTCCTCTCCGTCACCTATCTGGCCACCTATCTATAACGCGTTGCATTCTCCCCCGCCACCGATGCCCAAAACCGATGCGAGGACGAGCCAGTATTCGTTCGCGGTAATAGCTCGCTACAGTAGCTCCCCCCCCCCCCCCCCCACGCCGGTTTGCTGTGGCTGTCTTTCCGTTGGTTCCGCAGGGCCGGGGCCGCGACTTGGTGTAGGGATCATTTGCTGGTTATGGAGAGAGGGTAGTACATGTTCATGACCGTTTACGTTACGGTGAACGCTCGGGAACGGGCGGAGGATCGGTAGCTGGGGGGGGGGGGGGGGGGGGGGGGTGGCTATGATGTATGTGTTTGGGTCTGCTGCTTGCTGTCTGGGCTTTTCTCTTCGGCGTTTCTTTTGGTCCGCTTGATGCGAGTAGGAAGGGGAGGAGCCTGGATTTGGGGGAACGGGGGGGGGGGGGAGGAAAGAGAAAAGAGAGGGAAAGAGAAAAAGAGGGGAAAGAGAGAGACGGTGGAGGGAAAGTTGAGAAGACGGGAAGGCGGCGGGCGTGCTTGCTGCCATCCGTTTTTTTTCTTCCTTCTTCTTCTGATCTTGGGGTTCTGCTTCCGAAGATGGCGTCTTTCCTTTGTAGATGATCACAAATGGGAAAGGAACAGGGGTTACAAGGAGATGATGTGTGTTTGAGCTCAGGTGTATGCTTGCTTGCATACGACGCACTTGCCATTTGCAGTATAAGTGTCTAGAAGAGATGGGAGTGGAAATGGGTATGTATATGTTACGCCCTTTTCCTTGAGCTGGTATCGTATTGACTTGTTCCTTGCCGAAACTGTCAGATGTAGAGAAATAACGGATTTCTGTTTGGCAATTGGGTTGCTTGAGTTGTAATACCTGGATTTCTAATTGTAGAAGATCCTTGGAATTTCCTTTTCCAGATTGCAGCGAGATCATAATTCATCAGTAAGTAAGCACAAGTTATGGCTGGGTGTTTATTTCCCTTAAACTGATTACGAATGCTAAGCCGTGATGACGGAAAAGAAAATGACAACAGAAAGTAGAGTTGGAATTTAAGAGAGAGACTGGAATGTATTTGCCTAGGACACATATAAGAAAATCTCAACAAAGCACTTTCCTGCATTAAATACATGTGTTGATATGTTTTTTACTCATATCATATCCGTGAAACAGACTTCTTGATCTTCTCGGTTATACCAACTGAGCAATCAAATCACGACGAGGCTCATTTAACATAAGGAAATCTCCCTCTGCCTGGCTTTTGGGGTTTCAGCATGCAAAAGATGCTAAAAAAGTGAATTGCAGATCTACGCAAATGAGTCTCGTAACAACTGTTCCGGTCCAATCACGAATTTACGCCACTCGTGGACTGGGGGAGCCTATTTAATTTTAATTTTACTTCTTGCCCTTAGACGAAGATAGGGTCTATCTTGTACTGGAGTTATAGTTTGAAGGATTGTTCTATGATTCTGCAATTCCATCTTTGATAGTTTTGTAGTGTCTGTAGTGTCTGTAGTGTCTGTAGTGTGTCTGTAGTGTCTGTAGTGTCTGTAGTGTCTGTAGTGTCTGTAGTGTCTGTAGTGTCTGTAGTGTCTGTAGTGTCTGTAGTGTCTGTAAGTGTTAGAACACAGAGACGTCGATGTATAGTCACTCCTCATCTATAGATATGATGATTCTTCCAACGCGTTGCGTTGTCCTGGTTCTTAATCTGGCAGTTGCCGGTGTTTTTGGATGTAACCTCTTGTGTTGGATCCAGCAGCTCAGTGCTGGTTGTATGACCACCTGTACGAAATGCTTGTGAAAATCAGCATAGTGTTGACAGCACTAATGAGTACCGCTTTACTCTCGACGATGACTTGACGGAAGTGTTATGGTTTGACTTCAATTTTTGGCGTAAAAATACAAAGTAGAAGATTCATGAAAATGCGAGTGTGTGGGCCGCGGGATTGTGATCCAGGGCGAAGTTTCACATGTCTCGGAGAAACAAGGTTCGTAGATGGGGATAGTGTGCTCGCTACATACTGTACGACCCCCTTAACATTGAGGTTGTTTATTTTGGCGTAAGCCAAGCGAGCCGCCCCAAGTGCGAATAGCGTTCTCCTCACCGCCTTTGCTTTAGCCACACCTCGTTCGGCAATATCCGAATATTTGTGACGTTGATTTCCCCATCCAAACCATCAACAACAGAATGAGGACCTCAGCACTGGCCGGAGCCCGACGGCGATGCCTGGAAACACCTACATCGAGTCTGAGCTTTAGTATACGCCATTTTTCGCCAAACATCCCAAGTAGATCATCATCCCTTCGTCTGTTATCCTCCACCAAGTCCCGGCACGAACCCAAGAACTCGTTCGCGCTGGAAGCGCTTCCTACAAAAACAGAACGCAAACGCATCAACAAAATCCGGGTCGCCTCTACATTAGCCATAGTTGCAGCTCTGGCCGCGGCTTTCATCTCCATCGCGGACCCGAACAACCGAGGAATCAAGAAGATCTTCGACCCGCCACGCTTCACGCCTTTCACCATCATTAAGAGGGAGGAGGTCTCGCCGACCAGCATAATCCTCACTCTGCGACCTCAGACGCTCGCAAATAGGCCGCGGAAACTGCTAGATGACCCATATCAGTCTAATTGGGAGAAGGGAACGTGGTCTGTCGAGGTCAAGCAGCCCGAGCTGCAGATTGCAAGATCATACACGCCGCTGCCACCCAGGACGGGGGACCCCAAGGGCGATTTGCGGCTCTTGATACGTAAGGAGCATAAGGGCGAGGTGTCCGGGTATCTGCATAAGCTGAAGTCAGGCTCGCAACTCCAGCTGCGAGGGCCGCATGAGGAGTTCAATCTCCCAGAAGGCGTGGAAAATATCGTGTTCCTCGCTGGTGGGACTGGCATCGCACCCGCCCTGCAGATCGCTTATACTTTGTTGGAAGAGAGGTACACGGAGGCCGAAAAGCCAAGGATGCATATTGTGTGGTCGAGCCGACAAAGGGCAGATTGTGAGGGTGGCGTAGATGCTAGTAACCCGTATGGCTGGGAAGGCCGGAAGACGGGCGAGATCGTGCAAGAGCTGGAAAGCTTACAGCAGAGACACCCAGGCCGACTATCTGTGGATTACTTGGTAGACGAGGAGGGCAAATGCTTGGACCAGAACAGGATAGCCAAACTCACGAACATGACCACCAGAGCCCCAAAACCATTGATAACCAGTAGCATCGAATCGCAATTACTGTTTGTTTCTGGGCCTGAAGGTTTCATCAAATATGTTGCTGGCCCTAAGAAGTGGGAAAATGGCCGGGAAGCGCAGGGTGATGTTGGTGGCATCGTCCGTCAATTGGGCCTGGCAAAGACGTGGAAGATATGGAAGCTGTGAATGGATTGTAACAACTGTACAACATTTGATCTCGACTTCCGATTTGGCATTGTATTCCACTAGCCCGAGTCTTATGACACACTGGCTACTCGCGAGACGTTGCATTCGTACACGTTTGCGGCATACAGCACTCGGTTCACTGGCCAAACATCTATCTGGCTGTATCTCGGCCTTGGACTATACTCTTCACAGCACACTCCATGTCAGTCGCCATATCCGCCCCAAGTTGCAGACATCTGACGATGTCCGCCACAGGATTCGTCTCATTCAACTCATACTGGTGGTTTGGATACTTCTTTACTAGCAAATCAATCGCCACCTTTCGATTTGCCTGCTCGGGCTGGTCCTCCGATCAGCTACTCGAGTCTTGAGCCAGTTCTAGAAACAAACAGGGTTCATTGTTGACGTTGATTGCCAAGCGAGGCTGGGCGTCGCGAACAGAATCATCCCACTTGTGACAAATACGTTTAATTTGTTTTTCTTGTCCACAGCTATCAATGATTTCCTTTCTTCAGCCTGATATTCGACAATGAGTCTTCGCTCTGAAGATTTCCACCAAGTTCGTGTAGCTGAGGCTCGGCTTTGTTCAATAGCGTGCAAAATCGAGTGTTGACATCGCCGTCTACTTTGCAGCAGGTGCAAGCGCCAGTTGACAGAGCCCACTAATTATCAGCGTAGCGTTCTTAACAGACAAGTTATTGTACGAGCAGAACCGCATACTATTTTTTAATTTCATCATGGCGTGATATGAATATGCACGGTAAGGAATATGTAATCCTAGAAGGACTGATGTCTCTAGCCCTACATGCACACTTGTTGACAGCTGCAAGAGTCTTGCGGTATGACAGACTGGCGGCTCCCTTAATGTGATATTGTACGCCGTGATTGCGTACGGAGCATGGGGCATCAATTGATGTAGTCTGCCACCTCCTCGTGGGGTGATGATTTCAAAGCTTTTGGGCTTCTCGTTCTCGAGCATTTCCCTTTTCGTCAAGTCTTTGGTGCCAAGATGTCAAGAACACCACTCCTGAGAAAGGCAACTCCGGCCTGAGATGGCATCTGTAGCACAATGTCGAGCGCACTCTCAATCACAATCATCAAGAAGAGCTTCAAGTACTCTTCCTTACCAGCCATCACCACTAACTCCGGCTTCCAGATTGGAAGCCCTCCCTCTGCTCTCCCTCTGCCCGCACATCATGCCGGAAACGCTTTCATGGACAACACATTGCAAGCGTATGCTCAAATCCACGCCCGACAACATCGCCGTATTTCTACAAGTTGAAGGGTAGACGCTAAGCGAGATACTCGCGAGACTGGTGAGAGAAGCATACTGTACATCGCCCCCGAGAAGAAGGGGTTGATCTGAGACACCGTAGAGGGAACACACGCGGCCTACGATGAGATGGCGGCAAGGCTCCTCAGGCAGAATTGGCCAGGCATGGACCCAGCAGAGCTGTTTTCGCGGGCTGCGCTCACGCTCACTACCCACAACGAAGCTAGCATAAAGATCGCCTATGGCATTCAAGAACCACTCATTGAAGCCAATGCACCGACGACAGAGCTTCAGTTTGAGCAGTCCTAGTCATGGCGGATGAACTCTCGCGCGAGCTGTTGCAACTGCGCCAGCAAGGTGGAAGGGAAAAATGGATACAATTCTGAGGCCCAGAGGGTTCAAGTGCTTAGCCTAGGAACAACGCAAGAGTGTCTGTAGTTTTCTATCAGGTGTGTGAAGAAACCGGGGATATGCGGTGGCGAGGACCGACCAGTGGGTGGAGGCTTTTCGAACGGAGATTCGGAGAAGAGCCAATGCGATTTTAGGAAAAGTGTGAGTGGTAACTCGAGGGTATACAAGGCATGGTTTGCAATTAGATGGCGTGGCTGGTGGGACGAGCGAAGAATGACGAGACTGCTTTGTTTTCTCTTTACCTTAACTGTGCTAGACTTGTTTTGTTCAACATATCAACACATCTCTTACGCGCGCGGCTCGTTTAACCGGCTGAGTTGCGAGAACTGGGAGTCGTATCTTCAACCTATTCATTTCTATTACTACTCAAAAAGGAATTTTACCATGACCAGACGCGAAACCAATTTACTCCCGACCAAAAAGCAGCGCACCCTCTTGCACATTATGTTCCACTCCCAAGGTCAGCCCGTTCCTACAGAAGCGCCCACCATTTTGAAACCGCCGTCCTCTCCACCGCCGCAGTAGTTAGAGCATTCTTCCAAGCCCCCAGACTCACCCCAGTAAGCCCAACCGGCTCTTTCGCAATCGGCTTCGCGTCCTCGCCGGCCTGGGCTTCGGGGACATCGTTGTCAACATCCTCGAACCAGTCTTTCGTGTAGGTCCAGACAGACTTGGAAAACCACGCATTGCTTATGTTAGGCCAAGACAGGACGCATCTGTCGTCGGTCTCCGCGTCACCGTACTCGGTATCAGCGTAGACGCCGTTGAGGGCGTTCAGGGTGAAGTATTCCTTGGCCCACGCTGCTGCGGCGGCTTTCTCTTCTCTGTCCGTGACGTTCTGGCTGAGGTCTTGCATCTTGTGGGTGTGGGGGATTGCGGCGTCGTCCAAACTTCTCCAAGAGGTATGCGTCGCGAGCTGTCTCTCGAGGTTCAGGTTCCAGGTTTGGATGTATATCTCGGTGAGTCCAAGGTGTTGGACTGGTACAAGTTCGTCGTATCGGTAATGACAGGCTTGAAGTTGTGCTGAGAACTTCAGATGAGGTTTGCTAAAGATCTCGTAGAACTAGATCTATCCTATAAGTACCTACTCTTGCAGCCAGCAATTGTGTCCTCGGCTCTGAATTTAGGACCGAGCTTGCGATTTTCTAAGGGGCTACTTGGTTGCAATCTACCTCCGTATTTAGGCGACATGCGAATATGGGGAAAGAATCCCTGATCGCACGAATAAGGGTAGATTATGCTTATGGAACCAAATGAGGCCGCAGATGAACCGTTCCTACTATAACCCGGCCGTATATTATAAGTCTAATATATCATCGCAGTTTCCGTACTCGCCAATCGAGGAAAAGTGTAGCGTGGTTGTTGAAGACAAGACTGTTGTGTAGATTACCACAGCTTTGCTGCGGGGAAAAAGTATACTTTATCAGGAACCCCCGGCTTGAACGTTGTATTTATGGGTCTACGAGAACGAGGAAGAAAACCGCAAGTGAGCTCACTCCCGCCATCCCCAGAGGGCACATTTGATAACTCGATTGGACAGGTCGAGTGAAGATCTTTGCACTGTAGCATCGAAAGACAGTTCGTGACAGTAAGCCTCATGAAGCTCTCTATCAATTTAGCTTGTCGATCTTAACAGATGAACCGACCAAAATAGCAACTCTTTGAGATGATTATGCGGTAATACTTAGTACAGCCGGAAATTGATCGGAATGGCAAGTGGTGAATCAATTCCGATTTATTCAATTGATGTTACCAAAATAAAAACCATTTTGGAAGAGTAAAAATTGCAATTGCATACTCTTTGGTATTCGAGATTGAATGGAGTGAGTGAGTTACTAATCACAACCTAAAAAAAGATCGTGACCAAAGCTTTTGAAATCAGGGGGTTTGCCAATACACTGTAAAGTACGCGGCGGCATCCGAGACGCCGCTGCCCTGGTCGTTACTGTAGCTAGATTCGAGTCGGAATTTCGAGAGCTGACTCCATGAGATATCCCGAGAGTCGCAAGCCATCAAATGCATAATTTGGTGACCATGGACTTAGGATTTCGACCCCGAAGAGCGTCACTACACTAGAGGATTCAATGATATCGACCAAGAACGACTGAACCTGATTTATACACAGACAGTACAATATATAAAACGGTCTCCAGAGCTGGAAGATTAGAGCGACATACAATGCCGCTAAGAGTGGCTTTGGGAAAGGCGAGGTCCTCCAGGCCATCGTGGTGCCTTGAATTGCAAGTTTCCTTGGAACTGGAAGTAAGAATTTGGGATCGCTCAAGTTTAGGATCGGCAATGAATTGTGCGAAATGGACCCTGTGGCAGCATCTCGTCTTGATTAGGGACGGAATCGTGCTTTGCAAATGAAGACAAGAAGCGGCAAGAAGCCTAGATGTTGCAGACAGCTCGGCCTGGTATTAAAGCGAGGCATGAGCCGTGGTCATACCAACGCCATGGCAGATACATTGGAATCAGCCTCGCATCTTCTCGATGCTGTGAACGAGGAACACGAGGAAGTGCCATGTTGGAAACAGTGGGAAGAAAAAATCATTTCACTAATTGCGATCTGAATCGTACGTGGAAACAGGATCAAGGAGATTGAGACCGAGACCATCGACTTTGTTAGTACCACAGGGTGTGATACAGTAAAAATTAGTTTTAAACTTTGAACGGAGGCTTTTTGTTTGCTCTCTCAGAAGTCTAGTGGGGGAAGAGCGTGACTATCATATCATAGTCACGTGACTACAACTTGACTACACACCAACCGGCCTATATCCCTAACCTGAAGGCACAGAATGGCATCAGACGGAACAAATAGATCTTGAAGTGAATTGGCATCGATAACTAAAGACCAGGTCAGGAATATCTGTAAAACAGAGAGTAAGTTTCAAGTCTTTGACACTCGATTCCGCCTAGAAATCTGTCTGTCCGCGGCTAGCTTCAGAGAGTGGCAGTTACCCTCTGGCTGATTTCAAGCCATTTGCTGTTAGCTAGACATCCAAATTTCTTGTTTAGCTAACGAAATCTGCGACGTTGCCAAACACCAAAATTTACCAGCGTTCCAAGGAAATGCCCAGGCACAGATTCTAAGCAGCCCTATGCAGAAAGGCCCGGCACGGTAGATGTTTTGATGCGCGCTTTGATTGTGTTTTTCGGCGTTTGGGTCACCACTTTTTCTTCGGCTGCTTCGTGGAGCTTTGTGGCTTTGCTGGTCTACTCTTCAGCGTCGGTGGGCCCCTAGCTTAGCTCAACTCGAGCTTCTTCGAGACGATAACTCTTTTCTTTCCGTGGCGAGATGCTCTGAATATCCGCTTAGTTGAGTCGGTGGACTTCCACGCTGGCGTCAAAACCGGGAGGACTGGAGCAGGTGTAGTCGTAGAAACTATGTCTCGACCAGCTGTGTCGGATTCTTCTTTGTTAGTGTTTTGCTGAAAAAAAAACCCCCCACAAGAGGTGCCTAGGGAATTTTATGCTCTGAGTCTCCATGCTTATTGCGAGCATAATATATGCTAACATGTGAAGATATCATATAGCTCGTGCAACTGAATCTTTCAATTTAAAACTTCAGATGCAGCTGTTCTCAAACGTGTCTTAGATGAAAGGCACAGAAGATAACCATAAAAAGCTGGTCGGAGGCCACAATCTTCTTTTTTGAGAAAGCCTCAGTACAGTATATTCCTTTACCGTTCACCAGAATCAGAGTATCTGGTCAGCACTTACTATCTATCATATGTGGAATAAATGCAACCTTCCCGATAAAGTACAAGCACCTCATAAGCTTGATACTCGGCCTTGTCAAGACGTTTTTTTTAAATCAGGATATCAGGAAGGGATTTTTCTTTTCGTGTTGTAATGTTTAACTCTCCCGACTTTCTCTTTCACGGGATCAATTCTGTTATCTACTGCTGTAGTACATAAAACCGCCCTCCTATCCTGTGTATTGATCGTAAACCATGTAAAATGCTTGCATACGTAGCCGCCCCAATCACTAGAGTCCCCACATACAGTGACATGTAATCCACCTGCATCAAGTACGGAACCCGGAATTGTTGGCCCAAAAAGGATTTTTGCAGCGAGCTCCAGGCGATTCAAAGACTGTGGGCTGGTTTTTTTTTTTACATTCATAGATATTTCTCCAGAGCATCGGTCAAGTGTATCAAATGGGTATGCGCAAAAGCACGCAGACGAATACGCTATGGGCATTGCAATTGCCTCAAAAGACATTTTTCTTATGTTCTTCCTGAACATCGAGAATCAGGAACGTGATGCAAAATCAAAGAAAGCAATCTAAGCCTTGATAGGCTAATTGTACTCGTGAAGTGCCTTTGTTTAATGCCTAGCTCCTACTTGGCACCACAGTTAGTTAGCCGGATGCCCGATTGGGCTAAAATTTTGGATTTAACCGAAATCAACGAATCGCTGTCGCTGCTCAGATATCAAGGCTCATTGAATAATGTTCGATAATGTCCTTGAACATGATTTTTTATTTACAGGATTTTCTTATACTAAACTCAGGAAAGATAATTGTTTCCGCGATCCATTGTCATGCCAGACAACTACCTCATGCCAGGTATTCACGTTGGTCGTACGAAAGCGGTATGCTTGAGAAAGTGGGGGGTACAGTACTATTTCAAGCAAGGAAGTCTCTGTGAAAGAGCTGAAGAATGGACTGTAACTTTTTTTTGTTGAATTTATTTACTGTTCACCTGTACATTACGCTATCCTTAGAATCTTGTCGGTGTGCAATTATATCCAAACATTGGAAATTACCTAGCACATATCTTAGGCAGAGGCTTAATAAAACAAAATAATGTTCTTCAGACAAGCTTAATACAAGTATTTCGCTTTGCATCCGGACCCCTTACTGGCTGTGGCAGGGCTCCTGCCGCTGACATCGAAAGGCTTCTGCAAAAGCGGGCACATGCAGGCAGGGTTGAGCGAGCATTGGCAGAACAGGGAATTCAGGACGAGCAATCGCCACATTGAATCTTCAGTTGAAATTCCTCTTCGAAGACCCGGAAATTTTGTTTCCTTGGTGATATGTGATAACAAGGTTTACCAAGCAAGTAAGCTTTGAGAAAGTAGACACAACATATATCTGATTGTAGAGCAATATGGGTAATTTAGTATATAATGACTTTGCTTCATACTATCTTCTCAAAAGCATCCCTTTCGGCCCTGGTCAAACTTGGGTTGCAAGATCTCGCGCTCGTGTCACCAGCACCCTGGTACCCGTCAGCCGCAGATGTATATCACTTAGCCACCATAAATCATAAAACGCGATGCCTGGCCATAGAGTGCTTCCAACGGGTCTATCATGTCCTGATGGAATTAGCCGAGATACAGGTTCGGCCACTCCCCGTTATCTAGGAGGGTTCTGTCCCCCATTTTCATCCAGTAACTTACCTGCTCTCTCAAGCTACTCGTTGGATTCATCATCTATCATGACTTCTGCTACAGCAACAGCGACAGAAACACCCAGTGTCAACATGGCGCTGGTAACTCCAGCCCTATCAACGACCTTCGTACCGACAGCAACAGCATGTACGGAAAACAGATTGACCATGCTACTGAATCGACAATGGGAAGTAAGTATGTTCTGTCTGAGGGTGGCTAGTGGAGATTATTACATCGACCAGTGCTAATCACTTCTTAGATATGGATGAACATGCCAGTACCAGTACCTGGAACAACATTTACCGACTGTTACCCTAGCCAGTACATAACGAGTTATCTATTGTCTGCCGGAAGTGTTACCCAAGCTGCCTTCGATCCCCTCGTCTGCCCACAGCACTACTCTGCGGTCGGTCCCTACACCTCTAATTACATAGCCTGCTGTCCAAGGTAGATACCAGAATCCGCGCGTGGCATTAAGCAGCAGGTCCTGACTTTACAGCTCCTACTCCTTCCACGAGCCAGACACAACCGCATTCAGCGATCGCCCTGCCTTTGGCGGAACATGTTACAGCCCCATTCCCAGCGCAAGCGAGGTCAAGGTTACCGCATACGACTCTTTGTCCGTCACTGCGACGAGCATATGGACAGCTACAGCTACGAACGCCCAAGCCTACGCATATCCAATTGAAGGTTATGCATCCGGCGTGGCTGCGGTCAAGAGTGTTGTGACCACTGGAGGCATAACATCTACCATCACTGGCAGCAATTCGCAGGCTTCCAATACCGCAGCCGCTACACACACTGTGAGTCTTGCGCTGCGTCCGATCTGAGTTCTTGTCTGACATGTACCAGGTGTTTGCGGGCTCGGACCCTACTTTTACCCCTAGCTCCATGACAGCAGAGATAGGAGACACCATCATCGTTCAGTTTACGTCTGGGAATCACTCGTTGACAGAATCAACCTTCGAGTACCCATGTGTAAAAATACCCGGAGGACTTGACTCTGGATACATGGCAAACGTAAACGATGACATTGTCCCCACGCCGCAGTACTCGTTCGATATCTCCCAAAACACTTCTCAATGTGCGCTTCTCTCCCGCCCCAGACTGCACCCAGCTACTAATGCCATCCCAGGGTTCTATTCCAAACAGAAAGGCGAATGCGGCAACGGAATGACTTTGGCCATAAACCCTGATGTACAGAGAACAGCTGCCCTCTTCCAACAAAATGCCATCTCACAGAACGGCACCTCAGACACGTCATCAAGCGGAACATCCACCGGAGTGAAAGTCGGTGCTTCCATTGCGGCAGTAGTAGGCTTCATTCTCACACTTGGCCTCTTTCTGTTCTTCTTTCGTCGTCGCCGTCAACATGCAAGAGACGCCGCACAGAACGGATCACGGCATGCCGATCTAGCAGCGACCAAGATGCAAGGATCGAGTTGTACCGTCACAGAAGACGGAAGCCCGCGGAGTACAGGTTCCCGACCTGTTGTGCCGCCGAAAGGAAGAGGAGAGGAGGTGCACGGCTGTTCAAGACCAAGTGAGCTGGGATGCCCTGGTGGTGTTTATGAGCCCGTTGAGATGCTGCAGCCGCCTGTCGAAATTTATACGCCTGACACGCACGCAACGTCTACTCCTACTGAACCTGCGAGGAATCCGATTATGAAGTTATGAGAATTATTTGGGCTCGTGTTCTTGTAAATTAGATTGCAGATAACTTTGGCTCGTCGGTACGTTACACTTATCTCCACCTGATCTTCTACATTTAGATCATCTTCAGCTATTCGCTATTATATACCATTGCTTTGGAAAGTTTGAGATACATTAGCATTTTCATCAATTCTATCTTTTGCAAAATTTGTTATGAGAATAAGTACAATTTGAGTCAAATTTTTCACTAGCTGCTATCGGTCGCGTGTTTTTCTTACGAAAGGGTGAGTTTCCCGAGAAAGAAATTATATAACCATGCCCAAAAAGAAAACGATTTGGCAGCCAAATCAATATCGATTGAGCGCTGGAAATTGTTGGAAACGTATTACAGATATTCCAATGGCCAACCTTTTCAGCGAAGCCGGCCCTGACTGCAGTGGCTAGCGCGATGTGTAGATCGCAAAACCCCTTTCCTTGCGATCGACAATACTGCTGATCCTTGGGAACTACTGCTAAACTCAAAAGATCGGTATTACTGCCAGCGGGCGACTGATCTTCCAGCCCAAACGTTGCGGACCACGATTTCCCCTCTGCTTTTTTTCAAGGACACCGGCACAGCGAGTTCGAAGGGCCCAAGAACCATCTCCACTTGTCACCGATTCTCGAGCCTAAACTTCTCGGACCACGATTTGGGTTTCACGTTTTTGCGTAATCTCACACAGAGCATACTCGTTCACAAACTCGGTCTCGCATCTACAGTGGGTGGACACATGAAGTTGCGCGTCAGTAAATAGTCCTTACCCCAACAAAATTCTATTACCTTTACAACTTCATAACTCCACCATTAATTAATCGATTTTAATTGTAAATAGCTTAAATGAAAGCTGAAAATCGAAAGAATATTCGATTTTAACCAGTACTTAGTATACCACCCATTTGCAGCCTTAACAGCGTTTATTCTCTTTTGCATCCCCTTCGCTAGTTTATTTAACAACTGATCTTTCGGAAGCTTTCACGCTTTTTATACAGTTTTTATTAAAAATCTTTGTATTATATTATTGTTTTTCATAACTATTAGCTTTGATTTAAGCTCAAAAAATTTTGTTTTAAATATTTTTTATAAGTTTCCGATCGGGTTAAAATCCGGCGAATAAAGCCCTAATTTCATACTTATATTACGAAACCATAGCTTAATAATATGCGCTTTATAAGTTGAGGTATTATTTTGCATTTCAATGCTATCGTCGTAAAAAATAGTAGAAAAGTATTCGTTAAAAACTTCGAGGTATATGGCGGCTGTAATAAATCACTGTCCGGAACACACGCGCAACTTCATGTGTCCACGTACTGTACTAGCCCATTCGGCGCCCGCGGGGACAATCAGCGTCAACTTGGCTAGCTTGTCAAAGCCAGCGAAAAGTGCTGCCCAGAATATGGATAGCAATAAGGAATCTCTGTCCGAGAATTTATCAACGATCATCTCCACCTCTCTGACTTCAAGAAGCAGGCCTGGCATCTTTACATAGATCAGGTCGATCAACTGGGTCCTGGACGAGGATTTCCGAACGGCGTGCTTGAAATGGAGACGTACTAAATCGATGCTGGTGATGCGGAGTGGTGACATGGTGAAAGTGACTGGGTCGTGCCCGGGGAGGATCAGATCGGGGTTCTTGAAGCCTTCGATATCCCATCGTCCGAGGTAGCGGAAGAGTTCACTGAGCTGGGTGTCTATGAATTTCAACTCGGACAGAGCGTAAAAGTTCGGGTTGATTTTGAGAGATCGGAAGGCCTCGAATCGACTCTCTCTGCAGACCTGGAAGAGAGGCAGCGGTGCGGGCACGGGTGGCAGGACCTGGTTGTGGCGGCTATTGGCATGCAGAAACACCTCTCGTCTTCGAGGAATGCAGAGATGCCAGATGATTAAGCGTAGGTCGAGCGACATTCTGCTGAACTGTGGAAAGGAGTTGTGGGGCTGGCGCTTGAGGAACAGAACCATGTCTCGGTCTGGGAGAGCGTTGTGGAATATACCCAGACTGGTGATAGCTGTTGCTTCGCACATTTGGACCAGCTCGAGATCGGAGAGAGCCTTTTCATCGTCGAGTTTGGCTTTCGGGCCATCCAGCACTGCAGATCTGTTAGAAGAGAAGGTGCGCGATCGAGACAAGGGGTACATACAGGGCTTTAACGTGCGGAAGACTTCCCCCATGTTCGACTGAGCTTTGCTGACAGATGCCGACTGCTCAGTTTGACTTTGACTCGTCTCCTTTGATATTATCGCGGAACAAGTCGAGGAGGGATGACCGTGATTTTGGAAAGTGAATCTTACAAAATTTAGGGTTAAGAATAACCGAAGATTATCGGCGCCGACTTAGGCGACGATGACCTCAGTATTTTGCGGATAGAAAGAACCGCTCATCATATGATAACGCGATTGCGTAGTTAAATAAGGTAACTAACAATACTAAGACTTAAAACAAAATCTGGAAGCAAAGATTCATAACTCAGACTGCACAACGCAAAGCAAACGCTCCTATAACTTCCCCATTTCAGCCCATCCTCTAGTGGACCAATATTCCTTTCTACCTCTTCATGTCACTATCAGCGTCGAAAGCAACATTTTCCGATTGTGTGCCGTGAATATGGAAGGCTAGATTTAGTTAGTGTATAGAACTAAATAAGCTCTTGTGCCGGCTGAGCATCGATGATCCGGACAGATTCTGACAAGTTTAAAGGAGTGTCGAATCTGGAATGAAACGTTTTTAAAAATGAAGAGCCAAGAAGTGAGAGAATGCTGCCTCGCTTTCACGCGAAGCCTGTCGAAATGAGGAATTTGGCATTAGATGGCAGATTCGATCTTCGTAGCGAACACGTCGGAGTTTCGTAGCACAGGCATCAGAGTGCGGAAAGCAGCGGAGAGTCTCTGGATTATAGGGGTGAGGAATCTTGAAGACGAATTTTTTTTTGTAAAATCGATGTGTAAATTGATAAATTTTTATACTAGAGCCCTCGACTGAAATTTCGCATAGATGGCGATAGTTTGAAGGTATCGCGGGTCCAGAAATTGCAAGTTCTTTCCATTCAAACGTATCGTTTATTCTTGTAGCAGCTGCCGCGGATAGAAAAACAAACTATGATATTTCTGAAGAATGGTCGTAAATCAGAGTTCACGTTTTATTTTTTTTTAAATTTTTTTGGGATCTCCAGCCATCGGCCTCGAATTAAAAGCGGAAGGCAAGAAGTCCAAAGCGTAACACATTCAGAAAATGCCATGACGTTTCCGAGAAACCAGTGCAAGCTTGTAAGATCCAGAGGCTGGGATTGGAATAAAGTCAAGAATTTGCTTCTTAAATCTGCTCTGGGATAGAGCGCACCAGGGATCAGCCGCCATAATCGTCAGCAAAGCCAGGGGCGGACGAAGGAAGGCTTTGGGGAGGGATCGTACACGCCGTCAGGTAGATTACCGAAGGGAAATAGCCCTGTCAGCAGGTATTGCTGTCAACCTCTGGGTGTTGAATGTCGCAGCTACGGCTTGGGAGTTCTAGTCCACCAGATTTATTTTTGTCTTGAGTAACTCGTGTCGCAAGCGAGAGAAGGCCCGACTCGCAGGGTGGATTCGGAAGAAACATGGTATAAATCTGCTTTTCATATGGTCAGCGAGCTTTCCAGTATCCGATTGGTAGTAGGAGCAGTAAGTGCTGAACAAGGGCAGCGAAGTGAGAGATCCGCGTAAAGAAGTGTTGGACATTCTACGGCGTCGCCTGCTTTTTTCTGCTGAGTCTCTTGGTGAGAGTGATAATGCTAGATAGGAAGAAGCAAGTCGATCCAAATATCGCCGTGAATTTGTCAGAACGCATTTTGCTGATGAATTACTCAATACAGATCTCGTTAGGGGCGATGAAAGAAAACCACTTTAAGCTGAGCAGAGAGGCGGAACCAAGGTCAAGGGAAACACACGCAAGATTTGTTCTGTTGAAGTTATGCAGAACATCTCTCTTTCTTTTCTGTATTGTGTGAGAGCATTTGATAGACTCCCACCACTCAAGCACTGGCATTTCACTCTTCTCTTCCACCCATTTGTCTTCCACAGTCCACTTCCCTCCCAATCCAGCCCAGTCAGAGCGACGTAAGAAACTAAAATCGAGAGAGTCCGCTTACCTCGAAATACCGTCATCTCTTAACCGCGGGGGTACTGGTGGCTGATCTGTTGCTAAGTCTCCACCTAGACCTAATTTACTTTCGCAGCACCCATCAGCCAGCATCTCGCAGCTCAAAAATGCTATCTCATCCCCCCTCCCCTCCTCTCGTTTTCCACCTCCACTCCCCCTCCCACTCCCCCTCACCTCTAGCCAACAAAATAAATCTCTCAAAAAAAGCCGGTTTACTCTCCGATAAATATAAATGTATATATATTTATATGGGAAAAGAAAAAGAAATTAAAGAAAAAAGAAAGACCTGCCCTTCAATCATGTCCCATCACCGCAGACAGTTCATCAGAACCGAACGCCTTCCTTCCCTCTTGCATCGAAAAAGAAAAAGAGAAAGAGATGTCCAAAAACGAAATGGACGATCCTGACAAACACAACATCCCCCGTTGGCCCACTTACTGGAGAGAAAGAAAAAGGAGGGCGAGAGAGAAGAAGGCGATGAGTTTTTATGTATTGTAGATAAGACTATGGAACCCCCATCATCGCATTCGTGGCGTTCGTTCCCTTCCGTTCCGTTGTCGAGACAGATCCTCGGGTTCGGATTCATCGGTTTCAAGACCACGTACGCAGGCACCATGTACACAGGCACGCAACTCAAATGATGATGTTTATCGAAATGCCACAAGTCGATTTCTGGTTCCAGCCCCTCACCACTCATCCGACTACTCGTTCCCCCACTCCAACTTGAACCTGCCCTCGGCATTCCGGTACCCTCTCAGAGCCTTGACGGCCTCCTCGGCGCTCTTGGCCTCCTGCATGATGCCCTCGCTGGCCTTGCTCACGAAGCCGGCTTCCACGCTGCCCTTGACCCACTGCAGGAGGCCGTCCCAGTAGCCTTCGATGTTGAGGATGACCACGCCTGGGGGTGTTAGT
Organism: Blumeriella jaapii; assembly: GCA_009599575.1. Lineage (NCBI taxonomy): Eukaryota > Fungi > Ascomycota > Leotiomycetes > Helotiales > Drepanopezizaceae > Blumeriella > Blumeriella jaapii. Next base: position 951,766 of record VWND01000064.1, read on the forward strand.
AGGGTGTGCTTAGGACGGTGCTTGTCTCGAGAGAAAAGGCGAAGGATGGGAAAGACAGTAGTGAAGCAGTCGAGAAAAGATGGCAGGGAAGCGAACGGAGGGAGAGAAGGAGAATGGGCAGCGAGTGAGTGTCGGGAGAGGAAAGAGTGGATGAGAAGGGATGAATATACCGCGGTTGTGAATGCCCAGCTGGTTCCACGTCACGACCTCCATCAGCTCCTCGAGCGTGCCATAACCTCCAGACAGAGCGATGAAGCCCGATCCCGGACCGCCGGCCAGTACCTCCTGCGCCATCATCTGCTTGCGGGTGTGCATGTCCTTCACGACCGTGGTGCGTCCGCTATGCCAGGATCGATCAGCGCACCGCGCAACACCTCAGAGATGGAATGGAGTGGGTAGATAGATGCACATGTGTGCACTTCTTGGCAAGACTTACTACGTCTCGTACGACGGCAGCGAGCCCGACGTGATCTCCCCGGCAGCGCTGTTGGGGCCGCGCTCGTACTTGACCAGCGGCGCGGGGATGATGCCGTGCACGCTTTCGGGGCCGGCGAGGGCGACGAGCGTACGGGCCGTCTCGCCCATGAGGCCGACGGTGCCGCCGCCGTAGACGAGCGAGATGTTGTGCATGTGGAAGGCCGTTCCTAGAGCACGGGCGGCTTCCTGGTTTGACGTCCTATTAGCCGACTGTTTTCTTTCTTTCGTTCTTTTGTTGGGGCCAGGGGGGGGGGATGTATGGGGTAGAGGGGGGGGGTTTTCTTTTCTTTTTTTTTTGGTTTCTTTGGGCCGGTACTCCGGAAGTGCCATCCAAGCATCCCCGAGAAGAAGAAAAGGAGGCATGTACCATGTGAGCTAGCGAATTTCCTGACGAGGAACCACAGAAGACGCAGATTTTCGTCTTGGGCGGACTGTCTGACTTGGTCGGAGAAACGTTCTCGACGTGGTTCGGGGAAAGGCCATTCATGTGGTTGTTGGGCTTCGACAGACCGTTCGACGCGTCGGACACGAGTCCCGTCGCCTTGGAGCTGCCGTTGCCGTTGGAGAGAGAGCTGCCATTGCCGTTGGATAGAGAGAGCGCAGGAGAAGCACCGTGGGATGCCATTGTGAGCGATGGAGGTGCCGAGCTTGAGAGTGGAAGGGAAGTGGTGGTTGTGGGGAGGAAAGTTGAGACGATGAGGGAGAATCCGAGTTGGAGGAAGAAGAGGGAGAAGAGATGGAGAAAAGGCGAAGAAAAGACGCCAAAAGGAATTTGAAGATGTGATATGTGATGTGATGCGGACGATGTATGTACGCTGCGCACGGCACGGAGTCTGAAAGTTGGTGTGACTCAACGCTGCAAGGGAAGAAGGTGTGTATGTATGTAGTATGTAGTATGTAGTATGTAGTATGTAGTATGTAGTATGTAGTATGTAGTATGTAGTATGTAGTATGTAGTATGTATGTAGGTAGTATGTATGTATGTACGGTACGGTACGGTACAGTACGACAGTGGGGTCGGAACAGTGAATGTGGTGGGTGAAATGAGGTGAATGCCGGCAAAACTCGCCGTCTGGAGGAACAGAGAGAGGAAGAGGAAGAGATGGCGTGTTTTGATAAGAAATGCGACAAGATTTGAAGGGGGCGAGGATCTTGATATCGAAACCAGACAAGTTCGGGATCACGTGACTAACTAGAGACATCTTCTGGCGTTCTGGCTGTCTTTCTTCCTCGTTTTCTCCCTTTCTCCCCCTCTCCCTTTCTCCCTTTCTCCCTGTCTCCTGTCTCCCTGTCTCTCTTGCTGGCGTTCCTTCTCTCCCTCTTCACCTCGGGTCTTGTCTTTTCTTTTCCCTCGATTCCCCCGAGTCTCTTGAGGACGAATGGGCTTTTCCTTGTACTTTTCACACGACAGCTGCAGTAGCTGGCTGATTGGTGTCCCGTCACCTCTTCCGGGCCCCCGGTTTCAGCCAGATCCGACAACGGGGATCTAGAACCTCAACTGCAAATGATATTGCAGTATTATAGCAGCTGGAATGCATGGGCGGTGTTGGTCGAAAGTCAACAAACGTCGTGGTTGCAATAAGATTCTCGCTTGTGTTCGGGGTCGCTGGTCCGCACCGGGAGCGGATCGCACTTTGCCCCGGCGCTGCCGTCGAGCCGCAAGCCTCCATGACCGCTGTCCTCCTTGACCACACGCATCCCCGTCCTCAACCTCAACATCATCTTCACCAACAACAACTCCCACGATGTCTCCTCCAGGAGCACCTCCCGCGGTGCAAGCCCAGGCCCAGGCCCAGACCCAGGCCCAAGGCGGCATGAGCGTACGCCCTTGGTCCATGTCTTCCCCTTCACTCTTCGACGTCGATCAATACACCAGCTAACACCCCTCTCCCAGCCCTTGCTCAAGTCTGCCGTCCAAGGCCTCGCCATCGTCCTCGCCATGCAATTCGTGATGGGGAAAGTCATGGGCCCCAAGACTCTCCCAACCGTCGCCACCACCGACGCCAGCGGCGCCGTCGTCACCCTCCCCAACACCGCCGACATCCCACCCTTCCTCGTGCGGCCCACAGCGCTCGACGAGAATGCCGTCTACAACCCAGTCGTGCAACGCATCGCGCCCATTTGGCCGCTCCACAGCTCCCTCGACATCACCGTCGTCGTCTCGCCGACGTTCGTCGCGGAGCCCATTGCCCAGGTGGTGAAGGAGAGGGTGGTGGTGCAGGAGAAGGGGTTCGTGTTGGGCAATTGGGAAGAGAAGAGGGCCATTGATACGAGCTTCGAGGTGCCCAGGGACGTGCAGAACAATGGGACGCTGTGGGCGCATTTCTACGTGGGGCTCGAGGGCGCCAGTCTGGACCCGCTGGTGCAGGGCTATGATCCGGCGCAGGCATATCATTTTGTGTGGCCCTTAACCCAGTACATTGCGCAAAAGAAGGCCAAGAAGGTGAAAAATCTGCTGGCTGCTGAGGAGATCGAGGAGGTAAGTCACACGTCGCGTTTGTTGTGGGAAAGTGTGCTGAACGCTCGGTAACAGGAGGAGGAGGAAGAGCTTCCCGCAGGTCCGATCGTCAAATCGCACTACCACCCCAACGTCACGCTGTCATTCATCCCGGATACGGGAATCATGCACTACCCGTCCCTGGCCCCGGCTGCGAGGCAGTATGTCCAGTTGGAGGCTACAGGAGCTCGTGATGCCACTGGCCAGAACGGATGGTACTATCCCGTGCTCTTCGTGAACACGTTCTGGCAGCTCAAGTCGCACATGATGCCTGTCAATGCGACTGTGAAGAGGCTTCCGCTCCACGTCGACCTTAACCACCTGGCCAATTGGAAATTCAGCATCATTTCCAACGTGGACGAGAATGTCAAGCAGACGGCTAGAAATGCCGCCCATGGCCAATCCATGAACGGCGATGGGAGCGAGTTTGAGATGATTAAGGAGGTTCTACTGGACACCAACATCTATCTCCTCGCCACCACGATTGTCGTGAGCGTGTTCCACATGATTTTCGAGATGCTGGCTTTCAAATCCGACATTGCGCATTACCGCAACAAGAAGAATAACGTTGGCATCTCGGTCCGCTCGATCCTCGGGAATGTATTTATGCAAGGCGTGATTTTCCTATACTTACTAGACAACAACGACAATACTAGTAAGTCTAAGCACGCGCTTGGAACGACGCGTGCTAACGGAATTTAGGTTGGATGATCCTTTTCTCGCAAGGAATGGGCATCGTCCTCGAATTCTGGAAGATCACCACCGTGGTGAACGTCCGGATCCGCCCCGCAGCCGACTCCATCATCCCCTACCGCATCGTCTTCGAAGACAAGCACGTGCTCTCGGAAACCGAAGAAAAGACCAAAGAGTACGATGCGGTGGCCTTCCGCTACCTCTACATGGTGGCCGTCCCCCTACTCCTCGCGTACGCCGGCTACTCGGTCAAGTACGAATCCCACAAGTCCTGGTACTCGTTCGTGATCGCGACGCTCGTGGGCTCCGTCTACGCATACGGCTTTCTCATGATGGTACCCTCGCTGTACATCAACTACCGGCTCAAGTCGGTGGCGCACATGCCGGCCAAGGCCATGATGTACAAGTTCCTCAACACGTTCATCGACGACCTGTTCGCCTTCACCATCAAGATGCCTACGCTGCACCGCCTGGCCACGCTGCGCGACGACGTCATCTTCTTCGTGTACCTGTACCAGAGCTGGAAGTACAAGGTGGATTACACGCGCGTCAATGAGTTTGGGCAGGGCGGAGATGAGGAGGAGCTCGAGGAGAAGATGGCGGCGAGGCCGTTGAGCGCGCCGGCGGGGGCGGATGCTGCGGTTGAGGTGGGGGTTGAAGGGGATGGGGAGGGGAAGGCCGAGGCTTCAGAGAGCGGAAGAGCGGTGCATCGAAGAGGAAGTAGGGGTAGAAGATTCTAGGAGTAGCACGTAGAAAATGTTTACGTGTTCGCACACATACACGCGCGCGTATGTATGTGTGTATGTGTGTGGGTACCACATGGTAGCTGGCGCCATCTAAAGGGAAAAGTCTCAGCAAGTCTCAGCAATGAATCGAAAATATCTCGTGGCCAAACCCACCCACCCACCAACCCACCAACCAACCATCTATCCCTTCACCCATTACTGTACATCGCCGCCAAACCCAGCCTCACTGCTATCTGTCTGTCTGCCTGTCTGTCTGTCTGCGGCTCGTCCATCGCCCTTCTCGATTGTGCCCAGACCATCACCACCACCATCACCACCACCGCCACCACCACCACCACCAAACAACGAAAACAACGACAACGACGACGAAGAGGGCTGCTCTTTGATCAAGCCATTCCTCGTCGTCAGCCACAGAGCAGAATAGAGCCCGCGTGGCGAGAACAGACGCCGTTCGTTTCCTGGGACGCGGTGTGTGTGTGTGTATGTATGTAGAGGAGAGGAGAGGAGAGGAGAGAGAGAGGAGAGGAGAGGAGAGGAGAGGAGAGGAGAGTAGAGTAGAGTAGAGGAGAGGAGAGGAGAGGAGAGGAGAGCAGAGTAGACTAACCTATAACAAACTATCACGCTCCGAGGAAGTCTGCTACGCACGGCGCCTGTTGCAGGGGCGGGAGGAATAGGAGCTAGGAGCTAGGAGCTTGTGCCTGGGGACGGGGGGAGGGGGGGGGGGATTTGGATTTGTGGTGGAACAGAGGAGAGGAGGGGATGGGTAGAGGCTCGAAATGATAACAGGTCGGTCGGGACACGACGAAGTGTGGAGCGAAGAGGGGAGTGAAGGGCAATCGCTCCATTCCTCCGCCGGGGAAAGGGAGAGAAGTGTTGCTTGGTCTCGGGCTCGTGTTGGGAGTCATGCTCTTGCGGTTCGCACAACATCTGCCGATTTGCGGGTTGGTTGTCTACCTAGGGAGGTGGGTGGGTAGGGAGGTGAGATGGGTGGTGGTGGTCTTCTCGGGTGCGATCCCGGGTTGGAAAGGATGGAGGCTGAGAGAGAGAGAAAGCCCCGGGGATGTGGAGGGGGAGATTCGAGTCCCGGTGATGGTGTGCTCGGAAAAATCAGCGTCCATTTGGTTGGTGGCTTGTTCTCTATCTTACAGGCGAGAGCTATCCGCTCCCAGCTATCACAGCCCAGCTCAGCCCAGCCCAGCCCAGCTCAGCTTCGCCAGCCGGCTCGGTCATCCGGGCGTAACTCCGTTCCACTCGGCGAGGTGTTCTCCCTCGAGATACCGCGACACCAGATCAGGCGTGCCCCAAGCCTCATGAGTCGACTTCCATGCCCTCCGCCGCCTCCTCGCCCTCCGCCCCGTCCGCCACGAGATCCACCCACTGCTTCACCTCCTGCCCATCAAACAGCTTGAAGCCCTCGATGGCCTTCGCACCCTCGGCGCGGACCCCCACGACGCCCACGCTGCAGTTCTCGACCGTCAACTCCTTGTCCTGGGCTAAGCTCTCCTTCAGCGCCCTCAAGCCATGCTTGACGAGCTCCTCCCGGCCACACGCCTCGAAGGCGTCCAGGTTGCGCTCCAGATACGTGCGCGCCATCTGGGAGCGGGCGCCGATGGCGCACGCGACCATCTCCTGCGTCATGCCGGACGGTTGGAACTCGAAGAGGTGCGGCCCCGTCTCGTCGACGCCGGCGACCAGCAGGCCGACGCCGTACGGCCGCTTGCCGTAGTGCTGCGTGTTGGTCTGGGCGCGGTCGCCGATGGCCGACACGATGCGCTCGACGGGCAGGGCGCGGCCGTAGGTCAGGCGCGAGGAGAGGGACTGCGATTTCATGAAGTTCGACAGGACGCGGGCGTCGGAGGCGAGGCCGGCGAGCGCGACCCCGAGATGCTCGTCGATGGCGATGACTTTCTTTTGGTAGGAGGAGAGTTCTTCGGCGTTGCGCTGGGAGGGAGGATGTGAATTCGTGGTTGGTTGGGCAGGAGAGGATCGAGGTGAAGGGGAGAGGGGGCAGAGGGGAACTTGGGGAGAAGAAGACGACCAGACGCACCTTTAATGCTACCAGCACGGCGTGTGTCTTGCTGACGATTCCTACCACCACGCTCCCTTGCTTGACCGCTTCGGATGCATACTCGACTTGGAAGATGCGGCCTTGGGGGGAGCTACAGAGATGTATCAGCCGGGGCCAGCACGTCTCCACGCGTGGGTATGTGTGTATGTGTGTATGCAGCGGTCGCGCACGAACATGTAAAAGATGAACCTACAAGGTGACGGAATCGTTGTCGTAGTTGTTTCTGAACATCTTGACGGCTCTTGGTTCGCAAGACGTGTGCGAAGGTGCGGGTGTAAAGTGGTGGTGAGAAGTTGGAGATGGTGTTGATGTCGAGAGGCAGACACGCTGATGAAGCTCTCAAGAAGAGCAACAGGGGTAGGTCCGATAGCCTGGGTCGTCGGGGACGGAGAAACGTAAAGCCGACGATGCAATGTGACTACAGTACAGTACTGTACAGTATGTACAGGAAGTACAGTACCATAGTACAGTACAATACAGGACAGCACCATAGTACAGGACCGTACAGTGCTTCGGTGCGACTGTATACAGCTGGGATGGCACACGATCATCTACCATCATGATTCAACTGCGGAGTATCTTGGGTCGCAACATGGCCCGAAATCCACTCTGGCCAACCCATCTCGACCTCTCACCAGCCAAACAGCCGAGCAAAACATCACGTGATGGTCCCAGCCAGGGTCTCGGCTCGGCTACGAGCCCACAGCCGCAGAGCCGCATCTAGCGCCCCAGGCGGCTCGTGGCGGCAACGAAACGTCAGCCGCTTCACAGTGAGTTGCTGGTGGATCCGCGATCCGGTACTGTATCTCTAGCACGATCACCTCGACTCAACACAACACAACACGCCCTCCACCCCACGACGCAATTGCAGAAGCTCCAGCGAACACAATCGGATCGCACCGTCTCGGCAACTTGAAGGAATCGAGGCCGCATCAGGGACCGCCAGCAACGGCCAATTCGGACACCTTGTGCACGCAGCTGCGAAGAGCACGCGCAGAACGAGCGAACGAGCAAACGAGCGAAAAACGATCAACGACCTCACAAAGTGCCTGTCGCAACCGCCAAAATGGCCGCCGGCCTCAAAACCATCATCTCCCTCTCCTTCGTACGCCTCCCTTTCCTTTCGCTTTTCCTTTTCCTGCTCCTCCCCATCCTTCCATTCTCCCTCCTCTCCAAACACCACCTCCCCCCCCACCAAGTTCCAAAACCCACCCACTGACGTCCACGCGCGCACGCCCAACAGATCCTCGCCATCGGCTTCCTCCTCGTGATCCTCTCCTGCGCCCTCTTCCACCAGTATCTGCCGCTGCTGGTCGTCGCGACGTACGTGCTGGCGCCGTTGCCGAACTGGGTATGTGGCCGCTGCGCCAACCCGGACGACTTCGTCGAGAGCGCCGGCAGCGCCGTGGTGGACTTCGGCCGGTTCTGCACGGGCTTTCTGTGCGTGATGGGCCTGGGTGCGTTGGAGCCTTTCTTTCTCGTCCTTTTCTCCCCCCCCCCCCTTCTCTCCCCCCACCGCGTCTCACGCTGCTTGCTGGTGTGGGTCTTGCGCCCACCGAGCCCGTGGGCACGAAATGGCGACTGCACTCGACGCGCGGGATCGTGGCGGGCTTGAGAACCGCTCTTCTCCATCCAGTGATGCACCCTCCGAGCATGCACGCACACCCCCCACGCAACACAGCGCTAACGCCTCCCCTTCTTTCCCCGCCCACAGCCCTCCCCATCCTCCTCGCACACTCGGGCATCATCGTCTGGTACGCGGCCGTGATGTCCATCGCGGGCGGCGCCCTCATCTACGGCACCATCATCGCCTTCGGCATGTTCTTCGAGGAGGAGAGTGAGTTCTAGCCATGACTGTTCCTCGGGGGAGGACGAAGAACGCGCACTTAGGGGTCGTTACAGGTTGTTGTTCTCGACGCGTGTGGGCCTGGCTCGGCGGGAGGCCGAGCAGGAGGGAGGAGGTGGAGATGGAGGCCTGGGTCCCTTTGAAATGAAACAGCCTGGCGGGCCGGCAGGCAAGAGAGACGATGGGAGGGAGATGGCACGCGATGGTCGGAGGGGGAGGAGCGAGGGCGGGGAGGGGGCGAGGGGAGAGGATTGTACAATCGCAGTAGTATATATGGTTTCCGGGTCGAGGTATCTATCTATCGGGATCATGGGTGGCAGCAGCACAATGCAGTGGAGTCATTCTCACGAGTACGAGCCAAGCGATATTATCCGCGTCTTCACGCATCCGATTCTCGTGGTCTATCGATGCTCCCCATCTAGATATGTGTTCATGCATCTCTTCACGCATCAAGATTAACCCCTCTCCCCCCCCCTTCGAAAATCCAGAGCCGCCGAACGTGGAGCTGGGCATGAGTATCGCGCCATCGTTGAGAGCAGCCCTCCCTCGCGTCCTCGCTCCCTTGCTCCCTCCCATGTCGTCGCATACCGACCGACGTATAATATATAGTACAGTAAGTACATGTCGAAAAAGGGAAAAACAAAAAGGAAAAGAACAAGGGAGGCCTCTTTCTTCCCCAGCAAACGTCTACCCAATCTCTGTAATCGATCTCTTCTATCCCTTCTATCGTATCTAGCTCTGTATGTATGTACGTACGTACGTACTTACGTTGAGTGTGTCATCTCGTTGGCCTCCCCTCCCCTTCCCTTCCCTTCCCTTTCCTTTCCTTTCCTTTCCTTTGCTGATGGGTAGTCGTCGATGCGCCAAACAGAGGGCATGGGACGGGACCAGATGAGACCGAGCCGAAGTCCAGCAAATGGACGAGAGGAGAGCAAGCCAGACCGAGGAAACGAAAAGACCATGCTGAGATGCGAATGGATGTGAACGCAGAGAAACGCCGGAAGCAAACCACCCACCTTTTCGCTGAAAAGCAAGAGAAAGACCTGGGGGGTGCGAGAGAGAAAACGGAGGAGGAGAGGGGAAAAGCAGGGAGCGCACTCTAGCGAAAGAGCCCCAGCGTCCCCTCCAGCTTCGTCAACATCTCCTCCCTCTCACCGACAGGCGTGCTCAGCGCCGTGACAGCGCCGCCGGCTCCCACATGCCACGTCTCCGTCTCCGCCCCGCGGCCCGCTGCTCCTCCCTCACGCAGCTCCCCGTTTCCCTCCTCGTCCTCATCCTCCCACTTGAACAAGCAGCGGATACAGACACTCCAGTCCCCTCTCCCTCCCACGTCCGCATACCCCACCACCCCGCTGTACAAGCTCCTCTCCCTCCCCTCCTCGACCTGCTGCAGGATCTCACAGCTGCGTTTCTTGGGCGCGCCCGTCATGCTACCAGGCGGGAGACTCGCGGACAGTATGTCTAATCCCGTGTACCTCTCTCTTGTCGCTTTCTCGCCACCGCGGCCGGACGTCGACGTCGGCGGCGAGGAAGAAGCAATCGAGTCCGTCGACGACGACGCCGAAGATGCCGTGGAGGCAGCAGGCGGCTGGGGAATACGGCCGCGCACGATGGAGATCATCTGGAAGACGCTCTTGTACTCCTCGACCACCATCAGTCGTGGCACCTCGACGTTGCCCGCGCCGCACACGCCGTGAAGATCGTGACGTACCAGGTCGACAATCATCAGGTTCTCTGCTTTCTCTTTGGGCACGTCGAGGAGTTTCTTCGCCTGCTCTAGGGCGGACACTGTGAGGGACTTGCGGACGGTGCCTTTCATGGGACGGAGTTCGCACGTGCTGGGCGTGTAGGCAAGGAATCGCTCGGGGGACGCCGAGATGAACGTCAGCGGGCCAAGCTTGAGAAAAGAGGCGAACGGCGCGGGTTGTTTGGTGCGGAGGGTGTTGTAGATGGACCAAGGTGTGGGTGTCCGGGGAGATTTGGAGAGCGTGATGAGGGTTTGGTCTGTGAGGCATAGTTCGTACGAGTTTCCGGCGCGGATGGAGGACTGGCAAGACAATACTTTTGATTCGTAGGTTGAGTTGAGAGGCGTCTGGATGGAGAGGACGGATGATTTGATATCGGTAGATGTGGGAGATGGCAGCGCGGGTTTAAGGTGTGTAATGGGGCATTTGGGCGCGTCGTAAGCAGCCTTGCTTTTGACCTGAGCATGAAAGAGTCGCCCATACATTAGGGTGTTGTTTAGAAGCTGCGTTATAACGTTGAGATCATCGCGTGGCCGATACTGCGCTGTTGCGAAGCCTGCATAGGCACCGTCCGAGGGGTAAACGTGTAACGCGTGGGGTAGTGCGATGCCTCTCTTAAGCATCTTGTCAATAATTTCGCTCTTTTCTGCACCAGGCAGTAGATTCGACAAAGTGACCGTACAAGGTACATAACTCTCTTCGGGTAGAAATTTGGCTTCTAATTTGGCGACGATTTCGTCCATCCATTCGCCGACTTCCTCTGAAGCCTCAGCATGTGCCAGTTGTTGAAGATAGATTCGATTCTGGACATGGTCCACGACGAGACTCTTCTCAACCCAAGCGAAACAGAGATCTGGGCGACAGTGCTGCCGGCCCTTGGGGTCGGGCGACACTTCTATTCCTTCGAGCCCGAGTTCGTAGGTTGTGTAGCCCATAAAGCCACCCCAGAACGGGGAGTCTGGGTTCCCATCTTCAACTTTTCGTTCCTCCAAGTAGCGAGCGAGGTATGGCCAGATCCCTCCATGAGATTTAGCGTTCAAATGGACAGCTTCCCGCGGCTGGCCATGCCCTCGAGGGCGGGCGATAGTGATGTCCTGCTTCTCAGCAGTATACTCGATCCTCGTAGAGTGGCTGATGTTCAACCCAATAATAGAATATCGCCCTCGTACATCTACGCCCCCAGTATGCTTCTCGTTTGCGTTTGAAGAGTCAAGAATGATTTGATCCTGTCCTGAATCCTGAATGGTCTCAACGATCTCGGGTACTGATATACTCGCCGGTATATCTATACAGCGCGAATGGCATATTGCTCCGTGAAATTCAATATGATGGCGAGTGAAAGGAAGTCGACGTTCCACACTTCGCTGACTTTGGCTCAGGAGACTATCGCGTGTGACGCACTGCCCCTCGATCGGCCCCTCTGCAGTGGCTTGCAATCTCTGTTTCTGAATGTTCCATGCCTGGGCCCGCCTGAACCAGTTGTTGATGACTTTCGTGCTTTCTGGACTTGTACATATAGACTCGGGGTGGTATTGAAGAGCCCAGAACGGCTTCGTCTTGTGCTGCACTCCAACCAGCACCCTCTCGTCCAAAATCCCCGAGTCGTTTTCTCGAGCCAAGTCGTGCTCTGCCCAAGCCAGAGGCAGCAAATCCGGACATTGAGCTGTAGCCTTCCACTTCTTGGTATTCCAATCCCTCTCTTCGATCGAGTCTTGCCCGATGTCCGCACACAAGCTTTGGTACAACGTTGCCTGGACTTCTTCCACCCCCTCGAAGATCCCACCGAGCCCATTGTCCTCGCCATCCCTGACATGTTCAATGTTCCTAATGATCCCATGCTGTGGACCCTTCAACCTGCCCACGCTCCCGCCAAATTCCAAGCACAGACTCTGGAAGCCCAGACAGATTCCCAGGACCGGCACCAATTCAGCCTCCGGCAACCTCCAAATCCTCCTCATTATGCCCACATCTTCTTCCTTTGCTGGATGCCCCGGTCCGGGACCGCAAACAACCGCTGCATAATGCCGGAGCTCAGCATGCAAGGCCTCATCCGAGGAGAGCGCGGCGTTGTCGATGTGGATGGTGCGGATGGAGGCGTTGAGGGTTGTGGCGAGCAGCGAAATAATATTGTTGGAGAAGCTGTCGTAGGCGTCGATGAAGAGGATGAGGGGTTTGGGTGAGTGCATCGTGACCCCCGGGGTTCTCGATTTGTGTGTTCTGTTCTTCCTGTACGGGTTCTGAGGTTTTTCGAACAGAAGAGGAAGTTCGATGGGAGCGGTCAAGCATTGCAGAATAGCTTAGAAAAGCTTAGCGAGAGGCTCCTGGTATGTTGTTAGTTGCTTTTGGTGACGATCTCTTCCCGACAATTCGGAACTTTACAAGCATCACTTTGTGTATACTTCTATCTTGTCGATCTGTGTGTGTCGACGGATGGATTTCAGTGGGAAAATACCGCTTTCACAGTGTAAAAGATTCATCTCAAAGCACTTGGAAAATCCTACTTTGATGTGGAAAGATGTACAAAGGCTGACTGCAATTCTGGTAGCTGATTGTTGCTTCGATTGGTTCAAGTAGAAGACTCCTTCTCCGAATCTGATCGTGGAAAAACTCATGCATGGGAGCTTCTGATCTTGATAAGATAGGTAATATCTCGACCTCGGTTGTCACACAATGCAGTGTAACGGGTGTAACAGCCACGGTATCGAGACAAACCAGGCTGGCAAAGGCAGAAAATGTGATCACGGCGTTTCCCTGAGAGGTTTGAAACGCAAGTTATTTTTGGAAGCAATTGATGCAAGGAGAATGTTGTTTCCTTTGCCAGATTTCAAGCAATTTCAAACTGTCTTATCAGCAGATGAGTCTTGCGTTGCACCTTGTGAAATTTAAATACCCTGTCGGATCTAAGTTCATACATATCATAGAAAGAGATTGCCAGACGGTTTAGGCATGGGATGCCTAGGATTGCAGCTTGTTTTGATGTTTTATCAATTTGCAAGATTTACACATCCCCAGACTAACAAAACAGCAACGATTATCTAGCCAAGAACCTTATAACGTCCGAAGTATTCTTTTACACTTTTCTTATCCTGCTACGTTTATCAAAAGCCCAAGGCTATGGATGCACGACTTTAGACTTCATGTCTCGTTCCAAGAGTCTGGAGTTAGAATATTGATACTACAAGTTGCTTGTACTTCACCAGATACAGAGGTCCAACCTTCGAAAGCAGAAACAGCCGCACTACTAACACCACCATCATTAACCCCCAAACAACCAGTAACCGAGGAAGCCGTGAGTAGGAGTATAAGACGCTTCCGAAAGCTGTGCTCGATTAGGAAGCTGTGCTGATCTGGCAGCTTCTCTGGAGAGACCTGGGCCCAGTTTTAATCCAGTGTTTCGTTTTCCCCACCTTGTTCCGGCCCCAACCCGCCAACTTCATCAACATCCACCCTCAATGAATGCTCAGTGCACTCCAACTTATCGTGAAAGCTAACGTGAGTGATATTATCATCTGGCGAGCAGTTTTTAACTCTCTGGCACCTTTGTTAAGGAGAATCAAGCAAGTTAGGGTCACCTCTCAACCAAGCTTCGCTCCCTTCTCTCACATCCTGCACAGCTTCGGCAGATCTTCGAACTGGTCTTCGAGAAAGTCTGACCAAGGCAATCAATCAATTTTCATGATTGCCAGAAATCTGGTTGCCGTGGTGGAGTCAAGTTGATAGCCTGGAGTGAGCAAGATTCTCGCCTCCCTCTGCATCAGCCCTTCCTCTTCTGCTATACCTTTTCCTCCGGTCAATGACAAGTTGCTGATGATCCTCGAAGAACAGATCGAGGTTTTGGCATCCTTTCCATCTTCGTGCGATGTGTCGCCGTAAAGCTCAACGCGACGAGCTTCCAAGCGCAGCGTACATCACCTGCGTCCTATTCAATACACACCAACATCCCCACCGCCAGTAACTTGTCCTCTCTGTCTCTCTCATAAAAGAATTCTAATGCAAGGATGTACATAAATCCTAGAGCGAATGCAGAATGCTGCACGACTTAGTGTCCCGAGGACCGTGAAGATGGTTTCCGAAACAAGATCATCAACCATCACTCTATTTCTCATACAGCAAGTAGCAAGTGGTTATCTTGTCAGAGCCCGGAGGATGCTGGCAAGGTTTCCTGCCCGGCTTTCCGCACGGGACGAGCTTAATCCTCGAGGTGGCCTCGACACATCACTGCAGATGTCAAGCTGGCTATTCGATCTTGTCGAGCAAATGAAACTGGTAAGTTTTTGAAACTCCCTGACACCCGGCCTTCCCGGTGCTCCGCCCCTCTGACTTGAGCGGCTCGATAGCGCGTACATCGGGCATCCTTTCTTGACCTTCAAGATCCAAATCAGGTAGAGAGCCGATAGAGGGAGCCGCATAAGTACAGCACGCCACGACAGCCAGTAACGAGATCGAGAACGCAATGGACATGGGTACAACTACGCTCATGGAACGAAAGAGAAACGTAATTCTTCAAACTCATACTAATCGCATCGAGCTGACAGGCTCAGATGACGACTCGGGCAGAGATACTAGTCGTGGAGCGCCGTCGCTGATCAGCAGCTTTCTTCCGCGACTGCCAATCAGCTCGGTCAAGATCTCGCTTTGAAACGCGACCCTACCAAGCGATTTTGACGAGGCAAACTCCACTAGTTTTGGCTCGTCGGTTCTTTTAGAACAAGTGACACCAGATCAATTCCTTGCTCTGTGGAATCCCTCTACCTTTCTCGTCATAGTGATTCAACTGACATTGCTTAGGTCGAGAATGCTATGCGCATCTCATCCCCGCGATTACAGCCCCCTCGGTACACTTCCCCCACAACCGTGATGAGCAGTCCACACAACAACGAAACAACGAACGTAGTGCACACGACAACGGTAACAGATACATGCAAAACCTCCAGTCTCGATCATCATCTCGATTGCTTCCGCTCACAGTGGCAATGTCAAGAAAAAACTGAGGATCAACACAACTATGGCAACAGAGAAAGAGGAACACCTAGTAGGGCGAGGCCAAGTTGCCATTTGATTGATTTTGAGAGTTGTGTGGAAAGAACAAGAGAAGAGGAGAGATGTGAAACGGAATGATGACGGCCAGGTGGGCTTGATGTGCTCGCATAGCAGAACACTGTGGCTTATCAGCAATTTATGGAAAGGGATTTGGAGGACTGTTTATTCTGTATTTCCTGATCTGATGCAGCGATCCTTCGCAAATCCATCGTGAATACCGTGCGCTGCGTAATGCAAACCCAACGCCTCGAAACTACAAACCCAGCCCTCGTTCCACGTACATCTCACGTAGCCCGCCAGTCAAGGTACCTATCGGTTTTCTGTCGGAAGTCGATGAAGCAGCATGCCCGAGTAGACATGAAGCATCAAGAAATGATGGATCAGTAATGGCCGTTCACCAGAAGAATCTCCAGTACATGAAGATCAAGATGAACAGGCCGAGTCCGCCAAGCGGTCCGTACTGCTTCAGCAGCAACTCCCAGTTGATACGGACAGCAGCCTTACGATACTTGCTCGCATCCTCGCGAAGGCGCGAGCTGACCTCGCCCATGCGCTCCAGGCTGTCGCCGCGGTACAGCAAGTCCTCGATGTTCTTCTTCATGACCTTGGTGACGTCGCTGAGCTCGTCGTTCAGCTTGTCGAGGTTCTGCGTGGCCCGCGTATCCGAGTACGTGCCCTTGGTGCGGCTAATGAACGTATCAAACTCCATGAAGGCGTAGGGCCGCATGGTCGGCGACTGCAGCTGCTGGGACGGGTACGTGGTGCTGAACTCCTTGGAGAGGTCGGAGAGGTAGGTGAAGGCGAGTTTGCGTGGGTAGGAGGTTGCGGTTATGCAGAGGTAGATGATCTCTTGGAAGATGAGGTAGCTAGAGCAGCTTCGTTAGATTGTGATTTGCCGATTTGAGGTTCGAGCTATAATGACGAAGAGTGATGGAAGTGTCGAGACTCTTGGGAAGGCTTTGGCTTGATAACCGTGCTATAGTGCTTGTAGCATTTGATCGTTTGGCAAATGACAGCCATATTTGTGAAAGACGGCTTAGTAGCCATGATACTTTTTTCGGGATGTGTGATCTTGCTTGGAAGCTGTATTGCAAGCCGTGCAAGATACCATGGGAAGTTGCTTAAACAGCGCTAAAACCCCCACCGAGGGCCACAAGGTGCCAAAACGCTCTCGAAGCTTGTGGCACTCCAGAAGCAAAAAAAAAACAATACACTCGATAGCAAGAGCAACTTGCTCCATCCTCGAAGGGAGGTGTCCCGCCAACAAGTAGCAGGAGCCTTTCCAGGTACGGACATTGAAGCCATTACCGACAATGACACCTTGTCGAACAAGAGAGATTTCACAGATATGCATCTGCTTTCAAACTCCCCAGCCCCAGATGCTACCTCCAATATCGAATATATGAGAGGACGGTACATACTGGAATGTATATTGGCTGCTCTCCACGGTGGCTTGTGACTCGGAGCCTCTGTTCAATCGTCGGAGAACTTGCTTGACCTGGGTCTTGATCTCATCAAGAGATGGATCATTCTACACTGACTGTCAGTATGTGCATTCCACAGGTAGATTGAGCTGCGCACTCCCTCGTCGGCGCAGAGCATAAGGCCTGGAGACGTCAATTAGTTACCGCAACTTCTATCTGATTTCTGCAAGCATACCATCCAGCCGAGCGATCTGCGTAGCGTATATCATCTTGTGCTGGTTTTCTTGATCTGTTCTTCAAGCAGAGTTCTGTTCCTGATTCTCGAGGCTGCGCGGCAGCCAGCTGTTGACAATTGTTGTTTGCTCTCCTATGCAGATCGAAAGTCAACCGACTGGGACTTTGCAGAAAAAAGGAAGATCAACACGGGTCGACCTTGATTTGATCCAAGATTGATTATCAACGATGCAAACTGACATTCAGGGGATGATAAAGCGTGGCATTGATATTGTCTTGTCCAGACCAGATCTGTGTCAGCCTTGTTGTCGGAAATTTATTTTTCCGAAAAGCTGCACAACATGGAAATATCCCGCCTTACAATTCAGGCTTCCATGAGCTACTAGTTCGGAACGTGATCTGACACGTGCATACAGCTTCGAGGTCCTTCCACTTCGGAACAACAGCTCGATCTCATCTTCACTTCTGTTTCCCTCGACGTATCGTTCTCTTTCGACCGTCGACACAATCATCAAATATGCCTCACGCAATCGCTGATGAGAATCCTCTCCCAAACAGCCCCAGACATGTTGAAAACAACGGTGAATCTCCTGCTCCTCCTGCTCCCGTTACGCCAGAAGCAAACTCTTCGAGGGGATCGAATACCGCGTCTGGAGATGTACATTTGGTAAGCGCTCATACTCTTCAACGCCCTCAATGATACATGGATGCCTTTTACTAATTCCATTCAAGAATCCTCATCGAGCCTACGCCAGTGACGCCAGGCTTGCTGCCGCGTTTGGTACAGAGCTTGTTCTTTCATCCTGCAGCGAGAACAGCTATATCCCAACCCCGTTTAATACACCCAATACTTCTCCGTTTGCTGCTACGCGCCGTCCGCCAGCTTCCAGTGGCCCTGCCCCCAGTCAACGTGGTAGCCCAAGTCAACTCGGTGCTCGACAATCGGGAGGTGGTCCAAAGAAAAAGATTAAGTTCACCGTTAAGCCCAAGGCCAAGACTGCAAAGGAGAAGATCTTGGATAACCCAGAAAAGTCCATTAGCTCTAGCAAGTCCCCACTCTACGAGGAGGACGTTCTGGTAAAGATCCAACAGCTTTTCCTAGTTACTTGCGCGTACTAATCCCGTTCAATTGCAGAACATTCTGAGTCACGCAGATGCCCAGACTATTCTTGAGAAAGCTACCGTCGACGACGGCATTTCGAATGGCGCTCTAAGTGGTATCCCGCAGAAGGAATTAAGGCAGGCGGCAGACGATTTCACAAGTGATGGAATTGCTGGCCTTAACAATGGATCTTTCTTGGAGGACGCTTTCGAGGCTCACGTGCTTCGAGGACGTGGTGACTTCGATGAGTTCTTACAATGGAAGTTCGACAACATCTGGGGAATCGAGGGGGACGGGGTCAAGGGGAATGCTGTCGAAGGGGCCGCGGTCGAGGAGGACGCGGTCGAGGAGGACGCGGTCGAGGGGAGCGCGGTAGAGTCTGAGGAGAAGGCTACGGAGGCTGCTATGGAGGTTATTTAGAAGGCTGAGCATGAGGCTGTGGACGAGGCTGAAACTCGGGCTTTGCAACTGTTAATGTTTTTTGTGTTCTCGAGATACCCAGGGCGTCTCCGGGTGGAATGGATAAATAAATGCAACGCAGCTGTTTTCGGAAAGCGATATTCACATCGGTTCAACTTCAATTTCGTATCAAAGATTTTGAAATGAAAATAACACTCATCAGGGTTCAATTTCAGTTTCGAGCTGAGAGTATTCGAATACCTCAAAAACGATAATTATTTGGCTCAATGTCATTCTCAGACGATATGTTTTGGAAAGAAAACGACACTCACTTCGGTTCAAAGTCACATTCATGTCGAGGACTTTTTGAAATCAAAATCAAAATTTGTTCCAGCTCAAAAAAAATTCCGAAATCAACATTCAATTTGGTTCAATATCCTTTTGTAAAAACGGCGTTCATTCCGACTTGATGTTATTTCCCGTTCAAGAAGGGAGCGGAATCTAACAGCCCGATGGTCTTTTAGGGTGCACAGATCTCCAACCTCATCTTATAAATTCCTTCTCTCTGCGTAGCTTCTATAGAATATGACCATCCTTCCGGAGAACTTGAGTTTGTTTGCATTTGGTGGGGCGTCTCGGTACCCCATTTGTTCAACGAAAATATCCCTACAAGCAGATGTATTTGCAACTACAGCACCTTGGAAACCGAACAAAGCCATCGCATGCAATTCAGCTGAGTCTGCCGCACAAAAAACATTCAAAAAAAGTCTCAATACTTTTGTGACATAGATGCTATTCAGCTAGCAATATTGCCCAGGCTAGAACAAGTAATCAACTGCCAACAATACCATTCTTCGTAAAACTCTGTCTGTTGCCGAGTGAGAATTGAAAGAAGTTTTTCGTACCAAACTCCTAGTCTTAAGCACTTTCAAATCTGTCGGCAACGCTTTCACTGCTCATTCGGACCATAGACCACTGATCCTTCTACTTTCAGCAAGACCCAAACCCTTGTCTGCCAGCCCGTTCACAGGACGCTAGCGTTTGTGTGTTGTCCGGAACCACAGACATATCATCCGCCCAATATTCTAAGGCGAGAAGCATTCTACCAGATACACAGCCCCAAAGGCAGCAGAGAGCTCCGCTGACACCTTCGCAGGCCAAAAGCTACGCCCAAGTGGGAGATATTTTTGCCGTATCTCTCTCTGGCTTCGAAAGCGAACACAAGCGCTTTTACACATTAAAGCAACTGAAGTTGTGTCCCTTATTCCTTGCCGACGGCGGTACGTGTCCACCTTGCTAAGCGAGACTGAGTGGCTGGAGATACATGCAACTGAGGATATAACCATAGTAACTGTCCCCGAAGGTTGGACCCGTATGACGGGTTGCTAGTAAAATTCGACCGAGTTTCCGGGTTGACCTGTCTCGTACTAACAGAGTTGCCGATCTCCGAGGGCCGGGGTGTTTGTTGCGCCGAATTTCCGGTTACTTGCAGACGCCAGTTCCCCAATATCATCGTGGTTTACAATTACCTAGCCTGGGCCTTTTACCGCACGTGCCGTTTGCCAACATTAGTAGCATCATCTAAATAGACGTCTCCTATCCAAATTCTAAGAAAGAAAAATATCTTTTGCTGCCACCTCTCCTTTAACATTTTCAAGAAAGAAAACCACTTCGATTCCATGTCACCAAAGTTACCGGTCACGATTCTGCGAGTCTTCCGTCCACCACCGTGCCTTACCTATGCCCAAGTCCCATCTCGGCTTGCAAAACGCACAATTGGTTAGCGCCCTCTGTTGAAACTTAAGATTTGGATCAAAAATCTGTTGCACATCGCGAAAAAGAAATTGCAAGGATTATCCTGAATTGAAAAACCAGGCTTGGCAAGGTAGCTAGTAAGCTCTACTCTGGAGGTACGTACCGTAGCGTGGCAAGCTCGAAATGTGGGGTCAACGCGGCAGAAAGGAACTCTTGTTCGGCGTTACTTTGTAACACAGTGATTGTTAAGACGGGAAAGGGGGGTCGGCTTTTACTTGTCCGGGCACGCAAAGGGTTGAAGTGAGACGTGCAGCTCGTAGGCTACTTCTATTTTTCTTGGGCACAGATAGGCTGAATGACAGCGTTCGAGCAGTTCACCTCGGTTTTACGCGCAAGGCTTTTTTCTTAGAAATATGATATACTCTGCTTTTTGGTTTGTGGGTGAGTGGTGGTCTTGTTGGGTTGATGCATATCCACACATTCCAACCGAGTCGGGTGGATCTGTTCGCTTAGAACCCCTGCAAGACAGCACGATGTAAACAATCGCATCCCTGCGGCGGAAACCCACAATCTTCATCGTGTACCAATAACCGTGAAAATGCTCTTGACATTTTGTCTTCCGTTTGGATTGTGTGGAGAATGAATTAGAACGTATTTTCCTGCGTCAGGCGTTTATTAAAGACGGAGGTGGGGAAAAGCGGAGGCTTCTGGGCCCAGACCCCAAGTTCTAGCCGGACCACATCCGATCGTGATTCCTTGCGGGCATTGGGACTCATCTATGACGCATTAGATTGCTACAATCTTTAAGTTAAATGAACGTGCGATGAAGAAGTGTGGTGTCATGATTTGCTGCTACTGGGTATAATGAGTTCGATATCTATTAACAACGGCTCAGAGGAGAGAGCTTCACCTCAAGTATGCGAGGCAAAGGATTGCCGTCGTTTGGACACCCATAAGCATCTTTCTCTAGGAAATCGAGGAGAATTCTGGAGGGCTTGCTCTGTTTAAGGAACATTCATATCCTCCTACTGTGATGAATGGTTCGAACCACGGTGTTTAGTAACTGAACACAACCTCTCGCCGGGATCCGGGTTACAGTAGTAATCGAGTACAACCGGCATCTCGAAATAGCCCGATATTCTTGCATCTACCATAGAAAGATAATTAAATACAATTTTGAGGGGTAGGACGAGCTCATCTAGCTAGCTCCCGTTGCTCTGAGCAAATCGCGAGGCAAGGCAACGGGAGGCGGCGTATCGAACCTAAGACCATGACACGTACAGGAAAGGCATAGCACACAAAGCACAATAAATGATTTGTAAAACGAGGCGTTTTTGCGATGTGCAACAAGACCCACTTGGCTATTATACAAGTGTGAAGGCTAGATATGGTAATCCACGAAATGATATCATTTGTTCAGACCAATTTCCCGAGGTGGTGTGCATGGTACCACAAACCCCATTTTAACTTAATTCGGCCGTCAAAAATATGGTCTTGTCGGTTTAAAACAAATTTCTGGTCAGTTCTCTATTCCGTGTTCTATGGGCTGACCACACTACCTACTTACTCAAAAGCGCTCTCGTCAAATGGCCAAAATGCCACAATGCCAAAATGCTACAGATGTTTCCATCAAACCCACTCCTCTGCGATAATGAACTGGTACCGGCTGCACACTAGGATCTGTTTGCGAATAGTATGCAGCAATCCATAGCTCCACAAAAGCGGAACCAGGATCCAAATTCCGAGACTAGGAGAAAGTTTCCTAAAGTAGAAATGACAGTATGAGATAGCAGCAGGCCGGACTCCAGCTCAACTGATATCTAAGGACTGTTCGAATAAGTCATGATTCATTGTTCTTCCAATTGGCGTCGGAGTCGGAGCTCAGGCCTTTTTCGTGCGATGTGCAACAAGAAGAAAGGCCTTCAGATAGCAACTCCACTCCCTCACCCGGGATATGCCTTGCGCACGATAATCGGTATTTACGGAACGCAACCCAATTCACCTATGGTGGCTGTTTGGCAATCGGAATCTTAAGAAGAGGAATAAATTCAGAGCACCAACTACACTTTCTGAAGTGACTTCCTCCGCCATTCCCACTTGCTGTAATCTCGAATTGTGATGCCACAAGAAAGGCTGAAGGGCAACCGCATACAAGTTTTTAACCTTTGATCAGAATATTTAGGAACTGCGATTGCTTCACGTCGTACAGAAGGCTGTAAAAGCAAAGCCACCGACACGAAGCTTCGCGAGGCTCTCTCCGATAGGATCGAGCGTTTGTTTTCTTCTCGTAATTAATCGTGGAAGGCTAGAGATCAGTTTAGTGGTAAAACAGATGCCCAAATGCCAAGCTAAGATGTCTATGACGACTCCGGAATATACCCTACAAACTCATAGGTTCTTGCTTACTCGCCGAGAAGCAAATCCAATTTGTTGCACGTCGTAAAACTGCTGATCTTCTCTCAAGATGCTTCTTTCCTCTGTCTCGCTGTCTCGGACCTCGCCATCTCTATCTACTAACCACTAGAGGTAAAGAAGCAGGAAAAGAGTTCCGTTCCACGCTTGTAAATACCCATCCACACACTTGCCCCTAACTCCTAGAAGCAGATCACTTTCAAGCTCAGCCTTGCAGCATACGGTACACCCTCGGAACCGGAAGTAGCCATTTTGCTCACTCCATGGTCTAGCCCCGGATATCCTAAGTCTCCTCTTATACCATTCTCCCGGTTTTTGTTGCACATCGTAAGAATGCCGATCATCTAATCAGTTATTCCTCTTAAACCTCTACTGTGATTCTAAACCTCGCTATTTCTACCTATCGAGGCCATTGGAAACGGCCCAGAGGATTCCACACAAAGTGACAGGTGAAGTATGTCTACAACACATTCTTGAAATAATGCAAAACCTACTGCCCTTGTTGCACGTCTCAAAATCACAGATCAGCAACAGACGACTACCACTACTCTAGCACCTCCGTATCCAGTCCCCTTCCCAGCCAATAACGAAGAGGGCACTCACTCTGTTGCAAATCAGCATCTCTCAGCCCGACGGCAACAGCAAGTCCTCGGCACCAGAATTTCTCTAGCTACTTAGACTCCCCACTTCCACTTCCTCTAAGATCTAGACCCGGACATTCCACGCCTCTTCTCCTCATCCCGAATCTCCAAGCGTTTTGTTGCACGTCGTCCGCTCGGACCGCAACATCCGCCTCGCCTCGCATAACTTTTACCCTTCCTCCATCCAGAGCTCGGCGACGAGCCCGCTGCTTACTTCCCACTCCTCCACTGCCCCTCAGGTACCTATGTACCTGCAGTACAGCACAGTCCAGCGACGAGGTCAGGGATCACGTGGCTGATAGCGTGTCCGAGTCACTTCGACGAGCTTGCAATGCTTCTCTTTCCTAGAAGCTTTCTGACAACATCTCATCCACCACCCTTGGGCTTTACAACCATCGGTTTTTCTATCTTTCTCTCTTTCTTTTCTTTTCGGTGCACAAGCATCCACTCCTGAAAAACCCTAACTGCTCACCAAGCGGCCGATAGCGACGCAATTCCACTCCCCGGAAAGATCGTCAACGGCACGAACGAGCTGAGTAGCTGTGGCCTCTTGGACGAAAGAATGCTGCCAGACGCCCATTTTCCGTTGCCACGCTACCGGAAGCTTTTCCCTCCAGCGTAGCTCTCTACTCTACCACCACGGACAGCCCTGCATTTCTCGCCAGTCTGTCGTGGTGCAAAGGGTCCTGAGATGTGGAGGAGTGGCTGGCGATCGGGACAAAAGCATCTCCCGGTCCTGCGCAGAGCTCTAGAGGCATTCGAATCCGAAAGCAGCGTAGCGTAGCAGGTCCCAAAGCGTCCGGTAGTTACGGCGTGCGTTGCCTTTTCCGCTTTGCTTCTGCAAGCGATCGATACATGGAGCAAAAAAAAAAAAAAAAGAACGATGAATGGACGGTTGTTGAAACGCGGCTTTCGTAGAGCCTGGCATATGCGACGTGCAAAATACGCAGCGTGTTAACCATTCCCCAGACCCTTCGTTCTATCAGCCTGGAAGACTGATCACGGAAACAGAAACGTGACGTAAATTGACAGATGACCCCAAATAACCAAAGTAAATAAATAACGTTGTAAATACTACCAATTGTTTCTACCAACTTTTTTTTTTGGCAACATCTAAATTAGTCATCATCTACATCTGGGTATGATCTAAGGCGGTCTGTCGTATCTACAACTCATCATGAGTCCCTTTCTCTCTGGTATCCAAGGTAACCTTGCCCCCGCTCAAGTCCGGCATGCCCATGATTTTTACTACCAGGGTCGTCCAGCCCGTGAAGTGCGCCGTACGCTGCCCCTTGCCCGTCTCGGGGTTGTACTGCTCCCACGCGAAGCCCGTCTCGACCCAAGACTCGTAGACGGTCGCGACGAGATTGAGCCGGAGCCGGTTGTAGAGGTCTGTGGCGAGGGCTTTGTGAGGGCCGGGCGACTGTGCATATCTCTGTTGTCGGTGTTAGCGGGATTCTCATCTTGATATGTGAAGGGAGGAGAGGAGTGTGGGTCTGGTACGGGGTGGCTTACGAGTAACTGCACGACGGCGAGGTAATTGATGTTCATCCAAATGGGGCCCCTCCAGTAATTTTCGGCCGTGCCGTAGAACTCATCACTCAGACTGAGACTACGGAGCCCATGCTCGCTCCACAGCTGCTCCTTGTCGCCGATCAGCTTCAGTATGTGTCCCAGCTTCTCGCTCTCGGGGTCCAGAAGGCCAGTCAGAAATGGGAAGAGGGAGATGTATCCCTTGTGGCAGACCAGCGCGTGTTCCTCGTAGTCATCGATGGTGGCGTCGCAGTAACACTTCTCCTTTTCGCTCCAGTGCAAGTCGTCGATATTACGCAGGATGGCGGTCTCGATGGTGGCCAGTTCTTTGACGTCGTCAGCGATGTCGAGGAGAGTGGCAATGTTCTTGAGGGATTTGGTCATCATGCCCATCCAGGAGATGAGATCCACGTGCAGCTCTCCTGGGTGCGGTGGTTGCGGGCGTGGGTAGTCGTCGAGACCGCTGGTAAGAATATGTTGGGGAGTGCGGCCTCTCCAGCGGTATGCTTCCTTGGTGGAGAAGGCTTCGCGGTCATAGGTCTTCACGTCGCCGGATTGGGTTTTCTTGTACCAGAAGTAGTGCGTTCGTAACTTGGGGTAGAGCTCGCGCAGGAAGTGAGAGACAGATCGCGGTCTTTCAGGTAGACGGAATTGGACCTTGCGCCGACGGTAGAGTCAGACCCTTCCATAGCTTGGATCTTGCTGATGAACTTGTCGATGATAAAGAAAAGGGTAGGCGGGTTGGCGTAGTGCGGGTATTGTACTTGGAACTCGGCGGGAACTTTGCTGCGTGCTTCTGCGCCGAGGATCTGTTCGCGACCGATCCATCCGTCGTCGTCCATGAGGCTGAACCAACTGTTGACGACCTCGAGGGAGAGATCCAGGTCCCAGTCGGCGATCGGCAGCAGATGGAAGCCTTCGTCCCAGAGAAAACCGCGGGGGAAGAATGGTCTTGATGGAACGGTGGAAAAAAGCTCTGAAGGGCCTTCGAGCGCCTCTTGCTTCCTCGCTCTTGCGGCAGCAGTCTCTTCCCAAAATCCTTCGTTTTCCTCTTCGTACTCTGGAGCATATGATCTATCAACGACAGAGTCCCCATAGAAGTATCCCAAGCCACCAAGCAAGTTGGAAAACATGCTTCCAGCAAACCTTTGCAGATTCTCAACCGCGAACGGTGGCTGAGGATCAAAAGTCTTAACGAACCTGTCCCAGAAACCTTTCGAGTTAATCGCCAGGATCTCAGACACATCTCGACTAGTGTAGTCTTTTCCGGCCGACGCACTGTTGAAGATAACGTCAAATTCAAAATCTCCTTCAAAAACCTTCTGGATCAAGTACATGTTTCCTGGGTCGGGCGTGTTCTCAAGAGTATAGAGCTGGTATGGAGGAGGCAGATCCTCCTCTCCAAACGTCGCCAAATACTTATCAATCTGCTCCTTTAGCGACTTGAACAAGATCACCTTAGCTTGCCACATGATGGGTTCCGGCGTCGTGAGCGAATGCACAAACGTGCGATCCAGCGGTTTCTCCGCGTACGACGGATGCGAACTCTTGGGATGTTTGCCCTTGCCCGCCGTGACCGTGACTTTGTACTGTCCCAGACCCCCCGAATCTCCCTTCAGCGTAACATCGCCTTCGTAACCCAACTCCTCAGGCTCGTTCTCGAGCTCCAGACTCCCGAGTCCTTCGAGCGCGTTAGACCACACCACCGTGGTCGTCAGATCCGGGGGAGCATCTTCACGGACTGTGCCTCGGACACGTACTGCCCATCCACCGCCGTGACTTCCACCAGGGATCCTCACGTACGTAGTCTTGATGTCGATGCCGTTCTCCTGATCGTACATCGTCTGTTGACCTCCCGTACGGGCATCGTACTCATCCCAACCGTAGCCTTTCATGTTGTCGCCTTGCTCGCACGTATACCTGAAGTCTGCGAATTGCACTCATCAGCGCCATCCTCTCAATCAAGATCTCGATCCCAGTGCGAGCAACGGGCGCAATGCCAATGGCCCCCAACCCAAGTCTCGAGAACTTGCAACATCCCTCCCAACTTACTAGTCTGCACATCCTGATAATTGTCGACCCGACTCCACATCAGCCCGCCCATCAAACTCTTGGGGATCCTGGGCCTGACTCCAAAATATAGATTCGGGCGGTACGGACCCCATAGCAGACTTTCGTTGCTCTTGCGCGCAACTTCATGGTACCGAATCGAGGCGTCGCCCGCCGCGGCCACGGTGCATCTTGCCAGCAGAGCTGCCACGCCCAGGCTCAACAAATGCATGGTGTCGATTCGGATGGAAGTGACCGACCAGAGCTCCCGAGATATGAACGGGGCCTCAGCGAGTCGAGGAGCGCAGATATCGAGCTTGAGGCGAGAAGGCTGGATCTGAGAGAAGGCTGGATCTGAACACCTTGCGAACGGACAATTCGGCGCAGCCTCGAATTTAGCCTGAGCACGAGGCTGCAGGGGAGGCTACAAGGTGCCAGCCACCCTCGATGTTTTGATACGCGTTTCACGGATACTGTAAAGAAGCAAATGTGCACAAGCTGACGTACATGATGGTTTCGGATGTTGATTTGTTCGGCTGAGCTGCTTCCGAGCATGACCATCCGAACATCTTCCCGTTCGATGAAGTCAGGACGTGTACCTGTCTGTGTGCCCACTCCCCAGATATGTGCCTGACCCAGCCAGCCTCGTGCGATTGAATACCGCAGCAGTGATAATCGTGTCGATGTACACCGGCAGCCCTCTTCAAGCTTCCCGGGGGGACTGAGTGGCCTGTTGAATCCTCCCACCCGATTCATATACTGCCTATACTCACGCTTCTTCTCCTTCCTAACAGCATAAACATCGTTCCCCGCCACCTTTTGTTCGTGGGTCGTGCCAAATCCTCCAAAGCCCATCATTGCCTTCATAGCTGCCATCCCATCGTCCTCGACCACGAGATCATCGTCGTCATCGTCGTCCTCCTCAACCATCTTCTTCGCAGCTTTCTTTCCCTTCTTTCCCTTTGTGCCCTTTGCATCCTCAGCGTCCCCGTCTAGCTCCATTCGCTCATGATCTTGTCCGCTCACCGAAGAACTGACTTTGAAGGAAACAGGCGGTGTTTCGCTGCGGGTTTTCTGGTAGCCGTTATCGACCGGACGATGCGGATACTCCTTCTCAACCTCGTCGTCTCTCCTGCCATCGCGATCGCGCTCCCGGTCCCGTCGTGGACTCCTGCTCCGCGTATCCCTCTTGGTCCTATCCCTCGATCTCTCCCTCGGTCTCTCCCTCTCCCTCGCGTCTCGGTCTCTCCCGCCATCTTGCAATACACCGTCAGACCTGCTCCAGAACAACGAGAGTTTCGGCAGTAATTTCAACGAACATACCTCGTTCTCTGTCTCCTCCTCTGTAATCCCTCCCACCAGCACGGTCCCGCTCGCCATAATCTCTCCTACTTCCTCCTCCGCCCTCTCGCTCAAGCTTGTCCCGTCTTCCCCCCCTCTCTCTGTCTCTCTCTCTGTCTCTATCGCCTCTTGAATCGCGAGGCGACCGGCTTCGATATCTTCGATCGCGATTGCGGTCGTCCCTTCGATCATCTCTTCTCTCCCCGCCTCGCTCTTCTCGCGGGCCGCGTGGTGCTGCGCTTGCGCGACGCTCGGATTCTTCCCACATCTGCGAGCTGTCGGGGCGACGGGCGCGTTTGTGGGGTGGCTCGGCCATTGCTCGCTCTCTCTGGTCGTTCGCGAGGAGGTGATTGTGGTGTGTGTCGAGACACTGTTGAGGCTGTCGCGAACTGCCGGACTTTTTGACAGGGGCCCTCGATGTCACGTGGCTTCATGGATGACATTCCACGTGCACTGAACTGATCACATGCATCCTGGAACATCATGTAATATCACTCACTGTACTGTACGCTTCAGCGCTATCACAAAAGCGCATTTCAGCTATAAGCGAGATAGTGAATATTTCCAAGCTCACTTACATTTTACGCCTCAGAAGACCTGTGTCTATTTACAGATTTTCATCGTCGTTTTCCGTCGCTCTCGTGAAGGTTGCCGTTTCATCATGTGAAAAGCGTTACATGCACGCTTGAGAGCCATTTGTCGTGAGCCATTTGTCGTCTTCCTACTGAATGAGATCCGAACACAAGAACTTTTATCAATGATTTACCTAACGACGCTCAATCGCGGAACTATGGAGAGTGCCTACATCACTGTTTTTCTTCCTATCCCCAATCCAACCGCCAACCATCAAGAACGAGCTCACGGCCGAAACTCCACACAACAATGCCAGCACCCATCCCAGCATATCAAGACCGCCGACCTTCTGCACGAAGCCCCCCACGAGGGGCACAACATGCCCGCCGCATACGACATGTTGAAAAGCGCATACGCCGTAGCTCGACACTGCCCCTTCTCGCCCGCGCCCTCCTGCTCGCCGAGGATTTCGTCCTCCTTCTCCGCCACGATCCGCTCCACCTCCGCCATGGTCGGGGCAAAGACAAGCGACATCAGGACGCCCACGAGCCCGAGGAGAACGCAGAGCAGCGCTTTCTGCGAGAGCGAATCGTGGGTGACGAAACGGAGACAGACGAGAGGGGGGACCATGAAGAGGAAACCGAAGGTCGTGGCGAGACGGCAGCCGTAGATGTCGGAGAGGGCGCCTGTGAGAGGCGAGAGGAAGGTTGGTAGGCAGAGGGGGATGAAGATTAAACCCGCACCGAGGGTATTCCAGTCGAAGAGATCTGAGACGGTGATGGGAAGGGTCTGTTTGTGTGTGTGATTAGCGAGGCTTGTACGGTAGGAAGGCAGCACAGGAGGAATCAGGGCAGGGTTTATAAGAGGCCTTACGGATTCGAAGGCTGCGAGGACGAGAGTGGGAATCATGCTGGCCCAGAGAGTGAACTGGAGGCGGGGTATTTTGAGAAGGGAAAGCATTGTGAGTTTCTCCTGGCTTTCTCCCGACTCCTGTTCTCCAGTGCCAATCCTCTTGCTCTTTTCCTTCTTGAGGATCGGTTGAAGACTCGCATTGGTCGAGTACGACGCAA
Source organism: Blumeriella jaapii (assembly GCA_009599575.1). Classification (NCBI taxonomy): domain Eukaryota; kingdom Fungi; phylum Ascomycota; class Leotiomycetes; order Helotiales; family Drepanopezizaceae; genus Blumeriella; species Blumeriella jaapii. The sequence continues at coordinate 981,411 of VWND01000064.1, forward strand.
CACTGGCGGAGACTTGCAGCACAGGAGGCGCGTTCTGATGCTCGGATGGGTCCTTGTTCGCCAAAAGCCATCGTTCCGCAACCTTCCTCTCAATCATCACACCTCTGAGCATGGCATCGAAACCCACAACCCCAAACCCCATTCCGAACACCGCGTAGTACCCCCCAAACTCATACACGGTGCCGCCCAAGAGCGGGCCCATCAAGCTCCCCATGCTCATCGCTAGACTCACATACCCCATCCACTGCCCGACACTGGCCCCATCGACAGTGTCGCACACGATTGCCAGTCCAATGACCCATACCGCTGCTGCGCTGGCCCCTTGGAGAGCGCGGCCGATGACGTACAGGGTCGTGGAGTGGGCAGCGGTTTGCAGGGCAAGAGAGAGAGCGAGGAGAGCCAAACCGGTGAGATATGGGACACGGCGAGAGCGCGTACGGTCAGCAACCAGACCAAAGAGAGGGGAGGCCAGGAGGTATGTCAAGGCTTCGGTCACGAGGAGGATCGTAACCCATTCTTGGCCTGTTCGTGGTGTGAGTTGCTTTCCTTTCAAATCAAATGCGGTGTTTTCACCAGAAATGGATGGGAGAGAAACTGACGGTCTTTGGGCGCCACATGTGCTCTCGATACGATCGCATGGGGGATCACGGGAATGATAACCCCGTATAGGAACATATCCTACCATCACGCTTGTCAGTTCTCTGTTCTTCGCCCACAGATCAGATGCCCGGAAATTGTTTGAGGCACTTACAGTGAACACGCCCGAAGAAACCGTCAAGATGATGAACCAGGTCGAAGATCTTTTTTCAAGGAGCCACGGCCTCCTCTCACTACCCTTCGCAAGAGGCTCCTCATTCCTCGCCATGATTGCAGATACAACTCTCACTGCTCTTGTCGGGGTGATTGCAGATATATCTCTCACTGCTCTTGTCAGGCAGGGCTAGTAGGTGAACAGCTTTATCACTAGGCCAAACCGGGCAAAAATGCGCAATGATCGACTTCGGGGCTCAATCAGCTATTCTACGACTCAGGGTGTTCACGTCTACACAAATCGCGCCCAACACCTTTACATAACCCCCCCTTCTAGGAACCACGTCCTCTTTCCGGGGTTCGCACTCTGGCGAAGCTATAAACCACGCCTGCAGCGTACGCCTGAGCGCCTGCAGCGTATAGCTGGTAAATGGTACAACTGTACAATACTCGAAACACTCGAAACTCTCAAACGGTCGGGGTCTGGTCAATGCGTAGTTGGCTCAAAGTTTACACTTAGACTTCTTTCGCTTACGCCAACGTCAGATTGCTACCCGAAATGTCCTCGTTCGTCAAGCGGAAAAACTCCGGCCCACCGCAACTCTAAACCAGGTAGTGAACTCGATCATTGCGCCTTTTTGGCCGGTCTGGCCTAATGGTAAAGCTGTTCACCTACTAGCCCTGACAGCGCTCAAGGGACCGAGAAATGATAAAAGAAAGGGCTCAAAGTGCCTCGACTCCTGCAAACTCAAGTCGCTTTGCTCGGGAACAACGAATGTCTCTCAAGCTGTCAGGGACGGTAAGGGTTCGCTGTCAGGGAGAAATGAGATTATTGCCAAGGACTGTCAGATCAGAGGCTGGTGCAGAGATGCTGATCTATTTGTAATTGAACATCGCAGCTTGCGTTACTTACGCCGGTCAGGGTTGCTCATGGCACGGACCTCGGGGCTGATGGTGCAATTGCGGACGGACACCGAGGAGAAGCGGCGGAAAGAAAAAGCTTGCGCGACGTGGCTCATGGAAAGGTAGTTTAGAGAAAGAGATGACTGTTTCAGCAACGGTTTGTACTGTAAACGCGAGATACCTCCCATGGTGCGAGAATTTGACACAAAGGTAACTTTCGAAAAGGAATCCCAGCCCGAAGGAATCAACACAGAGGTGAAAATCAAATGCAAGGGCAGTACGATCACCGAGCAAGCAAGCGCCTTGAACGAAGATAGAAAATCTCCAAATCATCGAGTGAGCGATTTCGCCCACTTGGGCAAGTTCATGCCCCGGTAGCCGGCCGGATGTCGCTCGTCGTTGAGCCTCACTAGTCCTCTACCCCACGATTGCGAATCGAGCGCCGGGATACGCACCGGTGCTCATGTGCGCGATATCTTTTGATTGGCGGGCTCCATGGTTTGGTCTTAGAGGGCGCTCGCTCTTAGACTCGGCATTAAGCGAAAGGAAGCCCCTGATCTTCGGTAGTTGCGCTAGTGCGCGTACAATTCCCCAACCATGGGGTAATCGTTCAAAGGAATGAACGAAGCTCCTGTGTTTTGCAGATTTGATTTCTGGCTCCTAGGGATGGGCGGCTTTGCAGGCGTGGGCTAGACGGGGATTCGGATTGGGGAGGTGCGCGTTTTTTGCCACGATTGTTGTCCAGGAGCGATCTTCATTCCACAACCCCTCCTAAAAAAAAGGCCAACTGCAACGCTTCTCTGGGGCTGGGGAGCGTCATATCTCGTCTTCCTCGTCATCGAAATCTTCTCGGTCCTCCTCGCCCATGTCATAAAGAATTCTTCCCCCTTCACCCGGCCCCGCGGCTCCTCCATCCCTCTGCGCATCAAAGTAAGGTAGAACCACGTTCTCTCTATCCCTCTTCTGCTTCTCTGTAAGTCCCAGGTTGAATGTCGTTTCCACGTCCTCGTCTCCGACTCCAGCAGCCGCTGGTTCGCCCGACGGGGTCAATGCGTACTGAGGGTGATCATCGAGAAGGATGAACTCGCCGAGAGATGAAAACTTGGTCGTCTTGGAGATACCCGTGGTGGTGGTGGTGACGGAAGGAGGCGATAGAACGAAATTCTCAACCACGCCTCGTCCAGAACGTCGTCGGATTTCCATATTGACCACTACACCCCTCTCATCATCATTCCCATTTCTTCCCAAGCCGACAAGAACTCCCTCTCGATCTTCTTGGATGCCGAATACGGGCTCTTGTACGCTCTTGTCCCTTGCGCGTTTCCGAGCTAGGACTTGAGGCAGGGATGAGACGGTGAGAATAGCGGTGGCGAGATATGTCAAGAGCGTAAGTGGTGTCGGTTGGTATGATGATGATAAAACGGGGAGCGGTATATCAGTGTGGTATGTCGCCAGTAGGGAAACCTGAGGGGAAGTAAGGAGGGAAGAGAGAAAGGTGGAGAGATGTTGTGGGCATGTTGATGACAAGGTATGGAGGTTGTCGATTATTAGGAGATATCCTAATTAATCAGTCATATACTCGTCGCCATGATATAGTGACCAGCTTACTCGTAAGAGCTGCAGGTGTGTTTGGTGTACTGGTTGGAGGTGATGGAAGATGCGACAAGATCTCGGTCCTCAACGATGCTAGAGGCTTGCAGCGCGCAGTGACGAACGCATCGATTTCAAATGGTACCTTTTTCCGGAGCGTAGCAAAGGATATGAGGACAACCTTGCTCTTCGAGATCTGAAGTCCAAGTCAATCAGGGATTTGCAAAACACTAGCTTCAAAACGAATCACGTGATTGACATAGAATACAAGGTCTGAAGCTTTGCGACAGATCTCGAATGGCTCGGAGACATGACATCGCGTATGCACTCTGCTCTGAGAGCTAAAACAAAGTCATGGAAATGAAGCATAGGGGTTTTCTTGTGGTACATACCTTTGCTCGCTGTGCAAATTCACGCACAACTGAGCCACCACTTTGCTCCAAGCTGTCCAAAATCAAGGTAAAGGGACTCGCGCTGTCCCTGAGGTTGAGCAGCTTTTGGAAGAGAAGAGCATTATGTATTCGTCGCTGTTGGATCGGTGAGGGCGCCATCGCGGATGTGTTGCTTTCTGAGTGAGGTCGAAAAGCAAAGTAGAATCTCAGAGCTCAGACTCAGTTGATTTGGGTCTTGGCTTCAGGGTCGGGTCATTCTCGGCTCCCTTAGCGGCGACCCATATCCAACTTCTCGTCCTCCCTACCCGTTCTTCTGAGTTCTGTACCATTTTCTGACTTTGAGATTCGGCATATACTGTACGTTATTACTCTCACTTCTCGACTAAGATTTCATGTCAAGCCCCACATTGTCAGTGATTGTAAGTAAATGTGCTGCGAAGCAAGCGCGCAGCTCATTCGTCCAGAGCCATGCCTGCATTTCAGCTTTTCTCTCCAGTGTGGCTTGTGAGACAATCTGTAAAAGAATCAATAGACCCCACGAGGATGTCTTCAGCTCGGCCCATCCTCGCCGAGTCGACGTAGCCGTATGAATTACGCTACAGCTCTGTATTTTTTATCGAGGTTTATCAGCTCTGCAACACAGTGTTTCTCAATCTCAAAGTAAGCCTAAACTGCTCCCATTTTTTCTCTTTGGGGACTTCAATTCCAGGGTTTCATTTTCGCTATCTTCTTCGCGAGTAGTTGCAACAGTTTTGCTCCAACCTTGGAGTCTACAAGAGTGGCTTGGACCGTCTGATTGCATCCGACAATTTTTGCTCTTTTTGAGTTCCTCGGAGTCTCTCTAGCTCTGGGTTAATTTCTTTCGTCAAGCTCTAAAGGCCCCTGTAGATTTCGTGCAGGACGGCCTTGATGCACTAGTTTGAATTCAAGAGCATTGCAGCCCGAAAGGATGTTTTTAAAAATCTGTCTAATCCGTTTTGAAAGTTAGTGAAAGTTTGACGACTACCATGCCGAAAGTCAAGATAGACCTCGCTTCCACTACAACCTACTCTATGCGAGCCTCACAAGATCGCCCGCTGTTATCACCGACCCATCGAACGAACCAACGAGCAAGATTCGGCGGACAAGGTATCATGGAAACCCGTGTTAGACTTGTGCCTGCTCACTGCGCAACTGTTGGTTCCGAATCTTGTGCTGCAGGGCGTAGCGCTGAGCCCGCCGAGTGGCTGAACATCGAAACGACCTGAGGTCGGGAGATAACAGCTGGGTGGCTGGCTGGCTCCGGCCTCTGTGACACTGTAGATCCCACGAAGTGCCCGACCAGGCACTCGCTTTTTCCATCTTGGCCTTCTAAATCTCTCCCGTGCACTCATGGCGTCAAGAGGGGTGTGAAATCCACAGTCCGTCATAGCGAACATGCTTTCATCTTCGCTTGTTCTCCTCTTCTATGCGACGGTGGTGATGGGAGCGGGGAACAAGAACATCACGTTCTTGTTCCCGTCCGCGCCGCTGACGCTCAATTACATGGACACCGTGAACGTAACCTACACGTCGCCATTCCCCAAACCGATCCTCTACACCATGTGCACCAAAGCAAACAGCAAGACGCCATTAAGAAGTACAGAGCCCCTCTGTTTCCCTCCCTCCCTCCCTCCCTCCCTCCCTCCTCCTTATCGAACTTCACGAATCTCCAAGTTCTAACATCTGCAACTCCCAGAAAATAGCCAACCGGTGCCAGCGAAGAACAGCTCTGCGCTAGCGAATCTCGGCTGGTCAGACGTCATATCCTGTTATTTCGAGATCCGGCCCAGTGCTGCGCAAAACGACGACAGCAAGGCAGGGACCAGCGATTTTATTCGCGTGTTGGCTGATGCGCGCCCGACGCCCATCCTGGTGGGTCTGGAGCAGGATGCGACGACCGTGCCGTATGTGCCTTCGAACGTGGTGACGGTGACGGCTGTGCCTAAGGATGATGGTGGACTAGGAGAAGGAGCCAAGATAGGCATAGGCGTCGGAGTTGCGCTTGGTGTGGTGCTGATAGCCGCTGCTGTCTTCGCAGTGTTTCTGTTGAGGAAGAGGAGGCGGTCGAAGATGCAGGCCACAGGCCAGTTACTGGGTGTCGATGATGAGAGCACGAAGTCTGATCCTGGAAGTAGTACTGCACAGTCTGTACCGATGAAGCCGATACCGATGGAGAGGGAAACCATGTTGGAGGCGCCGCATGAGCTACCTTCTGAGAGAACATACGAGATAGGCAGTGAAAGCAATGTCGGGGAATTGAGTGCGGATAGTAGGTTAGAACAGTCCAAATCTCGGAGGTTCTCGTGGGAGAGAGCGCATGTTAGCTGAGGAATGATGAGAGTGTGAAGACAAGAATGTACGCGGATTCGATGAAAGCGAAATGGGAATTGAAAAAGGCCGCTACACCCAGTCAGAGCCCAAGCGGATGCATTTCATGATGGCAAGATCGAAGTCAAGTGACAGGATCGAGAGAGTCGAAACAAGGGATTTGACGTATCAAGATAGTTGGTCTTGATCTGCCGACAAAGTACATAGAGAAGCGAGATGTGATTGAAAAAAAAGATCCCAGCATGTCCAACTATGTATGGCTTACACAAAGACTTCTTTCTGAGACCCTCAAAATACTGTATAGCTGGAGAGAGAGTAGAGAGAGTGGGATTGGAAACACCGACTTGCTAGAAACCGCGTTGATCGGATCCAAACTGGGTAGTGGTAGGCAAGGTCACTTTGCTTGGTAGCTTTGTGCGCTGAGCGAAGATCCGACAATAGATGCTGTGATGGGTTGCAGCCGAGCCATCTCGTGGGGAGCAATTATCGTAGGTAAAGCCGATATGATATCGAGATCCTATGTCACGTGTCCACAGTGCTCACTCCCTTGGGACATCCTCTCGAAACGGCCAACCCACAAGACTCCAATCCTCACCGACTCTCTCCCAAGATCCGACGCTTTCAACCTCATCTCTCCCCAACTTCAGTCCCTGTTCTCCTTCCCCGGGTCCGGCGTTCGCATACACGTGCGGGAAGAACTCTTTAGATCCCTCCACATCCCAGCCTCCGCTCTGCTCGTCTGGCCGCTTGCCCGTGGGATCTTCCCAGATGACGAATTTGGAGACTCGCTCGTACGGGATGCGGAGAATGTAGACGTGGGTCTCGGATGAGAAAAAGTTCTGCAGGGTCCTGAGAAGCTGAGACGAGGTGCTGAGGTGTATGAAATTGTCTCGTGCGTCGAGGGCCGAGAGGGGAAGGGAAACCGGTAGAGGGTCTGGAGGTGATGGAGATGAGGGCAGGATCTTATAGATAAAGGTTGGGAGAGGCGTGCTTCTTGAGTTCGACATGTTCGCTGTGGTCTTTGTGAACGCCTGCGTCTTCTTCCATGCTGGAGCGAGAGTATCGGACTTGGCCACGTGACTATGGCACTCCGCTAGGGTACTTGTCCACAATTTTTGATAGGAACTAAGATCTCACATTTAAGTTCAAGACAGCTCAGCAATCGATAACTCAGGTCTCTATTACCATACTGACCAGGCTATACCTGTCTGTGAGGGAGTAAGATTGGACTGATGTCACGCTTTAATCATGCTTCTGGTCATGTGACCACACTCTCAACGCACACCACGTATTCTAGAGCTCTCAACCTCTCAACTTGGAGCTCCGTAGTCAATGCAAACCACCTACGCAACCCTTTGCTCGCACCGTAACTTGACGTTTGTTGTCGGTGCTTGTCACTTGACTTTTAGCTCAAGCGAATATGCCGTCCTGGCATGAAATTCAACATCGTATCTGGGAATCTATCTGTTCAATACCCCGGGTCCTAGAAATTCGCACTTTGACCGAATGACTAGAATGCTGGGTTGATCTCATCGACAGAGAGATACAAACGGAGCTGATTGTCGATGATCACAACTATTTAATCCCACTTTTTTCCTACTCAACTTCACGCTCCATTCAGCAGTCTTGTACATCTCACGGGAATCTAGAAGTGCAGGGCTTCACTTCTACAAGCTTTGTTTCGGGACACACATGGTATGTAGCGACCAAGCACGGCCGATCAAAAGCCGAGATCACCATCTCAACACCCGCTCGGATCTTTGTGAATTGGGAGCGAGACATTATCTTTACGCCAGAATGAAACTCTAAGTCATTGGATCCTGCTTGCAAAATCTCGCCATTATATGTACAGAGGTGCGCCGATTCGCAGTCGATTATGAAAAGGTTCCTAAACTTGACCAAAATTAAAGCCTCGTTATGCTTCCCTGGATACCTCAGTTGCTTTTCCACCGGAGCCTTGGGAAGAAATTATCGTGTGCCTTATGCTTCCACCGGGTTAGTTCGGCCCTTTGCGAGCAAGCGGGCATCTAGGAAGATTTGTCACTTTCAGCCTGCACGACGAAAAATCCATTGAGGCTTTTGGGATGGATGTGGGCAAGGCTGAAACTCTGCTTGGTGCTCGGGTTTATATCCAACTACTTCTCGAGAAGTCTTGTCGGGTAATAAAATGGAACGACGGTATCGATCTGAAACCGCCACACGTTTCTATGATGGCCGCATGCGTATGAGTTTTCAAAGAAGCGTCGGTCGGCGATTCCCAGATCATCGAAGCAAATGTCTGAGCAATTCTTTGCGATCCAAACAACCGGCTGTATAAAACAGCAATCCAGTATATAAAAAAGTGAATCTCTCGCGGTTTGCAGAGTGGAAAATCATATTGTAGCGATCTTTTGCCTATCGATCTAGCTTGCCTTTTGCTGCTCTTCATTCTCGAGTGAAAGATTCCCAGTGGCAAAAAGTCTTCATAACATGCCTGCTCCTGGCCATGAATAAGTCCCCAGCACACCCGAGTTCATGCAAGCAGTACATTCGGCAGCATTTCGCAAGACCAACCGACGCTCTAATCCTTGTTCAGGACCAGGTTTTGAACTCTCTCACTGAGTGCCTTCAGCTCACCATCCAGCGTATCAACATCTTCGGGATAGTGATTCGAGCCAACACTGCCACTGAAGATCAACTCAAAGCTCTCCAGATCCTTGAGACCCTTTAATTGCCCCCAGTAATCCGCTCGGCCAAGCTCGTCCCGTACATGCTTCTTCATCACCAACCTAGAATTGCCATTAGAGACCATGGTTATCCTGGGGAATTGAGAAGCATCTTACTTGTGCTCTCCTTCTGCGCCACGGACACGATCGCAGAGGATTCGGGGAGTGTAGATGCAAACAGAAAGGTCCTTTAACGGAAGACAGGCCAGACTCTTCAACATCGTCTTGGCTACTCTGCGGGTTGGTCGTTGAGTTTGACGATCAGACACAGGGAAGTGAGAAAGCTCTTGTGGTATGGATTGATCGAGTTGACGTATTTTAGCATCGAGGAATGGTTGCGGAACCCAAAAGTGGAGTTTCTGTACAGGAGAGCGGCACCGTTGATCTCGAAGTATGTTTGTCTGCATACGAGAATAAGTCGAAGGCAGACGATGGCGGGGTCCTCATTGGGCTTCAGGGCTTTTCCTTGGATGTGATCGGGACGATTGACGAATTTCTTTTGGCGACCCGCTGAGGTACAAGATCGGGGAAATATCTTCGAGTCGTTCGCCTGGAAGCAGAGCTCGAAGATGCTAATGCGAATCTCCGGCGGGATCTTCGCAAGAAATGGGCTGTTTGGCTGACTCTCGATGAGTAAAGCCCAGGCTTTACTCTAAGGACAGTAGTCAGAACCTGACGCTCGGGTCTTCGGGGAGAGTCTGGTGGCTTACGTGGATTCCGTTCTCGGAGGCGATGGCCTTGATCATCTCAATCGTCCTATCGTTCTCCACCGTCTTCTCTTTGGCCCTCTTGGATACATCGTTAGCTCGATCTCTGACAAGAGATGCTACCGATCTCTTACCTCAAATGCGTTGTGGGATTCGACCAACTCTCTTGGGGTTTCTCGATCTACTTGCGCAAGCGCAGAGGTAGGGGAGCTATGGGGACTCTGTTCGGGCGCCATGGACTCAAACAAGGAACTTGTCGCTTGTTGATGGCAGAGTGCAAAGAGTGATCGGGGGGGTTAAGCGCGATCGGAAGGGACCTGTTGGTGTTGTGACGAGACAGAAGGGAGGGCGGGGATTGAGGGCGGGTAGAAGTTTCAATGCCAAATGGCTTTTCCAGCCGGAGTGGGGCGAGAACAGAGTGATTAGGCAGGGGCCTGGCAGTTGAGTCACGGGCATATCGAAATCAATTCGAATTGTAGTGATAGAGGAGAGGATAGAAGGTACTGGTGCTGCAGTAATTGGGTGGTCGAAGCAATGCGGGGCTGTTTTGTAGAGAATTGATAGATAGCATCTGGACTACAAAAAGCAAAATCTGACACTTGGAGGTCGCGAGAAAAACATTTTGCTGGAAAACACCATCACTAAGATCAACTAATGAAAGTTTTAAATCCATGCTTTATTGCAGGATCGAGATATGTTCAAGTGTCTTAAGCTATGAATCGACTTAGTTTAAAAGAACTTTAATAAGCGAAGCGAACTGCACCAAGATGGCTTCGAGATAGCCGACGCGAGTTACGGCAAGACTGAAAAAGCTTACAGTAGTTGATCAAAACCGAGAGTTTTGAAAGGACTTTTGCTACTAAGATGGCCTTTCTGTGCCTGCTACTGTTTGTTTAGTCTGTTGCTACTTTCTTTCTGCATCCTCAGTTATTGGATGGTATATGATAAATACCGTTTTAACACAGATGCACTGCTCTAGACCTTTTGCAATCTTTTCTTTGCCAACGTTTTCAGGTAGCAAACGAATCTGACGAAGTTAGAAAAGCAATGGAAAACAATTCCTGAGAAAGCCAGGAATTGCCGAAGATCGACCGCTAGCCGAGCCCCTGAATCTGATTTTCCTAGCAAGACGGCATCCTACTTGAGAAATCTTATACATGAAAAATACAAAGACCGAAGATCAGCTTTTAGATGGGCCTGACGGACGCAATTAACTTTCAGGATCCTCGGAATTCTTATGCTGGTTGTTTTAAAGAGGGTCGATGTTTTGACTAGAGCTACAGTTTGTTTTACTTTCCTCTCAATCTCAATGCCCTAGAAATAGTTTGGAAACATCCTTCTTACGGACTCCGGCTATATTGAAATACAGTCATTGAATTTTCAATCAATAGGAATAGAAAGTCTTGATACGTAATATATATATGTGTTTTTAATAATCCAAGGTAGTCCTAACAAAAAAAATATCAAAAAAGCCCAGTAAAGATGCTGCTCTATTGCAAACCCCTTTGTCCTAAAGTTCTTTTGCCAGAATCAGATCAAGTTCATATATCAAGCCACAAATTAAAAGAGTTCTAGCATCAGTTTGATATCATACTACCTACTTATTAAAAAAATAGCGGTATTTTGAAGTCGATTTATTTGAATCTAAAGGCGATATCAGCGATCTCATTAGTATAATTTCCACAAGCTACCGGATAAAATCCACCTTAATAGCAAGTATTCAGCTTTTTCATCTCATAGACCCCGAACAATCCCTTATTTTACGAATTTTTCTGACAGCCGGCCCTCGATCCTCGGTTCTCGAGACCAAAATTCTCGTGCCTATATATTGCTCTCTTCATTTAAAAGAATTGGGAACCGCAAGCCATAATACAGGACTTGGAGGCGCTTTCGACGGTTAAGCCACAGGCTTTAACCTACTCCGAGTTGAGCTCTTAAGTGGTAAGCGGATGGCTTCTCCGGCCTTTGCGATCAGGAACAGGTGAAGTTCTTGAACCTAGCTTCTGGAATAGTGCGGATACGTAAATTTTGTAGGATTCGTTTTGAGGTAGATAAGATCTGATTTTGGGGTTGATGCGTTGCTGCTGCTGTTGACAATAGAAATGCTGGCACCATTGGTTAGTGGTAGCTTCGGATGTTTAAAGGAGCATTTTTGCAGTCGGTGTGCGAATCAGTTATTCTTGGATAACGAAAAAATGCTTTGATGTTACAGATTACTTCGATATTTACACTTTGGTGGAAGTGTCGTACAACATTTAGCACGTGATTTATCATATGATGCTTTTTATATCTTATACAACATGATTCAGAGCTATCAAATTGATTATGCAATTGCAATGCAATTAAATTATAATTATCTGAGAGTTAATAACACGCTTATCTTAGTTCAATTATAATAAATCACTACAGATTTCAGTCTAAAATCTTAAAATAATCTGCACGATATTTTTAAATCAACTGTTTAGTATGCGCTCACTGCTTTTATTATATTTATAAATTGCTCGTTGCTTTTGCAAATATAAACAGACTTCAACTGATTCTTTTATATTAACATATTGTTTCATTTCAATACTTTGATCGTGATCTCTTTTCCATAGACACAAGCTTTTATCTATTCCGTACCTCAGAAAGAAAATGTGTTTCTACGATATCTGCTACTTCTGCCACTTTTGCTAAGATTCTTCGATGGCCGATTGCGCTCTCAAGTCTCTCCGTTTCGCAAGGCAACGCGTTACCGCAAGTCATGTAATTGAGTGTCCCATCATTTTGTTGTATTTCATTCCAGTTCACGAGCAAGCTCCATCAGTACGCGAAGCTAGCCCCGTCCCATCTGTTTCCATGAGGGATTTCCTTTTTCTCTTTTTCAGTTCGTATTCCTGTTCCAATTGTGTTTCGGTCTGTGGTCGTGTTTCCGACTGTGCTTTTGTAGATGCTGTAGGTACCTAGTCTGAATGTTGCTTGCCGTCCGCCTGCTTTCCACTCAGAACCCAAACGCAACCCCCCATACCAAAGCAAGAGAGAGAACAATGCCCAACCACTTCCCCTTTCAACTAACTATTAGAAGCTGAGGGGATGAGTTGAGCGTTCCCCGGCTTTTCCACCGTGCCATGCCGCCTCTCGTGCTCTTTTTCCATATCCCCCAACGCAACGGCATTCCACGACTGCTCTACTCGAATCCTCAACTCGCTTGCTCACAGGCCACATCAACACATAACCAGGTGCAGGCGCCTAACAATGCCTCGCCACCAGGACCACCTTATCCCCATCCCTACAGTTCTCTCCTCCCTCGCCTCTCTTTCCGCTCCAAACTCTTCCCCCTCTCCCCCCCTCTCCTCCCCATCCCCCTCGCGCCTTGATTGCTATCCTCCCTCCACATACCGCGCCACCCACGCCACAGCCGGCGCGAGGTACGCGCGGTGGATCAGCCCGTCGACGGGCGCCATCGAGTCAAAGGCGTGCTTGACGCCCGGCACGAGCACCTGGGCAGAGGGCACGCGCTGCGCGGTCAGCGCGACGTGCAGGGCGGCGGAATGGCTCGTGTCGAAGACGTCGTCGGCGGAGCCGACGAGTTGGTAGACGGGGGGGTAGGCGATGTGGCGGGTGAGGTGTAGGGGGCCTGGTGGGAGTGAGTGAGGACTTCGGCTGGTAGATAAACGGAGGATACGAAGACCGACAACGCGAAGAGAAGAGAAGCATCTCACGTACTGATCGCGTCGATTTCTTCCTTGCTCGCGGACCCCCTCTCCGGCAAGCGCAGCGTGCCGTCGGCGCTCTTCACCAGGCCGCGGACCAGGAACTCGGCGACGATGCCCCGGTGGAAGAGGTTGATGGCCATGATGCCGCGCGGGCGGAGGTAGTCGTTCGGGCCCGTGGGGATCGCGATCTCGGTCGGCGGCTCGTCGTAGTGCGTGCCGGCGGCGAGCACGTCGGGCGTGCACGCGAGGCTGCTCAACTTCAGGTTGGAGAAGCGCTGCAGGTAAGGGAGGTTGTGCATGTCGGTTGGTCCGTACATGGAGAGGATGGCGCTGGGCTTGACGGTCCAGAGTTTCGGCTAAGGGGGGATGCTCAGCATGGCCTCTTTCTCGCCTTTGTTTACTTTCCCGCTTGCCGAACCGAAGATGGAATGGACGGATGAGAATGTGAAGAAAAAACAGAGACCAACCGTCAGCAGCGCCAGATGCGCGCCCGCCGAACATCCCACCACCACAATCATGTCTTCGTCAACCTCAACTCGGTATGCCCTCGTCTCAGCCGCCAACCGGCCGCCTCTCAGCCATCCCTCGACATCCCGGACGTCGGCCAACTGGCCCTCCAAGCTCGTCTCGGGCCGCAGCCGGTAGTCCATGGCGGCAATGACAAAGCCCTTCTCGAGAAACTCGACGAACAGCGGCCGTGAGTAGTCGGACTTGTTGGCGCCGATCCAGCCGCCGCCGTGGATGAACAGCATGATTGGGTGACGCCGCGGACGCGGCTCCGGTTCCTGTTCCTGTTCCTGCGACCGTCGCACATCGTGCTGATGATGCTGGTAGCCGTCCTTGTTCGCGGGCGGGAAGTAGAGGTCGATCGGGATGCAGGTCTTGCCGACGACTTTGTAGATGCACGTCTGGGAGATGGGGAGCGGAGGTGGCCGGGTCTCGGCTTTGGTGATGGCCATTGTTGATTCGCTTGTTATATACGACCAGAAGACAAGGAGGAAGAAACGCAAGCCAGCCAGGCAGGACACAATGAGTCCCGATTTTCAAGACGAGGGCAAGATAGTCCCAGATAGCTCGAGAGAGAACGAGGGAGGGCGAAGCAATGCAGCGAGACAGGACGACATATGAGAGCAGCTGGAAAACCATCCAACAATAAATAAGCAACCAACAAGCACACGGCATGGCCTCGGTCTTGAAGGACAAGATGGGCGGTCACGGAAGTTCGCGCCTTAGTGAGTCTAAGGGGTAGGGGTTTCAGACGCATCGATTCGATCCGCGGTGGTGGCTGGCTTCCTTGCCTCACTTCGGGAGGCCGCTGGCGGGGAATTACATACATGGCGGAAGGGAAGATCAGTCAGATCAGTCAGATCAGTCAGATCGGTCAGATCAGTCAGATCAGGGCTTGGAATAGAAGCAAGCGGGGCATTCTGGAAAATGATAGAAAAGGGGCCGGGGGATCACGGTGTGACGATGCACGGGGAGAGAGTTGACGATACAAAACGGGGGAGAGCCGCGTTGGCATGGGGGGGAGGGTGGGTGATACGGGTTCTTGCAGCGGGTAGGTGGAAAGTAAAGTGGGATGAATGGAAGAGTGGATGGAGAATGAATGATTGCTTCTCATGACGATGTGAGGTGAGGTGGTGTGAATGAGATGGGATGTGTGAGACGAAACGGCACACATGAGATGGGATGGGACAGGACAAAAGGAGAGGAGATCAGGTGAGATCAGAGGAGAAAAAATAGATGAAATGAGTCGATGGATATATGATCCGATCGGTTGAAAAGAAATGAACTGAAATGAGGGAAATGGAACGAAGTGAAATCAGATGAGATCCTGTACCATGAAACCAAACCAAACGAATCCAATAGCAGTGTACTAAACCACCCACCGTCGTTGGAGAAAGACTGGCAAACAACCGAGCGGTGTAGCCATCGACCTATGTCTGTACAGTACAGTACATAAAGTACAATACATATGTACTGACTGTACTGTATGTATATGTGTATGTACATACTCTATACACTAGACTTATCAGCCTAGGGCCCTCTGGTCGACTGTACGGCTCAACCGGCCTTCCCGCGGCCGGATGATCAGGCCGACATGACAGGCTCGATCCAAGTTGGTCATTGGTTCCCGAAAACTTTACATCAATTCGATTCGCGGTCGAGCGTCCCCGTTGTCTATTAGGTTTGAATCTGTCTTGGGCAAAGTAATGGTAGGTACCTAGGTAGCCGGCGTGGGGGGGGGAGAGTGGGTCGGCGGCTATTGTTGTTGTTTTGGTTGTTGTTGTTTTCATTGGCGAGACGACAACGTTACTTTGTTTGCTACTGAAACCTTACCTACAGCATTGTACTGTACCAACGCGAATTTTAAACCCCGAGCCGATGCACGATGTATATCGATCTCGTGTAACGGTGTGAGAGATCAATCTCAGGGTCCATCTGGTTTCAATGTCGGTATACGATGTATGTCTCTCCTGCCGGGACTGTACAGCATATTGCATACCTATGTACCTAACAGTATCTATCAGCGACTTACATGCCTAAATTAAAGCCCCGGTAAGGTCGATCCAACTTCAGTACCCGGTTCTCGGTTCTGTTCTCGGGCTTCCAGCGAGCCAGCCTGCCTTCTTGCAAGGCCGTACTGTAAGATCTTGAGCAAACAAAAGAGGAAAATGGCACTTCTCTACTAGGGCCAAGCAGCATCCTCACTCACATGGTGAAACCTGCCACCTCATGGTCTCTCGGGCCTTCGGAGATGATTACTCTTTCTTGTCGCTTTGTTTACCTCACCTGCAGCTCGAGATTGGAATCCACATACGCCTGCCCTGCCTACGCTCGAGGAGGTGGACGGCATGAATATTAAGTCCTCCTTGCCTTATTTCTTCCCTGCATAGCTACAGTAGCTACTGTAGAATCGAGTGTCCCGCGGAGATGAAAAGGCAAAAAAAGACATAAGCTAAAAGATTCGAAACTGGTCCTCGTACGATAATTCAAGGATGCAGCGTACCTACCTACCTACTACCTACATACTGTACAATACAGTACCTGCCGGCACGCACCCGTGTCTCATATCAGTCAAAAATTACACTTGCCCTTCCCATTTCCCCCGGGCTCCCTGCAGGATCTCCTTTCTTAGTGGCCTGACTGATGGATCTCGAAATGCGAAGAGCAAGATCGGTCTGGCTGCGTAGCCCGACAGATCGGTACCTTTATGGTATGATCCGTCGACATCAGAGACATGCTAGCTTCCGGACGGGCAGCGAGCCGGATAGCGTAGATGGGAAATAGGTCGGCATTTGTCCAACTCATGGTACAGTACAGTAACTGAAGGGAGTTTAATGTACAGTAGCTACTGTACGTGCCGATTGTAAATAAGTTGATATCCACTTGCAATACTCACGTCTTGATACAAGCTGCTGGATAATCACTAGCTTATGCTCTGCACTTTCCAGCTCAGCTCCCTATCGCACGTACGGTACGAAAGTAAGAACAACGATTTCTTCTTCTATGCGCCATCGTCAGTTCGGGCGTCATGATAAAGCCAGCAGCTTTATTTTCCCAATTCCGTACAACTGTTAAAACCAATACTCCTAATTCCGACCGATGTCAAGTCCCGCCGCTTTCGTAACTCAACGCAACCCTCTCATTTTGCTGGCTACTTCATTAGCCACGCTTTCATCTTTCGGTTACCATTCTTAGATTCCCAATTGCCTCGGCTAAAACAGTATGAAGATATATATGTGTAAAAATATACATATACATGTAAATAACTACAAAAATATTCTAACAGACTAAGTCCAATCCGCGATCCCAATCCGGCCTCCCCCCTTCCAGCAGGTAGCCACGCCACAGAAGAAGGCGCACGACACATGAGGATCCGGTTCTCGTCTCTCCTGCCTGCCTGTAGTAAGCTCCCCCGGATCCCAAGATCAACTCCGGATCCGGATCAGATTCCTCCAAAAACTCGACCAAAACCCGACCAAGACCGAAAACAAGTAAGGGCGAGGTATAGCACACTAGACTACATTGGAATGGATTAGATCAAATGAGTAGGTGTTGACCGGACGTTGTTGTTCTGTTCCAGTGATGAGGATCAAACACGGGCAGGAGAACGTGAGCGAAACAATGATCAAAAGATAATGGGATTCCGGGAATGGGAATGGGCATTTCCTCGTGCGGGTAGCGGACGTGCGGTGAAGCTGTAGATGCCGGACCTGACCTTGTTTAAACTTGCATCAAGCAGTGTGGTACTGTAAGAGATGTAAGGTTGTCTTTTGATGCTGCTTACTGTGCTGTACTTATACATTCAAAACTTAGCTCGCCCAAGCCACGAATCTGATAATTTGGTTTTCGTATGTGAACATACATATTGATATCATAGCAATGGTACTGTAGAATACCTCATCCAACCTGAGTAGTACATCCAAATCCATAATCACCCCCCCCCCTCCCTAATTCCGCGATTACTAAACTCGAAAACGAGTGAGTGCTGAAGTAATCAGCTAGAATCGCAACCCATTGTCCTCCTCCTTTTCCTTATCATTCAGTACTTGCTTCATTTCTTGGCCGGTGAAGAAACATACTTTTTGAAACATATCATACATAACACAACACATCTACAATACTGACTTGCAGAACCATTTCCTAGTCCTTTTATCTACCTATTTACCATACTCCCTCTCACTTTCTACGAGCCCAAAAACCACCAAATTTCATCCAGAGGCAAGATACCTCTCTATCATTTTTCCTCCTCCTCCCCCTTTTCCATATATTCACCTTTCTTGACACATCTCATTCCCCCCCACACACCCTCCGCGTATCATACGCTTAGCGCATATGCGCCAACGCAACGTACCTAGCTATCTCTGCATGTCATGTACTGTATTGTATAGATACAGCATAGTACATGTTCCATCCCAGGCGAAATCATGAGACCTTGGGGGTCAGAAATAAGGGTTTGGACAAGGAAAATCAGAGTTTCCGAGGGTTCGGGATGGATTGAATTCGCCTGGGACGAAGTACGGTACATACATACAGTACAGTACATACGAATACGTGTTTCCACACCACATACTGACCGATCTATACTTACAGTACATGCAAACTGCGAGGTAGACAAGGCTAAGCTCCCGACCCCCCGCGGCAATAGCGCAGCGCGTAAGTGACTTGTCATTTTTGCATGAAGGGGCCCAGTGATTCTACAGTAGGACTGGGCTGGGCCGCTACATCTGGAGCTGGATCTGGAGCTGGGTATGGAATTGGAATTCGGTACTGCATGTACGTTGGTTGACGTCCAGAGCCAAGTGGAAAACCTAGGAGATCGATCTCTGGTCTCCGGTTTCCGACCCAGGCCAAGGAGAGGAAAGCAAAGCAAAGCAAAGGAAGGGAAAGACGAACACAAACAGGTAAACGTGTCTGTCATCACATTACACATCTGATTAAGATGGCTAGCCTAGCACCACCTCGCGGCCACGAGGCTATCCATACAGCACTATGTACATCCATACAGTACTCGAGTCCACTCCACCAAGCAATTGCAAACTCTGTTCCGTTCATCTCCTGTTGTATGTACTGTACAGCATCTATCAACATTACTCATCACATCAAGTCGCATCTGCGCCTACTGTACAGTAGGTATGTAACACAGCCCATCCTTCTTCCTTGCACCGGATACACTCGTCCGAGAAGACTTGCATCTCGAGACCCACGCTCTACATCTGTTCCCCAAAGTTTTTCTTTTCTTTTTCCCCTCAAGGTACTGTAAGGCAAGGTGTGTACAGATGCATATGCAAGGCAGGCCGATGGATGTATGTACGGGATTACCGGATGCTGAAACCGGCACGGCACCGGGGCTGGGATTGGGAGCTGTGTAAAGTACTGAACAAGACAGGACAGTACTGTACAGAACTGTATCTACTCTGAAAGGGCGAGAGGATGCCGGGGTTGAAATGCAACATCCAGGTTGGTTTCTTAGTGCTTGCTTGCTTGCTTGTTGGTATTTGCGGCCGGGTCTTGCATTTGGGAAGGGACGGGAAGGGAAGGGAAAAGGTCTGTTGACAAAAAGCCGAGAACCGGGCAATCAAAGAATCGAGTTGAGTCGTTTCCAGAGAACCATTGGTGTAGAAAGAAGCAGCTCTGTTCTCCCTTGTTGACATCCTGTATGGTGGAGCCAACAAAACGTGTATGTCCTAAACCGGATACCCATTCCCAAGGAAAATCCCCCGTGCTACGCCCAACTCCGCGCGATGCTGCTCCCATAGGTACCCATAAACGCACCCAAAGCATGACCATTCACCCTCTCTCCTCACCACATCACCGGTATCCCCTCGGTCCACTAGGAAGACCCATCCCCCTCCTCCCAGCTTCCGGACCACCTGGCAGACCCTGACGCCCACCACTCCCGTACCCCGCGCCCCCATCATCATACGCGCCACCCGCCCCAGCACTCGACCACGGCGAGTTCGCCGACGCGACCGGCGCGCTCGGATCGTACGAGTGCGCTCGCTGCGGCTGCGGTGAGCCCCTCAGCCCGCCTCCCAGCAACTTCTGCTTCCTGGCCTCCTCCCGCGAGATCTGCTGGTAGCTGCCCGCGCGCTGGCTCGGCAAGCCCTGCACGCGCGTCTCCGGCGGCGGCTGCTGCTGCTCGCGCGCGAACGGGCTCCCCCGACTCGCCGCCAGACCGCCCCGTCCCTGCCGCAGGCTCTGCGGGCCGGTCGGCTGCTGCTGCGCCGGCTGCTTGTCCCAGAGGCTGCCGAAGCCGCTGCTGCTGATGCTGCCCCCGGCTTGGTGCTGGAAGCCGCCGCCGCCGTAGCGGGAGCCGATCGACTGCGCGTAGACGGGCTGCACGACGGTCGGAGGGGGCGCCTTGGGGTCGGGGGGCAGCCAGGAGGGGAACGCCCGCCCTTTCTCGGTGTAGTAGGCTCGGAGCACGCGGCAGACGTGCGTATCGTCCTCGGTGTCGCCGTCGTTCTCGGAGGGGAGGAGGTTCTGTCTGATGGAGGCGACGCGGGAGGTCGTTGTGGTTAGGAGGCTGGAGAAGTAGGAGGTCATGATGGGCGGCTTCTTTTGGCGCTCTGGCCGGTCGACGGTGATACGGCGATGGAATGGGATCAGATGTGGTGTTCGTGGTATTCTTGTCGAGGGTGTATTGGGATCTCGTACGGTGGATGAGAGAAGTTGCGGTAAGTTGTGGTTGTGGTTGTGGTTGTGGTTGTAGTTGTAGTTGTAGTGTGCGGCGTGGTGTGATGTGGTTCGAAGTTTCAGGGTCGTCGCAGTTTCAACTCTGACCCCGCCACCAGCTCTGGCCCGGCTGGGGCTTCTACAACTGCCCAAGTTCTCACGACACTTACATTCATCTTCACCTGCAACTTTGGATATTTCTCGTTTCTCAATATTAAGCAAGCACGGATTCACTCCAATTCCTTCCTCTCATTCTGAGATATCTTATCTTAATGTACACTGTCTGTCCAATTGCCTTCCTGGTCGAGTGCGTTCTGCTCACAATATTGGAAACTAAACTTCTTTGACTTATTTATATATATCCTGACTTCATGAGCACCTCATAGCCCAATTTGCAGGCGCTTTGCATCTGCCGCATCGAAGGCGGCCGTGGCCAGATAAGTGGTCGCCTGGTTGAAGCTCGTTGTTGACTTTCACATGTTCCCAAGCGAGACCGTGGCCTATAGGTGGCGTCAGTCGTTGCTTCTAACTTGCTACTATACAATCAAAAAGAGCCTGCGCGCTTTGTGTTAATCCAAGAGGGGCACCTTCTCAATACAAAGACGCGGAGCGCTGGCCTATTCTCTCAGTCTGAGCTCGTCCCTCGCATACGTTCAACCGCACGAACTGCAATCATTACCGCAATTGCACTAATATCACCACAGAACGTGGTATCATTTCATGCTTGCTTTGACTGTTGCGTTAAATGCTCGCCATTTACGTCAACGTATCTGTTTTTGAAATGTTCACTATCAATAAGCCTTTTAGTCTCAACTCATCAGCACAAAAGCCTAGCTTTGTCACCACATCTTCAACACAGAATCAAAAGAACAAGAGCCATCGAAATGTATCTTACAAGCAAAGAAGGTGTACTGCAGTCGGCTTCCACCAGTCTGATTCTTGCCTCTATCTTTCCTGTGATTCACACAAGATGAATTCCTCCTACTTGCCTTGGATTTCTCGGGTACTCTACCGAGTGACGAATGTATCCCGGCCTACGATTCAGCATATCTCGAAAAATCTCTTTTTCAGTTCGTAGCCAAGGAGTCAAGAATGCCACAAGCTATCCTCCTCTTGAATCGGGAAGAATTCCAAGCTATCTTACTAGGCGTGGGCTTCGCAGTTTCATCTGATCTTGAAGTAATGAATGGACATACTTTACCAACTTTGAAGCATTTTCTTCAAGGTGCTATGCGTATGCTTTGAAACATTTGCAACGTCCGAAAGAAACGGAAAAAAAAAGGCTGCTCTTACTGCAAGAACCCTACGCCTCCATCAAGTCCCTTTGGCTTACCTTCCAAGTCGCTGCTCTCAAAATCGAGAGCCAAAGGTCTACTCTCGAGGGAGCGGGCGCAAGACGAGTGCCGGATTCTTCCAATACCCAGTGAGCCAGGAATAATTACACAGTGTTGATGATTTTCCGACGTCTGATACCCATGTCTTTGCAACGTTTAGTGAAACATGGTAGCTCGCTGGGATAACAGCTCAACACAGCAAGGCATAGGAGCCTCATCACTTCTCCAACCTGCATCGAGAAGTTTCCTTGCTACACCGGTCCAAATCTTCCGCCTAGAAACAAGCAGCAAATGCCGCGATGAACCATGACACACCTAGGCACCCAAGCGCCCCGTGACCCAAGGAAACACAGCCTCTCCACCTCTCGCCGTCCTTCTCACAAGTGTACGTTCCGAAACAAAACTCTCGTCCCACTGTTGCATTGAACCACAAGAAACAGGTTGAGTCCAACACAACGCAATGCTTGGCTCTAGGACGGACAGCAGCTGAAGCTAAACTTTCGCCTCAGGGGGTAGGAGTCTTGTTAAGCCATGGAGCTACGTCTGCGTGGTGTTGACGTCCCGTTCCAAGGATGAGTCTATAATTCCCGCTAGGCGTGAGAATGAATGCGAATTGTGGGATTGCGCGCGGTAACGACTACTAGCTGACAGATAGCCACTTGGAGGCACACAATAAAGTCGTAGATGATTTTTCCCAAGAGTATTGCAATGCTTCGATGAGCAAACCAGAAGAGAAGAACCGCTCGGCATGAGTGGGATGAAGCCAGAAGATCGAGCTCTGGTCAGGACGCTTTCATGCCACCATCTAGATGGCAGTACTAGCAGAGCAGTAATAATGCGATAGAGGAGAACACTGTACGGTCCCGTGGATGGAGAATTACCTGAACAACACACACAGAGAATGTAGCAAGAAAGACAGGATCCCTTGCTCGGCCATTCTCTCCGCCGAGGCGCATACTCGTTCGTGGTTTCCCCGATACGGTACGGGTGCCTCCCTTGCGGGTGCTACATACCTACGTACCGTGACGGTAACTCTAACCTCTCGCTTTGAAGCGTACAAGATGTGTGGTGTGAAATATCCGAAAACATCACAACATCAGAAGCTTGGCGAGGCCCTATCGGGTAGAAGACAAAGAGGAAGCTTCGAGAATGGAAGAATGGTCCTTTTCCATAGTTTGTTTGCTGGATGGAGGAGCGTGACGCAAGATAGCGATGTGTAGAAGAAGTAGAAGTAGACTTTGGAAAGTTGGAAGGTTTCGTCGACGTTTACGGCATCTCGAATTTCGTTGTTTAGTTACAGACAGTGGAGGGTACTGGAAAGAGTACTGAAATAGAGCCGTAGGTTCAAGCAAATGCTGCTTTGTATGAAATTGTGGTGATGATGAAGACATCAAGGAATGGGAAGAAATTTGAAAAAGAGAAAGTCACCAAAAACACGACAGAGGGTCAGCTTTTCACTATCATAAGTGCAACATACCAAGAACCTAGTTTCTGCTGGTGATAGAGATGGAAGGAAACCACTGTTAACAAAGCTGTCGGGCGAGAGGCGTATCCAAATTCTCTACAGGTTAAAAACCTGGTGACAACCACAACAACAACAACGAGTATCATTGGGTTCCAAAACAAAACGCCCGCCCCTTTCTCTCACGATCTCAGCCACCTCTTTTCGCCAGCACACCGTATGTGATCTGATAAAAGTAGCCAGTGCTGAGCAGAAAGTGCGTCACTTGAGAGCCCAGAACCTTGGAATCCGGGGCTTATGCAGCGGAACAGTCGCACCCAATTTCGAAGCCGGCTTCGCATTCTCGCGATTTCAAGCCGAGACGAAAGCAAGACATTCTGGATCCCCTCCTCTTTAGTTTTTCTCAAAGAGCCGTGGCTCGCTCGGCTACGCAGCATCCAGAATCCAGATGCCTATCGTAAACAAAGCGTGGCCTAGTCTTCGCTTAATCCCGAGCTGTGTATTCCCATTCCATTTCTCTCTCGCCTCTCCCATGAAGATGCTGTCCCCTCCTCCAATCTCCGACATCCTGATCTTAGCATTCCACATCTCCCCCCAAAAACCTGAAATCGGGAGTGACAGAGGCGAAGTTTCTCGTAGCAGGTAGTCCAGTGACGTCCACGCTCGGGGGAAGGGGCCGAGTTCTTGGGTGGCACGATTTCTCGGCACGTACGTCCTAAAATGAGGTTACAGCCGCACCACGCTACGGGCTATTATGTATTGTAGATAGATACCTTGTGCAAGACATTTATTTGTTGTTTGGCGGAGCTTGGCCTCCGTTCGCTTGCGTCGGCCGCCACGGCGCCCTTTCCAGATGCTATTTGAGGCCTCTGATAGTACCGTCGCAACAAGCTTCTCAATGTTAGAAGGAGCAGAAGAAAAAGAAGAAGGAGGAGGAGGGGGAGGAGGAGGAGGAGGAGGAGGAGGAGGAGGAAAACAGCCAATAAAATAAATTTCTGCGCAACAAGCAAGTGTGTGTAATTTTGGTGACCTGCCACGCTTTCGTCTGAACCGAGTTGAGGTTGATGTAACAACAATCATAAGATTATCAACAGACGCACGATTTACCCCGACGGTGGTAAGCCGAAAGCCTGTTCCAAGCCTCTCCAAGTAGCATCTAAATACATGCACATCTCGCCGGGCTTGCTCTAAGCGTAGTTTTGAGCGTCTGCAACCGCGTAAATCACTACCAATGGGACGCCAAGAGCGACCGCGATGAGGCAAAGAAGGTACAGCTTTCGGGCTGTGAAGGGTATTCTAGAGTAGAACGCTACTCGCAAACAAGAGCCAGACTCTTACGGGTCAATAAGCTATTGACGATAAGAAGAGAAGAAAAGAGAGACAACAGGATACTGATTTCACACGGTTATCTTCCGCGAAGTCATGGCGATGTGGGATTGTTGACTTATAGAAAGCACTTGAACGTCTGGAATGCAGGCGCTCGATCAGGAAAGAGGGCCAAACGCAAAACGGTGACCTATGTGAAGCTAGCCAACATCGTATTCCGCGCCAAGGTGGTTGAAAGCGTGGCCGTGGCTCTCACAAGACAATTATAGGCGTGTTACTCACGACGTCTACGGTATGCTCAACGTCAGCTGAGAGCCATGCCGCCGATGATGAGAGAGGCAAGCACAGCGTGCAAGCCACTGCAACGAAGAGGCGGGAGGAGGCATGATACTGACGTCGATACTCTCTGCCCTTCGACCAGGGCCAACTTTCGTCTTGCAGTTTTCTTCTTGCTCGCTTCTGTCTACCAACTCGCGGCACTACCTACGTACACACATGTACATGTATGCTAAAGAGATCTCAGCGAGACATGTCTTCAGGCCCGGCGACTAGCTCCCAGCTTCCCACCGTGAGACGTAGATAGCCATGCTGGCAGTCCCCTTTCTTTCTTGATACTACCTATCCACGACTCGGCACTATCGATATGTATACAGACCTTCGCTAGACACGTTCTCAGGTCCAGGGCAGGAGCTTTCAGAGCTTTCCGCTCACCACCGTCGGACGAGAATAGGCATGATCATCATCACCATCATCGTCATCGTCATCGTCAACGCCAAAGTGGTGATAGCATCGGACTCGCGGGTCTCATGACGCGCGGCCTAGACACAGTGAGAGCCAGCCGTGGGCAGTACAACATCTTCAAGATCGAAGACCAGCTCACCGGAACACGTATATAAGCCTCTTCCTCCTCCGCTCCAGTCTCATCCAGACACACACACACACACACACTAGCAACTGACTTCACCATCACCTCCACCACGCCAGACTCCAAACCAAGCCCCAAGCCCTACTCCCACCACCAAATCTCACCACCACCCTCTTCCAAGATGCAATCCACCACCCTCCTCGCTCTCCTCGCCCTCTCCGCGACCACGCTCGCCGCCCCAACCGGCGAGACCGGCGGCTCCTGCAACAACAACCAAAAGCAAGTCTGCTGCTCCGGCAAGGGCCTCATCTCCGCCAGCTGCGTCGTCGCCGGCCTGATCCCCATCAACCTGCTCTCCACCACCTGCGGCGGCGGCAGCTACTGCTGCACCACGAACAGCAACCCCGCTGTCGTAAGCCCCCTCCCCTCCCCTCTGTCTCACTTGCGGAAATCGGGGAATGTGGAAATGTGGCGCTGACCTGTTGGGGCGTCCTAGGGGACTTTGGTGAACGTCAACGCCTTGAACTGCGTGAAGCTCTGAGCCGAGCCTGAGCTCTAGCTCGTTCGGTGACGGGGGGAGACGAGGGAGAGGTGTGTGTGGATGGGATTTATTTGAAAGAAAAGGGGGGAACTGACTTCTTGGGTTCGGGCACTGGACGAAGTTTTCCACCGAGTGATGGTTTGGCTTGCTTGCTGCGTTGTGTTTCGCATTAGCCGGTGCTGAGTTGAGAAATGAAATACTTGGTGATTTGGAAAAACGAATGACGACTGCCTTTGGTGCTTGGCCATACTCGGGTCTGCAAGCTGAAGGTAAGCGGGAAGACATCTTCATTTTCATCTTCATGCTCATCTGCATCCCTGTGTTTGTTGTGGCGAGACATGGGAGGAGTGGGAAGTTACTCGATCAAGTTTTGGAGACGTTATCAAGGGCAGAGTAGCTTGTCGAGGGAGACTTCAGGACACGTGAATATCTCCGGAATGCTCGGTCGAGAGCACAAGTAATTGATACTCCATTTTGTTTTTCTTTGGACGAAACGAGTGGGGGGAGAGTGCAAAAGATGTGGTCAGCTTCACGATCACAAGAACGCATTTGATAACCGCAGTTCCTTAAGCTTGCGCTGCCGTGTCAATGTTGATCGATGTACGCTGAGCGACTGATGCATCTTGGGATTTGGGATACACTGCTACTCTGCAATTTAGCACAAGAACCCAAGGAAGCACTTAGGAAACTCGAATTTTCGTCCAGCCAGACTCCCAAAGAAACCCCATAGCCTTCTACGCCGTGTAAAAAGGGCTTCCAGACCAAGCTTACGCCAAAGCCAACTCTCTTTGTGCTTCGAACTCTTCCTCGATCTCGAGCTCCTTGCGGGCCTTCTTAGGCTTGGACTTGGCTTTCGGATCCACCCCTCTCTTTCGCTTGCCAGGTGTCTTCAGCTTCTTTGCCCTGTCATCCTCGCTGCTCTCGCTCTCGCTATCCTCCTCATCACCCGTCTCAGCCTCCTCCTCACTTCCTAGCCAGTCCTCGAGATCTCCCAGGTCCTCTTCATCTTCACCGAGATCACTGACGTACTCAACCTCACCGACGCCCTCCTCATCCTCGAGCTCTTCTTCATTCTCGAACTCCTCTTCCTCGATGCCCTCATCCAGATCCTCGTCTCTGGTACCCTCGCCGCCTCTTTCAAGGCCTTTCAACACCTTCTTCCAGATAGCCTCGCTGACATTCAGCGGCTGGTCGCCATAAGCACCACTCCGTAATCGCTCAATTAGCTCTCGCTCGATGGCCCTCTCAACCTTGGCAGCGCTCATCGCCTTCCTCTCCCTCGTTTCCTCGCGTCTGCGCACCTTCGGCGCCATCTTAGGTACGAGTCTCTCGCCCAAGCGCTCATCCTCCTTCGCGATTCTCCTCATCCGGATGCCAACCTGCGTCAAGCGTGTGAGTCTCTGCTTGCACTTGTGGACCAGGAATTTCGGCCAGTAGATCAATCGGTCGTCAACCTGGGCGAGCGCTTTCTGGTAGTTCTGCGACAGCTTGATGCGTTCCCACAGCTTGCTGGGCATGTGCGCGCGCTCAATGGTCTTCATGTAGAGGTAGAGGGTGCCAGAGTCGGGGTGGGCGCGGACGGTAGCATAACGCGAGTTCGCGAGGGGGCAGGACTGGCGATTGCAGAGGCCGGTGACATTGTACTCATTTCGGCAGAAGTTCTTCTCTTTCGTAGTCCTGGGACGATCAGAATGGAATTACGAGGTGAGAGGGGCTGGAGGGCTTACTTGAGCTTGAAGGAGCAGAACTGCTGGTTAATGACCTGCCAGACAATCTCGTCGGAGGACATGACGATGGTCGACTGCACGTAACTTTGATTACAACCGGCTCAAGCTACTCAGATATCGACGTGTGACGTGCGACGAGAATATTGACGACGCAGTTGAGAGTGTGATGTTTTGTGCTGGTAGAGATTGATTTTCTGAGATCCAACTTTTTCTTCTCCAGCACCGGCAGAATGGGAGGCGGTCAGAGAGCCACGTGACCAACTGATCTACAGGAATCGCAAGCTTATCTCAACCTTTCATCCACGACTTCATGCATCTGCTGCCTGGTTAAGCTTCAAATGCGAGTTTTGAAGCAAAAGACGCGTAGAGGAGACCGATCCTACCTTCAAGGAATACATCGAAACTACAACATGCTCAATTTCCTCTCTTCTCAGGTCATAAGGCGTAAAATTTACTGCTTGATTCGGGACGGGAATGGGCCAGGATGCAGAATTTGGTGCAGTCACCGGCTTCACGAAAGATCGAGAGAACACAGAGCGGATTAGAGAGACGAATTTTTAATTGGCACGAGGCAAGTCTAGCTACTTGTTAAGGGATGACAAGGAAAAGCAATTCTATCCATATCCCGGAGCCTCGCTCGACCAGGTAGATGGAGCAGGGAAGTCCGCGAAAGCAGAAGAGACACCGCCGCAACGATCGAATGCCCTCGAATGCTACCATGAAGCTGATCAAGGCCCAAGCGGCTATTGATGCTCCAGAATGTACCACATCATTCCTTTCTCATTACGATTTCTCTGATCTTCTTTTTGACCTCCTGAACCTTGTCACTTGCTCCCATGTACCTGCTCTCTATCTTCCTCCAATTCACCCAGGGATGGTCGTAAGGGCCCAAGAAGTCCATGTCGAAGCTCTTGAGGCCTTTGATAACTTTCCAGGATTCGGTTGAGCTCAGTTCATTGAACGTCGACTCCTTTAGCTCATTTCTGGATATCTAATTAGTCTCCACTTTTTCGGACGCTCAGCCATCTTATAGCTATACTAACCTGTAGAATGGCAAATGGGAGGAGGTTCCCTCATGAGTGAAGTAGCACAGCTCCTTGCTGAGGTCGAGATCTATCTTCAGGTGTTGGAGGGAGGGTTGAAGCGCAGCAAGCTTGAGAAGGATCTTTTTCGATACGTTTGGGGTTTTGGCGGTGAGGTTGATGCCGAAACTGGGAGGAAGCCGGTGTTAGCTGCAGCCTACACAGATCTGACATGAGGTGTTTTGGGATATACAAGAGACAGGAACGTCGAGGTTCTCCCTTACTTACCTGATGGAGGTAATGCTGAACTTATGGCGCGGATTTATGTGGTCGAGGTATGAAGACATGGCCATGTGGTTCTTGAAATGGAAGTCGGCAAGACGGTAGATCAAGCTGTTGCCAATGACCTCAAGGTATGTCTGGCGACAGATGAGCGCGAGGTCCATGCATCTCACGGTGGGGTTCTCGCCACGCCAGACTTGATGTCCTCGGACGGCGTGGCCGAACAATCTGTT
Organism: Blumeriella jaapii; assembly: GCA_009599575.1. Taxonomy (NCBI): domain Eukaryota; kingdom Fungi; phylum Ascomycota; class Leotiomycetes; order Helotiales; family Drepanopezizaceae; genus Blumeriella; species Blumeriella jaapii. Next base: position 1,010,476 of record VWND01000064.1, read on the forward strand.
TTCGTGGTTAAATTTTGGCCAGAAATTACGGAGACCGTAATCTTCATCTTCCTCAATTGCAATTATGAGGGTGAAAATCTGAGTGCGGATTTCGAGTGGAAAGCGGGTGAGGATCGATTGAGGCTGGGCCACGATGTTCAAAGCCCAGGCTGCAGACTGGCACCGTTCGTTAGCAGGTATTTCACGGGTCCCCGAGAGGTTGATCAAGAATTAGCAAACAGGACTTTCATCAAGTCCAGGAGTCATAGCAGATGAGCAACACTTACATGGATGCCGGTCTCTGGAGCAATCAACTCTACTTTCTGGACCTTCCTGCCACCTCTAAGGATGACCTCCTTGGACACCTAACTCTATGTAAGTCTCGGGCTAGGCAAACGTCTGACCAGATGTGCCTCACCTTGAAAGCATCAAATGTAGCTTTCTTTGGGGGAGTCTTTCTCGCAGGCTCGGCGTGAGCCGGCTGTGTAGCAACGACGAAGTCAGTGTTGGACATGATGTCAAAGGGTGGTTGTTGTCTTGTTGTCGAGTTGGGAAGGATTCGTTGTGTGGAATCCGAGGATAAAGAAAAGTGAGAGTTCGGGGAGGCTGTAATTGTTCTTGTTGTAGCGCGAAAGCGCGCTAGTGCATTTTCGCGCTAAACCTCGGTCAGCTGACATGCACCTACCAATTCCATCGAATTCTTTTCCACTTGACGATTCCTAGCCTTCCTTAAGGCTTTCGTTGTGTTGCTCTAATACAAGTGACTTTACCCTTATGGGCCAATACTTGCTTACATGATGTTGGACACGTAAAAGACAATTTTCCCAACTTGCTGGTAAGTAGAGCAACGAAAGCGGGAACTTTTGCTTTTATCCCAAATCATACAATGCGGATGTCTTTTCGCGAATCATTTGGTTCCTGATCGACTATCTCAAGGTTCCACTTTGAAATTTTGAGGTGAAAAGCCTCAGATTGAAGCCTGGTGGCGCGCCTTCCTTCTTGGTCGAAGATTCTCGCTCGACTTCGAAGCCCGCAGCCGCAGCTAGAAATGCGATGTTTGATCTTTATAATATTCTGTTCTATACTATATATTGAAGCAAATTCGACTCGGGTAGTTGGAGACTGCTTGTAAATCTAGCTAAAATACATAATTTTGCACAAAGTCGACTTTCATCCTTGACTACTTCGGAAATTCAGAGGGCGTCTAGTAAAGTATTTGGATGAATCAAAAGCTGCGGTAAGACAGCATTCTACCCTCTGCAGGCCAAAAAAAAAACACGCTCGGTCGAACAATGCGATTGGACTGTGCAGCACGTGTTGCCGGCATCTTCAATGGCTGGAATCAATCTAAGCGATCGATGTAAGACTAAACGATCTTCAGCTGTACTAAACGGAATACGGGCTTCCTGCTCTATAGACAAGTTCTCAGAAGATAAAAACGCTTTCAGGGAGGACACAGAGCCGGAAACTTTTTCTTGGCCACTTGCAACAGCCAATCGTGGCGATCGTTAATCTCAGCTTTGCCATACCCTCGAAGTATCTTCATATCCCTCGAAGTATCTTCCCTTTGGTCTTACTCCTTGAATTATTAAACCCACAACTGCAACAGGCAGGCAGGTAAAACTTTCTTCCTCGGTGAGGGGCCTCTCTACTTTTTCTATCAATAAAACCAGTACATCTATTCCAGCGCCGTGAACTAAATTGCTGGTCCCAATAGCGTATTCTTGTTGGCCCCATCAGGAAGCTTGGTCCTCAGAATCAACCCCGGATGCTGTCTCCCATCGACCCCTTCGTTCCAATCCGGCTGATACGGCAACTGGTTGATATTGAAATAGATGTACCCATCAAAGCCTACGTTCGCGCTATCTGGCCAAATGATTCTGGGATCTCGTACATAGGGCGTCGTCTGCAGGGTAGTTTCACTGAATCTCAAGTCAGGAAAATATCGCGTGTTGCAGAGAGATGGGGATTCTCACTTGTAGATGTAGATAGCGTTGTGCTCGGGCATGAGCATGTATACGTTACCCAGACTGTCGCCGGAGAATCCGTTGGCGTTCCCGCCTCGCTGGCCTAGATTCTTCACGTTGTCGAAGGCTCGCTTTGCAGAAAGGGTGTCTTCTGAGGGGTTCGCTCGCAAATACTGCGTCTCAATTGAAAAAAGGTAGTCGGAGGTGAGCGATGAATAGTACATAACCTACACTCTGTCAGGAACTTCTTCTGTCGTCTGAACACGGGCACGAGACGTACATCACCATATAAACTCAGCTCGGCGCCGTCCAAACCCTCTTGTTGATAGCCTAGCGGACTTCCCTTTTGACGCAGATAGAAGGGAATACCCTGGTAGCTCGGCACGTCCCCAAAGGTCCTCAACGTACTCGGATGTTGGGTCAGCTGTCTCCAGCTCTCCCCGGTGGCAAGATCAATCATGATGAATCCTGTTCTCCCCTCATTACTCGAATCCACGATGTACGCAATACCTCCGCCCGACTCGGTGACATTGGGTCGCAGGTCGAAACGTAGATCATTCATGTAGGAATCGGGGTAATGCACGTCGACGGGAAGGGTGTAGGTCCGCGCAATTGAGTTGTTCGACAGGTTTATGGCGACAAGTTTTGGCCCACCTGGGGCGGCATACGGCATGCTCGGCGCTTGGGACTCGTTGATGGAAGGTCTGCCGGTGTCCAGCACCCATAATGTATCGTCCGGTGTGATGAACAGCGCCTGCACAGATATGAACGTGTTCGGATCGTTGCTCCCGAATTGTATGCCGTTTGTAGTGGTGTACAATCCTCCCGCTGGGGTATTAAGGGCCAAAGACGGATACGCTTCTTCTGCGGTTTGATTTACGATCTCGCCCAGCGTATATGCGTATGTCCCGCGAGTGTAGCATGCGAAGACTCTGCCAGTCCTGGAGACGGCGAGACCAATGGGCCATTGGTCGTAATAGTAGTGGAATTCTTCGACTGTTGGTCCGTATGTTCCAGTATCGATTCGAATATTTCGGGTGCCGGTTGTACTGATGCTGCTATTGAGATTGGCATTAAAACTCGTGCTGTTTTGTGCTGCTGTCAAGCCAGCAAGGCTGGTGACCGTGAAAAGACTGGAGAGCTTCATCCTCACAGAGAAATTGCTGTGAAAAATTCGATGACATTGGAAAATGTAAACAGAGGCAGACCTACGAGTCAAATAGGTTTGAATCGAGACGCGGCGAACGAGGTCGATGAGATCATGCTGAGGGGCGGAACTCCGGAACACATGAGCTACTGCTGCTCGTAGCTCGTGGCATAGGCCAGCCTTTCGAAATGCCGTGCATGCGCCAATCCGCCAATGAAGCGATTCCCAAAGGGCCGAGAACCGTGGCGTAGACAAGCATTCTGGGGGAGGAGGAGGAAGCTTGTCGATGAGCTTTGACTGACGTTTAGAGTGATGATGCGCGGATGTCGAGATTTAGCGGATGGAGAGGGGCCGACACGTGCAAGCCCTGAAGTGCCTGCGGCCATGCATCGAGACAAGATTTAGCGAATCAAGCTCTGATGTAGACCCCAAAGTAAACAAACGAATCCTTTTGGCAGGTTTTGATGGCATGACCGGCACGAGCCATCGCTCCTAATCGATGCTGAGGCCCTCCATCTAATCTTTCTTTATTCGCACTCGAGCCTCGATAAATGATACTGCTAAAGTTTCTTAGCTGAAGTGGTAGAGCGCATTCTTGGTGAGGACGTTGTTCAAGCTCAAGTCTTGAAAGAACTAAGCTATGGTAGGGCAATCAAGGCTCTACTAAAAATATTGTTTTCTGTATTAAGAAAATTATCGATAAAATTAGTATTAAATGTATTAGATAACGGGGAGTAATAGTCTTAATTCAAAAAATTCAAAAACAAAAACATTCAAAAAATAATGATAAAAAGGATACATCTATGCTTATTGAGGCATCTTTGAACAACTTCCAAGATTATTTAATTTTAAATCATAAACAGAATTGAATGAGCAGTTAAAAGTGATAAGCATGAAACTTATTTGATGTACAGGTGTATAGCATACAATGGAGTAGATCAATTATGCCGGATCGTACTGACCGTAGAACCTCGAGGATCATAGGGATCAATCAACTCTTCGCGAGAGACAAGCCTTTGCCACCTTTGGGCTCCCAGGGAATTTCGATATCATTTCTCCCTCAGGAAAAGCACATTGCTCTTCATTGCAAGACTGGCGCTCTTCGCGAGCGACACGTCTTTGCCCACGATGGGCTCCCATGAAAATTCCGTAACATTCCTCCATCATAACAAGCACTTTCTTCAACTTTCCAAGACTGGCATTCGGACTTCAGGATTGTGTTGCTGCCAATTCCCATCGCAACTTCCGCGCTCGTTCCTAACAGCCACCAGCATCCCGCTCTTTCCTTGAATGATTCCTTAGAAGCGACAGGACTGCCGTCTTCGCTCGTGTCTGTTCTTCTGCCTTCTTATCCCCCAATCCCACTCTCTTTCCTCCACAGCCATCTTCCAACACAACATTCCTAACAACGACCATCTTTATCTCTCCAGCACCTGCTAGGCACTCGGTAGCTGTCTCGACTTCATGTTCGGCCAAACCCCCGTTGCCGTTCATCAAGCCATTGCTAACTTGGCTGCAGCCAATATCATACCCGCACAGATCAGCACATCGTTCCCGAGAGCAGTATCTCAAAGACGCAGACCTCCACACGAGCCGATTCTAGCTAGGCCCCATAGCCTCTAGCAACATGACACTCTTCCGGTCATCCGAGCACGATCATTGTGACACCTCATCCTCCAAATCCTCACGACCTTTCCTCTCAAGATCCAAATCCTCAAAAGCAACGAAGGAGGCCACGACGGCCAGCCCTAAGTCAGCCTGCGAGATCAAACATGAAGCTGCTGCCAAACAGCACGAGGAGGCTGCCAAAAGACACGAAGAGCACCGAAAGCAGGAGGAGGCCAGGAAACATGAGGAAGCCCAAGAAGCTTTGAAGTGTGCTTTGGCCAAGAAGGCAGACGATTTCAAGAAGCTCAAAGAGACCGCCCTGCATGAGACTGCTAAGAAGGCCGAAGAAGTCAAGAAGCAAAAAGAAGCTCTGAAACATGAGGCACAGATCAAGGCCGAGGATGCGAAGAAGAAGAAGGAGGAGTTGAAGCGTGAAGCGGCCAAGAAGAAAGAGGATGAAAAGAAGAAGAAAGAAGCTCTGAAGCAAGAAGCCGCCAAGAGGAAGGAAGAAGCTCGGAAATGCAAAGAGTCGAAAAGCGCCACTCCTACCTTGAAGAGCAGGAAATCGGGCTTCTTCTTTCGCCCCAAGGAGTACGAGCCTGCGCCACCGACGCCGCCTGTCAATCACAAAAAGCCGGCCCATGTCGACATCGACGGGTCACATAACGCTGAGTCGAAGACCAAGAATAAGAATGGTGCCGACGTCATTCCCCACGGAGCGTCAGAGACTGATAAGGGGAAGTCAGCTGAGAAGAAGAAAAAGTCTGGGGACGAAAAGGATAACAAGGGAAAAGGCGTCGAGCCTCTCCCTTCCCCGGCCTGTGGTTGTTCTGATGAATAAGCTTGTCGAGAGTTTACAACGTTCGTCTCGGGTGGTATGATAGAATGGCCGGGGATTCGCATTCCACCGAAAGGATGAAGTGTATGCAGATTGTCAGTAGTTTCTTGTCTGTGAAAAATTAGGGTTGGAGATGGAAAGATACGGTGGAAAGGGTGTCTGGTTGGTTGTTCTTACTCCTAAAACTCACCTAATTCCGGGTTCGTATGAATCGACGGTGCTAATTGATGGGTTCCTTTTACCTGAACTCCCTTTCATCTGTGGTGATCGTGAGGTTTAATCTGGCTTGAGAACACCCCCAAGACAACCAATATACCCATGAAAATTGTACACTGGCACAAGAGGTGTTCAGTTGAGAATGCGCTGGCACCTGGATTGACAGACATCACCGATCGGCGTAGCTCTGCATTGTACGTTCCAATCATCGAGAATTGGCGATTTGCTTTCCGTGTGAGAGCCAGTCAATTCCTCTACCATACACGATATCCTTGATGTCTCTCCCCGGCCTGATGACACCTCTCCCCCGCCTCCTCAAAGTCTACACTCCCAACCTCGAGTCGCGCAAACGTCAGGAACCACGCATGCTGCTCTGCTCTGCTCTGCTCCGCTCCACCCCGCCATATAAACCCACTCCTCTTTGCTCCCTCCCCGTGCGGCAAGCAAGCAAGCAAGCAAGCAAGCAAGCAAGCAGCCCGCCCCCCGCTACTCTCTCACTGGCCACGCTTTCCGTCCTGCGCCGCCGCCTGATCGCGCCGACTCATCTCGTGCAGGATCTGCTTCGCCTCCTGGACGTCCTCAGGCTCGTGCATGCGCAAGCCATAGGAGAGCATGAAGTCGTTCATGCTGCGGAAGCCGGCGGCGCGGAGCATCTGGTTCTGGGACTGGGGCTTCGCGCCCGCCGAGGCGGCGCTGGAGCGGCTGGCGGTGTTGTCCTGCGGCATGCTGTTGCTGTTGGGGTTGCTGTTGGGTTCTTGAAGTTTGGGCCTGGCTTTCGTGACACTGAAGAGCGAAAAGCTCGTGGTTTGCTGTGTCGGTGGAGGTGTGAGGATGTGTTGTGGACGAGAGAGCTCGGGTCAGGTTGGGTTGATAGTCGAACTGATCTCGACCTTCTACGTCTTTAAGTACGTGAGGAGAAGTGGAACCCTCGTGACGAGCCTTCCTTGATGATGATTTTGTTTAACGTCAGGAAGGAGCATGCCTTCCTTGAAGGCGAGGCGAACCCCTTTTAGGATACTTCGCCAGCATCATCCCCGATCTTCGATCTTTCGGTGCCGATCCTACTACTCTGTAGAGCGCTATTAAAGCATCACCCAGATAGCCTGATCCTTCGTAACAATTCTACCAAAGTGTTCCCCGAGCTTCATCCCAACTCTTGGGTCCATTCGTGGCGAATACTATTCAGGGTTCGGTGGCCCTTCCTTGAGGGTCACCTGACCATGCACGTGATATTGGTTCCTGACAAGAGGAGAGATCACGATCGATGTCTGGAGGGTAAAACAGGGTGTTGAGGTCAAGAATCAGTTGACGTCTGCTCGCTCTATTGTGCGAGCAACGCGCATCTGATTTACTTTACTGTACTGTACTGTACATACCTACTGTACGTGGTGGGAGCAGTGAGCGCACACACTAGACAGTTGGTCTGCGATCATAGGTCTGAGTCTAAGGTGAGCTATGATCATGGATCTGAAATGATCGTGATCAAAGCGCATTCTGGACACAGAGTCATAGCGACCTTGATGTCCTGAGCGCCAAGTGATGGTTGTTGTACGAAGGTCGTTGAAGAAGGGTAGCATGGTGAGACGGGGGGCGAGAACTCGTGATCTCGTGATCTCGAAGGCAGAAGAACTTGAGGGTATGGCTTCTTTGGTGTTACAGGAGAACAGGGGTGGGGAATGAGGATCTTGAAGTAATTGCTCTTTGCGTCTAAAGTAGTCTTCTGTCTACAGGCAGTATACAGTAGGTAGGTACTTAACAGATGTGTAGAGGGTGTTCACGTGACCAATTCCTCGACACACTCGCAGTGCTTCTACTTACGACCGATCGGTTCTGGTAGGCAGGAACTGTTGCAGAGAGATAGACATGAGAGACAAAAGTGACCTTTTCATTTTAGTAGGAAATGCAGAATGCTCTTCACGCGAAATCGACATAAGTAACAAAACAAAAATGAGGCCAGGCTTCTCCGTTAGCGATTCCGATTGGCTGACGAAGGCACACAGGCACGACACACATCAAGCAATTGCAAAGACCGCGATCAAAACAGCCATCCAAATCCCCTGCTATTCGTAAGTTTGGACATACAAAAAGAAAGATTTCTAGATTGCCCTCTGTGATCCCCTGCTATTCGTAAGTTTGAATATAAAGAAATTTAGATTGCCCTCTGTGACTAAGTACTTATTAGCATTGGCATCAATTATTGGCAATGCAATGAACTTACGAGTCGAACTCACGACCTTCGGATGAGTCTGCATTGTGAACAACAAGCAAATCATACTGTGTATGAGACCGACGCTTTAACCAACTAAGCCAAGAAGGCTGAAAGTGAAAGATGGTACTCGTCCCAGGTGTGTCCCTCCATCTTCCCACCGAAATTTCTTTCGCCAAGGAAGACCTCTCATTGCGGAGGGGAATACCGGTATCGCTGCTGTAATTATAAGCAGTCTCGTAAACCCGATTGCCAACAGAACAAGTTCAACTATCAGCCTTCGATTATAGCAGCAAGAGCTGCTGGTTTTGGGTGGCCTAGACCAATCTCACAAAGTTTGGGTCATGTGAGAACATACCCGGTAGTCACTCTTGATCGCTACCGGTGGAAAAAGTCTTTGCAACAGCTATCAACGCCACAGGCGAGCACCTATCCAGACCCAGAGCATCTCAGATACGTCTGCAAGCCGGTCACTGAGCTAGCTAACTGGCGGAACAGGTATATCCGTCCGGCATGTACTGTGTACAAATGCCTAGGTCCATGGACAATGAGCAAGACGTTGTATGCCTCGCATGCCTACCGGGCCAGGGACCGACGCATCAAAAAAATTGTGGGTTCGCACAATATAAACTGCAGCGTTCAGTGCATGCACTGAGGGGGTGTGTTCTGATGTTTCAAGTTGTACTGATCAGTACTGTATAAATTTCCGTTGCATGACGAAGATGTTGCGGATAGGAACAATTCGATTATCACATGCACTGTAACGAGCACCAAGTCGTGCCCGTGATTTGTGACGCTCAAATCTCAAAGTACAGTAGTAGGTGACACTGGTTCCCATTCAGACATACACTTAAGCCGATGAATGCTTTTACAACAGGGCGCAGAAAGTCTCTACCACGTTACTAGATAATGATTTCTTCGCTTCGTAGCTAATTTGTTTTAATCTTCGATGCTGACAGTCGCAGAAAAACTTTCTTCGTAGAAGATCGCGATAACTGAGGAATGGGGTTTTCTGATCGCCTTCGAGAGCATTACTAGATCTTCGTAGCCAGCGCCTCGGACAGGCTCCATAATCCGTGTAAGCGTAGCATAACATTGATCATGTTATGTTGTATCGATCCGCTGGTACTGTAGTATAAAAAATCGCGTAAACGCGATCGTCCAAAGCCAAAGCACAGGACACATAATACTGAATTCAAGCTTCACTTAAAAGCAGCCAGATGAGTAATGCTAATGGCCGCCTTGGCTACCGGGTTCTCGTTCTCGTGACTTGTATGATCGAGTGACTGTAGTCTTTCCACATTTCGCAGACTACACTTCGTTATCTCTTCTTCAATTTCGCAAGAATGAGAGTCTTTCAATCCCTTACCACTTCGCTCATTCTGAAGCTCCTTGTTCAATCCAGCAATGTACGTAGCCAGACGCTATCAACCCGCCCTCTCATCAACGTTGGTCCTAAGACACCCACGACTCCTCATGCGGTTTCGCCTCCACGAATAGAGGGCAAGGTATGCTACGTGCATGCAATCGGCGATGGCTCAGATGACAGTCAATCCCTCTTATCAGCCGCCAAAGAATGTAACAATGGTGGGACGGTGGCGTTGCTTGATCCTCTTTACATCATTTCCAAGCCGCTGGACCTCACGTTTCTGAATGCCATTGATTTTGATATCCGAGGAACAATCAGATTCTCCAATGACACCACGTACTGGACGGAGAACTCGTTCAAATACGCATTTCAAGATGTCTACGGATTTTGGCAGTGGGGCGGGAAGGATGTGAACTGGTACGGTGGGGGAACAATCGATGGAAATGCCCAGGCAAGTCATTTTCCTGGACTTTTTTCGAGCTTCGATTCCCGAAGCTCCGATTTCAGTCTCCAATCTGCCCAAAACACGTAAAGCACAGTGCTTACGTCGGGCACTGGTTCTCAGGCTTGGTACGATCTCTTTGCAAAAAACTCGACCATCCAAAGACCCGTCCTATTCACGATTCTTGGCCTGCAGCAGGGAAGTATGAGCAACATCAAAATGATCAATCCGCCCTCTTGGTTCAACTTTTTCAGCGACAGCTCAGATCTCATCATCGATCAGATCGACCTGCGGGCTTCAACCCAGAACACCAATCCAGTGAAGAACTCAGGTAGGGTCTCTTGTTACCAGTAACTGTTTCGCTGCAAATAGAATCTTACTTGCGGTCGTCAGATGGCTGGGATACGTACCGTTCCGATCACATCACGATACAGAACAGCATCGTGGACAATACCGACGACTGCGTCTCATTCAAGCCCAACAGCACGAATATCATAGTCCAAAACATGCATTGTAACGGGTCGCACGGAATGTCCATCGGCTCCTTGGGTCAGTACCTCGGGGTCAAGGATATCGTGGAGAACGTCTACGTGTATAATGCCACGATGAGCAATTCTGCAGCGTCCGCGAGAATCAAAGTTTTTCAGGATGTGATACCGGAATCCGATGGATCGCTACCGCTTGCTTCTGGAGGCGGTTATGGGTACGTACAGAACGTAACCTACGGCGAGATACACAACGTCAACGATGATTGTGAGTGTTCTGTTCCCACCAAATACCATATTTTGACTGACGGAAAACGAGATGCTATTCAAGTCACCACTTGTTATTCGCAGAAAAACACCACTTTGTGTGACCTGTATCCGGTACATCGCAATGCTCAGTAAGATAATAGTGGGACGCCGCTGACCAAGCTTTCACAGTCTAGGATGGTCATCCAGGACATCTTGTTCGAGAATTTTGACGGCACTTCAAGTGCCCGCTACGACCCGGTGGCCGGGACGTTGGTATGCAGCAGCGCTGAGGTTAGTCTTCATCCCACCGAAGCTGGCTTTCCGGCCAGGAGAATAGAAATAGCTGACGAGACGGTTAGCGGTGTATCAACATTGCGGCCCGAAATATCTCCATTACGCCGCCCAGTGGAAAGAAGGCACAGTGGAAGTGTACCAATGTTGATAGGTCGCTGCTGGACATCAACTGCGTTGCGTAGGTAGTCAGAGGTGAATGTTCTCAAAAGGTGCTCGCTTGTCCACCCCTCTGGGCTCTGCGTACAAATCAATCGTCCAGTACAGCTAAAAGAGAAATGTGCGCATAGCTCACCGATTGAAAGCTTGGTTAATCAAGAGCGTCGTAACGCTCCGATTAACACGGCGAACCAAAGGCCCACGGAAAAGCAAGGTAAAAGTGATCGAAACGAAGAAACATAGTTTTACAAGCCGAATCCAAGGGTTAAGATAAACACACAAGCTTTCTCTTTGGTAACTTGAATTACAGCCGATTATTCAAGCAATAGACATCTTTTGGAACGTAGGTCACGTGTGTAGTATAGCACGTGACTCCAGAGGCACAGAATGCATACAACCCTGCGCTGCAACGTACTGTAGAATAGCTTCTCCCTCAGACAAGATTACAGTACAACCCAATACGACCCTGCATTGCATTGTAGTACTTGGCCTGTCTCACTCCCCTACCCCCTTTGCAACCGACAACGCGAGTGCGTTATTCCGTCGTAGCGTCATGCGGCCGTTCGCAGTTGGTGTTGGTCTTTAACATCGTCGTAGAATCTCCGATGACATTCGTGAGAAATTCAGATCATAAAATCGTTCGACTCTGGTAAGAAGCAAACGTAGCATGGGGATTAATTAGTCCGCAAAGACTTTCCTGTTAATTAAGAACGCCGCCAGCTTCTTCGGCTTGTACAGTAGGATTTTGTTTGGAAACCTAAGAATTGCTTTGCGGTTCTTTGAAAGACGGTGTTTTGGATGTGTATCCTTGGCCAGTAGTTAGCTCCCGTCATGGCTCATGAGCAGAATGTTATATGCAGCTGATTTACAAGTCCTTTGCATTCAGATCGCGTTTCGGCGTCCCGGTGTCTGTGTTGGATGTTCTACCACTCGTTGTCCTCATGGAGCTCTGCGCGTACCTTACTTACGGCAATTGCACTGCAATTACAAATTTTTTGATGCAGCTGATTGCGGAAACTTGCCTGTTGTAAATTCTTTCGCGTTTGACATTTTTGTAAACCCGATCATGCATCGTCTTTTTAGATGAACGCCTCCGGCGCTGAATAAACAAAGCTCAAGTGATGATTGGAGCACAAGGGAGCTAAGATTGATCGATCAACGGGGGCTTGGGAGATCGTAAATTGTGATAGAAGCAGTCTTTGTACAATCATTTAGAATCATGTACTACAGGAAGGGAAGGTTGCTAGGGGAGGGAGTCTTACATATAGTAGAAGGCGAGCTGAAGGGGCCAAAAAGGCCGAAATGGGCCATGAAATCAGTCTTTGCGATTAGAAAATAGTCAAATCCTGAGCTCGCCTTGGTACTGCAAAGCCTTCCTTGGATATAGGTGATAGTCATGATGATGATGATGGTATTACTTAACGTCTGGAGGGGGCAGTGAAACTGCGCAGCCTCAAGCCTTCCGCAGAGCATTGGAAACGTGCTAAGCTAGGGATTTTTACATACAAAAGACCCTCGAGAAAGTAGTTATATAAAAGAAATGTGTGACAAATGGTCCGCTATTTGAGCCCTTCCCCTACAGGCGGGATGGTTCTCCATTGTGTTCGTGAACTCAGACTTCGAAAAGGCAAAATTTCAAAGCTGAAAAGTAGCTGACTGTTTTGTTGGTCGTGCGACCGTTAGTCAAGCCGGAGTGGCGATTCTGGAAAGGCAATCAAAACAATAACAAAAACATAAGAAATCCAGCTATTTTTATCAAAAACCCCCAATCGTTGGTAATCCAATGTTTGAAGCTTTTTGCGATGAGAAAAGAGTCAAATCCTGAGCTCGCCTTGGTACTGCAAAGCCTTCCTTGGATTTAGGTAGACCTGTGATGATATATACGCGAGATTAAGCGAGAATCCGTTTACTGTACTTGCCCTGGTCGACGCGGTGTCTTTAGAACTCGCAAGTTCCTGAAAGAGGAGTACGCAGTAGCAGGTTCGAATGTATGGCCGAAAATATAGTAGAATGGCTCGACAGAGCTGCTTGGTAACCTCCAAAGCATGAAGGAATTCGGATCCTACTATGTGGTAATTAGCACGAAATGTCTGTTCGAAGGATGCTATCCGCATCCACGACCATCGGAGTTGTCCGATCTCCGAGTGACCTTGTCGTCCTGGCAAGCTTTCCGTCCATGTAACTTGGGCCAAACAGCATACGGAGACCATGCGTGCCGGAAATTATTAGATCTATTACTGTCAAGTTCAATCCCATGCTCCGCCCTGCAAGACGAAATCCAATACTTCGGATCCTCCAGAGTGGCTCACCTTACCTGAGCAATTTAGATCCACATGACAAGACATACAGTACAAAGTTGTCATGATAGCCTCAGAACACTCAGGGTGGCTCGCATGTTGAGATTTATGTCCTTTTGTTCACCCAACGATGCGAGTCCGTGTTTTCCTTGGCGCGGCTGCGTTGGCCTTGCAAGCTCTCTTTGCCAATGCGGATGTAACAATCAGCTCTATCAATGGTAACAAGTATCTCTCGCCTCTCAGAAATGGTCAATCAGTAAAGGTCAGGGGATTGGTGACGGCTAAAGGTGGCGGTGGGTTCAACTTGCGCCAAGAGACCGATCAGGTGACCACCAACATGATCAAGCAGGGCTCCAACTCGATCTTCGTCTCTAGTTTTGGTATCAATGCTGGGAGTATAAGAGTAGGCGATTACGTCGAAGTAGGCGCTTCTGTCTCCGTATCCCGCTCAACGCGCGCGTTTTTATACGTGGTAAGTAAACCGGCCATTTTGTCTTACTTCCAATAAGACATCTTGCTTTCAAGCTACTCTGGGGTAGTATGCTGTCCTTCTCTCGGGAAAACTTTCATTTCGCAACTGCTGATTCTTGTTACAGACCACGTTAGAAAACTTATATTATTACGATGTCATCTCGAAAAACAATCCGGTGGAGCCGCTCATCCTTGGAGAAGGCCAGCTAAACCCTCCTACCGAACAACACTCGTCGCTCGATGATGGAGATATTCTTTCGTTGCCGTTCAATCGCAGTTGGATCTCTGTAGAGAACCCGACTCTGGACCCGCTTACTTACGGCATGGATTTCTGGCAAAGTTTGAGCGGAGAGCTTGTGACTATCAAGTCTCCAAGAGCGGTCTCTAAGTCCAACAAATATCAATGCTTTTTTATTGTTGGGTCATGGAGAACTACTGGCGATAACTCACGGGGTGGTTTGACCATGACTGATAAGGGTAAGACGTTTCCTATTTCCACTGGCTGGCAATGAAATTGTAAGATGAGAGCGACTCTTCTGAGCCGAGGCTCTTTTGATCTCGCACCATATCATTCTAGAAGCACGGGAAAGACCCAGAAGTGCTTCTCATGTACAGGCCATCAAAGCTTTGATTCATCGCTAACATTTGTCAGATCACAACCCGGAAGCATTATATGTTTATCTTCCTCTTGATAAGTCAAGTCTCCCAAGTGGTGTGAAAATAGGCGATGTCTTCGAGGACATCACTGGAATCATAACCTATACTGGGTCTTTTGTGAGTAACTTGAGACTTCCGCGGTCCGCTGTTAATCCCTCGCAATTCTTAACATCTTTCCACGGAGGTTACCTTTTGCAAAGCACCCTAGAAAGACTTCACGCTAACTTGCTTGCTACCTCAAGTCTATAAGGCCCTTGACCGCACTAAAGTTCAAACGTCCCGCGTTACCCAGCAGAGCCCCAGCTACAACTCTTGTCTCAGATGCAAAGTGCAGAAAGCTCACATTTGGTGTCTTCAACCTTGGCAGCCCAGCTGCCTATCCAAGAGACCTCACACCGATGGTCGGTGCCATTGTCAATGGTATGAAGAAACCTGATCTCATTTTCGTACAAGAAACTCGACCAGATTACGCGGAAAATCTCGTTCAAGCGATTTTTAAGTCGTCCGGGGTCGAATATGCCGTGGCCAGACTACTCGTCGACCATACAAGGCCCAACTCGCTCTACCTCTACAAGCCGAAAATCCTTCGCCTCCAAAATCGCGTTCAGGGATCATGGGATCAACCCAACGAAGTTCTTCCTGGTCCAAAACTGAAGTACAACCCTGGGAGCGTTGATACCGGGAACGGAGTCTCCGAGATATCGCGTCAGCCATTAGCTGCAGCGTGGATGACTTCCAATGGAAGGAACAAGTTCTTCACCATCAACCTCCACCTGAAAAGTAGGCGTGGTGAGAGTCCTCAGCAAGGAGACGCCAGAACGCCGATCAACGCAGGAATGAATGAACGCGAGGACGAAGCCAGATCCATCGCGAAATTTGCGGCCAACATTCTCGCGCAGAACTCCTCGGCCAAGATCATCGTTGCAGGCGACTTCAACGATTTTGCATTCAGCCAGCCTGTGAAGACCTTCGCGGCGGAATCTGGCATGCTGAACCTTGACGATGTTGCGAATGTCCCGCCCACGGAGCGATACACCTACGTATTCGACACGAGCTGCCGACAGCTGGACCATGTCTTCGTCAGCCCTGCATTGGCCGCCTCAAACGCTGCCTTTGAACACGTTCATATCAACACTTGGGCCTCTCGCAAAAACCAGGTAACAGATCACGACCCTAGCGTTGCGATGTTGGATGTTTGCTCGTAGAGTTGTGGATGCATGTGGCTATGGTGCCCCTGAACGCTTGACGAAGATCCTCGTGGGAGAATGCCATCGTTGGTGTGCCTTGATTTGTCTCCAAGCCATTTCCAGGGAGTGTAAAACATGCTTGCCAATAGCGGATTGAAAATAGCTCACATGAGAATGTATCATAGATTGCGTTGAAATCTTACATGAACAAAGTGAATTTTACAAAACTTTCATCCACGTAGAAGGCGCAAATAACGCCGGCGAGTTGCGAGCAACGAATTTTTGCTTACACCCTATTCTGGTTCCACAAGTCCAAGTTGTTCCCATTATTCGTAGCAAATCCGTACCAAGAACTAACTTATCAAGCCGCTGCTGCGTCCCAATTATTCGCTAGGCCTCCGTGTCTCCCCTTCCATCCTCCATATCTACCATTCTTATTAATCGTCCTCTATGGTCACGCCCCTTTCCGTCAATCGCAGCATCTCCAATCGGTAACACCAAGTCAGGTCTATTATGCCGAGAACATCAGATAAATAAGAACTACAGGCCAGGCAGTGCTCAGCAAGACAGCAGTGACGACGCTTGCGGCGCCTATGCGATTCTTTCCTCTCGGCCCTCGCCACCTATCTGCCAAAAGCGTCGTGCTCCATATCATGAACATGACATAAATGGCAAGTCCCCACAGGATCGGCAGTCGATACAGGGTTTCCATGTCTCCTTCGCCGATGACATCGAGAGTGATATCGGGAGTGGCATTTGGGCGTTCCAAAGAGAGATTGGCGCCCATGTTTGCGAGGCCGAAATCGCTGGTTTGACGGGGAAGAAGAAGCGTCCACCAGAGAGACGTGAGACGTGTACCTGTGTTGCGGAAGTGGTGGTATGATCGATCAGGGCGAAGACCCGAGGCTTTGGAGAGCGTGTTCTCGCGTGTTGAGAGTTGCGTCCAGGTTGACCAGCAACAAGCAGCCGTGTCAACGATCCCGCCGGAACAGAAAACAGAATTCAGAGAGACTGATCGGACGCGAAGTTCTGAGAGGAGGAAGGGAGCCGCGGGCGGGAGATATCTCACCTTTTTACATATGGAAGCGCGCTGGCTGTCAGTTCGGACGACAGCCGTAGCAGCTGGCGGGAAGTGGTTAGAAGTCGCATTCTGGGTTGATCGCACGTCGCATAAGGCCCTTTGGGCATGACGTCCGACAAAGCTTGTGTGGCAGGAGGCCTTGGGCGAATCTCTGCCAAGTCTTGGAGACGAGCAGCAATGTCTGAGGTGTCAGGGGCTCGGTTTTGTGGTGTCTCTGGCAACTCGTGAGGCATCAACTCATCGCAGATGCAGAGGTCACTGTTGGGCAAGATGGACAAGCGCGGGCCTGGTTCACGAAGCCAGCGTACTGCTTCACTCCCAATGACTTGGGCGAAGAGATGACGCATCGTCAGAGTTTTCTCCAGTATATTTGCTTCTCGAGATGCAAGATAAGCTTATGGGGTTTGGGGAATCAGGGGTAACTCGCTTAGCGAAAGGATGTTGAGACGGCAACCAACAACCCAAGGTTTGGGATGGATTTAGAAAGTGATGCGTTCTTGGGATGGCACAGACCGAGATCCAGTGCTTATTCAAGCCCTGATCCCGGGACTAGTTACAGTTTTTCACCCGGACACCGATTGATTCCGTTCTAACTTGATCAAGCAAATAGCCGTGAGCTTTGGCATGTCAGGCTCTTCACCTGATAGCTGACGCAAAACGCTTTCGCAACGGATCCGATACAATCAATACGCTGGCCTCATCGATTGATCCGAAGAAGTTCTAAGAAAACAAGCTTAACTTCTTTGGTTGAATAGCTAGGTGCGTCGTTGCGTGTCCAAAAGCTTGTAACGTTTGTGTACTGCATTCTCTCAAGGGTATATCAAGAGATCAGTTCTGAATTCGAGTACCTCTGTCATGAAATACAAAGGCTACTTCGTACTGTCCGTTTTTCTCCTTTGGTCCCGAATCTGGCGTCATAACGATGTTTACAACAAGTCTCGCCAGACACACCGAGTCAAGCGACACTTGTGAAATGACTGGGCAATTTCTGGACTCGCCCGTGCTGTTGTCCCAGATCTCAAGACCGCCTGTTCTCATCTGCCGCATCCGCAGGCTGTGACAAATCTCGCCCCCAATCCCGATCCCAAACAACATCTCCTTTTGATTCCCTTTCCTTTTCCGCCTCAGCCTTACTGAAACTCTCCCTTTGCAAACTCACAGCAAAAGCGAAGACGCATGCACCTAGCCTTTGGCTGACTCGTCATTCCCAGCCTCCCCCTAACATTGAATCATGTAACACGAAATGCACAACGACCCCAAAACAAGCTATTACAAATCACAATATCGAAAGAAATAACATACACTGATCAAGCACTGCGCCTCCCGTGAGCCACAGGTCGCTGAACATGTTCGCGAACAATGGCTGATGATAGCGAGGCCCACGGAGGTGCTCTGTTGTTGTCGCGCTTAAGCGAGTCTATCTAGCGGGCGAGACAATAAACGGTAAAAATAATTCATACCCCCGGGAATAATGTCATTGTCCTGAAGGGAAAAACGGAAAAAGAGAAAATATGCCGACCTTGATTTTCTAGAGCTCCTATCGTTACACCTAGGCCGATAAAAGCATTTCGATCTTTCTAAGTACCCAAGTCCTCACAAGCAATTTTCTAAAGGAAAAAAAAAAACCCTAAAATTTTTGAATTGTTCAGACAAGCAATGCATTTACAGCACCTCACCTACCTCAGTTATGATGAATCCCCCCAGAAACGCGGGCGATTCCGACTTCTGTCTATGGCTTACCGCTTTTCACGATTCTGTTTGCTGACGCTCCGTCAATGACTCCGATCTGGTGAATGGCTACCACCCTGTCCTACATATCTACACTCCCTGACGCGCATACGGAGTATCCGCTTCCATGGCCCTGAACCTCGGCGACCTCACTGACGGCCCTGACAGTCCTGACGTGGGCACTGCCTAAATTGAGGTACTAGCCGGATTGAAAACCAACACACCAGCCCTCGGCCCAAAGGAACGAACGCATGTCATTCTTGCTTACACGCGAACCCGCGTGTACCGTCAGCCGCAAGCCGCCAGCTACGCCTCACGTTTTGCCCAGCAAGTTATAGATGCGATGATTAGGTAGAAGCGCTCGTGGTGGGTGTTGGCCGAGGAGAAGAAAGAGGGTAGCGGCTGGCTGGCTGAGAAATGCCGACACGGTGGGGTCTAAGGCGGGTTGAGTCACATCAGATGGGATAGGAGCGCGCCGAACCTGGTGTGTTGCTTTGCTCTCTGTTGCTGTGAATTCATCTGGGCACGATGGAGTATTTCGGATGTGAGTTGGCACTGGATGGCGGGCTCGGGCCGTACCTTGCAGCTACTGTATGTAAGTATTCCAAGAGTATTCCAAGAGACGTTGACCAAGCCTACCTAATAACAATCGTAAAAAAGTACATTGGTTCAGGTGAAGCAATTCACTCAAATGTAGCTACATTTATTAATTATTGGGATTCAAACCGATGTTCGCAGTCTCACCGTAAAAACATCCACGAATGTTGATTTCTTCACCCTCTAATTATCCTACCTATTTAGGTAGACGCAGCGCGCATACCTTTTTGCATAACCACCCATTTCAATCTCCATCCTCTCCGCTTGAGAATGAATAACAAGTCAAAAGACTATCAGGTAAGCACTCCGCCACAGGATCTTTCTCTCCTGCTTGCATCTCAAGGCCAGGTCGCAAATCACAGCCTTCCAGAAAGCCGCTATACAAGCCCTCGCTTCGGCCCCCAACCGCGCCCGCCAAATCAAAACAAAGCAAAGCGAAACCACCTCATCTATCAGTCAGCTTACGAATCCACCTTCCTTCTTCCGGCATGTGTTATAGCCACACTCGCTCGCCCTGATCTTCATCGCTGAAACGATGGCAATAGGTACAGTACTGTATGTACTGTACATGTTTCTTTGGGTGGATGTCAATATAGCTTGACGTATCACGAATTCTGTCACATACGACCATAGACTGAGGAAAATTGGGCATCCCGTCCGCTCTGCCATACACAAGCCTCAGATCGGCAGATTAGTAGTTGGGTGGGTGACCACCAGCGAATACCTGCTGTTGTATGTTTTTTTTTGTTCTTGGTTTGTTTCATCTTTTTTCTGCGCCGCAGTCGCAAGGAATGAAACCCTTTTTCCATCCTCGGTTTTCTTGAGATATATATTTATATAGATAGATTTATTTTTTCTGTTTTTGGGAAAGCTCACGAAAGCTCACGAAAGACTTGAGAAGTAGCGTTCTGTCTTCTTGCTTGACCCGCTATAAAAGCCCTCGCTTCGGCCCCCAACCGCGCTCGCCAAATCAAAACAAAGCAAAGCGAAACCACCTCATCTATCAGTCAGCTTACGAATCCACCTCTTTTCTTGCGGCATGTGTCATAGCCACACCCCCTGCCACTTCATACAGCTGCTGAACGAATGGTTCTGAGCTCCCAGGTGCCGGTGGCTCGTGGTGAGTGTTCGGACTAGGGGTACGTTCACGCTCTGTAACCAATCGCTTGACACTCCCTAACCTGCGGAATACACCTCCCCTCCATTTCATTGCCATAATTCGCCTGAGTGATTCATCCAAGGTTATGTCTATTTCTGTCGGTGGCTTTGCACTCTTGGATTGGTCATCGACGTACGATACGCAGTTACCGCCCGATTCCCACCTCCGGTATTAGGTAGTCAGTATGAGTACCTGACATTACGGTGCGTTTCGGGGTCCGGCCTTTCATTTAAGCCTTATGGCTTAGCTTGACTTGAGCTGCTCTGGCTTTAGTAGATCAGTGCCAGCTCTTTCCTCCACTCACAGAATGAGTATGTAAATACGAAGCCAGATATAGGCTTTGGATTAGGGACCTAGAAAAAAAAAGGATCAACTAGCTTATCAAGCCAATTTCAAAAGCCATTTTCCTACAATGCTTGGTAAGGTGTACCTGCTACAACCCATCGCCTCGCTTACCAACACAAGCGCGCAACAACAACCTCGACACATGCTCCTAACCCTCCCCATCTATCCTCTCTATCATGTCCTCATCGATTCTCACTTCTACCTCGGCCCTCTCCCGCCCGATTATGGAGCTACTGATTTGGTTTGATTACATGCCGCGCAATACAATCTGATATGATGACTGTAACGCGCCCGGCTTGGCCGATCGATCATGGCTTCCGACCTGACTGACTGACTGATTTCGCTTGACAGCCGCAACCCTGCGCTGCGCTGCGCAGCGCGCTCCGCGTTTCGGGACTTTGAGATTACTACAACTGCTGTCATGTCAGTGTATGCGATGCTATTCTGAGCGATTCGGGGGGTGCTCTTCGGGTACGAGGAGGATAAGGATAGAAGGACGTGGAGGAGATGGCGGTGGGAAAAGGTATATAATAGCTGGGTTGGCTTCCTCGAATTCTACTTTCGCATTGCATACTTAAAGCTACATCTTGTTCTTGATTTCGTGTAAGAATTGAGATTTGCTTACGCTTTATACTTGATAACTTTTCGACGAAATCTACATCCAAAGACGAGATTGCTGTGTTCTGTCACCTTGTTCATCACCTATCGCTGGTATCATCATCATCAGTACGGCCAAAGCAGAAACCTCCTCTTCTCCAAAATCCACATCCCAACACCGACACAATCATCACACTCAAACCGTCAAGATGACTTCCTTGTTTTCATCTTTTTCCTCCACCTCTTCATCCCGCTTCGGCAGTTCCAGCTATTCCAACTCCAACTCCAGCTCTTCTCCTCAAACGCTCACCCCCTCCGGCCGCGGCGGCTACAACAAAGGGCCCGACGACGACGAGGAAGAAGACGGGCGTGGAGGCTATAACTAAAGCCTACCCGGTAACCGGCGACGAACGAGCGGGTCGAGTTGTTGCTCCTACATGCTTTGGGGGAGCTTAAGCATGCACTTTGAAGATGTTCCGGATTTGGGAGTTTTGGCTTTTGGACATCCTCGCTTGCTCTATCAGCGATTGGAGTGTTCTCGATCACGGAGTTTGGGGTTTCGACATTTGGACTCTCTGGCTTCTGGCGACTGTGCACTCTGGCGGCTTCCTCACTGCTGCACTTCCTCGCTCTATCTACTCCGTCGACTACCTCACTCACTCCATCGATTCATAACCCACTCGATGCAGCGACTTACGCTTCAAACTCAACTCACGTCTCTCAACATCTCACTTCCCCCACCTCCATACCTACCTAGGTACCATCCATCTACCTCCCACTTACCTACCCACCCAAACCACAAACCATCTCCCTTCTCCGCTCTACCCCTTTTCTCTTCATTCTCAATAGTTTCCAAGGCGTTCATTCGGGTTCCCTTCCTGTGTCTAAGATAGACGGGTCGGGAAACCAAGAACAAAGGGATAGACAGGACAGAGCCTCACGGCGCCGGTATCGACAGCAACATCACCACCAAACATCAGCACTGGTATCAGAATCACAATCAGCGCCACTCCCGCATATTTCCAACCTTCTCAGCACTTACTCACCACCCCTCTGGGACTTACGCGTTTTTTTTTCTGTTTAGAGTTCTTCGGCTAAAGTTCTTCGGCTAGGGATTCAAACGGGTCGGGAAAAAGAAGGAGGCATTAGACAGACGGGCCTAATAGGTACATACAGCAAAGAAAAAGTAGAAATTTTTTTGGAAAAAATTTGGAACAACTTTTGATTGGTGAAGACAGTGAAATCGTAAACGGTATCTTCACACCCGACGGAGAGAAAAAGGAAAAGAAGAAAGAACAGAATGGAGGTCTCATCTACCGGATCAGAACGTTCCACCTGATCCCGACCTATTTACTTTCGGGTAAAAGGGTACCTACCTACCTTACCGGAACACGCTGGGTTTGCATAAATCGTATAGAAACGGTTTAATATTTTTAAACCGTGTAATAATCGTGTAGGATTTTTAAACCGTGTAGAATACGTTTAGCGAAGGTTTGAAACATGCTTTATTACATGCCTGAGGCATATACTACCAAAGCTCCACCCAGGCCCCATAGCCCCACATACTTTTCATATGCCTAAGGCAAAAGACCCATATAAATAAGGCCTAAAGATCACGTGAATACACGTGATAGCGTAGCTGCGCTAAGTCTACGCTAAACTGCAAACTTAAATATTTAAGTTTTTTACTTCCGATAGCTAACGACCAAATTCTATCGCAATACAATACACAATTGTTACAACGTTTCAACTTCGTACTTATTTTATACAAACTTTTTTGATAAAACTAATAGTTTGTCAATTCGGCGGCGTTAATCAGGTATTTTCTTTTTTCTTTCAATAACGTTTTTCGCTAACTTATAGTATTTTTGTACGTTCGCTATTTGTTTTCCAGCTTACGTATCGTTACACGATATGTTTTTGTAACTCGAGTAAGTTGAAAATAACCTGCTATTCATTTGAGATATTATACTAATTATTAAATTTACAATTATTAAGTTTTTCAATCGGTTATAACGACAGGCGCAGAAGGGCGACAGGCGCAGAAGGGCGGGGGTGACAGGCGCAGAAGGGCGGGGGTGACAGGCGCAGAAGGGCGGGGATGACAGGCGCAGAAGGGCGGGGGTGACAGGCGCAAAAGGGCGGGGGCGACAGGCGCAAAGTGAAAGTGGACGGAAATAAGGCCTAGTCCCGATTAGTAATAGTATATAAAACGAAATAGGGCGCACCGCCACAAATATATACTAGCGTTTACCCCCTGCTTTTACCCCTTACTAGCTTCATGCACCCCCCTACTAGCTGTATGCAGCCCTCTGCTAGCTGTTTTAATAAAATGCGTTCTAAACGGTTTCTACACGGTTTCTACACGGTTTAAAATTTCTACACGGTTTAAAAATTATAAACCGAGCTGTGATCATTGATACCTGCCAACGGTTTATTTTCACTATACGGTTGTTACACGGTTTATAGAAACCCAGCATTCTCCTCTAAGGTACATGTATCTGAGATGAGCCCTCGCTCATTGTATAAATGTATACCTATACGGCCTTCCTACCTATACTAGAACCAATTCCGTGCCATTCGTTCACACCAGATTTCCGCTGTCAGTCCTTGACATGCTCTACCCGCTGAAAGGAGCGCTCTAGCATAGGCAGTAGGCGGACAGACAGACAGACACACAGATAGAAGGCTGTTGATATCCAAGTTCCCCACTACATCGCCGCCTTCTCTTCTACTCGGCCCCTACTTGCCCACACAAAACCTCTCAAACACGACCCCCAGCACCTCCTCCACATCCCCCACGCACCCCATCGTGTCCCTCCCCGTAATCTGTGTCAAGCAATTCGCCGCATTATCCAGATGGTGGATCGCGATCGCCGCGTCGTCACCGCCCTGCCGGGCGTACGTGACAAACGCAGCGAGGTGCTCGTCGCTCCGTTGCAGGAGCTGGCGCTGGCGCTCCGTGGCGCCGATCAGGTCCTGCATCTCGACGGGCACGGCCGTCATGTGCTGGAAGTGGGCGGTGAGGGTCGAGAGGAAGGCGGCGATGTTGCCTGAGTTGGGGGTGCTTTCTAGGGCCGAGATGGGGATCACGGGGACGAGGTGAGGGGAGGGGAGGAATTGGGATTTGGAGTGCTCTAGGTGTTGGAGGCACTTTGCGAGTTCGGTTGAGGTGAGGGTATCGGCTTTGTTCAGGACGAGGACGGCGGGCTTTTGGAGCCCGTTGCCAGCGATGGTTGACCAGAGGGCGGAGTAGTCCTGGGAGGTTGAGTCGCATATTTGCTCGGGTGCCACGACGAGGATGATGAGGTCCGCGGATTGTGCTTTGGCGATTGCGCGCCTGTTCGATGTCAGAATCAGCCGCATTGGCACCGGGGCATTACCTAACCTGATACCCTCTTCCTCGATTTCCCCAATGTCTCCCTCTTCTCTCACTCCGGCCGTATCCGCAATCGTACACAAATACCCTTTGATATCAATCGTAGCCTCCACAACATCCCTCGTGGTTCCAGCCTGCTGATTGACAATCGAAGCCTGCGTTCCCAGAATGCGGTTGAACAGAGAGCTCTTCCCGACATTGGGAAATCCGATCAAGGAAACGTGGATCCCCTTCCGGATCATCTCCCCGCACCGAGCTGCGGACTGATGATCCATGATCCGGGCCTGTATAAGCAAAATTTCCTTGCTTCAAGAATCAGCTATGTGAAAGTGCCGAAAGCTCTCAGGCACATACACAACGCCAGACCAGACTTCTTCCAGCCCCTCCAGGTCCTCACTCTCGCCAAAGTCACATCAGCTGCCAATTGCGCCCTGGGAAGCAGATCATTAGCAATTGCCGTGTCACCCAAGCCCTGGGAGAATGGGTGCTGGAAACGCATACCGCTGCAGTTGCAGATCCGCCTGCAAGCCCTGATATACGCGGCTAAGCTCTCCTGACCGCCCTCTTACGGCAGCCCGCCGCTGCTGCTCCGTTTGCGCCGCGAGCGTATCCCCCAGCGCCTCTATCTGCGCCAGATCCAGTTTCCCATTTGCAAAGGACCTTCGCGTGAACTCGCCCGGCCCTGCCGCGCGCACATTTCGCGAATCGACCTGCGCAATAGCAGCCATGACCGCCTTGACCGTGGCGGCCCCGCCATGAATGTGGAGTTCCAGCATGTCCTCTCCCGTCGACGATTTCGGCGCCGTGAAGCGCAGCACCACCGCGTCGGCATCGAGGACGTTCGTGGGATTTGCGGGCTCACCGAGAGTCCTGACTGCTACATTTCGGGCTTTGGGGAGGGGACGGTCGGGGCACAGAGCGTAGTAGATCTGGGAGGCACTTAGCCATGGGCTCGATAAGATGGGAATTCAGCGTTACCTGGTCACAGGCAGGCCCGGATATTCGGACAATAGCGATTGCTCCTCCTGCTCCCGTCGAGAGCGCATAGATGGTCTCGTCCTTCGCCGGGGCCGCAACATGAAACCCTCGTTGCGCGTTTCTCCCCAAGTGCTGAGTCGAGCTGCGAACATGGGGCTGGCGGTTGACACTGGCACGATGGGCCTTGAAGAAGTTCCGGCTCCATCTTGAAGATTGGGGCCATCGCCCCCATGAGAACGCACGACTGGCGCCGCGTATCGCATACGCAGACGCATTGCGGATCATTGACGGTTGAGCGATGATTGTTGTCTTGTCGTTGACGTCTGGGAAAGTCGCGTCGGAGGCTCCGGACCGAAAAACTGTTTGGCTCGTGAGCACGTGACTCTGATGGATGCTGCCCCGCCACGCAAGCCCCTCCCTCCACCACGTCATGGCTCGAGAGCGTCGTCTTGAGCAAACCAACACAACTACATGTCATGAGCTGCTTCTAGACTGCGAGATACTCTCTACGACACACAATATATCCGACAACCCTCAGCAAGATCGCGGAATGGTGGCAATGACGTCGTCAAAGAACTCCGCGGCCGGCCGAGCAGCGTCGCCGTCCAACAGCTTCTACGCCATGAGCGACGACGACGAGGGTGACTACAATACCATCACGCATACCGCCTCCGGCAGAGGAGTCAAGCTGCTATACTCCAAAAGCAAGGTCGGTGGAAGAAAGATCCAACTGCGATTAAAGCATTATGGTGCTAACACCATCTCCCAGGTCTACATCCATCCAACACCCTCCGCGAAAGACAACATCCCGGGCTACATCGCCCTCCTCCAACAGAAGCCCATTCCCGACTCGCGGCCGTCGTCGTCCTCCTCGACCTCTGTGAAAGCAAAAGCAGCCGCTTCGCTGCTCCTGGCCTGGGTCCCTGAGCACGCCCTCGGCGACGCCCGCGACACGTACGTGAAGGTCGACCTCGCAGACGGCGACTCGCCCCCGAAACAGTCGTACCTCGTGCCTCCCCCGCCCACGACAACCACGCACTCCGCGTCCCTGGGGCACTACGCCTTTGCCATCCCCGTCTCCGCTGTCTACAGCCTGCTGGTCAGGCCGCCGAGCTTGGGGTGGTGGTTCGGCAGCGTGATCATCAACAGCAGGGCGGGGGACTCGTTCCCCGCGCTATTCTTCCACGACAGCGAGTGTCAGAGTACGATATTGCAGAAGAAAAGACATGCGAAGGACACCTTTGACCCGTTTGGGGCAAATGGGGAGATGTTCTGGGGTGGGGACGAGGTATTGAGGTGGCTGAGACGCTATGTGGAAATCGAGCGGAGTGGTGCGGAGCCGAACATCTACATGGTCCAGCCGAGCTTGGAGGATAAGGAGGCATTCGGCGGCAAGCCCATCACAGCCGCGCTCGTTAGGCCTTCGAGTAGTGGCGCGCAGGTCAGTGGTGCCGCAGGCACCGGCGCGGGTGGATCGAGTTCGAGGGGTCGAGGAGATGCGGCTATGGATCCCGTGACCAAATTTGTGAAGGAGGCCGGTTGGAATCTGATGGAGAAGTTCAGCAAGGTGACGACGTTCACGCGACGGACGGCGGACTCCGTGATTGATAATCCGAAGACGCCGCCGCAGCTTAGGCGCCTGTTGAAGAATCCCGAGGTGCAGACGCTGCAGGAGGAATTCGATAGTGCGAGGATTTATTTAGCAAGGTGGGCGATGGGCATTGCGGAGCAGAGCGAGCGAGATAAGAATCAACGAATATGGACCGCGAGAGATGTGCTGGAGATGGAGGAGACTGACGTGGGAGATTTCGAGCTGCTGGACACCGAGATTGGAGCTCTGAGTATGAAGGAGAAGCGCAAGACAGTCACATTGAAGGAGTGGAACAGCTTCTTTGACCAAAAAACTGGCAGACTGTCCGTCACTGTTGATGAGGTCAAGGAGAGGGTATTCCATGGTGGACTGGACCCGGATGACGGGGTTCGGAAAGAAGCCTGGCTCTTCCTCTTGGAAGTCTATGACTGGCATTCATCGGCCGAGGAACGCAAGGCGGAGCTCTCTCGCCTCAGAGACGAGTACGTCAAGCTGAAGGGCGCATGGTGGGACAGGCTCGTTGACCTCGGAGGGGAAGGCGAGGAAGGAGAGTGGTGGCGTGAGCAGAAGGGTCGAATAGGTTAGTCACTCCTATACCACGCTCTACAGGTCGCAGTATAGACTGACACATCCCATCTCTTGGGGTTGCTACAACAGAGAAAGACGTGCACCGGACGGACCGTAACATCCCCCTCTTTGCAGGCGAAGACACACCTCATCCAGATCCCTCATCTCCATTCGCGGAAGTGGGGACCAATGTCCACCTGGAGCAGATGAAGGACATGCTCTTAACCTACAATGAGTACAACCGCGACCTCGGGTACGTGCAAGGCATGTCCGACCTGCTGGCGCCCATCTACGCCGTGATGCAAGACGACGCCATCGCCTTCTGGGGCTTCCAACACTTCATGGATCGCATGGAGCGGAACTTTCTCCGTGACCAGAGCGGCATGCGTAAACAGCTTCTCACGCTCGACCACCTCGTCCAGCTCATGGACCCAAAACTTTA
The DNA here is from genome assembly GCA_009599575.1 of Blumeriella jaapii. Lineage (NCBI taxonomy): Eukaryota > Fungi > Ascomycota > Leotiomycetes > Helotiales > Drepanopezizaceae > Blumeriella > Blumeriella jaapii. The sequence continues at coordinate 1,038,508 of VWND01000064.1, forward strand.
CCTGCACCTCCAAAGCGCTGATTCCACCAACTTCTTCTTCTTCTTCCGCATGTTGCTCGTCTGGTACAAGCGCGAGTTCCCGTGGCTGGACGTGCTGCACCTCTGGGAGATCCTGTGGACGGATTACCTGTCCAGTGGTTTCCACCTCTTCATTGCTTTGGCCATTCTCGAGAAGCACAGAGATGTCATTATGGAGCACCTCCAGCATTTCGACGAGGTCTTGAAATACGGTAAGCCCTTCTTACCCCACGTTCCCTCCTCAATGAGGGGCATCTGTAGCTAACATGATGCGACAGTCAACGAACTTTCCACAACCATCGACCTCGAATCGACGCTCATCCGCGCCGAAGCCCTCTTCCGCCGCTATCAGCGCACTGTCGAAGCCATCGACAAGAAATCCAGCTTCCCGGCCCCCAAATTGCGCCAGCGACCCACAGCACAGCACGCCTCGTCGGGGGGCACATCCTCTTTACCGGCAGCGACCACATCCAGCATCGACGCGATGAGCGCGGGCGGCTCCTCGAGTGCACCACCCGCCCCGTCCAAGGGGAAGGGAGAGGGAAAAGGCAAAGGCAAAGGCAAGGACGACGAGATCAGCAGGGAATCGGAAGCGCAGAAGCCGAGGGCGATTAGTGCGGAGCTGAGGGGGCTGCTGAGTAGGAAGGTGGACGTGTTGCCTAGGAAGGTGATTAGGAAGGAGGGGGAGGGCGTGGCGACGGTGAAGAGATGAGAGATACCTAGTCTTTGCAACGAATGGGGATCCGGATCTTGGGGCTTGGGGCGGCTGAGGGCGAGGTCGAGGGTGAGGAGGTAAACGGGTGTTAGGAAATCTAAATTTTGGAGTTGGGCTGGTTTGTTGGGGTTTAGCGATTGTTTTCTCTGTATCTGCTAGCATTATTGATGGGGGCTCTAGGGGTAGAGGATGAAATGGAATGGGGAAATCAAACAATGGCATTTAATCTTGATCTTGCTCTTGCTCCCGCTCTTGCTCTCACTCCTGCTCCCACCTTCGACTTTCTTCTGACTCTAGTTCGTGGCGTTCTTCGACTTGCATTCGATCTTTCGACACGTTTCCAAACCCACCTTAAACTTTACAAGCTTCCGTAAGCACTACCTACCTTACTCTATCCATCTATCTGTCTACCTATCTATCTATCTACCCCCTCACCGGCATCCTCGCTTAGAAAGAAGTCAAAGTCAACAAAAATGAAAAGGAGAAAAAAGAGGAAGAAAAAAAGGAAAAAGGGGAAGGGAAAGAGTAAAAGAAAAAGAAAAAGGTGAAGGGAGAAAGCATGTAGTGGTTTGTTCAGAGAGAAAAAAAGAAGAAGAGATACCCGGGTTTCGATGTGTTGATTGACTGGGTTTTGTATCAAGGACAGAGAGGGAAAAGGGCAGCGTGAGGTAAATCTGCTTTCGTCCGAAGGAAGCTTAGGATGGTTGCCTTGTTGTCAGGTACATACAGTACTAATCCCCCCTCCAGCGCGTATAAATTTGCGCCTCCCAATGCATCAACGGTTCCCGACCAACGACCGGCTCGTGTCCCGGCGCGCCTCGCTTCCAGGCCATGATCTTGCCGCCGCGACTGGCATCCACGTGGATGAAACCCGTGTCGTTATCTTCCAGCGCCGGACATGTTGTTCGCAATCTGGCCAGGGTTGAAATGTAGTCGAAGACGCGAGCGCGCCCGTCCTGGGACTTGCGCTCGTAGTCGACGGGGTCGGCTTGCTTGTACGCCATGCCGCGGTCCATCTGGTCGAGGAATTCCTCGCCCGCGAAGATCATGGGAATGCCGTCCGTCGTGAGGAGGAGTGCGAAGGCGAGCTTGCCGCGCCGTTCTTTATCGTAGACTTGGTTGTCGGCGAGGAAGTTGTAGAGGCGTTCTTTTTGAGTTCCGTAACCTTCGGTGTCGTGGGAGGTGATCTAGTTTATGGCTTGGGCTCCGTCCCAGAATGGGTGGTCTGTGTCTCTTCTATAGTTGACCATCTTCCTAACTGTGGACTTGAAGTCGTAATCTAGGGATCTGCCCATGATGACGGCTCTGATACGGGCTTGGAATGGCTCGTTCCAAAGTGCGTGGAGACAACCGCTCTCGACAAGATCAAGGGGGCAGCTGAGCTCTTCCCCTATGACAAGGAAGTTGGAACCAGGTACAACACCATGCTTTGATTCATAAAAAGCCATCGAGTGGTCTTTGTAAGATCTTACGAAATCATAATTAGCAAGATTGTTAACACTGTCAATATATGCGATTGGATCCGTGACCTGTTCGACTCCCAGGTTTTATGGAGATGTATCTTGGACCTCGAACCAGTTAATGGCACATGCCGTTGCTCAGCGGAGGCTCGTTGTTATTTGGGTCAAGCTCCCACATGTCTGTAGTGGTGTTCAGAAGTGATCCTTGAAATACCTGATTGAAGGTCGCAGGACGACTTGGGGTGAAGGTTCCGATGACAGGCTGAGGAGCCAATTGCAAGGTTGTTGACCCGGAATCCAGAGAACAAACCTCGATCTGCGTCGTTCGAGCAGATCATAAGTCATGGCGGCTTAGTTTAATATCACTATCGACGTAGTTTACACTCACTATAAGATTTTCGGCTCCAATGCCCTTGTTTCAACGGAGGATAGCCAAGGAGAAAGGCCGAGAGACTTCAGTTGGACGTTCAAGTAGACCTCGGCGTCGAAACATATGAGAGCGAGACGCAGACTTGTACCGTGCGATGTACGGCTGGCTGGACGGAGGAAGAAAAGAAAGATACATGAGAAGTGGACTCAAAACTGCTTTCGTGCTACGTGGGCAGCTACGATCCAGCCTACAACTTGGCCAGACAATCGACCATACTGGAGTAAGCATTTCTTCAGAGAAGGATGTGACACAGAATGAAGGAAGGCTTGTTCTGTGGAAGAGAGATCACGATCAATGCATTGGTGTAAAAGCAGAGTGTTGGATGAAGAATCAATTGAAGTCTGCTCTCCATAACAGTGGGAGCAACGAGCATCTACAGAGGTCTGAATCTAATGTGAGCTATGATCGGTGGTCGTTTATGATCATGATCAAAGCGTATACTCGACACAGAGTTATAGTGACCATGGTGTTAGGAGCGCCAAGTGATCGATGTTGGGCGACACAGTAGAACGATTCTATAACTAGAGGTAAGTTTTTCTCCGAAAACATAAAGCAGTACCTTTGGAAACTTGAAGGAGTCACGATGGTGCCATCTTGATCAACTGCTTTGACGTTACACGAGGAGATGCTAATGTTTCGGTTCCTCGGGTGTTTTCACACTTGCGTAACGACGGACACTCTGCCCTCGCAGAGCCTACTGAGTCCAAGAAAAATACACATTGATCCAACGCAACTTCGACAAAGAAAAGGAGAACGTGGCTGATAGGAAAACACCCATGTAACAAACGACCAGTGAAAGGTAGAGCTCCAATGCGTAGTGCCGATTTCTCGGCTTTCCGCCCAACCGCGCTCGAACACCCGCACTTCAATCCCATTATTCTCCCAGAATAGAGCCGATCATCTCAGTCTGCTGCAAAGATGGAAATCGCGGAGGGTCTGCGACGTGCATCAAGCGAAGAAGGTGGGATTATGGTGCTTTTGCGACTTTCACCAACGTGGAACTAGCTGCATCGTACAGTACAGTACAGTAGAAGGATCGCCAAAACGCTTTAAGTTGTGCGATGTGATAGAACGCAACATTGTTCGCTCTGATCGCCGTTCTACACGAGCCGTGTCCTGGTCGAGATAAACATGCTGAAGATCGCAAGTCGCAAGGACGAAGAGGCCTCACATGCGGTAGAATCAACGATTTGCGAGACCCGAAGGATTTGTATCTGCCAGATCCTGGAATGTGAGAAGAAGCGCTAATCTCAATCAACAGCTTTCCACGTGGGTTCCCGTCCGTCAGGTCGGCGCCAGGAACCATTGCATAAGGTATCTGTCTCAGATCTCGCGAAGCTTGCCATTTCGCGTTGCGGTCTCACCTCATTCCACGATCGAATTCAGAGTCAAGGACGTCATGATCTGGTACTGCGATTAGATCTCAACAGCTTGCGCTAGGATGGCAGTTTCGATGGTTTGGGAAGAAGGCTTGCAAGTGAGATACTGTACTGTAGGTACAAACTCCATCTCCCCGGTACTCGTATCCGTATTTACCTTTAGCTCGCTTAATGTGCGTTGATTCACCTAGAGACTTGGTTCGGGATGATTTCGAGCGCCTCATCTTCACAGCGAACTACTGTACCTATAAGAGCTCGATAGCCCGACGAATAGATGAGGAGGACATGCAGGAGAATCTCCCACTCGCTCTTATTCCCTTTACTTTTTTCGTGATATCTCCGACCCTCTTTTCTCTTCTAGGTAGTTTTACACCAGAACCCATGCTGGCTTTTGAACTCGGACTATCCTTGAGCCCACTAACATGAAAGCCACCACCACCATCACCACCACCTCCTTCGGGCTGCGCTGGCGCTCCACTACGCCCTTCATCCTGCTCACCATCGCCGTCGGCCTCTTCACAGACCTCTTCCTGTACGGGCTCGTGGTCCCCATCCTGCCCTTCCTGCTCGAGGACCGTCTGCGCCTCCACAACCAGGCCGTCGTGCAGAGCTATAGCTCCCTCTTGCTCGCGTGTCATGCCGGCGCCTCGGTGCTGTGGTCCATTCCCGCGGGAATTATTGTGGATCGGTTGAGCTCGAGACAGGGGCCATTTTTAGTCGGGTTGGGCGCGCTGTGGGCTAGTACCGCGATGCTGTATCTTGGGGAGAGTATATGGGTTTTGGTGCTAGCGAGGGTACTGCAAGGGATCAGTGGTGCGACTGTTTGGTGAGTTTGCTGTTCTGTTTGTCTTCGCTGTGAGGATGTTCGACAACTCGTTCAAGACCAAGACATGTATACAGGCGTGCATGTTGTTTGAATGAAGACCATCTACGGCCAGCTGCTAAACACATCCCAGGATCGTGGGTCTAGCGATGATTCTCGATACGGTGGGAAGCGCAAAGCTGGGAATCACTCTGGGAGGTATCCTCGGAATCAACGGTATCGGGAACATTGCTTCACCGGTCCTGGGCGGGTGGGCCTACAAGTTATATGGTGACAATGGCGTGTTTGGCATTGGGTTCGGACTTCTGGTCATCGACTTCATCTTGCGACTGCTGGTGATCGATAAGAAAGCTGCCAGCAAGTACTGTGTCGATGATCTCGTCGAGGACGAGGACAAACCAAGACTTGACGGCTCAGGCTCAGCGGACTTGATCTTCGTCATCCACTGTGCCACAGAAGAAGAAGAAGAAGATACTACTTGTCTTCTTCCGCCCATGCTTCTCGAGGCTGACGAGTTCGGCATCCCACAAGACCTGCCGCCTCTCGTCGCCAAAGTTCCGATCCTCTACTGCATGGCCAATCCACGGCTCCTGATGTCCCAAGGCGCGGCATTCATGCAAGCCGTCGTTCTCACCATCTTCGATGCTACACTCCCCCCACAGGCCCAGCGCCTCTTCGGCTTCGACTCTTTCCAGATCGGCTCGCTGTTCCTTTCGCTCGCCCTCCCCTACCTCCTCTTGGTCCCTGTCGGGGCGCGAGCCGTCGACAGGTACGGCGCCAAGATGCCTGCCACGCTCAGCTTCGCCTTTCTCGCGCTCCCTCTCGCGCTCTTGCGACCGGTGGCCGGGTCCACGCTCGAAGTCGCACGAGTCTGCGCGTGTGTATCTCTGTCGGGAGCGAGTCTGGGACTCATCTCCGCGCCGAGCTTCGTGGAAGCCAGCGTCGTGACAGAGCTGTATCACGCGCATAATCCGGGGCGGTTCGGGGAAAACGGCCCGTATGCGCAGCTCTACGCCATCAACAGCATCTTCCTGAGCTTGAGCCGGGCCCTGGGACCATTGATGGCGGCGTGGCTGAGTGGTGCGGTTGGGTATGGGAATATGAATGCCGTGCTGGCGGGTTTGTGCGTGCTGACGGCTGGATTGAGCTTTGCGTTTCTGGGCAGGAGGAATCGGGGAGGGAAGCCAGGGACTGATGTGTAGCGGAATTTTCTATATCGATTAGGAGGATGTGATAAGTGTAGGGGAGCTCCGAATGTAAATCACAACCTGTGATTTCAACAAACTTCTACATGCTGTCCTGCTCGAATCTTGCGCCAGATTTGCTCTCTCACGTTGCCTGGATCCCGTGAAAGAACAAGTTTATTCCGCAAGCTCGTCATCTCGCTGATCCTGAGGCGCCCTTCCGTAAAAATTCAAGGGTATATCCTGCTCATTCCCAAACGCCGACAACACTCCAAGTTCATGTCAAGGCCAGCACATCGCGTCGTTTCATGTTGTAGGGCTCGCTGCTGGCGTGGTTACCGTCGCTTTGCTCTTTTTTCGTTTGAGCTTAGCTGACCCGGTTGGCTTTGATAATCCAGGAGTCTTTGGGCTCTTCTCCGCTTTACTGCCCTTCCTCTCTGCTTGCAAGTTGGTCTTCAGTGGTGCAGGCTTCGGTACAGAGCTAGTAGGTTTGTTTGGTACGTGCAGCGGCCCTTTAGCAGGTACGGGTACCATGAGCCTATCCTTCTCCATCCTTCCGGTAGACGAGAGATGGAAATCGCCGGGCTGTCCAGTGATGGGAATCTCGTCCATGTACTCGTCCCCATACCTGAGAGAAACGTTGATCGTTTCCTCGAGGACCCGGTTGTGTTGGTAATCGCTGCCATTCGCTGGGCCAGGGGTGACGGACTTCTTCGAGTTTTGCGACGACTCGGGAAGAGGTGTGTTTTCCTTGCTTGCTTGGCGGCTCAATCGCGACTCGCCGTTCTTGGGGCGGTCGTTTGCGGGGGCTTGCTTGTAGACATGCCCACGAGCTGAGCTGAAGTCAGGAAGGGTTCCAGCAGTGGTCATGAAACTGTTAAGACGCGATACGACGGTCAACTGCCAGTGTTAGCAGTGATCCTGCGACTGGGTGCATTTACACATACAAGTCTGTTTCCCACAACCTCCGCCACCGTCGGTGCCGTGTAGATGTTCTCGCCTACGACGAAGAACGTCGCATGGACCGCGATCTCGTCCTCCTCACCAGGTCTCTTCCGGCGCGTCTGCTTCCTAATCACCCAGACACCAGTCCCCGTGCCCGGAGCCATCTCCGCTGGCTGCTCCGCGATGAGAAACTCCAAGCCTGCCATGGTTCGCAGCCGGGCCTCGAAGGCCGCTCGCGTTTGTAGAACCTCGAACATTTTCGGATTGTAGGAAGCCTGTGACACGAGGATCGCATTGTTCGAGGTCGGGTCGAAGAATGGCGAGTTGGCGAAGTAATGAAGCACCGAATTCTCATGCACGCCTTGCATCGCCTGAGCTATGGCGGAAGATTTCCATTGCATCTCATCCAGGGCGACATCTCGAGATGCCATGGTGGGGGTGGGAGAGCACACGCCAGTAGGAGGAGACGAAGATTGTGTATCTTTCGAGGTCGACAAGAAGACGTTGCAGTATTGTACCTTTGTACATGCAGTCTTCTTGCTGTGTGGGTGACCAGCAATGCGGTTGTGCAGAATTAGGAGACGACAGTGATCGTGGTTGTCGAGGTGTCGAAGTGTCGAGGCAGACGAGGCTGGAGAGGCTGGAGGGTCGAGGTGATGATGGATGTAGTGACTGACGCTAAGGGCGGGATGGTATGGTCTCGGCTCTCCGACAATCACTACACGACAATCCTACCAAACACCTCTCCAGATCTACGACATGACTTAACAAAGCCTTTCGTCTACCATAACAACCCCGACCTCGACCTCGACCCCGAGCAAAACAAAACAGAAGCTCCATTTCACCCAAGCTCGCTGGTCAGATCGTCGTGCAGGCAGGCCCGTCGCCATGGATCTCCTCTCCTCCGTACGCAAGGAGGGATCGCGGGGCGGCGTCAACTTTTCTTGGGATGATGTGCAAACTTCCCAGCACCGCGAGAACTACCTGGGTCACTCTCTCATGGCGCCGGTTGGTCGGTGGCAGAAGGGGAAAGACTTGACCTGGTATGCCAAGGGCGACGACAACAAGGGCGCAGATGGAGAAACGGCCGAGGAGAAGCGAGCCAGGGAGAGGAAAGAAGAGATCAGGAAGATCAAAGAGGCCGAGGAGGATGCTCTTGCGAGAGCGCTGGGTCTGCCCGTCGCGGATAGAAACGTCACGGGAAGCAACGCGATCAGTGTTGGGGAGGTCAACCGGGCCGTGAAGGAGGCGCGCGTGGGAGAAGAGGACGATGCCGACGATCTGGGAAAGGGGAAGGGCTTTGGCGGCTTTGTTGGCAAGGCGGAGGGAGCAGACCGAATGGAAGGCGATGTCCGGGATTCCATTGACGGGGGACTGACCAGGAAAGGCGCAGAGCGACGGGGCAGAGACAAGGAGAGCAGAAGGGGGGAGGGGAGAAGCCGCAGTCGTGAAAGGAGACACAGACACCGAGAGGAATCCCGAGATGGGGACCGACGGAGGCATCGGTCACGGAGTGGAGATCGACACCGAAAACGCCGACACCACGAGGAGCGGGAAGAGAGGAGACCTAGAAGTCGAAGCGTCCAGAGGGAAGAGCGGGCACATCGAGACAGGAGCCCCCACAGAGGACGTGCAAGACACGACCGCGACGAACGCAGTGGCCGAGAGAGGCCCAGAAGGAGCCGATCACCAGAGACACATAGAAGCTGGTCGCCTGGGAGCAGGCATAGAAGAAGAAGGGCGGGCTGAGTGATATGGATGGTTGGGAAGACAAATCGATGGGATCGAGAGTCGAACTGGGAGCAGGCGAAGGCGTATGGCGTTGCACCAAACCAATCCAAACCTCCCACCTTGTGTGACGAAGATTTCAGTAAACAGATGCTCAAATCGAGAGAGAAAATGTTGTTAATATTGCTCAAGACCCCTTCCGCCACGATTCGCGTGTCATCTTGTATTCGAGACGCGTCCCCCCATAAGTCACAGTTCAGCTTCTTTTCACTGCCACGACACCCTTTATTTTGTCTTTGGCACGTCTTTTGGAAGCCAACGGAACCTCGGTGGCTGCTTACGATCGATAAATACTCTGCGCCTCGTCCTCGTCCTCCCCGTGTTGCCTACAGTACCTGTACCTCTCCTAGGTCGGCGAACGGTTCGTAGCCTTTCTCAGCCTTGCCAGTTCGGGACATCACCTTCTATCGACAACCTCCTGTAACGTCGCCCATACTTCTCTTAACCCCTCAAGATATTCCCTTAGAACCCAGAATGCGAAATTAGTAATAGGAGCCATCAACAAACAACGCCGGGCCGAACAGCTTAGTGGAGAGGCGGACACTCTCCTGCCACGAAGATGGACTTCACAAAGCTCAGAGCGACCGCCCTCAAAGACGGAGACGACGAGGAGGCCGTCACAGTCAATACTCGGGCCCTGATCGACAAAGTACTCGCACGATACTCAGGAGAATGGACCACGCTGCGAGAACTCATACAGAACGCTGCCGACGCCCAGGCAACCACCGTCACCATCAAATTCGAGACACTACCCTCCGCCTCGGTACCTCTGTCAAATACCACAAATCAGTCGGAGGTACTGAAGCATGTGCTGCTACATCATACATTAAGAAGGCTGCTGGTCACGAACGATGGGCAACCTTTCGGGGTTAATGACTGGTCGAGACTCAAGAGGATAGCTGAGGGCAACCCGGATGAGACCAAGATTGGAGCCTTTGGAGTTGGATTCTACAGTGTCTTTGCAGACTGCGAGGAGCCGTTTGTGAGCTCGGGAAATGAGGCTATGGCATTTTACTGGAAGGCCAACTCCTTATTCACCAAGAGGCTGCAGTTGCCACCTGAACAGAGCAACCCGAATACCAGTTTCGTTTTGGACTACCGGAACTCTACGACTCCGATGCCGAATCTTCTCTCAATATGCCAGTTTCTTGCCACGAGTCTGACCTTTGTTGCTTTACAAAAGCTCGAATTACACGTGGATGACTGGACGATCATTAGATTGGAGAAGAAGGCGGCTCCAAGTGTCGAGGTACCTATAGCTCGGGACGTCGAGACCAGGACGAAAGAAGGCTTGATGAAAGTGCAAAGCATGGATCGGGAGAGTGTCCAAATGGACGCTACATTTATGAATGTTGTTGGTTGGAAACCAGCCCTCTCAGCAACCGTTTCAAAGCCGGGCTACGAGAGCTCATATGGCATGACCTCCTCTGACGTACCGTCTTTGCGGTCCTTTTTCTCCAGATTGACGGCAAGTAGCAGCCATGCTCAGATCAAGACGAAAGCAATGAAGGAAGAAAAAGCACTTCAAGACGTCGTACTAGAGGATCTGACTGCAGTAACTACGGCGAACGTGTTCTTGAGAGTCACGACCGCTGTTGTCAAAACTTCGGTCAACGGAAATTTCGCTGTAGAGCTTGAGCGCGCCACCAAGAAGCCACCTCCGAAGAGTACAAAACTCGCTATTCTTACTTCTTCCTACGATGAGACTGCAGCTTCCTCGAAGGACAGTCTGGTGGCAAGTAAAGTTGATGTCTTCTCCTCTGTCCTCCCTGGAAAGAAACCTGGCGGGCGCATCTTCATCGGTTTTCCTACTCATCAAACCACCGGTGCTGGCATGCATCTCTCTGCGCCCTCGGTCATCCCCACTGTCGAGCGAGAATCTATAGATCTGAATGCAAGATGGGTGAGAACGTGGAATCAGGAAATGCTTCGGGTAGCTGGTATCATGGCTAGGTTGGCTTTCACGAACGAGATGGCCGATCTTTCCACCAAGATCAAACGTGCGGCAGAGCGTGCTGGTCACGGTACCAAGGTTACCAAAGCCGAAATCGAGCAATTCATGCCCGAGGCTCTGCATACTTTGAAAAGCTTCACATTCGGAGAGTCGACCCCGAGTTCTCAAGTATCGCAGATTATTGAAGAAGCCTTTTGGACCGCCTACAAGAAACCGTCTATCGAGATCTACAGCTCGCGTGGTGTCCTATCCACCGCAAGGGTCCGACTGGCCACAGAGGATCTGAGCGGCTTTGTTGAAGGTATCCCGGTCGTCCCTGATGCGATAGCTGAAGGCCCCTTCGTGAGCAAGCTTAAAGATTTTGGGCTCATTACCGAGATCACTTATAGCGATGTCAAGCACGAACTTGAAGCAAAGGCATTGAACAGAGAACAACTCGTACAGTTCATTGGCTGGGCTGGAAAGAAAGCCATCACGGGAGACATGGACAGATTGACCGTCCACACTCTAATGGACGTCGCTGTTGCAACGATCGGAGACTCTGACGGCGAGGGCGGTGTCATCGCTCTGGGCGCCATTACCAATTACTTGAGTGTTAACAAGATTCCAGCCGAGCTTCCTTTACCCGCAACGACGATGCCGTTTCAGTTCACTCGGAATTCGCCTGTAAATCAGCTCCAGGCCCTCGGCTGGGAACCGCTTGAGATCGTGCCATGGTTGCGCTTTCTTATAGAAACCAATTCCCACCGACCGAAAGAGCAAAGTCTAACAACATCTCCACTGTTTGCGGCTAGCATACTCCAAGTCCTGTCTAAGGCATGGGACGGCCTCAGTGCCAATTCCAAGGTCACCGTTGTCGCACTTCTGAACTCCCTGACGATTATCCCTACCAAGGCTGGCATGAAGAAACCAGGAGATTCATTCTTTGCAAGTGTGAAGCTCTTCGAAGACCTACCAACCGTTACCTCGTGTCCGGGTGTGAAGGAGAAATTCTTGGCTGCAATTGGCGTGAGGAAGACCGTTGATTTGGAAACTATCTTTGCCCGCCTACTTGCACCCACACCAGCAGCAAGACCCGGAGAAAAGGCTGTAAATTATCGTCACATGGAGGTGATCAAGTACCTGGCCTCTGTTCGAGACGATATCCCCAAGGAAGACATACAGAGACTGAAGAACTCTCAAATTTGTCCCGCCGAAGCTGGGCCCAAAGGCCTTGAGCCCACTATAGGTAGCGCGAAGTTGTACCGAGTATCTGAGCTCTTTGAGCCCAGCGATGACCTCCGGGGGCTTAAATTGCCGATAATCCAATGGCCTGGCCCCCCTGGAAGCTACAGGGCCAACAGTGTCGAAGGGAGGTTTCTCTCTCTTCTCGGACTGAGATCGTATCCGTCGGTCCCTGAGCTCATCGATCTGATGGCATCAGATGACGCTGAAATGCGGTCCAAATCCATGACCTACTTTGTTTCCAATCATCACGTGAAAGGCTACGGGGCTTTCGATTTGCATCAATCTAATAAGTCATTCTTGCCTCTCCAAGGAGAAAAGGATCGCTTAGTGTCTCCTTCTGAGTGTTTTACTAATGAGCGCTGCAAAATTCTCGGCTTCAGTATCTTATCGAAAGGCTTGATAGCGCACGCTAATGTGAGGCTGTTCCTCCTCTTTTGAATTCAATTCTGACTGTCTCTTACAGAAATTCGGTGTGGCGATAGATCCTCCAATCTCACACTGTTTAAAAAGACTCATAAGTCAGCCACCCCAAACGCAGGGTGAGGCGTCAGCTCTGTTTGGGTACTTTACAAGTCGACTGGGCGAGATCTCTGCACAAGGCGTCGCCTTGCTTGCCGAATCTCGCATTGTGCCCGTCGTTGCTCGGAACGAGTCCAGCGGGCTACAGATCGAGAAGAATCCCACTAGTCGCGTAGTACTCAGGACCCCTCGACAATGCTATCTTGGGAGCTCATCCGCTTACGGAGAGGTTTTCGACTTCGTGGATTTTGGTAGCGAAGCGAACGCGTTCCTCTTGAAATGCGGATCGAAGCCCGAACCTACCATCATAGAGCTAGCACATTTTGCATGTAGGGAGCCTGCGCGCCTGCTGGGTCTTCTACAAGGCTCTGAAAAGTATCTCGGTCTTTTGAGAAATTTTGCGGATGAGCTTCCCAAGCTGAGAAAAGACAAGCAACTCTTCGCACAGATGGGGACTGCTAAATTTCTGGTTGGGTGGGTTGAACTCTCCGCGGACAAGGAAAAACGAAAGTCTGGGAAGCCACGAAATCTCATGGACGATGATCCCGACGCCGAAGAGATCGAAGATGCACCGATCAAGCAACAAAAACTAGAATCGGCCAATAGAATCATCATCGTAAGTCCTGGGTTCTCCACCTCTACGATTACTACTGACGAAATACAGAACGATGACTACGCTGGGTATCGACTTTTCAGAAGTTCGCTTGTCTGTGCCCCGGAAGAAGAGAAGCTGGAAACATTTTACCTTGCTCTAGGCGCTCAGCCTCTACGAAGCTTGATTCAAGAAGATCTCCGATTGGGACACCCAACTGGGGATTCTGTAACCAAACTCCGCATCCATGTCCTAGAGAGAGCAAAGTTGTTCCTGCATGACCTACACCAGGGCTCTCGTGAGATTATCAAGCACGATGGTCGTTGGCTTGAAAAAAATCTCTGGATTCAGATTGTGTCATCGATCAATCTCCGGCGGTCTCTTCGCGGTCACAGTCTGTCTCATGACGAGAAACGATCTGCCGCCATGCAACACGACAAGAGAACGGGCTGGACGTTATTTGTCACTCCTGGAAACCACGACACATACCAAATCAGTCAGGCCATTTGCAAGTTATTGCTAGACAGGCCTAACCAAAATACCTACCTGACCTTCGAGCAATTCCTCAACCTCAGTCTCCACCAATTACGAGCACGGGGCTATAACGTTGAGCGTATCTTGCGAGCAAAGGCTGCAGAACAGAGAATGGCAGAGGAAGACCGTAAGAAGCAGATGGCTATTGAACAGCAACAGATTAAGGAGCAAGAAGCTCTCTGGCAGCAACAAAACCAAAGCCAACTGGTACCCGCAGCAGCCGGTCGTGAAGAAAAAATGCCCCAAATGCCTGGAGCCTTCGGTTCCGACTCCCCAGAGAATTCCCCTATCCGTCCGGGTGATCGAGCGAGCCGCGGTGGTAGTAGTATCTTTTCGACCTTCACTAAGAGACTTGGTCTCAACAACTCAGGCAGTGGTAGCAACTCAAGTGGTAGCGAGGTGCAAGAACAACTTCAAAACTTCCTGGGTGGTGCTACTGGCAACGACGGCTCGTCGAATAAACCCTCACCACCTCCTTACGACGAAATCCAAAAAGGAGGCACAGAAAAGGTGTCCAACCCTGCCGAGATCCAGCAGAACCTGCACAACGCCATCCAGTCCTCACGCCCTTACAACTCATCCACCTGTTCTCGCCCCCAACAACCCAAAACATCAAAGAGCAGGCCACCTATTGCGACTCGACGCCTTCCCACAACATCACCTTCCTCGCCGACGCCGCCAACGGCATGCGCATCTTCGTCTCCAAGACATCTACCACGGACCCCGACGCTTTCCTCGCCGCCAACGTGCACGGCCTTAACACCTTCTCGCTCCTCTTGCAGGACGTGTGCGACGTGTACGCGCTGCCACGCAGCGCCATGCACATTTTTCACGACGACAGCGGCGGCACCATTGCCTTCAACTCGGGTGGCGCCCTCTTCTGCAACTTCCGCTTCTTCAGCCAGCTGCACGAGAAGAAAATGGCAGCAGTGGGCGGCGGCAGCGGCCAGGCTAAGGGAGACGCGGGCGTGTACTGGTGGGTCGTGGTTGCGCATGAGCTGGCGCATAACATAGTCAAGGAGCATGATGCGAGGCACAGTTTCTATACGTAGGTCTTACCCTCCCCTCCTCTCCTCTTCTTCCTCACCTCCTAAGCTCCGTATCCCATTTCCAGCTGTACAACGGTTGTATGTGTGCTAGATGCTGACTTTGAGATGATAGCGAGATGCTGGTCGCGAACAACTTTTCCAAGATGATGGCAAAGACGGCGACGTATCTGCAGGCGAGCAACGCGCCGCAGATTGAGAGTGGGACGCAGATGCGTTGATGGGCAGGTAGATAGGTGGGCGGTTGGCACAGTACAGATACTGAGAAGTGCATCTTACAGTAATACACTTGAAGCTGGTTTGGCTTGCGAGCAAGAACATTGGCATTGGCATTAGCGCGGCGCAGGTATCGTGGGTTGTAAATAGGCACCGATGAAGTGGGCATCTTTCAGAACTTTGCAATGATCAGACTAGAGAAGATGAAATCTGGCGCTTCACTCACTCACCCCCTCATTCATTCTTCATTTGCTACCTCAACTGGCCGAGAACCTCTTAATTGTGGAATTGTGGGAATGCTGCTGCTGGTGCAGGGCAGCCCAGGGCTGTCTTAGATTTATGTAATGGGAAAATCGGCCTCCTTCATGTCAGTCACAGTACAGTACCGTGTGTACATCCCCAATTAGGGATTCAAGCCATGGTTCAAAAGCACCGCGACTGACCCGACCTACCTAACCTAGACAGACAGATAGACAGACTGCCTACTGTACAATACTGTTTTTGCCCCCACTCACAGTGAGAGAGTGACCTTGAGAACTTCAAGACTATCTATCTGATACCGAGAGGCCAATTTGGCGCTACCGCGGGTAAGCAAGAAAGAGATCGTAAATAATCATCATGTATGAGGTGGGGTATAACTCGGTTGATTGTTTACTTCTTGTATGTACGTACGTCAGCACCCTGGCGCAATCCAGATCCTCAGATAATGGAATGAATGGGCCTATCAACTAACCAGCCAGAGACTAAGGTCGATATTATCTATCTGTCCCCAACACGCTACATCCCCCGCCCTCCCTTCCCTTTTCCACTTCTCAACGCGCTTTGAACTGCAGATTCAGCGGCGCCAGCCCAATCGTAAAGTAATCCTCCGTCTCGTTCAGCAGGGCGTGGCCGTCCTCGCCAGGGGCAAAGGCGACGTCGAACCTCGTCACCAGCAGCGCGGCGACGGTGCGCAGCTCCATGAGCGCCAGGTTCTTGCCGATGCAGCCGTAGCGGCCGATAGAAAAGGGCGCGTACGCGTTCTTGTTCAGGATCAGGGCCGGCTGGCTGGACCACCGCTCGGGGATGAAGTCGTGCGGTTGGCGCCAGGCTTTGGGTGCTATTTTGCGGTTTTGGAGTCAGTCGACTTCTCGAACAGTTCGCGGTTTGCGTGTGCGTGTGGATGGGGGTGGGAGGAGGAGATGCAAACTTACATCTTCCGGCAGTCCACAAGGGCACGGAGACGATCGTGTCGCCCGGGACTCGCGTCTTCCCAATCGTGATGCCCTCGGGGGGCGTGAGTCTGCTCAAGCCGCTCGGCACTGGAGGGTGCAAGCGCAGCGTCTCGTTGATCACGCCGTTCAGGTAATCCGCGTTCGCCAGGGCCTTGATGTCGAAGGAGCCGTCTTCCGCTACCAGCGGCTTGACTTCCTCGCGCAGCCGAGCGGCGATGATCGGGTCGCGCGCGATGTGGTAAAACATGTGCGTGAGCGTGGCGGCTGTGGTGTCGGAGCCGGCGACGATGATCAGGCGCGCGTCGCCTACGAGCCACATGTGTTCCTTGAAAGGGTCGTTGGTTATGGGGTCTGCTTCGAGGAGCCATGACATGACGTCTTTCTCCTCTGGTTTCCTCTGCGCTCTCGTCAGTCCCGTCTCCGCCCAAATGAAATAGACCCGAGTATCACGAAATCGGGATAGAGTCGAGGTACCTCCTTTCTCTTCTTGGCCTGCCCTTCACAGTAAGCGAGCCACTTGAGGTAGCCATCCGATGCGCCTGGGATCTTCATCATGATCATCATGAGCCATGGCATAGGTGAGAAGATGCCCAGAGGACGCTGACCCTCCTCGAGCAGCTTGATCGCGTCGTGCTTCTCCCCCTTGGTCAGCATGTCGAACGACTCCCCGAAGGCGAGCTCGCCCATCACGTCGAAGGAGTAGTAGTTGAACCACAGGCTCGAGTTGAGCGCTTTGCCGCCAAAGGCCGCCAGCTGCTCGACGAGCACGTTGGCGAAGCCCACTACGCGGGACTCGTAGCTGTCGAGAGCTGTTCTCGTTGTCAGCTGCCAGCCCGATACCTCTGACTAAAACTGAGAGAGCACACTAGAATAAAGGAGTAGGCGAGACGAACCTTTCATGCTGAAGCCTCGGTCCCATACTCGTCGCCGCTTGTCGTGCGTAGCGCGGTCTCTGCATTGGTGCAGACTCACCAGCGGATCCCCCATATCATACCACGCACTCTTCGTGCATGTCGACCGGGCACCCATGACGGCCTCGACAGCGTCCGGATCCACGATACTCAGCTCGTTGGGCCCGATGCGCACATAGTCCCCATACGCCGCATGCCACTTATCCAGTCGCTTGTAGTTGTCGCACTTGCCCAGCTGCAGCACGTGCCAGAACTTCGTGAGTTTGGCGCCTGGGGGACCGGGAAAGGCGTGCAGGCGGTGGAAGAAGGCCCGGTAGACGAGCATGCTGGTCCAGAGGGACACGAGATATGAGATCGTGAGGGCCGCGGAGGTGAAGGCCGCGGAGGCGAGGCTAAGCTCGCCGAGGCGGACGAGGCCTACGGTGAGGAGGGTTGGGGCGGCGAAGAGAAGCTGGAACAGGCGGAAGGCGTACATATGATGCTCGCCGCGGATGAAATGGAGATTGTGAGAGAGGACTCCAGCGGCGGCCGCTGCTGCCAGGGGCAGACGCAGCTCCTGAAGAGAAAGGCCCATGTTGTTGGCGAAGAGAAACTGAACCCGGGGAGATATGTCTGTGTTTACTTCCCCTGATACTTCTTCGCTTGGAAAGAGCTATCTTTTGGTATTAGACAAGATCAATAATTCTCAAGATCAAACACAAAATAACAAAGTAGGAAGAAAGACGTAAAGGAGGAAGGGAAGTAGACATAAAAAACTAGCTCGGGCCTACGTCCAAAATCCACCCATTCCTCTTCAAGGTAGGAGTAACATTTACACGTTTTGTCGTTCGCTGGGCAAGTCGCGTTTAGGTTCAGAAGGACAGCCGATGCGGGGTAAACTTAGTGCCAGGACGGCGTACAAGTACTCAGTAGACCTCTGGGATATCGCGGGGTCATCTTAAGAATAGGTAGTCGCAGCCGCAACGCGTTGTTTGGAGTATCCTGTCCTGTCGGTGTCCCAAGATCATCGAGCAAGGAGCTGGCGATGGGAAAGCAGGTGAGGTGAGCTTAGCACCCACTCACTGCATCGACTTGTCCCACGCCCTTCCACAACATTCGAGATTTGAGATACGTATCCACGCTCTCGATGTCCTTTGAACAGCCCTTCTCAGCATTTCCGAGCGCGTGGAGTCCATCGTCAGGTATAGATGCAATGTTTTCCGTTCGCTCGTTCGGCTGTCGAGTCGAAACTGGAAAGGGGGCCGACCCTGCCGAGGATTCTCGGCTATTTTCGAACTAGAAGTAAACACTAGCACTGGTCAGCCTGCGTTTTCTCCCCACCCCGGGACTGTTTCCGTGCGAGGATCGGACGCATCAGGTCGGACCGCTTCCAATCCAGAAGCAGTTTAGACTCTTCGTTCGAGCTTTGTTTCTTGTTTTCGCTTAATTTCGGCTAGAAATGCAACGTAAACATATATTGAGCGAGTGTCCAGGCATGAAATCGAAAAATGTATTAGCCGCGATCTCTCAAGAACGAGAGTCTGAAATGTTGTTTCGCCTTCGTGGATTGGATCGATGATCGCGAGCCCTTATTTAGGTAATCTGACGCCGTAAAATGAGAGCGGACATGTGAGGCTGGCATCTCCCTGTCGGCTCCTCTTGGCTTCTCCCTGGACTCGTTGAATGCTAGTCAATAACACACCTGTGTACTCTACCACTACTTGCGGCGGCGAGGTTTAAATGTCGCTTGCTTCCTCCTCGCGCTTCTTGCTCGGGCATCTCACCTCAAGTATGTCTTGAAGATGAACCTCCTCTGGCTTTGCATCTGAGAATGCATTAGATGTGTGGATTTTTCAAGTCTTACATCGAGGCCCAGAAAATCACCAGCGTCGAGTCTGGCCACACCTCCAGCTCCTAATCTGGAAGTGTAAAGAAGTTCCCTTTTCTCGAAAGTGGGATGGCCATGGCACTCACGGCCCTTTCAAAAATTTCGAAAATAAGTTGTCTATTGTTTATCAATTAATTACGTATCCGCCATCGACAACCTGCGCTCTTGTCAGTCGCATTTATCTCAGCGTCGGCCTCGAATCCTCGACTTACTAATGCGTGCCCCTGAACGAACGTGGCTTTGCTGCTACACAGAAACAAACACGCGTCCGCCACCTCCTGCGCACTTCCCATGCGGTTCATAGGGGCTATCGCAACAGCTTGCCCCAAGGCTCTCGCGGCTTTTGAATGCTCTTGTGTCATTAGCGTCCTAATTCAGTCAGCCGACTATCAAATGGAAATGGAGCAAGGAAGGGAAATACGCAATGGACCCGGGGCAAACACAGTTGACCCTGATATTATCTTTCGAGTAATCGATAGCATCACTTTTCGTCAGCGAGATGACTGCGGCCTTGGAGGCACAATATGCCGCTGGATTTATCAGCACCTATCCCTTTTGCAAACCTGGGCTCTTGACTAGGAGGAGGAAGTACCCACGAGCATTCGGTCTTGATACCAGACCTAGTTGGCTGGCGATATTCACGATACTGCCTCTGTTTCCGGGCCTGCCATCGTGAGTGGGAAGGGGGTCTTGCTTCAGCATTTGTGTCATTTGCGCTCTCGACGAGAGCCAAATCCCGCGATAGTTTATGTTGTTGATCATGTCGAACTCATAGGAACTTGTCACGGTGGAACGCTCGTTGTTGCCCAGGATCCCTATGCAGGAATTAACCTTGAATCCGCCCCTTGATCATGCGAAACTCAGAGAAACGATAGGCGTCATGTACCAGCAGCGTTGACGGCATAATCCACCCGGCCCCATTGGTTGACAGTCGCCTGCACCATGGCCCAGACCTGCTCTTCCTCGAGCATATCGACGGGGAACCTGAGCACCTCCGCATTGGGCGACACCTCCTTCATGTACTTCTCGGTTTCGACGAGACCGTCGCGGTTCTTATCACATATTGCTACCTGGAGACAACCCTCGAGCGCAAAGGATATGGCCGTTGCGCGTCCGATTCCTTGATTCCATTCTCAGCATCAACATTGGATCCTCAGCAGGGGGAAGCAGTGATTTATCGGTCTGGGTCGTACCTGAAGCTGCTCCCGTCACTAAAGCCACGCCAGGAAAAAGCGTCATCATACTGTGACGCTTTCGGGCTCGTAATCACGTCTCGTGGCTGGCACGGAAAAGCATCAACACGGAAAGATGCACGCGGCGGGGATGTGGTTTCTGAATAGCAGAGTGGCTTGGAGAACACAGCAAGTAGACTAAGGATGCGCCCCGACACCGGTTGACTTTTCTAGGGGAGGGGTCTCATTAGGGGTCGCTCTTACTCGGCCCAGCTCCCGGGGTGAATGGAAGGCTTGGGTCGTGAGTTGATATATGACAGCATGTTCTGATCACAAGGCCGGGGCCGAGTTCCACGGCAGACACCGAGAAAGCAAAATAAGCGGCTTCTGGGTCCAACGAAACCAACAGTTCCGGTTGGCGAGGGAACACTGGAGTGGCATTTATTTTTCATTCGTGGGGGCTACCGGGGCGTGAGACCCTCATTCGACGACCCATCCTCGCCCGGCGATCTTCTTCTGTGTGACCTTGCGCGCAGGCAGAGGCCACCCAATGCTACCAGTCCCTTCAGCCCGCAGGTACGGGATCACCCAGCACTCGCGCTCGTTGGCGTCCCCTCCCTGGCCGTTCTTCATCTTGGGCATCACGTCCTTGATAGGCTTGCCGTAATGCAGCAGCGGTGTCCCCTTCGCCAGCGCAGCGAGTTGTCCGCCTGTGATGTCCGTCAGGGCGTGCATCCGCGTCTTGGGAATCTTATCTGGAGTCGCAGCAGAGATTGCGGCTCGTTGGAGGTGGGAGTAGACTATGTATTCAGGGCATTCCTGCGGACTGACGTGCGCCAGTGGAGAGGAGGGGTGGATGTAGACGGCTTTCTCATCGTCGCTTCGATTGACGTGAGATGGGAACAATGTGACATACGGCACATCAATGGCCCGTGAGGGCTTACGCAGTAGTTCGGGGGGATTGGGCGACATGTCAGCTCGCATTGCGATGTGGTCGATGAATCCGGCAGCAACCATTTGTTTCAGTGCTTTGATCTGCTTCGCGGTTGGCGGGGGAAGTTTTTCTTGGAACTTAAGCCCAGCAAAAGCGGTGATGTTGTCTCGCAGCAGTGCAGTGATTTGCTTTTGAAGCTGTCCGATCTCCTTCAGAACCTTGTAGCGGACGAAATGTGTTCTGCACCAAGCTTCCGTTGGCTCGTGTGCGAACTCTCCAACCACCTGAAGAAGCTTGATCGCATCAGATTTGTCATCTAAGAAGCAGAAGTCCTTCTGCACCTTGTTAAACTGACGTCGGATGTTGTTGCGTTCGTCTTCTTCGAGTCGGTCCGCAGCTGTAAAGTACGACTCTTCGTCTCTCACCGCTGCAGCCGGCACAACCTGATTCTCCGGAATGAAAAAATCGGGCGCAGAAAGGCCAGCAACGAGTGCAATGGTGTATGGCAGGCAGTCGTGCAAATGCCCGACAAGTAATATCCGAGCGAATCTTGGCGCAACGGGAAAGATCGTCATTGTCGACCCAGTCGGTGTAATCTGTCCTGTGGGTGATATCGCTGATAGGTAGGCCAAAAGCTTCTCGGAACGAGCGAGACTTTGCCGATCGGGTGGTGTTGGGAATGGGAAGTTGACCACATGCTGAAGGTTCATGGCTTTCAGCTGTAGCACGATGCCCTCAATTGGCGATCTTAAGATCTCAGGCTCTGCAAATTCGGCGAAATCTCGCTCGTAAACAGCCGAAGAATACAGTCGATAGCAGTGACCCGGCCCAGTACGTCCAGCACGACCGGCACGCTGGCTCGCACTGGCTTTGCTGATCCATCCTATCTCGTAAGTCTGCACACCAGTTGTTCGATCGAATTTCTTCTCCTTTGATCGTCCGGAATCGAATACAAAACGGATGCCCGGGATTGTCAAACTTGTTTCTGCGACATTTGTGGCCAAAATCACGAGTCGAGAACCATCTGGCGGTGGCTTGAAAACCTTCATTTGCTCTTTGGTCGGCAATAACGAATACAAGGGGAGAACATGCATCTTGGCCGGGCCGGTGTCGGCTTCTTCATCGATGTTGAACTCTTCGTCATCAAGATGAACGTCGACATGGTCGTCGTCTTCCTCGTCTTCCTCAAAATCGTCATTGTTGTCCTCTATCGTGTCACCAAAGTCAACGTCTTCTGCTTCGAGTGGTGCATCTCTTCCAGATATCCTCACTTGAGGTTCAGTTGCCGTGTGACCAATCTTGAATGCCTCTCTTAGCATTTTGCTCAAACGGGTAATCTCGTTAAGGCCAGTTAAGAAAACAAGAAATCCTCCGGGTGGGAGTTTCTTGTGCCCTCGGCTAATCTTCCGGAATGCATCTTCAACGTAATCGTGGTGTGTCTTTCGCGCGAAGTGATTCACAACTGGGTATTGTCTCCCTTCGGCCTGGATCACTGGAGGCGGTGTTGAAAACAAGGTCGAATTCTCGGTGAAGTCAGTCACCCGCAACGTAGCAGACATGATGACGAGCTTCAACGGCTTGACTGAAGCGTCCTCTTTCGCCATCTCCTCACGTAGCCTAACGACTCGACTAAGCATCCCAATCAGGATATCAGTATTAACTGTTCTCTCGTGAGCCTCATCGATGATTACTGCTGAGTATTTTCGTAGAGCAATGTCCTGTGCAACCTCTCGGAGCAAAACACCATCAGTCATGAACTTGATGGCAGTATCTGCGCTGGTAGTGCCTTCGAATCGAATTTGGTAAGCAACGCGGTTTCCATGATCTCCCATCTCCTCCCCAACACGTTTCGCCATACTGACAGCTGCGACTCGGCGAGGCTGGGTGACACCTATCATTCCTGGCGTCGGCGATTCTTTTGATCCATATCCGGCTTCGTACAGAAATTGAGGTACTTGCGTTGTCTTCCCAGATCCAGTAGCGCCGTAGACGACTACCAAATTGTTGTTGTGAATTGCTTCCATGATCTTTTGCTCTTCGGCAACAACCGGAAGCTTCAGCCGTACATCCTGGATCGCCTCAGTCCTATTCAAAGTGATATGATAGGCCTTTCGGCTGTCATTCGTAGTCGTCCGTAACTCCAATGGCAATGGATCTTGCTCCGGAGCTCGAGGCTTAAAGTCGGCAACTCTCGGTATCTCCAATACATTGGCGATATTGGGGGTGGGCTGAAATCCAAGGGCCTCGTTCACTTGTTGCGTTGCCCAAGCCTTGAACGCCGAAGAGCGTGGTCTCGGCGATGCTCCCTCTTCTTCGTCATCAGACGAAGAATCATCTGGTTCCTCGCTGCCACTGCCGCTTGATTTTGAAATCAAGCCTGACGATGAGTCTTCACTGCCGGTGTCTTCGTCCGAAGCATCTGATATATCGTCGTACCCGTTGATCGAAGGTTCACTCTCCGTATCCATCTCAGACGCAGAGCTGAATCCTTTCCACTCGGGCTCTGCAGGTGCTTCATGCTTGAACGACAGTTTCGACTTGACCCCCCCCCTCCGCTTCCGCTTTTTCAACACAGGCCTTCCCTCCTCGTCCACCTCCAAGGGCCTCTTCAGGCCTCCACCCAAAGTAACAACTGGTTGCTTCGGTTTGATTGGGATCGTAATCGGCTTTTTGAACAGCCACCGCTTCCAGTCTCCTCAATTGCTTCCTTGTCCGAATTGCTTTCGCCCTCGAGATCACGCGCATCCCGTTCTGTCCTCTTCTCAAACAGAAGCTCCTCATTGTCCCCATCAATATCAATCCCGGCCTGGTTCTCCTTGAGCGCTCTCTCGAGCCTCTGTCTCTTCGTCTCCCGGCCCTGTCCCAGCCTGCTACTGGATAGGTAGAGACTCGTGTCGGTTTGCGCCTTTGCCAGTCGCGCAATCAATTCCCGATTCTCATCCTTCTTCAGCTTTGCCTCCACATATTTGTCCAGTCTTTTCGCCTTCTTGCTACTGATCTTTGGGCCCTGTTGCGTTATTGCCTCCTTCATGCGACGCTTCTTCTCTTCTCGCTCGGTCTGCGAGGCGGGGACGATTTCCACCGCATTGGAATCGAGATTCTGCTGCTGGGAAGCAGTCTTGTTTTCTTGTCTCTCGCGCTCCTTGACCTTGTGCTTTCGCTGCCGGGGGACAAATTTGCCCATCTTTGCATGTAAATCAAAGCATTTTTCGATATCCAAAGGCAAGCAGTGTTGACCGCTTAAGAATTTATTTTTCATTCTGCCGTGCTGCCACAAAGCGGTGTACATACCAGCCTGCATCCTTGCCGCGGGTATGTCAACTCGTTCCACCTCAGTGCTTCGACAACGTTCAGCAACACCAACGAAATGTCTGTTCCGAAAATGTCTCAAGCTCTGCAAAATGTGACTATTGGGGGAGGAGTGGAAGCGGCTCTCTTTCCTGCGAAGTCAAAGCATGTTGCTGGACTTGTGGATGGTTCGGAAACAGACGTCTCCTCTGTCTACTTCTCCGACAAGATTTTGATCACAATTTCCCAAGAAGGGCTATTATCACAATGGGTACGTGGTTCTCTACTATACCTGGTAATAACCGTCCTGGCTAAATCATTCTTTAGGTTCAAGTACCTCTCTCCTCGGCATCTCCAACCTCAATCGACACTGCGTTGCCAGCAGAAGGTGGCGATGTGCTTCCACTTGGGCATTTGACTCCTAGAACTCTTGTAGGGGCCGGCGGAGAGCAACGAGAAACGATGGGCCATCTCTACGCTTCTCAGATTGCAAGTCTCATTTCTGCAAGGAATCCGGAAGATACGAGGACCGTGGTCGTGGGGTTCGGATTGCCAAAAATCGTTCTCGAAAGGGAGGCCTTTTTCGATCTGCTAGAGCTTGTGCAACAGGTCATCTGAGGCTCTGAGCAATGCGGCATATTCGAAATCTAGGTGTGTGCTTGTTGTAGCTTCAAGACGAGCACCTCTGAACCGGAATTGTCCACGGGCCGGAGGACAGAGTGATTACTTTCTACGAAATTCTGTTAATACAGCACCCGAGACTCAGCTTCGGGGTTCCCTCGCGAGACAACGAGGCTGCCACGATCGCAGCACTAGGGGCTTAATTTGATTTCCCATGGTTCTTTAACTGGTTCTCCTCAAATTTGAATCTTAGCTGACACACCAGTTTTCCACAAGATTTGGGCTCCTGTTGGGTGGATTTCCCTCTGAAGTACCCGAGCGTACCACGTCTTCAACGCAGTTGAAAAAGGCTTTTCCTTTCGTAAGTGTGATCCTTTGTGTGATCCCTTGTTGACTTTTTATAACAGTCTACCGAAAAGAACGGCATGGATACTGCTCCACTGTTGATCGATCATATACCCTAAGAATTGTGCTCTTGTAGATGTCATTACGAAGTCGCATCATGAAGTCTATGATATTCACAACGAGGGTACCCTCAATCGGGAGTCGCCTTGAATCCACTGCCCGCGACGATTCAGGACTTCAAGACCGCCCGTCTTATCCCGAGAGTGAAAAGTTTCAAGTCGGCATGGCATGACTGCCAATGTCAACAGAATTGTTCTCCGTCTCTTCCTTGATAGTAGTGGGGTAATAGTTGAACACGCCATGCTCAGACAGGTTGTCCGGCTGTTGAACTGGTCTTCATCGAAATTAGACTCACAGCAAAGACTCTCACGAGCTGTCTGGCCAGTGTCAAGCAAGACGCACAGTAACGGAGCACCTCATCCTTAAAGCCTGGCGGATGAAATTTTTCAGACAAACTCCTCGCCCCGAATCCACGGCTTCACCTCCTCCGGGGTTGCATCTAGATCCTTTGCCTCGGGATCATACCGCGGAGCACATCTCTAGCTGAACTGTTCTTCGTATTGAGTCATGCGGGTCAAACTTTCTCGCTTCTTCAAATTTGCAGATTCCTTCATGGCAACGCTTTACCGATGGCTGATGTTGTGCTTCTCGGGGTGGTGTAGCCGTTGAAGTCCTGTGATTTTTCTTCACTGATTCTCAGCTTCTCTTCGGAAGACTGTCTGAAGAAACTGTCGCGAGTCAGTACAAGGCTCGCATCTTGGTAGGAAGCTACCCACCACGCCAGTAGCTGCTTTTCCACGTCAACGATTGTCTTGTCTTCAACCCCATGGTTTTGTTACATAGAAATACCCGATCTTGACAGCTGCGGCTCGAAATCAGTATCGACAGCTTCTTCCGCTCACCGGCCCGAAAGTAGCGGCGCCACAATAATGATCGCTGATGAATCTCCTCCGCTGTACAAGTCCCGCGTAGGAGTATTCAGCACATCGCGAAGGACAGATCCCCGTAAGCAATGCACAGCTCCAGCTTCGAGCTCGACGATGGCATCGTGGCTGCTGTCGACCTGTTGGCGGCGTTCAGCTTACTATCACGCACAGAAAGCCAATCCTAGACAAGAGGATATCTCACCAGCGTGATGGATGCATTTACAACCTCGTCGTGGTCCAAAGGAGGCTATGCCTTCTTCTACATATTGATGTTCGGCTCCACGACGGCGTGTACAATATCACACAGATGATTTACAGAAAGGAACGTTCTTGTCATCCAACGCTCCTCGACGCTTCATGTGTGACAGGTTGCGTGCTGATCAGTCCTCACCTCCTCCCACTTTTCGAGGAACTACTGTGATGGAGCGGATGCACTTGCATTACGTGATGGAATTTTTTTTTTGACATCTATTATCAACAGAAAGTCCACGCCATTGCCACAAGGCGGTTGACTTGTGTTGACTTAGTAGTTATGAATCCGCTCGATGGGAAGTATGTATTAATAACATGCTCACCATGAAAGTACGAAGATTGCCACTGGGAACACAGCGACATGCTAGCATTTCAAAATTCCTGGATTCTTCCAAGTCCGCACGAGTTCTGGCAAGACATTGTTAATCTTTCTCGTTTCCAATCTATCTTGGTGGCCTTTTCTCCGCCCAACAACCATCTTAATTCTACTCATTCAATCTCAACGTCAATTTCCTCTCTCGGTGTGTCCCTTGCTGAAGTCATTCAAGCGACCACCCTACTCTATTTACTTCCGCTGGTCGTTAGACAGCCCGGCAAGCCTTATCAATGCACCAAGGCAATCTCTCAACCAGAATCATCTCCACTCTTGTACATCTTCGAAACCAGACCCCTCTGCCCTTGTGGAGGCATTTTCCCATCACTTCCACAAGAAACCTCTGTTCGGATGCGCGCGGTGTGGCGACCAGCACTGGAACTGGCAAAGAAACCCTCCCGGCGCTCGTCAACAGGAGTTGGAGTCAATTCCCCCGTTACCGAGCGCTGCACAAGCACGATCTTGGTCTCAATCTCGAGTTGCTCGAGACTACGACGAAGTCGGTTACTGAATCGGCGGATCTGGGGCAACGAGTGGTTAGATGGCGACTCTAGAAAAGCGCGGATAGAACTGTGTGAGGAGTGAAATTTTGATGGAGGACATTACCGATTTGCGGATGGCGAGTCTGGCTTTGTTCTCTCTCATTGGCGTCACCTCGGTTTCCTGCTCGCCCTCGGACTCTTGAGATACTCTAGATTCTCTCGAAGCCCTAGAAGCAGCAGATGAAATGGATTGTCGCCTTGAGCCTGTTCTGCTTACTCCAGATGAGTGCCCTACATTTGCCGCCTCGGTAGGATGTCTAGTATTCGGTGTCCCTGTGGGTGCTAAGATATTTAGACTGTATTCCGGGACACATGAATCTTTCTTGAAACTTCCTTTTCGAATGTGACCCCATCCGTGACGCCAGAGATCGTTTATGACTAATGCGTTAACAACGATGGTCTTTACCGTCGTCAGTGTACATTATGTGTCGACTAGGACATGGCGCGCTTACTGCGATGAAGCAGTGAACCTATCCAGAAATTAGCACGAGATTTCCAAAAAGATGAGTGGACTTTACCTGAGCCCCGACATACATGTTCACCGACGACAGATTATCTAGAACCACGACAATGCCAAGAGTTGATATCATTATCAGCTGCGAAGATTTCAGCAGCTATCCATGAGTCAAGGCGTATAGTGGGAAGTGGTACAGAAAGGCCACCAAGGTATGTAGCCAAGAGTTGCGAATGATGACTTGACAAGAGTCAGCGGTAATTTTTAAAGAGCCAAGACTGTCCTCTCTTACATGCGAGACAATTTCGTTCGTAGGATGAGCGGAACAGGAATCGCCATGAGGAAGATATTCGTCAAAGCATCTGCCTACCACACTCATTAGTTCCCAGGATACGAACAGCAGCGATCTGGCTTCGTACCGCATCCAAAAGAACAGTTTCATCTACCTACCAAAGATTAGATCTATCAATACCAAATGAAGACACACTGCTTTCTATGCGCATCGTCAGCAACCATACATAGCCTCCTGATTAGTTTGACACTCACCGCACAATCCGGCGCACTTGGAAGCACGCGCCAATAATCCGAGACCGGTCGACATCCGATGAAGAACGCAAGCATACAAGTTATCCAAGTAACGCCTAGTATGCTAGAAAGTATCTTGACGCTCAGCATCTCGTTCGTCCCGATCGCCAACCGCGTGTAGTGAATCAGCTAGGCAGCATCAGCATCTCTCTCGCAATCATGTGGTACACAGCTGCCCACTCACGATGCAGGCCTTCAAGCACCAGAGGTACGACACGAACATGACCCGCTGGACGATCATCAATTTCGACCCGAGCTCGACTGTCCCGAATAGCAATATCAGCACCCGACCCTTTTCCAGCTCGAGATCCGCCAGAGAAAGGCAAGCATACATACTTCTAGCCACCGCATCGTCTTTCAGGTCCTCGGGCTTCGTTTGCGCAACGTTGATGCCGTTCCATGCCTGCCTTCTCATCAATGCCAGATTGCAAAACCTCCCTGTCTCTCGCAAGCTTGTAGGTACGCACCACGATAGGATAGGTCGCAGTCAGCGTGATGTAGAACGCGACTGCGCCCAGCATGATCCAGTCATCGTACGACAGCTTCTCGTGCTTGAGGCGTCGCAGAAAGATTCGGAATACGATGATTAGGAAGGAGAGCGCGGTAAGGATGATGGCGCTGTTGGACGTCGCTGCTGGGTCCATCGTGCGCCAATCATCAGTGAGCGCGAGGAAAACTATAGAGAAACGAAGGTATTGATGGGAGGGCTCATTCTCGAGAGAAGATGGACCAGGTTGTGTGTATGGAGTTGAAGAGGAAGTGCGAATATCTTGAGGAAGCTACGATATGCTCGAAGTTGGGCCTAGCTAGAACTGATGAAATAAGCCGAGTTCAAATAAACCCGCTCTGGGGGGGGAATTGTGAAGGACGCGAACTTAGAGTCAATGACATAAAGCTGCACATAAACTTCCAAAGAGACGATGTCATGAAGATATTCATGATTGCGCGCATGATTATAGCTGCTACGTACACTTCTTGCATCTAATAAGCGACGTCATTAACAATGCTTTCAAAAAAAATGGAAGAAGAAGAAGAAACCTTGATACATATATATGGGGAAAAAACGAAAGCGTCTAACGCACATTATCCTACTCACTTACCTGAGAAAAGAAAAGCGAGCCATGTTGCCATTGCGCCCTATCCCTATCCTACCACTCGAACGTTTCATACTCCCACGCCACTTCAAACCCCAGATTCTCATAGAAGCCCCTGATGACAACCCAATCAACCAGTACCCCCTCTACACCCCGACTTTTCATGTTCTCGATGGCATTTACCAGCAAAGCAAGGCCAATTCCCTTTCCTCTCGACTCTTTATCAACGCCAACACAGCCTATCAAACCCGTCTTCTCGCCGGATGGCAGCAAATTGATGAATGCGAAATCATCCATAACAACGGCAGACGGCGAGCACATCAGTGTCCAGCCGACCTGCGCGTTGCTCTCAGGATCGAAAGCGACCATTACTTCGTGGTGTTGATTAGCGGCCGCGAGGCGCTCATAGGCTTCGATCCACCCCTGCGAAAAGTCAGACATGTCGGTAGACTCGGAGTAGGTACAAAAAGGCTAGGACAATACGTACGATATTTTTGAAGTTTGCACGTTGTTTCGTTATGCATTCATCGTAGAGTTCCGCAGACCAAGGAGCAAACTTCAGAGGGCATTTGGCGACCCGAGCAAGGACGTCAGGAGGCGCGAGCTCGTTCGTGATACTACGGTAGAGGTCGCGTGCTGTGGGCTCGATTGGTTTGCGGAAACCTAAAAGACTATCAGCGATGGTGTTTGAAGTAGCAGAAATCCGTGGCTACCTCGGTGTAATAAGAAGTTCTTCGTCTCCAGGGGAAATTCAATGGGGACAGCAGGCCAGAATCGTGGAAACACAGATCCAATTTGCAGATTCTTCAGGGCCGGGCCTTGAGTCAACGCTCCTCGAGCTCTTGCTATGAGGGCAGTGCCAAGGCCCTTGCCTCGATATTCGGGTAAGACGCCGACTGCTGTAATCTTGCCGAAGTTGCTGTTACCTAGAGTGAAGAAATAAGACATGACGAATCCCTTCTGATGAATAAAATGACGGCCGTGGTCCTGTCGTAAGTTCTGTGCTAAACGTTCCAGCTTCACGGGCCATCTCGGAAACACCTGCTGCCAGATAGTCCAAATATGACGAACGTCTTCATCTGACTTCGTCGATACTCGAATGTCATGTTTGAGAGGCGGAATGCTAACTGGAAGTGTGCCGAGCGGCTTCGCTTTACCAAATATAATGTCGACCGCCGAAGAAAATGCTGGGATGGTGGGCTCATATATCGTTACGTAGTTCTTAATCCTCTCTCCGTCGTTTAAGAAATCATAAGGATCACAGGTGGCGACCACAATCAGTCGATCTCCAAGTTGCTTCCCGAGTTCGATACCGAAGTTTCTCTGATGTGGATGTGAGCTGGCGTTTCTAGATGCAAAGATGACGGTGTCTGCTTCTTTGATCAATTTCTCTGTGTCTGTAGAAAGAGGAATGCCGTCGTGGAATTGAACCTCTGTGACATTCTGGTCATGAGTACGGAGGACGTCGAGGTAAGTTGGCGGCGTACACGATTCTCGAGTTTTCCCCTCGCCGTTATCACCATCAACAGCGCCGCCTCCCTTCGGTGCCTTTTCTGGACTGACGAGCACGATCTTTTTGCCGGGGTTGGACGAGATCGGAAATGTTCCAACAGTACTTCGAACGACAGTTGTGCTTTTTGCATATATCTTTGACGCCAGTGCAGATTGTCTGCTATATCTAGCTTCAACATCTGCTAGGCTGAAGGTCGGAGTTGCAACGTTGGCAATGTACTTTGACTTAAGTGCTTCTACCCGCTCGACGGAAGCCTGGATGGCGTCTTGTGATAGTTCTCCCGACTTCAGAGCTGCCATGACTTGTTCCATCGCCCCAATCTGCGCCGAAATAGTATGGCATACCATGACGCAGTCAGTTCCGGCCTGAACCTGGTAAGCTTTCCTTCGCGATACTGACATATCGAGTCACTTGCCTTCAGTGCCATCACCGCACTCCTCTCTGTACCGAAAGTAGCCCTCACTCCGTCCATTTCGAGACAATCACTAACGATGATTCCGTTATACTTCATCTCTTCGCGGAGAATCTTGATAGCATCCGGATTTAAACTCGCGGGCAGCTTCCTAGATGGGTTTTCATCCTTCAAATCCGGATCTCCGATCCCTGGCAAAGCAATATGAGCCGTCATAACAGAGTCCACATTTTCAGCGACGGCTCTTCTAAACGGTACCAGCTCGCACGCGTCTAATTCAGGCCTGCTTTTGTCGATCAGAGGAAGCCCGTAATGAGAGTCGACAGCTGTGTCTCCATGGCCTGGGAAGTGCTTCACACAAGCAATTACGCCTCCCTCCGAGAGGCCTCTGATCTGCGCCGATACAAATCTGCCCACCGTCTCAGGATTGTCGGAAGGAGAACGGACTCCAATGACGGGATTCTTTGGCTCCGAGTTGACATCTGCGATAGGAGCATAATTCATGTTGATACCGAATGACTTTAGAGTTTCAGCCGTAGCGCAAGCTATTTCGTAAGCATTTTTAGCATCTCCTGTGGCTCCCAGTGCCATAGAGCCGGGAAGCTGGGCAGCAATGGGTGATTTAATGCGAGTGACGATACCATTCTCCTGGTCAATAGCAATGAAGAGTCCTTGTTTATGGCCAGCTCCCTTCGCGATCTCTTGGAGCGACGATGTAAGGTTATGGAGTTGAGCAGCGCTTTCGACATTCCGTAGAAAGAGGATGATTGCGCCTACTCTGTACGTCTTGATGAGCGTCTTGATGTCTTCATTTGCCAGGTGACCATGAAACCCAACGATGAAGAGCTGCTCTGAGTTAGAAATTCTTCTTTCTCTTTCTCACACGAAACTCATGTCTCCCCCACTGTCACCCTGTCCAGGCTGCAAGTAACCTGTGATTTTCTCCTCAGATGCTTGATGATAAGATAACGACACGAAAAACCAATAGAAGAGGAATGTGTTGGTACTAATTCAAGAAGGGGGGTCTCAGCGAAAGTAGAAATTCAGGCATACATACCTGTCCGACCTTGGTCCTCAGCTCCTCGTCGGACCAGGTTGTGCTGATGTTCGAGGACGCCATTTGGGTGAAGCTGGTTTCGATTTGTTTCCAACTTGAATCAGCTTGAAGGGTCAATTGAAGAATGTTTAAAATGGGACCAAAGTACAAGAGTACCACAGATATGTACCGGTGACCGACGATGTTATAGATGATGTTCTTATGATTGAGATCAAACAATAGACAAGCATGAAAGTTCAAGAACGCTCGAATTAAAGTGTGGCATCGGCCACGTGACTTAGCTTATACAGTCAGTACAGTATCTTCTGCAGATAGCAGCTGTTTAAAAGATGTTGTAAAGATAGCAGTTCCTTCTGGCAACCGACCGCGGATTGTCACTCCACGTACTATTTGAGAATCACTCACGGTGTTGGTCTCCCTCATCTTTAACACGTCTGCTGTTTAAATGGTGCTTTGGAGCTCGGGGATGAGGTCTGGAGCATAAGCACATCACAAACATTCATCAATTAACACTGCCGCCCTTCCTTCGGCTGTCCACTCCTCTTCCCTAAAAAATGACCCCCGACACTTATTTATATAAAAGATACAAAAATTAGATCTGAAATACAATAGAAAGATTAAGCAAAAAAATCACATCTTTGCGTTCGCCGGGAATCGGACCCGGGGCTCATCGAATCTCTGCTGATCGCTCAGAAGATGGCAACGATGAATTTTACCACTAAACCACAAACGCTTGAATGATGTCTGATGGGTGAGACAATTGTTATATATATGTTCCACAAATTTGTGTCACCCTTTGTGCGGTGTTTAGCGAGGAAGGAACAAAGCACAGCAAAAATGTCGGTTTAGCATTACAGCGGCAGCTGCAATTGAAAAATGCTATAAAATTGTGAGAACTCTCAGTTTAACACCTTAGTAGTAGTTCCTTCATTTATATGTGTTGTATTGCGAGTCAGGATTCGAGGTACAGTAATGATGTTCAAAGTTTGGTGATGCTTGATCAGGGCTAGCCTGTGGATAAAGATGATCCAACCACTACTCCGAATTCACACACACTTTTTAGTTGTTGCCAGACCTAATTTGGAACTTATGAGAGGAATAAGAAGCGGGTAAGATTGAACGAGTCAGCGACGAAGTCACGAACTGGGATTTAGATTTTATTGTGTTAGTCAAGTTCAGGCTTGTAGCAGATTATGGGTTCATCGGACGCTTGTTGCTCCTGGCTCTCATCTTTCCTGATCTAAATTTTGCCTCATGAGAACGAACTCCTCCGGAGAGTTGCTGATTGTTATCATGTTATTGGAAAGCAGAAGACGAGTATTTCCCAAAGAAAAACTTTCCGACACTTATTAAAAGAATACAGAAAATTTGTAACGTAACTATCGTAGGTAGCTATATCTCGACAGCACAATTGAACTTTTGCTCGTCTTGACCTTTTTGTGCTTCGTTCAATGCAGAAATACACTTTTCTAAAGAAAAACAGCGCCACAATGCGTCAGAATGACTCTTGCGTTCGTATCAACTCACTTAGGACATAATTCTTGACCCAAATGAAATTACACTATTCTTTAATACTACGATGGTCTACTTCACGTAGGTCCTTCTAACCGCCCCGTGGAACCATGTCTCGGGAAGGCTGCTTCACCTAAGACGTTACCTAAACACATTTCTTTCAGAGCAACCCTGCCTGGCCCTGAGACATCAACAAGAATAAGGTAAGTACGCGACCACCGGATAGAACGTCGTCTGGCTTGTCCTGAAGTAGATAAGCCCTTAGGCCTCCAAATATCCATAGTCTGCTGCTTCTAGGCAGAGGTTCCAGCAGAAGCGTTTGTAAGATTGATTTTGTCCATTACAATATCAGATACTTTTCCACTGTTGAAATTATCTACATCTGCTTTGCACAAGCAACGACTTCAATGGCAATCACTTCTACCTTCCTCGATCTACGACATTTCAGTATCATGCATGAGCCACAATTACTTAGTTTGATGGGGTTTCAATAATTTTTTTCACTTCCACCGCTTTTGTGGCTGTCACCGCACTCGACGTCTCCCGAGTCTATAACATTTCGTTTGGCCTGTCTCAGGCTCCAAATTACGCTTTTCAATACCGAGGTCAAGATTTCTGGGAGAACCATAGCCTCTACGAAAACTTGTTCCATGGCCGGCATCATAAAGTACTTCTTGCATTACTCTCGTCTGCCGGGATATTTTCTCATGCTTATTTGCATTTAGTCGAACATCATCGCCAACCGAAGGTAGCACGACCGATCTTCCACCCCCCAAACAACAAAATAATGTGGATTTCGTTCTTTTAACACTATCCTCTCTACTGATTGGTCTAGCAATCGGCCGGGTACACGCTCGTTTTAAGATCCCACGGCGTCTTGCTTTCACCGCTCGCAGAGACTCGCCTAGGATGTACGGACATTGGATACGGATTTTGAGTCTCTTTAACCACTTTTTGTCCGAGTCTTACTTCGATTCGCTTCTCTTTAGCGTGATGACTCACTTTAATCCCAAATCCGAACTTCAAACACACATGATTATCTACACTCTTTCAACTCCCCGCTACTCCTCAACACTCTTCCTTTTGCCTCACCTCCAAACTCAAAAGATCTAGTCATGGATCACCTGAATCCCAAAATCGATGCACTCTCTGAGATATTCAAGCAAAGCCGCTCAAATCTAATATCATGTGAAAAAGAGCAGCGCAGCGGTACGTAAATCGCCCACTATCGCAGCAGCCAAAACACTTGCTAAGAAAATTTGTTAAAGACTACGAATTCCGTCAGTCCCTTTCCCCAACCGCCCAGCAGGCATGTGAGATAGTCTCCCGTATTCGCCTCGCCGAGCACGAAACGATATGGAGCAGCTCCTCTGGCAAAGATCGCTCCGCCCTGGAATCTGAAGAGCTCTTCCCAGGAATGATCTTCAATTCAGCCAAAAACCACATGAAGACCACGAAATTATGGAAGATCGTGCAGAAGATGCCGAAAGGCTCACTTCTGCACTGCCATCTCGCGGCGACTGTGGATCTGGAATGGCTCTTCAACGTAGCCATCGAGACGCCGGGCATGGTCATCTCGGCTTCTGAGGCGTTGATTGACAAGCTGGCGAGAGATAAGGCAGAGATCAAGATCGAGTTCTCGAAGGTCTACCAAACGGGGCACGAGGAGATTTGGCAAGCCGGGTACAAGCCTGATTTTAAGTATTCGCTCAGCGTTATGGCGCATACTTTTCCACAAGGTGGTAAAACTGGGTTTCTAGAGTGGATGAAGAATCGATGCTCGATTACACAAACCGAATCGGTGCAGCACCACCTCGGCGTCGATGACATATGGCGCAAATTGCAGTCGGCTTTCGTGATGCTCACGCCTATTGCCTACTATGAACCGATCACAAGGAAGCTGATCCGCAGGTTCCTGAAGACGGCCCATGATGATGGGATCAAGTGGGTGGAAGTCAGGGGACTGACCAGAGGCTTCAGGTTAGAGGGGCAAGAGAAGTCGACCGAGAACAGACTAGAGCTCGTGAGACTCTACAAAGAAGAGATTGATCGATTCCTGTACGGAGGCCCGACGATCAAGGTCGAGGAATATAGTACGCTAGAGGCCGAAATACGGCGAACGGCTCAAAGTCTCGGCCAAGAGCATGTCGAAGGATTCTCCGTTATTTTCGACAAGTTGACATTCTTCCTCCACAGCCGCAGTTACGCCCTCAGAACAGCAGTCAACGCAAGTGCAACACGAGTCTTGGAAGCGGAAATATTCGACTACTTGACGGACCTCCGGCCAGAAGCCGAAAGATACTTTGTTCCGACCGACGAAGATAGTCCATCGATTAGCGAAGCGAAGATGTTGATACAGCATATCTTCCTCGTGTTATTCCCTCCTGCACCGAGTAACGGCGAGAAAGGGAGAGGCTTCTGGGGCTGCCGCATCATCTGGGACTGTTTCCGCGGCTACGACGACGCCGCCATCCTTGAAGGTACGTCGCTCTCCTACCCATCTTTTCTATCCACCCCAATCCGCTGACATGCCTCTCGCACGCAGATATGAAACTCTGCCTCCAAGCAAAGACGCTCTACCCCGACCTAATCTCCGGCTACGACCTCGTCGGCCCCGAAGACGCCGGCCGCAGCCTGGCCTCCCTGACGCCACTCCTCCTCTGGTTCCGCAGCCAGTGCACTGCCCAGAAGCTCTGCATCCCTTTCTTCCTACACGCCGGCGAGACCCTCGGCTCCGGAACATCCACCGACCAAAACCTGTACGCGCCCCTCCCCTCCCTTGCCCAGAAGTATCCCTAGCAGCCCGTCCATCTCCAGAGAAGAAGAAAAACAGAATGCAAGAACAGAAAAGAAAGGACTAAAGAGGGAGAAACCGCCCGCGCAGATTCGACGCCCTCCTCCTCTCCTCCCGCCGTCTCGGCCACGCCTTCTCCCTCTACAAACACCCGCTGCTCCTCGCGCGCGCCAAGCAGCAGCACGTCCTCGTCGAGTGCTGCCCCATCTCCAACGAGGTTCTGCGCTACACCGCGAGCGTCGCTTCGCACCCACTGCCCGCGCTGCTCGCGCGTGGCGTCAAGGCCAGCCTGAGCAACGATGACCCGGGCATGATGGGCCAGGGCAGCGGCGGCCTCAGCTGCGACTTCTGGCAGGCGCTGCAGGGCTGGGATGATCTCGGGTTAGCGGGCCTGGTGAGTGGTTTTGCTTCTCCTTGTCCCCTCCCCATCACCACCTCCCCTCTTCTTCCTTTCACTCCTTCCATTCCTTCGCCTCTCTTGTTGGATGCCGTAGTTGCACACGGTGCTTGTGCTGGTTGGAGGTATCACAGCCTCCGAGCCGCAGTAGTGCTAACGTCAAGCCCCTCCCTTGGCCATGAAGGCCTCACTAGCGCAGAATTCCGTCCGCTACTCCGCCTTCACCGACCAGTCCGATACCGAATGGCGCGCTGACGTCGTGGCCGGCCCGAGCGGCGCCGGTCTGCGCGCGAGCAGGATCAGGGAGTGGAATGCGGAGTGGGAGGTCTTCTGTGGGTGGGTGGTTCGCGAGTTTGGTGGGGCAAAGTAGTTAAGCGAGGGGATGTCAACAAAGGTGGGAAAGACATGGGATGATGACATTTGAACTACGAGCGGGACCAATCTTCAACACGATACGAGATTGCCTGCACTGGAACCAAGGCTGAGTTGAGTGTACGGAGCAGAAACAAATTCAGCTGCATCGTAGAGCCGTTGTCGCACAGTAATCTACATTTCGTATCAGCACGCAATTCCATCTGAAAAAGCCTCGGAATTCCTTGGGTACCATTCCGTGGATAAGCTCCGTAGACAAGATGCTGTAGAGATTCTCGCCATCAAGATAACGCTTAGCCTTATCACAAAGTCTAGGTAGCCCACGCGATGGCCAAAAAAATCAACATCAGTTCAGAAAGTCTAACTACGGGTATACGTTTTTCTCTACCTGCCTTCTTCCTCACAATACATCCTCACAAGACTCTCTCACAGACTCATCCTCCATTCTTCCCTTCACTAACCCTGCAAGGAACCGCAATAGCCTGGCTATACGCCAAAATCCATCCTCAACGCAATACTCGGCTCGCCCTTCCCCTCCTCACTATCCAGCACGACCTTCTGCCGCCCCTGCAAGATAACACTTTCCATAAAGCCCTTCTGCTCCACGCTTAGGCCGCCTATCACTGCCCTGAACGCCCCTTGATCACCGCCCGCGAGATCTAGCAGTCGCGCGCTCGTCTCCTTGTACACGCTCTCGCCCTCGCTGCTCGCCCGAGCTAGCAGCATCGGGATAATCACGGACATGGCAATGGGTTTTTGAGGGGAGGGGAGGGATGTGGTGTACAGTACGAGGGCGTGCGTGACGAGCGCGCGCGCGGATTCGGGGTCCTCCGTTGAAGTGGTGGTTGCGAAAGCTACGAGGCGTGGGAGCAGGTAGCGGGTTATGCTTTGGTCGGCGGGGGTCTTGGAAGTTGAGAGGAGGAGGGTGCGGATGCAGCCTGCGGAAACTTTGGCAGTCTGTCACTCGAGTCAATTACAAAGTTTAGTATAAAGGGGGAGATAATGAAGTTGACATACCATGCGATCACTTAGACAATCGACGAGTTCGTCTAAGTAGCGTGTGACAAGGGGCTCGCTGGCCGACATGTAATTGGCACCACTGGTGAGGAGAACGGTGGATGCCAAGAGGGCGTTCTTGACGCACGGAAGCGAGGTTTCCGACTCTCGCTTCTGTGCATGGAGGTAAATTGATAGGAAGCGTTTGAGGCATCCCTGGACTTGTACGATACTGGTGTCTGGTTTTCCACTCTTTGTCGGCGGCGACATACTGGTCATGAATCGTTTCAAGATGGGCAAAGACTGCGGGACGACTACAGACTGGCAGCTTGCAGTGCCTAGAATGGTGGCAAAAATATGAATGATACAAGCGTGGAGGTCGGTTTTGATGATTGAGGGGAACACTTCTGCTGCATCGACAAGAGCGTTGAGGGATGTTCGAACAAGACTGACTGCTTCATCTGTCAGTTGATGACGAGCTGTTTGCCTAACCTCAATAAGATTTGGCAAGAGGCCTGCTAGCACAAGAACAATGATGCGAGTTAACTCGAACAGCTGCTCGATATCTTCTGATAAGTCACCGTCGTCGGGGTCAGAAGCCTTGGTAGCCGATGGATGAGATATACACAGCCCACGAGCGATTTGCACAATGACGCCCTGGACGTCAAGTCCCTCCGTGAGCACAAGGCGATCGAGTAAGTCCATGGTTTCCGAGAAGATGGCTTCTCGGTAAATGGCATGACCCGAGACACTCGGGTGCAGTATCTTCTTCAGAGCCTGCAGAATCCCAAGAGTCTGCTCTTTGGTGGCAAGCGCGTCGCTCCCCGGACGAGCAACAAGAGCCTCAAAGGCGATTCCGAACAGGACGAAAAAGAATGCCACAGGTTCGTCTCGATAGTTGATGTCGTTACCTTTGGAATGACCATTCGTGGCTGGAGCGTCTGCCTCCTTGCCATCAAGCGCGTCGAAGACAAACTCACTGTCTTGCTCAATCAGGCTGGCGATAGCATCAACCAGTTTGAGCCAGGACTCTTGATAAAACCTCAGAAGGGTTTCACGGTTCAGAGCAGCATAGATGGTATCCAGACTACCAGATAGAGACGGAGGACCAAGGCTCATGCTGATATCTGGCTCGAATCTCAGTCGAGCGAATTCGCGCAAAGAGGCAAGCCAGAGCGGGGTAAGGATGCCGATGTAGGGTTTGAGAACATCAACGAGATAGTTTTGCTCAGTACTTGCAACTTGAAGTTCTGCCCAGCCCGAGAAAATTGCCATCTTCACCATCACCTGCGCATTAGAGCTGAGGCCCTTCAAATCTCCAATGGACTGCACTTCAGACTCAGTCGCGAAGTTCTCGAGAGCAGTGACGAGAGTCTTGAGTATACGACCCATCCGATCAACGTCAGTAACAATGCCAGTCGCGATGAAAGCAGCGCAGACATTAACAGCTTCAGATGCCAACTCAGGCGATGAATCGGCAGCGAAAGCAGGAGTTAGCGCCGAACTGATCTGAGCTTGATACTGCTCCAGAAGGGGCGCTTCAGCGAAGTCAGGATCAGGAATCTTTCCAAACATCTTCAAAACAGCGTCGATGATTTTCAAACCCCAAACTCGAAGCTCTACGACATTGGACGTCGAGGCCGAGAACGCCATGCGGATTACGTCTGCGATCTTGCGTTGGAGGGCCATCTGTGCTGGTGAAGGTTCATCGGCATCGGGGGCGTTTGCCTTGCTGACAATTGCGAACATCTCGGCTAGACAACTCATCGCGAAAGTACGGACTTGCCAGCGTAGTGGCTCTTGACCTTGCCCTGCGGTATTTGCACCACCATCTTTTGTAACTCCGGCCGAAACAGCAAAACCGGCCACTTCTTCGTCTTGCAAATCAGGA
Source organism: Blumeriella jaapii (assembly GCA_009599575.1). Classification (NCBI taxonomy): domain Eukaryota; kingdom Fungi; phylum Ascomycota; class Leotiomycetes; order Helotiales; family Drepanopezizaceae; genus Blumeriella; species Blumeriella jaapii. Next base: position 1,078,920 of record VWND01000064.1, read on the forward strand.
ACAGCACTTGCCTTGGCTGTTGGCGCAGCTGTCTCCTTGGTTTTTGGCCGGGTCATGGTCAAGACCGTCTGACACCTTTGGAGCCATCTCGCGGTTTCCGTTAGACAAGACTGACTTAGCCAGTTGCGTATCACGTTCCGGATACCCTCATGATCTGGAGCTGAGTCCAAAGCTAGCCATAGCTGATCTTCGAAGCCTGCCTCTGCAGCCTTGACAACATCCTCGGAGTTTCGTTTCATCAAGTTATACAGTCCATCGACCGCAATGTCTCTCAGATCTTGAAACTCGGAGTTAAGGTTCTTTTGCAAGAGAACGACATAGTCTGCGAAGACCATGTGGCCAGGAGCATAGAGCGCCAGGTGCTCGAGGCACCGGAGACTACCTCCTTTAACCAGTGGACTGTTTTCCTCTTGGAACAACTGCCCGACAAGGGTGTAGATTAGCTCTCGGGGTTTACTCATGTCTTGTAGATCCGGACCCAGTACGTTAACCAGCGAGTCGATACATCGCGCTATCACCACTGTAGTCGGATGCTCTAATTCCAAGTTGGATGTCGCGGTCGACGCAACTTCCTCATTATGTGTGTCTGCCACGTACAACTGGCCAATCATACCAAGGGTGTTGGAAACATACCCCGAGAAATTCAACCCTGCAGAGTCCGCAACTCCAGACAAGGCTGCTAAAGCCCAGAAATGCACAGTAGGATGCGGGTCGTTACAGAGCGACATCAAAATCCCCAGGATAGTCTTCAGATGAAAACCGGCAGCCATGCTGCCGACCTGAGAATGAATAGCACCCAGGGCCATGGCACAGCCAGCTCTTGCACTTGGCTCGCGGTTGCCGACGATAGTATCGACAAGGTATTTAATTTCGCCATTAGTGAAGTTGTTACCAGAGCTATTACAAAGCCTAGCTAGAGCTTCGTACCCGATGCTCCGAACGTACTGATCCGAGTGGATGACAAACGTGTGTAGAATCTCTTGCATGAGCTTCTCCACGGCAGCGTTGGTCAAATCTCCGGCGGGCGCCTGTGTCTCCTTAACAGCAACTTTGAGAGTGCTGAAAAGTGCAGTTGCGATATTGACGTTCATTGCCGCTTTCCGACCAGGATCCCGTTGCAAAGAACCGGCAGACATGAAGGTGGCCACCTGCTCCAAAATACTTTCTTGTATCTTGGCCGGTGCCAGAGGGAATGCTATCGCGAATAGCTTGATAGCGATGTTGACCACCTCCGTGGCTGGCGGATCGGGCATGGCATCGCATCCTCCCAAGTCTCCCAGATACAAGGCCAGGGAGTCGTGTTCTAGTGAACTGCAAATTGGAGACTGTAAGACACTTGCGATCGCACTGTCAGAACCACTTTCCTTCAACCAGTCATCTTGAGTATCGCTCTCATGCTGACCGACCAAACTATGAACCCGAAAGGTACGGACCAGGCCTGTAACACCAAACCCACAATTATCTCCAACATCCCAGACCGTCTCAAAAGTGCCCGCCGAACTTGCAATTGACGTGCTCAATGAGCTGGGCGAGTAGTTCTCCGGATCGGCGAAGAATGACACGGCGAGGGTGAGCAAGTTGGACTGCAATAATGCCTCGCTCCCGCCAGTAGGACTGAGGTTGACAAGCTTCGCATAGCAATGAAGTACTCGTCTCTGAACCATGAGATCCAGGTCAAGAAGCTGTAAGGACGGGAAGAGTCTTTGCGAGATATCCTCCGTTGTCTTCTTCGATGGCAAGGTTTTCAGAAACGCAGAAGTGTTTTGAAGCATGGCGGCTATGCGCTTGGATACGTCCACCGTCAGCAGCCTGCTGTTGAATTGCAAGAAAGCCAAAATTGAGCCGAGGGCACATTCTCGGACGTGAGTGAGGAATGAAGACTCGAGGTAGCTGCGCTGCGACGTGTTGTCCTTCGCAAGCGGCTTAGGGAGCGCGTTTTTCCATAGAAGTAGTAATTGGGAGAGATGGATCTTGACGAAGTTCGGTCCCAACGACATCAAACCTCCTATCAGGATCCAAGCTACCTGAATCTGGGTGCTCGATATCCGTAACTCTGACTTGCTACTTGACTTAAGAAGGCCGGTTGCAAGTGACAAAACGCGACTGTTGACATCCACCGAACCATAGAGAGGTTGAAGAGGCGCCGTGCTGATCATCGCAGACAAACCGTTCGCATAACCAACGCATCTTCGTGGCGAGTTTCTCCCGGTCGTGAGTAGAGTCAATTCTCGATTGACGCTGTTCATGCAGATTGTCAGACATGGCAACAGCTGCTGGGGGCAAGCCAGTGTAAATGTCCGAAGACAGTGGGAAGTGTACACCTGAACCGTATAGCTTGGGTGTTGAAGAACTTGCAAAAGGCCATCTCGACAGTTATCCGCAAAGACATTCGAAGCAGACCCGAGGGTCTTGACCAAAGAGGCAAGAGCGCTCAAAACCGCCACGAGAGCATGTTTTCCGGGTTCGGCTCGCTCCTTGATGACCTGTGGATAATTCTTCAGAATGTCGTTGATCAAGGACTTCGCTGCGTCGATTTGACCGGGCTGTCCTAAAATCGTCCGCCCAACGACGTCTTCTAGGATGATTTGCACAAACTTTCTAGTACTGAGTAGCCGATATCGGTTACTGACGATATTCTGATGGCTCAAAACATCGATAGTCAAGCTGTCCACGATTTTCATGTACATTGACTCCACCGTCCTCTCGCTCAGGCTCTTGAAAATGCGCGTGTAGCAGACAGCGATCCCAGCTCTTGCTCTCATACTCGTGGAGCTCTTGATGTAGAAGTTCGACAACTGCCTCAGAATATCGGGCAGAGTAAGTACGAGAATTAGGTTCTTCTTGAAGCCAGGGCTCTCTACCCGTGGAATCTCTTCATCATCTTCCAGTTTTTTGGTATTAGACCGCTTGACCCTCTTACCCTTCGGCATCTGCGCCTCGGGCACCAGGTCCTCCGAATGGTTCTTGACCATCGCCTCCGCCAAACATTCTCCGGCAGCTTGCCTCACAAGCGGACTCGCCGAATCGATTGTTTTGAAAAGCGTCGACTTGAGATGATCAAAATCGCTCCCATTGTCGAAATACGTCGTATGCTTTGCGAACATTCTCAGACACTGACAAGCCGCCACTTGTACCAGCACGGATTTGTCGCCAGCAGCAGCGGTTCTAGCGTGCTTCCACGCATCTCTGGCGATGCTCTCATCCATACTACTTCCGATCATCTTGACCACCTTGCCCAGAGCCTTGAAAACCGCAGCTCTCAGTCCCGCATTATTCGCCGCAGACTTCAACAGCTTCAAGATCGCTGAACATGCCAAGGGGTGTAGTCCTATTGCGCTATCCCCCGCCGCGCCAAAGATATCTCCCAGACAGTAGACCGCCGCGTGCTTCGTCCTCAGATCGGCCTCCGTCTTCGCCTTGCCACTGCTGATAATGCTGACCATATCGTGGATACTCTCAAACAGCAGCTTTCTGTCTCCCTTGCCCAGCACATGCGCGAAACACCGGCCCAAATTGTTGCGTATTACTCTTGTGGGTGGCGGCGCAGAGAGATTGAGAATCTGTATAAACTCCCGTTTGAGATACATCTGCTGCGCCGTGCAGTCGTCCGGCTCGAGGCTCTCGACATGTTTGGTAAGAGAGGAGACGAAAGTGAAGAGGTAGACATCTTGCTGTTCTGAGGGCAGAGCTTGCAGCTTCTTGACATCGAGTTCGGGATTCGTCGAAGGCTCTCGGGGTGGGGGTGCGGCCGGCGTCCCATTGCTCATGCTGGGGCGCGGAGTCGAGGACATTGACACGTCGGCGTCGATTTCGTAGACGTGTGTATGCTGTGAGATGTATGGAAATCTGGTCTCCTCGTCTCCTGGTCCGAAGACAGTGCAAGGTGACGGGATACATCTTGAACTTTGGCGAATCAAGGGCCGAATATTACCCGGATTAGCTTCAAGGTTTTGACATTCGGAGATCTTCATGCTTCGCAATTCTTAGGATTCACGACAGTTACAGCGCATACGGAACCATGGCACCAACTTCCAGAGGCCTTCGGGCATTATTGCCTCGAGGTGGTTTGGTGTGTTCACGATGTCTCTTTTCGACCAGTCCAGCCGTACAATCCGGCCATAACAGATGGTCAAAGATCAAGCACGACAAAGGTGCCGTCGACGCGAAGAAGAACGTACAGCGCTCCATATTCTCGCGGGAAATAGCTCTGGCATCTAAGTGTACATCTCAACCCCGTCTCTTCACACGAATCAATTTCTAATCCCAATGGCAGTATATGGAGGAGATCCCAACATGAACCCCCGACTAGCAGCCATCCTAGTCAATGCAAAGAAAGGTACATGATGGTAGATTTCCTCCAACGTCGGTACGGGCTTGAACCCAGCTCACGCTTCACCCACAGCCGGCTTCCCCAAAGCATCCATGGAGTCCGCCATCGCGCGCGGCCAAGGCAAGTCCGCGACAGGCACCGCCCTCGAGCACTTCACGCTCGAGGTCATCATGCCGCCGACCGTGGCCATGATCATCGAGACCGAGACGGACAACAAGGCGCGCACGCTGATGGATCTGCGGCACCTGGTGAAGATCAACGGCGGGACGTCCACGTCTACGGCCTACCTCTTCCAGAAGCGTGGACGAGTCGCGTTCTCCGCCGGCGAGGGCAAGACCAGCGTCGACGACGTGCTGGATGCTGCGATCGAGGCTGGCGCGGAAGATGTCGAGGCCGATGAGCAGGGCGGCATCGTGGTGTGGACTGAGCCGAACCAGACGGTTGCTGCTGCTGAGGCACTGCGGAAGAGCCACGGTTTACAGGTCGAGAGCGCGGATATTATCTGGGATGCGAATGAGGATACGAAGGTCCCCCTGGACGCTGAGAATATGGATGCTGTGAAGAATTTGAATGCGCTGCTAGATGCGTTGCAGGAAAATCCAAATGTGCAGGGCGTGTATGCCAATGCTGCGCAGGGGACTCTCACGGATGGGGTGTGGGAAGAATTGGCTGGAAAACTGGACGCTTAGATGAGCGTAGTATGATATACCTCTTTGTATATGTTGTAAATTTTTGTACAAAAGCAACGTATACCGCTTTCGCTCCAGTTGATTTCCAGCCATGGAATCGCCGCCTCCTCGTAGTATTCCCCAACGCCTCCAATGCACATCCATATGACAAAACGCCTCTACCATGCCCGTCTGTCTTCATCACCTCAAGACCATCCTTCCCACTGCACACGAACTCTCACAAGAGATTGACATCGTTGCCTTCCTCCATTTATCCCTCTCCCTCTCCCTCTCCCAATTCCCCCCTCACGGCGCCTTTCCCCCCTCCCCCTCCTGCTCCCCCAACCGCCTACTCCTAAGCTCCAACCTCTTCCGTCTCAAGCGCTCCAGCTCGCCGCGGATCTCGTCCTTCTCGAAGGGCACGCGGTTCGTCTGCTCCGGCCGCGGCCAGAAGTCCGGCACCGCGAATCGCTGCTCCAAGTTGATGCCGTAGTAGTACATGAACGCGATCGGAAACATGACGTACATGCCGAACTGTGGCGGATCTCGTTAAAGTTGAAGAGATGGGAGAGAAGAAAGAGTAGGAGGGAGGGTTTGGGTGAGACCGAGAGGACCAGGGAAAAGAGAGCGGATGGAGCAGACTACACTGACCTTGAAGATTTCGAGATTGGGACCACCCATTTTTCTTGTCTCCTTCTTCTTCTCCCTTCTTGATTTTGTCTTTCTTTCTTCTCCTTCGTAGTAGAGTCAGTCGGGCGTAGGATTGCGGGAGGAGCGTGGGTATTTCACAGGCCAGAAGAAAGCACTCATCACTCGGCCGAATGTGTTTGCGTGTGAGATGGACTGGAAAATGGATAATCCGGTCCGGGACCCTCCAAGCACCATCACGCAAGGCTTCAATATTCCTTCAAATCTCAGACACCCGCGGAGATTTATCACTGTGTTCTTCTCACCTGCTTTCAACGCTGAGGAAGTGCTAGTTCTGTGTTAAGCCTCGTGATTTACAGAGTTACATGTTACGCTGACGCTGGTTTTGGATGTCAACATCCTTCGCTTCTCGCTTCTTCGCTTCGGTCAAGCCTCGGCTTGATCGGTGACCTGACTGTACCTACTCCTACCCCATACAACATCCCCAAACCCAAGCTCAATCCTCACTCTCTCCTAGACTTTCCCTACTCTATTACTGACAAGCTTCCTTTCAAAATTAAAAAGAGGTTTCTCCATTTCAAAGCACTGAAAAACCACATCATGGCATCACCAGTGACAAGCCTCGAGTACAGAGGCAAGGTCGCCATCATTACCATCGACAACCAGAAGAAGCTCAACGCCTTGACGCAGGACCAGTACTACGAAATCGCGTGCCACATGAGAGAGGTGGCGACGAGGGAGGATATCTTCGTCACGCTCTTGACGGCCAAGGGTGAGCTCTCACGAAACACTGCTATCTACTGAATACCGTAGTCCTATAATCTTGATGGTTTATTTGGATCTTTCCGGTCACGGAGACTCGCTAACGCTACCTACCCTTTCAGGACGGTTCTTCTCGGCGTAAGCTTAAGAACCCAAAGCCAAAGCACTAGATAGATAGTGATCCGCGTGAAGAGCGTGAGGACGACGACGATGAACTTGCTAACGACGAACAGAGGCGCGGACGTGTCCATCTCAAAAGCCACCCAGGACGCCTCCTCCAACACGGACGTCGGCCGGCACTGGCTCAAGAACTTCGTGGCGTACAACCTCAACATCACCCAGGCCTTCTACACGCATCCCAAGATCCTCGTCACGGCGCTCAACGGCCCGGCTGTCGGGCTCTCCGCGGCCCTCATCGCCTTCTCGGATTTCATCTACTGTACGCCCGCTGCCTACCTACTCACGCCGTTTTCCTCACTTGGCCTCGTGAGCGAGGGCGGCGCCTCGCGAGCCTTTGTGCAGCGTCTGGGCATCAGTAAGGCGAACGAGGCGCTCATCATGAGTAAACGCATCACGGCCGAGGAACTGCTGCAGGTCGGCTTCGTGAACAAGATCTTCGATGTCGGGAAGGGCGAGGAGGAGAAGTTGACGGGTTTGGTGTTGGCGGAGATCGACGATCGGCTGGGCGACCATCTGATCGGGGATAGCATGACGAAGATCAAGGCGCTGATCAGGAAGCCGGAGATTGAGGCGATGGATGCGCAGGGTGTGGCGGAGGTGTTTGGGGGCTTGGAGAGGTTTCGGGCGGGGATCCCACAGAAGGAATTTGATAAGTTTGCTAACGGGCAGAAGAGGCATAAGCTGTAGAGAGATGTTTAGATGTTGTGGTCCTTAGAAAACTGATCTTCGTACCTTTCTTATTCATCCTGGACGCGACCACGAACAGCCTCCAATATGCAAATGCATCAGCAGCGCTCCGCACCAACGCCAAAACCTGGTATCCCAAGTGCGCTTATGTCGAAGTACCCTGCATGTAACCATCTATCACTTCTCTTCTTCCTTCGCGTCCCGCTCAGCATTAGCCCTCATCTTCTCCTCCTGCTTCTTCCAGTGGCTTCCTTCCTCGTAGTTCTGGCTGATGCCCAGCGCACTCCTGAACCGATCGTCCTGCTTGATCTTCGCCTCGGCCAATTCATGCACCTGGTGCATTTTCAGACCCTTCTTCGCCGCGGGCCCATTCCCCCTCTCACTCTCCCTCGTCAACTTCCTTCTCAAGGCTTCGGTCTGGTCTTCGATCTCGTCTTCATCGATACTATCATCAGAGTCATCAGCATAGAACTAACTGCCTTTCCACAGCTCGGATACGCACCCCTTATCCTCCAGCAGATCCCGCAACTCAAAGACCTTAAGCTCAATCTCACGCTTCCGATCGTGCTCCAGGATATCCTTATCCGGCTGCCGCTGGCGGTGCTTCAAGCTGTCCAGGTCAGTGGAGTAGGGTTTGCCGTGGTCGCGAGGCTTGAGGTGCGCCAGGTTGCGCTGGACATAGCCGGACGTGCCACTTCCTCGCGGGGTATTAAGACCAACGTTGGAAGACATTCTTGGGAGGATCGTTGTGTTGTGAAGATTTGGAAACTGAAGAACTATAGGTGTTTGAGAAGAACTGTCTTGGAAGTTCTATGGGCACGGGTCTAAACCGTATTATCGCCCCGCGCTACCATTAGCGCTGGCGCGGCTAGACAAGCGACCGTGTGTACCAAAGTCAAACAAAAAGCTACTCAGTGCTTACAGTACCTCACATTAAAAGACAGGTACGTTGTTCGCCTTGAGATCCTCCAATGGATACCATATCTCCAGAATTCAAATATCCCATGGCGATTCCCTCCGTGTAATTGGTCCAGATAAGTAAGGCAAGTTATTTTGCTACGGCTACATTTCATAGCCTCAACAGAAGCTTTTTGATTGATTCGATTAGAATAAACTGAGAACAACAAGAATCAGATAGGAAACTGAATTTAGCATGATTGAGATTTTGGCGTCTCCGACAAAGGCTGAGGGAGTACTTGAACCGCCAACCCCCCTCAAGAGGTCCGGTATCCAAAGGCACAATTACTTATTGGCCTGACGCCGTCTCGGTTGAGAATCTTGCTAGTGTTGATATATCTGTAGATACATGAAAGTCAATATGGGCAACTATCAATCTTGCCAATTGTCTTGTGAACCCAATCTCATCCTCAGATACAAAATAAGCGTATGATGTGAATTTGAAGGCGGTGAATCACTAGCGTGGCAGAACAAAGCCGCAAAAGTCACCCCTCCATCACGACGAGTCAACATCAACATCCCAACTTCCGTTTCTCTGCGATATCTTCTCATTTTCTGTTATTGTTCCAGAACGCTTGCTACATCGATTCACTCTCTCAAAGGAGAACCCCAACCAACATGCCCGCAATAGACTCCCCAGAAGGCCCTCGACCAGACCCCGAACCCCTCACCCAGCTCCCCTTCGAACCAGTCACCAAATCGCACATCCTGAACTGCTCCTACGATTGCTGGCACCCGAGGTATTTGCTGCCACCCTTTTCAATTTCATTCCTTATTAACATTGTTCAGTGTCATTTTGCTAACCGCTCGTCTTAGATACCGCGCCTCAGCACTCAAATCCCGCTTCATCCCCCTCACGCCCGCCTTCCTCTCCTACCTCCGCGAAGATGGCATCGTCCTCCCCAGCGAAACACCGACCTCCTTCCCGCCCCCTTCCACTTACTTTGACGAGAGCACCAGTACTGGATGGGACGACGAAACCCCCACACCCGACCCCTCCATTGCCTTTGCCGGCATCCACCAGCAGATCCAAGAGACGATCGCCTCTCTCGGTGGCCTCGTAGCCCCAAAGCTTAACTGGTCCGCGCCCAAGGACGCGACGTGGATCTCGATGAAGAAGAACAGCATGGAGTGCGCCTCGCCCAACGAGATCTACCTACTCCTTAAGTCCTCCGACTTCATCACACACGACCTAGAGCACGCCTTCGACGACTGCGCGCCCGACGACACCATCACCGCAGCAGATATACGCTACGTGCTCGTGCTGCGCAAGTGGTTCAAGGTCAACCCATCGTGTGAGTTTCGCTGTTTCGTCCGCGACAGGCACCTGATCGGTATCTGCCAGCGCGACCTGAACCACTTCGCCTACCTGCTGCCCATGCGCGAGCGCCTGCGCGACACCATCGCAAGCTACTTTGACGACACGCTACGCACGACCTTCCCAGACAAGAATTTCGTCTTTGACGTCTACCTGCCCGAACCTTATGATCGCGTGCGCCTGGTAGACATCAACCCCTGGGCACCGCGCACCGATCCGTTGCTCTTCTCCTGGCTAGAGCTCCTCACGCTCTCGCTCCCAAAACCCCTCCTCGGCATCCCGGACTCAGGGCCACCACCAGCACCGCCACAACCCAGCGACGAAGAGTTGTCCGAAGGATCGAACAAGGACTCGCGCGGAGAAGAGGAGGAAGTGGAGTGGCAGCCCGAACTGCGCCTCGTGCAGAAGGATGACCCGGAAGCGTACAGCTTCGCGAGCCCGCAGTACAGCGCGCACAAGCTGCCGCGCGACGTCGTGGACGCCAGCCTGGGCGGCGAGAGCGCGATACGGGACTTTGCCGACCGATGGAAAGATATGTTGGAAGGTAGGCTGGAGATGCAGAGGCCAGGAGAGGAGAGCGATAGCGAGGACGAAGAGCGATAGCGAAGTGAGAACAAAGAAGGAAATTGAGAGTGTAGGAGTAGGATTGTATTAGATGATTAGATGGCGATATATGATCACACATATGATGACACATGTTAAACTAGCAGATGTCTGAATATTCTGAATAATACAATATTAAAAAGATTACATAAATCATATAATGCTAACTATCTCAAACTTGATTCACTGACCGATATGTTAAACATTTTATTCCTTCCAGTTCCCATTCCCCCAAATCCTTCAGCTGTTGTTCACCAATATATGGTTTATCCATTTCCTCGTTTAGTTATCAAAGCCAATCTTTCCTTTACATACTTTTTGTATTGTATATGCTTTTTGCTTCCTTAAAATTGTACTAAATAATTAGATGGCGATATATGATCACATATATGATGACACATCTTAAACTAGCAGATGTCTGAATATTCTGAATATTACAATATCAAGAAGATTACTTAAATCATGTAATGCTAACTATCTCAAACTTGATTCACCGACCGACCCGTCAAACATCTTATTCCTTCCAGTATCCATTTCCTCAAATCCTTCAGCTGTTGTTTACCAATGTCTTGTTTATCCATCTCCTCGTTTCGTTATTAAAGCCAATCTTTCCCTTATGTACCTAATATATCCATACAAACATATACATATAAATACATTCAAGTCCACGAACATAAAACAAAGAGAAACGGATCCAACAGACATGGAAAGCCCGCCCCCCCCCCGCCCCCCTTCCCCCAGCAGCTAGCTGATGCCGACGTTGCATCTCCGATTGAGGAGTTACGAGATGGGTGGCTTTTTCTTTACTGTTCACTGTTCGCTCTGCCAGACAACCAGTTGAAAAAAAAAATCCCTGATCAATTCCTAGTTTCCAATTTCTACTTTCTACTTATCTTATCCTACCTACTTGTTCAAACTCTACTTTTTCTTTTTCTTTTTCTTTCCCTTTCTCTCCCTTTCTCTCTCCCTTTTCCCCCTATCCCTTCGCGTCCCTTCCCTTTTACTCCATCTCTCAATCCAATTCAAGGCAGTTTTCCCTTCCTCCGTCCGCCCCATTCCTGCCTTTCTGCCCGCCAGCCCGAGCGATGTTCATCAAAACAACAGACAGACAAGACAACAGTCCCAAATGCACTTGATTCTTTTACTACGTACCTACCCGGTAAAAGGAAAAATAAAACAGAATAAAGCATCTAGCAGTCCAGTCCGTGCCAGCTATTCATCCACACACGCGTTCGTCAGCCTTGGTCGAGAGAACACCCAAGAAAGACCTCCAACGCCAGTCCAATCGCCACGGTCGCAATGCTACAAGCGTAGACAATCATTACTGAGAAAACACTTCCCGCCCAAGATGCTCTGAGCTCAAGGGTACGGCTTGTAAGTCCAGATTCTCGCGCGCATGTCCCCCGAGCCGGTCGCGAAGCTGCCACCGCTGGGACTCGGCGCCACGCTGATGACCGAGTTCTTGTGTCCTTGCAGCATGAGCTGCGTGTTGCCGGTTCGGGGATCCCAGAACTGAACGCCACGGTCCTTGGAGCCCGAGAGAACCCACGCTCCGTCGGGGTGAGGGCAACGGAGAGGACGAAGTCCTTGTGACCCTCGAAGGTCTTGATGCAGCGGCCCCCCTTGGGAGCGTTGCTGGGGTGTTGGCCACGAGGGGCCACGAGTTCCCACATCTTGATGGTCTTGTCCAGAGAACCGGAGACCAGATCCTTGCCGTTGGGCGCGAACGCAACCGAGTAGACGGAATCCTTGTGCCCGTCCGGACCCTCGAGGCGCTCGACCAGGTAGCCCGTGGTGGCATCCCAGACGCGGACACTCTTGTCGAGCGATCCGGCTGCGACGTACTTGGTGTCGGGGGAGATGGCGACCGTGGTGACCCCGTCCTCGATGCTAAGAGTGAGGACGTTCTGACCAGCCTCGATATCCCAGAGGCGGACCGTGCGGTCGCCACTACCAGAAGCAATCGTGCGCCCGTCACGAGCAAAGTCCAGAGAATAGATGTCTTGCTCGTGACCGGCAAAAGTGTTGCGGATCGTCCGCGTCGCGATATCCCAAACCTGAACATGTTAGCTTCCTTTCGGCGAAGCGAGGGTGCTACGTACTCGAATCAGCTTGTCCTCGGCTCCAGTAGCAAGGTACCTCCCGTCCGGACTGAAGCACACGCTGCGGATGTACAGGTCGCCCACCGAATCGACCGTCTCGTCCTGGAGAATGGAAACCTTGAGTCCGGACTTGACATCGAAAATCTGGGCAGAACGGTTGCATCCGGTCGCGACAAATTTTCCGTCGTGACTGAACCGGACACAGCAGACGACACTCTCGTGCTGCAGGGTGTGGAGAAGGTCGACATCGAGCACGCGAGGGACCTCGGGGTTGAAGATGGCGAACCAATCAGCTTCGACCTTTTTTTGATGTGCTGGGAGACGCTCCAGATCCAACTCCGCCAGGGCATTTCCGACTCGAAACTGCGAACCGTGCTGGTTGGGCGCCGGGTGGCCGACCTGGGGAGATGCCGCAGACCGCGGATCGGGGTATGGCATGGGCTGGTTCAGTTGAGGTGTCGCTGGTCCCCCGGGGCCGCGGTTGAGAGGCCTCCCCTTGCCTGGACCCGGGGAGGACGTATTTTGCGGGGGCTGGGAGTAGCCATTCGGTCCCCCAATTCCAGGATATCCACCTTGGAACGGCGCCTGTTGTGGTGGGGGTGGGGGGGGAGGAGGAGGACCTTGAATGCTTGGTGGTCCGGGGGGCTGGGGCATCTGGTGTTGCGGAGGACCGTGCTGCTCTGACGGCGGCGGCGGCTGCTGCTGCTGCTGCTGCTGTTGTTGCTGCTGCTGCTGTTGCTGCTGCTGTTGTTGAGGAGGCGCCAGACCAGGCGCTCCTTGCCCTCCCTGACCGGCCATGATGCCGCCAAAGAGGTTGCTTGGGCCGTGGCCGATGGCGGGGGGAGGTGCCTGGGCCGCCGAGTTCTGTGGCGGTCCACCCAGGGCGCGAGGATTGCCACCCCGGGCTTCGAGTTCGCGATGCAGACGCTTGATCTCTTCGTCATAGCTGCTCCGCGTCAGTCTGGGCAAGTGGGTGGGGAATGGTGGAAGGTCGTCGTCTGTGGGGGCCCCGTACTTTGCCTTGACGGCGATATGCGCCTGCTCCATCGCATACACCTTCTCCCGGATGGTATGCAGCTCGTTGATCTGCGACGACACTGGAGCGGCGTTGTCAGTCGTTGCGGGGCGTGGTTTGCACGCTCGACGGGGGCGACGACTTACTTGCGTGTTCGAACTCCTGGCCCGAGCGAGCCTGCGCCTCGAATTCGGCGCGAATGCTATCCAGCAGCTCGTTCAGACGAGCATTCTGGGCACTGGGCCCCGCCGGCGCAGGACCCAGACCGCGATGAGGATTGTACATGGCGACGAGGGGGGTGGGGGCGGGCCTTTGCACACGAGCTGGCGACGAGGAAAAGCGCAGAGAGGAAGCCAATGGAGATGGAGAAGGGTGTTGCGGGTGGCGCTGAAGCGGCGGTGGAATGGATTGGGTGAGGGATGGATGGAAGGACGAATCGATGGGTGGTGGAGGTGAAGGTCGAGGTTGTTGTGGAGGGGGAGGAGATGGTGGTGGTGGTGGTGGTGGAGGTGCAAAGTGGAGGTCGAGCAGAAGACGGACCTGTTGCTTTCTCCTGTCGTCCTTTTAGTCGCTGCGCTGCACGATCCACCTCCTACACAGACCGACGCCTTCGCCTCCGCCCCTCCCCAGCTCACCTAACCCACGCCAAGCCGGTCTTGGGTTTGCCCATTGGCGTCGGCGTAGTTTAGTGCCCACTTTTACGGTAAAGTCAGGTTGAGCATTTTACTGTATATCGGAAATACGGTGGCTTGCCGAAGGCTTATCGACGCGAGCTCGGTACGGCCTGTGTCTTCGGGGTCTGTGTACAGCGCTCACTGCACAGTCTTGAATCGTCGGTGGCACGGTAACACGCAGGATAAAGGACGGTGAGTGCGGTGAGTACGGCAAGTACGGTGCGTATTGTACATAGTACATAGGTATCTACGGTACATACATCTGGATTGACTGGTCCATTCATTGCATGAAGTTGCTTGATTGCTGGATGGGCAGGTGCAGGCCTTGGCACGTGATGCGTACGTCACTTGATCATGTGCGACGGTCCGTTCACATGTCCCGGTCGGATTAGGTAAAGTCCGGCCGGTCACAAATTTATGTTGATATCTCGAATTCTCCCTCTTTTTCTCTTCCCCCTTCTCCTCCTTCTTCCACATCTTCTCCTTCTCGACGAAAACCCATTGATTTGGAGTTTTCTCTGCGCGCCCGCTATCAACTGCAACTTTCAATCTTCAGCTAATAATCACCCTTCATCCACTCGCCCACGCGCCCACTCGCCCGCTTCGTCTCACCCCTTTGCGCGCTGTGAGACCCGTTCGCCACCACCTCCACCTCCTCTTTTTCCACCACCTCCACCATGGATATCGCGCTCGAAGTCTGCGATACCTTCCTGTTCGACCACATCTATGCTGCTCTCGCCCCTCTGAAACCCGCGACCTTCAGTCCCATCAGTGGTGCCGGCAACTGGACCCTCACTGACATCAAGGCCGCCGCGTTATGGCAGTTTAAGCCGGCGAGCTCGATGCTCTCCTGCAGTCCGCGCGACGCCGCATACTTGAGCCAGATCCCCCGCGACAACATCTTCCGCCAGGCCCTCTCGCTGTTCCTGATCATGTGGTACGCGCTCCCTTCCTGGTCGCATGGCCTACAACACCATCAGACTAACCCCCTTTCCTCAGGATCGCCGGCGCCCTGCTCTACTTCACCGTCTCCTCCCTCTCGTACCTCTTCGTCTTCGACAAGAGCACCTTCAACCACCCCAAGTTTCTCAAGAATCAGATTCGCCAGGAGATCAAGCAGGCCACTGACTCCATGCCCGTCATGGCGCTGCTCACCATGCCCTTCTTCCTGGCCGAGGTGCGTGGCTACTCGCGCCTCTACGACGTCCTGGCCGACGAGCCCTTCCGCGGCTATAACTGGCTGCAGTTCCCCTTCTTCATCCTCTTTACCGACATGTTCGTCTACTTCATCCACCGCGGTCTGCACCACCCGCGCCTCTACAAGACCCTGCACAAGCCGCATCACAAGTGGATCATGCCGACGCCCTACGCCTCCATCGCCTTCCACCCGGTCGACGGCTGGGCCCAGTCGCTGCCCTACCACGTCTTTCCCTTCATCTTCCCCCTGCAGAAGCTGGCCTACCTGGCCCTCTTCTTCTTCGTCCAGGTCTGGACCGTCTTCATCCACGACGGCGAGTACGTGGCCAACTCCCCGGTCCTGAACGGCGCCGCGTGCCACACGTTGCACCACCTCTACTTCAACTACAACTACGGCCAGTACACGACGCTGTGGGATCGCCTGGGTGGGAGTTACCGCAAGCCGAACGAGGAGCTGTTTCGCCGCGAGACCAAGATGACGGCGGAGGAGTGGAACCGCCAGGCCCGGGAGATGGAGACGATTGTCAGGGAGGTCGAGGGCGAGGACGACCGGAGTTACGACCCGGTGGATGACTTGAAGAAGACGTTGTAGATTCCCCATCGTTCTGGACCAGGACGAACCAAATTCCGTATGCAGACCTGCCGAATCATGACGGAGGGGTTGAGTCCAACTCGAGAGGGCTAACTCGCCTGTGGGCAGGAGAAGGGGGCTGTCGGTAGAAGAAAGGGGAGTGGATGCATCAGACTGAATACCCGGGGCATTGCGCGATGGGTTAATTGGATAGAATGGGCCTTTCCATTTTCGGCTTATTCTTCCTACCTTTTGCTTCTAATCCCTTCCTAACAGATCCCCCGGGGGCTGAAGTGGAATGGCGCCTGGCGCTTACATTATTTGATATACCTTAATGTATCACTTAATCACTCACACACATTTCTTTCTCTCACTCTTTCCTCTCCGCCTTACTGGGGTGCTTGTGTGCTGCTGATGGTTTGACGTGGTTTGTATGTGTGTTACTGTACAGTACGTTGCTAATACTGGAAGTGGGGGCATCCCATTGGCATCTGGTGGAAGAAAACGACAACACCACACCAAGTACCTATCCAATCTGGTCTGACGTTGTCTATCTCACCGAGCCTTGACCATAAGAAAGGGGGGATGGGGGAAGTCAGCTAAGTTTCGGCTTCGCGAGCAAAAAAAGGTGGGGAAATGACAGCAGTGGAAGGAATGTGACAGCCACTTTACCAACAGGCAAGAATAGGAATATTGGGGTAAGTGACCGTTTGTTTGCTTGTTTATTTATTTGCTTATTTATTTGTTTATCTATCTATCTGCCACGCGCCGCCGTCTTTCCTCTCCCAAATCAACAATAACAACATCGATCAGCACCACCAAGCCTCGCTCTCCATACATACACCGAAGCGCGCTCTTTCCCGAGTGGAGAGGAGAGGAGAGGCGAGGCGCGGCGAACCTCTCTTTTCTTTGGCCCAGGGATTGGTTGGCGCCGTTGCAGAGCTGGCACCACCGCTGCAGAGGAGTACTATTTATGCCTTTTTCTGGGGGTCTGGGGGGGGGGTTGGTTTGCCTTTGTGCCTAATCGGGTTAGCAGGTAGAGGTGGGGGGGGGGCGGATTTCGGTCCCTAGAAAGCTAAACTGTGTGTACTGTACGTTTACGTGCGGAAATGGCTATACAGGGTGCTCGGCTCCGTGGTCGGTTACTTGCTTGCGCCTTCTCTTTGCAACGGCTTGGACCTGGGGAATCTGGTTGTGTTGTTTGGTCTTCCTTAATCTGTGTGGTGAGCGCTGAGAAGAGCTTTTGATGGAATTGGTTGAAGTCTAAATTGTATATGTATATATTTATACGCATATGTATTTTTGTTTCTTGGGATGTTTCTTGAACGCGTTTGGAGTTTGAACTGTTCAGAGGGTGACTGTTGAGAAGAGAACAGTGTTCAGAATGTAATAGTGTGTTTAGAGGATGCCTGTTCAGAAGATGCCAGTATTCAGCGGATAACAGTGTTCAGAGGATAACAGTGTTCAGAGGATAACAGTATTCAGAGGATAACAGTGTTCAGAAGATGATAGTATTCAGAGGATAACAGTGTTCAAAGGGTGACAGTGTTCAGAACATAACAGCACTCAGAACACAACAGCCTTCTGCCAAACCAGCCCGAACTTGAACACCAAGCACTGTAGGCAAAAGCAAAATACAAGCAACCAAGCCCAAGTTCCAAATCCTACCCTTGCCCATCCCCCCGAGGCAAAAAAACACCCAAGCATTCCGCCCAGGGACTCTAAATTGGCGTTTGGGTGCTTGCAACGGTTAAGGGTAGACGGTCTAGCGCCGAGGTTGCTCGAACCCGTCCATTTATACCGTTTCTGCTCAGCGGCCGAGTCCGCATTAGGAATGATCGAGACTCTGCATCGCTTGCGCGCTGGTCGGAGATGACTCGGGGCCCCAGGGCCTTGGGATCTGTACGCAAGATATGGCTTGTACGGGCGCTGCGGGAGCTCGGCTCATGTACAGTAGGTTCGGCTACGTCACGGGACTAGCCGACGCTCTGGCGCTTTGCGTACTGTTTGTTGATTTCTGTGTTGAATTACTGTGGCACTATGTCTTATGGTTCCCCCTTGGATTTTTACATGTTGTTCACGTTATCGCTCTTTGCAAGCAATTGCTGATTATGATAACCAGGTTTCGAAGTTTTAGCATCCACCTAGAATGCTAAGATTGTGTGAATCGGGGTTTACTGTAGCTCGGCTGCTTTTTCGTGGCTTGTGTCAAGATGTAGATTCTAATTGGGGAGATGATTGCTTCAAAAGAATTAGGCCATTGACGTTACTCAGCGATCGTTTTTTATCAGATGCTCAATGCTAGGTGCCAGGTGCCAGGTGCCAAAACCAGCTTACAATTCCCGAAAGCCCTGGTTTATCTTTCATAGAGCTTATTCAGTAAAAGCTTCGAAGATCCCGCCGGCTTATATAAGTCACGAGAACAGAGGATGGAGGGGTTGTGCACCACACAGGAGCCCCCTCAACTCACCGGAACACGTTAGCGCTAATACAAAACGTAGGTACAGTAGCAGAGCAGGTTTGATATCATAGTATTATCCACACGTAAGACGTAATGCTTGAATGCATTTGACGATCTGAACCCGCGGAAGGAAAAAGATTGAAGGATTCAACTGCGAGAAAGTAGAGGAGTTGTACATGCCATGTATTACCGCCCGGGCATCTTGTTCTGACCGGCTGAACAGAGAGCTGCGTGAAAAAAGTCCTTGTTGATTTTCCTGGTCCCATGAGTCGACTAAGAGAAAAGGAGTTAAATAAAAGAGGCAGAGTTTGAAAACGCTACGGTAACACAAAGCTTGCGAGCTCCCTTTGATAAGAGCAATCAAATGGTCATAAGGTTACGAAGCAGAACTTTCACGGAAACAAGCTGCGCTTAGGTTACGAAAAAGTGATTTCCCCGAAAAAGATGCTTCCATCATCTCGTGCCTTGCTCCCGACCTTGTGAATAAAAGCAAAGCAGCCGATTCCCTCTGCTCTTCCGAATCCCAAGACCCAAAAACACACCAACACCACACCTCCCACCCTCGATAACCCATCCATATCCAACCGCAACCCAATCCTCTCAAGCCCCTCATCCCTTCTCAAATCCACAAAAAGAAGAACCCGAACCCAGCTTCCCCCGCCTCGCAGCTGTCACCCACAACCTCATCACCTGACTTCGCACCCACCACCACTCTCCTTTCACCCCCCTCTCCAACACAGACATAATAAGCCCACCCACGATCGCGGGCTACGATGACCAGGATAGTCCTATTTCGACCCACTGGGAGGATCGATGGACGACAGCGAGAAGTCGTCATCTGGCGGCGGGATGGGGATCGCGACGCCTGAGGCGAGGGCGAAGCACGCGAGGCCGAGAAGGGCGAGGGCGAGGATGCGGGAGGCCATTGTGAGTGGGATTGAGCCGGGTTAGGGGTTGATGTTTGGGTTTGGTACGGGCGCTGTGTGTGGTGGGGGAGTGAGGAGGGGGAGATGTGATGGATGGAGATGGGGAGAGGAGCTTTGGATGGAGATGAGGAGGAGAAGGGTTGGTTCTTATAGTTTCTTTGGGGTTGTTGCTGTAGGCGTGTATGCGTGTACGTATGCGTGTTTGTTTTGATAGTAATACTTCTTGTTGATATCAGCACACGCTTGGGAGATGGAATGGCTGCGCGGCCAAGATGCTGATTACTTACTGGTGCCATTGGGGAGCCTGACTGATTCTTGTTTGATAAATGGTGGAACTACGCTGAGATTCTTCATATCGGATTAATGAGTGAGGGCAGAGCAGGCAAGGATCACAAGGTGCTGACGGACTGACTGTACTTGTCAGCCTTCTTACCCGTTCCGTTCAACTGCTACTGGCAGAAGGGCAAGTCTGACACGGCCAAAATAAAAGAGACGCATGAAACACGCCCAGCAATGCTCTCATCCAGTCCAAGCCCATCCCTTTGGTATGTAGTGCCGCTTGACAGCACTACATTCTACACTCGATATACGCGTCTCGCATATTCGATGGCCAGCAGACAGCACCTACGTAAGAGACAGCCGGACGGTACTATACCTTGAGATTGCCTGCCACCCATGCAACATCTAAGCATGGAACACAGTCTTAGACGACTCTCGATTGAACTTCTCCCTCGTGGTCTATGCCAAGTCGCCTGTGATGCCAGTAGAACGTGTCGAAAACATCGTACGAAAGCACCAGCAAACGGGGGTTGAGCTTGGATGTCAACACAGATAGGTAGGTTGGTAGGCAGGAGGGCAAGCAAGCCTCTGTTCGGAAGACTGCAGTGCACAGATACTTGACTGCTTTACGCCTATCTTACCTTGCCATCAATATGATACTCGCCATAAGATGGGATTTTGGCGTGAGAGGGCTTTCCTCACATGTGCACTTCTGACTGTCGGAGCAACTAGTTGTAACTGGAATTCGGATGTGGGATCACATCAGCTTGAAATATGAAGCTGGGGTTTCTCTTGGAGGCACCTCCGAGCTTCTGACGTGATCAGAACTCCAGATAGTATGAGATAGTACATTTCCAATTCGGTACTTTACTGGCTGCTCCGCGCAGGGTGTACTTTATGCCGTTAGTCCGAAGAGAAACGGAGGTAGATGAACGGCAGATGACTCCGTGGAAGAGAAGTAGGTCTCAGGAAGCTATGGCTTTTAACTTGGCACAGATGGAAATGTCGCTGTAATCGCGTGGAGGCTCAGATCTGGAGATGAGTCCATGCAGTTCCGCATCTCGCAAGAGCCATTCCCAAAGCTATCAAACGCTACAGAGACGCAATTGACTTTTAGATACATGGCCCATCCAGGACCATGATCTCCCACAGATCAAACTCCAAACACCGTCGCTAAAGCGTGTCGTGAAGCCAATTAGCATCTGCCTATGCAGTGAAGGAAGAAATGTAGTACTGCCTAAGTTAGCATGGACGTTCTGATACCTGCGGAAGCACTACTCACGGTTAGAACTGACTCGTCAGCTCCATCGTAATTCGAGAGATACACGTAAAGGATCAAGGCATGTTTATCAGCGAAACACGCGATGACCCGACCACCAAGCCGCCCAACACTCAGCACCTTTCCCCAATCCCTCCCATCGATCCGCACCGTCGACCAGGCATCCGGCCCCGCAGCCTTCAGCTTCATGCTCGGGTGTTCCTCCAGGTCCGTCCCTTCCTCAATCTGATTCTGATCCAGGCCTGGATTGACCAGGCCCGTCCACACGCTCGAAATGTCCAGCGCGTCGGTCGCGATGCTCAGCTTCAGACTCCCGTGCATGTTAGCCGCCAGCTCCAGCTTCGGCGCCGCGATGGTGCTCCTCCCGCCGGTTGTCGTCGCCATCGCGAGCTTGGTGAAGCGGTCGGAGATGGCCTTGAGCTGGATGAGAGAGGGCAGGATGATGTGCGCATCGGACTCGCGGACCCGCGGCTCGTGGATGCCCTCCACGCTGAGCGCCGTCAGGACACGGATGGGTATGTCCTGCGTGACGACCGTCTCTCGGTCTCGGCCCAGGTTCGCGTCCAGACTCTCTTCCCGGAAGGCATCGTCGCCGAACGGGTCTGCAGCAGAGTCGTTCAGGAAGCCGTGGCCGCTGTGCCCGCTGCTGATCGTGTTCGTGATAACGGTGAGGGAGAGCACGGGCACGCCATCTTTCTTGGTGAGGCGGATCGAGGCAGAGGTCGCATTGATGGCGGATTTCAGAGCGCGATGGAGGGGCGGCAGGGGTAATTCGAGGTTGATCGTGTTGTTGGGGGCGGCAGATTGGATGGTGTAATCCTCGAAGATGGACTCGATAGAGAGCGACCTGCGCCTGTTAATAAAGAGCCAAGGTAGATGTAGAGATGTGCTCACGCCCACACCTGCGTGCCTGTCTCGGGAATGATGGTGAAGCGCACGGCATCATCGTCGAGTCGGACCCATGCCACCTTTCCTAAGGACGACAGAGAAGCCGTGAGCTCTGAATGTTGTATTTAGCCAAATGACCACGTCCTAGATACTGCAACTTACTCGTGAAGGTCTGAATGTTGCGCACAGAAGTCTTAAATCGCATCGTGAAGGCGTTGTCGTTGGTGTCTTGAAAACGCGTCAAGTACGCGCTATAGTGTGATCACGTGTTAGTCAACTTGCTGTCGCTCGCTTCAGCTTCTCCAACGTTTAAGCAACACAACATCGACTTCAGAAGGAAAACCAAAAAACAATCATGAATTCAAGAAGCAGAGAATGATTCAGAAAAGATAGCCGTACTCTTCAGAAGGTCATGAATTCAAGAAACAGAGGATGCTTCAGGAAAGACCGTCGTGCTCTTCAGATGGAACATTAACAACCAGCTGATGCCCAATTCCTGGAAACAAGCAACAGCGAACGAAGAAAACCGACAAGGCCAATGCAGAGAGAAGCGTTGAAGAAGCTGACGGGAAAGAGATGGCGCAGGAAAGGAAGAAATGGCTTCAATATACCACACGACTTCCGAAGCTGTGTTTCCGAAAAGGTATCAATCTTGTCATGTTACACGCTGCTTACCTACATGCCATCAAACGGGAAGCTCAGGAACCAAACCCCCAACGTTAGCTCGTATACAAGTTAAGCCTTCCATGAGAAGCATTCCGCCCAACCGTTTCTTTAGGTAGCTGATTCCCACTTCTGCAGTGGGCACCGAGTCACTTTCGTCGACAAAGTCAAAATTAGATCCCAAAACGAAAAGGAGGGAAGAATTCAATCAACGAGCGCGAGGAGTTTATAGCATAGCGATCGATCGATAGATAGCTCGACCAAATCCAATGTCCCGCCAATGACATCAAGACGAAAGAAAGAAAGAACAAAAGAAGAAGAAAAAGAAGAAGAAGATGCTTTGCTTAAAGGACATAAATAAATCATGTCAACATCTCATCTCATCCCATCCCATCCCATCCCATCCCATCCCATCTCATCTCAACTCATCTCTTCACATTCACAAACCACCTACCTTCCAAACCAAACAGGCCACAACACCTGCAAGAAAAGTGCGTCAGGACCTCAAAACACGGCCGAACGTCCGTCCCTCTGGTAACAAGAACAAGAAGAGCATCGGCGAGTCTGTACCCTGTAACCTCGTGAGCTTGTGCGAAGGGGTCCGGACGAGGGGCAAAGAAAGAAAGAAAGAGTTGGGCTTGAGGGTCGCTATATGTATGCATATATGTCATGTATAGGTAGGTAGGTAGGTATAAGACTCGTACCATCCCTCATCTGGGCCAGGCAAGAGAGACGTGATTAGAGACCTAAACTAATATGGAGAAGATGAGATCTGGATTAGGTGTTCATTTTAGATGGCGATGCTGGGCATGCGGCTCGTTGTGAATTTGGTAGTCTGTTACTGTGTGGTCCGCACTTGGAAATATGGCATCCGATTCACGCTCCTGGGAGGGCATCGACATAGGACAGGGGGAGCCCAGGCCGGCGAGATGGGACTGTCGAGATCACGTGCGTGAATGGTGATGTGAACTGTCTGGAATACGTACAAGACGTACTGTACAGTACCTATGTATGTACGATACATCAGCAATACGCCAACCGAATCGCCTGACTCCCCTCGACTCCACACAGGCACTCGCTCCACGCCCGCTCCACACCCGCTCCTGTAGCCCAAACCGGGTCCAAACACCTCTAACCTCTGCCACACCATTAACCCCCTCCACCATCATCTAGTGGGAATCCAGGTTGTAGATCTTCTTGATGCTGTTCAGCTGCTTCTCAAAGTCCAGCTTCAGATCCTTCAACAAGCCATCCTTCAGATCAAAGCACCACGCGTGCACGATGGGGTACCCGTTCTTCTGGTAGCTCTGTTGCACGGCGGCGGTCTTGATGACGTTGCGAGCCTGCTCGATCACGTTCAGCTCGACCAGGCGACGGTTCTTGAGGCCGACGTCGGGAATCTCGTCGAGCTCCTTCTCGTACAAGCGGTGGACGTCGCGGATGTTGCGCAGCCAGGGGT
Organism: Blumeriella jaapii; assembly: GCA_009599575.1. Classification (NCBI taxonomy): domain Eukaryota; kingdom Fungi; phylum Ascomycota; class Leotiomycetes; order Helotiales; family Drepanopezizaceae; genus Blumeriella; species Blumeriella jaapii. The sequence goes on from VWND01000064.1 coordinate 1,102,587, forward strand.
TCAGCAGGCCCATGTCCGTGTGCGAGAGGGCGGCTTGCACGCCGCCGCACGAGTAGTGGCCGCACACCACGATGTGCTTCACCTTCAAGTGCACCACCGCGTACTCGATCACCGACATGACGTTCAGGTCCGTGTTGGGCACCAGGTTGGCGATGTTGCGGTGCACGAAGACCTCGCCGGCGTCGAGGCCCATGATCTCGTTGGCGGGCACGCGGGAGTCGGCGCAGCCGATGTAGCTGTGTCTGATCAGCACGTAGTTCGTATATCCGTCTTTTGGCACGCGAGTTGAACTTGCAAGTCTGTTTATAACGCGGGCTCGGGATCCCGATGGTCACGTGAGACCCCGGGAAACAAGAACCGATGTGAAGCACCCTTATACCAATGAAGGAAAAGAAAAGAATCAAATGCCAACCCGATCGCATCAAAATGAAATCAAGAGCGAAGCCCAAACATACAGATAGTCCGGCTTCTGGCCACTACTGAGCTTCACAAAGAAGTCGGCGTCGCCGTTCGTCTTGCTCGCGCACCACGCGCGGTTGTTGACGAAGATCTGCTCGTGGCTCGCCTGTAGGAAGGCCTCGACGCGTTCCGACCTCGTCTCGCCCTCGACGGCCTTGAGGTCGCCGGCGCTCGCGCTCATCTTGAGTGGTGGTTCTTCGCTTGTGCTGCTGCGACTGTGGTGGTGTGGCGAGGGAGAAGGAGGAGGGGAAGATGGAGAAGAAGAGGAGGAGGAAGAGGCGGAGGAAGAGGCGGAGGAAGAGGCGGAGGAAGAGGCGGAGGAAGAGGCGGAGGAAGAGGCGGAGGAAGAGGAAGAGGAAGACGAGGGAGAAGAGGGATAAGAGCAATAGTAGCGATGCCGTAGGAGAGGAGGAGGATGCAAAGGAAGCAAAGGCGCAGGTGGAAGAGAGGTCGTCGTCTTAAGCACGACACGAGGGCAAGCGACAGCCTGACGGCTCAGGCCCAGGCCCAGGCCACCACGGCGGCCACTGCCCCGCGCGCACGACGAGAGTGTTTTTTCCGAGCATCGCGTTATGTCGGGGGGGGGGGGGGGCGGAGGGGGACGGGGAGGGGGAGTTGGGGGAGTGGGAGGGAGTTGGGTGGTGTGGAAGTGTGGAAGTGTGGAAGCACAGCGTGGTCACTCGGACTTCGCCTATCGAGGCCAAGGGAAAACAAGCCGCCGCGGTGAGGGAATAAATGTTTGTATTAAGCGATGGATGCGTTACGGGAAGCGAAGGGTGTGTTACGGTAAGCGAACCAACTTGGTCGGGCTGTGGCACGTTGTGATGGTGAAGATGAGGATATACTGTACTACAGAGGGCGTGTACATACGGTAGCTGCACTCAGCCCGCACGACGGGTCAAGATCCCTTACTCGACCGACCACAAGGACTGCAAAGATGCGAGCTTTCACACTGCAACTGCATGTCCTCACCTCACCGCCAACGGACCAACAGGACTCGAGTCAGTGGCAACACAGCATGAAACGTTACGATTGCATGGCGGAGCGACCCACTGCTATCTAAGGTTGGTATCACATCGGACCCCATCCATCCGGTCGACGGCGTCTACAATCGCCGCCAACGCGGGGATGCAAAGCATCGCCCATCCTGCGAAATGCAAACCTCCAAGACCGGACATGGCCTACGCACCACGCTCGTCGTCACGGTCATCCCCATCCCCATCGCTGCTGCTGCTCTCCTCATCCCCATCTCGAACCACCACCCGACACAGCTCTCTCATGTGCCAGATCCGCCGCTCCCTCGCGCCAAGCACGGCGTCCATCATCATTCGCGTGTGGTCCCGTGGCCGACCCCCCTCAGCATTCGGCGCGTTCGGCGGCTCGACTTGGAGTGAGGCTTCCTCGACCGAGGCGCCGATCTCGAATTCGCCGCGCGCGAGAGCGGTGATGCCGACGCTGAGCTCGAATGACTCCTGACCCGGGATGGGGGGGAGCATTTGCTGGAGCGATCCATTCCAGACCAGTTTCCGGGAAAGGTCGAGAGAGACATGAGGGGCCTGATTCCGGAGAGAGGGCTGGAGTCGGAGAAGGGCCTTGAGGGGTTCTTGGGTACGGTTGGTGATCCGCACCTTGATCTCGGAGAAGGCGTCGGTGGTCAACACGTGCTGCGCGCCCCGGCTGCCGCTGACAAACACCTCGATGTCGACGTCGTCGATTTTGATAGCTTCGATCATCCGTGGGCTGAGTCGGAGACTGCGTAGCTCGATGTCGCCGTGGCGGCGCGGGCCGGATTTAGTGGTCCATGTCCCTGACAGCATCTTGAGAATCTCTTCGCGGTACCAGAATGCTTCTCGGCCAGCTCGTTCCGTCTCGACCGACGTCTTGCCGGCGCTCACGACGAACTGACGTGCTCGTGAGGGATCGAGAGCTGGTATCGTCGCAAAGGGGTCGGCGAGGGATATGCGGCGCATGGGAAACATGATTCGAGATGCATGGCCAGGCGTGATCTCTTCGTCGATCGTTCCGCCATTGAGAATATCGAGATGGATGTGTAGGTTAGAAGGCCACGCATTCCGAAGATCGAGAATGACCAAGCAATGACTCTCGGGCTTCAAGTCCACTTCGCGTGTGGCGGGAGTTTTGACTACGGACCAGAGAGAGCACGGGATGCTTCCCGCCAGAGGTAAGATGTCGAGCCTGGCCACTTCGACGCTGGTGTTCACCGTAATAGTAAGTGGTAAGCTCACTTGTCGAGTATGAAACTTCTCCTGGATCTCCGTGACGGGCACGCCTAGATGAGCGTAATCAATCTGGACCACGGCATTCGTCAACCCAGGCCGACCAAGAACTTCAATGTCATATGTAATCGTCCCGCCAGGCTCGATGTACTGACTCTCATTCTCTTTTCTCTTCCAGCGCAAAGCTTGCTTGCGAGCGAATACAAGCTCGTACTCGTAAAGCTCGGCAGGCGATGCATCTCGATTGCTCAGAGCAGTCTGGAGGGCCGATTGCGTTGAATCTTTGAACGAGAATAGCACGAGATCTACTGGCGTATCTTTGGACACATTTTGAAGTGTGAGCTGGAATACCTGTCGCTCGCCTTCTAATACCATCAGAGCGAACTGAGAAAGACTTGTAGACTTCACAATGACCACCGGTTGCCTTTCGATCACGTTGAGCCCAAGAATTTTGATTTGCGGCGGGATGGCAGCTGGGGTAGTGGTGACGGGCCCAGAACCGATACTGACAGGTCTTTCTTTTGACTTGAACAAAGCAGCTACGCCAATCGTCTTGATCTTGAGTTCCCTCTGGGGCGCCCAAGGTTGGGCAAAAATAGGAAATCGTCTTTCCCTGCACCCTCGCACGCGAATTATGCATCCCGTAATTCTGAACTGTCCTGCAGATATGGGTGTCCCGGGGATGGCGAGGATTTGCGTCCGATACGGGCCTATGATTGTTTGTTGCGTCGAAGACTTAAATTCAGCTCCCTCCGTCTCGAGTCTTATGCTTTCGAGCTCGACCTCGAATTCGTATGGGTTCTGTAGGGTCACCCGAAAGATGGCACCTTCGCCAGCAACCAAGAGATGATCTGCTACTGCGGCATCTGGAGTCCGCAAGAATGGATTGTAAATGAACGGATTCACTTCTTTAGCTTCTGAAGAGGCAGTTGCTCCTGGAAGCTCGCTCTTGGTGTGAGGAATCGGCGTCCGAGTTTGTGGCAAGGGATCTAGAGCGGCTCCTCGCAATAGAAACTCGTCCCAGTATTCAGTTTGAAGACCCTTCACTCCTAGATTTCTCGCTGCGCTCAGTGTTCTTGAGATGTTTGTTGAGAGTCGGACCTGCTCCTCGCGACTTATCAGAGGAGACGCATTGTCGCTTCGTGGTCCTGGAGCGACTCCGCTGCCAGCCGTTCTCAACAAGTCTGCCGTGAATTTAAGCACGCCGTAGAAATCCGGCAGAGCCTCTGAAATATTGATGCAAGAGCGCAGGACGTCGATTTTCAGGGTTTGCCCGCCAAAAGACCGCACCGAGGCACTGTGCAATATCCTGGCCACTGCTGCTTCATTCGAGTCGTCTATCGGGCCACTGTTCCTCGAGTTACTCCTTGACGGAACAACGCCATAAACCTGCCCCAATAAGTCGAGAAAGGTATCTATGCCAGCTTCTACGTCTCCTTCACCAAGATCGAGAGCCCCAGCTCCATTTGTGTTGCCACCAGCTGAGTTAAGGGCGGCCAGACCGGCAGCAGGATGAACACCCATTTCAGCAGCGCCCCGGATACGGGCCTGGATCAGACCAGGGATTATGATAGTCACCAGTTCCCGAATTACCATAGCCTTTTTCCTGTGAAGCCCCAGATATCCGAGAACGGATGCGATACCGCTGAGGATGATGGTTTGGTCAACCAGCGGCAGAATCTCCGCAGACTTAGGAGAGGGCAAAGCACGAAACAAAGTTGTCACGATTTCCGTTCTTGTTGGTTGTAAGTACAGTCGCGGGGGTGCTAGATTCGCAGCCGTTTTGAAAGGTACCGAGAACCACCAGTTGCAAGACATCATCGTTTACCGTCCCCTCAGCGAGATGGACCGCAGCAAGGAGTTTGGAAAATCGGATGACGGTTTCGGAGAAGGGGAATTGGGGCATGGCTTCCCCAGTGTTGTTGGTCGCTCTAGTATAGAGATTCAGTATCCGTTCGAGCAGTTCGGGCAAGAGCATCTCCAAATTATGGAGAGATACAAGACGATTGCCGGCGTGACCACGCTGACCTTGCGAGCTTGGCCTCGAGGAAGCTTTTTCTGCAGACACATAGCAAATCTGTGGAACTTGAAAATCCACGCCAGCCCATGCAAGCATGAGCATGGTGACGAGAATATGATCGAGAGCTTTGGCATGCCATAGATGATCCAGGTTATTTTTCGCAATAGATGCACCCTCCATGAGCTCTTTTAATGCATCCGGCCACCTTCCAGCGGTCATGTATAGTGATCCAATCACGATACTGATGCGGCCTTTGCCCTTGTTTCTCGAGCGTTCACTAACACTGTTAGATCCGAAGCCTTGAATCGACACCTTATCTTGGCTTGTTTCGCGAATGGGTTCACCACTTGCAAAGCGAGATGGTACCGATTTTTGAGCAGTCTTGAAGTCTTGACCAGCAGGGCCCACGAGCTCATCGAAAGTAGTCGGACGACCTGTGGGAGTTCCGTTTGTGACGCCGTAGCTTCTGCCTGATCCTGCCGAGGAGTCCGAATCTGTTCTTCGTAGCGGTTGGACGGGCATAGACATCCGTACGTGGCTCCTGTCCGCACTCCCAGCCCGAGAACCAGCTCCAGAATCAGTGGGCAATGCGAACTGAGAATTCCTCCGCAGTGGCAGGTCCGTTTGCCCTTGCCGTACTCCGCTCAATGGCCTGCTGAGATGAGACTGACTAGGACTCTCCACGGTGTACAAAGCTTGCAGAGACTTTGCTAAAGTGGTCATCTCTGCTAGTAACAGAGACGATATGTCACACATAACCGTCTTCAATGTCGTCCTCCTGCATTTTTCGGGCGGCGGTACTGCCACCAATCCCTCAGGCAAGCCATTTTCTTTCTCGGGAACATGGTCAAACAACAGAATCTGGTGAACAAGGGCTTTTGGGTATTTATCTCTCAAATCTTCCAGATCCTGGTAGAGCTCCCGCAGATTATGTTCCGGCCGAGCGGTGCCACTTCCGTTCAGTCCTCTTCCATTCTCATTAAACGAGATGTGATCTAACTCTGTTCCATCTGCAAGAGCAACGATGACGAGAGGCTCGCGATAGATCTCGAAGGGGGACAACGCAACGTGGGATGGAGGAGGATAAAATGTCATGAGGTCATACACAATCATGCCCGTAGAGAATGCTAGGGGAGAGAACATATCTGCCATCGGTCAGCACTGATCTGATCAATAGCTTCGAACACAGAGAAAGTCCTCACTTCTGTTCGGCCGTCCATCTGGACTGATATCCCCCAGTCGCACGACATTTTCTGGCCGTAGTCGATCCACAAAGCTGAGGAACCGGGCGCGTTTGATATGCCCGATTGGCAAAAGTACGACTCGAACTCTTGCAGGTGCAACGGGCGAGAGCTGGTCGAGCATGCTGGTAACATCGGGGATGGTGTTGGTGATGCGCCTTGCGGTGTCCAGCTTCGACTAAAGAGCGAAAGATAAATATTGGGGTTTTATTTGAGGCCCATATTACCATAGACCCAGTAGAAAGTCGTGTCAGAGACGCAAAGGTGACGCGAGCGTTCTATGAGTACATTCGGCTGGTCGTTTGCTCTGAATATCTTCTTGCTGGAGACCGGCGGTCAAAGGTAAAGCCGCGCCGAATGTGGGGCCGAGCTATCTTGCCTAATCCTCTCAGCGTCCTTTCTTATTGAAACACCAGCTTCAACCACTGTCTATCACCATATGATCAAGATATTTATGTACAACTTTCGCAGCACATCCAACGGCCTATCTAAGGTTAGCCACCTATGTTTTCTTGGTTATACCTTATGCTTCTCCTACAACGACCTTCTTTTCAATTCAATGTTCAATAAGCAGCAATCTAACCAACCGCCAATTGCGAGTTGTGTTTTCGTGGTATCTGTGTCTCGGTTCTACATCGTATGAAACATTCAGATCAGAATCTATATATGTGACTCTGTGGTCTACAAGAACCTGCTGGCAGGGGAATGCAGATTTCGTCTCGCTTAAGCCCCATTTGGCAACATATCAATCAACATTGCTACGTTCTTCACCCGGTAAGTTTCCGAGTTCTTGGGATTCGCTTAAAATGTTTTGGTGTGGTATGACATTTGAAGAGAGGTAACGTTTACATGTCTCGAGGATTTATACCCATAGACTTGGACCAACGATGTGCCCAATGAGAGCGGGACAGCGAACGCCCCTCGCTGTTGATTGATACAAACAAGTACTCGTCCGTTTAGCTGGAGCTCGGCGGTCCCAAAGGCATACCAGGACCGCCTACACTTGTGTCCACTCGGACTCCAGACAACGCCGCCCTGCCCACATCACTCTTGAAGATGTCCACCGCACAGCTGACCTCCACAAAGTCCTCCAACTCCTCACTGACCGTCTTCAGCTTCTCCTTCACGGAGACCACGCCCTCATACCCCACGATGTGTCTCGCAGGCGGGTTCTCGTGACCTCCAATCGCGGTCAGCGCATGTACCGTTTCTAACACCAACCTGTCTCTCGCTTCGCCAGGAAGCCGCGGGTACCTTCTAACGATAGACTCTTCGTCATTGGCACCTTGCTGAGGCGGCAGACGAGTTTCGGGATGCGCATTTAAAACGTTGGTGAGAATGTCTCTGATGGCCGGTGCCGGGTTGTTGGAGCTCTCGTACTGCCGCAGCTGTGGCGCAAATACGATTTTGTTGGTCAACATCGAGATTTCTTTGTTGGGCTGCACGATCGTCAATTTGATATTGAAGGGCGCAATCTCGTAGGCCAGGGAGTCGCAGTATCCCTCAAGGGCCCAGATGGCCGAGCTGTAGAATGGCATGCCGGGTATGCCAATGTGGCCGGTGATACTGGTGAGAATGATGATGTGACCATTGTGGCGCTCGCGGAGCAGAGGGAGCGTCGCTTTAATGTAGTTCACTTGCGAGAAGAAGATGATCTCGAACTGGTCGCGGACCAGGTTTTGCGTGGCAGCGGAGGTGGACATCTCTTCCACCGTACCAACGAACGCTGTTGAGATCACATCAACATCTGCTTGATACTGTCTGACGGGATGCAGTACCTTCTGAGGTACAACATAACAGAATATCAATCCGCCCGAACACGGCCACGGCTTCCGCGACAGCCGCACCGCATTGTCCCTTGACTCTGCCATCGCACCGAATGCCACGTATCCGATCCTTCCACCCTTCTCTATCTCTTCTCCCACTCCTGCACTCGTTGACAAGTTCCCTGAACTCCGCGCTTCTCTCCTCGTCCTCGATGTCGGAAGGTGGAAGACCTGCGGCTACATAGTCGCCATGCGCCAGCAGCAATTTCATCAACCGTACGGCCAACGGCGACAGCGCACATGTCAAGAACCATATCCGCGGCGAATTGTGCGTCGCTGGGTCCCATTAGCCAAGTTCTGGGCAGACTGGGGGACGGAGAGGGCTACGGAATGAAGCTGCTGGAATTTGGGCCTTCGAGGGGCCAGCCTCAGACATCTTGCGCTCCGTCATGAAGGCGCACTCGGATCAAGCTTCGATCGACTGGCGACTGCTTGTAGCATCTTCACCTTGCACGCAGAGAGCGAAGAATTCGACGCGGGAGGAGAAGATTGGGCTTGCTCGGCCTCTCTCTGAGGCTGGTCGGGGATACTGTGCAACAAAGTTGCAGATTTGGCGCTAAACAGCCCACCCCAAGAAGTCTGACTCTTGTTGCTTGTCTTGTACCCCTCCTTTTGCGAAAGTCGACATTCCTATACCACAATACTTGTAGATATATCATCAGCCTTTGGGCATTCCGTTGGCGACTTGGCCGCTGGACTCAGACATTCTGGACTCAGACATTCATTTCCACCAAAATCGCAAAGAGAACCACGTCTTCAGCATGTCGAACCGTGCCGACATCACATACTTCGGAGCTGTATGATGCCTTTTGACACTGCTGTCCTGGCCCACTGCTATGAAGCCCGATGCTAACAATCCGCTCGCAGGGACCAGCTCTCCTTCCAACCAATGTGCTGGAGAAGGCAGCGGAAGCTTTGGTCAATTACAATGGCACAGGTCTCGGTCTCGCAGAGCACTCCCATCGCTCTGAGATAGCCGCCAAGGTCCTCAACGAGGCCAAAGCCGACCTCGCGACTTTTCTCGATATTCCTAATGACTACGAAGTCTTATTCATGCAAGGAGGTGGCAGTGGTGAGTTCTCGGCGACGGTGTACAACCTGGTCGGCGTCTGGGTGGAGAAGCGGAAGCAGAAGATCTTGAAGGAACTGGGAATCAAGGAGGGCCAGGAGATCCCCGAAGATGTCATCGTGAAGGAATTAGAGAAGGCGGTGCAGGGAGAACTCAAGATTGATTATCTCGTTACTGGATCCTGGTCATTGAAGGCGAGTCAAGAGGCTGCGAGGCTAGTCGGCGCTGAGCACGTCAATGTGGTTGCGGATGCGAGGAAGATCAATGACGGGAAGTTTGGCAAAATACCCGAGGAGTCGACGTGGAAGCTGTCCAAGAACCCGGCAATGGTCTACTACTGCGACAACGAGACCGTGGACGGCGTAGAGTTCCCAGGCTTCCCTGAGGCGCTGAAGCCAGATGCAAATGGAGAGGGTCCAATTGTGGTGGCAGATATGTCTTCCAATATCCTGTCGAGACGAATTCCGGTCAAGAACTTCTCGCTCATTTTCTTTGGTGCTCAGAAGAACTTGGGTAGCACTGGAATCACGGTGGTCATTATCAAAAAGAGTCTCTTGCCCCCAGCAGTCGCGACACCCCCTCCCACCTTGCTGCGGAAACTTGGTCTGCCAGTCGGTCCAATCGTATTGTCTTACGAGACTATTGCAAAAAACAACAGTCTTTACAATACCCTGAGCATATTCGAGTAAGTCTTATCGGCTCACCCTGTGAATTTCACTGACCACGGTCACCAGTGTATTCATTGCCGGCCAAGTCCTGAAGAACTCCCTGGCGAAGTTCCCAAACAAAGTGGACGACCAAGAAAAGATCGCCAACGAGAAAGCAAAAATGATCTACGAAACATTAGAAAGGTACCCGGAGTCATACGCGATCGTAGCCGACAAGACAGCCCGTTCGAGAATGAACATCTGCTTTCGGGTAACGCACGTAAGTCCGACCTGCGTTCCTCGGTACCAAAAAGTCTCGGGCCATTGTACTGACTACTGAACAGCTCGCCAGCGGCATCGACGACTCCGAGAAATCCTTCCTCAAAAGTGCTACCGAGCAAGGCCTCACGGGTCTCAAGGGACACAGAAGCGTAGGCGGCATTCGCGCAAGCAACTACAACTCGATATCCCTCGAAGGCGCGAAAAAGCTGGCTGCGTACATAGAGACCTTCGCAAAAAGTCCAAAGTAAAGACGTTTCGCTTCCTTTTTAGACTCACCAGGTCCTAGGTGTGCGTACCATTGGTATGATTGCATCCAGATTTTCACTTAGAACCATAAAGGAGGTTGTGGTCTGGTCGAATTTCAGCGAAGATGTGAATTACAAAATGAGGCGTACATAACAATGCAAAGGACTGAACTCTTACCTCTGAAATTAGGCAGCGGTCATCGTTGCGGACCCGGCTGAGATTTCAACAACATGGGTGGGAGCATCTTGACAGTTGGTTAGGCGGAGGTAAGACTCTGTGACCGTAAAGAATAAAGAGATTGAAGATCGCGATATTGTTGTGACGGTTTCTGATCTACAAGCCTGGAATCTAGGCTCCTTGATTTACAAGCAGGCCTGCTTCAAAACTCGCCTTTCTCCATCGGTCCTTATGTTTCCCCCACCCCACCCAACGTTCCTGGAAGTCGTCAAAGGTACGCTTCTAGACCAACTCCATTTTCCACGGTACTTCAACACCCCTCCCTCCTGCCTCTTCCATCTCTTTCTCCCCCTTCAACAAAATCCCTACCGCACCCTCGTCTCTAAACCTCGTTCTCAGTTGGTATCGCGCTCATACTACATCACAGCTATTGAGCTCGACAGAGTCTCACGGCCCAACTTCGATCTTACGAGCACAACTTCAGCTTTGCTCGATCAGTCACAGAGTTGATCGTTCAACCAGCCTCGTACTCCACCCTCAGATACCAGGAGTTTCAAAATCATACCCAGAAGTCCGGCTTCTAATCGATTTCGCTGATCCCAGATAGATCGGAAAGTCGGCAATCGGAAGTCCTCTTTCCTAGGTCAGATAGTGTGGTAAGTGTCCTAACAATTTCGCACAAGCTCAATCTCGACAACAAGATGGGGTACGTTTTAGGAACGAAGCTTGGTTATTGACTTCGGAATCAGGACCGTCTAAGGGTTTCTTTGTTACCTTGTCACCCAACATGGTCAACTTCGAGACCCCAACTGGAGATATTGAGGTTCGGCTTCGAAAAGGTCTTAACGATAATACTCCCCCTGTTTACTTTGACGAGTACGCACCACTTGGGAAGCTCGACACCAGCAAAGACACAATAACTAGGTACATCGTACCAGAGGCAACTTCTTACAGCATTGAGGTGGTCTTCAAAAAGGGGTTTAACCATGAAAATTTTAGCCACCTTCATGTTGGGATCAAAGACCTGGAATCTGGTGCACGGCTTCTTAGCAAATGGATCGATTTTTCTTTGAGGGGTACCCAAGATGACGAAAAAACATTCCAAGTCAAGCATTTACCAACCGCCATTATCGATGGCGAGATTCGACGAGACGTTGAACTTTCTTTCCGAGCTCTTTCTCCAGGTCAGTCACTACCCAAATTACAATAACTACGACCGAATATTTAATGCGACCAGATGAAAATTTGCTAGAGCCTGCCTGTGATGCAACCTATGGTACTGAAAGTCTCGCCGGTATTGAAATCAGAGTGTCTAGGTACTCTAACTACGAAGAAATGCGAAAGAGTCCGACTACAATACAGAAGGAGATGAAGTCTCACAGGCAGCGAATGAAGTTGAAAGAAGACACGCTCAAGACAACGTCAAATATCTCCGAAGTTCTTTTCGTCAAATCTGGTATAACACATGGATCTAGGTACGTAATGTTACCAGATTTGCAAAGTAACCATTTCTCACATCTGAATGACATAGACTTGTCGGCGGAAGGCCCCATACGCACCTTATTGAACCAAGTACAACTTACATCAGGGCAGATCAGAAAATTAATCGAAAATACAGGTTCTTCTTTCGCTCCAAGGGTATTTATATTTATACCAAGTTCAGAAAGTTGCTGAGATTAGCAGCGTTTCTCGAAAAATCGAATTTCATGAGGAGTCCCATCCTAAACGAATACCGTCCTTGGTCTCTACTCGAGGGTTTGGAGCGCGAGCTTGCTTTTGGAAGCCTTTTGGTCAGTACCTAAACCTCTTCTGGAATGGTTGGTGTTTTTCAAGCTAATGGTGATGTGCAAAGGACTACGACCAAAAAAAGATCCTCGAGAAAACGATGGTAGACAGGGGTCCGAACGCCACAGAAGAACTAATCCGTAGGGAACTCTTTGAAACCGGCATTCTACCAAGCTACTGGCGCTCATGGAAAGATTTGACAAACAGAGAACAGGAAATGGTGTTTTCTATGCTCCAGGTATTTTCGTCATCTTTTTCCCGAAAAAAATTCTTACAAAGACAAACAGGATCGCCGCAAGTTCTTCGATAGAGGGGAGTATCCGCCCGAAGCCGGAGAGCCAAAGGGAGCGGCAGAAGTCTCCCAAGCCAAGCAATCACCTGTCAAGGTCGAGCCCGGCTCTGCCGATGCCACTGTTGGCCAGCCAGGTACTGCTAGAACTAATGTTGCCGAGCTTGTTGCCATTGATCACGTCTTTGCCGCCCCTCTCAATCAAAATGTCGGCTCAGAACCCATCGTCCAAACCAATATGAGGATCGAGCTCGGTGCTGCCGACCCTATCGTTGCTGAGCCCGTTGATGCTCCTCATATCGATGCCACCGCACTCAATCGAACGAGCGGCTCAGAACCCATGGCTCAATCCAATATCAAGGTTGAGCTACAGCAGGCACCATCAACACCCAAGGCCCGAAGCGCGCAGCCGGACATCATCGTCATAAATGACACCCCACCTCGCCACGACGAAAGATCCGCCCCAGCAGTCCTGACGAAAACCAAGAATGAGGAGTCCGATAACTCGAATCTCTATCCAGTGCCGAGAGCCAAGCGCTCATCAGCTCATCCGGCTCCCCCATCGAAGAAAGTGAAGATTGAAGAAGAGGAAAACATAATCATACTTTCCGACGATGACGAGGCTGCCACGGCAGAGGACGAAGAGCTGAACAGAATGGAGGAAGAACTCTTGGCAGCGCAGAGGGTCCGGCTCGCTGCGCAGAAAGAATCCGATCTTTTGGTTGCACTCAACTCGAGCAAACGGGCAAGAGCCGTTCGGTCCAACAACAGCACTGCTAAGCGAGATTAGGCGAGCTTCCCCGAGTGTGAACGAGGCATCTGGACGGACAAGCGTGTGTGTAAATGAACAAGTACGATCGACGCATTTTGCATATTAGGGACGGGGATGTGAATTTCTCTTTTAGTGTAGATGGCATGCTACCGATGAGGTGGTTCCATTTCCGCACCCTGATCGTTTCCATTTCGTTGCTGTTGTTTGCATACATACATCTTTTTAATAATTGCCCACACGTTACTACCAACTCTCATAATGTCTTTTGCAAAGCTGAATTTTTTCGTTCAACATCGAGGAAGAAACCTGTAGAGCATACAAAGCTAGTTCACGGCAAAGTACTTAATTTTGTAAATTGTCAGAGCGCAAAAAGGTTGTTGGAAAATCATGGTTATTCGATCGTAAATCGTACGCCGTAGCTACATTGCCCTCAAGGCGCTAACCCACCATTCTATATAGCTCTCTGCCAATCCTACTAGATTCTATACACCTCTATTTCTACAATAATCAAGCCCTTTGGAACTTCTCTCTTATCGAGGCTGCACAGTTCCACTGGCCTGTTCAAATGTTCAAACCCATCACGTCGTTGCTTCCCTGAATTCGCAACCTCTAAACCTTTATGTAATACTCAAATGTGCTCTTCCGGGGTTTTTCTTGTTTGTTGCCTCCCGAGCTCGGCTGCCTCTTCCTCGTGTCTGGGTTTCTTCTCCTCAATAGAGGATGTGGCGATCTCTTCGTCAGATACAGTTTCCACCTTTGTGTTACCGAAACTACACATGTTCAATTTAGCGGACATCGACAGTCTCTTGGGAATAGGGAACTCACAGCTCGTCCATCTGCTCCAAAGTCAACCCCTTCGTCTCGGGAATACAGAACCAGACGAAGAAAAACATGCAGAAGCAGATGCTGCCAAAGAAGAAATACATCCCGAATCCTCCTTTGCCCATCGTTGCCATCATACGCGGCACGGCCTGGGCAACGACGAAGTTGAACAACCACTGTTTTAACATTTAGTTCCGCGATGCTTATGTGGGGTAGGATCAGCGTACCTGGGTAGAAAGTGCCATTGCCACGTTCAGAGCCCGTAGACGCGCGGTGGGGATTTCAGATATGATGATCAAGGGGCAGGGGCCCCAGCCGAATTGAAAGGACGACCCGAATATGAAAATGGACACTATGGCAACGTAGCCAAATGCGGTGATGTTTTTGCCCTCTCCAGGAGGCTGCACGCGCACGTAGACGCCGATAATGTACACTGAGTGGATGTCAGCACAATTATGGAGATATTCAGCTTGATTCGATGTGGGTAGCGCTGGACATACTGGCTATGGTTAGGACGACGGAGACCCAGAGGAGAGACCTGCGGCGACCAACTGTATCCGCGGCAAAGAGGATGAAGATGGTGCAGGTGATCACCTTAGACAAGCCGTAGAAACCTGTGGCGAAGAGACCGGTGTTTGTTTTCTACTCGATGTCAGACTCCCGATACAACCCAAGAGAAAAGATTTGTAAAGTACAGAAACACCAAGACTCTCGAATATGATTGGGGCATAGTAGTTGATGGCACCGCTGAGAAGTCGTTAGCCTGTACTTGGTGACTCGGGATACGAAAAGGAAAGCCATACGCTCCAGTCATCTGCTGCAAGGCCATGAGACCCATGGAAATGAGAACTCTGTTGCGGTTTCCCTTGATCGTCCACATTTCGCGCAATAAGTCCCAGATTGTAGAGCCACCCATCATTCGTTTCTCGTTTTCGATCTGCTCTCTTACATCATCCAGTTCCTTCTGAACATATGGATGAGTGGGTGGGAGACTACATGCTATCAGTATAATTTCATTCGTGCAGAGATAGTGATGGAGAACCAACTTTCTGGTATGAGACAAGATTCTCGTCGCCTCCTCCCAATTGTCTTGTCTTGCCAGCCATCTGGGTGACTCATTGCAGAAGAACACCCCGAAACTGAGAAGGACAGCGGGAAGAGCTTGCATAGCGAGGGGGACCTTCCAGGTAGCGTTATTGGTCAAGGGGTCATCATAACGTCTGTAGGAGCCCTGCACACCTAGTAAGCTTCCAGTTGGAACAGGCATACACATGAATCTATCTGGGTTCACTTACATAATTGACCCAGAAAGCGAGCATGATGCCTAGGACTGTAAGCGAAAACACCCATTGGGATGTGAGGTCAGATACGAACCAGCGACGATGAACCATTGGCAGATCCCAATCAAGCCACCTCTTATAGCACGTGGAGCATTCTCGCTGATCTGTCGATTCTGTCAGTATCTGCAGGGCTTGATCCAGACAGAGTGAGCTTTGTACTCACGTAAACCGGTGTGACCATGCCTGCACCGCCAACTCCCAGGCCAGCAAAAAAGCGGCCAGCGTAGAGACCATGCCTTGACACCCGTCAACTTCAACAATAAATCATCACCGAAAAAAGACCTTACAATTTACCGGGAGTTGCACATTGGACAACAATACCAGCAATTGTGATAATGGCAAATCCAAGCAGAGTTTTCTGCACACACATTAGCTAACGTTAATGTAAAGCAATAGTACCCGTACTTGTCGTCCAAATCTGTCTGCACAATAGAATGCGGCCAGGGCACCACAAAAACATCCTCCTTGGAGTGCGCTGACAACTCGAGAGCTCTTAGCTTGAATACCATACTACCACATAGGACTTAACATACTGTTGCTGTTCAGATTGGCAGCGACCTTTGGGGTGATCTTGTATTCCCTGATACGTCTTCAGTAGGGCTAGCGTCAGGAAGTGGAGTGATGTGTACGCTTTGAAGGCCTCCATGACAATGATACCCGATAGATCCAATATCTGAAGTTTCATTAGCACGTATGCTTAGTTCACAAGGAAAAATAACTTGCCCCATCCAGTCAACATGCCACCAAAGCAAGCTTTGCATTGTTAGCAATGATCGTGTCGCCCTCAGTGTGCGTGAACGTTGGTCGAGAATATGGGTACATACATGCGCATGCTATAGACAGTCAGTTTTGATACACTCGAGAAAGCTCAACATGTTGCTCCTGTGGAGTAATGTAGGGAACACATACTCAAAAGGAAGACCCGCCATCCTTCGAACTGTTAGCTGGCATTTCTGGTGCGCGATTGTGATCAAACTATACCATAGATCTCCGGTGGGTCACTGGGGCCATGTTAGCTAGAGCTCGAGATCGAAGAATCCTTCTTACATCTTCATCGCATCATTCCTCACAAACTTTTGTATCAACCTCATGATTGCTATTGCACAAAAGATTCCTAGCAAATAGCTTTGTTCGGGAGTGCTGCTTCGTAAAGCCGTTCAAGAGTCTAAACAAAACGAACTCGGTAGAAAGAGCAGAATGTGTAGACTCCTAGTGATAAGTCGTCTTCATGTATCTCATCTCAAGGGTTGTGTACATAGCAGAGCCTCTCCGGCGATAGCTTTGCATTTAACATCGATCAACAGCCACTGATCGACAGCCCCTTCATTTGTGTCCTTGACCGCTCTCTGCAGATTGAAAATCTCTGCCAGAGGAAACCCTGGCATAATTCAGTCTTGGTGACTTTTTCTCTGCCAGAGGAATCCCTGGCATTTTTCAGTCTTGGTGACTTTCTGACCTTTCGCTTGGGCCTCTCGCTTAGTCTTGTTTACGGATGTGCTTGTGCCCGGTCCCGGTGCTGTGTCATTGGAAGAATTATATCGTGCCCCGGCACCCAGTTCATCCTTTTTTTGTTACGGCTTGTCTTCCGCATGCTCGGACGCCCAATTGCAATGTGTAAGCTATTTTTTCTGTTTCAAAAACTGCTAAAATCTCACTTTTGCCCATTTGTTTTGACACACGGCTAACACCAGGACACTATGAGAAGGAAGCTGCAGCGCCGACCTGATACAACCTCCGAGACTTGATATTAGCGTGCGGCATTGGACCATGGAATCCGGACCTTCAGCACGGCGGGTTCTACGCCTGTTCTTCTGGGCTCAGACCTCCTGGTCGAACTGCTAGAAACGGCTCCTAGCGGGCACTTCAGTTCCCAGCCTGGCATTTCTATTTTCAGCATTTACCCCTTGAGCCCGGACATCGTCAATTCTGGATGATCCTCTCTCGATTCAGACGTACCCGTGAAAGCAAGAAGGCTTGCCTGATTCCGTGGAGTATCGATGACGAATTTCAGCCATCTCTCCCGCCTCCTCTGCATTCTCACGCTCGCCTTCTCCTGCAAGCTTCTGAGTCCGCTAGTCGCCCTACTCTCACCATTCGGATTCTCATCCTCCGGAGCTCAACCTCGCCGGCCATCTCTACATCCTCCAGGACTTCGAAATCAACAAACTTAGAGAAGCACAGCGCGTCGGACACCTCTTCCAACGCCACTCGTTTAGGGAACTGACAGTCTCTGCCACGCAAGCATTGCTTAGTTGTCGATTCTACGCAGTGCTCAAGCTCTCTGCCTTGAAATGCGTCGACATCGATCATCTCTTGCTTGATGGCGACATGCTTTCCGTTTCTGCCAGTTTCATTCCCGACTGTGCTCGAGGTTGACCGGGTTCGTCTCTGAGCTGTGGATTGGGCTCAACATCTCCTAAGTCGATCGTCTCACGCTTGCTTGGGGTAGCAGAAATTCTAGGGAGATCCCCGGGCATGGGAATTGGGGTGTGCGTGA
This sequence comes from Blumeriella jaapii, assembly GCA_009599575.1. Lineage (NCBI taxonomy): Eukaryota > Fungi > Ascomycota > Leotiomycetes > Helotiales > Drepanopezizaceae > Blumeriella > Blumeriella jaapii. The sequence continues at coordinate 1,120,296 of VWND01000064.1, forward strand.
GCCGGACAAGCGCAAGAATTAACGTCATTGCCAACGGGCATGCCACCTCCATCGAGTAGGATGAATCTGTGGGTAGGTACATGGGCCATTTGAATGTGGCCCTCTCCTGTTTCGTATTTTCTTTTCTTCCCTCTACAGGATATTGCCAAGTGTGTTGGTATCCCAGACTGCTAGAGAACGTACCTCCAGCATTTTGCATGTACAGATACAGTACGTCATTTTTCTTCCACATGTAGAGCGTAATAGGAGGACCACTTGCCACCCAGAATCGCAGCCGGATCAAATCTTGATCGTACTCGAAGTCCGCTCTGATTGATATGCTACATTTCTTCGAATGCGATCTTGGCCCAGGTTCATCGAGGAGATCCCAGCCGTGACAATGTAGTGGCGGGAGAAATAGAAAAATACCAAGTCGCTTGAGCAATCCTGCCCAAAGTTAAACACAAGTAAGTGTTTGGCGTGGATTGATGGTTTGATCTCCCTGCAAGATTTTAATCAAGACGGAGCTGGAGCCCTGTGACCTCAAGAGCATACGCAGATCAATGGAATTGATAGGATTTTGCCATTGGCATGCGACGTGCTCGATATCTGGCGGTCAACAATTGGCAAGTATAAGGGATGTAGGAACACATACAACACCATGGGTGGAAATACAGTACTATATCCATGCCAAGGGTACGCGGATCATCAAGTATGTCTGATTCATCTCGCAGGCTCCCCCCACATACGATCGCTCTGTTATTTTCTCACCGGTTCAATTAGGCGGCTTACATAGAAACCAAGTATCATGCTTCTGAACAAGCCGTTCTCCATCGATGTACAAAAGTATTTTGCGCAGGTCGTTTGCAAAGTCAAGGATGAGTGTTGTATCTCGCCATCCTATACCATGGTCTAACCTTTTCTTCCATAGACCGCATGATGCGGCATGCCGATCAGATCCTGAAACTCCCCAGGAAACTTTGAGACTGATATACCCGCCCCCACTAGAAATCCTATCCTGTCGGACTCTGATTCTGATAGCGTGTGATCGACCTGAGTCGGCAACGATATAAAAATGGCTGTTGGTCGCAATGTTCTTCTCGCGCTCTTTGACCGAACTTACTACTCAAAACAGGTGTCCTGTAGCCATCTAATTGCACATACTCCGTGCTGACTGCCGCTTCTCGAGATCACCTATGGCCAGTGCGGTGGTTCGATGCTGCAGTCGCTACGCTGGTCCAGTGACTGACTTCAATAGTGAGAATCCCAAGAACTTCTATTTGAAAGTTTAAGAGAACATCTGCGCGGGTCAGGCGAGGGATTAGTAGTATGGACACGGCTTAGCAAGTTCGAGGAGGTGCCAACAAAGATCGAAGTACTACACATACAGTACCTCTTCGCCTTCCATCTCATGATACGCACAACTGTTCAAAAGCGCGCTCACATACATTGAGTCGGCCGGAACACTAACGAGGAATAAGAAATAACTTGCCTTGTTCTAAACTCAAGTCTCTGTCCCAAAGAGTACCGCAATTACAGTCGTGGCGTTACAGAAGGGCGACCTCGATGTTGCGCGGAGGTGACGGCAAGATCTGCTCCAATTGGGCTCCAAACCGCCAGAGAAACGTGACGCTCCACCGTAAAGTGAAAAGGAAGAGATCGAAGTCCTAAAAGGTAGAACAAGAGACCTAATATTGTAAATGCCATATTCAATCACTCGGTCGGAGTTCGCCTGGATGTTCTTTCGAGTGAGAAGCTGAGATGAGGCATTTGAGTTGTTTGTGACCTGATAGAGTTTCCTTGGCCAGCACGGTTGGAGCTGAATCACGTGGGAGCTAAAATGGAATGGCTCCAAAGAGATAAACTTCATGTCACGGTTTTAGAAAGACCCCCAACTCAGCTACTGGGCCACAGACTTTGAACTCGCCATGGGAACATGCCTGTTACAGCATCGGAACCCTGCTTTCGATTTGGTGGTTAAGAATTGAACTCGGCTGTCCCGGTCTACTGAAGCTCAGATGTCTTCAGAGAACGGAACTGACATCGAGAAAGGGGTATCCACCGACAAGGAGAGGGATTGCCTTCGAGAGAAATGAGTTTGTCAAGAGAGGAAGGGATGTGCCTCAGAACAGACTGGGATGTCCCTTGAAAGAGCCTCGAAAGCTTAAGCTTCTCGATACTGATCAAACGCTGAATTGCTACAGTACATACAGTAGTATTTTCATGATGGGTGGACCGTCAGGGTCAAATCACGTTCACAGTACTGTGTAGAGAGTAGAACAGCGTGGCGCTAGGGAGAGTTTAGTCCCTAGATCCGCTATTGGAGTGCACTATTCTTTAAACTAGCGAGATAGACATGGCGGGTCGACTTCTTCGACATCCCTGGCTTTTCGAAGGGATTCGTCAGTTTACAGTTTTTCAAGCGTCGAAATCTGTGTACATATGCTGCAAGCCAGTCGGCCATTCCAACGATCAGACCCTGGAACACAGATCTACTTCCCATTGTCTTTCTACCGTTGACCATCACATGAGCGTAGATAGGCTCCTTCGTGATGTCTTTAGATGTTCGATCCAGGTTGGAGTCGTTTTCTATCGGTTTGGATCCAATTGACAAAGCAGACAGAGCCCTCAATTCTCGGGAAATACAACTGGGCCTGAACATGCTCGAAGTCGTCGAAAGAAAAGCCTTTGTGTAAAATGACCTCGATCACGTACTGATGACATCTTGAGCTACGATTTAGCGATCGCACTCTGGAGTGTCCTAAGAAAGTGAAGTTTGAAGCTACATCTTTTACCATTCAAACCTCTCGCGCTCCTTAACCTTGATGTATTCGTCGAAGTAAAATTCATTAAGGTGTCTTTCAACACGCACCTCATTGATTGTTGCCCTCCTGCCAGATTGCCATTGTGTTGGATTGTGGATTTCTTTGCAGCGGCTGCCGTGCCGTGGGTGGAGGTGTCCTTGGAAGACCGAAATAGGAGTAAGCAGAATCCGATATCGACAATTGCACCTATGACGAGCATGCAAGGTCAGCAAAATCTAAGCCCAACACGAGACCATGGTTCTGGAATCTCGACTTCAGTTCTTCCAAATTGCACTCCGAAAATTCTACACAACTTCTGAAAAAGACAAGTACATGCCTATGTCGTATTCTGGATCTCGTTGACAAACCAGTAGTAGCTTAGACCTAACTAACGGAGATCGCAATTGAGGTCGCGAAGTCCTGGTCGCAATGTCGTGTATGCAAGGAGGATGAAAGGATATTGGAACGACTGGATCGGAATGGTCTCTCAATTCTCAGAACCATGGTATTGAGTGGCTTCGAGGAAGATTGCAAAAGCTATATTGAGAATGCCAGACGTCAGTTCGCGGGTTGTCGTTGATATCGCCTTGCTAGGAGGGCGAAGACAATCAAGGAAGGAGCAGATATTTTTTTCCAGCCTTGATGATATCAACTCGAAATTGGGAAAAGAACGGCGATTGAGTGAGGAGCGGGTGGTCTTGCGGACCAATCAAGTTGTGAGGATGGTGAATTTTGCAAAAATCCAGAGGAGAAATCGAAGCGGAGGAGAATGGTCAACATCGACCGAATCAGAAAGAGGAAGGCAGGCACCTTAGGAAAGAGAAGGTCCCGGTTCAATCCTCAAACCGCTCTCGCAGCAGATGATTATGGGTATTCTTGGAAACAGGCGAGACATCGGCTCAAGTCATAACTAGATGATCTTCAACATCACATCAGTGACAGGAGAAGAAGACGGCCCAGAAAGAAGCGAGCCTCTAGCAAATAAGCTAGCCGTAAAGGACAGTAAATCCCCAAGAGGAACGAAGGGGAGTAGAGCAAAGTTTCAAATCGACAACCACCCACGGTATCACATCTCATCAATAGAAAAAGATGACGGCAAGCAACAGCACGTTCGGTCACTTTGCTCTGAAAGCCATCACTTCTCTCATCAACAGGTGCAGGAACAGGATAACCATCGATTTCCACCGATTCTCAGCAGCTGAAACACATACAACTCTCTATCAACAAGGTTGTTGTACCAATCTGTCTATCTATCTGCTGCCCCTAAGTCAAAGAACGAAACACCCACAAACCCAAAGACACGACGAGAATACAATCTCCTCTCCACCACAGCAGACTGCAACACCGCAACCACCAGCACTGGTGCCTAGATCCCATGCCGAAGCCCCCAAAGCCTCTCTCTCTCTCTCTCTCGCTCTTTCCCCCCAGCAATGCAGAGACATCCCTCTCTCCTAGATGATAGTCTAGGAAGCTACTGCACAGTAAGTACCGTGGTCCAGCCCTCAAGATCTATGCTTTGAGTTTGGGGTGGGGATTTGGCGTTGGAGAGGGAGGGGATAGGATCGGGCGACGGAGGCGACAGGTAGAGAAAGCTCGATGTCCCCGTTCCTTTTTCATTCCGTCACACGACATAGTAGAGGCAGATGGGTTAGGTAAAGGTAAGTACTTTCAGTAGGTAGGCATACCAAATGATATCGATATCCGTCTGTCTATCTTGCAACTGGCAGGATTTTGCATACTGACTTTTCCCCCGCCTAATTCCCGTGCCTCCAACAAGCAAGCAACCCATCACATCAAGCCAACACGACCAAAAAACAGCAACATTGTAGGTCTTCAACCGCAACACCATCCCCGGAAGCAGCAGCAGAATCAAGCACTGCCCTTTCAACTCCAACTCCCACTGCCCCGCCAACACCAGAAAGAGAGAAGTCTCAAACCCCGTCCCCAGACCAGCCACAGTCCCATCTCCCGCGAAGCTTTCTCCCCCTCCCTCTTCTTTTTTTTTCTCGCTCGAAAGCGCCGTCCATCGTTCGAGTTCGTACGCGAGCGCGTCGCACTACGACGTTGGCGTGAGAAAGTCGGAGGGGATGCGCGCATGTGGTAGGAGGGCGGGAAGCGGAGGCAGGTGGAGGCGGAGGAAGGTGGAGGCGGAGGAGGGTTTGAGACGGAGGAGAGGGCGCTGAGGGGGTTGGGGGGTGTTGAGGGAGGTGTTGGACACGGGGGGGGGTGAAGAAGAGGGTGAGGAGGTCGAGAGAGATGTTTTGGAGAGATGGGGACAGGTTGAGGGATGTGTGAGCTGGTGGAGGATGAGATGGAGGGGCTGGTTGGTAACTGGTGGTGAAAGGGGATGATAGGGGATGTTGGTAGGGGTAGATCTACATGTACATGTATCTCTGTGGAAGTCGACGTTTGGGTTTGGGCTGATGGCGTTTCTGGCCATGAAAGAAACGCACTTGAGAGCCACGACTTCCTGGAATGATGAGGCTCTGTACGCTCTGTTCAACATGGAACCAATCGCTGGCTAATGATTTGCCTGGAAAAAGGCAGTGGAGCGGATGCCACATGTCTTCTGGGATCCTATCCCAGCGGCGCCGTGGGCGCATGTCCGGCTCGTAGAGCTGACCGGCCGTGTCACCTCGAGCGCATCGTCGCCTGTCCATGATGCTCCTCATCCCCGTGCGCATCCGCGTCGTCCTCGTCGTCCTCACTTTCGTCTTTGAAGCCTTCTTCCAAATCGCGGCTCAGGCGCCTCCCATCGTCATGCCTCCCCCGTCTCGCGTCGAGCGACAAGGCTTCCCTCCGGTGATCGTGCACCGCGTACAGCTCCTCGCCGTCCTCCTCGTCAAAGTCGCTCCCCGAGCCGTCGTGGGCATGGACGGCGACGCCATCTCGTCCGCCCTCCGAGGTCCAGGAAGACGGGAGCAGGCGTCGGGCGGTGGCGTCCAGGAGGCGTTGGCGCCAGGAGGACGTGTGGACGGAAATGGTGTCGAGCGGCAGGTACTGGCCGTAGCGGCTCTTGTACCGCTTCCAAACGGGCAGGACGACGTGGGAGATGCCCAGGTAGAGCAGCAGGGAGATAATGGCTGGAATGACCAGCGTCTGTGGGGTTTGCATGGTCGTCAGCCTGGCCTTGCCTCACCGTGCAGTGGGTCATCGACCGCTTGATGATTGATTTCTTTCGTTACCTCGAGAAACACGACCAAGCCCATCTCGCGGTCCGAGTGCTCGTCGTCGGCCAGCCGTGGAGCGAGGGGGCGAGATGCGGAAGGGGGGAGGAGGGGGGGGAGGAGGGGGAAATCGGCGCCCATGCAGTGTGGTTGTGTGGTGGTGGTTGTGGTGGGTGGTGGTGGTCGTCGTCGTCGTTTTCTCGGACTCTGGGGCGTTTTGGAGGGGTATCTGGGAGGGATTGTAGTTGTCGTTGTCGTTGTAGTATTAGTAGTAGTAGTGGTGGTGGTGGTGGTGGTGGTGGTAGTAGTAGTAGTAGTAGTAGTAGTGGTAGTAGTTGTTGTTGTTGCGGTTGACTGAGTTGTGCTGCGGTATGGCGGCGGCTGTCTGTGGCTGTGGCTATGGCTGTGGCTGATGCTGTGGCTTGTGTCTGCTTCCAGGGGTCACAGGGAGTTGCATACCGAAGTACAGAAGTCAAGTAGACACACTACAGCGACTGTCATATATGTAATACAATATGACGGTATCTATGTAGCAAGTCAAGTATGCACGTCGCAACTGGTACGAGACGGACTGACTGACTGACTGAGACTTGTTGTAACGAGAACGACGAAAGGCTTTCCATGCACAAAGCGGAAGAAAAAAAGAGAACGGCGACGGCGACGACGACGACGACGACGACCACCATTACCACCACCACCACCACCACACCACATTCCCCCGCCGCTCTCCTCCTCTCCCCTCCTCTCCTCTCCTCCTCTCCATCGCTGGCATCTCCTTCAACACGTTTCTTTCCACTTCATCATCTAATCGTCCTCCCCTCTCCCACGGCGCACGCTTGGCGTGTGATGCAGCCGGGGCGAACCGTTTCATGCGAAGCTGTGGACTTCCAGGAGCCGAGACTCACAGCACGCACTTCCACCTATCTCTACATACAGGACAGCACTGTACAGTCCGGTACGGTACCACCTTTCTTACAGTCCTACCGACCGACGACAGGACAGGACAGCCTCAAAACGTCCCCGGCACGGATGCAGGTGTAGACAAGGTGCTCACCTCCCCTACGACGCATTGTGTGGCATCGCGAGCTCCGCCGACGACAACACCTGGCAGGTAAGGAGGAAATACTCTAGGGTTCCATCAGACCGCGAGACAGATTACCACCACCACCACCACCACCAGCAGGGACGGACTTCTGCTTCGCCCAGCGTCGCAGACCCTCCGCAATTCGATGCTGATTCTCTCCTCGACGTACAGTAGCATTCCCTCTCCTCCACCGGACTCGCCCCGATCACCACGCCTCGAACCATATTTCTTCTCCTCCTCCTCCTCCTCCTCCTCCTCCTCCTCCTCCCAGCATCTGCGAGCCAGAATGCGAATCGCGCCTACGTGAGAGCTTGAAAAGGTCTCACCTATTGGACAACAACGCGACTGCATTCTGGCCCCTCGGGCGCATCACAGCGGGAGCGCGGGCGAGGGAGGACAACGCGAGCGCGCGATCCACAGCCATCCGTGGCATCCCCCGCCATGTCGGCCGCCGACAAGTCCAGACAGTCCTCGGGCCACAAGTCCTTCTTCTCCCGGAGCAGCAAGAAGGAGAGGAAACATGCGAGCGACGAGCTCAACGTGGGCTCGACCCTCGAGAGTGCGAGCACCCACAGCTCACGGTCCTCGCGACACCAGAGAGGCGAGTCCATGGCATCGACCATCGAGAGGCCCCATTCGCCTGGTGCGGATCTGCAAGGCCTGAACATGATGGCCGGCGTCATCACGTCCATCCCCTACGACAGCGTGGCCACCGACGGCAGATCCCCCATCCCGGTCGACTACCTCCCGAGGAACGACCAGATGCCTGTGCGGAGGGAACCGCTGCCGCACCACCTGAACCAGAAAGGGACCGACTATCACCAGTACCCGTCGTTTGACCCGGCCGCCGCGCCGAATGGGAGCTCACACCCATCCGGACCGCGACCGCCGCCGAAAGACGGGGGGCCCGGGGGGCCCGGCGCCACGCTCGGCGCCGACCGGAGGACGGCGCCGCCGCAATGGGCCTCTGGCCCCCCCCGCACAAGCGGTGCGAGCACGTCGAATGGGCACAACCCCCGATATGACTCGTACTCGACGGCCCAGTCCTCGACCTACGCGAGAACCTCCTTCGACCAGTCCAGTCTGGATTCGAGTACGGAGCGGTCGAGTGTCTTCTCCTCGGGCAGCTCCTCGCGGACAGCCATGCCCACCTCCAACTCGACCAGCTCGTTCAGCAGCAATCTGTCGCCCTCCCATGCATCGAGCCGGGACTCGCATCGCCTGACCAGGCACCCCATTCACCACATGCCGGCCTCTCCCTCGGCCGCCGTGGGGGGGGAGGGATTTGTGCTCAACAAGCCGACCGATGAGCGAGTGATTGAGGAGCAGTTCATGACCTTGATGCAGAAGCGCGGATGGCACAACCTACCAGATCAGGCCAAGAGGCAGATGATGGCATACAATCCGGCCAAGAAGTGGACCTTGGTCCACCAGGATCGCTTGACGGAGTGGCAAGGCGAGCAGAAGAGACGGACGAACATCCGGAACACGGGCCAATATGGCCGCGAGATGGAAATGCTGGCCAACGCGGAAGAGGAGGGCACCCCCGAGTGGTTTGTGCGGAAAGTCATGGACAACAGCATCTCCGCGAAGCAGCTCCAGAGTCTGGCCGTGAGCTTGCGTACGCAGCCCATTGGATGGGTTCGGACCTTTGTCGAGTGCCAGGGTCAGGTTGCGCTCACGAATGTGCTCGGCAAGATCAATCGGAGGCAGGCCCAGGGACCCGCGCCTGCAGACGGGACCACCAGCGACAAGGACCTGGATCGCGAGTATGATATCGTCAAGTGTCTGAAGGCGCTCATGAACAACAAATTCGGAGCCGACGATGCGCTCAACCACCAGCAGGTCATCGTGGCTCTGGCGACCGCTCTCATCTCACCCCGCTTGACGACGAGGAAGTTGGTGAGCGAAGTGTTGACCTTCCTGTGTCATTGGGCCGGCGGCCAGGGTCACACCAAAGTGATCCAGGCTATGGACTATGTCAAGAACCAGCAGGGAGAGAACGGCCGCTTTGATGCCTGGATGAGGGTCGTCGAGGTGACGGTCGACGGCCGGGGAAAGATGGGCAGTCTGGTCGGGGCCAGCGAAGAAGTCCGAAGCGGTGGCATTGGGATGGAGAACCTCCTGATGGAGTACGCCGTCACCACCTTGTTCTTGATCAACATGGTGGTCGACGCCCCCGGTCAAGACTTGCAAATGCGAGTCCACATACGTGCTCAGTTCACAGCATGTGGTATTAAGCGAATCCTGCACAAGATGGAGGGGTTTCAATACGACGTGATAGACAAGCAGATTGAACGCTTTCGCACCAATGAATCCATCGATTACGAAGATCTTCTGGAGCGTGAGAACAGCAGCAGCAGCATCAAGGACAATGTCGAAGGCGAAGTCAAAGACCTCAGCGATCCCGCGCAGATAGTTGATGCCATCATGCAGAAAGTCCAAGGAAGCAGAACCCAGGACTACTTGGTTTCCGCTTTGCAGCATCTCTTGCTCATCCGCGATAACGATGGAGAAGAACGCTTGCGGATGTTCCAATTGGTCGACTCGATGCTCAGCTATGTTGCGATGGACAGGAGACTGCCTGACATGGACCTCAAGCAAAGTCTCAATTTCACGGTCCAAAGCCTGCTTGACAAATTGCACACCGATTCGGAAGCTCGCCAAGCTCTCGATGAGGCCCTCGAGTCTCGCCAAATCGCCGACTCGGCTATGGCTGAGAGGGACGAGATGAAAGCTCAAATCGAACTGGGAGCCGAGGGACTGGTCGCCAAGCTGCAGAGACAGGTAGAAGAGCAAGCCCAGGTCATCGAGATCCAGAGGCGGCAAGCTGATGCGCTCAAGAGCGACGTGGAGAGTCTCCACGCCGTGCGGGCCAAGGAGGCCCAAAGAAACGAGCTCGAGACGAGAGAGCTGTATCTCATGTTGCGGGATGCTCAAGATATCGCGGCTTCCAATGCCGTCAAGGGTGCTGCTGGTGGCGGTGCCTTGGGAGAAACCGATCCTGCTCACATGAAAGGTATCCTGGATCGTGAGAAGCTCATGGACCGGCTTGAGATGCAGATTGAGCGTCAAAAGACCCAATACAAACTTGAAGGCCGGGTCTGGGGCGATGCCGCGGGTCCCTCTGATCGATTGCGTGCCCTCCGCGAGGAGATGGATGGCGATGGCTCTGGTTCTGGCGGCGCACCTGCAGGCACTCCCCCGCGAGACTTCACCAACAGCATGCTTGGGACTGTTTCTCGCCAGACGAAGATCTCTCGAAAGCCTGTCAATTCCCAAGAGATGCTCTTCGAAGATGAAGATGACGAGGGCACGGTATACGAGAAGCCTCGCGTAGTGGAGCTGAGGAGACCTAAGCAAGCACCTGGGTATCTGGATGAGATGAACTCCAAGGTTAAGCGCTACGATGCAAGTGATGACGAGGAGGGAGATGGGGTTACTACAGGGCCATCACATCCCAGTCTGGAATCTGACTCCCCGAGAACACCTAGCAATGAGGCAGCACCTAAAGTTGCAGGCTTCAACGGGCCACCACCACCACCCCCGCCGCCTCCGCCGCCTATGCCAGGACAAGAAGCTGGATCCACTGGAACTCCTCCACCACCCCCTCCTCCTCCTCCTCCTCCTCCGCCTCCGCCTCCTCCGCCTCCGCCTCCACCACCTCTGCCTGGGCTCATGGGCGCCCCGCCACCTCCCCCTCCCCCTCCCCCTCCACCCGGTATGGGTGGAATGATGCCACCTCCGCCGCCTCCACCCATGCCGGGGAAGAAGGCTGGGGCCTTCCTCAATCGACCAGCTTACAGCACCGCACCGACGCTTGGCTTGCCTGTCTCCAGACCTAAAAAGAAGCTCAAGGCACTTCATTGGGAGAAGGTGGACACTCCCATGACAACTCATTGGGCAGCACATGCCCCAACTGCGATAGAAAAAGAAGAGAAGTATGCCGAGTTGTCAAGGAAAGGTGTATTGGATGAGGTTGAGAAGCTCTTCTCGGCCAAAGAAATCAAAGTCCTCGGCAAGGGCTCAGGCAAGAAGCAGGAAAAGAAGCAGATCATCTCTAGTGACCTCATGCGGTCGTTCCGTACGTATCTGATGCACTGTGAACACGCTCTTTTGCTCACTATCGACAGAAATTGCCTTGGCCAAGTTTTCGTCATACTCTGTGGAGAAAATCGTTCAGATGGTTATTCACTGTGACAAGGAGGTCTTGGATAACCCTGTCGTCATGGACTTCTTACAAAAAGAAGACATGTGCAATGTACCAGAGAACACTGGCAAGCTGATGGCGCCGTACGCCAAGGATTGGACGGGACCTGATGCGAACAAGGACAATCGTGAGATGGACCCCAATGAGCTCACCAGAGAGGACCAGATCTACCTGCAAACATCATACGAACTTCACCACTACTGGAAGTCCAGAATGAGGGCCTTGGCACTAACTCGGACCTTCGAGATCGAGTACGATGAAATCTCGACCAAGTTGAAGCAAGTCGTCGATGTGTCGGAATCTCTACGAGACTCGGTGTCGTTCATGAATGTTCTTGGCCTCATTCTCGACATCGGAAACTACATGAATGACTCGAACAAACAAGCCACGGGATTCAAGCTCAGCTCGCTTGCGCGACTTGGCATGGTCAAGGACGACAAGAACGAAACGACATTTGCTGATCTGGTAGAGCGCATCGTCCGAACTCAGTATCCAGAGTGGGAAGGCTTCACAGAAGACATTGGCGGGGTCGTGACTTCTATGAAGCTGAACGTGGAGCAGCTTCAACAAGATGCGAAACGTTACATTGACAACGTCAAGAACGTCCAGATGTCCCTAGACTCGGGCAACCTAAGTGACCCGAAGAAATTCCATCCCCAGGATCGAGTCAGCACCATCGTCCAACGATCCATGAAGGACGCAAGACGGAAAGCTGAGCAGATGCAATTGTTCCTGGAAGAAACCACTCGATCCTACAATGACATCATGACCTTTTACGGTGAAGATCCCAGCGACGAGAACGCCCGCCGAGACTTCTTTTCCAAGCTTGCCGCCTTCGTTAACGATTGGAAGAAGTCAAGAGAGAAGAATATGGCGCTCGAGGCCACTCGCAAACGGAACGAAGCCTCGATGAAACGGAAGAATGCCCAGCTCAAGACCACCGGTTCTGCCGACGGGGTTGGACCGACGTCTCCAACCTCGAGCGGAGCTATGGACTCGCTCCTGGAGAAGCTTCGTGCTGCTGCTCCCCAGGTCAGAGACCAACGTGACCGGCGAAGACGGGCCCGTCTACAGAATCGACACCAAGTCCGCATCGCTTCAGGGCAGAAGATTCCAGATCCAGACGAGATTCCCGAGATGGAACAAACGTTGAGAAGCCCTGACTCTGTTGATACCGACGGGGGCCCCATGAGCCCTGATTCCGCCGTTCCCAAAGAAGGATCGGATGATGACATTGCCGAACGTGCCGCACTCCTGCTGCAGGGGATGCGAGGCGCGGACGGCACAAACGAGACAGAAGATCACGACCGTCGCGAGAGCGTGCGACGATCTCGGCGTCGCGATAATGCCGAGGAGGAGCGCAAAGCCCGCCGCAAGCGCCGCGAGAAAGCATCCAGCGCGTCTGACACCGCTGCTGATGGTGACAGCTCGGTCTTGGAGGCGGAACCGGGCACGCCGCAGAGTGCAGGACCGCCCATCGCGGAAGAAGACGAGCCAGAGGTGCTGACGCCGACGACGGCGTGAGCCCACCGCGCCTGGAAGGCTCGAACACGAAACCGCCAGAGACGGGCGAGTGGAGGGGACACTAGGACCCAAGACGCATACACACGTGGATACGGGATACGGCTTTTTTTTTAATGTTAATTTGGCTCCGATCTAGGAGCCTGACCAACCATACTTTTCTGTTTGCGATCTTCGGCTGTATCTATGTCTATGAAGGGAGGGAGAAAGGACACCCTGGGTTTTTAGAGCGAGGCCTGCCTGGTCAAGTCTGGTCTGATCTGGGTGGATCGGATCGGATCGGGTCGGGATGGAAGCATGGGGTGGGCGATGGATACGGAGGAGGGTTGGCGATTGTAGTATACGCGGAGCCGCGAGAAGGGAGGGGAAAGACTTCAGAGAGCAGTGCATGATCTGTGTGTGTGTGTGTGTGTGTGTGAAGTAGGACACGCACCCCTCCTTTTTTCTATACCTGTGTGCTGCATAGCGTGCTGGGTGCTTGAATGATTGGTTGAACGGTTGGTTGGTTGGTTGGTTGGTTACTTGGTGGGCTCCGTCTGGGTGCTGCCTCCATTTTGGAGGATTCGGATTCGGACGGGGATGGGGATGGGGATGGGGATAGGAGGGAGAGCGTGTGGAAGAGCTGAGCCGGAGATGGGTCGGGTTGGGATGGCATGAGATGAGATGAGATGAGAAAGATAGAGAGGGGAGGCGTGAGCTCGCGTACGTATACCTTCAATGCGAACTTTGTTGGGCCTGTTGTGTTCTTCTTCTTCTTCTCGTGTCTTTTGGTGTTGTTGTGTTTGTGCTGGGCTGGGCTGGGCTGGGCCGTTGGTTGGGCTCCTGTTAATACCTGTCGTCGGGGTTTCTGATAAGAGTGGGAGTTGAAAAGGGGAGGATGGAGTTAGTTGCTGGGTAGATGGGTGCGTGGGTAGGGTAGAGAGAGGTAACAAGAAGTAAGCGAGAATGGACCAGGAAACCAAACACCAAGCAAGGCTCTCGAGATGATGTAAACACCAATGGGAAACGCCGTGCCGTAGAGCCATCCATCGTTTTCCAGACCGCACACCCTGTTTCGGCGACGTCACGTTTACGCTGCTGCTTGCTTCAACGCTGGGTGCTGACGGTCGTCGATGCGTGGGTCTATGTCACGCTTTGCTTGGCTCTGCTCTGCTCTGCTCTGCTCTGCTCTGCTCTGCTCTGCTCTGCTCTGCTCTGCTCTGCTCTGCTCTGCTCTGCTCTGCTCTGCTCTGCTCTGCTCTGCTCTGCTCTGCTCTGCTCTGCTCTGCTCTGCTCTGCTCTGCTCTGCTCTGCTCTGCTCTGCTCTGCTCTGCTCTGCTTTGCTCGTCTACTCCGGGTGGATGACGAGAAGGGGGGGATTGCCACGGTGTGGTATGGTATGGTATGGTATGGTATTTCGTTGCAGGTGTGTGCGTGTGTGTGTGTATTGCGGCTTCGGTCTAGGCTTGATGCAAAGATGCTCTGATTGTTCACTGGTGTTTGCCTGTGTCTCGGCTCTTGGGGATGCTCTCGCCCTCCACCGGATCCTGTGTTCGCGGTCTGGTCGATGACGGTTGTGGCTTACCTGCGTAGATACAGTGTCTGCCGTAGAGGACTACGCTCTCCCGCCTGCGGGCTATCGGGAATCGAGAGGGAAAGGAAAACAACTTGAAGGGTGGATTGTGTGTACATGTATGGTATGTTCCGGGAATGCTTCAGCAGAGAGGTTAGGGGGGGAGGGGCGCTTAGGGAATTCGAAGCGGTGTTGGGGAGAAGACGGTGGGTGGGTGAGACTCTTTCGAGCAGGATGGCGTGGGTGGTGCCTTTCTTAGATGGCGAGAAATGCAAATCGCGTCGAGGTTCTTCTGGGCTTCGTGTCCTGTGGACTGGACGACGAGACTGGCTTGGCATGTACCGAAGTGAAGCGTGTGTGTGACGTTGAGGGTTCTGTGGTACTTGTCGTGGATCGCGGGATAGCTAGGGTTGGGGTCTTTGCGTTGTACGTACAGTACATGCATGGATGGACAGGACGGTACTGTAAGTATGTATGTCCATCCTACTCGCCTCGTCCTCAGCTTAGCACGTCCTATGCCCTTCGGGAGGCTGAGGTGGCTTTGGCCCTCCTGACGTTAGACACAATCATCATCGTCGTCGTCCGGGTCCGCTGAGTGTGAGAGATCGATGGAGCACACACGGAATCTCGTTGTCGTGTGGAGACGCGCGGGGAGAAACCGAGAGCCGAGCAGATTGTTTTCCAGGTGGAAAAGCAAGAAATTACAAAGGTAGTAAGTACGCTTTGGAGAGCTCAACCTCGAAACCCCCATTGTGACTTCCAGATAGATGGAAAGGATTTTTGTGTAAGATTGACACCTATCCCGTGACCGTGAGAACGATTACGCAGGTCCACCCCCATCACGGCGTACCTTGCGGCTTTGGTAGTGATGAGAGAGAGCGGGATGTGACTTTTTTCACATGAACATAGAGGAGATGATTGTTTTCTACCGTAAGCGAGGTCGGGCGGGAGAGAAAAGGGGGCGGAGGGAAGCGGCAAAATGCGGTGTGAGTGGACAGCTGCAAGCTGGGAGGAGATTCCGCCATCTCTCGGGATTGATAACGAGAAATGTAGTTCGAGCGAATGCTTGGGGGAGAATCAGAGAGTGGATGTACAGTACATATTTACAGTAGATGCTGAAAGTCCCTTGCCGATCACGGGGTGCACCGTATACGATGTAGATGGATGGGATTCGGGTAAAAGCCAGCCGGGGGCCTTGCAGAGGATGGGGAGGGGCAAGCAAGCAAGCAAGCAAGCAATGTGTAATACGTCGTCAGCAGCCCTGAGAGTGGGAGGGGGAAAAGGCTGTGAAAGCTTCCATCCTCGGCCTTTTCTCGACCTTCAGGGTGTATGTTTGTTGAGCCGCGTGTAATTCATGAAATGCGTAGTAAGTCCACAGGGACAGTGTAAACAGCATGATGAGCCCACACAGTCCCAGTGGCCTTTACCCATCTTCTCTTCCAGCAGGAGAGCAGGACGAGAGCGATCCATTGCCCCTGCCGGCGAATGAAGCATGCTGCCTGCTAGAGTGCACTCACTTGCTGAAATTCCCGCTCTTGCTTTGCCTTTTTGATCCGTCGGTACGGTCTGTACCCAAGTCGTCGTGGCGTTCCTCTGCACCTTTGCAATCACATCTCCAGACCCCGTTTCTCCGCATCGAACCTTGTACCTGCCTCTTTCGCTAACCGAGGGCAGCGAGAGCGGATGGAAAGCGTCCTCTGTGCCGGTTCGAAAGTGCCACTCGTCGGTTAAGACTGTTTTACTGTAGGTATGTACAGTATATACAGATTACAGCTATGGATTAGAAAACGAAAAAAAGATTCTGCTCGCTCAGCTACATACAGTACAGTATGCCGTGCGCTGTTTTACCAATTTACAATTTGAGATATCGTGCGCTTTTCTTCCACCAACCTACAGTACAAACACAGTACAGTACCTCACCACGCACGCATTCTCCAGTTCGACCACGCAACTCCTCGCTTAAAACCGCATCACATTTATTACCTACACAGTACCTACCTACAGGTACCAAGGTAACACACAAAACCCATCCCATCATCTTTTGACAAGAACCGCCAAAAAAAAAAAAAAAAAAAAAAAAAACATTTTCTGTTCGCTCAGATCGTAGGCCTCTCCTCCTCCGCCAACCTACAGTACCGTACCGCATCACGCCCATCGTTGCCGCAGCGGAAATGCAGCGCCTCGCCTCAGACAGACCACGTACAGCTCCTCCTGGCTTGACGGGAGATGGAGCGTTCTGTCTGTTCGGCGGATACCTATTCAAGGTAGGTACCTCTAGGTAAGGTACCTAGGTAGGGATCGAGCGGCTGTTCTTCATTCAGCCCTAACCTACAGTACCCTCCTACAGTACCCTACAGCAAGTACCGCACCGCACCGTCTGCACAGTACATACATACCGCACCGTCTACATACCTACATACATATCTCGCCGCGCAGTCTCGATAGATACGCAGCTCAGTTGCTCCTCCCCCCCTCTCTTTCTCTCTGTCTGTCCCACCCCTCGATACAGTACATAGATAGATAGGCCTCGAGAGTGCGAAAAGCAAAGCAAAGCGCAGCTGCAGTACTAGTACTGTACAGTAGTAGAAAGTCTGACGGAGAGGGAGGCGCCAGCTAGCTAGCTTGTCAGAGCTCTGATATCTGATATCTATCCGGTACGGTACGGTACTGTACAGTGCTTGTGTTGTGTTGTGTTTGTGTTGTGTTGTGTTGTGTTGTGTTGTGTGTGTTGTGTTGTGTGTGTTGTGTTGTGTTGTGTTGTGTTTGTGTTGTTGTTGTGTTGTGTGTGTGTGTGTGTGTGTTGTGTTGTATTATATGTCGAGCGGAGATCTGTCTCTCTCTCTCTCTCTCTCTATGGAGTGGCCGTCTATCTACTGTATCTACTGTATCTACTGACAGTATGTACAGTACAGTACAGTACAGTACTGTGCAGTGCAGTAAGTAAGTAAGTAACTACAGTATCGCCACCGCCACTGGCCGCGATTCGTCTCTGTTTCAGGATATGTATGTACCTATGTACCTATGTACCTATGTATGTATGTATGTATGTACATACCTACAGTACAGTACAGTAGCAAACCTTTCATTTCATTTCTTTTTTTCCCTTTCCTTCCTTTCCTTTCCTTTCCCTTCCTTTCCCTTCCTGGCCGCGACCAGCAGCAAGCGGGCCGAGCTGATTCGCACATACAGCACAGGAACGTGAAAGTGGCGTAAGCGCAGCCTTTCCAGAATCTCGCTAGAGCATGGAACCTCGTGCTGCAGCCAGCCCATGACGGTGCGATCAATGAATGAATGGTGCTAGGTACCATACCGTACATACCGTACCGTACAGAGCAGTATGTATGTATGGATGTACAGTATGTATGTACTGTATGTACAGTATGTATGTATGTATGTACTGTACACAGTACCTAGGTAGCTATCGATGCGGCGAGGGCCACACCAGACGCGCATGGGGCATGAGATGGATCAGCCAGCCGCTGCTGCGCTTGGGCGCGGGCGCCCGTGTCGTCATGGCCGTGGCCGTGGCCGCGGGAGAGGAGGAGGAGGCTCGTTGCGATGCTCGCTCGTCGGGGCCGCGCCGAGAGAGAGGCGGGTGTTGGTTGACTCGCGATACTTTGGTGGCGGGGACGGGAGAGGGGGTGAGTGGATGAGTGGGTGGGTGAGTGGGTGAGTGGGTGGGTGAGTGAGTGAGTGGGTGAGTGGGTGAGTGGGTGAGTGGATGGGAGGTGAAGCGCGTTGGGCGCATAGAAGAACACTTGAGGTTGTGCTGTATGTATGTGTATGTGTATGTATGAGGTATGTGTATGTGTGTATGTGTATGTGTGTATGTGTGTATGTATGTACTGTGTACTGTGTATGTGTGTATGTGTGTATGTGTGTATGTGTGTATGTATGTGTGTATGTATGTGTGTACTATGTATGTATCTGTGTACTGTGTATGTATGTATGTGTGTGTGTACCTTATGTACCTATGTGTGTACCGTACATCCAAACCAAGCGCATATGAGAAAGAGGGAGAAGAGCGAAAAGAAAGAAAGAAGATTCACCCCGACCGACGCAGAGAGTTCGTTGATCGTCGTCCCGGAGAACAGAATCCGAGGATCACGCAGGAACCTTCACCGTCATGATCACATCCCACCTCGTCGC
The DNA here is from genome assembly GCA_009599575.1 of Blumeriella jaapii. NCBI lineage: Eukaryota > Fungi > Ascomycota > Leotiomycetes > Helotiales > Drepanopezizaceae > Blumeriella > Blumeriella jaapii. Next base: position 1,138,762 of record VWND01000064.1, read on the forward strand.
TCTTTGGCTCGACGACCTACATACAGTACGGTAAAAGTCAATCCATCGGGCCCATCACGAGACTGTGCTACTCTACAGTACGTATACTGTGTACAGTACAGTGCTGTACACAGAACTGTATGTATGTACTGTACATATGTTCATCTCTTAAGCTTTACCCAGTTAGAGTTCTGCGTGGCTCAGGGGCTCGCTAACATCGTACACATGTCCACAGTACACACAGCAAGTCCTGTCTGTATGTACAGTACATTACAGTACACACACATACAGACAGACAGACTCAGCTAAGAAGACGACGACGCCGCTAGAGTCTTGAATGCGCGGCGGCTCCAGCGCAGCGTCGGCCGCAGTGCGTCGTCTGATCGATCGTGTCCGTTCGCTCGGGGTCGCAGGCGCCTCTGCTCTGCACCTGAATCATGGCGGCGGCGAGGGTCTGTGGCGCGACCTTGCGTCCCCGTGATCGGTGATGTCGGTCTCGGGGCTCTGTCACGTCGGTTCGCGCGTCGCGGTGCGGAGAAAATCTCCCGCGTGGCTGACGATGCGTCTCGGCTGGGCGTGGTGTTGTTGATGTTCCTCTCGGCTGGGCGTGGTGTTGTTGATGTTGATGTTGTTGTTGCTCATGGCCCACCTCACGGCTCGCGCTCGGGGTGGTGTCTCGGCGGCCACATCGAAGACGGCGACGGCGACGGCGACGGCGACGGCCAGCGCCTCGTCGGCTCCTTACAGTAGGTATTCACTTGCAGCACATACTTGCTCGGTCGTGAGGAGCGAGGAGCGAGGAGCGAGGAGCGAGGAGGAATACGCATCGGGGACGGCGAGGCCATCTCGCAACGTGGCGGCGCGGGCTCGAGCGGGCTCCGTCGAGGACACGACCGCCCCGAAGGGATGGATGATGGATGGATGATGGATGGATGTCCTGTACCGCAGGTCTACAGTGTCTACGGTACCGTACGCTGTCCGCCATGAATGCAGGAAGGATTAATAGCGAAATACGGGCGGGGCAAAGGATGGGAGAGGACCAGGGGATGGAGGGGCCTGCGCCGAGATGTGAATGAGTCGACGAGATCGCGCCCGATACTGTCCGGACAAGTCCAGCGACGCGGTATGGACCTCACGATGGCCGCTGGGTGAGGGACGGCGGGAGGCGTGAGACACGGGCGACGGAGGTCTGGCGAGGCAGAGTCCCGAGATGTAAACAAGACCCAAGCGAGAAGCCGTTTGGGATGGGGCGCGCACCGACCGATGCAACGAGACCTGGCGGCCAGCCCGCGAGCGAGAGCCCTTCCTCACCGTCTCGAGGGCATCGACGCTCTGATGCGGTCCCTGGCCCCGAATCCTGCGCGCCGTGCGGTCGTGTTCGCGGGAGGTGCTCGGCGACACGAACCGGGAGCGCAGCGCACTCGCGGGGTGCTGGCTGGTCTGAGACCTGCCTGGACCCCTTTTCTCGCCGTGGCGCTGGCCGTGGCACCGGCCCCGAGCATGCGGCGCAGAGAGTCAGTCAGTACCGTACCGTACTGTATGTGTACTGGACAGTCCCGTGGGGGATGGAGGTGTCGGTACAGTACAGTACGAGCAGAAGGGGTCGCGATGCAGGGCGAGAGGCCCCGGGGGAGCACGACGGCACCGTCCACGCCCCCGTCTGCATCCTGATCGTGAGACTCCCGCCGGCCTGTGCCAACAGGATGGGACAGACCGTCAACCCAGGACAGCACCGCGAGTCCCGTCCAGCACCGTCCGGTCTGGAGTCACGGCCGCGTCTGCCCATCTGTGGACCGGCGTGGCAGGCAGGGGATCTACGCGAGTTCGGCAGCCATGAGTAAATACCGAAGACCTTAAATCCCGTACCCGTGTGGATGGAGGGAGACCTACAGTCTGTATGTACAGTCTGTATGTACAGGACTCACGGTCCCGTATAAATGCGTGGAGGTCTGGATGAGGGTGTGTTGGTCTGTCCGGTGCGATGGTCTGCCCCCGACCGACCGGTCCCATCGCCAGCTCGAGCTCGAGCTCGCCGAGATCTGAGATCTGAGATCGGAGGACCTTCCTTTCCTACGGCCGACGGTCAGACCAGACCAGCTCAGACCAGCGCCGACCCGACCAGACCAGCAGACCAGACCCGACCAGACCAGACCAGATCCGTTCTGATCCGACCAAACTCGCCCTCGCCCTCGCCCTCGCTCCGACCGCATCACCGCCCGCCCGCGGCTGATACTGCTCCTGCTCCTCTTCCTCGTCCTCTTCGTCTTCCTCGTCCTCCTCGTCTTCCCCTTGTTCCTCTTTCTCTTCCTCTTTCTCTTCCTCTTTCTGTTCCTCTTCCTCTTCCTCCTCTTTCTCCTCCTGCTCCTCCTCCCCCTCCTTCTCCTCTTCCACCACCACCACCGCTCTCTCACCACCTCTTATTACCTCGACGTCGACGTCGACCTCGTCCCCGACCTCGTCCTCGACGTCGACCTCGTCCTCGACCTCGTCCGCACGCTCGATCTCGCTTCTGCCATTCCCGTACGACTCGACCGCGGACCCATCCCCCCGTTGCCGTGGTGTGACCATGCTCTGTTGACCCGGGACCTTGTTTCCTGTGCCAACGCGGGCGGCCCAGACCACGCCGGGGCGGCCTTCTCCCCCTTCTCCCTCCCCCCACGACCGCGAGCGACGAGAGCGACGAGAGCGACGACGAGAGCGCAGGCAGGATGATCGTGATGGAGGGCCTGATGCTGGTTCCGCCCGAGCGCGGGACCATCATCGGCCGACCGGTGTGGAAGGTATGTTGATGCCGCGATGCCGCGATGTCGCTGATGTCGCCGGCCCTGTGTGTGTTTGCGCGCACGCGCGCCCCTGGTTCGAATTCGAGGCTGACGGCGTGCCATTCCCACAGACCCGATACATCGTGCTCGGCACCAGCTCCATCCTGAAGACGCAAACCGACCCGCCGCCCAAGTCCTCGGGGCGACTCGCGCAGGGCCGGAGCCGGCTGCTGTCGACGACCTCGAAACCCAGTCTGCTCGACCCATCGCAGCCAGAAACGTCGGCCCAGGCCGTGGTGTACGTGACGATCTACAAGTCAAAGGTAGGGAAGAGGACGAAGAAGAACAAGGAGGAGGAGAACAAGACCAAGAGCACGAGCAAGACCAAGAACACACGCACTTGAACTTGAACAACAACAACAGCAACCAGACAGCGAGCGCCGGGCTAACGCTTCCAACAGGGCGATTGGGAATGTGTCGCGCAGTATCCCGTCTCGGCCTTCAAGTCGTGCGAGGTCCAGGTCCTGCAGCATCGCAAATACAGTCCAGCGTTGCCGACGCTGATGTTCGAGATGAAGCCCGACTCCATCTTCGAGAAGCAGCGCAAGAGACGCTCGAGCCGGACGACCGGCCTGTCCCACAAGGACGCCTGGATAAACTATCTCCTCTTTCGAACCATGCCGCAGGAGAAGTACAGCATCTACGACTGGCAAGCCGCCGTCAACCCGCTGCTCACCCCGGACGAGGTCGCCGACGACGGCGTGATGAGCTCCAAGAGCTCCGTCTTCAGCGGCTTCCACAACCCGTTTGGGAGTGACAGGAGCCTCTCGGGCTCGACGAACCCGCGACCGGAGATAGTGCACCGGTCGGCGAGTCACCAGGGCCATCAGAGTCGCCAGTACCACTACACGCATGCCCCGGCCACGCGAGAACGGCCCTCGGCCATGATCTCTCCCTCCCCAAGCCTGCGATCGAGACGCTCAGATCTGTCATCGCAAGCGAGCTCGCAGCCTCCGCATGTCAGCTTCAGATCGTCCCAGGCTCACAGCTTCACGACGACGCTCCCTTCAGACTTGCCCTCTCCTGCCTCGACCTCGGGCTACGACAACCCCCTGATTGAGGGCTGGACCTCGGCGCAAGGCCGGTCCTCGGCATTGTCCTCGCACACGAGAGGAAGCAATAGCATCGCATCCGCCGTGGCCCCGATACCGTCCGCGTCCTCCACGCCACCGGGACACCGGGAGACGATCCTCGACCGAGCATTCCAGATGCAGTGTATTCCCGGGAGCGAACGCATGCCCGAAAAACAAGACGAGAGAATCAGCAGCCTGGCTCGATTTGAAGCCTTGATGCGAGAAGCCGACGAGCGGAAGATTGCCCAATCAACAGCCAAGCAACCCTCCCGAGAAACGCCGAACTGGGACCTCGAAGAAGAGTCCGAAGAGTCCTCGGAGGGCGAGCCCGACGCGGACATGGAGGAAGAGCTGGGCGAAGAGCTCGACGAAGAACTGGACGAATCACTGGACGAATCTCTGGACGATGAAGACGAGTTCGAAATGTCGGACGAGGAGGTCACCATCCCACCACCCGCGCAGCGTGTCTTGAGCTACACCTCGGGCGGTCGGACGCCAGTCCTGTCACCAGGCACCCCAGGCACACCATGTTCCGGCGCTCCCAGGAGTCCGCTGATCCCCTTTATTAATTCGCAAGCCATGTCCGCCCTGCAAGGCACGTCGCCCTCCGTTGCCCGCCCCCGGGCCGGCTCCACCAACTCCTCCTCCCGCCCTAGAAGCTCCCGTCCTTCCTCCTACGGGTTCCGATCCCGCTCGACCTCCACGAACGCCGTGCCGTTGTTCCGAGACCGAGATAGCACGAACAGCACGCTCCGTGGCGACTTTTCGGACTCTTCGGAGCGACGCAGCAGCAGCCGGTCCATTCAACGAGTGAGCTTCCAGGAGTTCGCGAAGCGGCTGAGCAGCTCAAGTAGTCTGTTGATGGCGCGGAGGATCGACAGCCCTGCTTCCGGGCGGGACGGGAGCATCAGGGACAGCGGCGAGTACGAGGTGGACAACAACGAGTTTGTCGATCGGCCGAGCACGAGATTCAAACCCGCGAGAGACTCCAATGGAGGGAGGAACCTGAAGTGTCGCTGGAGAGACTCCGTCGGCGTGTTTGATTCCGAGTGAGGCTCACTTCCACGTCCTGTTCCGCACGCACCATTACGCGGTTCTCTGATGTCGCGCTTGGAGCAGTCAGTCGAGACGACACGATTCTTGCATAATTGTCATGTGGGCGTTCTGGGCTGTCCTCGACCGACGGTGATTGGGTTATGCTGTGACTCGCAGCTTGGGGGTGGGGATCTGGTTGTGGCATTTGCGGGCGTTGTGATACCAGTTTGCCCGTTGCTTACCTACCACTTTGTATGTGTATATAAATATATATGTATAATCGTTTCTACAAATCTGTTTTCCCCTCCTCTTCTTCTCTTCCTACGCTCTCATTATCCCATCCTGACCCATCCCTTGTTCGTTCTCCGAGGGCCCAAGGACGGACGAGCCTTTAAGAATCCGGGTGGAGATGAAATAAAGCGTGTCGGAATCGAGAAGATACGAGGTCGAGAGTATATATATATGTGTATGTGTATGTACCTATGGTCCTTCACCCCCGACAGCCCCCCCCCCATCTCCCCATATCTCCCCTGCATCACAAGAGGCGCAAGACTCGACCGTCTGCACAACAAGTGAACAGACGATATGCGTGCGTTCCCAATCCAGCTCACAGCTCCTTACCTATCCTCACATCGTCCCAATTTCCCGTTCCCAGCTTTCTAGCGCGGACGTCATCCTGCCGTCTCATCCCACCCACCCGTCCGTCCGCTGCTCCCTCCTCTCCTCTCCTCTCCTCTCCTCTCCTGCGCTTGCATCTCTGTGCTTCGCTTCGACCTCTCCGCTTGAGCTCGAGGCGTTCCCGACGCTTTCCTCTCGCGCACTTTCTGGGAGTTGAGTTGAGTTGTCGTGAACAGAATAGAACGGAACGGAACGGAACAGAATGGAACAGAACAGAGCGGAACAGAGCGTAGGCCCGGTCGGCTCGAACAAGACGGTTTGGTCTGGGCTGGCGGGGAGGGGGAAGGGGGGGGGGGGGGGGGAGTGTACCTGTGGCAGACTTCGTGCGAACCGCGAGCCATGCATAGGTAGGTAGGTGGTTGTGTATAGGTAGGTACCTTACTCCGTACTCCATACTCCAAACTCCAAACAGCTTGTACTGTACTGTACTGTACTGTAATGCTAATCATTACTTGCTTAGGTACTTACTTACCTATTTACTTACTTACTTACTTACTTACTTACTTACCTCATATCCACTAGCCAACTAGCCAACTAGCCAACTGGCCATCTGGCCAACTGCTACAGTACAGTACAATATCACAAGGAAAATCCGAATCAGATGTCCGTCCGTCGCTCTGGGGGTGTGGTGTGGTGTGGTGTTTGTTGATTGATTCATAGCTGTGTTGGTTGATTGATAGCTGTGTTTTTTGTTTAATTGTTTGCTTGTTTGTTTGTTAATTTGCTGGTGGGTTTGTTGGTTGGTTGTCACTTCTAAACCTCCTCCTCCTTCTTTTACGACAACAACAACAACGACGACCACCACAATAACAAACAACAACCACAGGTTCAGAGCCCCCACACCTCCTGGTGTGCGTTTGGAGTTGTGCCGCAAGAAAGAGAGAGGGAGAGAGAGAGAGATGATGGAATCCAATGCTACTTACTGTACTGTGCAGTGACAACCTAGCCAGCTCGCTTAATCCCGCTTAGCTACCTACCTTACCGGAAACACGCTGGGTTTGCATAAATCGTATAGAAACGGTTTAATATTTTTTAAACCGTGTAGTAATCGTGTAGGATTTTTAAACCGTGTAGAATACGTTTAGCGAAGGTTTGAAACATGCCTTATTATATGCCTGAGGCATATACTACCAAAGCTCCACCCAGGCCCCACAGCCCCATATATTTTTCATATGCCTGAGGCAAAAGACCCATATAAATAAGGCTTAAAGATCACGTGAATACACGTGATAGCGTAGCTGCGCTAAGCCTACGCTAAATCAAGCTTCTACAAATAAGTTTTTTACTTCCGATAGCTAACGACCAAACTCTATCGCAATACAACACACAATTGTTACAACGTTTCAACTTCGTACTTATTTTATACAATCTTTTTTAATAAAACTAAGTATCAGTTTATTAATTCGGCGGCGTTAATCAGGTATTTTCTTTTTTTTTTAATAACGTTTTTCGCTAACTTATATTATTTTTGTACGTTTGTCAGGAACCAACATCACGTGTATGAGTCAGGTGATCCGCCAAAACCCTCTGCCTTCTACCAACCCTCGAATAGCATTTTCTGCGGATAGGCCGTGGGGGCCGGATAGTACTATAAAGGCTGGAAATAATATTTAAATAAAACATTTTATAGAAATAATTGCTAAAAAACCAGTTATTAGAATTATATTGAAAAAAATAAGAAAAGGTCGGAATAAAGGCTGGAAAAGCATATTAAATAAAATTCGCCTGGTTTTCTGGAAAATACTTTTTTCGAAGACTCCACCTTTTTTTTTGTATTTATATACGCTTTTTATTAGAAATATAAAAAATAGAAATTAGTTTGATTATTAATTCAATTTTATCTGAGTTTTATTATTTGAATTAATGTTTTTTTGCTTTTTAATTTTTACATTTTGATTTTTTTATTTACCGAAACGGCAGTTCGATATTATTAAAATAATTTTTTATTATATTATTATATTTATATCGTTATTATCGATATTATAGCTTTTCGCATTCGCAGAAAACAAGCATTTTCAGTTATTTAAAAAAACTTAGCATTTTCGGCTGCTTAGGAAAATCTCGTATTATTGTTTTTTTTAACGTTATCAGCTTTATTAAAAGTCGAAAATATTTTATTATCAAAGCGCGACGACTTTTCAATTTTTTTTATCGAAGAAATTATTAAAAAAGGCCACGCTTAAAACGATTCGAAAAAACCTTCTACCGAAATTCTGATTTATTTGGCTAATAAACGAATCCGCGTCGAATAAAAAAAAAACGATAAACGTAGAAAAGTAAAAGAAATACAAGCTAAAATAAAGCAGAAAAAGACTGAGAAAAAAATCTACGAAATAATTAAAAAATTCGAAGAAATCAAAAAACGCCGAAACGAATTTCGAAAAAAAATTAAACAATTTCAACGAGAACTTAACGCTTTCGAAAATATCGAAAAAAAAGTTTTTATATTTTTTAATACCGTTCCAGCTAAGAAAAAATAAAAAATAACCTAAGCTAACGATTATTATAAAATATTTTCGAAGCATTACGATAATAATATTTATTAGAAACGATTTAGCATTTCTTTTAAGTATATTATACTTTTTGTAAAAAATATAACGAATTCGAGCCGAAAAATATTAAAAATAAAAAATTTTTTAATATATCGAAGAAAAAATATTAAAAAAGTTTAATTTTTTATTCGGCGTGCAAAGCGAAGCTTCCGCCAAAATAAAAAAGTAATATTTTGTACCGATTAAAAAAAAATTAACGCTTATATTCTAGCTTTCGACGATAAAATAAAAAAAAGGTAAACCGGATACGAACGACGTTTTACGAATATTCGAACTATATAAAACGATTTTAAAAAATAAATATTAAACTTTTTAATAAATGCGGAAAATCGAGAAATCGCGGCTTCGAATTTATACGATAAAGCGAAGCAAAAAAAGCATAAATTAATTAACGATTTCGTTGCTTATTTAAATAATTTCGAATAGCAATTGCAAATAATAAACGATGCGACTAAAAAAAAAATGCTTTTCGCAAAACTCCGATTTACTTTTCGAAAAGAAATTATTAAACGAAGCAATATTGCAGTTATAAGCTCGTACGAAAAATTAGTATTAATCGCTCGTCGTATCGAAAATACTAATAAAATTATTAGCGACGAAACGAAAAATAATAAACGACGAAACGAACGCAAAAAAAAAAGAAAAGAAAAAACTTATATTTACGATTAAGATTTAAAAGCTAAAACAAATATATATCGTTTTCGATTCGAAAATACGTTATAAAAAAAAAAACGAAAGCGAAAAAACGATAATTTTAATAAAATCTTTTAAAATTTTAAAATTTTTAACGATTTTTTTTACTTTTCGAAATGCAGTCGCTATTAAAAAAAAAGGCACCGTATGGCCAATTATTTAAAAGTCGAATATTATAAATACAACAAAAAAAAATATATAATTTTAAATTGCCCCGAAGCTAACAAATTTAAAAATTCGGGAAAAGCTTTCGTTCGATTTTAATTTCGTCGTTGTTAATAAAATCGAGCGAAAAAAAAAAGCAAAAAATAATAATTTCAGTCGAAATTAAAAAAGCCAAAAGCGAAATACGTACGAAACGAGCTTTTATCGACTGCGGCGCGGAAAAAAACTGTATAATTTAAAAGTTATTAGTTGAATATAAATAAAAACCAATTTAAAAACGTATTAATTTATTTACGATTGAAAAAAAAAAAATAATTATTTACGGCACGCATACGTAATTTATTCGCGTTATTAATAATTATAAAACAATTAAAAAAATACAAAGCGATTTCGTGGCTTGCGATATAAATATTCCAAAGGTTTTATTTATTTTAGAGTTTTTTTAATTGCGAAATATCGATTCCGCTATAAGCTTTCGAATTAAATCGTAGCGATATTTAATCGAACGCTTATAATTTAATTTCGTTATAATTAAACGTTTTAAAAAGAAATCCAAAAAAAAGCAAGCGTTTTGTATCGTTTTAAAAAAAGCTATTGAAAAACAGTATTAATTATCTTTTAAATACGACGATTACGCCGACGTATTCGACGATACCGCCGCGATTATTCTAGTTTTTTATTATTTTATAAAACATCGAATAAACCTCGCGGAAAAAAAAAACCTTTTTTAAAAATCAGTCTATTTTTTGTCGAAATCTAAACTTACCGAATTACGCGAATATTTCGATTCGAATTTAAAAAAAGGCTAAATAAAAAGATTTATTAGCTTTGCCGGCGCACCGGTAATATTTATACCGAAAAAAAACGAAAGTTTACGATTATGCGTCGATTATAGAGGTCTAAACGCAGTTACGGTTAAAAATCGAATTTTTCTACTTTTTATAAGCGAAATTTTAAATCGTTTAAAAAAAACTAAAATATTTATTAAATTAGATTTTATTTAGGCGTATCACCGCTTTCGAATAAAAAAGAAAAATAAATGGAAAATTGCGTTTCGCATTTGTTACGAATATTTCGAATATTGCGTATTATTTTTCGGCTTTTCGAACGCATTAGCAATTTTTTAAGCGTATATTAATTAAGTTTTAGTCGGTTTAATAAATATTACGTGTATAATTTATTTCGACGATATTTTAATATTTTTCGAAAATTCCGACGATTATATAAACGCGGTAAAAAAAGTTTTCGAAAGATTTTGTATTAATAAACTTTACGAAAATCTAAAAAAATATGCTTTCGATACGAATACGGTTGAGTTTTTAAGTTTCGTCGTTATTTTTACGGGAATTGAAATGGATTTAAAAAAAATAAATAGTATTCGGAAATAGCTTTTTTTTACTACGTGGCGAAATATTTAAATATTTTTGGGTTTTATTAACTTTTACAAACGTTTTATTAAAAACTATATTAAGCTTTGCCGATTTATTACAAATCTTTTAAAAAAAATGCAACGAAGAAAAATATCGGGCTTTTTTCGTTTTTTACTCGAAGCGAAGTTCGCTTTTTTATTTTTAAAAAAAAAGTTTTGCTAAGCACCGATTTTACGTTATTTCGATTTTCGATTAAAAATCCAAATCGAAACAAACGTTTCGAAATTTGCTATAAGCGGAATATTATTTTAATTGTTCGGGAAAAATACAAGGGCACGTTAGCATTCTATCGCATATTATTCGAAAAAGCTTTTTTTTATAAAATAAAAATACGAGGTTTACGACGCTAAGCTAATAATTATAATTTACGTTTTCAAACAGTAAAATTAATATTTACGTGGCGTTTTCGACGTTATTATTATGCGTATAAATTATTATAATTTAAAATACTTTTTTACGAAAAAACGTTTAAACGGACGCTAAGCGAAATAGGCCGACGAGCTAGCTGAATACGATTTTGCAATCGAATATAAAACAAAAGTTTTTAATTCGGCGGATAATTTTTTTCGCCGGCCAAATTTAAAAAAAGATTTAAAAAAAAATAACGAGCAGCTGCTTACGCTGCATCGTAAGCTAAAATTAGTTTATTTAAGAAATTCTAAAATGTTTTTCGCAATAAAAACACGTTTAAAATCGGAGTATAAACTATTTCGCGCCGATAAATATTCGAAGCTTTTGTTAACGGAATCAGAAAATAAAAAGCAAGCGGGAAAAAGCCGAATAAAAGGCTTTTTCGCCGAATTGTTTTTTGCTGATATTATTGGTTGCAAATAATATATATCACGAAGCGTAGCCGCTGTGTTACTATAATCCGAAACGGCTAATAATAAGCTAGCAGAATCGATTTATAAAATTATTTTTAAATTGTAAAAATTTAATTTTTTTGTATTATAAAAAACGTACGAATCGGTTTTGTAAAGCAGTCGAGCCGGATCCGAAAAATACTGGCGTATAGGCCAAAATAAATTATTATATTATAAAAAACGTGCGTATATTCCGAATAAAAGCGTTATTAAAAGCGAAATATTAAAAATTAATTACGACGATCCGACCGCCGGCTATTAAAACTTTCGGCGAACGCTAAAATTGGTCGAAAAAAAGTATTTCTGGCCTGGTTTACGAGGCGACGTAAAGCGTTACGTTAATACGTATGGAAAATGTCAAAGAGGCAAGCTTAAAAAGCATCGATTTTATAGCGAATTAGCTTTTTTTTCGATTTTTACGAAATCTTAGAAAAAAATAATTATAAATTTTATTACGAATTTACTTTTTAGCAAAAAACGAAATCGTGTTTACGATTCGATATTCGTTATAATAAACCGATATACGAAGTTGTCGAAATATATACCGATATAAAAAACGATTTTAGCCCTAGATTTGGCTGAGATATTTATATAATACGTTTACAAAAATTTTGGCTGTTTTAAAAAAATTATTATAAACAAAAGATTAGTTTTTATTAGTAAATTCTGGTTTTTAATAATATTTTATTTACAAATACGACGTCGATTAAGCACCGCTTTTTATTTTCAAATCGATAGCCAAACGGAACGTTAAAATTAAATTTTAGAATTTTATTTTCGTACGTACTGCGATTATCGATAAAACGATTAAGCTACGAAGCTTGTTTTAACCGAGTTTACGTATAACAATTCGATATACGCTTTTACGGATTTTACTTTTTTTCGTATATTATACGGCTTTTATTTAGAATTTGGCAGTAACGTCGAAAGCGACGTCGTAAAAAAAAAAATACCGTTAGCGGAAAAACGAATTAAAATATTACAAAAAAAAAAAAAAGTATTTAATAAAAAGTTAAAAAAAGCTAACGCGAATTACAAAAGGTTTTACGACGTTAAATACAAAAAAACTAGATTTTAAATAAGCGATAAAATATTATTATCGATTAAAAACCTTCGATAGCTGCGACTTTTTCGAAAGTTTTTAAATAAATATTTAAAACTTTTTAAAATCAAGCGAATTATATACGAGCACGGCCAAGCTTATTAATTCGAGCTTTTTTTTTAATATTGTATTTACGATATTTTTTACGTTTTTTTACTAGAATTTTGGCAGGGTCGGAACGACACCGAGCCGAAAAATAATATAATAAAATTTTAAAAATCCGAAAAATACAAAATCAAATTAATACAAATTTACAAAAATACAAAAAAAAGCCGATATTATTTGATGCGATAAAAAGGTTATTTATTAAGCGAAAATTCGTAAAAGCTAGAAAACTATTTTACGAACGCAAAAAAAATTATAAAAAAATACTTAAAAAATACGATAAATAATAGCAACGGAGCAGTAACGAATACGCGCCGTAAAAGCAAAAAAAAAAAAAACAAAAAAAAAACTTAGAAAATTTAAAAAAACCGCCGTTAAGCTAATTTATTTTTATTATTATTTTTTTTTTTATCGTTATCGCTATTTTTTTCAAATTTAAAAGCAGCGGCAAACTAAAAAAAATTAATATTAAACGAATTCGCAAAGTATTCGATTTATTTTAATTAAAACTTTTACGATAGCCGTAATCGAATATTAAATTGCAGCTACGATATTTTCGTAGAAATTCAGAATTTGATTTAATTAGTTAAAATAAATCCGAACAACGTTTTCGAAACGTCGGAAAATACGTTTTATATTAGCGTCGTTAAAAAAAGGGGCCGGCGCAGCCAAAGCTTTTAAAACAGCAGCAGCCGCCAAACCGGCAGAAACGGACGCAGCAGCAGCAGTAGCAGCAGTCCGAGCCGCGGCGCGATTCGTACGATTTTCGACTATTATAAAAGCCGAAGCGTTATTTTTTTTTAAACGACTTATATAAGCGTCGTAAATAATAAAGTCGATAAAAGTTTTAGCAAAAGCTTTGGCTTCGGCAGCAAAAAAAAAAAAAAAAAATGGCAGCGGCGATAGCAGCATCGAAACGATTTATAAAATCGTTAAGGCTCGCGAAAAGTATTTGCGCTTCGATAGCGCGTGCGGCAGAAATTTGTAGTTAATTAAAAGCGAATTCGAATAAAAATTTAAAAGATTTATAAAAAAGTATTAAATATGCGAAGCTTTGCAGCGGTTGCATTTTACGCTAAAAAGCTCGAAAACGCAAAAAAACAAAAAGTCTGCTGTAATGCTTTCGCGTAAAATCAGGCGGGCGCATCGAAAGCAAATAAAAATCAAAAGCATTTTAAAAATTCGCGGCGAACGCGGCGAAAAGCAATTGATTAAAATAAAAAAAAGCTAATAAAAAAAAAAAAAAAAAAAAAAAAAAAAAAAGCTAAGCAGAAAAAATAACGGCCATTTTAAAAAAAAAAAGCCTTTTTAACGAAAATACGAAGCGTTATCGAAAACAAAAAAAAACAAAACAGCAAAACAGTTATAATTTACAACCGAAAGCGAAAAAAACAGTTATAATTCACGATTAAAAGCGGAAAAAACCGTACGTTATTTCGAAAGCGTAACGCACGCTATATATAAAAGTATACGTACAAAAAAATTAATCGCTTTTAAAAACCAAAGGCTTAAAAAGGAAAGTAATATCAAAAATTAATATTACGTATATAAGTCAGATAATCCGTCAAAACCTTTTGCTTTTTATTAACTTTCGAATAGTATTTTCTGCGGATAGACCGTAGAAGCCGGATAGTATTATAAAAGCTGAAAATGATATTTAAGTAAAACATTTTATAAAAGTGATTGTTAAAAAACCAATTATTAAAGTTATATTAAAAAGGATAAAAAAAGGTCGGGATGAAAGCTAAAAAAGCATATTAAATAGGATTCGCCTGGTTTCCTGGGAAATACTTTTTTCGAGGGCTCCACCCCTTCTTTTGTACTTATACACGCCTTCTACTAGAAATATAAAAGGTAGAGATTAGTCTAACTATCAACCCAACCTTATCTAAGCTTTATTGTCTGAACTAGTGTTTCCCTGCCTTTCAATCCTTACAACGTTCGCTATTTGTTTTCCAGCTTACGTATCGTTACACGGTATGTTTTTGTAACTCGAGTAAATTGAAAATAACCTGCTATTCATTTGAGATATTATACTAATTTTTGGATTTGCAATTATTAAGTTTTTTGCTCGATTGCAAAGCGACAAAAGCGACAGGCGCAACAAACGCAACGCGTTTTGTAATCCGAGTAAGTTGAAAATAACGTGTTATTTATTTGAGATATTATACTAACTATTGGATTTGCAATTATTAAGTTTTTCAATCGGTTATAACGACAGGCGCAAAGGAGCGGGGGCGACAGGCGCAGAAGGGCGACAGGCGCAGAAGGGCGACAGGCGCAGAAGGGCGACAGGCGCAGAAGGGCGGGGGCGACAGGCGCAGAAAAGCGGGGGTGACAGGCGCAAAGTGAAAGTGGACGGAAATAAGGTCTAGTCCCGATTAGTAATAGTATATAAAACGAAATAGGGCGCACCGCCACAAATATATACTAGCGTTTACCCCCTGCTTTTACCCTTTACTAGCTTCATGCACCCCCCTACTAGCTGTATGCAGCCCCCTGCTAGCTGTTTTAATAAATCGCGTTTTAAACGGTTTCTACACGGTTTCTACACGGTTTAAAATTTCTACACGGTTTAAAAATTATAAACCGAGCTGTGATCATTGATACCTGCCAACGGTTTATATTCACTATACCGTTGATACACGGTTTATAGAAACCCAGCATTCTCCTCTAAGGTACCTTTGGTAGGTACCTACTACTACATACAGTTCCAGTACAGTGCAGCACACATCAACAGGATCAAGCTACGTTATTACATCCTCCTGCACGCGAAGCGCATCTTCTGCCTCTCCACAGCTCGAGTCTGCTATTCCAGCCCGGCTGCGGTTTTTCTCGCCTCGGACGCTCCATACATAGGTAGATAGCAGTGGATTCCGGCGGTTGGCGTGAAGATGCACCATCAGGGCCCAAAACGATAATAATACATGGTGCAAAGGTGAGTCTGGATCTTACAGCACGTACGGGGAGACAGACAATCCGGCGGTGCATACACGTGAGATGGCCGCGGCGGGTAAAGTGGATTCGTGGGTTTAGATGGCGCTCAGCGGTCGCCGCCTAAGTGGTTGTTGATATTGATTGGGACGGTTGGGGTCTGCGGTGCCAGTGTGCGGTTGTATTAGATTCGGGTTTGAATATCGCGGTTTGAATATCGCGGTTTGAATATCGCGGTTTGAATATCGCGGAGTGTGATAAGAAATTGTTCAGAGAGAGGTGGTTTGCTAAGGAGGAATGGAAAGTGCATTCGTGGTTCAAGTACGTGCTAAGCATTGAGTCCGACCCGGGGGAGGAGGAGGAAAAGAAACGCTCGACACTTCTACGAAAGAAATTCTTCTTCTGCTGCCGGAGGGAAGCGTCTCCCCGAGAGAACCCTCCTGTTTGAAGCATTGCCGGGCCGACGGCGCTTGTCGCTCCTAACAGACGCTGTTAGCAATGACGTACTTCGTCAGGCATTTCGAATCGTATGGCTCTGGTGACCCGAGATTGGTGCCTGTTTTGTTGGCAAAAGCAAGCCTCACGAGCGTGGAATCGAAAGGTGAATATTGAGGCCAACCGCCCCCATATGTCGTGAGCCCTCCGGACGCGTTCTTGGCGAAGGCCGCCCATGCTCCTTGCACGTATTTCCGAATGGCGATTTCCTCTTCGGTGTCTGCTCCGATCCCTGGCCACACGGGGCTGCTGGGCAGAGTGTTGAAGATGAATGGAAGGTCCGAAAACTAGGAGAGATTAACGTTTACATCGAACACATCGAAACCATGGTCTTGGAATAGCTCGAAATCGCGGGATCTGTGAATGTGCGTATTGAAAAGACACGAGTGTGTGACTTACGTGATAGGCACCGCTGTCCGGGTTGGTGGTGAGGCGGGTGTTGGGAAAGCTTCCAAACCAGCGGTAGCGCCAGATTGGAAGATCATGTTCAGCGCTGATGTTGGCTCGCACAGCAGCCGGGCAGCCAAACACTTTGTCGGCCCTGGCCTGCCAATTCTCCAAGCTGTCGGTGGCGTTGAACAACGCGCTGACGGGAATGTAGATGCCAGTCTCGAAATCGGTATTGCCAGTCACTTGCCACTATCAGTGCGTGATTTTGAAAGGTCTCGAGTCCCCGGCCGGTGTCTGATAGCTCTGGCTCCCTAGCCACGTTCCAAGGGCGTCTCGAAAGACAAGATTCGACATAGAAGTGGTAAGAAGTGGGAACCAGATCTTGAGAAATGGACGAGAGCGAGCAGGGATACACACGGACAGGAAGCTGAGCAAACTTTCCCTCTCTAGACAATCCGGGGTAATCCGCGAACCCGGTGATGTTGTCGGCGCTAGGTTCGAAAACATAGGATCCCACGGCAGACAGTACTTCCCAGACACCCTTGCTTTGGAGGCATGAAAGCACCTGGGAACTGCTCGTACTGGAATTACCGCACCCGAGGGCTCCGGCCACCGCAAACCACCCCTTTCCGTGATCGGGCGGTAGTGTTTCGCCAAACCCAGCCGCCCCAGAATTCATGATGAAGCCTGAAACGATGGGATCCGATGCCCACGAGTAACCGTAAGAATCCACGGAGGCCTGTGGTTGTTATCCGGAGGTCAGCAGGCTGTAGAACGGGAGAGTCGCTGTGGGGGAATGTGTCACAGCATCCAAAGACCTCTGAGAAGGAATAAAAGCGTGCGGCTTCAACCTACAGAACCAGCAGACTGACCCCAAAGGACCATTCTCGACGTATCGCCGCCAAAGGCACATATATTGTCTCTCACCCATTCAACCGCCATCCGCTGATCCAAGAATCCTGGATTGTGATTCTTGGATGATGGATCGCCGTGAAATCCAAAGATGCCCACGCGGTAACTGGATCAAACACTGTAAGCCTAACGTTCTTGGGTGGTGAAATGACATACTTGATAGTCACAACGATGACATCTTGTTCGGCTGCAAGATGTTGCCCGTCATACATGGCGATCTGAGTCGAACCACTTGTGTAGCCTGGCACGTGAGGAGATCAATGAATGCTTGATATCTGAAAGGCGATAGGTCGAGAGCGAATTGCTTGTTGGCTAACCAGAGGACAGGAGAGGCTCAATTGACTTACTGCCCCCGTGTATAAAGATCATCACTGCTTTCTTCTTGGCCCCGCCCGTAGGAACCAGATGTTCAGTGTAAGACAGGCTTCATCAAACGTGGCTCCAATTTGCTCTGATACGGATATAAACGCAACTCCTTGGGCAGTGAGATTGGCGAGAGATGTGTTGTAGTTCTTGAGATCGTTACCACGGCCAGAAAAGGGGGTATTCGCAGGACAGGCCCGCCCCTGCCATGTTATTTAAGCATAGCATTTGGAGCGGGAGGGAGTTATATACTATGGTAGTTCCATTTATGGTCGCACTACCCTTGTACCGCTGCGGTGGCATGAATCTCAAATTGCCGACTGGAGGTTTCGCGTACGGGATTCCGAGGTAGGCAAGAACATCTCGCTCGACAGTGGCCTTGTGGCTGATGATGTTTATGTTAGTGACTTCACTTACACTTAACCAGGGTAGCGGATCTCGCTGATACAAAAATGATAACGGAGCACTCGAGACTTGAAAGGTAGATTGGGAGGCTATAGCTCGATGAACATACCCTTGAACTGGTCCACTAGAAGTCCGAACATTGTTCTCGACACCAAGACTGAGTCGAGTCAAGGCTCCGAGAACGAGCAAAAAGCAGTAGATTTTCATACTGCGATGTGTCTACGTCAAATTGACAAGTGAAATGAAATCAAGAGCTTTGAACACTGGATCAGAAATGCGAACAGATCCCATCTTTATGAATGACGACTCGGGAGTGATAATCTGTCGCCGGGTACACTGCTGAATACACATTCGCACAAGATCAAGCCCGCAGCCCTCACATATCCGAGTCTCACGTCGCATACATACTCGCTCTAGTGTTAATGCTACCAGCACCCCGAATGTGTATTCGGGTTATATCAACACTCGTGTACGGCATCTACATCCAGTGTTACGTTGGCGTGCTGTACGGATGTAAACATACCCTGTTGGGAGATTTATGTTTCTCAGTTGTACAATGCTTGATAGGGTCAAGCTTCTCAACAGAGTTTGGCCATTGACTGTGAACCCAAGCCAACTCAAAGTCCATGGCGGCGCAGATCTGTGTCTCCTCATTTATCAAATTCTGACGATTTCAGCTTTGCTTTACCATATGAAAATCTCGCCCATGTTACGCCGGCCGAAGATCATGCTGATCTGCACCCACTCCTTGCGCGAGAAAGTGATACCGATAAAGGTCCTCCGGGACAAATTCCGAGTGGGAGGTGAAGCAAGTTATTTGGTCGTCTCTCAAGGAATTTTCCTAGGCTTCACAGGTCATGCAGACAGGGTTTTAAAATGAATTGTTTACTGAATAGATTCTGGAATGGTATCAGGAGGCGACATGTCAGATACCCAGAGCTATTGAAGAACAAAGTCGGAACATTCTTTCATTTGAAGCGTGGAAATGGGTTGAAAAGGTTCGAGTCCGCTGAATTTGTACAAGAAAGGAGAACCAGGGAACGGCAAGAAAATTAGATTTTACTCGGAAGCTAAATTTTGTAATCCTTCGTCGTATTTTATAACATCTACCGGTTATGTAGTACTGCACCTCGATCCCTCCGCTTAAGATTGTCACATTCGTTTGCTACCGAAAAGTAACTTTATAGAATGTCAATAGTAATTTTTTCGCAGAACTTATCATTCTGTAAATACGAAAAAGCAAAAAAAGAAATTTTGGAAACAATGGTTACAACAGATCGTACTACGTCAATCGTAGCAGCTACACTGACGCTACGATTTTGTACATAGCTATCTGCGATTCCTACTAGAATCTATACACTTTTGAATCCATCAAAAAGGTGGGATGGAAATCACGGCGCTTGAAAATTGGCTCGGTTTGCATGTTGTACAAAAACCAAAAAAGCGAAACCATGCGTGGGAAAATAAACGCAAAAACATTGTAGCACAAAAAGATTCTTTTATTCTTTTTCGCACTCCACTATTCATATTGATACAACCCGGACGTAGCTTACATCTGTGATTTGGTATTCCCAACGCCTCCATGCAATGCTGGCAAATCCTCGATAAGCTTTTATACATCCAACGAGGGTCAAGCTGTCTTGTCAGAGAATTTAGCTCTGAGATGATGCTTATATCGCAGACATAAGGCTGCTTTGTGCATATGCCTGGAAGACTAGTCAGTACATCTGGCAGGTAGATTGTTCAAGAGACACGGACCATTGGCTTGATATTAGGATGCGGAACGGCATCAAACTTGTGAAACTCAAGCTTGTACTCAGGGCCGATGTTGATATACGCGCCCTTGTTCTCTGTGCTGTCACAGTATTTGGGCGCAGAAAAGACTTCAGAGATATTAGCATGGCTCAAGAGAAGACAGTCTCGCGAATACCTGTAATGCACTTTCCATCGTGCTCCTCTTCGTAACCTTCCATCCTGACTTCGTGACTACGGATGATAGCGCTCAACCCGTTGTTCTCGCAAAATCGCTTGGTAACATCGGGCCCGAACTGCAAACCAACACCTCTCTTGCTAGGTATACGACCAGGTTCCGTTTGTGGATCTGTCCAAAGCATTTCCATCATCAAACCTGCCTGGCCTGGCTGGCGTTGATTGTGTCTATTGAGTTTGCGGATATCGTCAAGAGTGACCTTGTCATCGGAGAACAGACCACCATGGAGTACGAGATACTTTTTGCCAATGAGAGTCGCAAGCGGTAATGCTGAGAAGCTTTCCGAGAAAAGCCTAAAAACACGATCTACAACAGATTAGCTAAGAGACGACCGCGACAGTTGATTACACCATTACCGTTGTATTTCGCCTTGCATTCACCCTCGAAGCCATAGACACGGTTCATATCGTCGGTCTCGTGATTGCCGCGGTTCATGAAGAAAGAGGCTGGGCGTAACCACTTGTAAGCATATAGAAGAAGAGCGATCTCGGTAGACCAAGAGCCACGGTCCACAAAGTCTCCATTGAAGAGATAGTGGTGGTTTTCGGTTGGAAAGCCGTTCAGTCGGAACAGCTCCATCAGATCAAAGAATTGGCCTGTGACGTAACAGTCAGTTACTTACTTGGGACTTTTAAGATTGTACTGACCGTGTGTATCTCCGCAGACAGTGAGACTTGCGCCGTCTTCAATCTCTATCTCAACCATAGTGGGCTCGTCGTAAAGGATTTTCTTGACAGCCAATATGATTTGGTACACGTATTTCTTGTGAATCCGCTTCCCGTTCTTGAAGCGTTCCAGCATGTCAGTGATGAATTCGGGAGTCATCTCGGTCTCCAAGCGTGCTCCATCATAGTCTGCCTCAACCACCATAGCTTCTAGATCTAAGCCCTCCGCCGCAGAAGGCTCCTCTCCAGGGTCGATCGCCGCGAGAAATGCCACCCGTTTGACGATCTTTTCGCATTCCGCCAACTTGAGCTTCGCATCTTTATCGTTTGGCGCCTTTCTGACGACAGTCTTGAAATCTCTGAGTGCTTCCTTCGACTTGAGAATGGCCGTGAGTGCAACAGCTCTTCGATAGTAGGCCTGAGGTAGGATCAGTACGATGGGCTGTGACTCCGCGCACTCTGCGAGCAGAAACACGCACCTTGACCAAATTAGGATCGAGTTCGATCGCCTTGGTGGCGTCTGCAATGGCGTAGCCGTACGCCTCGGACTTGATGTTTGCCTGATCGGGTCAGTCACGCGAGTCCAGCACAAAGACTTCGAGGAGCAGAAAAACCAAATAGTAGGGCACCTACCTGGGCCCTATTAGAGTAGTAGGTCGGCTCTTTGTCGTTCAGTTCTATGGCCTTGGTGTACAGTTCGATTGCCGTGGGCCAATCGTGGGCGGCAAAGGCCTTGTTCCCGTCGTTTTTGAAGGCAATTGCCTGCTCTTCTGGAGACGCCATGACCAGAGGAAGGGAGGCAGGGAAAGGGAGAGACTTTGATGCTGGGGCAGGCCAGAAAGAAATGCAAAGAATCGGTGGAGGTGGAAGAGAAAAGAATTGCGCAGGTTTGCGACTGATCTGTATGTACTGTAGTACTGTGTAGGTCATCAGCGGACGGCGAATGCGACAGAGGAGACCAAGCTTTTCCGGATCCCTGTCGAGGCTATCGATCTCGGGCGGAGCGGAGCGGGGAGGGGCGGAGCGGAGCGGGGTATGTCTTAGATCTGCATTCACGACCCCCTAATCAAAGGACGATATACAGTAGCATACGGACTGTACTGTACAAACCTACCGCATCTCGACCACAACCATACTCGATACCACATCCTCGCCGGCCTCTCGTTCTCGCTCGTATCCGGTGCCTACGCAAGGCGAAGTCATGGAGTCTGCGAAGTCTTCGGCGCTTGTCCGCCGTGCGGGCGACACGGAGTTGATGCCACCACCCCCCAAGCGCATCAAAAGGCCCAAAAATGTCATCGACGAAGAGTCTTACACAGATGCCATCTCGGAAATCATCGCGCGCGACTTTTTTCCCGGCCTGCTTGAGGCTGAGACCCAACAAGAGTATCTGGATGCTCTCGATTCCAAGGATGCCGCGTGGATCTCGACAGCGGGTCGCAGACTCAACCAAGTCATGACTCCAGGCAGACGAAGAGGCAGACGAGGCACCTCGTTACGAACCCCCTTGCGCTCATCAGATACTCCCAGTCATTTCTTCGGCGATACCCCCATGACGGTTGCCTCCGATGATACCACCTTGACCCAGGCAACCACAACTCCCGAAGTCGACACGAATATGAGTTTGGACAAATTCCAATCACTGTACACAAGCGAAGACAATGAAAGCTTTTACAAACTGTTGGATAAGCAAAATCAGAAACGAGCGGAGAAGTATGCCTGGATGTGGTCTGGCAACAACAAGTTGCCCTCTAAGATGATGTTAAAGCAGAAGGAAATAGAAGCGAAGCTGTTGAAGTCACGGGGCTCGCTGCAGGACGATGGGGGAGTCAGGGACAGATTAGCGATCCGAGACGTTTCAGAGAAGCCGACAATGCCCGATTCGTGGAAGTCAAAGCCTGAAAATGGATTGATGTTCCGCCCCGAGAGCGTAGAGGATTCGGTCGAGACGGTAGCACAGAAGTCGCAGAACGAATCGAGAGCAGCGCCCAAGAGTATTCAATACCGCAGTACACGTATGCCGACAGCGATAATCGCTCAGGACAAACCCTATATGCCACCCTCACCATCCTTGTCTGCTGTCAGAGATGCAATTGCCGGTCGAAGACGAGCGTCAGATGTCGAATCGGGTTTTGGTGGCGGCGAAACCCCTCGAGTCAACGGCTATGCTTTCGTCGACGATGAGCCGGAAGAAGTGCAGCGCGCCCCTGCTCCTATAATTGATCTTGGAAAAGGAGAAAGTGTGAAGAACCCATTCGTTATAAAGGATCAGAGCAGCAGGGAAGGTCTGCATCATCGGATGGTCGACAAAAACGCACAATCCAAACGAGCGTCAATTAAAATAGGATTGACAGGCAAGGTAGATTCGACTCCCGTTCCGAAGTTTCCTAGCAGTCCTCGAGTCGGCTTGGGTCAATTGACTCCTGCAGCTCAACGTCTGTGGAGCAAAGTTGGAGGGACCGCCCGGGGCTCGTCACCTACCTTCGGTGTTCGAACGCCTCATACCTTACGGAGCAAGTCTGGACTACAGACAAAATGGACGCCGTCAGACAAGGCAGTAAAGTAGGATTTAGAAATTTTAAACAGGAATTGAATGTGGGCTATGGTAAGGTAACAAAATGACTAGTACTCAGATCCACGCAGCTGTACAATGCTTGCTAGAGAGCCTCGCATCACCTGAATCATTGGCCCCCAGCTCGGCAGTCACTTCTCTGTGTTCGAGCCTAGGCGCGAAAAGAAAGCGTCGGGTCTAACTGGCAGTCTTGATGCCATGAGAAATCGTAAAGCTAGAAGCAGAAAATCAACGTACAACAATTTCCCCCCAAGAGTTCCTACTATCGTTCTATTAAACTTCCGAGAGGGCCCAGAAAGTGAGTCCCTATAGGTACAGTACTGTAGGTCGGCCGGTGCCCAAGTAAACAAAGAAACAATTTTACCCCTGGGATAGACGAGCCCAGAATCCGAGCTTGTGAATTTCACGTGCGTCCACTGCGTCATGGAAATAATCTATACAGCACCGTACATACTGTAGGTAAGGTACCAATCTTTCAGTTCTCTTCTATCCTACACCACAGCACAACGATGACACGATAAGACATTCGCGCAGTCTCTCCGCCGGTCCATTCGGCTTTGATGGCGGGCAAGCGGTTTTTAGATCTCGCTGCGCTCTTCAGCGCGTCCCGTGGAGTCGCCCAGAAGCATGTCGCACTGCGATCTAGACAGCTTGATGTTTACAACCAGACGTCAACATTAGCAAGAGCAGTACGGAGCCAGACCGACCGTGTTACCGAGACGGTAAAAGCTGCTTCATTCCTGGCCTCGAGGCTCAATGACGACGCGCCAGTGTGGGCGCCAAAGAGCCATGTGAATGAATCCAGTACTGGCGGACAGGTGCCCCGAAAAGAGACGACCACTGAACCACCCAGGACTAAGGAACCGAGCGATATTGATCAAGACTATTTCTCTGAGCAGTCTTTTACGAATGCTGCCCCCATTGCGTCCCCCGACGAAGAAGACTTAGAAATCAAGCAGGAGTCTGCCAGCCAATATCCTCTCCCCGACGGCACGATTCCACAAGAGGATACGGAATTGCACAAGCCAGTTTTCGATCATGATACGATATCGATAAGACCCGTGGACGAGCCTATGAAGGAGCCGTTAGGCAAGGATGGATTTGCGCCGGTGTGTTCTGACGTCTCATCCATTCCTGTGCCTCAAAGCGCAGACGAAGCAATCGCACACAATGAGCCCCAAATACCCTCGAGGACCGCAGATGGTTTTGATAGCTCGGTCAAGGGCCCTCTAGGGCAAGGCCATGGGGAAGACAGTTTTTACGAGAAGTCTACGCACACTTCGTCCCCGAGGCCCTCCTTGCCTAAAGTACAACTGCCAGGCCATACTTCCACTGACCAGGAAGGCGATCCGCGTCTTCCACAAGGCCAATTGAATTCCGACACATACTACAAAACTTCTACCACTAGCGCAGAATGTCCTCCGGAGGGGGTTAATACAGATCTGTTTATGAGCCCAAGAGTCGCCCGAATGCTCGGTGGAAAGACCCACATGGGTAGAAATGTCCCCAAAGAGAATGATACCAATTCTATCCGAGTTGAGCTTCCGCAGAATGGCGCAGAAAACCGAGAGTCCAAAGTCCGTCAATCTCCACAAGTCGCTGGTGTTGAAGGTGGAATGAGAGAGACTACGCAAGAAAGACGTATCGACGTTGGTGTTGAGCAGCTGGCTCAGCCCACCGCGGATGAGTCGCTTGATACACCGGTTCCAACCACGCACGAAATGAGAGAGTCGAAAGTGCCATCCTCCAGGCTAGGCAGGCTATGGAACTACGGTGGCCTGGCTGCTGGTATGTTTGGAGGTGCAATCAGCGAAAGTCTTCGTAGAGTCGGTGGTGGCGGTGGGCAAGGATCCTATGTGCTCAGCGAAGCTAACATGGAAAGACTCGTATCGAAGTTGTCACGCATGAGAGGCGCGGCCTTGAAGCTAGGTCAGGTGATCAGCTTCCAGGACTCTAAGATGCTACCTGCTCCTATCCAGCAAGTTTTGCAAAGAGTCCAAGACAGGGCAGATTACATGCCACCCTCGCAGCGTGACAAGGTGCTCACCGCCAACCTTGGACCAAGATGGAGAGAGCTTTTTTCCAGCTTCGAGGAAAAGCCAATTGCCGCGGCGTCAATCGGTCAGGTTCATAGTGCAGTGTTGAAGTCGAATGGGACCCGAGTGGCCGTTAAAGTTCAATACCCTGGAGTCGCAGAATCTATCGACTCGGACCTCAGCAACCTGGGCCTTCTCTTGACGGCTTCTCGTCTCTTGCCGAAAGGATTGTTCCTTGACAAAACCATAGCTAACGCCAGAACCGAATTGGCCTGGGAATGCGATTATCTCCGGGAAGCGGAGTCTGGACGTCGTTTTGAAGGGCTACTGGCCGATGACAAAGATGTCTTTCTTGTTCCCACGGTATATCCCGAGGCGTCGGGTAAGCAAGTGTTGACCACGGAATTCATGGACGGGATTGGGGTGACGAGGATCAAGGATCTTGCGCAAGACCAGAAGGACTGGATTGGCACCCAAATCCTCCGACTTTGCCTGCGTGAAATTACCGAGTTCAGATTCATGCAAACGGATCCGAACTGGACCAACTTTCTTTACAACTCGCAGACCAACAAGCTTGAGCTGCTCGATTTTGGGGCTTCCCGAGAGTACCCCGAGTTTTTCGTTACCAAGTACACGCAGCTTCTTGCGGCCGCGGCGAGATCTGACAGGAAATCAGTTGAAGACCTGTCAGTCGAGCTAGGCTATCTGACAGGGCAAGAGTCTAAGGCTATGCTTCATGCACACATTGCATCTATATTGACACTTGCCGAGCCTTTCCTGCAGTCGTCTCCCGACGTGTATGATTTTAAAGACCAGACCATCACAGATAGAGTGAAGGAGCTCATCCCACTGATGATCAGAGAGAGGCTAGCTCCACCGCCAGAAGAGACATACAGCTTGCACAGGAAGCTCAGCGGGGCGTTTCTGCTCTGTGCAAGACTTGGGAGCCGCGTCAGGTGCCGAGAACTGTTTGAGAACAGTATGAAAAAAGCACAATTGTTGTAGACATAGCAATCCTAATCTCAATCATCGATCCATCGTACATATCATGGAAGTTTTCGATGTGCACACAGCAAATTTTGGTGTAGCAAGGTCATGCCTATCCCGGAATTACTTTCAATCGACGTTCCTCCTTACGAACGGCATCTTCTTCTTCTCCTTGCCCTCCAATTTTTTCCTTCTTCGCTCAATAACATGATCCAGTTGCTTGCCCTTGAGCTCACCAAATGTGTCCAGCAGCACCCTCTTCTTCTGCTCCGCCTTCTTCAGATAGAACGGCTGCTTCCCCTGCTTCACCAGCTCCTTCTCCTCCTTCCTGTGCCTATCCAGAATCTCCTGCTCCTTGATCTTTCTCATCTGCGCCTTCTTCCGGCTCTCCATGCTCAGTAATGCCCGCTTCAACTTCTCCTTCGCATCCTCGTCTTTCGCACTTTTGATGGCCGTTCGGATCTCTTTCATCTCGTCTTCTCGATAGTCATTGAGAAACGCATACGCCTTGTTGACTCTGGACTCATCGACCGGTGTAGCTATGGCTTCGAATCTCGGATCCCGGTACGCGCGTTTGATGACGGGAATAACCTCTCGTCGTCGGGACACGGCTTTTTTGCTGGATATCTCTGTGGGGGCGTGTTTGTTCGACCGGTTGAAGTCGCGGTGATCTTTCCGGCCGGCCTTCCGTTCCTTGGCTTCGTTATCTTCCCACCCATCTCCATCGTGGTTGGTGATGCGTTTCTTCTTTTTGCCGACGTCGAGGGATGCTTGGGCTTTCGCTAACGCGCCAAAAGAAATGGAAGCGACGTCTTCGAGGGGCTCTGCTTCTAGATCTTCCGAGTCGGTCTCCTGAGATGATTAGATTTGGTCCGTGTATGAATACGGTGAAACTTACATCTTCGGCTTCAGTGCTGTGCCCCTCGTCGTCATGGTCCTCCTCTTCGGTGGTTTCATTCACGACTTCCTCCTCCGATTGATCGGGTTCCTCGCTCAGTTCACGTCTGGACCTAACACGTCTCTGAAGAGCGGGCTCTGGAGCTTTGCGTTTCGAAGACATTTGTAATGATAGAGCGTTGGGGTATAAATGATTATAAGACTAGACTAAAATGCTGCTGATGCTGTGCTGCAAAATAAGGTTTGTAGCGGGACGCGGCCGCTTGGTAGCCACTAATGCGAATAAAGCTGTAGGGAAAGCGGTGGAAAACGGCACAATAATGTCGAAGTGCGCGGAACATATCTATTCACTTGCGCCGGCCTTGGGGACCGAGTGAACATGTTTCGTACGAAGATCTCCCACTCGCCTACAAACCGTCGTCGGTTCTATGGGTTCTTCTCGACTACAAGTCCGCCATCCACGCATTCTTCCGCCATGGCAATGAATCCTCGCGCCAGTTCTCACAACCTCAAAACACCACAACCAAATACGCGACCGGTGGATAGCGCATCCACAGATGGCGTTGGAGCTGTAGTCGACGCCCTCCAGAGAACCAAGATCGGGGCCGCGCCCAAGCCTCTGTATGAGAAGGCCTCCAAACGAAGGGGAGAGAAAGCAATGATGAACACCGCATCCGGTCCATCGTCTGGCTCTACTCGGGCCCATCACGGAAAGCTCTCGCGACGCCCTCAGAGAGACGCCATAAAACCACCGTCCAAAGGATCCGGCGGCATCCCCAGCCCAACGGCCGCCTACCTAGCCGCAAGCCTTGAGCCCCTACAGCCGTTGAAAGAGGCGCAGCACCTCCTCGTGGTTATCGACCTAAACGGAACCCTCTTGTTTCGACCAAATAAGCGGAATCCCACGGAATTTATTGCCCGCCCCAATTCCGAGCGTTTCCTGAGATACTGTATCGAGACCTTCACTGTAGTGATTTGGTCGTCTGCCAGGCCTGCCAACGTGCAGCTCATGTGCAACCAGATCTTGAAGAATGACTTGAGAAGCAAAGTGGTGGCTATCTGGGCCCGCGACAAGTTCAACCTGACGCCTCTGGACTTCGACATGCGCACAATGTGCTATAAGCGATTGACATCTCTGTGGAACGATCCGGACATAGCTTCAACCCACCCGGGATTCCAGTTCGGGGCGCGGTGGGACCATACAAATACGGTGTTGGTGGATGACTCGCCGGAGAAGGGAAGAAGTGAGCCGTTCAATCTCATTGCAATTCCGGAGTTTGCCGGCGACAGACTGGAGAAGGGTGGGATTCTGCCGCAGGTTCATGACTACATCAACACTTTGAGTATGCACTCAAATGTTGCTGCCTATATGAAAGCTCGCCCTTTCAAGGCTCACCTTCCGGAGACCCCCCCTGTTCCGCTCGTCAACGCCAGTCAGATTCAAGCTTCCGCGCCTGTCAAACCCGCAAGCAATACCAACTGTAAGTACTCGAAAGTGTTGGAAGGCCTAGGGCACGTTCTGCCTGCTGACACGTGCACAGGAGGAACTCTTACAAGCTCCGTGGCACTGCAGCGTTGATGGAAGGTATCTAGGATAAGGAGAGAGAGCGAGATCTTGATTATTCGAGATCGATTTCTTGAGTCCCGTCACGAATTTCCTTTGTTCCACATACCCCGGTTGGATGATAGACTTTCGCGAAGGCATGATCAACATGGAGGCACTGGCGTTCACGTAAGAGATGATGGCACTGCAGCATTATGACATTGAACGAATGGCATTGCGAAAATGCTACACTTGACTTACGAGAAATTCCCGCCCTTCAGTTATCATGATCATCACAATTCATTCATTCCATGCCCCCCTGCGCTAAACATCAAAGTGACAGGCGGAAGCTGTTAGTTGGTCGAGAAGTCTACTTGAAGACCTTTCCATCGGCCCATGGGTACTCCTTGCCACCCTCGATGACCGGCTTCTCCCAAGTCCATTGCGCGTTGACGAACTCTTTGTCCTCCTCCTTGGTCGGGTCAAGCTTGGTGAACTCGTAACTCTCGTAGTCAGGAGCGACATCAAAGGCTGGGAGAGCATCTTGACCACGGATAACGAGGCGCCCTTGATGATAGAATCATCCTTGACACCGTAGACGGAAGCACAGCCAAAGATGTACTTGCGGGAGCCCTCAAGACGAGCGAAGAAGCCGCCAATCAAGTTGGATGACATGAAGATTTGGGTAAGCTCGTCATTGTACTTGTAGTCGAGCTTCCACAGTGAGTACTCGTCGGCCTTGAAGTTCTCCCAGAACCACTTCAAGGCATCGGGAGTGTCTGAGTTGGAGTATTGACGCTTCCACTCATCGAGAACCAGGGTCGGCTTTGGGAGGGCCTCGAGAGGGTGCTTTGGCTTTGGTGCGGCTGGAGCCTCCTCCTCCTCCTCATCTTCAACCTCTTTGGCCTTTGGCTTTGGTGCCGCCTTGGGAGCGGCCTCCTTCTTTGGCTGCTCCGGCTTCTTTGGGGCTTGGTACTTGATGGCCTCATCAATAAATGAGAGCTTGTCAACAACGGCCGAGTAGATTGGCTGGTTGTAGACGGTCTCGTACCAACGGGTAACATTAGGGTTCTCGGAGCGCCATTGCTTGTCAAAGAAGTATTGAAAGCCACGGGAGATGATACCAGCGGCAAAGAGATCAGCAAGAGTGATGCGCTCACCGGCGAGGTAAGTGTTCTCTTGAAGGTGCTCCTCAGCAACGGAGATTGCCTTGAGAGCAGCCTTAGAGGAGTCATCGACACTCTTCTTGTTGTATGGGTCGCGGCCAATGATAGGACGGAACCAGCCAGCGAGGGAGGGAAGGACCTCAGAGTTGAAGAACGACATCCACTTCAGGATGGTCGCATAGTCTTGCTTGGTCTTGCCGAGGAGGGTGGTCTTCTCGTTCTGCGAAGTGACTGAGGAGTGTTAGCCAGTGATCAATACATTTTTCACTCGCAGATATATTGCAAGCGATCAAGATGCTCAGAGTCTAATTGATGAGTGCCCACGATTTGGGTAAGTCAGGGATAGCTGAATAGTTTACTTTATCGTAGCAGGAGGCCGAAGCGACACCAGATAGATACAGAGACAGAGAATTACAGCGGGGGCCACCAAAACGTACTGTAGATTGCAATAGCAATGCTCTCGTGGAGCGTGTATCCATCGGCAGCAACGAAGGTTGGGATCTTTCCAAGCTTGTTGATCTTGAGGTACTCGTCGGAGACACCATTCGCGGGCTGCGTCTCGACGATCTCGAGGTCAACATTGTTGGCCTTGGCCACGGCGCAGATGGCGACAGAGCGGGGGTTACCCGGGGAGGTGTAGAGCTTTCCGAATGGAGCCATGGCTGAGGGTGGTGATGTGGTTCTTGTTGTGGAGGGGGAGGAAGAGATTGTGGTCGTGGCGGGGAGGGCGAGGAGGGGAGAGAGAGGAAAGCAAAGGAAAAATGTAGTGTGGGGTGGCACTAGTCCTTGTCTGGCCAAGCCTGCTCAGTCCATCTAAATCACGTGATTGAGGCCCAAAGTCTCTAAACCAAAACGATGGCGTCCATGATTTTCTAACGAAAGGCAAGACGAACACAACAATCATCTAGCACGGCTCTCAGCTCAGCACAGCTCAGCTCAGCTCAGCATAGCACCCTGAGTTGCGCGCGCTGACCACGACCATGACGGTGGCATGCCTTCCCGCTTGCCTGCGTGAAGGCCTTCGGGCTGCCTGGTCTCCTCGCAATCTGAGAGCCAACTACAACTTCAACTTCAACTTCAACGTCAGCCGAACCTCCCAGTCTCGAGCCCGACAAGCAGTCCTCACTGCTGCGAGACGAGAATTCCAGACCTCGTCAGCGTCCCAAGACAGCATTGCCGCGCCCGAGATCAAGTTCCAGGCCGAAGAAGACTTTTCCGCTCAAAACGAAGATGCAGCTAATTCTCCCTTCGCTGCCCGATTGGTACCGAGTTCGCCATCATATTTCACGGCTCAACCCATTTTCACCGACGACCTTCTTGTCTTGCAGAATCTCGTCGACAGGCATTCCGTTCTCCCTACGGTAAAGCCGGGCGAGGCGCCGCGGGTGGCATGGCGGACATTAATTGATTACCGGAACATGGCTGGAGAGTCGGTCAAGGCTGCTAAGTACCACAAGATCATAGAATTGCTGCAACGACTGAACGCTATACACCCCAAGCTCCAACCCGATAGCGTCAAACAGGCCATCAAGGAATACAAACGAGACATCGCCCCGTACCAGGCTGGTCGAGAGCTGCCGCCGGTGGACAGTCTCGGCAGGACACTCGGATCGGGGAGGAGGAAATCTTCGACGGCCAGAGCTTGGGTGGTAGAAGGTACCGGGGAGGTACTGATCAACGGAAAGACCCTTACAGAGGCATTTGCGAGAATTCATGATCGAGAGAGTGCTATCTGGGCGCTAAAAGCAACTGACAGGATGGACAAGTATAACGTGTGGGCTTTGGTAGAAGGTGGTGGGACGACCGGTCAAGCAGAGGCTCTGACTCTGGCTGTTGGTAAGGCGCTTCTCGCCCAGGAGCCCGCACTAAAGCCAGCGTTAAGGCGAGGTAAGAGACCGCGCTGCCAAACAATTGTTCATCCCCCTATACGATTGCTCTCTTATGGGTCGTTGCACAACACTAACATGTCCCAGCTGGTTGCATGACACGAGATCCGAGAAGAGTTGAAAGAAAGAAGCCTGGTCATGTGAAGGCTAGGAAGATGCCGGCATGGGTCAAGAGATAGACAATTTGTCTTGTATTATACTGTATCCCGGAAACTTGCCATACGACAGACGAATGTCATCACTTCAGCACTGCCCCTGACCAATGCTGGATAGTGTTCGATAAGGCGAGATGGACGTGCCTCCCCTAGCCTACCAAAGTGACACGGGTCTTCTGTCCAACGACTCACTCACGAGCAAAGGAGGGTGCAAATGGATTTTCCTACCCTCGCCTTCGACGACGAGCAGATCAAGCATCTCTGTGCCCCGCTCTGCACAATTCTTGCACGTTTCTCAACCCAGATCCCGATTTTCGCGTTAGGACCATGCTTCAGACTCGTCCGTTACTAAGATCCTCTCTGATTGCTCCAAGACAATGATGTACTGTGCGATGATTGGACTCTGGACGTTACCATGCGATGACTACTACGGGTCATCGTGGTAGCCGAAGATCTCCTTATGAGGTTACTGGCAAAGCTAGACCGAAGTGCGGACAGAAGCCCACGGAGTCTTCATGCCTACAGTACTTACTCCACCACTAGTTCGCAATCAAGAGTTGAACGTGTTGCCAAGCTCATCAGCATGCTTAGATGGTGAAGATGCGTCTCGAATCTTGTGGGCGCTCTCTAGAAGACTCGGATTCGATGTTTGTGATGTTCGCAGTTCCACCCTTAGCTGGCATACCTCCCTCCCCTGGTTCGTACGCAGGTGTCAGTCAGGGCTTGCACCTCTCCTGTAGCCTTTGATTCCGAAAAAAAAAAAAAAAAAAAAAAAAAAAAAAAATTCCCTCCATCCGTTCGACGCCGTGGCTTTGGCATGGCTGTGCCGCTTCCCCAAGCAGCACAGACGCAGGCAGGCACCACATCTGCACTGCACGCCTCTCCAACCCAAGACTCTACAGTACAGTAGATCTCCACGCGCACTCTCTGATAGCAGACACAGCACAACGTGCTATACACACACACACATACATACATACATACAATACAGCAGGTGAGAAATGACAGCAGCAGAGAGCACAAAGCCGCACCCACCCATCCATACCGTACGTACAGTACTGTACTGTACTGTGCTCTGTACAGTACCACGGCACCTGCACGCCCTCCTCACCCAATCATCAATCAGGGCCGCGAGCGCGGGATGAAAAAACCCAAGTCCACGGATGGGGGAACAGCATCTTCCCAGCAGCCGCATAACGGCTCACGATCTCAGCCCTCAACGCGCGTCCCCGCGAGACAGATCGATCACCAGCGGATCTCCCGACGGCACAGCACAGCACAGCACAGCACAGTGCGAATGGCGCCGGACCGCGACCGCGACCGCGACAGCGGTGTCGTGCTACATACCAGCGGGAGCGAGCTGGTTTGCGTTGCCGACGGACCTACGCACCACCGACGACCGACCACCGTTGTATTGTATTGTACTGTACTGTACTGTATCTGTACTGTAGGCGGCGCTGTGGCATCGACGTCGATGATGGGGTGGAGAGGCTGCGTGACGGCGGCGAGCGGGCTCGACGGCCGAGAGGCCAGCTAGGATGATGATTTGCAAGCTGCAAGCAGGACCCCGGCCGGGGATCCAGATCTACAGTATGTACTTCATACTGTACTGTACTGTACTGTACTGTACAAGTGCTGTACAGTACATGTCTCGTCTTGTGCTTTGCTTGTGGCGACGACGAAGCGGGGAGAGCA
Source organism: Blumeriella jaapii (assembly GCA_009599575.1). Classification (NCBI taxonomy): domain Eukaryota; kingdom Fungi; phylum Ascomycota; class Leotiomycetes; order Helotiales; family Drepanopezizaceae; genus Blumeriella; species Blumeriella jaapii. Next base: position 1,172,350 of record VWND01000064.1, read on the forward strand.
CTGAGGCGAGGATGGGGGAAGACGGCTGGGCTGGGCTGGGTGGGTAAGGCAGGCCTTTCTATACCCCGGAACTCCAGACGCCGGCCGTGGTGAAGCTGTCAAGAGCGCCGGCTACCTTCCACCGAGGTCGAGCTTGATATGGGATCGGACGTGGCTGGGTATGGTGCTTGCTTGAATCATGTACTGTACATTGAAGTATGTGCAAACTCTGCCCGTGGTAAATATGTACTCGAAGTGCCGCTAAACAAGGTTCCAAAAGCTTCCCTCTATCACAGATCGCATGCGTGTGACGACGGCCTGAGCAACCCCGTAAAACTAATCCGATCTTCGTCTTTCGCCCCTCAGAGCCTGTCGTCATCGAAGCCAAGTCAAGGGACCCCCCCAGTCATACCGTTTGTTTGCGCCCCAGAAATGCTAGACACGAACCCCAACACCTGTCTATAGCCCGCTCACCGCGCGTGGATCGCCGAGGAAAAAAAGAACATTATAACGTGGAACCAGAGGCGCTAAAGTCATTACAAGCACAGAGTTTACATGTCTCCCACACAGCGGACAAGAACGGAAAGGAGTGCGGTGGAGGACGCGAAGGCGGAACTCAACCCGGATGGCCTCCGACGCCTTCTATAGATTCTTGAAGGTCCAGACAATCCGAGAGAACTGGTGTCATGTCAGCAAAGGTCCTGCAAGCGTTTCAGAGACCGGCCGACGCACTGTGAATGATCTGCTCCTCGGCAACGCCGTACTGGTAGTCAACAAGGCCGTGCTTCTCGATCGCATCACACATCCGGATCAAGTCCTTGGCCATTTTGTTAATGAAGTGTTGCGTCATGAGGCTTTGGCCGCGCTGCAACTGTTGTCCGGCTTCTAGCATGTCCTTCTGCTTCTGGAAGATGCCGAGCCATGCGTTGTTGAATTCACCCCAGAGCCGAATCCTATCGCTGTGAAGTGCAACTTCGTCTACAGTAAGACCTTATCAACAACCTATTAGTGAACCAGATCAAACAGAAGAAACAAGGGCATACCGAGATCTCCAACATGCCCCAGGAGCCATTCCGAGACATCCAGAAGCGATTGGCTTGCCTCGCCTAGGCGCCCGTTGATGATGTTTTGGAAGATTTCCTTCAAGGCCGCTTGATATGCGGTATAGGCCGCTTCCATCCCGGGACCCTGGGCTTGAAAATCCGGCTCCTCCATGACCTCGGGCGGATTCTGGGCCATGCCCCCCATCGCAATGTTGCTGGAGTACCCGTGCGAAAGAAGGGGCGCTGTCCGATCCACGGGACTCTGCTGATGCTGCTGATACACCGAAGAGGAAGTCGACGAAGCGTGGTGCTGCAGGGTCGGCGGAGCAGGCGCGCTATTCGACTCGCTCGCAAAGTATGATGGCGCGACATCAGAGAGCAACTGCATCTCCGTGGGCTGTCGCGTTTGGAATTGAGACGGTGAGTCGTACACGCCGCTCTGAGATGCCCGTTGTCCAACATTGTACATGATATCTGGAGTGTAGCCCGTAAAATTCGGATGTTGTTGCCTCTGATCTTGGGAATAGGCCGACTGATATGGCAAGGAATTCGAAGGTAATGCAGCGGCGAACGACGGGGTGGACTCTTGGTAGTACCCCGAATATGCTGTTGCGCCTCCAGCTCCGCGAGCTGTGGATGGGGAAGTGGTTAACGGCGCCGGCCGATATCTGTCTGCGGCGGAGGCCGGGAAACCACGTCCCTGGCCTTGGTCTCCATTGAACCTTTGTCCCGACCCCGAATATGGCGGTTCATTTTGCCTCCTGCGGCGGTTGATGTCTTCCATTCCCTGCTCGAAAGCTGTGTAGCCTCCTTGCAGCGAAGCTAGTCGAAGCGCCGCCGGCGGCAAAGAAATAGGCGTTGCCTGTAGGAGTGCCAGCTTGATGAAAGATGGTCCCCTAGCAATCTCATGCCCCTCCAGCAGAGGGAGCGCGACGGTCTCGTCTGACAGCGCCGTCTGTCAAAGTTGTCTACCAGCGGCTCTGGGATACACAATGGTCGTGATTCGAGTATGCTACAAGCTGGCAAAGGGGTTTGGCGTGGACCCCGCAGAGGATCAAAAGCAAATACAGGCGTGAGTACAGAGATTCCACACGGAACAGGGGAAGAATAAGGATCGCGTATCCGTTGACTCTGTGGGAAGGGTGTCCCTTAAAGTGCTCAAGGCTAACGACAGTTTGATGAGCGAGGAAAGAATAGATTAGAGAACAAGGGTATCGTCGAAAAGAAAAGCCGCGAGGGTCGAAGGGCCAAAGAACAGTGGCTCGGAGGGAAGATGACAATGTGACAAAAACTTCACTGTGTTGTCAAGTTTGCTTGCCTCGCTTCTGGGTCAATCCTTGGGGCTGGGACAGGCCAGGTCCTTGCGGGCGGACTTCCTCGTCGTGCGAACCACACCCAGGTCGTCCCGAAGGATCGTGCCGGCCTCGAGCAGAGGATGTTCGAGCCCACGGGGATGCGCTGCTCGCAAGCGCCGCCCGTCTCGCCGTGGCTTGGGGCCGGATCTCCTGCCCAGCGGCGCGTGGACGGTCAGAGGCCCAGCAGCAGCACGTCGTTGACGAGCTCGCTAGAGGCAGGCCAAGAACGTCTGCCCTCAGCAGCGTGCGCGCCAGATCTCTGGGGCGTGGGAAGCCCTCTGGAGAGACGCGGCTCTGCTTGAACGCAAGGCCCCGTTGCTGCTGGCTGCCCCCAGGACGCTTTGCACTACAGCTCCCTTCGCGGAAAGGCCCCCGACGGGCAGGCCCAGCTTGAGCGCGGCTGGCAATCTGCAGACGGAGCGGAGGGCATGAATTGAGAGGCTTGACTCGGGAAATGCCACGCCCATGCGTGTGCGTCGTCGCGCTCCCCCGCGCCGGAGGGTGAGACTGCAATATAGTCGGGCTACTATATGTAGAACTCGCGACAGGTCAGCCCGGCCGGACGGACGTGGGTGCGAGCTGCGACGGGACGAGACTCCAGCTTTCGCGAAGGCGTGGAAGCAGAGGAGAGCTACGCCGTCGGTCGCACGGCTTCTGGCGGCCGTGCAAAGTCGAGGGCGCCACAAATGTCAAGGCAGTAAGTAGTGGCGCGCGTGGTTGGATGTGAGGGTTGAATGGGCGTGCAGCGGCAGGAAGAAGAGGAGGAGGAGGAGGAGGAGGAGGAAGACGTGGAGGACGAGGAGACGAGGAGACGAGGAGACGAGGAGGACGAACACGGGAACGGCTGTCCTGCTGCCCAACGCAGTAGTGCGAGCCGTGATATCTGCTAGGCCGACCAGAAGCTCGGGTAGAAGTGGGCGTTGGTAGTTGGTTGGCTTTGCCTTTGCCTTTGCCTTTGACTTTGGGCGCTTTGGCTTTGGCTTTGATCTTGGCTTTGGCTTCGACTTTGACTTTGGCCTTTTGACTTTGAATCGTTGTGGCCGGTGAGGGTGATGTGATGTGGAGGGAGTCTCGCGGCGCCCGATCGCGGGTGCTTGGGCGTCGTTGGCGTCGGAGGTGAAGCAGCGTGGATGGGAGAGGATGGGGCCCAAGTCGCCGCCGATCGAGGCCGGCGGGCTATTCGAAGGTACAGGTGTGTGTGTGCCTGTCCATGTGCCGGTCCATGTATCTGTGGCGTGGACGGGCGGTGGTCTTGGTTTTGGGCGGTGGTTGTTGTTGTTGTTGCGGTGGTTGATGTTGCGGTGGTTGTTGTTGCTGCTGCTGTTGTTGCTGCTGCTGTCGTCGTCGTCGTCGTCGCGGTATCTTGCTCGACACAGGTCCCAGGTCAGGGCAGCGGCGTCCAGCGGCCGAGTGGGCGTCGGGTCTGGGAGGCAGGTTGGCGGAGGTCCCGTGCAGTCTAGTGATGGATCGGGTCTAGGGACAAAGACAGAAGAAAACCACGTTCGAAGGGAGTCGTCGATGTTTACTTACATCCCCGTACCGACTCGTCAAGCCCCCAGTCGTGGCCCAATACAGCAATGCGTAGCCCAGTCAGCCACTGGCCCAACCGCCCAATTGACGCTCGACGACCGCTCCGAGCGAAGGGCACTGACGTGACTAATGCCAGGGACGGGGCCTGGGAAGGGGATTGTCGATCCAGATGCAGATGCAGATGCAGATCACGCCGGTAGAAACACTGACGCCCGCAGAGCGAGATCGACGCTGTGGACGACGACGAGCCAGGACGAGGCGAGCCGTGAGCCGCGAGGGACAGGACGGCACCTACGCGCCGTCGAGGTCGAGGTCGAGGTCGAGGTCGAGGTCGAGGTCGACGGCGACGTCGAAATCGAAGTCGAAGTCGAAGTCGAAGTCGAAGTCCTGTGAGATGAGGTGCAATCGCACTTCACGTACATACATACCTACGGTACGTACAGTATGTGATACGGCTAGAAAGGTACTGATTGGGCACGTACATGTGTACAGGACGTACCCTCGCACGATGTCAGTCTCATCCCCAGAGCTTCTGGCGGCGAGCTGCGGGTCGGGGTCTTTCTAGTTGCTGCTGGCGCCTGGATGGAGAGATAGGTGGATGGATGTCAGGATGGATATGCCGAGCAAGTGATGTGAAGATGCGGTCGATGTGGTCAGGAAGCAGCAATGTGAAGCCAGCCAGCCAGCCAGTCACTCAGTCAGCCAGTCACTCAGTCACTCAGTCAGTCAGCCAGCCAGCCAGTCAGTCACCCCACAGGTCCTCCCTCCGTCGGATGGATATTGCTCGACGGTTGGATCATGCGAGAGACCCAGAGCGGGAACAAGGGACGCACGTAAAGTCAGACCAGCAGGGCACTTCAGACTCTCCCATGTCTACTTAAGGTAATGTAGGGACTGACTTACCCTACAGGACCTTACGGTCGATCAGCGCCCTCCACCTGGAGATTTGTGAGCTCTGAGGCCAGGAAAGCTTGCTCTGCCGTGTGGGGAAGGAGAATGATCAAGCCTGGGCCAAGGAAAAGCCGACTGAAACAGTGCAAGATGCCAAAACAAAAAAAAAAGATCGGCCAGGGTCCTGCCATGACGGTCCTCTAAGGGGAGATCCATCCGTCAGGTCCTGGGTGAGATGGCTTGCATGTCCATTCCGACAAGGGAGCAGCTGGAGAAGAGTCAGTACAGCACAGGAGCGACGACAGTTCCTCCGTACACTTGCGGATGAGGCGGAAGTGGCCTTGCGGCAGCGGGATGGGGTCAAGAAGCCAGCCAGCATAGAGCTCAAGTCTCCAGTCTCAGCACCAGAACAGCCGGTGCTGGACATCTATCTACTGTACAGGACAGGACCTCGCCACGCCATAGCTCATACCATAGCTCCCTTCTCGCGATACCAGACCCGACGACAGACAGCAATAGCCATCATGGGAGATTGAATATCATAACGTACCTAGACTAGGTACAGTATCGTACGTGCTGTGATTTCCGAGATACAGTACAGTGTGTATATCCAGTACATACCGCAGATGTACATACTGTACTATACGGCACTGTACTGTACAATGCCTCTCGTCCGCACGCCCTACCCACGCCGTACGACACCAGCACGACCACCAGCAGCAGCTGGACATCAGAGACGCCTGGGCCATTCTTCATTCAGGCGCGGAGCTGCCTCCCAGGCGGGCGCCTTCCACCAGACTTCCACGGCATGTTGTGTCGTGAAATCGTCTCTCATTGGGCCGTTGGGGGAGGACGTTCGAGCCCTGATCCATGAGACGTCGTCCAAATAATACGATGTATACATATACTTTTCAACATTGCGGATCCCTTGCAATTTGCAGAGGCTGGTCTGCTGCACGACACCCCTGGCCAGATCTGCGCAGGGCCGGCCGCAGGGGTGCCCGACAGGAGTCTGGACGCGGGCGCGTCCCCAGCATATTCGATTTCGCCATCCAGAGTCAATGACAAGAATAGCACTGCTCGAGTCATCCTAGGAAAAGGCTAGGTACATATGTACTGTACTGTACATACATACATACATATATACTGTACATACAGTACTGTACGTAGTCAAGGTGGTACCACGATCCACGATCGAGATAGCCGAAGACGCGAAGCGAGGAGAAGAAACAAAACAAAACAAACCACCCCAGGTCGAATCAAACCGAACCAGACCAGACCAAAACCCAAGCCAAGACGAATAAATCGCGATGGAGTTTAAGCAACCGCGAGTCGCGAAACACCCGACGAACGCCCAAGACGAGCCCGGTTCGTTCCCATCCCCCTCAACTTGCTCTCGCCTTGTCTTTCAATTAGTCCCGGGTCTCAGTCTCTCCGTTCGAGATCTGTCGAACCTTCGCATGGGTTTAGCTTTGGTTTCAGATCGTAGAAGATCATCTCGACAGATTGGTTCGCAAATTTGCCCCAGTTCGTACGCCCCCGATCGCGCATCGACAAGGGCATGCGAAACGGGCCTGGGGTTGAAGATGCCGCCTCGCGCTGTATGTGTAAAGTACCGTACTGTTACTGTAGGAGGGAGGGAGCAATGTATCATCAGCCTCGTCAGGGCGCGCTGTGATTGCCCCGAAAATAAAATAAAATGAAGAAATTTAACATCAGACGAGATTAATATCTACCAGATAAACGACACCTGAGCCCGCCAGAAACTAACTGCGTGACAAAATTTCGACCTGGAGGTGCGACCTACGAGCCCGGAGTTGGGTTCGACGTCGAGACGCAGAGCATTCGTGACTTCGGTTCAGATGTACTTGCAAATTCCGGGTGTCCGTCACGATGCTTGATGTGGCTTGGGCTTTTTGCAACAATTCCATTTCTATCTTTGATTCTAAAAAGGTTCGGCATCCCTCCTTGAAACTTAGCCCCCCCCCCCCCCCCCCCCCCCCCCCCGCATCAATCAACTCCAATCTCGAGATGGCGACCCTTGACGACAAAATCTCGTATAAGTCTAGGCACACCAAATGAAATTGGCAAGAAGTACCACTGCTGCTGCGTGTTCTAGTGCCGTTTCAAGCACTGTCAATTGTTCCCTAGGAGGCAATCGAGATTGGCATTCATTAGCCACGGCCCGCTCCGACGTCAACGACACGGATTGTTGAACCGAGACAAAGCAACTGCGGAGATGTGTGTGGAATGGGAGTCCGGGCTGTCGTTCGCCTGACGCTGACGTAAGTACAGAGCATGAACAACATTTTGCTCTGTATGTGCCTCGGAGACATTGGGTAGATCCAGCTCCTCATCCAACGATTCTCCTTGGAGATCCGAACCAGTCGAAGGCTAGGTGACGGTGAAGGTAGGTAGGTGCATTGGTAGGGAAGAGTGTGCTGTCTTGAACGAGAACCGAGGATGAAGGACGGAAACAGGGGGGCAATACTTTCCTTGTTGGCGATGGAATCGAGGGAACGAGACGCGACACGTGAGTGCTGAGAGGTAAGCAGACCAATGCCGTGTTTCATAGTATTGAGAGATCTTCATACTACCTACCAACGGCCACTTCGTCCTCGGCCACAACTGCATGTATGTCTCAAATCCGATGACTGATAGCTGTGAAATCAGGTAAAGCTTTGACCGCAATCCAATGTCCAGCTCAGAATTGATCTACGAGATGTAAGCCCGCAGTCTCCCACAGCCCCCTCTCTCCCCTTCCGGAGCCAAGATTCAACATCAAAGGTGGCAACTCACCTAAAGTCATGCTCATGCTTACATCGGTGTTCTCCACCATGCGTGTAAACTCCTCGAAGCTGATCTTGCCATCACGATCCAAATCCGCCTCCATAATCGTCTTGTCCACAATCTGCTGCAGCTGCTGGTCCTTCAGGTTACTGCCCACCATCATCTTCAACACGATGAAGAGTTCGCCGTTGGAAATGTAGCCATCACGGTCGATATCATAGACCTTGAATGCAAATCGTAGTTTTTGCTCCTTGTTGCCCTTGCTGCTGAAGGCGCTCAGGCCCGATACGAATTCTTGGAAGTCGACGTCGCCCCCTCCATCTTCGTCGAAGATAGCAATCATTCTACGAAATGTCAACACCGATCCCCATCTCCGCGTGGTGCTCGTAGGACGAGGGCAGACAGACCTTGTTGCGAGTGGGTTCGACGAGATCTGGGGAAGGCTGAGGAATTCATCTCGCTCGATCGTGCCAGAGTTGTCCTATGCCCGTACATCAGCGTGCTGTCTCTATGCCTGGGTACCAGCTGCGAATCTGCGCGCACCTTATCCAGCTTCATAAACCTCTTTCGTATTCTCTCGACCTCGTCTCGATCAACTGTCGCGGGATTAGCTGCCTAGCTGGTTTCGGAGAGCATCACGACGCGGAGCAGGCATACAGTTAGACCCAGAGACGATGGTGTCCAGCATTGCACTGCTGGCGTTACCCATCTTGAGAAGCGTGGGTGCGCGGGGTTCGGGTTGGGGGTGGGGTAGCTGTCGATGATTGTTGTCCTAGGGATGATTAAGGGACGTTCGAGATGTCTTGGTAAGCCTGGAATGGACCGGGTCCACCACGATAAGTTGGCTCGGATAGGCACAACTCCGGCTGTGGGTAGATATTTTATCCTCACACTTACAATTCGAGTCGTGTTATCTTTCTGTTACAGTATTATGTCACTCGTTACTGTATCGGTGCTTTTAGCACATTGTCGCATATGTTTCCGCGATCTTTTCCCGTGCCAGTAATTTATTAGAGGGCGCGTTAACGTATTGCCAACTTCCTCCGGTCTGCGTTTCGCAAACGAGTTGGTTTTGTGCGTTTCCAATTGGCAACCTTCGCATTGTATTTTTTCTTTGGTCTTATGGCTTCGACAGGCTTAGGTGATGATTTCAAAGCCTCTGTTTTTCCTAAGATCCGAGAGCTATACAAGCAAAAGCTGCTGCTGTTATTTATTTAAAAGAGGTGGGGGGGGGGTGGGGGTGCGGATAATTTGACAAAGGGTTTGCAGTTTATCTCGGTGTTTACTCCGAGGTACAGTAGACCCTAATTGGTGACGTTGGATTGGAACAAGTCAACTTTAAAGATGCTCGTGGTATATCATTACTTTGACGTCAGAAATGCCCGGTACTCTTGCTCAAAGCTCACACGGTATAAATTGCGCAAAGTCACGAAGGTTGCACCTTGGGAATCAATATTTGCAAACATCTGGCTGGGCTGGTTTCGACAAGCAGCACACCAAAACACTTGCTACGATCCCCAAAGCCAAGTTTCCGAAACTTCTCATAGTACTAATCGGTCAGGTAGTTCGTGCTGTCAGATGGGAGATAAGTCTTATAACCTATGTATTGATTAACCGAAGATTATTGGTCACAAAATAGCAACGAGAAAAAAAAATTTTGATTATACGGAGCCCTCGGAATCGGATGCAGCATGTCCTACCTAATGATATCCCAAAAGAATGTGAGTCCTATACCGCGTAGGTAATGTAGCCACCTCAACATGGGGGGGAGGAGGGAGGGGGGGTGACAACGCTCTAGCTGTTACTGGAAGAACCATAGCTTGTAGGTTTTTTGTTGCGAAGACCGTGACGCCTTGAAGTACAGCTCTTCGTACTAATCGATTGAAATTTGATTTCCAAGTTTTCCACGAAAGACATATTCTCAGGTGGACAGACAGCTGTCTGCACACCAATGGATCCACTCTGGATACGCACAAAACTTTCCATCTTGGCAAGGGCGAGAAGGTACTGTATCTTGTAACATGATCTGATTGAACGCCACCTTAGGCAACAGGTAGACGAGCACCATTCAAGCCTCCCTTCTGCTATACGCTACAAGCAATTTGTTGGATCGAGAGTCCCGTCATTTAAGTGTTCATCTTTTGCATATGCCTGGGACGGGAACAATTGAACCGATTGTCATAGGATCGAGCTCTAATAAAATGCCATTGGCATCACTTCAAGAATATGCACACGACAGATTCGGATAAGCAAACAACGTTCCTGATGTTTTAAAAAGCAAATATTGTACATGACACGTGACTCCTCGTAGAACCGCACCGCACCGCAACCATTCTATCATTCCCACATACATCAGTTCCTGATTCCTTCGCCCCCCCCCCCCCTTTTCCACTCCCTTTATTGACTCTCTCATTCGTTTGTGATTGCCAGATCTATGGAGGGCAGCATTGTACCTGATATTGGCAATCGTCTCCTAATCGAAGATTCTTGCATGATTTTTTGTTTGCTGTGATCATATCGTAGGTGTAGCTCGATTTCCTTGTTCCACGAGACTCTGTGTCGCAAAAATCAAATTCGGGCCTGCACCATAACGATCTGTCTTCTGAATCATGCGGATTTGTTTTATCTGAGCAAAGATAAAACGATCCCATATTTGCTTTAAGGTCACAACCGGGATCGGCTACTATTTCTGCTGATGCAAGGCTAGCGAAAAACAACAAAGAAAACCGTAGAAATATAAAACTGCATTTTTCAAAGGTTGGTTGGGAATAGCTATGAGTGCTTGAAAAAAATCTTGGGTTTAGAAATTTTGATATGCTTGAATGAAATGTTGTGTTGGTGCTGGTATCTGGCAAAAGAGAAGATGGGATAGGATACACTTGCATTTTGTATCAGACTGTGACCCCTTGATTTTCCAAGCCCCCTTTTTCCATGCCAAACTCGCACTTTACCTATTCTCAAGCTATTTATCTGTCACTTTACTTGGGTTTCAAAGCGTCGATTGAGAAATGATTTCGCTTCAGATCCGCAAAGACCTCGTTCTATATTTGTACGTACACCCCCGAAGTCCTCTGCTTGGATTGCTGAGCCGTGCATTCCTAAGCCTCTTCTCTCCTCAAGTACATACCTCATCCACAGCAACGTTAGAAATTATATTCGCTTAAAACATGCCAGCCGAATCAGGTTTAGCGGTGGGCAGAGCATGGTGCACGGACGAATATCGCGGGTGCAAACTCTGCATCTGACGACGACACGTTGTGTCCGCTCTTGCCCACTCCATCAAAAGCTCAGCTTCAACGCGACATCATGTTCTGAAATCTGGCCCACCATCTCAACATGACCTCTCATTTGAGCTCACCAATTTTCAGCGTGCCAAAATCGCGATCGCAGCCCGAGATCGACATACACACATTCACGCGCCACTCATGGCACCGCCAGCGCTGAACAGGAGCGTTCGAGTGAGAAAACTTGGCAGGAGCACCGCACAGCCCGTTCTCACAGAAGACGAGATTGATTCTGCGGAATATCGGAATCTTTTGACCCAATTTGCCTCTGTCGGTCACGTGTCAAATGGTGTCGAATCGGGTGAAGCCGAGGTATTTACATCTCTAGTTCGCGAGGTTCACAGCTGAATTTTCCCAGGAATACCATCTTCAAGCTGCATTAAGATCCGCTACCAATGCCAGTGCGAAAGAGGCTGAGGAGATTCCGGCACCTCCTACGGCGGAAGCCGCCAACATCGACTATGATACCCTTTACCCCCTGGGTGTACGTGCAACCTGTCACGTACATCCGCTTCTCCGAGACTGTTGAAGAGTGTACTGGATGCCAGTATGACCTAAATACGGAAGATGATCATTTCCTCCAATCTTTTAACCGCACCAAGGGTCCTGGCCCGAAGTGTACTGAAGATAATTTCGAGCAGATGATGGAGTTTTTCGAGGCAAAGCAGAAGGCAAGCGCACCGGCTGGATGGGTGGACGGTACCGTACTTGCGTTCGATCTGATGAAGGCTGCTGTCGCTCAAGCCATCACCACAAAGAGACTGGATGCCAAGGTAGCTCCTTTCGTAACGGATGTTTATGACCACTGGAAAAGACGTAGAATAGCCTCTGGAAACCAACCTCTGCAACCATTGGCCAAGGAAGAAACAGACCAGAAGAAAGATGAGAGTGACCCATATGTCTGCTTCAGATATCGCGATGCACGACAGAAAAGAACAACAAGACAGCAACACGCACGCGATATTGGCAATAACACGAAGAAGATCAGAGACCTGAGAAATGAACTAGAAATGGCAAGAATGCTCATACACCACGCTCACGAGAGGGAAATGCTCAAATTGAAGGCCTTGAAATGGGACAGAGAGATCTTCGAAACACGGGCTGAGGTCAAGAAACAGAAAGTCAGACTCGGCATCAAAACTGATGATGAAGACCTCATCAACCAAAAGGTATGTATGATCCATGCCAATTCTTTTGCTCCGCTAACAGGGCAGCAGCCGCAAAAGAGAAAAGCGGGCGATTCAAATCAGATGCAACGTCAACCAGGACAGCATGTGCGCATGCCTGGTAGATCTGACGGCCGCCTGGTGGATGCGGACCTCATTTTACTGAGTGATTTGCAAGAGCGTAAAGAAAATCTCGTGCGGGCAGAGCTCGAAGAAAAGGCCCGACAACACCGTGAATGGAATTCGAAGCACATAGACTTGACTCGTGGACCTTTGTCGCCCATTCAAAGTCAAGGGTTTGAGACTGGGTTCCGGCATGCGATGGCCCAATATCAAGTAGCGACTCCCCCAGCGTCCGTAAGGTCAGGATCGGAGTCTTTCGACCACCCTTCTCCTGCCGAAGAAGAGTCAGAGCCTGTACGCAAAAGAATGCGGTACGGCACTCCACCAGAGGATGATGAGCCTCGGAGACACCAATCTTATCGAAGGCGGATTGGTCGAGGCGGCCGACTTTGGGTCGATCGTAGAGGAATGGCGCCCTTAATGAAAGAAATGGATCCTGCAGTCTCGGATCGGTGGAAGTACGATTCGGACGACGACAGTGAACAACCCGTGTACGAGATTGATCCGTATAATACGAATGCACTCAGGTTCCGTGCCACCATCCCATTGCCAGCACATACCGCTCGGCGAGAGGAAAAAGGAGAAAAGGGAACTCAGCAGGCTCGGCCCAATGGCTCCAGCCCTGCAAATCGGCCGGCGATTGCAGCCGCTCAGCAAGCAAGTTCGCAGGTACTGCCGCAGGCACGCACTTGAAGTAGTCGAACTTTTGCAACGCGTTTTGCGTTGGCGTCTGTCGCGCTTATTGTACATCAAAATTCTTTGCAGGGCATCACTTACAGATGTGCCTACCTTTTGGAACGGGGGCGTTACCCACGGATCTGGGCCAGCACGAGTTGTGGGATTAGAGAGGGGTATCCGGTGGAGGGCGTGGGAAGAACCGGTCACCTGTTGTAACTTTAGTACCGTCCGCATGAGCTCACCATCAAGCATGGTAATCACAAGAGAGTGAAACGTACCAAAACCAAATTAAAGCTCCAGACTCGCCGCTTACACATCCCTCGCCTCTTACTCAAAGCGCCCTTTCTTCCTTCTAGGTCCATCGTCCCGTACTTTTCTCTTGCCTTTGCTGTTTTGAGGTGCAGAATTGCTGTCGGCTTCTTGCTTGAGCCGCATTCGCTTATCGTCTCCCGCTAATGATTGTGCCTCTTGAATAGCTTTCTCCAGCACTAGCTTCTCGCCCAGTCGGACTTGAGTCGCCATTCGGCTTCTTTCTGAAAGATTTCCAGCGTGAAGTAGTGCTTGATCGGCTTCGATGGAGGTAGCATACTCCTCCTTTCTTGATTGGATCATCTTCGTCAAGACTTGACCTACCAGACCCGTCGCAAGTTTTGAGCGACTGGGTAACGAGGCTTGCGAAGTTTCGAGAGCAGCAAAATTTTCCTCGTCCAGCAAAAGAATGTAGACGAGCGCCAAAAGCTCATCTGGGACGCCTCTGCCGTCGGGTCCTGGGTGAGCTAGATCATACGAATCTTCATAGATGCCTTCGCGTTGGGCCAAATGGATTCTCTTTTCCATTTCTTCACGGCTGAGAGGTTGCAGGGTACCACCTGTCGGTAGTGGCTGCTCGCTGGCGAGAATCACGAGTAAGGATTGGTTGAGATCTCGGCAACATCGTAAGGAGCATAGTTATCGGTGACATAACCGTATCGGCGCAGGAGGTCTGACCTCGGAAGTTGACCATAGTCGTTGAATATTTCTTCTCCTCTGGTAATGGGCTTGATGCTTCTCATTTCCAAGTCTTCATTGTCGCAACAAAGCCGCGCATTGTTTCGGTCTGCGTCGGCGTTCTGTGTTGAGAACAGTCAGCATCATTGCTCGAGAAGGGTAAATAGACTTCAAAGAGGCTCCTTGCAAGCCTCGAGAAAAGCACGCCACATGGAACTTACGAGCATGTCGGCAAGAGGTATCATGGAAAGTATAGTCTTCTCGTTTTCCTCGTCATCTGAAACCAGATCATCAGATTCCTCCACACTGTCGATGTCCTCCTGAACCGATTTTTCGGGAATATCGAACGCGTACGACATGATAACGGACGCAACTCGGTGGCACATCTCGAGATTTCCATTGCTCAGCCCCAGAGGAAAGATGTGCTCGGCGAACGCCTCTTCGGCATTGGCTCTTCCTATCTTGTGCACAACGGTGCTGGCTTGCAACTCCGAGAGCTCTGACTCTGACCAGAACACGAGACTGTCGAGCTGCGGAGGGAGAAGCGCAAGGTACGGCGCCCATTTCGAGTCCTCTCGTGAGCCTTCAACGAGTATGATAGCGGTAAGGGCCTGCGGTGTAAGTGTTAGAGTTTTGTGGTCCGCCAGACGTGGGAATGATTGATGGGCGCACCAGCCAGCTAGGCATGCCGAGGATAGCAGTAGCGGATACATTGGCGCTTCTGAGGGCCGTGGTCGTGTTCATGACGGCGGAGCGTGGAATGGTAAAGAGGACTTCGTCCTCGTCGATGTCAGCCTGTGCGACTGAGGCTTGTTAGCAAGACGTTCGCCATGCTCACGGAGCCGGCAGATGGAAACGCAAACGACGGCCCGGGTCAGCTTCGAGAGGGAGGGTATAGTAAGTGTGAACGGAAGGGAGGAAGACAGCTCGGAAAACTCACCCAGTCCTCGACCTCGACCTGCTGACCTCAAGTCGACGAGCGCAACTTGTGGATTCAAGGCCACGCCCACATTCGCAAGCCAAGCGAGAAAAGCCTCTGTCTTGGCCTCGAAGTCATCGTTCTCCATGAAGGCGACTCGAAGGCGCAGAGGAGGAGAAGACGAGAGATTCGAAGGAAACGGGTGGCTGGTGCTGTAGGAAGTACAGTGCAGTACGGCACAGTATGTAGTTTTCGACGAGGGAAGAGAGTCTCTCAGGTCGCGGTCTTAAGCGAGCTGAGTAGTGTCCGCAGGTTTTTCCGCATCGACGCACCGCCCTCCGAGCACGCATTCTGCATTCCCAATGGAATGGGATGAATCTCTCTTCACCGCGAGACCAAGAGGAAAGACGACTGACGGCCAAGTACGCGGAACTCGGTCCAGCCACCGTACAGTTCATGTGTAGGCCGGGGCACTTATCTGCTCCTTACTCGTGGCGGGGTCAATCTCGAGACCCCACCACCACCACCACCACCACCAACCACGCCGACGAACCCACCTCTCAAGTTCTCCCTCGACTCAGCACGAAACCGCTCGACCCCGTCGTCGCCCATAGCCCAACATGATTGCCATCGGCCTGGAAGGCAGCGCCAACAAACTCGGAGTGGGCATCATCGCGCATCCGGCGAATGGACAGCCGGCGCAAATCCTGTCCAACATCCGGCACACGTTCGTGTCCCCGCCAGGAGAGGGCTTCCTCCCGAAGGACACGGCGAAGCACCACCGCGCATGGGTGGTCAAGCTGGTGAAGCAGGCCATGCGCGAGGCCGCGGTCGCGATCGCAGATGTCGACTGCATATGCTATACCAAAGGTCCGGGGATGGGCGCGCCGTTGCAGGGTGTCGCCGTGGCCGCGCGGCTCCTCTCTCTGCTGTGGGAGAAAGAACTCGTGGGCGTGAACCATTGTGTGGGACACATCGAGATGGGACGCGAAATCACCGGAGCTGCGAATCCCGTCGTTCTGTATGTCAGCGGAGGGAATACCCAGGTCATTGCCTATGCAGAGCAACGATATCGCATTTTTGGAGAAGCGCTGGACATCGCCGTCGGAAATTGCCTGGATCGCTTTGCCCGCACCCTCGAGATCAGCAATGACCCGGCGCCGGGATACAACATCGAGCAGCTGGCGAAAAAGGGAAAGGTGCTCTTGGATGTACCCTACCTGGTCAAGGGAATGGACTGCTCCTTCTCCGGAATCTTGTCGCACATCGACGTGTTGGCCGCCGAGCTCAAGGCGAACCCGGATCAGCGAGATCCGGGGACGGGCGAGCGCATCACCACGGCAGACCTGTGCTTCAGCTTACAAGAGACTGTCTATGCGATGCTCGTGGAGATTACAGAGAGAGCCATGGCACATGTCGGCAGCAATCAAGTGCTGATAGTTGGGGGAGTGGGTTGCAACGAAAGGCTCCAGGAAATGATGGGTTTGATGGCCAGAGACAGAGGGGGCAGCGTCTTCGCCACGGACGAGCGTTTCTGTATCGACAATGGGATCATGATTGCGCATGCGGGACTGCTGGCTTACGAAACGGGCTTCCGAACCACGCTGGAGGACAGCACCGTCACGCAGCGATTCCGAACTGACGAGGTGGCTATCAAATGGAGGGATTGAAGCACAGCGCTGCAAACTATCAATTTCTCGCGAATGTGTGCAGCTCACGGCATCCTGCTTGCACGCATGGCTTTCGCGCTCCGTCAAAACCCATCCGAATCGTCCTCTTCCAAGATGGTCTGGCTCAGCAAGCCTTGGTCAATCTTCTCTAGCCACTCGGAATACTGTTCCAACGAAGGACTCCGCGCCGTCAGGCTCTCGCTCCTGGCGGTCGCCCTGTGCCATGCTCCCTCTCGCTTCTCTCGCTTCTGCTGCTCCCGAGCTGCGCGGACCGACGCAGCCGAACGCCCCGTCTCCAATGTCACCGAATCCAGGTTGAACAGAGACACCAAGACGCTCGACGACACCTGCAGGATGGAGCCGGTGATGAGCCCGACGAGCGCTGCCACGCCGAGGAAGATGTAGAGGGTCGTCGGGGAGGTTAGCTAGACTCCATGCAATGCAACGGGCTGCTACTACTGACTTCGAACTTTGCCAACAGGCTGGCTGGGATGAGACAGGCCGACAGCATGTAATGCCCCAGATGCCACAGGGGGGCGAGACAGGCTACGACGGCCCCGAAGAGGGCCGTGACGGGGACGGAGAGGTAGTGAAGAGCGCCGCGAAGGAGGGAGAGCGCGTTCATGTTGGCGACGACGGGCTGCACATCAGAGGGACGCCATGAATGCTGCGATGCGTGCCTGACAAGGGCAGAAGAGAAGGTGGCGAGGTGGCGAGGTGGCAATATGGCGATATGGGTGGGGATCGAAAGAAGAGATGGTTGGTTGGTTGGTTGGTTGGTTGGGTGGTTGATTGATGGATGCGCAACGTTTGGTGTTCGGACGAGGAGGCAGTCAGATGCGGGCCTAAGCAAGTCAGTCAGTACAGTAGTACAGGACAGGACAGTAGGTAGATACAGTACAGAAGATGCGGTACCGCACAATACCATCACGATCTCTGGAAGAGGCATTGATCACTTGGTTACAGAACCAAGCATCTTATCATATCAGGATCATCGCTATGCAGATCAAGCTTACTGTACAGTCCTGTGCTGTATGTACTGTACCTGGGTCCGTCCGCCATCGATCCATCTCCATCTCCATCTCCATCTCCACCCCCACCACTATCACATACTGGTCCTGTACTATTTATGTATACTGTCCTGTCCTGTCCTGTCCTGTCTGTCCTGTACCAACAACACCGCTGTGCCGCGACCCAGTGCAGCTAAAAACCGCGACAGCTACCCTCACAACTACAGCTGCAACTACAATTGCAATTGCAACTGCAACTGCAACTGCAACTGCTTCTACATCTACAGCTGATCTTCCCGCCCCTTCTCGCCCCCCATGGGCAATTCACCCTCCTCGCACGAGAAGACGAAGCTGCTGCTGCCGCCCTCAGCCTCGTCCTCGTCCGCGTCCACACCCCGCCATGACTCCCCCAAACCCGCGACGACGACGACGACGACGACGACAACGACAACGACGCACCGCCGCGATCCCCGACATCTGATCCAGGCACAGCGAGCGTCCGCTGACCTGTCGACCGCGCACGCGCGTGGCACGACTCACATCGCACACCGAAAGCGCAACTCCGGGTCGCACGTCGGCCCACCCCCGCCGTCGAGCCAGAGCAACATCCACATCGACATCGACAACAGCACCACCTCCTCCTCCGCCGCCACCACGCAGGCTCCTGCGAACCAAGCCAGCGAGCCCCAGATGGGCGCGCAGCAGTCCAGGCTCGATTCCCAGCCCGAGACGCGCGACGAGCCCACCCAGCCAGTCGATGTGCCGATACCTGCTCCCACCGCCGCCGACTCCTCTTCGGCGACTCGATCTTATTCCCAGTCCATAGACCCGTTCGGGCCCCCTGCAGCACAAGACATGTCTTACCACCTCACTCGCCCGCCGCGCCTACCCCTCCCCATCGAGGAGGAGGTGCACACGCCGGGCTCGCCCATCATCGCCCCGACGGACATGGATGCGCCGGTACTGGATGTCGAGGCTCTAGACAGTACCACCCTCCGCCGGCGCTCGTCGGCCCTGAGCACGACCACCGTCGACGAGGAAGATGCAGAGGAGCTACGGATCGATAAAAATAAGGCGACGGTCCCGACGACCTTTGAGTGGAGGACGACGGGAGCTGGCGAGAAGATCTACGTCACCGGCACAATATTCCAATGGAACAAGAAATACCGCCTACACCCAGTGTGAGTAGCTCGAAAATTCTACAGGAGTCTGCTAACATCTTTAGGGACGGCCAACCCCATCTCGTGAGGGCCACGATCCATGTTCGGCCTGGAACCCACCACATCAGATTCATAGTCGATGGCGTGATGCAATGTTCCAAAGCACTCCCGACCACCGTGGACTTTGGTAACAACCTGGTCAATTACATTGAAGTCAGTGCCGACGACATTCCTCTAGACGTTCCTACAGCCATACAGGCACCAGGTGCCCCGGTGGAAGGAGTGGAAGGTCTTCCCGATGCCCAGGCAAAGCTCACGCCGAAACCCGAGTCCGAGGTGAATGAGGAAGAAGGAGAAGACCCCAAGGCCCCAAGACCTCCAAAGACGAAGCCAGTCCTCCCACCAGAACGCTACTCCTCGCACATTCCACAATATCTCGTCGACCTGGACAAGGCGGAGGACTCAACGGCTTACCAGTATGCAGCGGCCGCTATCGAGAAGCTCCCAACGCCTCCCAGCCTCCCAGGCTTTTTAGGAAAGCCAATCCTGAATGCGGCCACGCCCATGAAAGACGACAACAGTGTTTTGACCATGCCAAACCACACGGTGCTGAACCATTTGGCCACCAGCAGTATCAAAAACAACGTACTGGCCGTCTCCGCTACCACCAGATACAAGAGAAAGGTGAGAGAAAACCTGAATTCCCGAAGCGATGATGCTGAACAAGGTGTTAGTATGTTACCACGATCATGTACAAACCAACCGGAGAGGACTGAAAAATTTGGACTCGGCATGTTTGCGCGAAACAGGGGCATGGGGAGGCACAGCTTGAGCCCGTGCGTGAGAGATCTCGACGTGGAATCGTAGGAGCAGATACGTTAATAATACTCCCGATCTCGAGAGACTGGTAGGACACGGGTCTCTGATGCAATGTGTGTCTACATGAAGCGACGTGATACGTCTCGGCTGCCGAAGCATATCTATCGAGCCAGCCACTACGAAATGAAAGCAGTTTCGAGGAACGCTAAAATCCTCTCGTTCAATGCTTTCTACCCAAATTGGGCGTTTCCTGGTAGTGCGCTCAGCTCTCCGTGACTACGTATTGGATGGCAGCAGCTGGTCAGTTTCAAAGCGGTACCTCAACATAGCAGACGAAAGGCATGGCATATGGCATGGCGACTTCTTTTCCTTTATCGTATCCTCTTTCTGATTGGGGTTCTCGAATCTAAAACCACCTCGCTCGCTTGCCGCCAGTCCCCGAACGCCTTGCCAGCCAAAGAGCAACCCCAAACTGCTGCCGTGCTTCTTACCTAGTGAGCAAGCCAAGTGCCGCCGTTTCAAAATCCCGTGCTACCCTTTTACGCCTGCTGCCCAGCCAGCGCCAAATGTGATTGCAAGCCTCACTCAAAGATCGGGTTCGCTATTGGGTATTTCATCTGCGGTACACGTCCCTCTCCCTCTCCCGATCTCTGTCCCTATCCATCGTCGTCGGCATGGGATCTCGTTCTCTCACGCCACGATCTCTATCTCGTTCTCGGCCTGGGCTCCGACTACGGCTGCGTGTTCGTCCGCTGCGACTATGCTCATCATAGTCGACCCTGTTGTCTTCGCGGACGCGATCGTGCCGTCTGTCGTCAGGTCTCCGGTCCCTGGGCCTATCATCTCTCGGTTGGCGGTCGTCTCGTCGTGCTTCCTCGGCCCTGTAGCTTGGAATGTAGGTATCAACGTTTGGTGCGCCGTTTCTGCTTCGAGGTGGGCGTTCGATATCACGGGATCTGGATCTATAGCCATCGGAACGCTCGGTATCTCTGCCTCCGTCATATCTGTAATCGCCTGCGGGGGGTGGTCGGGGGGGTAGTCTGGTATCTGGACGTTCCCTGTCATCTCGAGGTCTTGACCATGCCGGCCTGCGCTCTTCTTGTGGCGGTGGAGGTGGAGCACCGTTGCGAGAGTATCCCCCTGGCATGGGAGGATGACGGCTGCCATTGTGATGACGGTGTCCATTGTGAGAGTCCACGTTGCCGTATTGTCCATTGTGGCCTCCTTCGCCTCCCCACCCACCTGCTGCAGGACCCATACCTACTGTACCACCCTTAGGTGCTGGGGGTGGAGCGGCTTTTTGGCTGCGGAACTTTCTTCGATCCAACTCATGAGAGTCCTCAAATGTTGGTAGATCACCCGGCTGGGCGGGGAGAGGTGGGTTGCGGAAGTAGGGGTGCTTCAAGGCATCGATAGCATTGGTCCTCTTCTTCCAGTCGAGCCTCAATAGTTCATTCAACAAGGAAATCGCCCCAGATCCAAAACTATTGTTTGTTAGATAGCACAAGTCAAGACTCGTCCTGTTTACTTACGCTCGGAAGCGCTGTGCCAGAGTCGAGGCGTGTGGTGCAAAATGCAGGCCTTCAGCCCCTGGTAAAGATCGGAATTCCGGCATGTTTTCCTCCGTAGGAGTTCCCATCAAATCGAAAATGATCTTGAGTTGGTTGGCATCACTATCTCCAGATAGGATGGGTTTGCCGATAAGCATTTCTCCAAAGACACAACTGAATGGTGTTAGCGTCGTCATTCTCTGGAGAAAAGGGCAAAACGTACCCAACTCCCCATAAATCGATCGCAGTGGTGTACTTTCGCAAATGCAGCAACAGCTCCGGAGGTCTGTACCACCGAGTAACTACGAGAGTCGTATAATCCCGGTGCGCTACACCACCGCCCTGACCAGCGACAGGTACTGCCTCATCGTAGTGGCGTGCTAATCCGAAATCCGCGATTTGGAGAACGCCACGGTTGTTGATCAACAAATTCGCAGCCTTCATATCTCGGTGTAATATTCTCTCATTGTGAAGATATCGTACCCCTTCCAATAACTGCAGCATGTAGCACTTGATATGCGATTCCTGCAACTTGACCTTGGGGTTTTCGAGAAGGCCTGAAAGATCGTGGTCCATGTACGGCATTACCATGTACATCACTGCTCGTTTCCTCTTATCAGCCGGCTTGTTGTGTTGCTCGACGGCCATTTCTTCTAGCTTGAGGATATTTGGATGGGAAAGTAACTTGAGAAGCTTGATCTCTCGAAGGGCGGTGATCGGAAATCCATCCTTCTCGTTGTGCATCAGGATCTTCTTCAAAGCGACGACCGAGCCAGATTTCTTCGACCTTGCGCGCAGGACCTCTCCAAACGTGCCCTCTCCCAGTTTGCCCAATACCTCATACTCAGGAAACTTCGAACAGCCCACGAACGATCTAGGGTCTCGCAGGTGCTGCTGCGCGAAGGCTGTTGAGGAGATGCCGTTGGTTGGGGGGCTGGCGGCGGGGAGCGGCGGCGTCGACATATTGCAATCCAGCTATATTGATCTGGATGGAAGGAATGCGTGTGAGTTGAGTCGAGTCGTTGTCGGCAGACCAAGGTGTTTATGCGCTCGATGGCGACGTGCAAACGGCGCGCTTGTGCATAGACCGAGGAGGAGGGTTGGGTTCTCTTGGGTATCGACGATGCAAGAAGAGAGAAGAGGAAGAAGCTTCAGTCGTGATTTTCGGAAAGGATGGTGGCCAGCATTGCGCTCAGATTGTGGTGTATCCGCGATGGAGGATTGACAATCATCAGAAACAATGGAATCGAGAAGTATGTAGAGGTACAGTAAGTAGGTCGTTACCGTAGATAAGGTCTGTCTGTGACTGAAGGTGAATGAGCATTATTTTGCTGTAATTAATCTGGTACTTTACCTCGGCCAAGTATTACCGTAAAGTGCCGTAAGGTGCAGATAAGAACTCGGGTCCTGACTAGCACTGCGACGGATGTACCAAATCTCAACCTCCTTCTACCGCAATCCAAACTTCACGGTGGCCCCTCACGATCCTAATCAACTCAATTGAAGCTTGAAGGCCGTAATAAAGCGCAAGTGCCCTTCTGATTCTTCCCTCTCTTCTATCCAAATCTGATTTGTCTTACAGACACATGGCTGGCGCCCGCAAACACCCCGTCCAAGTGCCTCCAGCGAGGCCGCTTTACAGATTCGCTGCGGTAAGATCCTCATTCGCCTGCGTCGAACGTCTCTTTTGTAATGCTGATATATTCACGTTCAGGTATCCCTCGGAGCGAGTATGTGGTTTTTCGTAAGTCCCCGGCGGTCCGCTCGATTGCTAGCTACTGATAACATAACAGTTGATGTACCGCGCGAAGAAAGATGGTATCCCCTCCTGCCGTCCTCCGCCACTGATTCTTCTGACGAACAAACAGGACCCGCGCTACTGGGCTGGAAACACCCGTGGGACCATTGAGGAACTGACCGTGGAAGAGGGGTGAAGACCGATGCAGTTATGGATGGACTGACAAGGCCACGACTGGCTCAAATCGAGGGGGGGAACTTTCGATTTTTGAGGCGGACGATGCACTGTACATATGGTATGGATCAAAGATGGTTGGAGCAATGAAGTGGAATTCCAAGACACGGCCTGGTGTTTGTCTAAGTGCTGTTTTACGCAGAGCTGGGCTTTTCGAACAAGTAGTGACTGACCCCCCAGGTATCTCCCCCTTCATACGCAAAGAGCTCTGCACACGCCATGTAGAAGATCTGCCACCGGTAGTACCACATGGCAGTGTTCTTCTC
The DNA here is from genome assembly GCA_009599575.1 of Blumeriella jaapii. NCBI lineage: Eukaryota > Fungi > Ascomycota > Leotiomycetes > Helotiales > Drepanopezizaceae > Blumeriella > Blumeriella jaapii. Next base: position 1,195,542 of record VWND01000064.1, read on the forward strand.
TCCATACGTCTCGGCTAGGTGTGGCCAGATTTGTTTCTTATTGGCCGTCATTGTCGAAAGCCAGTCCTGGTATCACAAATTAGATCTTCAGTTCAAGAGCAAACGAACAGATATTCATACCTCGCAGGTCTTGGCATAATGCTTGCCTGATACCCACCATTGAGTTTCCAGCTTCAGGTGCTTTTGGAAGAAATGAAAGAGGTCGGCAGAAGGCATCGTTCCTCCGGAGAAGAAGTGGGTGCTCATCCAGCCTTCCTCAAAGTCGTAAGGGGTAGTCTTGTGGGCGAAGATGTGAATGAATAACTTCCCCGATGGCTTCAGAGCCCTCGAAACTTTAGCCATAAGAAGTTCGTAGTTCTTCATGTGCTCAAAGAGCTAGCTTTGGTCAGAACAATGGAACAGCATCGATGACATGTGCTACTTACCTCGATCGAAACAACCCGATCGAAGGTCTCCTTTTCAAACTCATACTCAACGACGTCGCCAGTGATGACCGTCAAGTTTGTGAGGCCCTTCTCCTTTGCCTTGGAGTCGATGTAGATCTTCTGGGTTCTTGAATTCGAGAAAGCCATGATCTTTGATTTTGGGAAGACTTCCGCAAAATACAAAGCACCAGACCCCCATCCACACCTGCAAAAACATTAGCACTCATCCATCCTTACCCTGATATTGCTCAGCGGCACTCGCCCAAGATCCAGAATACTCATCCCATCCTCCAACTGCGCCTTCGTGACATACGTCTCCAACATAGCAATCTCGGCCTGCGCCAGCGTCTCGCCGCCTTTTGGGTACAAGCAACAGGAATACTTCATCCTAGGACCCAGACACGCAGCCAGAACCCCAGTACCGACTTCATAGTGCTGTTCGTTGGCAGCCGCTGTCTCGATGGCAATTGGTCTGCTGCGGAGGAGCTTTACATAGCTCATCTTACGCTCGTACGCTTCCTCGAGAGAGGTGGTTTGGATGAGCCTGATGCGCTCGGCCAGCTGGCGCCGGATTCCTACACGAATGATGGCATTGGGCAGGTAGCCGCCGTCGATTAAGGTATCGAGAACTGAGTCTGGAGGCTGTTAGGGAGCGAGTTGCAAGCGATGATCGAGGTGAGCTACCGTAGTTCATTGTTGCGATGTATAATATTTGTTGACGTCACGATTGTCCGGACCAATTGGAGGGTACAAGTTTGGTTGAACCGTCTAAAAGATGGGATGGCATAGGCTCGAAGGTCAGCATGGATTCGGAGAGTGGAATCACGGCGCGGCGCGGCGCATCATCTCAAAGTGCGATCTGGTCAACCGTACAGTAGGTATGTACTACATGCTGCAGTACTAACTACGTTCTTTAACGTTGGAAAGGGCAGCCTGGGAATGCTACCTAGTGCTTTTTCATCATTGCATTAATAGAAATCTCGCAGCTGCGTGTTGAGAGACTTGCTACTAATTGTATACAGAGCGAGAAACCGCTTTTTTTGCTTTTACACTATTCATTCACCGATTTGCGCGCATTTCTTCAAGCACGATCTTGTACTGCTTGCGCGTCTTGGGCGTTCCCGAAACAAATGTCTTGAATGTCCCCAAGTACTTTGCCAGTCTGGGAAACAGGTAGTTCTCGGTGGTCCATGCCAACGATATATACCCCATACCGAGGATCAAGATAAAAGTCTTGAAGTCCCAACTCATCTTCGTCAATTGCATGAATCGTGCCACACCTTTGGAAGGATCAAAGAGCAAATACAGGGAGAAGAGCAAAGCAACAACAACAGTGACAACGAAGGGCACTTATATCTATCAGTAAAGCGCCTCATGTGTTGTAGGTACAGGTGCTTACAGTTATTCGACATGGGTTGACGGAACGGAGGTCCAACGCTCATCACGATCGCCGAGAGAATGTACTCAAAGCAAGAGATGAGGAAAAGAGTCGTGTTCTCCGAATTTTCCACGTTCGACTTTTCTCGATTGAGATGCGGGGGAACGTACCTGTTACGCATCAGAAAACTGCTCGAAGTACAGGGAATATCGAAGACTGACCAAGGTTGTTTGCGGACCGCGGAAAACCCAACAGCTTGGATCAGAATGCATATGGCAATCTGGCCAAGCAGTGGGGTCAACACTTTACGAGATACTAGATTTGCTGTTGGTCGCTTCTGAGAGAGCACCGGGAATGGTCCAGTCCAGCCCACTATTCGAATTCAATATCAGAAGAGCATTTCAGGCCGAGGAGACTTACTGAATATAGCGATGGGGAGTATCAATAGGAGATCAATGAATAGAAACTATGTCTCATTTAGTGATTACCCCAAAAGATTTAAGGCGAACTTACTTGAAAATCTCCGAGGTTTGATGCAAAGGCATAGAGAAAGCTGACCGAGGTGAACTGAATGGCCGAGTAAAGGCTCATGTACTTGAAGCAGCTGAAACTGGTCACCAACGCAGCTCGACCCTCCCTAGAAATAGTAATTGAGCAAAGTACGATCATGGAGATGCAAGAAGGATCTTTACCGTATGACTTCTGGAACACAGGTGATGTCGAAAACACGACTCGTAAAAGGAGCCGCCACTGACGCCTCAGCCTCAGAGAGTGATATGCCGACATCAGCTGCTGTGAGGGCCCCGCAATCATTTGCCCCATCACCACAAAATCCACAGCAATAGTCAATGCTCTGAAGCTTTTCGACAAGCTCGTGTTTTTCATCAGGCGACATTCTGGCGAAGACCTGGCCGCATACAAGCATCTACACACGGTTAGTACGTTCGATGTTTTCGAGTGGTAGGAGAAAAACCCTTTGCAGAACATCTGGTGGTGCGAAGTCAACTATCCATCGGAACACATCTCCGCTTACTGCTAGAGAATAGTTACGAAGATTAGATATATCGTAAGGAAGAGACGCGTCTCCTTCGACAGGTGGTGGCAGCGGCTGCGATTGTCAGCAAAAAGTAGTTTAGAAGTCTGAGAAGAATTACGATGAGTGTGTTCTCGTCCAAAGTGAAAATGTTGTTGTCGATACTCTCCCACTTCAAACGGGCTTTGGGATCCTGAAAGTCTCCTTGGTATGGCAGTCAGATATTGCGCTCCCAAGAAACATAGCGCTTTCATACCTTCAACGAAATGTGGCACAAAACAGTGCGCAGTCTTAGCAATCAAATTGCATTCTCGTGCAACGCTGATGGCTGTCAAAATGTTATCTCCGGTACACATGACCGTTCTGATTCCAGCTTCGGTGAGCTCATCAAGAACACCTCCTGTACTTTCTTTCAGTTTGTTCTCGAATATAATGAACCCAATGAATTCGAGGCCAGATTCCGCTTCATCTCGTTTCATCTTCTGTACCTTCACCCAGTTGAGCTTTTTTATGTGTCGAGTGGCAACGGCAATAACACGAAAACCTCGATGAGTATAATATGCAAGAAGATCCTCGTAGTCACTGGGGACTGTTGTTTGAAAGTGAGCAAAATCGTATCAAATTTTTAATGAAGAGGGTACTCACTGCTTTCGGGATTGCAAATATCTTTCATGCATTCCGGGGCTCCCTTGACGTAGATGTCGCAACCAGGATTCCCAAATTTTCGGACAATGACACTCGCCCGTCGGAGCTGCGAGACAAATTCGAACGCCTTCAAGATACCGAGTTCTGTTGGAGTTCGCTGGAGGCAAATAAGTACAGGTTTTGTAAAGAAATGCAAATAGGAGGTGCTTGAACTTACACCGGAATTTTGCGGATTATCATTGTCGTCTATATCGTACTCCATTCCAGGAGCTGGTCTTGCAATAGACGGGGCTAAGCCGCCCTGTTCCTCTTCGTCAACATCACCGTTGTTCTGCTCGCCCTCCTCGAAAGACCATCCTGTGAATTGGAACATTTTCAGGTCAAGAGGATCTCCAACAAGCTCGCCGTCTACGACTCGTAAGGAGTGGCAAGTGGCCATTGTGTAAAGTGCGGCTTTACGAGAATCGTACTCAACAGTGGGATCTCTCTCATAGGCTGCGCCGGGAAGTAAAGATAATGCATCCGACAGCATATCGCTGAATCTGTTGTCAGGGCGTTGTACTACCCGAATTCCAAGGACATCTAGGCCATCCTCTGTGAGGGTTCCTGTTTTGTCGAAACACACAATGTCGAGTTTGCCACCAACATTGACTCTCTGAGGACTGATACAGAAAATTTGCTTCTTCCTTAAGCGAGAAAGAGCAAAATTCGTTCCGATGGTCAAAGTAGCTGGAAGAGCTGGTGGTACAACGATCGTGATCAGATCCAGCGCTCTGACGACGATCAAGTGCCACGCCAACTTGAGGTGAACAAAGTTGACGAAAGAGGCTACGAAACCTATCATTGCGATTCCACCCATGACGGAGATGTAGCGGAACGAGTCTCTGTAGAAACTGAAACTGGAAGGCTTGGGAAACAGCATTGATCGGACTAGTGCCCCTTTTGTTGTGCTGAATCCGGTGCGAACAGTCATAGCCA